>OZ025294.1:76810264-78120463 GCA_964019185.1 Maratus speculifer
AATATTCTAATTCTGCCGGCCAGTTAGAAAATTCGAAACCATTCAGCCGGTCAGGCCCGGGCCCGTTCAGACCTCTACTTGCCACTAAACAAAAACTTATAAGGTTCGATTTTTTTCGGAGTGCATGGAAAGGCTGCCTCCTCAATCTTCGAAAATGTATGAATGTTTTTACATTTACGGCCAAATTTAGCATTCTTTCATCACCCATCCCCCCTTTTTCGTCATCATGGTAAGTCCAGAGTAACCAGATTTAGGTAAAAGATATTTGCGTTCTCAGAGGTCTATGGTGCGGAAAATAAAACCACAGTTTTTCTTCATTTACACAGAAATTATCAAATGTAGAAGTGCTGAACAGAAATATTGCTTTGGCCGCCTAAAATAAACTATACTCTTTAAGTTTGAAAATCAGGTGTTAAACCTACGGCATCACGGAACGCGAACAGCTTCATAAACGGCTGATGCTTCTTTTTTACCAGTTAAAATTTGCCCCGTAGCTGACGACAGTATCTTTAATCTAAAATCTGTACATTGAACAGAACGCTAATATTCAAATATAACGAACGTTATCAACTTTTTTACAATTTTGAACACCCCCCCTTCTTACGAAATCATACGTTATCATTCCTCAACCTCCAGCCTAATGACACCGTTTTCAATGTTTATAAATTCTTCAGAATTTTAATTTTTTTTTCTTTGCAGAGATATGCAGGTATGGTTATACATTTATTGTTTGCATGCTTCATTGATTCAAATGAAAAGTAGTCATTAAAATATCACTATTATATATGAAATAATTTTATATCAAAGGAAACTTTAAAAAAATAGTTATTAGTTAAAAGTATTTAATAAAAAATTTTTGTTGCACAATGCATTCAATAGTAATAATGCCTTCTTGCATTTGCCTCCGCACAAGAAAGAGAGGGGAGGAGGGGCAGGTAGAACTTTTTATCAACAAAACAGTTGGACGACATTCTTTACTGATAAACATAAATATTATTTCAAACTTACTTTACACCTTTTCTTGAACCCAGATTATATATGCATACACATAAGACAGAAGAATAGGAATGCCAAACTTTGAGGTATTCCATATTTTGAAATTAAATAATTTTATAGTCATTTAATAATTCTAACAATAACTTTGTATTATCATAAAAATAAATAACAGACTAAGAAAAAGATTGTACACTATTTTGATGTAAAGAAAAAGTTATAAGTAAAAACAGAAAATTATTATGTAAAAAACAAATTAAAAATAAAAAGAGAAAATTTTGGTTGGATCATTCAAAAGTGATAAAGATATCAAAATACAATCCTCCACCCCCAAGAGATATCTTTCAATATCATATGCCAGATGTCCCCCTTCCTCACTAAAATGATAACATTACATATGTAGTGCCTTGCCTTGTATCAAAGTTTCAACTCTGTACCGTAAAGTATGTACATTTTTCAATGAGGCTCCTGAAACTAGACCTCTGCAACCGAACAATAAAATTTTGCCAAACTATGTAGTTTTTCTGTGAGAACGACAGCAGTTGCAATCCGCAGTTAGCTGTAGTCCAGTGTTGCAGTCGTAAAAAAATCAGAAGATATACGCTATAGGCAGAACACGTTCGCTAAAGTCATGACAATTAATGAATACAGTGTAAGCTAATGCTTTATTTGAAAACAGAGGGTATACGTATATTTTCGAAAAAATTCAGAGGGTGTACGGCGTATACATCCGTATTCCCTCCACTACACCCCTGAGTCAGACGAAAAAGTGAACCGCTTTAACATCACGGGGCGGATAACGGCCAGGCGGGTTGTACCCAGCTAACGTAATGGGCAGACGGCCTAACTTAAAATGTTCATCTTTTACTCATATGTAAATCATCCATTTGTACATAATATCATTCACATATTATAACCAAAAAAGATGAGACTTTCTCAGTTAAACCGACTGAAGGCTCCTAGACATCATTTTGCCAACTAAGCTTATCTGAGATTCGTTTTCTCGAAACCAACGAAATGTATTCCCCCATATATATCGTCACCTGAGAATAAGATGGTTCTATCTGGCCAAAAATCAATTTCGAGTTAGAAGACTTTGAAAATTAGCATGCTGTGTACGTGCAGCTATTAAATTTTGCAAAAAACTTTCGGCATTAATAGATTTATAGGTATGTATAGACAGTAATTCTACAAAATCAAAGCTTTTAAACAACATTTTCATGGATTTTTTACATTTAAAAAATTTGATAGAACCGTACTATTTTCAAACTTCGTGTTATCCTTAAAATAAGATGGTTCTATCATGAAAAAAACATATTTTTCTTAACTTATGTAATTTTTTATAGTTTAACAAAATGAAATTTCGTTGATTAATTCGAATAAACTTCAGTAAATAGTAAAATATTTATTACTATCTATATTGTAGCACAATAACAGCAATTGCCGCTTCCACTTATTCATACTAATTAAACCATCTTTACAAAAGTAATGAATATACGTAAGTTAAATATATTAGTTAACGGAACATAAAATAGCTTAAACATTTAATTTTATCAAATAGTAGGGTTTGAAATGTCGTAAAATGTAGCTCCAGCTGGATTGACGTGCCAAGTTTGATATTTTTGTCTTATACTGGAGATTTTGACATGGAGATTCCAAATATCTTAGGTGCCATTTTTTTCTTGCACGTTTTTGGGGTTATTTTTAAGGTGGCATCCAAGATGGCTGCCATTTACTGACTTCTTTAATATTTGTTGAATATTAATGACTAATATGTCAAACTATGTTTTCGGGGTCAAGAAATACAAATTTTAAACAAAATTAGGAGTAAACTGAGTTTTTTAAGTATTTTAAGTGATAAGATGCAAATAAACTACAAACATATGAAAGACATCGGATATACTACAGTTTTATTAATCAGTTATACACAACCAAAATATTTAAATGAAACAACATAAATAACTGAAAATATTAAAAGTAATTATTAAAAACTGCATTTATATGTATATACACTACTGGGATATCACGTATCCTCTTCTGAATCGCTATTATAACTGGGATGGTATTGATAGTCCTTTGTATTATTGCAGTCACTGCATTTGCAAAGGGTAGTACAAACCAAAGAGTTCTTTAAACAGGAACATTTCCCAACTGTACATGTTCTTTTACACTCGCATTTCACAAGTTCAATAACGCCTTTAGGCACAGGTAACTCCAGGGTTTTGACTGGAGTAATTTCTCCTTCGCTATCTATTTCCCAATCATTTCCAATAAGTGGGGGTACAATAGGTCGGGGATTTTTGTAGCCCTTTCCAGTGGTGCAAATTAAGTTGGATCGTAGAATATGTGGCTTCAGTGCTCCAATAGTTGGTGGTAATTTCTCTCCCTCAAAACTTTTAGTTCTGAAAAGGTGCCATCTTAGCTCTGAAATGCTTGAAAAATTACTATTTCTCAAATAAGTCAAGTTGGTGAATTTTTCAAATAACGACAGATCGGATAATGGATCAACGTTAGGTTCCCCAAGCTCTTGAAAAGCTGTTATAATATCATCATCACACGGAAGACTGATATATACTTTATTCCACTTTTGTTTTGAAATGCCCAGAAATTTTCCTCCCCAGTCTCCACCAGTGTATGAATGCAATCCTAGTAAACCTTTGCTTTTATGATCGCCTATTGCTCTACATCTTTCATTAATATTAATTTTCCTATGTTTGTTGCCTCGACCAGTAACAAAATTGATTTCACTGTTTATCCTATGTTTGTTGCCTCGACCAGTAACAAAATTGATTTCACTGTTTACTAGATGATTTGAAACCAAGTCAATCAGCAGTATGAAAATGTCTGGATCTTGTGAAAATACATCTATCTCACAATTATCGTGATATTTAACTATATCAAGCACATGAAGAGGTATAATGGTGTCTGCTTCTTCATGTGTAGATCACATAGTTTTGAAACATAAACATTTGCTTGATTACTGTATGTTTTATTGCCAAAAACGACAACAATTTTCTTGACGCTAACAGCAAAAACCTGTAGTAACTTATTCCGAAGATATTTGGTTAGCTGTGATTTTGTTTCATTGTGTGAAAGGAACGTCTTTAATGATACTAAAGATATATTGGTACTATTTGGAACAGTAAATTTTATAGGTTCTGTTGCCCCTAATCTTTTCTTACGAGTTTGTTCCTTCAATGAGTTTTCAAGGTATTGATCAAATTTTATTCTCCCCTCAGTGTATCTGTTTGTCATTTTTATAATGATTTCGGTAAAAGCATTTGCAAAGTCCTCACAAGTTTTCATGGCAGGTGTCTTTTTTATAGATTGTACAATTGTCATTCCATCTATAATGCACACTTTTTCTAGCGGAGAAGTAATCGAGGATGCTAATGATTCATGTATGGGAGAACGATTGTATTGCTCTATTTCTGCAATAAATGAACTTTTGTCAGATGGAATATGAAGACACCCATCAGAAGAAAACAATGATCTTGGTATTATAGAAAACTCGTAATTCCCAATTGCATGTTCTAGGTTTGTAGACATTTGAGGTCTGGATTGCATAACTACGAGAAAACGAGCAAGAAGTTGCCTATCTTCTCGAATTTTAACTAATTTATCCCCAATCTTAAATGCAATCTTCTTCTTCCAAGTACTCAATGTTTTCAATTTCATTTTTTTCATTGGGTGCCAAATTGACAATTTAGCGTGTTCACTCTGTAGTCTATCTTTTACAAATTTTTCGAATTCCAATTGGCCTTTTTGGTCACGGTTCAGAATATCATCCTTCGCAGATTCTGGAACTTTCATAGAGGATGCGATATTCATTAGTGTAGTATTATCTCGGCACGGATTTCCTCCACAATGATTCCGAATGGTTTCCTTGATGATGGCTGCATTGTGAAAAATTCTTAATGACATAGACGTCTGAAGTTGATAATGTTTCATGGGCTGCTTACATATTTGGGCAGTACTTTTCAAAGAAACTTGAAACAATGCGTAATATTTCTGGTGCACACAAGAAATACCTTTCGAGGGCGCTTTCGTTCTGAGTCAAACCAGTAATTCCTCCAATGTTCTTCAGCTCTTTGATTTTCTGTTCCAAGTTCTGGTTTGAAAATAGTTTCGTAAACGGCACATTGGATTTCGATATTGCAAAACAACCAGATTCAAGAGCATTCCATACGTCTGGATGTGTTGTTTTAAGGTCCTTCATCTGTGCTATGTATACTGGAATGTGTCGGGCGTAATGAAATAAGTCATGTGCAAAGTAATATTTGATTTGTTCCTCTAATGACGCGAGATCCAATGCCTCCAAATTCCTTGATAAATACCACGTATAAAACATAGCAAACATCCAAATTGGTATATATACTTGTAATAGAAGCTTTGCCATGTCAAAACTGCATTGTGTAATATGTGGAAGACAATCTTTTTCAACTACTGCTTTGATCTCTTTAAACAAATGTGTAGCCTGAACTTCACAATTGTGCAATTTCTCTGGTAATAAATTAATTTTTTTTAGGAAGTAATATTTGTTGAATATGTGGCAGTGTTTCAAAGAGTAGGTGGTAACATGCCAGAACGATAGTCATATGAAATTCTATCCCTCTAGTGTATTTCTTCCCTCCAAAAATCTGACGAATTGTTTTAGGAGATTAGACAAATTTCAATATATATGAGATCAAGGCCATTGTCTTTTATGCGTTTTCCTAGTGCATGGAGATATGCAACACAAACATGAAGCTCTCGCACTCGGATAAGTCACTTTTGACTGCCAGTAGACAGTTGAATTTACAGAGTAGACAGAATGGAATTAAATTTGACTCCCAAATTTTGCTCGATTTGTAGCATATGCTACAAAGCGAGTTTAGTTTTCAGTTTTTCAAAATTGCCTATTTTATTTTTTTGACATAATTATCCACCTTTCAAGCAAATTAAACAATTCATTGTGTATTTATGCGGCAATCATTCTTATTAGTAAGTATAATCCAGCAAACATTTAATTTTGACATCTGCAGCAAAAGAGAAAACAAGCAATAGTAGTAATTTTGTTGTAAATTTATAAATAAATAATAAATAACACGATTTACGCCTATTTTAACTGTAGATTTGTATTTCTTGACCCTAAAAACATGTAGTTTGACATACTGGTAAATAATATTCTACAAATATTAAAAAAGTCAGTAAATGGCAGCCATCTTGGACGCCATCTTGAAAATGTCCCCAAAAATGTGTAAGAAAAAAATGGCACCTACGATATTTGGAATCTACATGTCAAAAGCCACAAAATAAAACAAAAATATCAAACTTGGCACAAAAATCCAGCTGGAAAACATTTCCGACCCTACTAAAATAGGAACCCAACACTTTTCCTTTTTTTGCGTGCTATTTCAGTGGGGGAGTATGAAAATTAATACAAACTAGTTGGATGTGCCAATCCCAAAACTTTCTTCTATCTCATAGATACATTTTAATATTAAAAAAATAGTTATTCATTTTAATGCTTTAATAATTTTAATTCAATACCTTACCAAATTTGATTTTCATCTTAAATTCTTGCTTCAATCAATTAATCGGAGTAAAAACGAATTTCCGTCTCTGCACGAGCCGATGGACATTAGAATGATAAGCAGATTTTTTTTTTCAAATTCAGGGAGAACCTATTTGCCTTACCAAAAAATAATCATATACAAAATGTTTAGTCAGTTCTAGAACTAACTTCATACACTTATATGTGGCGCAATATTGAAAATAGCATAAAATTCGGTATTGCAGCGCCCCCTTCCGACGGATTTTTTTCAGATTCAGGGTGATCCAACTAGCCATAACCATACACTTACACAAAAAATTTCGTTCAATTCGATGTATAACTTCATGTACTTTTGGTCGGTATAATATTGAAAATGGCACAAAAATCGAGATTGCGGCGCCCCCTTCCGGCGGATTTTTTTCAAATTCAGGGAGGACCAACTAGCCATAGTCATACACATACACAAAGAATTTGGTTCAATTCGATGCATAACTTCATATATTTTTGGTCGGTACAATATTGAAAATGGCACAAAAATGGCGATTGCAGCGCCCCCTACTGGCGGATTTTTTTCAAATTCAGGGAGGACCAACTAGCCATAGTCATACACATACACAAAAAATTTGGTTCAATTCGATGTATAACTTCATATACTTTTTGTCGGTACAATATTGAAAATGGCACAAAAATGGCGATTGCAGCGCCCCCTTCCGGCGGATTTTTTTCAAATTCAGGGAGGACCAACTAGTCATAGTCATACACATACACAAAAAATTTGGTTCAATTCGATGCATAACTTCATATACTTTTGGTCGGTACAATATTGAAAATGGCACAAAAATCGCGATTGCAGCGCCCCCTTCCGGCGGAATATTTCAAAACTGAAGGAGGACCTGCTTGCCACAGCCAAAAACATTCACAAAAAATTTGGTTCAATTCTATGCATAACTTCATACACTTTTTGATGGTAGAATGGCGACATACAGACACACAGACACACACACACACACACACACAGACACACACACAGACACACGGACAGACAGACATTTTGTAAAAACACGTTTTTTGGAATCTCTGACCCCTAAAACGTGTAAATCCATCGAAAACCGGAAGTCGAAAAAATTTCGATTACAATACTTTCTTCTATTGAAGATAGAAGAAAGTAAAAATTGTGATTATGCTGATAAATGAAACTGAAATGAATTATAAATGAAATTTTTCGTATTACAGTCAGATATACTCTTGATCAAAAGAAAAGCCTTTATATCTCTAAGGGAGAAAAACTTTCTTGTTCTTTTAAAAGCAACAAAATAAGTTTGATACTCTTTTGTTAGTCGACATTTTGAAATGCTCCATAAATCATGCTTTATTTTATATTACAGTTAGGCTAATTTCTCTTAAACATATTTTGAAAATAAAATCTTTCATGTCTCGGAAACTACTTTATCATGTTTTGCGGATCTTTTATTTGTTCTTTGTTAATGTAATCCTTCTTTCCCAGTGTTACTTTGGTAAAGTCCTTTGAAGAAATGATGTTGATACTCCTCGTCGTTTGGAAGGATTCCTTTGCTAATTTACAGCTCTGAAATTCTGGTCACAACAGTTGATTGTCTTAAACTCAATATTATAAAGTAGTTGTGTGAATTATAGCTGTATCATCTTGGTCTACGGAACGAGATTAGGCAATTTTTTGCTGCACGAGTGGAAATCTAAGAACTGTTCTGATTTCATTTTCAGGATTGTAAATGGATTACTGCGATTTACTCTCGGCAACAGATGTATAAATGAAAATTGCGAAAAATATTCTGCTACATTCATTGCTATTTCTATTTGACTTTGAATATTATCCACTTCTTACACATATGAATGTACAGGTGAACAATATCTTAGAGCAATATTTATAATATGTGGAGGAGATTGTATAAGTATTGCAATTGCATAATATATCATTTGGTTTCTATTCTGAGGAACACAACTGTCACAATATAAAATTAAAATATTAGCATGGGGAAAGTCTGTCAGTATCTTCTGAACAGTCGTTGATACAGCTGAGCTTATATCATTCCCATCTCTGCCTGACATTTCGTCTGTCCAGAAGAAACAATATGCTTTCTTTTCTTTTTTCCACGTTGCATGTGCTGTCATGTTATACAAGTTAATTTTCTTTATAGAAAAAGTTGCTGACATCACTTTTGGGGCATGTTATAACTTTTCTAATACAAATCAAATGACTGACATATCAGGTGAATTTCTGTCATCATTTCTGAGAGTTCTGGTGGATTCAACTTCTCTTTAGTGCATATCATATTTAAATTGCATGTCATTATTAATTTCTTCCTGGGTTTCAGCATTTTTATACTACTCACAGTGATCCCATCTATCTTTCTTTGGTTTATTGAAGTCTATGATGAACTGCGTATTAAATATGTGCCTATAACATGAAAGTTTCACTGTCTCTACATTGCTTTCTCTGCATTTCTGAAAGCACAATTCATACATTTTCTGTGAGTTATGTCCTGACTCTAAGTATGTTTTCGTAGTGCTTGCTCTGTTGTAGTGTGACTCAATCTTAGGAAAAATTTCAATATGAGCTTTTATTTTATTTATGATATCATTTGAGAGTATTCTATTTGAAAATTTACCTCAGGTATTTTGTTCGCAGCTGGAGACAAGGTATTGCCAGTAGGATATACATAACTACATAAAGGCACTTTTAACTTATGAAAAACCCATAGTCCTGCTATCATTTGGATTTGTAGGAATTACTTTTACTGATTTTTTTTAATTGCATTAACATCAAGAATATCTAGAGCTGTCGCTTCATCTAAACTGTCATCCATTCTTCCCACAGGATTTTCTAAATCTAAATGAATTAGGATTAGTCCTTCATCCCTGCCTTGATCAGGTCCATTAATAAAATTAAACATAATTCATTTTGCATATCGTCGTACTAAAAAACATATTTAAAAGGATTTTTGCTGATAAAAATCTCCTCTATATTTTAACGAAAAATATAGATTTAATAATCGAATGAATTATATGAATCGAAATAACCGGCTAATTTAATTATCGAAATAACATATTCTTTCACACAAGAAGTAAAAGATTGCAGGTTTTCATCATATATCGTAAAATAAAATAAAAATATGTTATCTTTTATGCTGTCTGCGATTACATTGCACATAGAACTCTGTTATTCTGACTGCTTTCAACAATTTCTGATGGAACTATATTATTCTCTTTCGTAAGCGGATGTAAATTATATGTATCGAAATTTTAATACAGAAATGCATTCATTGATACTAAGAGAACATTCCTATGCCAAAAAGTCAATTTTTTTCAAAATGTCAGTTAGAACCTTATTATTCTCAGGTGACGATATGCATAACCTCCAAATTCTGATTTTACTCCGTTTCTCTATTCAGGATTTTCCAACGAGTGCTCCGCGGACGTCATAATTACGCACTTACAAGGAAGGTCTCCATA
Source organism: Maratus speculifer (assembly GCA_964019185.1). Classification (NCBI taxonomy): domain Eukaryota; kingdom Metazoa; phylum Arthropoda; class Arachnida; order Araneae; family Salticidae; genus Maratus; species Maratus speculifer. Next base: position 76,820,283 of record OZ025294.1, read on the forward strand.
CGGGCATACTTAGAAAAATCTGAAAAAATTACAGAATGTTCTTCTCATATAGTTATATATGTTTATAAGTAAATTTCGGCGGAACCTCCTTATAATGTCCGTAAAAAAATAATAAAAATTTCGTTATATTCCGTTTCGTTTATCTCCGGTTGGCGAAAAAACGAAATTTTGAAAAATACGCTTTTACGCTTCGAATACTTTTTAAAGAAAAAACTTTCTATGTTCAATTTATTTAAATAAGTTTAGCTTAAGTAATTTTAGTTTAGCATTTTTGCATTTTGTTGCAACGCACTCCCTTGCTTGTATAGAAAACGGTTACTTGGCCGTGAAATGGAGCTTTCTCATTGGTTGGATTAGAGATATTATATACAAGCGGTGGAGTGCGTTGCAGCAAAATGCAGCAGATTTTTAACAGTGTATGACATGGTCAATTCACCGTGCCATGGAGCATTCTCATTGGTCAGAAGAGAGACATTCTATAAAAGTAGTGGAGGGACGTTGCAGTAAATGCTGCAAATTTTTAACAGTGAAGTCAATTGAAATTAATTTTCAGATTCGTTAAAATCGTCTGCTTTTGGCGAGGAAATGAACTGCTCGCCAAATCCCGCGTCGCTTTCAGCTTTTCACGCCAATTATTCCAAACTATTTTATTTTTTTACATATCTAATAATGTAATTCCGCCGCTAATTTTCACTGATCCTTTATTACCTACATGAGTAGTTTAATTCTTATTTTTTTCAAAAAATTCTGAGTATGCCCCCAATGGAGACCTTCCTTGTTAGAAGGAATTTTTTGGCGCCCAATCGAATGTTTCTTCATAATTAAAATCCATTTTAAAGGACACATTTAAAAAAAAATGAATGGGCTTCTTTTAATAGTTATCGGTCACCTTTATTTAGTTTTAATTAATTAATGCTATTATTTTGTTATTCTGTGATTAAGGCCCTGTCCTCGTTCGAGGAAACGCTCGCGAGCTAATGCTATTCCTATGGGGAAGCATTTTTCTAATAACTCTTTCGCATTTTGATATTTTTGAATAATTTTTTTTTCATTGGATAGCTGAGATGCATGCTGACAGCGCACCTTTTTTACTTTTTTGATTTTGGTTGCAGATATCTTTTTTAAAGCACTTTCAGTTTTGAAACCGGTTTTGAAAGTGAAATTAACTTTGTAAAAAATATCTGCAACCAAAATCGAAAAAGCAAGAAAGGTGCGCTGTCGGCATGCACCTCAGCTATCCAATGCAAAAAAGAAAAAAAAAAAAAAAAAAAAAAATTAAAAAATGTCAAAATGCAAAAGAGTTATTAGAAAAATGCTTCCCCATAGGAATAGCATTAGCTCGCGAGCGTTTCCTCGAGCGAAGACAGGGGCCTTAAGGTTTCTGGCATCTTCAGCTTCACAACTTTTGAAGATAGATTGCTCTTCTAAAATCTAATTTTAAATTTACTCTGAATTAAATTATTGCTGCAAATTATTTCTAAATCATAGAATATTTATAATTATCACCGTGAGATATACGTGCATCATATAGGTTTTTAACGTATTAATCTACCTCTATTCCTGGCCCGATTGTTGTAGGGAAAATGTTTACCAATATTTCCGAATAGAAATTTTCTTCTTATTTATGACAAATTTTGCAGTAAGGCAATGATTTCTATTTAAAAATAGGTGGAATTTAGTCCCCATGGTAATGAAACTACTTATGCTTTTTCACTACAGTGAGATAATACTGTTGCATTTTTTCACTCATGTGAATTACGGCTTTTTGCATTGCTTACAATTATGTGAGGTGTGCCTCTGTTTATAAAGCTTGGACAGGTCTACGTCTAAATGACTTATTAAGGGCAGTGGTGTAGTCGTAACAGAAACAGAGAGTATACCATCCAAGCAGAGGGTACACGCACAAGGCAGACGGTATACCCTAGAGCGTATATACTAGAAACAGAGGATATACGGTGCTACTTAAAAAAATCCAGAAGGTATACGGCGTATACCCTCCACTACATCTCTGATTAGGGGACACATGAGTAGAATAAAACGAAATAATTTTTTTAACAAAGAATAGAATATTTATAAATAAGTTTGTATAAGGTAAATCTAGAAAAGATAATTCAGATGCGAGGAAAATATAATACATTTTAGTATAATTAAATTAAGGATTTTTTTTTAAGCATTTGCTCTTTAACTGAAATCTTTGGCGCCTTTACTACTTCGGCGCCTGTGCGCACCGCACACTTTGCACACTGGGTCGGCACGCCCCTGATCAATTTTAGTCAATTTAATTCATTAATGATCATGTCTAAAAGAATTTACTTTTTTGTTTCTTAATACATCATTATTGAACATAGCATATTATATACTACATACATCAAGTAATTATATACATACTTTGTAAACTAACATTTTTTAACGGTTCGGATATAGCGAACCACCGGTTATAGCGAACAAAAACTTAGGTCCCTTGAAGTTCGTTATAACGGGGTTCGACTGTATTATGTTGCAGATTAGCCGAGCGGGGTGAATGGCGACCACTCCAATTTTTTCTAATATTTACATATTTAAATTCGCGATTTCTTTCGAATGGAATGCCTGAATCGAAAAATTCAAAACGTTACATGAAGGTATTAAATCAGTCTTGATTATGAAGTAATTTATTTTGATAAGGATTAATACCAAGGTAAAAATAAAGAGCTTCTACAAAGACGGCATTTTAATTTTTTAAAATAAAAAAAACACTTATTGTGACGTAACTATAACAGTTAGACATATGCTGTCGCGACATTTTTTGTAGATAATTATACATTCTGCAAAGTCATAGTACATTATTTTGTTCTATAAGTAAAAGTATTCGCAGCGCACGTGATGTAAGAATTTTTTAAGGTCATTTTTCTACACCCTGGGTTACATTATTGGCATTTTAGTAAGGATCCCTAATTTTTTTGAAAATATAATATAGCCTATGTTCACCGGAACATAGGCTATAACGGCGGAACATAGGCGGAACTTTCCAACAGTGAAATAATTTCAAATCCGTCAAGTAGTTTCGGAGTCTATTCTTTATAATATTAGTATAGATTATCTGAAACCAGACATTTTGTATATATATATATATATATACCGGGAGAGCAAAAAGTCCGTAAAAACTTTAAAAATTCATAAAAACCGAAAAAATAACCGAAATGAAAAACGGTTTGCAGGGTTAGCATCCATAGGAAATTTGGGTTAGCATCCATAGGAAATTTTTTTAAAGACAGAAATAAAAAATAATAAAAAAAACAGCCGCCAGATGGCGCTGGTACTTGCGATTTCCGCGGAAATATGCACATGAACCGGTTATAAGAGCTTGCACTCCTAATCCACAACTAGTTCACCGTTGTGAGCCGTGAACTTGATCAAGGATGCTTACTGCGAAGGACAAAGCTTTGTTGGTGAAGTTATTTTACATGAACAAGGAATTAGCGACTATTGCTTTGCGTAAATTCCGATTTCAAAAGGATTTGACGACGGGAAAGGGGCCTTTAACAGCGGCAGGCCTCATAAAGCTTGTTCGGCAGTTTGAGGAAACAGCAACGTTGGAGGATCGTGTAAGATCCGGACGACCATCTTTAATGAAGGTCCGCTCGCCGCGTGTTGCAGCCGAAATGGAAGTGTTAGCGTCCGATTCAGCTGCGGGGACCAGCAGTGCTCGTGAAGCAGCCATACGCTTAGGCTTACCCCAATCATTTGTCCGTAATATTCTTCATGGAATACTCAATCTTTACCCATACAGATTACAGTCATGCCATGAATTTTTACCAGCAGATACTGCACAGAGAGAAGCATTTGCGAGGTGGGCTTTTTCTAAAATTGATCAGAATCCCTATGATGGCGAAATAGTTCTGTGGTGGCGAAGTTTGAAAAATAGGGCACATTTTATGAGTTAGGCCGAGATCGCAGCAAAAAAATGAAATAAAAGGCACGTTTTTTTATGTGTTAGGCCGGATCGTATTGTAATATCGTAGAGAGACCCAGGTTCATTCTTTTACCTTTTTTCTGGAACGAAGTGTATAAGGCATTACTTTGATGAAGAAAACTCAGTTCACAAATATCATAACTAAATTGTCTTTATTTTTGAAGAACACTTGAAATTTTGAGCACATCAAACATCGGTAAAATAGCTTATTCACTCAAAGGTGCACTAGTGCAGCACGCATAGAACATAATAAAGAAAATATTTGTCAATTTGACAACAGCGATCAAGCGTGTTTCTTTCACCAAGTCCAAACATAAAACTGACAAAAATTTCACATTTTCACAAACGCCAAAAAAGTCTTTTGGCACAGAATAGATTCCCAATCCGAGCAAAACAATGTACAGGTAAAAAGGACCGTTACATGATAAGCAAAGGGGAATTTAAAAAAAAAGAGCGTTGCCAAGAATATAGTCTTTATCGCTCGTGGCGAGAACGTGCAGCAGCCGGCAACCCTAAACAGAATTACTCAATCGGTAACAAATTAAGTTCTTTATGCAAAACAAAATGAAATGATTGAAAAATAAAAATAGCAGTTACTTAAAACAGTCGTTTGATATTTAATCAACTGAAGAACAAGAAAGAAAAATCTAGAAATGGAATGATATTTTAAAACTAATTTATTATTTGTTCTTTTTATTTATTATTATTATTTTATATGCACTTGGAGGATTAATTTTTACAAATTTGTGTTCATAAGGATTTAAGTTAACTTTGTGTGCAAGATATGCACAGAACTGATCATGCGATTCATTACTGCTAACTTTATGCACAACATCACTTGACCTACTGTCATTATTATTTACCTCAGTTTTAGAACTTTCATCAATACACATTGCATTTATTTGACTTTTTTTGCATTTATTTTTTAATGGTACTTTAACACCATTTATTGAGGCAGTATTATCACTGGGATTAATAACAATATTATTTTTCACAATAAAATCATAGCCTAAAATTCCAACAAATTCTGAAGAATTTGCAATTTCAACAATATAAAAAGTATGCCGAAAGAATATTTTACCAATTTTGATAGACACAGAAATGCAAAAAGAGAACTGCAGAATTAACAGTTGAAATAGTTACTGAAGAAGCTAAATGTTTGTAAGAAATATCTTTTTTTTATTTCATTAAAGAAGTCAAGTGATAAAATTGAAATTGAACTTCCTGTATCCAGTAATAAAAATGCCTCGAATTTGCCAAACTTACTGGAAATAATAGGTAAAAACGAACACTTATCATATACATTATAAATAACTGCATTTTCATCAGTCTGTGTTGACTGATTGTTGCAAATCTGAATTTCCTTAGAAGTTTGTGAATAAGTGGATTTAACTTGTCTTTCATCAAACAGTTTAAATTTATTTGCTGATGACCCAAGACAGTTTTGAGACAACAGCTCATCAGCTGTACTGCGTCTCACTGATCGTTTAAAGGCTGAAATTGGTTATAACCAGAATTATCAAAATTAGTATTTCTGTATTGTCTATAATAATTCTGATCATACGATTCCCTTCTCTTACACAAATTCTTATACTTAAAGCACTGGAGGGCCAAATGACCTCGCTTAGAACAAATTTGACAAATATTTACCTTTCTGTTATTTTTATTTTGAAACTTAAAATCAAAATTTCTAGAGTTTTTTGATTTGTACAACTCACGAGTGTCCTTCTTAAAACTAGGACGTGTTTGGGTTTGTTTAGTGTCATCTTTCTGTGTATTGTTTACAAATGACAAAGCATTTATTTTTTCTGATAATTCAGATATCTGTTTAGAAAAATCAATATGATTAGAATATTCATTATGAATATTAATTAATTTTTCATTTGACAAAATATTTTGCAAAAACTCTTCTCTTTCTACTGCTTTGTCATAGTCATCAATTTTTTCCTCCTTAATTTTTATTCGAATATCAGTTGATAAACAATGCAAAAGTTTTTTATATTTTATTTCGTTAAGAAATTCAGGATCTTTCGTTTTAAAAGCCTTATTGGCCAAAGTGTTCAATCTATGGGAAAAATTACTGATACTTACATTAGGTAAGAGTTTTATGTTATCAAATTCGATATCTATAACTGTTTGAGATTCTTTAGAGAAAAATCGTGAAAGTTCCTGTTTAATTAGTTTCACACTATTTGAATTTCTAATTTTGTCATTTTCAAGAAAAAATTTTAGGGCAGGTCCTGCTAATTTTGTTTTGAGAAACAAGACCTCCTGATCATCTGACCATTTTTGTATTTTTGCATAATTACTAACTACATCAAAGAAAAAATCAAAAGTGGTTGGATCCCCTTCATAGCAGGGTACAGAAATGTTAAAATTATTTTTTGATGATGTCATATTCAAAAAATATATATATACTTAAGCTTGATCAAACATATCATAATCAATTACAAATAATAATAACATAAAACCAAATATATAATATGAAACATAAAATGAAATAAAGAAAAAGAATGCGTACATTACCTTTCTTCATAGCTGAAAACAACATAAGAAAAAAAAATACATTCCCCCTTTTTTTTATGGAAAAAAAGTAACGAGAAACAAAAAAAAAGATGTTCTTTCTGAGACTATTATTTAAATAAGTTGATGCAGTTACTAAGCATTTGTGTTCAACATTCCTAAATTTTTTTATTCTGAAGGGAGGGGGAGTCCACATTAAGCACGATTTGAATTAGATGCTCCCACACAGAACAGAAAAACCACGACACATCTTTTTAGAACGACTCTGTAGACAATAATTTTGTAGAATTGAAATTCCGTTTGAAACATTCCAGGATTGTACGTCGTATTTTCGTGCAGCATATCTCACATGTCTTGTATTTGAACACCACTAGCACCAGTAAATACTATAAATGTCGAAATCACTATTCTTTCGAAAACACTTTTTTACCGTACTATCCGGAATCCCAAACAAAATGCGGTGCATATACAAATCATACTTTCGTCTCATTATTTTTGCATATACTTGGACAACTTCTCCAGGAAAAAAAACCCTTCTTTACGGCATCAAAGTTCTATGATGGCGAAATAGTTCTGTGGTGGCGAAGTTTGAAAAATAGGGCACATTTTATGAGTTAGGCCGAGATCGCAGAAAAAAAATGAAATAAAAGGCACGTTTTTTTATGTGTTAGGCCGGATCGTATTGTAATATCGTAGAGAGACCCAGGTTCATTCTTTTACCTTTTTTCTGGAACGAAGTGTATAAGGCATTACTTTGATGAAGAAAACTCAGTTCACAAATATCATAACTAAATTGTCTTTATTTTTGAAGAACACTTGAAATTTTGAGCACATCAAACATCGGTAAAATAGCTTATTCACTCAAAGGTGCACTAGTGCAGCATGCATAGAACATAATAAAGAAAATATTTGTCAATTTGACAACAGCGATCAAGCGTGTTTCTTTCACCAAGTCCAATCATAAAACTGACAAAAATTTCACACTTTCACAAACGCCAAAAAAGTCTTTTGGCACAGAATAGATTCCCAATCCGAGCAAAACAATGTACAGGTAAAAAGGACCTTTACATGATAAGCAAAGGGGAAATTTAAAAAAAAGAGCGTTGCCAAGAATATAGTCTTTATCGCTCGTGGCGAGAACGTGCAGCAGCCGGCAACCCTAAACAGAATTACTCAATCGGTAACAAATTAAGTTCTTTATACAAGACAAAATGAAATGATTGGGAAATAAAAATAGCAGTTACTTAAAACAGTCGTTTGATATTTAATCAACTGAAGAACAAGAAAGAAAAATCTAGAAATGGAATGATATTTTAAAACTAATTTATTATTTGTTCTTTTTATTTATTATTATTATTTTATATGCACTTGGAGGCGAACACACAATAAAAATACGTATTAAAAATGCTTTTCTTTTAAAATTAAATTTTAAAAGAAGGGGGGGGGACTCACATTTGAAAAATTAATAGGAATATATATAATAGAATATGTGTTACATCACAATCCCACATGGGTCTTTAACATCTTTTGGACAGATGAAGCTCATTTTTCGCTTCATGGAGACGTTAATACCCAGAACTGTCGAATGTGGGTGACATCTAATCCACATGAATACACTCAGAAACCATTGCATTCCGAAAAGTTACTGTGTGGTGTGGATTCACAAGTTCATTTATCATAGGACCCTTCTTCTTTGAAATACCTTGCCGAATAAATGGGTGGAAAACTATTACGGTAAACGCTCAGCGTTATTTAATGCTTCTGCGTGAGAAGGTCATGCCATGTTTGAGTGAAAAAGATGCGCTTTCTACCGTCACATTCATGCAAGATGGAGCACCTTGTCACATTGGTACATCTGTCAAGGAATTCTTGATACAGACGTTCGGGGAAGACAATATCATCAGCAGGGGTTGCAAGTTCCCATGGCCTCCTCGGTCTCCAGATTTGACCCCGGCAGATGAACAATGTTATTTCCCAATATGACGATGCTTCAGTTCTTGTAAAATAAATTGAACTAAATTTACGATATGGTACTGTTAATATCTTACCTACGTAGAATACATACAATGAATAGGAAATAAGTGCTTACGGTAAAGTAAATATCGTTCTACAAATGACATAGCAAGAACTTAGATCTTCTAAAAATAAGAAATCCGAAATTTTCACTTCCTAATCCTTTTATTTTCTGTTTGTTTTGCCTTGCATGATTAGTGGCATTTCTTTAAAAAATAGCGGAGAAATGAATGGGGACGAAATTAGGAAAGGGAACGAAATATAGGCACTTTACCTTACATATAGATCACTACAAAGGGATAGCACAACAACATCCATGTCTTACCAGGACTCAAACCCGACCTCTCGGCGTGGCCATAGTTGCCGCTACTGGCAGTGGCGGATCCTAGGGGGGTCCCTGGAGCTCTTCAAAAAGGGATGTACAGTGTAAGTAAAAATTTCTAAAACAGGAATGCAAAGTAACGGGGAAATTCCGTTTTAGGCAAGTTTCAATCTTTATTCTAAATATTTTAAATTCTTTTGACTAGAGCCATAAAAGTTACCATTTAAGTCAATATTACGTTACAGACAGGTTTTGTTTTCACAGGTTTTTTTTTATTTTATCAAGCATCGATTTTTTCCCTAAGAAATACTTTCAGTTTCAGTTTTGAAGGGGCGTCGATGAATTATCATTGTTCTGTAAAAAATTCAAAAACTTTGCTATCATATCGCATCTCGCCTGATCAGATGATATCAGCATCGACCTCTTCATATTTATACTTAGCTCAATAATAATCAGTAAGACCCTCAAAAACACCTTTTTTGTCAGTGTGTTTAATTATCTATAAAGTACATTAAATCTATTTTTAAAGAAAGTAGAAATATGTATGCAGTGAACCATGTGAAAACGAAACTTTTCTGTAACGGAATCCTTTCTCAAACCGAATTTTTTTTCCTTGCGAGAAGAATATGTCATATTTTTAATAATTGGTATACCTGCTAAGATTGTCTAAAACGTACTTCACTGTACCTTTCAATTCCGTCTTATTAGGTTTTCTATATTATATTTATATATTTAACTATAAAACACAAACAAAATTCATTGATCACAAACCTGGATGACTCTTAATTTTACAGTATTACCATTGTAGTTCAGTTGCAGCAATTGGAGGTGAAAAAGTGGTTTTATCGTCTGATTTAAGAAATTATATTGGAATAATAATTTTAAACTACAGCAAAAATTTGGTAATATGGAATTTTCATTGACGGGAGGTTATTCCGTTTTAGGCAGGTCTGTTATAATTGCATTGTATACCTTTTTGCGGGACTAAAAAAATAAGATTAAGATAAAATATCGTTACATACAGATTCCATTTTCAGGAGTATTTTTATTCATAAATTCAATAAGGTGTATTGATTTTAAAATATTTGAGCTCATGAATGACATTATTTATCTAAACTAAAAAAGGAAAATCCCAGCTATGGAATGTTTGCAAGAAGGATGGCAGTTATCTTGCTTCTCTGAGATATAACAGGACCAGGGCAGGCGATTATTTCATATGCAAGTTAAAAGATTACCCCCTAGTAAGACTGACGCACCTGCTCTGCTGGACAATAATGACGAATGTTTTTTGTGAAGCATCTTTTCTAAGAAGTGTTTTTACAGATAAAGAGACCCTTCTATTCTGTGGTGTTTCCCCGACCAGCTATTTTAAGTCTCCTATTCATTGCAGAGCCTCCGGCATTATATCGTGGACTCTTTTCTGTCATTAGCTAAAATGGCTGTGGATAGAAGTAACGACAACGAATTCGAAATCTCTTTTCATTATTTAGTTTTAGTTAGTGTTTTACTGTTTCATTTGCATTTTGCCAGTCGAAAGCGTCTCAAAATCTGTTTTAAAGTTTTCATATTGTTTGTACTTTTCTGAAGTTTACAAAGGAGTGCAAAAGAATAATGGTAAGTATATTTTTAAATATATCATGTCCTATACTATTGTGCAGTACAAAACTCAGGATGGGTACAATTTTACCACTATTTTTAAATTTAATTGAAAATAATGTTCCTAATTCTAAGATTAAACGCAGAAATTTTTAAATCAAAATCAAAATTTTCTAATCTAGAATAAAGCTACATTCTTTAGCAGGTGTACTATTAGTTATATAAATGTACAGCATTAATTTCTCCAGGACCATGGAGATTTCTTTTTAAGACAAGTTTGCTTGTGTTTATGGCGACCAATTATTAACACGAGGGATATATGTCCTAAAAGGGAGAGTGCCGTCCATAGGGTCTTTCTAAGGGAACTTAATCCGTATTTATGAATGAAAACCCAAGGTTTGAAGAAACTATGGAAATCTTCGAGCGATCAGGCGGACGAGCGCGATTGGGTTCGAACCCAGCACCTAGAGGTCTACACGGGCCGAAATTTAAAGGCCCAAGTCCGGCCCGATCCACAGGAAAAAAATCGGCCCGGCCCGAACGAGAAAAAAATTGGCCCGCTCGGCCCGTTTTTAAAGTTAAAATTTCGGTCCGAGTCCGGCCCAGAAGAAAGTTAAATTTCGGCCCAAACCCGACCCGGTCCGAGTGAATTTCTACATTACATTCATCTTCACTCTTACGAAAGTGTTCTGACCAAAAAACTTATCTTAGTATTTTTTTTTCACATTTATAATCTCCATTTATGCAGAAATGCAGTAGGCTGCGATATTTATTCTTTTAATGAACCTTTGTTTGTTGTGTGGCGGCCATCTTGCGCGGTCAATAAAACGAGTTTCTCGCAGGAAGCGATAGAGCTAGCCTTTTGCTCGGCGGATAAGACGCTCGCTTTCTGACCGTGGGATCTCCAGTTCGATCCCTGTCTGGGCACGTCACCTACATTGGTGACCTCGGACAAACGAACACACTTCACCACCTTCCTCTCTAGTCCAACAGATGGCATCACTGAAAACACCCGCAGCATCCAAAGCCTGCGAAACGCTCGCACGAAAGCCTCTGTAACGCTCAGAGCACACGACCAAAGCCTGTGTAACGCTCACAGCAAGCAAAGCCTGCCACGCCGCGCATCATCGAGGGGTCACACGTGCAATCGGTGGCAGCACGACAGCGACAACGGATCACTCTGGCACGCGCCAGCGCAACACGAGTGCATATCGCTCGTCGAACGTCAACGCGACGTTCTTCTCACTGGGGGTGGAGTACTGTGGCGGCCATCTTGCGCGGTCAATAAAACGAGTTTCTCGCAGGAAGCGATAGAGCTAGCCTTTTGCTCGGCGGATAAGACGCTCGCTTTCTGACCGTGGGATATTCAGTTTGAAATCTGCCTGGGCACTTCACCTGCAGTTGTATGTAAATGTTTCAGTTATTCTTAGTATTATTAATGCATATTCCATGTAATGGAGACATAAAAATCTAAAAAATGATACATGGAGAAATAAAAACATCTAAGACGGAATCGCATTGGAAAGAAAAAAAAATATGTTCCCTTTTTAGCAGGTGTAAATGTTTAATATAATTTTTTCTCGCGTATTACTGTATTTATTTTGCATGGATGAACAGTTTAAAAGAAATGTAAAGAAATTTCCAGTTTTTGTTTTAAAAAAAAATCGGTCCTAGGCAGAGTTTTTTTTTCATGTGTTTAACTTTATTTAAATAAGCCTAGAAATATATGATTCTTCAAAAAGAATAAATTCTAATGTTTAGTTGTAGAATAATAACGATTTAAAAGTATATGCCAAATTTTATTGATTATTGAACAGACTTGTCACGTCGAGAAATGGATGTTCATACGGGATGATCCAAACCTAACTGATTATTTTGGTTAGTGAGGACTATGAAGAATGAAATTAGTCCCGGCTTCGTACGGAAAAAATAAGTTAGGCCTGGCCTGATACTCCAGAAGAATAAGGCCCGAGCCCTGCCCGAAAAGATAAGTATTTAGGCCCGGCCCGAGCGCGACCCAGGTCGAAGTTATGAAAAACTATAATAAAAATTTATATTCAAATATCAAATTATTTTTGTCAATCTTCGCTTCTCTGCCAGGTAGCATAGCAACGGCAGAAAATTCTTTCATCACTCTGTTATTTGAAATCCTGTATTCGAGCTTCTATGGATGAAGAGCGCTTAACTAGTTTAGCTGTGATGAATATATTCATCCTGGTATTAAAACTGATCCTGATGATGCCATTACTCGTTTTTCACACACACAAAAAAACGAATAATGGAATTTGCGATTTAATAAAACACACTTTAATTGCATAAGTATAGATTTTAATTTTTAACGATCAACCATTATTGCAATGTTGTACGATTAATCAAACTCCAAAGATATATTTTTCTTTGATGCAGTGAAACCTGCTAAAATGGAATTGTAAAAATGGGAAAAAATTCCACTTTCAACTGATTTGCATTTCAGTAGATTCATAATTTATTATTGCTTTCTTTTCGTTTTTACTTTACATTTTTACTTTTAAACTAGAGTTTTGTTGCAAATTCCGTTTTCACAGGATTTACTGTATTTTAAAATTTTTCATTAAATTATCTATAAAAAGTTGTGACCCCCCCCCCTGTAGGTTGGGCTGGATCTGCCCTTGGCTAATCACGCCACTGGGGCGACATTTTCTTCTTGCTTTATTAAAAAAATTAAAATAAGATTCGCAGTACATTCAAAGTATAAATATTTACTTCCTTGAATGCGTGAAAAAATTAAAAATCTAACTGATAATCAGTTAAAATATATATAAACGGAAAGAAGTCTGCACAGATCATCATATCATAGAGTTGATGCTTGCGATTCCATGATTAAACGGGTCTCAATTAGTATAGTAAAATGAAATTTTTCTGCCAAGTCATATCTTGGTGGAAAGCAAAAGTAAATCCTATTTTATTTCAGCGGTTGAATAAAATAGGTTTACTTTTGTGTTTTCCTGCATCCAAAGTATAAAAAATAGAAATCTTGAAGCAAGAATACACAATGATAAACCTACCAGTTAGCCACTGAAATCGAGCTTATACTTTTTTTCTACCTAGATATGACTTCGCAGACCAGTCGCACTTTAATATTCGAATTGAGCTTTAGTTTGTCCTGGAATTTTAGCCGCCAGGTGGATGAGGGATGGTTTTTGCAGCTGTCTAGTAGTCTAATAAATATATTTACCTGAACATAACAATTTTAGTCAATTAAATACACACACTGTTATATTTTCAAGTTTTTTCTTTGTTTAACTGAATTTATCAAGCAATCCAGAAAGTAAGTTTCATTTGGGAACATAAAAATGAAGCAATCATTCGAGACTTATTAAATATTGAACTATAATGGTCAGACTAATTTTCAACACAGTTACCGCTATTTTTTAGGAGTTTATCCTAGTAGAACCCGAATGTTTGAATACTTCTCAAAGACCAATGCCGCTGGCCATTGCAACAATTGAGTAACAACGGATCTACCACGTCGTAGTCTCTGAGCTGGTTGCCAAAAAGAAGAACTTTAGGCACTTCAAAAGATGAAAATTACTTTGCGCGAGATTTGGCTGTACATCGCGTCGGTATTTAAAAACTTTGTTTTCCGGTCTTTCATTGAAGTTCCGCAACCATCATCTGACGATGCAATCGCTCATCGCATTTGGTCCGTAAACCTCACAAATTTATGTGTGAATATCACATGCTTTGGTTTTTTTTTGCAGGGATAACAGAGATGACCAACTTGGTTACTCAGCTTACGCTTAAGAATCTGATGATCGGCCGCATCTTGCATTCCGTGGGATACTCGATCTTTTTAAACTCGCACTAAACAAGCCCCGAATAAGTCAGCGATCTAGCAATGCCTTTCCTTGCTTACCAATGACTCGAAAAACAACTTATTTTCTAAATGATCTGATATATACTTTCAATATGCTTAATATTTTTTAAAAAGTTATTTATAAAAAAAATCTTATATGGATTAAATCTTCTAATAGTTTTCGATTGTATATTAAATAAAATCTAAAAAGCATGCATCAAGCGTGGATTCTGAAACATTTTCCAACATTTCAAGAATATTTTATCCGTTAGGGACATATACGCACTTTCAAGAAAGACATACATATATATAGAAAGAGTTGGTCTTGGTACCGGTGAAAAGAAAAGTAATATTTGCTTTCTTTAATTAGAGCGAAGCAGTGAAACAATCTTAAAGGGGTCTTATAATAATTAAATGCTTTTTACCCAGTCGTAGGTTGGAGTGTACAGTGAACATGAACTCGTATTAAAGAAAAAAGTCTAACTGGAGAGCTAAATCTACGTATAACATAAAAAAGTCCTTCCGGCAATGCCGGGATCTTTAATCGGGTAATCTTTAGAAATTAGTCATATTTTATTCAACCTGATTTTATTTTAAGCGATTTATAGGGTCGCCAAATTCCAAGATATCCATTTTAAAGCAGCATGATGGATAAAAAACCCAATGAGCTTGATCGAAATCTTAATTCATGTGAACATGCACACTCACATCGAAATCGATTAATATATACGAGAGCTGTCGCGGGCAAATTGACTTTTTTTAAAAAATGTCACCCACATTAGAAATTCAAACTGCTATATCCCAGGCGTTTTTCAAGGTAAAGACAAAGCAAAAAATACTCCGGAATTCATTATTAAGATAAATAGTTTAGAAAGAACCTTTTTTCAATTTCTAATTTTTTGTTTATACATCATTATATATTGAAAAGATTTTTGGTAAATTTAAATGGCCGCCATTTTGAAACATGCAGATAAAGTTCGCCCGTGAACTCGGTCAAGACATTGGTATGCACCATGAACACACGGAGTTATATCGAAATCAGTTTATAAATATGTGTATTAACGCGTGACAAATTTTAGACCGTTTCAAATTGTCAATCACACTGGAAATTGAAAGTGCTAAAACTCAGCCATTTTTCAAGATATAGATGAAACAAAAAATGCTCTGGAATCTTTGTATCAAGCTCAAACCACAAAAGAAAAATCTTTTTCAATTTCTTACTTTTTTGCACCTAATTTTAAAATTTTAATTAAAAAAATTAATATTCCGCCATTTTGAAACAAGATGGTGGTTGGAACTGGCCAACGAACTCGGTCCAGGCATCAGTATGTCCTATCTACGCACTTTCATCCAAATCGGTGTATAAATACGCTTGTTATCACGGGACGAAAACCAGATCATTTCAAAATGTGAGCAACATTAGAAATTTAAAGTACTATAACTCAGACATTTTTTAAGATACAGACGAAACAAAAAATGCTTTGGAATCTTTGTATTAAGGTCAAATTGATAAAAGAAAAATCTTTTTCAATTTCTCATTTTTTTGTACCTAATTTCAAATTTTAAACTTAAAAAAAAAAATTAAACGGCCGCCATTTTGAAACAAGATGGCGGATGGAACTGGTTAACGAACTCGGTCCACGCTTTATTATGTACTATGTACACACCAAGTTACATCCAAATTGATTTATAAATAAGAGTGTTATCACGTGACAAAAATCAGATCGTTTCAAAATGTCAGCCATAAGAAAAATTTAAAGTGTTATAACTCAATCATTTTTTAAGATATAGACAAAGTAAAAAGTGTTCTAGAATCGGTATTTTAGGATCTAATACATAAAATAAAAATATTTTTCAACTTTTAATTCTTTTGCATTTAATTTTAAATTTTAAATGGCCACCATTTTGAAACACGTTGGCGGATGATGCTGGCCAACGAACTCGGTCGAGATATTTGTATGTACTATGTACATACCAAGTTTCATTGAAATCGGTTCGTAAATATGTTAGTTATAGCATGACAAAAATCAGATCGTTTCAAAATGTCAGCCATAAGAAAAATTCAAAGTGCTATAACTCAATCATTTTTTAAGATATAGACAAAGTAAAAAGTGTTCTGGATATGGTGTTTTAAGATCTAACACATAAAATAAAAATATTTTTCAACTTTTAATTTTTTTGCATTTAATTTTAAATTTAAAATTTTTAAATTTTTTTTAAATGGCCGCCTTTTTGAAACAAGATGGCGCATGATGCTGGCCAACGATCTCGGTCGAGATATTTGTATGTTCTATGTACATACCAAGTTTCATTCAAATCGGTTCATAAATACGTTAGTTATCGCATGACAAAAATCAATATATATATGGTTTTATATATATATATATATATATATACATATATATATATATATATAGGTCTACATTTGAACGGAGGGTGGTTTTGGGGTCTGGGGGTCATGATCCTTGAAAATATACCAAAATTTTCTGGAAGTGCTTTCCTCCGGACGGCTGCAATAGGTAGCTTTTTACTTTTTGTAATTAAAGCTACCTAAAAAAAGGTTGCAAAAAGCAGAAGAAATTTGATTGAACGAGACCCGGAAAATCCCGCCCGACAATTAGTTAAGAGGAATTGCAAGGTCAGAAGTCTAGAAACTTGAAAGTAAGAGTTGATCAATAGTAAAAGAATGTATTGGTTGAGAAGTCGAGAGACTGAATTTGGACTAAAAATGAGAAAAGAAAAGATTTGATATGCAAAGTTTCAGATAGTAAAGGAAGCCGCCAAGGCCCCAATATTTCAAAGAAAAGTCGTTTTCAGGAACCATAAATTTTTAATAACATTAAATAGAAGTTTATGTTTTTTTCCACAAATAACAGGAATTAAGTGTTGCTAACGATGTTTTCATTAATATTAATGAATTCTTAAAGTATTTCAATGAAAATTAATAATTTGGTAAAAATATCTTTTTCTGGCAGAAATCTTTCCAAGACACTGCTGAGTTTTTCTATAACTTCTGTAAAATGCTGTATTTCAAATTCTATATTGCTTTTCCTTACTAAATCTACAAGAATTGGAATTTCATTAGTGAATTCTTCAAGTTCATAGCGATATGTTCAGTTTGGGGAGTCGATTTAGAGTTAATTTTATGTTTTTGGGGCTTTTGGACTACCATCGTTTTTTCTTTGATTTTTTAGTGTTGGAGGTAGCTTCAGCATGTGATTTTTTTAAATTGTGGTTTAATAGGGAATTTTGTACAACATTTATAGCTAAAAGGGCGCAAGAGTTCGCAGTTGATACATTTTGGGGGTGGTCTGGATAGTTCAGTAGCTTGTTTATTGAGACATTAATTAGAAAGAATGTCACCACAGCATGTTACGCAGCAGGGATCTATGGTACAGTTAGCGGTGATATGAAAAATTTCTCACAACGATGGTATTGTGATGCCTTTTTAACAACTCTGATTTTCTTAACATTAATGCGAATTAAGAATAAGGATTTTAAGTTGAAAATTTCGTTAGAAGTTTCGTTTTTAGGAAGAGCGGCAGTGGTTTTTCCTCTCACTGCGACTTTTTACTGTGAAACTTTTCTGACAGTAAAACCTTGAAATGTTACGGTTTCTTTTGTTTCTTCTATATCGGTGGATGTTACGAAGCCTCTGATTACAGTTTTAATTGAGATTTCTCTGTCGGGCACGAGATAGAATTGTGGTTTACTTTGCCTTTTTTCTGCTATGCTCATTTTGTTGCGCGGGCTTTAGAAAGGATTTTTTAGAAGCTTCCAGATAATGTAGATTCGAATTCGAACTCGCCACTTTTCGACAAAATTTTAATGAATTCACTGATATTAAAAATTCCCACAGCCATAATAGGTTTGGGTTTTTTGCCTTCATTTGGTTTAAGATCATTTTCCTCATTTTCCGTTTCCATATCAGAATTTTCAGGGGCCTAATAGATGAGACCCCTGAAATTAGCGGTAACAGTGGTTATAACAGATTTTGAAATTTTGGGAGTGTTTTTTCTGCGCTTTTTCCTACGGTTTTAAAGTCATCATCAGCAATATTCTGGAAAATAATATAAACCGTTTTGTTAGGACGACATAAATTTTTCGCCAATTTTAGAGCATTAAATAAATTGGTTTCTTTGTTCCAGCATAAGAAGTTGTAGATCTGTTTTTTTCCTTGTTAGTAATCCCACATTTGAGTATTATTAACGGCCATCACCTAAAGCAAAAAAAATCTGACAGGTGTTGACACACACGCTAGCGTTTAATTGCAGAGTTTTCGTAATTATTTAAATAAAGGTAACTTTAAAAAATGATGCTAATCGAATCAAATTTATGCAAAAGCGATCGATTTCAAAGGGCTTGATAAAATATTCCCATTTAATAAGGTGAAAGTTGTTGTCTATCTTAACAATTTGGGAAAACACACAAACAGATTTGAAATTTCACATTAATGAATTACCATCAACAGTTGTAAAAATATTAGAACTCCTTTTTGCACACGTTCGTACGGGTATCGTTATTTTTCAGGTATTATATAAGTATTTTTTTATACAAAAAGTAACTCTAATTCAAACTCACGAAATTTCAACTTATTTAACCTGAGGTTTTGTATAACAAAATATTGGAACTGAAGAATTTTCTGGTAATAAAATTCCAGGAGCCGTACGAATCCTGATGCGCCCATCCTTTGATATGATCTGTAGGTTTTTTATACATTATACTGTAAAAAAGCTGCAGCAGAGATTCACTGCAGAAGAGATTCCAGAGAATGTCCGTAAAAAACGCACTTTATTCCTATATCAACGGATTTTGCCATTATATTAACGGTTTTTGATCGTAAAACACAAAAAATTACGAAAGTTGACCACTTATGTGAAAAAAACGACATATTCCGTAAATTTACTGGGTAACTCACAGTAAAGTACCTTAAATTTACAATTTTTTTTACAATGTAATATTTTAAAATTTTGTTCGTCAGGAAATTGATAGCACAGCTCTAAATCTTCTTAAGTAAACGAGAAGTGCTCGGGATCTTTCGTACTGTCGTGTATGTAATCTATTGCATAAATACCCACTAAGTAATAAGAAATGAAAGTAGTTTAATTAAAAAACTTACCACAACTTAAAATGCACTTTCAGCAATTGTGTGTCCCTGTAAATGAACGATGAATGCTATTCACACCTTATTCTAATCCACTTTATAACGCAACTCTGCGGTACATTAATTCAAATATTTATCAAACAATGTAAAATCATTAAAATGCACCGAAAACTTCACAGAATAAGGGAATACAAGAGAATTCTTTCGAGTGTACATGTAAGTGAACTATAATTTCTTAATACTTAATTAATAATATTTAACTTTTAATGCCAAACATGACATAGCAGACCACATTAAAATGTATCAGTTGCATGACTATTTGAGTTTATTTAAGGGATTTAGAGCACAGACAGACAAATAGACAAAAAAAAATAAAGAAAAATTACAGAAGGAAAATTAAAAGATATCATACTTGTCGTAAAATTTATGATAGTATACTTACGGGGAGGTTAAAACATAAGGACAATACGTAATTACTAATTGCTGCATTATGTTAAATCAGAAAAGTGGAAGTACTAATAACTTAAATTGGAGCTACTAGATTAGCCCGTCGACCAAAAAATTACCGCCAAACTATAAGATTAAATGCCAATAATGGATGATCGTGAATATCACGATTCACGTGTTTAAAATTTCATTAAGTGATTTTTATTTCGACTTTTTATTAATATTTTTATTAATATTCTACTAATTATTTGTTTTTTTTCGTTATTTAAAATAAAAATTATTTCAATATATATAATTTGGCTATTAGTTTGGCGATTTGTATAATTTGGCGAAATTGGTCGACGGGATAACAGAGAAGTACCCTTAAAATTAATGATGTGTTTTTTAATAAAAAGAAAATTCTCATTAAATAAAAAAGGTATTCAAAATCTACTTTAAGAACATAAAATAGCCAAACAAAAACAATTAAACGAACAAATAAACAAAAAACATTTTGTTTGTATTCATGATTGCTTTAAAAAGAATGTGTTGATGATTGAAAATAAGTACCACGTAAAAAATTCATAAATGAAACATATTTTTTAACATGCGTTTATTAAACAAAGTAAATAGTACTTAGTAATTATTAGTCTTGCTTCATTTAAACAGCTCTACTTCAGTAAAAATTTAATGGTTCATTAAGTTCAAGAAAAATATGAAAATTCAACTTCATATATCTTGCATGAGACTTGGGAACACTTCTGCTGAAACTTTATTTATTGCTCTTTTCATAAAACATTTTTCAAATCTCTTGGGTCTTCAATGCAGTTTACAGCTTCTCTTTTTAAGTAAATTTAAGCATATTAATAAAAAAAAAGAGAAAGTACTTAGGTGATTGTAAAATATTCATGATTTTTATTGTTAGTTCTTCAATTAAAGCAATTTGCGTAATTAAAGCAATGCGAGATAATATTAAAACAAAAGCAAGTTATTTCAATATCAAATAGTTAATAAATATTTTAAGATAAAATTCCAAATTCCTTAAAAAATACAAAATTTTAATTAATTAATTTATTTTTATTTTGTAATTTTACACGAGTTACACTTATTTTTGTTTAACACATTGCAAAATGAAGCAAAACCGCAAATTTTCGAAAATATTTTTGATTGCCGCATCCTTTTTTGATTTTTCTTATTCTTTGTATGTGAAATTTCACTAATGGATGGGAAAATAATTCATACATAAGAAAAATATCGTTGAAAATTGAACAAGCGTTTTCTGGCGTTACAAACGCGCAAAAATTTATAATGTCAAAAATTTATAAATTTCAAAATATTATAACTTGGTACTTTTGGAAGAATGGGAATTTAAATGTTTTTCCCGTTAGAGCAGAGGGAAAAGTTTTCTAAATGTAGCCTATAAGAGCATGATAGAGTAGAAATATTAAATTTCGTAACTTTAAAAAAATAACTACAGTCACCTCTCACTCATGCTCCTGCTCTAATTTATACGCGATCTTCGTAAAGTTATCCTCAGGTGTAATAGGAAAATTAATACTATAGATCTCTTATAAGTGCCACTTTGAATCGTCTCTTTCAGTTATATACGAAAACAAGTTGAAAATTGCTCGTGAAGCGTAGTTAATAAGGTGCTTTCGTACGATAACGAAGTTTTAAAAATATCACTCTCATATATTAATCTCATAAAAATTGTAAAAAGTTAATTACAATTAAAATGCGCACGAAACAATGTTCTCCCTGTACTATTATGTAATGGAAAACTTTTGTGGGGTCTTGTAAATCAATAACAAATGTTCTTTGCACCACAGATTATGCAAATTTTATATTATAATATGTACTTTATAAATGCATTTCAATTTTATTATATTCGAATGAATGTAACACTATTGAAATGCATTTGAAACATTTTTTTCCCCATTGACTGTAATGTAACGGAATACTTTTGATTGCCCCAGTAATTGAACTATGCATCCGATTTTGATAAAATTTGAAATAAATTATGTAATAATTATGTATTTTAAATTTCAAACGATTAAAATGCATTTGAAACTTTTTCCCCACTGACCGTAATGTAATGGAATACTTTTGATTGTCCCTGTAATTGATCTATTCATCCGATTTTAATAAAATTTGAAATGACTCTACAAAATTATGTAATAATTATATATTTTAAATTTCAAACGATTCGTTTGTAGTTTTCGTGTTGTTATATGCGGACGGATGGACGGACTGAACGACAACTATAGATATTACATAACTACGTATTTACATAATTACGAACGCACCTAAAAAACAGGCTATTTTTAGACTTTATGAAGGAATTTAACATAAAAACTAGTCGTTGGGGGCCACCGTAATACTTACCCATCATGGATATGTATATGAAAATAAAGTCTGTGAAAATTATTTATACAATGCATTGCAATTCATAAACAAAATTTAAATATTGTTAATATACATAGTAATGCTTTATTAAAGAACTACTGATGTACCAATTTCGACAAATTATGTAAAACGCCAAACTACTCAAGTAGTACCGAACTGCGTAAAAGAAACATCCTTATAACTCCAAAAATAATAATTCTATTAACTAACAATTAACTGTGTCAGATTAAGCGTCTCATTTCCAATTAAAATATACCTCTGAATTGAAATTTGAATGAAATACAGGATCATGAAAAATCGAAGAAAGTGGAAAGCAGAATTACAAATATCTGGGCAACTAAAAATCCGATCGCCTTCGTTCTATATGCAAAATGTGTGTTATTTTATTGCCTTTTACTTCCATTCCTTAAAACAAAAAAATTCGAAAATTTTTATATACCTTTCATCAGAACGAATTTTTCGAGGGTCCGAAAAAAATAGTTCCGGATAATCGAGGTTGCTGATATTAAATAGGCTTCGTCTCATTCTTACATACTAACTACATACAAAATTTCAAGTCTCTATCTCAATTTGTTCGGGAGATAGAGCGTTTACAGACAGACAGACTGACAGACAGACAGACAGGCAGACAGACGGACGGCAAATTTTTTTTTCTAAAAATATGTTTTTCGGAATCTCCACTATCTAAAACGTGTAAATCCGTCAAAATTTTTTTTCGATTTTCAAAACGATTGCAAGATTTACCCTATACTACGTATGATGGGTAAGTAATATACACTGGTGTCCAAAATTTAAGCATAATTAGTAATTAAGTAATTATTTTTAAGTAATGAAAGAAATATGAATCGGAATTTGCTGAAACTCCAGGTGTGTAAACAAAATAGTACGCGTCACATATTTTCGCGAAGAGTTTTCCCCGAAATCGAACAGGGGACCGTCAACCAATTGAAAAAGAACGAAGATCTTTTGGATAACCCTGTCAAAACTAATGTAGCAAAAGCGTTCAAATTGCACATTATGATTAATTGGCTTATTGTAATGTACTGTGTTAATTTTTACAAGGATAGCATGTATACTCCAAGAGAAATTAAGGTTTTTATAAAAACAGTCCTAAATTTTTTGCTTATAATTTGCAGAGTTCTTAATATAAAATAGTGTTCTTTTTTGAAAAAATGACAAACATCATTGTACACAATACCCTGTCATCAGAATTAAAAAATAATAAAAATTGTATGACAAATGAGCAGGTTTACTAAATAATTTTTGTACTGCGCATGCGTGAACGCTATTAAAATTTCATTTGCATATTATGTTAGTTAAATGTATAGAGCAACTTTTGTGAAAGTCTCAAAAACATAGCTTAAAAATTCTGAAAATTATCGTTGATAGAATGAGATCAAAATCCTTTATTCCCTAAATGAAGCAAAAAGATGAGGGGCTGTATCCATGTTCCATTGTTTAGTGCATACACAATATTGCACGTACAACTATATTTAGGTAAAACCCCTGATTTTTTTGCTTCCTTTAGGAATAACGGATTTTGAGTTGATTCTATAGGCTCCCATTTTCAGAATTTTCAAGCTATGTTTTTGAAACTTTTACAGAAGTTGCTCTATACATTTAGCTAACACAATATGCAAATGACATTTTGATATCGTTGACGCATGCGCAATGAAAAATTATTTACTAAACATACTCATTTTTCATACAATTTTTATTATTTTTAAATTCTGATGACAGGGTATTGTGTACAATGATGTTTGTCATATTTTCAGAAAAGAACATTATTTTATAATAAGAACTCTGCAAATATAAGCAAAAAACTTGGAAAAATTTAGGACTGTTTTTATAAAAACCTTAATTTCTCTATGAGTATACATGCTATCCTTGTAAAAATTAACACAGTACATTACAATAAGCCAATTAATCATAATGTGCAGTTTGAACGCTTTTGTTACATTAGTTTTGACAGGGTTATCCAAAAGATCTTCGTTCTTTTTCAATTTGTTGACGGTCCCCTGTTCGATTTCGGGGAAAACTCTTCGCGAAAATATGTGACGCGTACTATTTTGTTTACACACCTGGAGTTTCAGCACATTCCGATTCATATTTCTTTCATTACTTAAAAAATAATTACTTAATTACCAATTATGCTTAAATTTTGGACACCAGTGTACTACGTATGATGGGTAAGTAATAAGTAAAAAAATCCCAATTCTTTCGTTCTTTCTTTTCGTCCTGGGCATCCTATCTCCCATTGCTGACGCATATACGAATTATATTTTCCCCTGCAAATTGTACTAGTCTATGGGTATTTGATACATTCTTATATTCAAAATATATTTTCAGGGAATTAATATTTTTAAGTTATTTTTTCAGTGTTCTTTTCTTAAAGCATGATTTTTTGTACCAACAATAAAAATTGATAAGTATTTTCAATTTAAAAAAGTGTGTAGAAAAGAAATAGGATCACATTATCTGTAAAGCTCATGAAACTACAAAAATTTTAGATAGCTGAAAATGTAGACTGAGCTTTACTGGTGCCTTAAACTCAGTGATCGGAAAAGAGGCATTTTTGACACACTCCAAATACCAATCATCCACAACTAGTTTTAAAATTTGGTTTCTTTACTATCACTTATAGGCTGATGTTCAAATATTCATGTTAAAAAATATTTATCGATATCAACTCCTCAACAACTTGACTATATTAATGTTATATTTTAATTATTGCTTCATGGTTTATATTCGCTTAGCTTTGTGGAGCTTAGCTGATTTGACAGAACATAGCTATACTTCTATTAATTACTTTGCCAAGTAAATCATTTTGAGTGGATAATAGCATGATTTTGAATATAAATCAGCTTGCAATAAAGCGCAGTTTAAATTTCAACTAACAAAAATTTGATTAATTTCATGAATTTTACAGATAATCTGATTCCATTTTTTTCTAAGCACTTTTTAAGATTGAAAATAATTGTCAATTTTTACTGTAACATATTTTAGATCGAGATCTACTTTTCTCTCTGGCTCTACCAGTTTTTCATATTGTTTCACAGGTTTTTCATATGGTTTTTCAGATCCTTTCAGGAGCTTGAACAACGAACTTCAACTAATAAATCTCAAATAATATTAGTGTTAATATAAAGGCATTAGTAGACATATTAGTTTGGCTAAATACCAGAAATATTGCCCAACTGGCGACAGAACCGCCATCGCCCCTCCCTCTGATGGTAGTCCTTCTACAGTTTCGCGGTATCTACGTAGATTTTTATTTGTTCATTGGTATCTACACAGATTATCATCGCTCCTTTTCTTTATTTTTTATATATATAAAAGGATTTTTTCTAAATTATCCTTTTGTAATTGAAAGATCTATGTTATAGTAACTGATTTGACTTCAAAAACATTCAAATAAAGATACGATGTTGTTGTAACACATATTTAATTACATTTTATGTATAAGGTTATGAAAAATATGTATTTTCTGTTTTGAATGACCTCAATTTCATAAAATGCAAAAATCTATCACGAGAATCTGTATTTTTATTGACTTGTAAAAAAAGGTATTATCATTTTAAAAAAGTGTTATCATTTCTTTTTTAAATTATTGTGCTGTTTTTTAGTTGGTGGCAAGTCGAAAGAAATGATTGAATTCCAATTAAAAAAGAGAAAAATCTATAATGATAAATTATGGAATGTATAGTGCAACATAAAATTTAGATGGGTGCCATTTTCTTAGTATTCGATATTTTTTTAAAGGACCTTCGAAAAGTACATACGAAAATTAAAAGCTTCCGAACAAGCTATTACCCGTCGCTGAATGTTTCCTAGTTGGAGTTATAATTGAATTGTTCTCTTTTTATCAAAAGTGACAAAACAGGGATTCTGGATCTCTATAACTAATAGGTGGATCTGAAAGATCTTTGGTGAACTTTGAAGTCTAGGGTAGGACACTTCGCCTTTTCAATTTCTTCGACATCAGGTGATTGGGTCCAAAGGTATTAATAGACAAACTTTGAATTTTAACGTTAGAGATGCATCTTAGCTGTACTGTACTGCACTATAGTGTGCTTTATAATCTAAAAAAAGTTTAAATAAATAAATAAATAAAATAACAAGTTGAATGTAGATTCTGCCAGTGCAGAATTCAGTTTCGCCTCCGATTTAAAAAAAAAAAAATCGATTCAGGTCTTTTAGAAGGGCGACCCCGTTTAGAATGCAATGAACTAACTTCATTTTTCTTGTGTTTATCAATATAATAGCAAACAGAACGACGTGAAATACCCAATTGATTAGCAATTTCTCTCTGAGACATTAGAATGGAGGAATAATAAACAGATACAATTTGACGTGCTACTTCTTCATTGACTAGATTCATCAAAAACGAATTTTTTTTTAGTTTAAA
This sequence comes from Maratus speculifer, assembly GCA_964019185.1. Lineage (NCBI taxonomy): Eukaryota > Metazoa > Arthropoda > Arachnida > Araneae > Salticidae > Maratus > Maratus speculifer. The sequence goes on from OZ025294.1 coordinate 76,846,868, forward strand.
CGTTTTTTTATACGTGAAAATCCGTCAATTTTTTTTTCAATTTTCAAAACGATTGCAAGACATACCTATACTGCGTATGATAGGTAAGTAAAAGTAGGCCACAATTTTTGAAAGACACTTTTTAGCTTGTATGAAAAAAATAGCATCGAAAGCTAAAAAAAAAAAAAAAAAAAAAAAAAAAAAAACTAATTTCATTTTTACAGTGACCGTATTTTCACTAACTGAAGTCATCCGAAAGTAAAATCTCAATCTCAGTGTCCATAATGAAAAGAAATATTGAAATGTAATATCGTTATGACTAAAAATGCGATGTTTTAAATAGTAACGTTATTTTCTCTTCAAATGTTTTTTAAAAGTTACTGTTATTAGTTATATGAAAAAGGCGTCCGTAATAATATTGTAAATCCCATTTATCTGGTTGCTGAATGACATCATTTTCCTCATTTGAAAATTTTCTTATTTTGCTTTAGGCGTTAATTTTTATCATAAATTATTTTCTGTTATTTTATTTACATTATTAATATTATTTCTTAGTAAATATATTTTTTTTACCTCATTTAGTGCATAATTATACGCAACCCTTTTATTGTGGTTAAATTTAACGAAAACAATTAACTTTTTTCTTTTAAATGCGAGGACATGTTCACTGATGAGATCAAGCTTCTGATAATGGAAAATAAATTTTTATTATCGAGAGGAAAGCTAAACTGAGTTGCCACAATTTGAAGAAATATCGTAAAAAAGCATTTAAAATAAAAAATAAAATATAAAAATGGAAATAAATTAAAAAATAGCTAAAATGGGCACAACTACAAATAAATAGCTTTCATTTAAAAGAATAATTATCAAAATCGGTTGAGTAGAAAATTCAGGAATGATGACACGACATTTTTAGCTTGTCTGAAAGAAATAGCATCGGAGGCTAATAATGGATTAATTTATTCCAAATTTGAAATATCTTAATGCTTTTTCGTACTCTGATTTCATTAGTCAGGAATTATTGCACACTTGTTTCATCAACTAATAATCTAAGAATAAAATTTGCAGAATTATTTTTATAGATCCTCTTTTTAGCCTAGTACAATACTTGTCACAATCCTCTATCCTATATATATTGTTATTCCTTAGAAACTAATCATTTCACTAATTCTACAATATCCGCTTATCTAGGGCTCTTTGCAATAATAAGAAATACCTAATCATTCGACATGAAAGAACAGATAAATTGAATATCGAAACTAGATAGATATACATTACGTAAGTCTTTGAAGAATTCGTTATGCAATGTTTAGCGTTTTCATCATATCTTCATAGCGTTTTCATCATATTTCCAAATTAAAAACAAAAATTGAGACTTACAAGAAAATATTTTTAAGTTTTCTATTCGTCAAAAATATAAATTAAAATATTTTTTCCATCAAATTGAGTAAAATAATAAATATTTTCCGGTTACCTTCAAGTACTATAATCAATTTATTTTAACAAGTTTTGAATAATTTATACGCTTACATAGATAAATACTTAATTTAAGGTATCCGCTTACGTTTGAAACCTCAATTTCGATGAAGATTTGCAATTTTTTTGATTAGATTTTAATGTAGAATGAACATTTTTACTTTTAAATTTGTTCTTTTTTTTTCTGTACGCCTGTTAGAAAGGAAATTTGAGATCTTTAAATAAAACAGACGATGTTAATTTATACCGAAGTTGATTACTTTAAATGCGTTTTCTGAAACAATAGATTTTCATAGGATTAAATGATTTTTGTCCTAAATCAAAATTTTATTATTCTAGAACCATGATATTTTTTGTGTAGCTTTTCGATAATGTTTAGAGTGTAATGAACAAAAGAATTAGTTCTAAGTGACTTATTTGTTGATAAATAGCTACTTTTATGAAGAATTACACGTAAATTTATTGAAACTTTCTATGTAATTGTATATAATCAGATGTATATCTTTTAGATTTCCGTATATTGACTAGTTTTTAGCTCACAGGTTATCAAAGTTTGAAAGCATATGTGGCCGTCTGTTCTGTATGTATGTACGTGCGTGCGGAACGCGATAACTCATGATAAAAATATCCGATTCACTTGAAATTTTGGATAGATGTATATTCTGATGAGGCGTCCCCGTGTTTGGTTTTAGGTGTTCATTGAGTAAATACCAAGAGAGAAAACGGGGGGAAGGAAATGGCCCTCCATTTAATTCAAATAAATCGGTTTTTCATGCAGATTTGTCAGTTTTCGTTCAAAATTTAGGTATAGCATCATTCTGATGAGGCGCCTCCGTAACTAGTATTGGGTGTGCATTGGATAGGTATAAAGAGGGGGAACGGGGCCTAATGACCCTCCCCTTAATTTATATAAATGTGTTTTTCATGCAGAATTTATCAGATTTCATTCAAATTTTAGACATAGGATTACTCTCATGAGGGCACCGCCATGATTAGTTTTGGAAGTTCATTGTATCAGTATAAAAAGGGGGATGGGGCTATCCCTCACCCTTTATTTCGATAAATGGGTTTTTCATGCAGAATTTTCAGATCTCCTTGAAATTTTAGACATAGGATCATTCTGATGAGGGCACCTCCATGATTTGGTTTGCGAGTCCATTGCATAAGTCTAAGAAGGGGGAAATGGGAGTAACCCCCCTTAATTTAGGTTAATGGGTTTTAACGCAGAATTTACCGATTTGCTTCAAATTTTGGATACAGGTTCATTTTGATAAGGCGCTTCCTTGATTGGTTTTGGGAATTTATTGGATAAGTATAAATGGGGATCGGTTGGATTACCCCTCTTAATTTAGGTAAATTTTTTTTCTTGCAGAATTAACCGATTTGCTTAAATTTTTTGATACAGGTTGATGATAATCTACGATGCTTCCCTAATTAGCTGTGGGGATCTTTTGTTGAGTAAAAAGGCTGTTTTTGCGATTATTCCCTCTTAAATTTGAAAGATCGGTTTTTCTGCAGAATTATCCGATTTGCTTTTGATTTTAGATGTAGGTTCTTTCTGATAAGGCGAATCTCTGATTGGTTTTGGAAATTTAATCGTTAAATTTAGAAGAAGGGCTAACTCCTCTCAAATGATATAAATGGGTTTTTATTAGAACTTTCCGATTTGCTCTGAATTTTGGATATAGATTTTTTATTTGATAAACTATATCCTTGATTATTTTAAGGGGTTCAATGATTAAGTATAAAACGGAAAAAGAATACATAACATCATAAACACTGTAAAGATGCATAATTTTATATAGGAAAATTTTCCGTACATATATATGAAGTGCATCTGTATGGAAATATACATGGTAAGTCTAGATAGTTTTTTAAAAAATAAGAGTGGCAATACTACCCATATTGACGAGCAATAATTGCCATAGAATATGGTGTCGCAAACCACTATTTTAGACACAAATGGGCTTTTATTAAAAATTCTGAAATACATGGTGTTTCATCTATCTGTAATACGCATACAAGAAAAGTCTCAATACAAGCATACCCCGAAAGATCATTAAAAAAATATACAGAATGTTCTTCTCATGAGGATATATATATGTTTATATAGGTTTATATATGTATATATGTAAAAAAAAAATCGGTGAACCTCGAAACAGTGTCCGTAAAAAAATAGTAAATTTTCGTCGTTTGGCGATTTTTCATTAGTTGGCGATGAAGTGCAATTAAAAAAAATACTTAAAAAAATTTCAAATACATTTTAAGGATAAAAATGTTTCATGCTGAACTTGTCTAAATAATTTTACTTTTGTAATTTTTAGTTTATTTAAAGTATAATTTTGAGATATCGATATGGAGTCATATAATGAAAAGTTATGAAGAAAAATTTCAAAGGTCATATTGTGGTAACGACTGCAACAGGTAATATTTCTTGCGAAATCTACAATAAATAAATAAATAAATAAATAAATAAATAAATAAATAATAAACATATGTTTGAGAATTGCGTAACTGGTATATAACGAAAGAGAAGACAACAAAATCAGAAGCGAATTGATTCCATGGTTTTATAGTAATCGTAGTTTCTGAAAAAAACGCAATTTTGAGAAAAATTAGTTTAATTTGTTTTGTTTTAAATACAGTACGATGCTTATTATTATTTTATTTACATAGAATAATTTTTTCCAGCACCATAAAGTAGTCCCTTTTCAGTTGATACATTCTCTAAAACAACAAAATATCGATTTTTTGAAATATATGGTGCGAAGTTTTAGTATTTATGACTTAGCCCTTAAACATAAAAAATATTGGAGGATTCCGCAGACCAAACATTTATTCAGAAGAAAAAGTTTTAGTCAAAGTTGGCAAGATTTGAAATATTTTATTTTATTCCTGTTGTTTGACCTGCGTTTGTTTGCTTTGAAAATATTCTATAAAATATTGACCCATTTAAAATGTTTTATATTCACTAATCTACATAAAACATAGCTATAGATTTAAGGATTTTCAATATAAAACTGCAAAGAAAGTAATCTTCTAATAATTTGATGTATAATTCTATTAAAATCTATAGTTAATACAAATATTAATTACTCTTATTGTTATTATCTTTTTGCCGTCAACGTATACAGTGATTCAAAATATATTGGCCAAAATGAAATGGGAAAGCAAGCATACAAAAGAATCAAAAATCACATGGGAACATAGTGTCACAAACACCAACCAAAGTGTCCAGAGAGGGCTGCACATTATACGTAATTACCAGAAGAAAAATTGAAAACTATTCGACATCATTCTATTTATACTGTATTTCCACGCACATTACACATTTACAATCAATACTACGGGTCAAAAATTTTGCCAGACATCTAGAGACACGAAGCACAGTTTGGTATTTTGCTAAAAAAAAAACCTGGCCAAAATTATGTACAACCTTTTGAGAGTTCGATAATAGACAAAATATTTAAGGAAACATAAAACATTTTATTGTATAACAAAAACAAAAAACAAAAATAATTTTTCGCACAATTTACGCAAATATTACACATATTTACAATACACAAGTTAGTGTGCTGTTGACCATTAAAATATTGATCAGAGTCTTCAACATCATCTTTTTTAGAACCATACGAGATTATAGATTCTGGCAATAAAAAGATGCCCCTGTAGAAAATATTTCACGTCTTTTGGTGTTTTTCCGCATACTACAGATCATATACTATATGGATCGGAACACAAAAGTAGGAGAGTGATTACATATTCACTGCATTGTAAGCGAGACTTTTCTTGCAAAGTTTAGCCTATATGAGGCAAATATTTGTTACGGGCTTCAGCCGCTTCTTATGATACCTGCCCGATTGGGAGCAAAGCATGTTTAGCTACATGACTCAAAATTTTATGTAATGTGAGTCACAATCCGTAAAGATTTACATAATGGTTAGACGCTCGAAAATCCTTCAAATTTCTTTACATTTGTTTTATAACTGCTAGATAACACTTCTAGAATAAATTTTAAATTTTGTGGTAATTTTATATCGATTTCTGTAATTTTAAGTGTTGTTTCTGGAAGTCAGGAAAACCTTCTTTATTCGTTTCCGTCATTGATGTTTCCGAAACCCGATTTCGGAATATCTATCAGTAATCGTTCCATTTTAAAATTCCTTTATATTATTATTATTTTTTTTAACTGACGATTTTTTTATCACTTCTTGCTTGCCAATTTTTAATTGGAAGCTTATAAGAGAGATGTAGAATTGTCTCAAAAAATCTGATTCTATCATAGAGTATTATTACTTGAAGTATTGAGAGATTATTGCAAAGAGTCAGGGTCAATGTCTTCAACTATTTTCAACTTATTAAAAATCTTTGGATGATTGTTAGCAAATATGGCATTGTATCGTGGAATTGATGCTGGTAACAGCATTGCAAACTTTAGGCTCGACCATAGTCAGCATTAATCTGTACTGAACTTATAATAAGTCGTAAGCTGTGATTTATTAAATTTCATGCCTGCTCTTCAATGTTCTTGACTTTCTCTTGCATTATGTCTTTATAATCATGAATAAATCTTATTCAAATGAAATGGCAAAAACATGGAAATGAAGATACTGTTTTCTACCACGACTTTTTGAAATACGTTTATGTTATTTATTAATCTCAAAGGAGTTAAAGAGTTTTGGAAAATATTTGAGTCAGTATTAAAGGAGTTTTCAAACTTTTGTTCGAACATCTGTTCTTGGGAGCTCTCACAACCCCTTTTGCAGAATAGCTCTAAATTTTTCAATTCTGCTTCTCATACTGATGTGAAAACATCTTCTAACTTTAATTTCACTCATCATCGAGGTTTTGGCGTTTGTCCCATAATTAACAGGTAGTGTTTTAAATTTTTTGACATAACATGGCTCAGTTTATTTAGAAATAACTAACAATTTTAACTTATCATTTCCCTCCGTATTGGCAGCTATCACAATTATCATTCCTTTTCTAAATTTGTACTTGTGCACGTTTCACCTTTAACCTCTCCAGTTCCGAAGCTAAAATAATAATACAAATACTTATACATTTGTTCTTTCCAAACAAAACGACATCATAAATGACAGAAAAAATATCTTTTCTGAAAATGATCCTTTTTATGCTTAGTAATTTAGGTTAAAAAATATGGATCTAAAACTAGAAAACCCCTTAAGGCCTCACACTAGGCACAGAAAAAGACCCGGATGATAATATAAAGTCTATGGGAGCGTTCTTTTAAAATATCTCGCTCAAATTTTAATATTTTGACGTGATTTTTTGCATAGAATAGCTGAGAACGATCTACAACCGGCCTAGTTTTTACTTTTTCGAGTTTGCTTATATATTTTTTATATTACGATAGTTTCAATTTCAGAACCAATTTAAATCGGTTTTGAAAGTTAAAGTAATTAAAAAAAATCTGAAACTAAAACTGAAAAAGTAAAAAATTGGCCTGTTGATGATTGTCCTCAGCCATCCTGTGCAAAAAATCATGTAAAAATAGTGAAATTTGAGCGAGATATTTGAAAAGAAAGCCTCTGTAGACTTTACATTATCAGCCGGGTCTTTTTCTGTGCCTAGTGTGGGGCTTTAAAACATCAAATTAATAACCATTAACCTAAATTAACGCAATCACAAATTTAAGATCTTTAAGCAAAGTAAATAATCTACAAATCTTCAAAAAAATTATTGAAAAAGACTTAAATAATTATGAAAATTTATCACTTTCTTGATCACACTGTCTTTTGGGGAATTTTTAGGCATTTTACCAACTCAGATGAAAATAACATTTATTTTATGATGGAATCAGCTTAGATTCAGTCATTAATTTGTTTGTTTTCAGCGCAAAAAAACATTCAAAATTCAGAGATCTGACGTAAAAATTTAAAATAAAAATCAAACATTTAAATTTTTATAAGGAAAAGAAGAGAGGTCCTGGCGCTAAATTTCTTGCGAATGTATTATTTGTCCTAAATAGTAAAGCTGTCTCTAAATCCACATAGGCTGCTGATCATATGCGTTTTCGTCTTTTACCAAATCTTTCCTTTCCCCATGATTTTAGGATGAAATCTTTATTCTTCAATAGAGGTGTCCGCTATTCGGGAGCGTCCGTAATGGAGATTTTACTCTATTAATTAAAACTTATCGCTTGAGTTACAATATTCTCTCACCCACTTTCAATTAAATGCGCCACTAGGCATTGCAAAACGCTTTAATTAGGAACTCGTATCCCACCGTTTGATCTGTCAAACGAGGTATGTTTCAATCTGGTTCATAACACGCATACCTTTTGTAAAACAGATCTGTTCATTGTTTGTACATTGGAATCACCTATATTACCAACATTACTGCTTGTTGGATAATATAGGTTAATTAAACCACGGGATTATATGCGGGATTTATCGCGATTAGCATAGTTGCATACAGAGTTCCAACAAAGTTGAAAAGCGCTAATGCATTCGGTTTGTCTGGTTGGATGTCTATTCTCTAACTCTCGTAAATAGTCTCGGATTTTCATGCAATTGACAAAACTTTTTTTAGGGTCACCAAATCATGTTTGGCAGCGCATATGAAGTATGTACATTAATAATTCATTTACAGGGACACTGAAAAAAAATTCGATTACATTATGGTATATTGGCAAAAACCATTTTGGAGAGTATTTTAATGACATTACGCTATTTCAAATATACCTTAACTGATATAAATTACTGAATTTCACTATGATCACGTTAAAACAGAACATTGAAAGCATTTTATATTAATTTACAGGGACACACAAAAGAAACCGGTTTTGCAAAATAATTACTGCTGGAGCGTACGTTTTAAACTTCGGATGCGTTTTTAAATTTAATTAGTTTTTTTTACATATTACTCTTTATATATAAAGTCTATACGTCATATACAAGGCTGCACAAATGTATTTGTATAGCATTCTCCTTATTAGTGGAAGGGGAATTTTCAACTGAAACATATGTGTCTCTTAAATGAACTAAATTTTGGAATGCATGTTGCAAATAGAAACTAATCTCTATATCATATACAAGGCTGCTAAAAAGTTCGGATAATGTTCCGATTGTAGATAAAAACAGCTGAAATTCAGTTTTAAAATGCGTTATACATTTCCATAAAGTGAAATGAGACATAATATTTTAATTTTATAAACGGTGCAGTTTTGTTACATTATTCTAAATGTGTTGGAAAGTGACCCATAATCTATGATTGACGCATGATTTTTTTCTTTTTTGTTATATATGTTACAGATAATGAACTATTTTATATTTTTTCCTTTTTTCCTTACTTTTCGTATCGTAAGTGCACTGATTTTGGTTTCATTAAGATTATTCCTTTAAACTATAGACAGATCCAAATAGAGAAGCGTATTTATAACCACTTGGTGTATCATCATATACCGGGTGATCCAAAAGTCAGGACGAACTTTAAAAATGAATAACTCGAAAACGAATCAAGATACAAAGATACGGTTTGCACCAAATGGATGGAAAAGAAACCGGATTTTGTGTGACAACAAAAAAATATTGTTCTATTGGCGACCAACGGCATCACTAGCAGCATTGAAAGATGCCATCCGCCAAAACGTGTCTGCCATAAAGCAAGAAATGCTACTAAATGCTGTGAACGGTGTAGTGCCTAGTCTCACAGCTGCACTTATGAATGAGGGACCGCACATTGAACATTTTCTGTTGTACTAATTAACTGTAACTAAGCTGACTTGGAAATTGTCAACATTTTTTCATTTGCAAATCATCTTTTGGTGCAAAAAACACTACCGTGTCATTTTTTGGATGTCAACGGCAAACTACTTTTTTCGTTGTCACACAAAATCCGGTTTCTTTTCCATCCATTTGGTGCAAACCGTATCTTTGTATCTTGATTCGTTTTCGAGTTATTCATTTTTAAAGTTCGTCCTGACTTTTGGATCACCCGGTATATATACCATTATATAACACACAACAATGTCACCACATACCAAAATATTTGAATATTTAAACATGTTATAGGATATACGCATAGAGATATAGATTAGTTAAATATCATTAACAGTTCTTACTACCGCTAACTAACATCATTACACAGGAAAGTCTCATAAAGTGTTTCTTATTTGATAACGTGCTCAAAATATCATTTATGAAGTAAGTAAGGAATTTCATGAATTAATTAATATGTTTATTAACGTAAGTAAACTAAAAATATTCGACATTGTAATTAAAAAATGTTATATTTTAAGCATAGATGAAGATAAACTTGCATATTAATGTAGTATTTTATGCATGTAAATTGAAGTTTTCTGAAAATAAGGCAATTTTATTGCACATCTGAATATTAATTAACGGAATAATTATTTTGGTTAATCTCGCATACTTTCTTAATATAAACCTGTTGTATAATTTTATTATTTTCGAGTTACGATGGATTTATCGAAAAACTCCATCGTAAGCAGGGATCACCTGTAGTTGCTTCTAAGTTATTATTTTGGATGTTGAAGAACATTATATACAAAAGTATTTTACGCGATAATGTTTCCTTAATTTTCTAGGAAAATTGGCTTTGTACATTTTGATTATGTAGCAGTTTGTAATTCATTATATAGTAGATTAATACTAGTAAATATTAACTATAAAGTTTGATTTTAATGAAAGAGTAATAAGAATTATGCTCCGGCAATGAATGAGAGATATGAAGCGCCTTGGCTAAATTTCTTCTACGTCGAGGTATTTTAATTAATTCATAAAATAGTAAATTACAAAACATGACAAAATAATGTTTTTCATATACTTTGATTGGAATATTTTTGTCATAAAACCCGCGAAAGGAATATAATACGTCTAGTTATAAAGAATGATGTAAATTTTATTCTCGAATCATAAAATTTAATTTCATGTCAATACAATTACGTTAGCATCTAACTCACAGTTTTTTACTTTAATTTAATCTATATATTTAAAAAACCAGTCTGTTTTCTTAATCATCAGCCTTGATGTTTTTATTGATCCGATTTTGATAATTATTTTTTTAAATGAAAACCTGTTCATTTGTAAATGTTCCCACATTAGCTATTTTCTAATATATTTGCACTTTTATATTTTATTTTTAATTTTAAAAGCTTTTTATGTTATTTTTTCAAACTAGTGACAATCAGATTAAGCTTTTCTCTCTATAAAATTTATTTTGCTCCATCACATTCTAGTAATCAGAAGCATGATGTCATCTGTGCGTGTGTCATCGTATTTAAATTATCCGAAAACCTTGAAAAAGTAATTTTCAATCAAAATATCGATGTTTCATTTATGCAATAATATTAAAATAGACTCTGTTATCTGTCGAATTCTGCTTAAATTGTGTCCGTGTTTTAAATATAAAGAAAGTTACAGCCATTTAAAGATACAGTTCTTACAGACTTCCATTGTGTTAAAAATTTATTTTTAGTTTTTTTTTTCTCAAAATGAATTTTTTCAGATTTTTACTAAGCGTAAAACATCCTAAAAAAATAATAAAAATAAAAATAAGCATTAAACGACACGAAATTTTCTGCATTTCTTTACAAATGTCTTTTGAGGGAATAGACTACACTCAAGACAATATAGTAAATAGTTATCAAATACTGATATAAATGACACTGATATCAATGACAAACTTGACACAAATTTTGCAGATTTTTTATTACATTATTGCTTTAACCGCCATATAATCTGAGATAGAGATGCGATTACAATGTGTGTAATGTAAGTCCTAGAGAAAATTATCCAGTTTAATATGCAATTTACAAAATGTCAATTTCATTGTTTTTCTGAGTTATCATGTTTTGTGGAAATATCAATTTTTGGCATAGTTTTGACTGTTTTACTCTTTAAAAAAATTGTTTGTGGGTAATGGTTAAAATTTAAATATTTTTTCAAAGATTTAAAATAAATGTCATTATAAACTAGTCAGATGTGGCAATCCCAAAACTTTCTTCTATCTTATGCATATTAATACTTCCTAAAAATTGTAGCATAGCAGCGCCATCGGTTAGGAGGTTTAAGCCAAAATATAACTAGCAATAATTTATCTTAACTTATAAATGAATCTGAAGTTTGATGAAAATCCGTGCATTAGTTTTTGAGCTAGAGTTATTGCAACATATTAAAAAAATTGCATAACGACTTTATATGTTGAGTTTTTTACACCAAAAAGTAATCAAGATAAATTTTTTATCAGGTATTAGCTGAATCTGAAATTTGATGAAATATCCATGTATTAGTTCTTGCGATACATTTATATCGGAATCGTGAAAAATGCAGCATAGCAGCGTCACTGTTTGGGCAAATTAGACCAAACACGAAACAACACTAATCAAGGACTAACTGAACCTGAAGTTTTATAAAATTTCGTTCATTAGTTCTTGAGATAGAGCTATTACGATAATTAAGAATAATGCACCATGGCAGCGCCACCTGTTGAGCAATTTGCCCCAAAACGTAATTAGCGCCATGTTATAATATATATCAACTAAATCTAATGTTTTATGAGAATTGCGCATTAGTTCTTGAGATATGGTTATTGTGGAAATTGTGAATGATGCAGCATAGCAGTTCCACCTATTGAGTGATATGCTCCATTGAGTGATATGCACCAAAATAATCAAATCAAGTTTATACTATAAAGTCTATCAGAATCTAAAGTTTTGCAGAATTTCATGCATTAGTTCTTGAGATCGAGCGCCCACAATATTTTGTCACATACACACAGACAAACATATACAGTGTATATTATACACAGACAGACTCACACACAGAAATTTTTTGAAAACATGATTTTCGGGTTTTCTGATTCCTAAATCGCGTAAATCCGTCAAAAACCGGAATTCGAAAATTTTCACGAATCCAATATTTTCTTCTTGTAAAGATAAATGAAAGTAAAAATGAGTAAAAAATAGAAAAGTTCAAAAAATCACCCCCGAAGGTGTGCGAATACCTTAACAGAAAAAAAAAATAATGTTTACCATAAAATTTAACCATAATTAAATGATTGCGTGCAATTATGCTGTAGTCGCGGAAGAACACAGATTATTTTCTAAGAAATTAAATAATCCATGCAGATAAAATAACAGAAAATGATCTTTAATTAAAAATAATACAAATGTAAAATCTAAATCTTCTAAAGCGAAACATTTCTCATGAGGAAGAGGACATCAATCAAGTACCCAGATAAATTTTCTGAGCGAAATGTACTATATGTTGTTATAATTGTGTTAGTAATGACGTCATGCTCAGTGATCTGTATTCGTGCATCCAAATAGATTGAAATTCTGCTGCTCATTTAAAGTTCTTTGGTAATAGTCCAAGAGCCGACCGCACAAAACCCTAAGTCATCGAGCACAGGAAAAATTTCTTTATTTTATGGAAGAGTAGTAATAGGGGACTATAGTCATCCATGTCTGCCGGAAGCGAAGTGGTGCATAAGTCAAAAATTAGTACCACTAGTGGTCTGCTCGTAGACTTAGAATTATGTTTTCCTGCACCCAATTTTTCATGTTTTCCTGCTTTCATTTGTACGACAAACACAATGTTAAACGTACGAGTGAGCCACTAATGGTATCAATTTTTGACTTATGCACCACTTCGCTTCCGACAGACATGGATGATTATATTCCCCTATAATATAATCAAATTTAAAAAGAAATATAAAAGAGCAAGATATACAAGATAAGATAAAATATACAAGAATAAATAAATTTTTCTTGTGATCGGTGATTTTGGGTTTTGTGCTGTCGGCTCTTGGACTATAAGGACAAATGAAAATGTTTTCACATGTAAAATCATTTACATTTAATTATAAAAATGTTTAGTTAAACTGAAGCATCTTTAAATAACTTCGTAAATCAAGCTTTAATTTTGGAAAGGATGAATGGTACTGATTATATATATGGTGTCGTATTAAAAATAAATTATTAAAACCAATAATTAAATTAAATTTGTTGCTAGTGACCTGAGATAAAATGTGCTGAGATTCGGTTATGCAGTTCAGTAACTCTATACTTTTATTTTAATAAGAAAGTTTTGCTGATATTGTAATTATGGTGCACTTATGAATGATATTTAAGTAAAGGAATAATGACCTAATTAAATAATTTTGAATTCGCATTCTCAGATACCAAATTAATTTTCCATGTCATAATAATTTCCATTTAAATAATGCTTAAAATGGTGGAAACCGTTTTAAAAATTTTATACTGAAATCAATATAATACTTCATGAATTATTTTAGTTATAGCTTGTTTATTTCTGAAATTTGACTATTTTCATAATGGAAAGATTGGTATCCCTATTCTAAGTGATAACAAAGCATAATTTAAAACTGCATTAAGTTTTGTAGTCTTTCGTCAGAATTTAAAGTATATTTGAATAGATAAAAATATGTGATTAAGCTTAGATGAATACGAATTTTTGGAAATTTTGTTTAAAATAGGTAATGCAGAAAACCTTTGTATGTATAAACGATTCCTTGAATACTCAAATAAAGTAGGTTCACCACCGTCTATTATTACAACAACAACAACAAAAAAAAAATGCATCATCACTAACATTTTTGAAAAATGATTTAGATCTTACTATAATATCACGAAATTTGCAAATTTCGATTCTAGCTAAAAAAGTCAAACATTGCAATGAAATTAATCATACAGTTATAAATCCCATACCCGGCACATCCACAAAATAGATAATTCTAAAATAACTTAATAATTGAAAATGAAAAACATATTCTTGAATTTCCTATCAAATTTTTAAATAGCTTAGATTTTAGTGGATTTTCTGCATATATTCTCTCTCTAAAAACCGGAGCTATTGTAATTTCAATAAGAAATTTAAATATTGTACAAGGTTTTTTTAAAATGGGACTAGATTAATTGCACGAAACATGTACATTGATTGTTTAGTTCTAAAAATTATTACTTGCGAAAGTGTTGGATAAAGGATTTTGATTTTTTGAATTGTTATTTATAAGGACATCAGGAACAACTCTTTGCTTTTAATTTGGAAGGCGTCAATTTCCCATTCGTATTGTATTTTTGTATGACGATTAATAAAGCACAAAAACAAATATTGGATTGCGTTGGTATTTATTAGAACCAGTCTTTAGCCAGTAATTTGAACCAGTCTTTATACGTACATATCATGATGTTTCGAGTACGTTCTTTTAAAAATTTGAAAGCACAAACAGTTCTAAAAAAAGAGTAAAACAACCCATTTGGTATATTTAAAACTGCTATTTTCTTTTAAATGCACTTTTAAAAATTTCAAATAAGTATCATTCAAAACAAATTAAAATATAACATACTTATAGGGTATATTGTCTTCTATTGAATTTCGAGGATGCAACTAGTAGGATATTGTCGGCTTTTATGTACTGTAAAATCCGGCGTACGTGCATTGGTGTGTAATACACACCTACGATTTTAGATTAGATTTTTCTATTTTTATATATGTTCGCCGAATAACGCGCACCCTTTTATTTACAAAAAAAAAAAAAAAAAAAAAAAAAAAACACAAATGTATGTACATATGCGATACCTTTATTGAAGTCAGTTTTATTTGAAGGATGGCACAAGAAGTCACAATAAACAAGAGAAACAATATTTTCAAACACAGCACATTTCACTCATAATATGAAAAAAATATATAGTGGACTACCAAGTCATATCTTGTTTGAAACCATCGACAGACACAATTTTAGTGGTTAGTTGATAGGTCCACATTGAGTTTTTTAATGAAATTCTTGAAACTTTTTTTAAAATCTCTTTTCTGTTTACTACTAAACCACACTGTAAAAAAAGTGTCGATCTACTGAAAAAATTTTAGTGATCCTTGTAATTACTAACAAATTTTTAGTAATCTTACTCGGTTACAAGGAATCTGCAAGAATTACTAGAAAACAATCTAGCAACGAATAGAGTTAATAGTTTTACATTTTTAATAGCTATTACTAAAACTCACTTGGTGTGGCCGTGATACCCTAGTGGTCATAGCACCGAACTACAGGCTGAAATTACCTGGGTTCGATGCTTGCCGCCACCAAATATGCATCGAATGTATGCAATGTAAGTACTTGTTAAATAAAGGGATTATGAAAATTCTGCCTTTGCAGTTACCATGGGTAATGATCTCTGAATTTTCCCTCCCCTTTAGAAACCTGTCGAAATAGAGCAGGTAGCAATGTTTGGTGCTGCCATCTATTGCGGCCTTGCCAAAAATCTTCCATTTCAGAAGTCTGTCTTTTTACCCACTGGATGCAGCTCGAAGGAAGCTCCTGCCCTTCGGGCACACGTCATGGTTACTAAGAATAATTTTGGAGCTATTACTAAAATTTGCTTGGTGGCTCATACTAAAAAATTTTAAGTATGTTAGACAAAAAATTCTTTTGTTCAGTTTACAAAAGAAGTGTTTGTTTCACTTGCAAAAAAAGTTTGTAATGGTTACTAAAAAATTCTGTGAAATACAAATTTACTAAAAAATTTTTAGTAACTTCTTGATTTTTTTTTTTTTTTTTTTTTTTTTTTTTTTTACAGTGCAGTTTCCACCATAACATGCTTCTTATGTACGAATTTGTTTAGAAAACTCAATGGTGCCCATAAATTAACCGCTAAACGAATCAGTTGTTAAAATTGGACCCTCAGATTATTCCTATCAAGATGTGACCTTGACAGACCTGTTCCATTTCAATGTGCTAATCAAGTTCTATCTAAACAAGGTATTTCAGCCATGATTCGATGAGGTGATGATCTGTGCAGTTGCTGACAGCCCTTTAACACTTGACCCGTGAGTTTGTCGTTGTCATACTATAAATAAACAATCAATTGTTCTAACCAATTATTCTCATACAAAGAGTTCCGTACAATAAATACATGAATTAGTAATTAGGCATTACATTCCACAAATGCATCATTTAACGTTGTTGTCTAGTCTTTAAAAGTCGATGGCACATAGACTACGCCACTGTTTTTACAAGTATCCCAAACTGTCTTTGTAGGTTAATATCTTGGGTAATTACTGACAATGTTTTTTGAAAATCATTATCAAGCATTCAATTATGCTTCTGCAAGAATGGGCGACTCCAACGGTCTTCAACTCCTTTGCAAAACGTCCACAACTTGAATTTTTTGTGTAACGGAAAAATGCAATTTTCTCAAAAATTGTGTGACCTACGGTAATCGTTGTAGTTTTCCTCCGATGTTTAGAATTACTTCAGCTGCTACTAATGTTTTCATAATTTTAGTTTCAGTAGATTTGGAAATAAAGAGGAAGGGATATTTTTACGATACCTTTGAAAATTTAATACCTAAAATTAAAAAAAAAATGTATTTTTGATTTCGGCATTACAAAACTTTTCAAATGATATCCCACACGATATAGAAAGAAAAGCTATTAAGTAACTTAACTAGCCCCTCTACTTTTTCTTAATTACATTCGAAAATGGTTAATAATTTTTTAACTTGTGAGAGACGTGCGGGATGTGATTTAAACCCTTTGTTACTTTTATCAATTTGAACTTTCTCGTTCCATAGTGTATGAGTAAAATGGTTGTGACAGACGGACCGAACCACTGACACAGGAGACAGGTGTGATCTTATAATGGTTCTGTTTTTCTTTTTAAATACACCTCCCTCCCAAAAAAGAAAAAAAAAATAAAAAACTGATAAACAGTAAATTCAAATATCATACTATCATAAATCTTTCATTATTTTTTCTGGACATATTAAAAGTGAGAGATCATTAAAATGCATATAAATAATAAAAAGTACAAAGACTAGAATGTAAATTTGGAAAATATAACACGTGATCTAATATATAATAAAGTAATTGGTTAAGGATTTTAAGCCTCAGAAAAAAACATTAATTGCTAAAAGTTTAATTATATTAATGGTTTTTTTAAAATCTTGATTGTTTTAAAGGATTCCTCTTCTGTGTAATAAAAATATAAAATGGAAAGAAATTCTTTAAAGTATTAATAAACAATGTAATTCTGAAACCGTAGGCTAAATAAGTATACGTGTTTATTCTATTTAGATGATCCTCTTAGTTTTGCCCAGTGTATTATAATAACCTTAAATAAACCTCAAATATTTATTACTTTATATCTTTAACCCGATTTTGTTAGAAATTATACTTTTAAACAAAAATCTTTCTAATCTAACCGCATACCGGGGATACCAGAATACATTTTAAAAACTAAATAGATTGTTTTAGAGCAAAACGTACGCTCTTTAATTGCGCATTGTATGATTTTCAATATTTTTACAGATTCAGAATTTTTAAGTGTGTGTGTTTTTTCCTCATTGTATCATTTAATATTTAAAAATAATTGCTACTTTCCAATCATAAGCCCTAAATATACAGAATTTCGAAGCCAAGTATAAAAAATTTGCAAAAAATATTGATATTTAGTTGTAAAGCTCTGTGTTCCTGATTTTATTTGTCGCAGGTATTTTATATTAAAAACTGCTTAATTCATACCGTCCCCTCGATTTTTTTTTATCTGCAAATATAATGATTCGGAAGTTTGTATACAATTTTCATGCATACATAGGGATATTTAATTGTAAAAGCTTATCGCGTATTGATGTTTAGAGCGAAAAATTTTCGCATTTTAGTTTTTTAAAAATATTTCTATGCATCCGAATGTTTCGAGATTCTTAAATATGATGTAAATTAAGAGTAGAAAAAACATTGATGCTAAGGACAAAAATTGAGTTAGAATATCAATATTTAGTTGCGTTTAACATAAAAAGATGAGATGTGTAGGGGATAATATAAAAAGATGGGTGTTTTGGGATGGTACAAAGTGACGTTTAGTCTTGTTCTTTCTTTCTTTCTTTTTATTTTTTTTAATGTTAATATTCGAATTTTTGAAAATGAATTGCATGTCGTCGTAAGAAGTAGCCAAATTAAGTGGGCTTTTTAACATTTTCCAACAAAGTTGAAAAGAGTTTATGCATTCTGTCCTTCTGGCCGTCGTCCACGCTCTAACTCTCGTAAATATACTCGGATTGCCATGACGTTTTTGACGTTTATCCTAGTACGAACCCTATTGAAAATAAAGTTTCTACCATGATCAATTTATTTGCAGGACGGTCAAAAGTTTTCCATTACATTACGACTTATGGGGAAAAATCGGTTCAAATGAATTTTAAAGATATTACACCGGGTAAAACATTAAAATTTATTTGGCCTCTATAAAGAATACTAAAATATGCATTTTGTAAGATAGACAGTTAAAAGAATAGTTATTATTCATTTACAGAACCACACAAAAGAATTCTAATCTATAATAATAAAGCAGGAAATTGTTTGCAACACATTTTAATTATGGTAAATGGTTTCATATGCAGTAAAAATGATATACGTCGCTGAGACTTAATATGAGTTATTTCACGCATAATACGAAGTGCATTAGCATTTACAGGGACACAAAAAAGATTTCAAATAGTATATACTACCTGAAGAATTGTATTTATGGATGATGACAGTTCGATGGATGAAATGCATTTTTAATTACCAATGCGCTTTTAACTTTCATTAAATGTATGCACATTATATGGTGTGTTCAAAGAGACACACCATAAGAGCTCGGAAAGGTTAGTGAATGTAGGCGTAATTTGATTAAAAGTTGTTTTTAAATAAATTTTGCATTTTTAAGTTGAATTGCATTCAGTTTACTGGGAAATGTTTGTAGAATATAGATAAAATGATATACAGATCAAGCAAAGAACTGGATACGGGTTCGCCTATGGATGATAATTTCTGGAAATGTGATTTAAGTAGTTTAAAGTGTATTTTTGTTTGAATTAAATTTTAGAAAAATACTTTCGAGTAATAAAGATACTAGGAAAACTACAGGGCTGAACAAAAGCATTGAAATAAGTTTCCATCTATTAACATAAATTGCTAAAAGAAAGATTTCAACCGGCTAGGCATTTTTTGCTAAACTAATTTTCTCCATTATACAGTATGTATATCAACAGACAAATCAAATACAGGGCTGTTAAAAAATATTGGAATATATATTTGGTTATGGAGAATAACATCTTATTTCCCTGGATAACGAAGTTTTGTTAAAGATTTCCGGACGTGTTTCATAATCTATGCTTAACGCATGATTTTTCTTACTTGTTTCTTTTTCCTGTATGTGTTTGTAATTACATAAATTACGTAGCATCTATAGTCATCGTTTGGTCCATCGATCTGTATGCACATCTGTCCATATATATTCAGCACATATTCTACCCAAATGAAACGAATAAAATTTAATTGTATATAGAATCGTTGCAAAATTTTATCGAACTATTTCGTATTTTAATGAAATCGAATTAAACTTAAAAAGATGTTGATGAAAGTTTTCTTCATTCTATTAAATCATATCATATGTAGTTAATTCAATGATATCCCACGATATGTAATGATTTAAGGATGCCATGGTAAATACATCCTATTTCAGATGAATTCATATATTCCCTTTTTTACTGAATTTAATGTATATTATTGTAATAAATTTTGTTTTCGTGCATTTTTGCATAAGAGTACAACAGCTAATGTACCAAGATCTGAATATTTATAAAACTAGTAGTAGTACGAACGCACCGCATTTGTCATGCTTGATGTACAATTTTCCAATTTATAAGAATTAAAGCCAGGCTTCGGAAATAAAGAAAAAGAGGTAGAACTTATCTTTATTTTTTATTATGTCATTTTTAATATTTTTTTTAAAGGAACGTTGTGTGTACACTAATTGATTTAAATGATAGCCACAATACATGAAATTGCTTATTCTCGAGTACTTTTATACGATCATGAAGAAAAGAAAAAAAAACAGAATCAGATTCAGAAAAATAAAAAGCAGAATTGCCATTTTATCATGATAGTATTTCTAGTTTATAAATCTAAAACATGTATGGCATTATGCATCAACTTGTCTTAAGAAAAGAAATAAAAGGATACCTTACCCATATGTCAGAGTAAAATTACTAGAATTATGTCAAAACTATGTGTATGCAAACAATTTCAACAAAAACGAAGGTTTTCAATTCGTATTATAGATATATATGTGCTTGTGTGTGTATATTTCTAAACAATGGGAAATAAGAAATGAGAAGAAAATAAACATGATGGTTTTTCTTTCAATTTTATAAAAAGAAGTCCCAAAATATATCAGTTTCAAATTTGCTTTCAAATTATTTTAAACAAGATTCTATATATGTTAATAATTAGTGAGAATTGATTGGCACACATTTTCAAAAATACACCATAAAGCCAAGGGTGATCGGCCTCTTGCGATTTTAGACATTTTGTTAAATATCTATAAAAATACACGAGGAATTATCCCGAAACTCTAAGGGTGTAAACATAATAGTACAGGTCATATATTTTATGCGGATATCATGTACTCATAGAGAAATTAAGGTTTTTTACAAAAGCAGTCTCAAATTTTTTCAAGTTTTTTGCTTATAATCTGCAGAGTTCTTAATATAAAATAATGTTCTTTTACAAAAGTATGAAAAACAATGTTGTACACTAAACCCTGTAATCAGAATTAAAAAATAATAAAAATTATATGAAAAATGGTATACTAAATAGTTTTTCATTGCACAATGATGCAAAAGGATGAGGGTCTGTATCCATTTATCCATTGATAAGAGAGTTAGGACTAAGAAGAATGTTAAAAGCCAGGCAGACTGTTTTTAAAGCTAAAGATATCAGAAACTTTATCATTCCTACTTTAAACTCCGATGCAGCAGACTATACGGAATTAATTGATTGGAATAATGTAAAATTATCATCTCTACCAGTTTTACGGAGAGTAAACAACGAAGAAATACATTCTTTCGTCCATACAGGTAATATTTTAGATTGGGATGCTAGAGAATTTTCTTGCTACACGCAAACTGTAGAGCAGTGCGCCGAATCGGTAAAGAAAGCATCGCTTAAGGTATGTGAGCCCCAATCAAGAGATAGATTCATTAGGGCCACATTGAAATCAAGGTACACCGTTAAAAATAAATCTGTGAATTCACGGTGAAACTACCAGCAGCAAAGTAGCCGAACTTTTATCATTTCGTTAGTAGATTTTCCGTTTTGGGCAATAAAACAAAGGAAAACTCTGTTTGAAGAAGCAGTAACTTTCTGTTAAAAGGTTTGATTTTTAATGATAATAATTTAATTTAATTTTTAAAATGAATGAATCTATTAATCGCCAAAGAATTCGAAATTTCAGAGTAATGTTAAACTGCTATATTATTTTACTTAATTATTATTATCATTATTGTATAATTTACCTCAAGCCGTCCTGACGATCGAACCCGAGATCTTTCGATAGCGAAACAAATCCTTACTGACTGAGCCAAAGTTGCTGACGCCGCTTTCTACAAAATGCGGCTTTTATGAGTTAGTGGGAAAATCTTTTGTGCTTTTTAAAGATTTACTTTCAAATATATTCGTTAGAATATTTGTAAACTGTTTATTCTATTTCATTTTAGACTCATGCATAATACTTATTATTTTTAAAAATTAATTTTAATTTTTAGGTAGTTTAAATAGAAAAAAACACTGTTTTTTTCGTTTTTTTTTATCTTTTTTTTAAATGAATGAATTAAAATTTTTTTAATTCATTTTTTACAAAAATAATGTTACAGACAATTTTTTGAAATTGTCGTATACTATTTATTTATTTATATTTTGGCTAATTATTAAAAGATTTTTTAAAGTGTTTTTTGCATGTTTTTCTCTAAGAAATAAGAGAGAAAACATGTAATTTAAAAGGGATTTTTATTTTTTCATTATTTCATGGCGCCAGTGGGATTCAAACCTACAATCTGCGCTCGCAGGCGATTAGTAATGTGATGCCTTGACCAATCGGCCACGGATCCCAGTTATATTCCTGTTTAGATCCAGGCCGCCTGAAGCCGTGATGCACAGGGTCGTAAAATGTTAATAATTTGCCCCCTCTATACGCCTCGCGAAAAACAGATATTCAACAATATAAACTATTCGGAGTGACATCACACCATATAAAATACAGTCCTTTCTTTTCAAACATAGTTTTTTTTGTTTTTTGTTTTTTAGACTTAGTCAAATTGGTGCGGAGTGTTTAAGCTCTTGATATTATTTTAAATAAATAAAATTTCCAATATAAGATAATTTAGTGTGTTATTTTCTATATGACTTATAACGGATTGCTTACTTCCAATTTTGTATCCATGAATGGTTTGCTTTCCCTTTTTTTAAACAGTGTACACGGATTTATATGTAAGATTTTGTAATTCTACGATTCAGTTTGCGTATTTTCATCATTTCAATTTATCGCTGTATACATCAAATTAAAAATAGCATCTCATTTTCTTTACTTATCGCAAGTTATTAAATCTATTTTCTCAGCAATATAGCTGAGATTAATTCCTCTGAGGGATGGCCCAGTTAAAAATATTATATTTTTAGAACTAAAAGAGATTAAACATTTAATGTCAAAATTTTTTTTAAAGATATCAAATTATGATAATAAGTAAATGACATTTCACCTCACATTTTATTCGACATAATTTTCATAGCTCAATTTAATTTAAGTATTTTTATCCTTGCTTATAAAAGTTATTACTAGGCAAAGATAATTTGTTTTATAACATAATCCCTCTAGCTTCTTAGATTATTTTTAATCTGCTGCTGATTTAAAATTACTCATACAGTCATTAAAACTACTGAATATTCTACTATCACATCGTAAAATCCTGCGATATTCAAAGATTTCATAGAATTATTCACATACATGGATTAATTCTCAATAAAATCCTTTAAAAAGACTTATGTAAAATTATCATTATGTGGAGTTTTATAAAATAATTAGTATTTATTTTCTTCAGTGTTAAAAATATCCTTTTATTTGAGGAAGTAATTCATGGAAGACTGAAATCTTTAAGTAAAAAAGATCTATTTTTTAAGCCTGAATTAATTAGTGGTAAAACTTATGAGATTACATAAATGTATTTTTTTAAATTTTGTTTTCGCCAAAAAAAAAAAAAAAAAAAAAAAAAAAAAAAAGGTTTTAACATAAAGAAATTACTATGATTAAAGGTTTTGGTCGAAAATACATTTTAATAAAAGCCAAGTACGTAATCACAACATATATATATATATGTATATAAGTTTATTTCTTTATAAAATATATCAAGTGATTAATAATTAAAAATACACTATTTTAATATTGTTCATATTTTATATGAACTTTATTATAAAAAAAAAATTATTTTGTTATCTCAATTAAAACAAACTAGTGGGGATGACCGAGCTTAGCTCGTCACAATTAGCTAGGTATTTGTATCAATTCATTGTTCTCACTGTATCATTCTTACTGTTTTAGATACAATTAGCCTGACCCTGAACCATAGTGACAAAAAAATAACCCATTAAATAATTTTTTTGGAGCATGCGATCTAACCCAATACTCTTCTTGAGCCTGAAAACAATGGAGTACCGAATTTAGTCAAACTTGTCAGAGTCGAGATAAAATTAGCTGTACTCACAATGACACAAAAATGATCCACTAATCGGAATTTATCGAAGACATGACCTGCCCAATAATCTTCTCGTGCGTAGAATGGCATTAAGAGCCTGCATCAGTCAAACCGAAACTGAAAATCCTATCACAAACCTATGCGTGTTGCCACCAGGAAGGCGTATCCCGAACCCAAAGATTGACACTTTAAAAGACCAATGATATTTTCCAAGCTTGTAATTAATAAGAAAATGGTCATCTCAAGCCACCCTTTACCTCCAGGCGATAAAAAGGGGATAAGATACCCCAGGAAGAAAAAAGTCATTAGCAAATGCTAAAACTCTCGCACCTTTTCAATACTGATAGCCCGAGGGATATGTGCAATTGGATAGTTTCTTCGAGATAATTTCTTACCAAAACACTCGGATCCGTTTTAAAACAAGTCGACATTGACCTTTTTTGTTAGATAGTTTCAAGTGAAATTGAATCATTTATATGTAATTTTAAAAGACAACATACAGATCGTGATTATTATGTCAGAGATTGCACATTAAACATTTCCCAAAGAATCGACCGTTTTGTACTTTTTCGACTCTGTTTAGGGGAATTTTAAAAAAGCTACTTCAGTGAAGTGAAGTCCAATGGTAGAAATTTATAAAAATATCTCTTCTACAGTTTAATATTTGTAAATCATTATTTGGCATTCGATATCTCAGATCTTTTGGTACAAAGACCGTTTTGTACTTTTTTGATTTTGTTTACAGTTGTTTTAAAGAGGTTACTTCAGTCAAATGAAATCCAATGGTAGAATTTATAAAAATATCTCTTCTACATTTTAATATTTTTAAATGTTTTTTTGTCATTGAATAGCTGAGATCTTTCGGTAAAAAGACCTTTTTGTTTACAGCTGTTTTAAAGAAGCTACTTCAGTCAACCGAAATCCTATAGTAAAATTTTATAAGTATGTCTTTTCGACATTTAAAGATTTTTAAATGATTTTTTGTCATGGGATAGCTGAGATCTTTAGGTACAAATACCGTTTTGTATTTTTTTATATTTTGTTTACAGGTATTTTAAAGAGGCTACATCAGTCAAGTGAAATCCAATGGTAGAAATTTATAAAAATATATCTTCTACATTTTAATATTTTGAAATGACTTTTTTTTTTTTTTTTTTGGTCATTGGATAGCTGAGATCTTTCGGTACAAATACCGTTTTGTACTTTTTTAATTTTGTTTACAGATGTTTTAAAAAAGATACTTCAGGCAAGTGAAATCGAATGGTTGGAATTTATAAAAATATCTCTTCTACATTTTAATATTTTTAAATGAATTTTTGTCATTGGATAGCTGAGATCTTTCGGTACAAAGATCGTTTTGTACTTTTTCGACTTTGTTTAGGGAAATTTTAAAAAATCTACTTCAGTCAAGTGAAATCCAGTGGTAGAATTTTATAAAAATATCTCTTCTGCATTTTAATATTTTTAAATTATTTTTTAGCATTCGATATCTCAGATCTATCGGTACAAAGACCGTTTTGTACTTTTTCGACTTTGTTTAGGGGAACTTTAAAAAAGCTATTTCAGTCAAGTGAAATCCAATGGTAGAAATTTATAAAAATATCTCTTCTACATTTTAATATTTTTAAATTATTTTTTAGTATTCGATATCTCAGATCTATCGGTACAAAGACCGTTTACAGAACTTTTTCGACTTTGTTTAGGGGAATTTTAAAAAATCTACTTCAGTCAAGTGAAATCCAGTGGTAGGAATTTATAAAAATATCTCTTCTACATTTTAATATTTTTAAATTATTTTTTGGCATTCGATATCTCAGATCTTTCGGTACAAAGACCGTTTTGTACTTTTTCGACTTTGTTTAGGGGAACTTTAAAAAAGCTATTTCAGTCAAGTGAAATCCAATGGTAGAAATTTATAAAAATATCTCTTCTACATTTTAATATTTTTAAATGATTTTTTTGTCATTGGATAGCGTAGATCTTTCTCTACAAAGACCGTTTTGTACTTTTTCGACTTTGTTTAGGGGAATTTTAAAAAAGCTACTTCAGTCAAGTGAAATCCAATGGTAGGAATTTATAAAAATATGTCTTCTACATTTTAATATTTTAAAATGATTTTTATGTCATGGGATGGCTGAGATCTTTCTGTACAAAGACCGTTTTTTATATTTTCGACTTTCTCTAGGGGAATTTTAAAAAAGCTACTTCAGTCAAGTGAAATACAATGCTAGAAATTTCTAAAAATATCTCTTCTATATTTTAATATTTTTAAATGATTTTTTTGTCATGTTATAGCTCAGATCTTTCTGTACAAAGACCGTTTTGTACTTTTTCGACTCTGTTTAGGGGAATTTTAAAAAAGCTATTTCAGTGAAGTGAAATCCAATGGTAGAAATTTATAAAAATATCTCTTCTACATTTTAATATTTGTAAATCATTATTTGGCATTCGATATCTCAGATCTTTTGGTACAAAGACCGTTTTGTACTTTTTTGATTTTGTTTACAGTTGTTTTAAAGAGGTTACTTCAGTCAAATGAAATCCAATGGTAGAATTTATAAAAATATCTCTTCTACATTTTAATATTTTTAAATGTTTTTTTGTCATTGAATAGCTGAGATCTTTCGGTAAAAAGACCTTTTTGTTTACAGCTGTTTTAAAGAGGCTACTTCAGTCAACCGAAATCCTATAGTAAAATTTTATAAGTATGTCTTTTCGACATTTAAAGATTTTTAAATGATTTTTTGTCATGGGATAGCTGAGATCTTTAGGTACAAATACCGTTTTGTATTTTTTTATATTTTGTTTACAGGTATTTTAAAGAGGCTACATCAGTCAAGTGAAATCCAATGGTAGAAATTTATAAAAATATATCTTCTACATTTTAATATTTTGAAATGACTTTTTTTTTTTTTTTTTTTTTTTTTTTTTTTGTCATTGGATAGCTTAGATCTTTCGGTACAAATACCGTTTTGTACTTTTTTAATTTTGTTTACAGATGTTTTAAAAAAGATACTTCAGGCAAGTGAAATCGAATGGTAGGAATTTATAAAAATATCTCTTCTACATTTTAATATTTTTAAATGTTTTTTTGTCATTGAATAGCTGAGATCTTTCGGTAAAAAGACCTTTTTGTTTACAGCTGTTTTAAAGAAGCTACTTCAGTCAACCGAAATCCTATAGTAAAATTTTATAAGTATGTCTTTTCGACATTTAAAGATTTTTAAATGATTTTTTGTCATGGGATAGCTGAGATCTTTAGGTACAAATACCGTTTTGTATTTTTTTATATTTTGTTTACAGGTATTTTAAAGAGGCTACATCAGTCAAGTGAAATCCAATGGTAGAAATTTATAAAAATATATCTTCTACATTTTAATATTTTGAAATGACTTTTTTTTTTTTTTTTTTTTTGGTCATTGGATAGCTGAGATCTTTCGGTACAAATACCGTTTTGTACTTTTTTAATTTTGTTTACAGATGTTTTAAAAAAGATACTTCAGGCAAGTGAAATCGAATGGTTGGAATTTATAAAAATATCTCTTCTACATTTTAATATTTTTAAATGAATTTTTGTCATTGGATAGCTGAGATCTTTCGGTACAAAGATCGTTTTGTACTTTTTCGACTTTGTTTAGGGAAATTTTAAAAAATCTACTTCAGTCAAGTGAAATCCAGTGGTAGAATTTTATAAAAATATCTCTTCTGCATTTTAATATTTTTAAATTATTTTTTAGCATTCGATATCTCAGATCTATCGGTACAAAGACCGTTTTGTACTTTTTCGACTTTGTTTAAGGGAATTTTAAAAAAGCTACTTCAGTCAAGTGAAATCCAATGGTAGAAATTTATAAAAATATCTCTTCTACATTTTAATATTTTTAAATGATTTTTTTGGCATTGGATAGCTGTGATCTTTCGGAACAAAGACTGTTTTGTACTTTTTTGATTTTGTTTACAGGTGTTTTAAAGAAGCTACTTCATTCAAGCAAAATCCTACAGTAGAATTTTATAAATATGTCTTTTTACTTTTAAAGATTTTTAAATGATTTTTTGGCATTCGATGTCTCAGATCTTTCGGTACAAAGACCGTTTTGTACTTTTTTGACTTTGTTTAGGATAATTTTAAAAAAGCTACTTCAGTCAAGTGAAATCAAATGGTAGTAATAACAAAAAAAAAAAAAGAATATCTTCTACATTTTAATGTTTTTAAATGTTTTTTTTGGCATTGCATATCTCAGATCTTTCGGCACAAAGTCCGTTTTGTACTTTTTTGACTTTGTTTAAGGGAATTTTAAAAAAGCTACTTCAGTCAAGTGAAATCCATTGAAAGAAATTTATAAAAGTATCTCTTCTATATTTTAATGTTTTTAAAGAAACAGGAAACTTGTCAAAGAAACAGGATCACAGAACTATTATTGGCGCATTTATGAACTATTCGTATTTGCCTCAACTAGTCTGTTCACAAGTGCCCCACATAGCCATTAGAGTTAAATTGACAAATCATTGACATTTCTCAATTTTAGAAGAAATTTTTTATCGGAAATATTTTAGTTTTCATAGCATACGTTAAAACAGTAAAATTTAAATAAATGAATGAATAAATAAAGTTATTCGCTTAGCAATTTGTTACTGAGATTTTATTTTTGAGATCGATAAACAGACTGTAATTGACTACTAAAGAAAAATAAAATGTTAAAGAGCTTCAAGAAAGTTTTACCATATGTCTGCCGGGGCTGTCATTGCTAGTAATTAAAAAAAAAAAATAAATAAATAAAAATAATATTAATAGTAATAATTGTAAAAAAATTGCTTCATTTTATCACCTTAATTCCAAATTAGTACCTAATAAGAAAGAGAGAGAAAAAACTTTTAATCGCGGTTTCTATGCTTGTTTATTGAATTTAATGAAATATGATAATGACTTTATTTATATATGATTTTGCTCTAATAACTAACAGAATAAAATGTAAATATATTTATAAATAACCATTTAAATACGTAATCACAATTTGAACTTTCAATATTTTTATTAATTACATCAGTAGTTACATGGTACAAAGAAAAATAAATATCTTGTTTATGAACACTTTCAATGATATATACAATATGTTAAGCTAAACAAAGATAATACAAATTTTATTGACACAATTTGCGTCCACAAAGGCATATTTGCTACATTTTGGAAATCAGATTAGCGTATTTAATAATAATTCTGGTAATATCTATGAATTTACACTTTCTAAACATAAAAAATTTCTAAAAATTTACATTTTCTAAATATTAACAAATCTAAAGCATTATTAGACTTACGAACAGCACTTGAAATATCGTTATGAAATTGTAAATATTTTAAAACATTTTAGTTTTCTTTAAAATTCTGAGAGTTTCAGTTTTCAATAGCTCTACTAAGTGTCCCCCCCCCTTCAAATATTACTTCACATTTATTTTCTATTATGTAAACAAACACGAAATTACAAATTTTGCTATGTGCAAAGCATTTTTCGTATTTTGTCTCCATCTGAAATCTCCTTCGAAAACAGAGTAATAAATAAAAAGAATAAATTAAAAATCATTTTTATGTAGAATGCATTACTTATAGTACAAAATAAAATAATATATATATATATAGGGTAGATGTGCCATTTCAGTAACTTTATTTATTTATTTATTTTAGGTTATACAAGTTGTTAAAGATATATTATTTTCTGTCTTAAATATTTCATGATTCATTTCTGACAAAACTGCTCTGTACACTACAAAATACTTATAATATTAAATTTATAGATGTAAATAGAAAGAGATATGAAACTAGAGTAGACTTTTAAAGAGGCTACTTCAGCCAAGTGAATTCGAATGGTAGAAATTTATAAAAATATCTCGTCTACATTTTAATATTTTTAAATGATTCTTTTGTCATGTGATAGCTAAGATCTTTCGGTACAAAGACCGTTTTGTACTTTTTAGACTTTTATTAGGGGAATTTTAAAAAAGCTACTTCTGTCAAGTGAAATCCAATGGTAGAAATTTATAAAAATATATCTTCTACATTTTAATATTTTGAAATGACTTTTTTTTTTTTTTTTTTTTTTTTCTTTTTTTTTTTTTGTCATTGGATAGCTTAGATCTTTCGGTACAAATACCGTTTTGTACTTTTTTAATTTTGTTTACAGATGTTTTAAAAAAGATACTTCAGGCAAGTGAAATCGAATGGTAGGAATTTATAAAAATATCTCTTCTACATTTTAATATTTTTAAATGAATTTTTGTCATTGGATAGCTGAGATCTTTCGGTACAAAGATCGTTTTGTACTTTTTCGACTTTGTTTAGGGAAATTTTAAAAAATCTACTTCAGTCAAGTGAAATCCAATGGTAGAAATTTATAAAAATATCTCTTCTGCATTTTAATATTTTTAAATTATTTTTTAGCATTCGATATCTCAGATCTATCGGTACAAAGACCGTTTACAGAACTTTTTCGACTTTGTTTAGGGGAATTTTAAAAAATCTACTTCAGTCAAGTGAAATCCAGTGGTAGGAATTTATAAAAATATCTCTTCTACATTTTAATATTTTTAAATTATTTTTTGGCATTCGATATCTCAGATCTTTCGGTACAAAGACCGTTTTGTACTTTTTCGACTTTGTTTAGGGGAACTTTAAAAAAGCTATTTCAGTCAAGTGAAATCCAATGGTAGAAATTTATAAAAATATCTCTTCTACATTTTAATATTTTTAAATGATTTTTTTGTCATTGGATAGCGTAGATCTTTCTCTACAAAGACCGTTTTGTACTTTTTCGACTTTGTTTAGGGGAATTTTAAAAAAGCTACTTCAGTCAAGTGAAATCCAATGGTAGGAATTTCAACTACCATTGGACAAATATAAAAATATGTCTTCTACATTTTAATATTTTAAAATGATTTTTATGTCATGGGATGGCTGAGATCTTTCTGTACAAAGACCGTTTTTTATATTTTCGACTTTCTCTAGGTGAATTTTGAAAAAGCTACTTCAATCAAGTGAAATACAATGCTAGAAATTTCTAAAAATATCTCTTCTATATTTTAATATTTTTTAATGATTTTTTGTCATGTTATAGCTCAGATCTTTCGGTACAAAGACCGTTTTGTACTTTTTCGACTCTGTTTAGGGGAATTTTAAAAAAGCTACTTCAGTGAAGTGAAATCCAATGGTAGAAATTTATAAAAATATCCCTTCTACATTTTAATATTTGTAAATCATTATTTGGCATTCGATATCTCAGATCTTTTGGTACAAAGACCGTTTTGTACTTTTTTGATTTTGTTTACAGTTGTTTTAAAGAGGTTACTTCAGTCAAATGAAATCCAATGGTAGAATTTATAAAAATATCTCTTCTACATTTTAATATTTTTAAATGTTTTTTTGTCATTGAATAGCTGAGATCTTTCGGTAAAAAGACCTTTTTGTTTACAGCTGTTTTAAAAAGGCTACTTCAGTCAACCGAAATCCTATAGTAAAATTTTATAAGTATGTCTTTTCGACATTTAAAGATTTTTAAATGATTTTTTGTCATGGGATAGCTGAGATCTTTAGGTACAAATACCGTTTTGTATTTTTTTATATTTTGTTTACAGGTATTTTAAAGAGGCTACATCAGTCAAGTGAAATCCAATGGTAGAAATTTATAAAAATATATCTTCTACATTTTAATATTTTGAAATGACTTTTTTTTTGTCATTGGATAGCTTAGATCTTTCGGTACAAATACCGTTTTGTACTTTTTTAATTTTGTTTACAGATGTTTTAAAAAAGATACTTCAGGCAAGTGAAATCGAATGGTAGGAATTTATAAAAATATCTCTTCTACATTTTAATATTTTTAAATTATTTTTTGGCATTCAATATCTCAGATCTTTCGGTACAAACACCGTTTTGTACTTTTTCGACTTTGTTTAAGGGAATTTTAAAAAAGCTACTTCAGTCAAGTGAAATCCAATGGTAGAAATTTATAAAAATATCTCTTCTACATTTTAATATTTTTAAATGATTTTTTTGGCATTGGATAGCTGTGATCTTTCGGAACAAAGACTGTTTTGTACTTTTTTGATTTTGTTTACAGGTGTTTTAAAGAAGCTACTTCATTCAAGCAAAATCCTATAGTAGAATTTTATAAATATGTCTTTTTACTTTTAAAGATTTTTAAATGATTTCTTGGCATTCGATGTCTCAGATCTTTCGGTACAAAGACCGTTTTGTACTTTTTTGACTTTGTTTAGGATAATTTTAAAAAAGCTACTTCAGTCAAGTGAAATCAAATGGTAGTAATAACAAAAAAAAAAAAAAAAAAAAAAAAAAAAAGAATATCTTCTACATTTTAATGTTTTTAAATGTTTTTTTTGGCATTGCATATCTCAGATCTTTCGGCACAAAGACCGTTTTGTACTTTTTTGACTTTGTTTAAGGGAATTTTAAAAAAGCTACTTCAGTCAAGTGAAATCCAATGAAAGAAATTTATAAAAGTATCTCTTCTATATTTTAATGTTTTTAAAGAAACAGGAAAAAAGAGAGAGAAAAAACTTTTAATCGCGGTTTCTATGCCTGTTTATTGAATTTAATGAAATATGATAATGACTTTATTTATATATGATTTTGCTCTAATAACTAACAGAATAAAATGTAAATATATTTATAAATAACCATTTAAATACGTAATCACAATTTGAACTTTCAATATTTTTATTAATTACATCAGTAGTTACATGGTACAAAGAAAAATAAATATCTTGTTTATGAACACTTTCAATGATATATACAATATGTTAAGCTAAACAAAGATAATACAAATTTTATTGACACAATTTGCGTCCACAAAGGCATATTTGCTACATTTTGGAAATCAGATTAGCGTATTTAATAATAATTCTGGTAATATCTATGAATTTACACTTTCTAAACATAAAAAAATTTCTAAAAATTTACATTTTCTAAATATTAACAAATCTAAAGCATTATTAGACTTACGAACAGCACTTGAAATATCATTATGAAATTGTAAATATTTTAAAACATTTTAGTTTTCTTTAAAATTCTGAGAGTTTCAGTTTTCAATAGCTCTACTAAGTGTCCCCCCCCCTTCAAATATTACTTCACATTTATTTTCTATTATGTAAACAAACACGAAATTACAAATTTTGCTATGTGCAAAGCATTTTTCGTATTTTGTCTCCATCTGAAATCTCCTTCGAAAACAGAGTAATAAATAAAAAGAATAAATTAAAAATCATTTTTATGTAGAATGCATTACTTATAGTACAAAATAAAATTATATATATATAGGGTAGATGTGCCATTTCAGTAACTTTATTTATTTATTTATTTTAGGTTATACAAGTTGTTAAAGATATATTATTTTCTGTCTTAAATATTTCATGATTCATTTCTGACAAAACTGCTCTGTACACAACAAAATACTTATAATATTAAATTTATAGAAGTAAATAGAAAGAGAAATGAAACTAGAGTAGTCTTTTAAAGAGGCTACTTCAGCCAAGTGAATTCCAATGGTAGAAATTTATAAAAATATCTCGTCTACATTTTAATATTTTTAAATGATTCTTTTGTCATGTGATAGCTAAGATCTTTCGGTACAAAGACCGTTTTGTACTTTTTAGACTTTTATTAGGGGAATTTTAAAAAAGCTACTTCTGTCAAGTGAAATCCAATGGTAGAAATTTATAAAAATATCTCTTCTACATTTTAATATTTTTAAATGATTGTTTTGTCATTGGACAACTAAGATATTTCGGTACAAAGGCCGTTTTGTACTTTTTCGACTTTGTTTACATGTGTTTAAAAGAGGCTACTTCAGTCAAGTGAAATCCATTGGTAGAAATTTATAAAAATATCTCGTATACATTTTAATATTTTTAAATGATTTTTTCTCATTTGATAGTTGAGATCTTTCTGCAAGAAGAATGTTTTTACTTTTTTGATTTTGTTTACTGGTGTTTTAAAGAGGCTACTTCAGTCAAGTGAATTCCAATGGTAGAAATTTATAAAAATATCAGTTGTACATTGTACTTTAATATTTTTAAATGATTCTTTTGTCATGGGATAGCTAAGATCTTTCGGTACAAAGACCGTTTTGTACTTTTTAGACTTTCATTAGGGGAATTTTAAAAAAGCTACTTCTGTCAAGTGAAATCCAATGGTAGAAATTTATAAAAGTATCTCTTCTACATTTTAATATTTTTAAATGTTTTCATCTCATTTGATATTTGAGATCTTTCGGTACAAAGACCGTTTTGTACTTTTTCGACTTTGTTTATGAGAATTTTTAAAAAGCTACTTCAGTAATATGAAATCAAATGGTAGAAATTTATAAAATTCTTTCTTCTACATTTTAATATTTTTATGGAATTTTTTGTCATTGGATAGCTGAGATGTTTCGGTACAAAGACCGTTTTTGCTTTTTTGATTTTGTTTACAGGTGTTTTAAAGAGGCTACTTCAGTCAAGTGAATTCCATTGGTAGAAATTTATAAAAATATCACTTGTACATTTTAATATTTTTAAATATTTTTTTGTCATGGGATAGCTGAGTTCTTTCGGTACAAACACCGTTTTGTACTTTTTAGACTTTTATTAGGGGAATTTAAAAAAAGCTACTTCTGTCAAGTGAAATCCAATGGTAGAAATTTATGAAAATATCTCTTCTACATTTTAATATTTTTAAAATATTTTTTGTCATGGGATAGCTGAGTTCTTTCGGTAGAAAGACCGTTTTGTACTTTTTAGATTTTTATTAGGGGAATTTTAAAAAAGCTACTTCTGTCAAGTGAAATCCAATGGTAGAAATTTATAAAAATATCTCTTCTACATTTTAATATTTTTAATTGATTGTTTTGTCATTGGACAACTAAGATCTTCCGGTACAAAGACCGTTTTGTACTTGTACGACTTTGTTTAGGGGAATTTTAAAAAAGCTACTTCAGTCAAGAGAATTCCAATAGTAGAAATTTATAAAAATATCTCGTCTACATTTTAATATTTTTAAATGATTCTGTTGTCATTGGATAGCTGAGATCTTTCGGTACAAAGACCGTTTTGTACTTTTTTTTAAATTTTGTTTACAGGTGTTTTAAAGAGGCTACTTCAGCCAAGTGAATTCCAATGGTAGAAATTTATAAAAATATCTCGTCTACATTTTAATATTTTTAAATGATTCTTCTGTCATGGGATAGCTAAGATCTTTCGGTACAAAGACCATTCTGTACTTTTTAGACTTTTATTAGGGGAATTTTAAAAAAGCTACTTCAGTCAAGTGAAATCCAATGGTAGAAATTTATAAAAATATCTCTTCTACATTTTAATATTTTTAAATGATTTTTTCTCATTTGATAGTTGAGATCTTTCGGTACAAAGACCGTTTTCTACTTTTTTCGATTTTGTTTACAGGTGTTTTAAAGAGGCTACTTCAGTCAAGTTAAATCCATTGGTAGAAATTTATTAAAATATCTCTTCTACATTTTAATATTTTTAAATGATTTTTTTGTCATTGGATAGCTAAGATCTTTCGTTACAAAGACCGTTTTGTACTTTTACGACATTATTTAGGGGAATTTTAAAAAAGCTACTTCAGTCAAGTGAATTACAATGGTAGAAATTTATAAAAATATCTCGTCTACATTTTAATATTTTTAAATGATTCTGTTGTCATGGGATAGCTAAGATATTTCGGTACAAAGGCCGTTTTGTACTTTTTCGACTTTGTTTACAGGTGTTTAAAAGAGGCTACTTCAGTCAAGTGAAATCCATTGGTAGAAATTTATAAAAATATCTCGTATACATTTTAATATTTTTAAATGATTTTTTCTCATTTGATAGTTGAGATCTTTCTGTACGAAGAATGTTTTTACTTTTTTGATTTTGTTTACAGGTGTTTTAAAGAGGCTACTTCAGTCAAGTGAATTCCAATGGTAGAAATTTATAAAAATATCAGTTGTACATTTTAATATTTTTAAATGATTTTTTGTCATGGGATAGCTGAGTTCTTTCGGTATAAACACCGTTTTGTACTTTTTAGACTTTTATTAGGGGAATTTTAAAAAAGCTACTTCTGTCAAGTGAAATCCAATGGTAGAAATTTATAAAAATATCTCTTCTACATTTTAATATTTTTAATTGATTGTTTTGTCATTGGACAACTAAGATCTTCCGGTACAAAGACCGTTTTGTACTTGTACGACTTTGTTTAGGGGAATTTTAAAAAATCTACTTCAGTCAAGAGAATTCCAATAGTAGAAATTCATAAAAATATCTCGTCTACATTTTAATATTTTTAAATGATTCTGTTGTCATTGGATAGCTGAGATCTTTCGGTACAAAGACCGTTTTGTACTTTTTTTTAATTTTGTTTACAGGTGTTTTAAAGAGGCTACTTCAGCCAAGTGAATTCCAATGGTAGAAATTTATAAAAATATCTCGTCTACATTTTAATATTTTTAAATGATTCTTCTGTCATGGGATAGCTAAGATCTTTCGGTACAAAGACCATTCTGTACTTTTTAGACTTTTATTAGGGGAATTTTAAAAAAGCTACTTCAGTCAAGTGAAATCCAATGGTAGAAATTTATAAAAATATCTCTTCTACATTTTAATATTTTTAAATGATTTTTTCTCATTTGATAGTTGAGATCTTTCGGTACAAAGACCGTTTTCTACTTTTTTCGATTTTGTTTACAGGTGTTTTAAAGAGGCTACTTAAGTCAAGTTAAATCCATTGGTAGAAATTTATTAAAATATCTCTTCTACATTTTAATATTTTTAAATGATTTTTTTGTCATTGGATAGCTAAGATCTTTCGTTACAAAGACCGTTTTGTACTTTTACGAAATTATTTAGGGGAATTTTAAAAAAGCTACTTCAGTCAAGTGAATTACAATGGTAGAAATTTATAAAAATATCTCGTCTACATTTTAATATTTTTAAATGATTCTGTTGTCATGGGATAGCTAAGATCTGTCGGTACAAAGACCGTTTTGTTATTTTTCGACTTTGTTTACAGGTGTTTTAAAGAGGCTACTTCAGTCAAGTGAATTCCAATGGTAGAAATTTATAAAAATATCTCGTCTACATTTTAATATTTTTATATGATTCTTTTGTCATGGGATAGCAAAGATCTTTCAGTACAAAGACCGTTTTGTACTTTTTAGACTTTTATTAGTGGCATTTTAAAAAAGCTACTTCTGTCAAGTGAAATCCAATGGTAGAAATATATAAAAATATCTCTTCTACATTTTAATATTTTTAAATTATTTTTTGGCATTCGATATCTCAGATCTTTCGGTACAAAGTCCATTTATACTTTTTCGTCTTTGTTTAGGGGAATTTTAAAAAAGCTATTTCAGTCAAGTGAAATTCAATTGCATAAAATTATAAAAATATCTCTTCTACATTTTAATATTTTTAAATAATTTTTCTGTCATTGGATAGCTGAGATCTTTCTGTGTGAAGACCGTTTAGTACTTTTTTGGTGTTGTTTACAGGTGTTTAAAGAGGCTACTTCAGTCAAGCGAAATCCTGTAGTAGAAATTTATAAATGTATCTTTTCTACATTTAAATCTTTTTAAATGATTTTTTGGCATTGGATATCTGAGAGCTTGCGGTACAAAGACCGTTTTATATTTTTTCGAGTTTGCTATGGGGGTTTTAAAGGGGCTTACTTCAATCAAGCGAAATCCTATGAAGTTTTGAAGTTCATATAAATATATATTTTTCTCTTCTACATTTTAATATTTTTAAATGATTTTTTTAGCATTGAATGTTAGAAATTTATAAAGATATCTCGTCTACAAGTAAATATAAACTGATGATTACCTCCATCAAGTAAAATCCCATGGTAGAAATTTATAAAGATATCTTTAAGATCATTTAAAAGTCATTTCTATAGATCATTTTAATACTTGTAATTTTTGTTTCATTATATAACTGATATCTTTCTTTACAAAGAACGTTTTATATCTTTTCGACTTTGTCACGGGTATTTTATAATTACTTACTTCAATAGAGCTAAATCACATTTTAGAAATTTTTAAAGATATCTCGTTTGTATTTTAATTGTCTTTAAACTTTTTTTCGGGGGGGGGGAGATATCGGAGATTTCTCTGTACAAAGATCTTTTTACATTTTTTAGATTTTTTACGGGTATTTTAAAGTGTCTTACTTGAATAGAGAGAAATCCCATTATAGAAATTTATAAAGATATCTCGTCAACATTTTAATTTTTTAAATGATTTTTTTAGCATTGAATTTCTGAGATATTTCTGTACAAATACCTCTTTATATTTTTTTCGATTTTTTACGGGTATTTTAAAGGTGTTTACTTCAATGAAGTGAAATCCTATGACAGAAATTTATAGAAATATCTGGTCTATATTTTAATAATTTTTTTTATATTGAACAGCTGAGATCTTTCTGTACAAAGACCGTATTACAATTTTTGATTTCGATACAGATATTTTAAAGTGACTTACTTCAGTCAAGCGAAATCCCATTGTAGAAATTTATAAAAATATCTCGCCTACATTTAAAAAAATTATTTTTTTTTTCTTACATTGAATAGCCTTTACGATTTCATTTATTTTAAAGAGGCTACTGCAGTTAAACGAAACAATGTCTTCGCTTTAAAGCTAATGCTATGAAAGAAATTTATAAAAGTTTATCATCTGTGTTTTAATAGTTTTAAGTATTTTTTTTTTCTTACTTTGCCTAGTTGATATCGATTTGCACAAAGGCCATTTTCTATTTTTCGATTTATTTTACGGGTATTAAAAAAAAAAAAAAAAAAAAAAAAAAAAAAAAAAAAAAAAAAACTTTAATCAAGCTAAACAATTTACTTGCTTATAATAATTCTTTCGGCGATAATCCAACGGTCGAAATTTATAAATAAATCTCGTCTGCATTTTAATATTTTTTTCCCCCTTTAATAGTTCAGAGCGATCTCTTCAAAGGCCTTTTTCTACTTTTTTAATTTTCTTTACAGGACAGTTTCATTTTCGGAACCGTTTTCAAAAGTGATATTATCCTCATATTTAAAATCTACAATCAGTATCGAAAAAAGTAAAAATCGGCCTCTTTACAAACCATCGTCCCTATACTATGCAGAAAAAAAAAAATAATTAAAAATTGGAATGAAAATATGGCATCTTTATAAAAATCTTCCGTAGGTTTAGTATAATTGAGTTTGTCTTTTCGCGTGACTGAAAAAACCGTTATTCTAAAATTTAGATCAGTTAGACTATGACAGGCTTTGGAATATATACGTATTATTTAGTTAAAATAGTATAAGAACTTTAAAAATCATTCGTTTATCTTTCTGAAAGGGAAAAAGACAGGAAAGACAATTTATATACAATAAAGCATAAATGTATCATTTACAGATGTGAATTTTACCGCAACAGAATATATTTGCTAAAGTATTGTAAATTAGTCATAATTTTCGATAGAAGTGTCAAAATAAATATATTTCTATCTTTTAAATTAGTGTTATCCAATTTAATCATAAATTGCATAATAATTACTTTATATTTTAGAGTGGGTATACTGCAAACTTTTATTGATTAAAATAGAAATATTTATGAAAAGGAACATTTAAACTAATTCATTAAGAATTGTCTAAAAGAATGATACAAAAAAAAAAAAAAAAAAAAAAAAAAAAAGGTTTTAACATAAAGAAATTACTATGATTAAAGGTTTTGGTCGAAAATACATTTTAATAAAAGCCAAGTACGTAATCACAACATATATATATATATGTATATAAGTTTATTTCTTTATAAAATATATCAAGTGATTAATAATTAAAAATACACTATTTTAATATTGTTCATATTTTATATGAACTTTATTATAAAAAAAAAATTATTTTGTTATCTCAATTAAAACAAACTAGTGGGGATGACCGAGCTTAGCTCGTCACAATTAGCTAGGTATTTGTATCAATTCATTGTTCTCACTGTATCATTCTTACTGTTTTAGATACAATTAGCCTGACCCTGAACCATAGTGACAAAAAAATAACCCATTAAATAATTTTTTTGGAGCATGCGATCTAACCCAATACTCTTCTTGAGCCTGAAAACAATGGAGTACCGAATTTAGTCAAACTTGTCAGAGTCGAGATAAAATTAGCTGTACTCACAATGACACAAAAATGATCCACTAATCGGAATTTATCGAAGACATGACCTGCCCAATAATCTTCTCGTGCGTAGAATGGCATTAAGAGCCTGCATCAGTCAAACCGAAACTGAAAATCCTATCACAAACCTATGCGTGTTGCCACCAGGAAGGCGTATCCCGAACCCAAAGATTGACACTTTAAAAGACCAATGATATTTTCCAAGCTTGTAATTAATAAGAAAATGGTCATCTCAAGCCACCCTTTACCTCCAGGCGATAAAAAGGGGATAAGATACCCCAGGAAGAAAAAAGTCATTAGCAAATGCTAAAACTCTCGCACCTTTTCAATACTGATAGCCCGAGGGATATGTGCAATTGGATAGTTTCTTCGAGATAATTTCTTACCAAAACACTCGGATCCGTTTTAAAACAAGTCGACATTGACCTTTTTTGTTAGATAGTTTCAAGTGAAATTGAATCATTTATATGTAATTTTAAAAGACAACATACAGATCGTGATTATTATGTCAGAGATTGCACATTAAACATTTCCCAAAGAATCGACCGTTTTGTACTTTTTCGACTCTGTTTAGGGGAATTTTAAAAAAGCTACTTCAGTGAAGTGAAGTCCAATGGTAGAAATTTATAAAAATATCTCTTCTACAGTTTAATATTTGTAAATCATTATTTGGCATTCGATATCTCAGATCTTTTGGTACAAAGACCGTTTTGTACTTTTTTGATTTTGTTTACAGTTGTTTTAAAGAGGTTACTTCAGTCAAATGAAATCCAATGGTAGAATTTATAAAAATATCTCTTCTACATTTTAATATTTTTAAATGTTTTTTTGTCATTGAATAGCTGAGATCTTTCGGTAAAAAGACCTTTTTGTTTACAGCTGTTTTAAAGAAGCTACTTCAGTCAACCGAAATCCTATAGTAAAATTTTATAAGTATGTCTTTTCGACATTTAAAGATTTTTAAATGATTTTTTGTCATGGGATAGCTGAGATCTTTAGGTACAAATACCGTTTTGTATTTTTTTATATTTTGTTTACAGGTATTTTAAAGAGGCTACATCAGTCAAGTGAAATCCAATGGTAGAAATTTATAAAAATATATCTTCTACATTTTAATATTTTGAAATGACTTTTTTTTTTTTTTTTTTGGTCATTGGATAGCTGAGATCTTTCGGTACAAATACCGTTTTGTACTTTTTTAATTTTGTTTACAGATGTTTTAAAAAAGATACTTCAGGCAAGTGAAATCGAATGGTTGGAATTTATAAAAATATCTCTTCTACATTTTAATATTTTTAAATGAATTTTTGTCATTGGATAGCTGAGATCTTTCGGTACAAAGATCGTTTTGTACTTTTTCGACTTTGTTTAGGGAAATTTTAAAAAATCTACTTCAGTCAAGTGAAATCCAGTGGTAGAATTTTATAAAAATATCTCTTCTGCATTTTAATATTTTTAAATTATTTTTTAGCATTCGATATCTCAGATCTATCGGTACAAAGACCGTTTTGTACTTTTTCGACTTTGTTTAGGGGAACTTTAAAAAAGCTATTTCAGTCAAGTGAAATCCAATGGTAGAAATTTATAAAAATATCTCTTCTACATTTTAATATTTTTAAATTATTTTTTAGTATTCGATATCTCAGATCTATCGGTACAAAGACCGTTTACAGAACTTTTTCGACTTTGTTTAGGGGAATTTTAAAAAATCTACTTCAGTCAAGTGAAATCCAGTGGTAGGAATTTATAAAAATATCTCTTCTACATTTTAATATTTTTAAATTATTTTTTGGCATTCGATATCTCAGATCTTTCGGTACAAAGACCGTTTTGTACTTTTTCGACTTTGTTTAGGGGAACTTTAAAAAAGCTATTTCAGTCAAGTGAAATCCAATGGTAGAAATTTATAAAAATATCTCTTCTACATTTTAATATTTTTAAATGATTTTTTTGTCATTGGATAGCGTAGATCTTTCTCTACAAAGACCGTTTTGTACTTTTTCGACTTTGTTTAGGGGAATTTTAAAAAAGCTACTTCAGTCAAGTGAAATCCAATGGTAGGAATTTATAAAAATATGTCTTCTACATTTTAATATTTTAAAATGATTTTTATGTCATGGGATGGCTGAGATCTTTCTGTACAAAGACCGTTTTTTATATTTTCGACTTTCTCTAGGGGAATTTTAAAAAAGCTACTTCAGTCAAGTGAAATACAATGCTAGAAATTTCTAAAAATATCTCTTCTATATTTTAATATTTTTAAATGATTTTTTTGTCATGTTATAGCTCAGATCTTTCTGTACAAAGACCGTTTTGTACTTTTTCGACTCTGTTTAGGGGAATTTTAAAAAAGCTATTTCAGTGAAGTGAAATCCAATGGTAGAAATTTATAAAAATATCTCTTCTACATTTTAATATTTGTAAATCATTATTTGGCATTCGATATCTCAGATCTTTTGGTACAAAGACCGTTTTGTACTTTTTTGATTTTGTTTACAGTTGTTTTAAAGAGGTTACTTCAGTCAAATGAAATCCAATGGTAGAATTTATAAAAATATCTCTTCTACATTTTAATATTTTTAAATGTTTTTTTGTCATTGAATAGCTGAGATCTTTCGGTAAAAAGACCTTTTTGTTTACAGCTGTTTTAAAGAGGCTACTTCAGTCAACCGAAATCCTATAGTAAAATTTTATAAGTATGTCTTTTCGACATTTAAAGATTTTTAAATGATTTTTTGTCATGGGATAGCTGAGATCTTTAGGTACAAATACCGTTTTGTATTTTTTTATATTTTGTTTACAGGTATTTTAAAGAGGCTACATCAGTCAAGTGAAATCCAATGGTAGAAATTTATAAAAATATATCTTCTACATTTTAATATTTTGAAATGACTTTTTTTTTTTTTTTTTTTTTTTTTTTTTTTGTCATTGGATAGCTTAGATCTTTCGGTACAAATACCGTTTTGTACTTTTTTAATTTTGTTTACAGATGTTTTAAAAAAGATACTTCAGGCAAGTGAAATCGAATGGTAGGAATTTATAAAAATATCTCTTCTACATTTTAATATTTTTAAATGTTTTTTTGTCATTGAATAGCTGAGATCTTTCGGTAAAAAGACCTTTTTGTTTACAGCTGTTTTAAAGAAGCTACTTCAGTCAACCGAAATCCTATAGTAAAATTTTATAAGTATGTCTTTTCGACATTTAAAGATTTTTAAATGATTTTTTGTCATGGGATAGCTGAGATCTTTAGGTACAAATACCGTTTTGTATTTTTTTATATTTTGTTTACAGGTATTTTAAAGAGGCTACATCAGTCAAGTGAAATCCAATGGTAGAAATTTATAAAAATATATCTTCTACATTTTAATATTTTGAAATGACTTTTTTTTTTTTTTTTTTTTTGGTCATTG
Source organism: Maratus speculifer (assembly GCA_964019185.1). Classification (NCBI taxonomy): domain Eukaryota; kingdom Metazoa; phylum Arthropoda; class Arachnida; order Araneae; family Salticidae; genus Maratus; species Maratus speculifer. The sequence goes on from OZ025294.1 coordinate 76,890,492, forward strand.
GATAGCTGAGATCTTTCGGTACAAATACCGTTTTGTACTTTTTTAATTTTGTTTACAGATGTTTTAAAAAAGATACTTCAGGCAAGTGAAATCGAATGGTTGGAATTTATAAAAATATCTCTTCTACATTTTAATATTTTTAAATGAATTTTTGTCATTGGATAGCTGAGATCTTTCGGTACAAAGATCGTTTTGTACTTTTTCGACTTTGTTTAGGGAAATTTTAAAAAATCTACTTCAGTCAAGTGAAATCCAGTGGTAGAATTTTATAAAAATATCTCTTCTGCATTTTAATATTTTTAAATTATTTTTTAGCATTCGATATCTCAGATCTATCGGTACAAAGACCGTTTTGTACTTTTTCGACTTTGTTTAAGGGAATTTTAAAAAAGCTACTTCAGTCAAGTGAAATCCAATGGTAGAAATTTATAAAAATATCTCTTCTACATTTTAATATTTTTAAATGATTTTTTTGGCATTGGATAGCTGTGATCTTTCGGAACAAAGACTGTTTTGTACTTTTTTGATTTTGTTTACAGGTGTTTTAAAGAAGCTACTTCATTCAAGCAAAATCCTACAGTAGAATTTTATAAATATGTCTTTTTACTTTTAAAGATTTTTAAATGATTTTTTGGCATTCGATGTCTCAGATCTTTCGGTACAAAGACCGTTTTGTACTTTTTTGACTTTGTTTAGGATAATTTTAAAAAAGCTACTTCAGTCAAGTGAAATCAAATGGTAGTAATAACAAAAAAAAAAAAAGAATATCTTCTACATTTTAATGTTTTTAAATGTTTTTTTTGGCATTGCATATCTCAGATCTTTCGGCACAAAGTCCGTTTTGTACTTTTTTGACTTTGTTTAAGGGAATTTTAAAAAAGCTACTTCAGTCAAGTGAAATCCATTGAAAGAAATTTATAAAAGTATCTCTTCTATATTTTAATGTTTTTAAAGAAACAGGAAACTTGTCAAAGAAACAGGATCACAGAACTATTATTGGCGCATTTATGAACTATTCGTATTTGCCTCAACTAGTCTGTTCACAAGTGCCCCACATAGCCATTAGAGTTAAATTGACAAATCATTGACATTTCTCAATTTTAGAAGAAATTTTTTATCGGAAATATTTTAGTTTTCATAGCATACGTTAAAACAGTAAAATTTAAATAAATGAATGAATAAATAAAGTTATTCGCTTAGCAATTTGTTACTGAGATTTTATTTTTGAGATCGATAAACAGACTGTAATTGACTACTAAAGAAAAATAAAATGTTAAAGAGCTTCAAGAAAGTTTTACCATATGTCTGCCGGGGCTGTCATTGCTAGTAATTAAAAAAAAAAAATAAATAAATAAAAATAATATTAATAGTAATAATTGTAAAAAAATTGCTTCATTTTATCACCTTAATTCCAAATTAGTACCTAATAAGAAAGAGAGAGAAAAAACTTTTAATCGCGGTTTCTATGCTTGTTTATTGAATTTAATGAAATATGATAATGACTTTATTTATATATGATTTTGCTCTAATAACTAACAGAATAAAATGTAAATATATTTATAAATAACCATTTAAATACGTAATCACAATTTGAACTTTCAATATTTTTATTAATTACATCAGTAGTTACATGGTACAAAGAAAAATAAATATCTTGTTTATGAACACTTTCAATGATATATACAATATGTTAAGCTAAACAAAGATAATACAAATTTTATTGACACAATTTGCGTCCACAAAGGCATATTTGCTACATTTTGGAAATCAGATTAGCGTATTTAATAATAATTCTGGTAATATCTATGAATTTACACTTTCTAAACATAAAAAATTTCTAAAAATTTACATTTTCTAAATATTAACAAATCTAAAGCATTATTAGACTTACGAACAGCACTTGAAATATCGTTATGAAATTGTAAATATTTTAAAACATTTTAGTTTTCTTTAAAATTCTGAGAGTTTCAGTTTTCAATAGCTCTACTAAGTGTCCCCCCCCCTTCAAATATTACTTCACATTTATTTTCTATTATGTAAACAAACACGAAATTACAAATTTTGCTATGTGCAAAGCATTTTTCGTATTTTGTCTCCATCTGAAATCTCCTTCGAAAACAGAGTAATAAATAAAAAGAATAAATTAAAAATCATTTTTATGTAGAATGCATTACTTATAGTACAAAATAAAATAATATATATATATATAGGGTAGATGTGCCATTTCAGTAACTTTATTTATTTATTTATTTTAGGTTATACAAGTTGTTAAAGATATATTATTTTCTGTCTTAAATATTTCATGATTCATTTCTGACAAAACTGCTCTGTACACTACAAAATACTTATAATATTAAATTTATAGATGTAAATAGAAAGAGATATGAAACTAGAGTAGACTTTTAAAGAGGCTACTTCAGCCAAGTGAATTCGAATGGTAGAAATTTATAAAAATATCTCGTCTACATTTTAATATTTTTAAATGATTCTTTTGTCATGTGATAGCTAAGATCTTTCGGTACAAAGACCGTTTTGTACTTTTTAGACTTTTATTAGGGGAATTTTAAAAAAGCTACTTCTGTCAAGTGAAATCCAATGGTAGAAATTTATAAAAATATATCTTCTACATTTTAATATTTTGAAATGACTTTTTTTTTTTTTTTTTTTTTTTTCTTTTTTTTTTTTGTCATTGGATAGCTTAGATCTTTCGGTACAAATACCGTTTTGTACTTTTTTAATTTTGTTTACAGATGTTTTAAAAAAGATACTTCAGGCAAGTGAAATCGAATGGTAGGAATTTATAAAAATATCTCTTCTACATTTTAATATTTTTAAATGAATTTTTGTCATTGGATAGCTGAGATCTTTCGGTACAAAGATCGTTTTGTACTTTTTCGACTTTGTTTAGGGAAATTTTAAAAAATCTACTTCAGTCAAGTGAAATCCAATGGTAGAAATTTATAAAAATATCTCTTCTGCATTTTAATATTTTTAAATTATTTTTTAGCATTCGATATCTCAGATCTATCGGTACAAAGACCGTTTACAGAACTTTTTCGACTTTGTTTAGGGGAATTTTAAAAAATCTACTTCAGTCAAGTGAAATCCAGTGGTAGGAATTTATAAAAATATCTCTTCTACATTTTAATATTTTTAAATTATTTTTTGGCATTCGATATCTCAGATCTTTCGGTACAAAGACCGTTTTGTACTTTTTCGACTTTGTTTAGGGGAACTTTAAAAAAGCTATTTCAGTCAAGTGAAATCCAATGGTAGAAATTTATAAAAATATCTCTTCTACATTTTAATATTTTTAAATGATTTTTTTGTCATTGGATAGCGTAGATCTTTCTCTACAAAGACCGTTTTGTACTTTTTCGACTTTGTTTAGGGGAATTTTAAAAAAGCTACTTCAGTCAAGTGAAATCCAATGGTAGGAATTTCAACTACCATTGGACAAATATAAAAATATGTCTTCTACATTTTAATATTTTAAAATGATTTTTATGTCATGGGATGGCTGAGATCTTTCTGTACAAAGACCGTTTTTTATATTTTCGACTTTCTCTAGGTGAATTTTGAAAAAGCTACTTCAATCAAGTGAAATACAATGCTAGAAATTTCTAAAAATATCTCTTCTATATTTTAATATTTTTTAATGATTTTTTGTCATGTTATAGCTCAGATCTTTCGGTACAAAGACCGTTTTGTACTTTTTCGACTCTGTTTAGGGGAATTTTAAAAAAGCTACTTCAGTGAAGTGAAATCCAATGGTAGAAATTTATAAAAATATCCCTTCTACATTTTAATATTTGTAAATCATTATTTGGCATTCGATATCTCAGATCTTTTGGTACAAAGACCGTTTTGTACTTTTTTGATTTTGTTTACAGTTGTTTTAAAGAGGTTACTTCAGTCAAATGAAATCCAATGGTAGAATTTATAAAAATATCTCTTCTACATTTTAATATTTTTAAATGTTTTTTTGTCATTGAATAGCTGAGATCTTTCGGTAAAAAGACCTTTTTGTTTACAGCTGTTTTAAAAAGGCTACTTCAGTCAACCGAAATCCTATAGTAAAATTTTATAAGTATGTCTTTTCGACATTTAAAGATTTTTAAATGATTTTTTGTCATGGGATAGCTGAGATCTTTAGGTACAAATACCGTTTTGTATTTTTTTATATTTTGTTTACAGGTATTTTAAAGAGGCTACATCAGTCAAGTGAAATCCAATGGTAGAAATTTATAAAAATATATCTTCTACATTTTAATATTTTGAAATGACTTTTTTTTTGTCATTGGATAGCTTAGATCTTTCGGTACAAATACCGTTTTGTACTTTTTTAATTTTGTTTACAGATGTTTTAAAAAAGATACTTCAGGCAAGTGAAATCGAATGGTAGGAATTTATAAAAATATCTCTTCTACATTTTAATATTTTTAAATTATTTTTTGGCATTCAATATCTCAGATCTTTCGGTACAAACACCGTTTTGTACTTTTTCGACTTTGTTTAAGGGAATTTTAAAAAAGCTACTTCAGTCAAGTGAAATCCAATGGTAGAAATTTATAAAAATATCTCTTCTACATTTTAATATTTTTAAATGATTTTTTTGGCATTGGATAGCTGTGATCTTTCGGAACAAAGACTGTTTTGTACTTTTTTGATTTTGTTTACAGGTGTTTTAAAGAAGCTACTTCATTCAAGCAAAATCCTATAGTAGAATTTTATAAATATGTCTTTTTACTTTTAAAGATTTTTAAATGATTTCTTGGCATTCGATGTCTCAGATCTTTCGGTACAAAGACCGTTTTGTACTTTTTTGACTTTGTTTAGGATAATTTTAAAAAAGCTACTTCAGTCAAGTGAAATCAAATGGTAGTAATAACAAAAAAAAAAAAAAAAAAAAAAAAAAAAAGAATATCTTCTACATTTTAATGTTTTTAAATGTTTTTTTTGGCATTGCATATCTCAGATCTTTCGGCACAAAGACCGTTTTGTACTTTTTTGACTTTGTTTAAGGGAATTTTAAAAAAGCTACTTCAGTCAAGTGAAATCCAATGAAAGAAATTTATAAAAGTATCTCTTCTATATTTTAATGTTTTTAAAGAAACAGGAAAAAAGAGAGAGAAAAAACTTTTAATCGCGGTTTCTATGCCTGTTTATTGAATTTAATGAAATATGATAATGACTTTATTTATATATGATTTTGCTCTAATAACTAACAGAATAAAATGTAAATATATTTATAAATAACCATTTAAATACGTAATCACAATTTGAACTTTCAATATTTTTATTAATTACATCAGTAGTTACATGGTACAAAGAAAAATAAATATCTTGTTTATGAACACTTTCAATGATATATACAATATGTTAAGCTAAACAAAGATAATACAAATTTTATTGACACAATTTGCGTCCACAAAGGCATATTTGCTACATTTTGGAAATCAGATTAGCGTATTTAATAATAATTCTGGTAATATCTATGAATTTACACTTTCTAAACATAAAAAAATTTCTAAAAATTTACATTTTCTAAATATTAACAAATCTAAAGCATTATTAGACTTACGAACAGCACTTGAAATATCATTATGAAATTGTAAATATTTTAAAACATTTTAGTTTTCTTTAAAATTCTGAGAGTTTCAGTTTTCAATAGCTCTACTAAGTGTCCCCCCCCCTTCAAATATTACTTCACATTTATTTTCTATTATGTAAACAAACACGAAATTACAAATTTTGCTATGTGCAAAGCATTTTTCGTATTTTGTCTCCATCTGAAATCTCCTTCGAAAACAGAGTAATAAATAAAAAGAATAAATTAAAAATCATTTTTATGTAGAATGCATTACTTATAGTACAAAATAAAATTATATATATATAGGGTAGATGTGCCATTTCAGTAACTTTATTTATTTATTTATTTTAGGTTATACAAGTTGTTAAAGATATATTATTTTCTGTCTTAAATATTTCATGATTCATTTCTGACAAAACTGCTCTGTACACAACAAAATACTTATAATATTAAATTTATAGAAGTAAATAGAAAGAGAAATGAAACTAGAGTAGTCTTTTAAAGAGGCTACTTCAGCCAAGTGAATTCCAATGGTAGAAATTTATAAAAATATCTCGTCTACATTTTAATATTTTTAAATGATTCTTTTGTCATGTGATAGCTAAGATCTTTCGGTACAAAGACCGTTTTGTACTTTTTAGACTTTTATTAGGGGAATTTTAAAAAAGCTACTTCTGTCAAGTGAAATCCAATGGTAGAAATTTATAAAAATATCTCTTCTACATTTTAATATTTTTAAATGATTGTTTTGTCATTGGACAACTAAGATATTTCGGTACAAAGGCCGTTTTGTACTTTTTCGACTTTGTTTACATGTGTTTAAAAGAGGCTACTTCAGTCAAGTGAAATCCATTGGTAGAAATTTATAAAAATATCTCGTATACATTTTAATATTTTTAAATGATTTTTTCTCATTTGATAGTTGAGATCTTTCTGCAAGAAGAATGTTTTTACTTTTTTGATTTTGTTTACTGGTGTTTTAAAGAGGCTACTTCAGTCAAGTGAATTCCAATGGTAGAAATTTATAAAAATATCAGTTGTACATTGTACTTTAATATTTTTAAATGATTCTTTTGTCATGGGATAGCTAAGATCTTTCGGTACAAAGACCGTTTTGTACTTTTTAGACTTTCATTAGGGGAATTTTAAAAAAGCTACTTCTGTCAAGTGAAATCCAATGGTAGAAATTTATAAAAGTATCTCTTCTACATTTTAATATTTTTAAATGTTTTCATCTCATTTGATATTTGAGATCTTTCGGTACAAAGACCGTTTTGTACTTTTTCGACTTTGTTTATGAGAATTTTTAAAAAGCTACTTCAGTAATATGAAATCAAATGGTAGAAATTTATAAAATTCTTTCTTCTACATTTTAATATTTTTATGGAATTTTTTGTCATTGGATAGCTGAGATGTTTCGGTACAAAGACCGTTTTTGCTTTTTTGATTTTGTTTACAGGTGTTTTAAAGAGGCTACTTCAGTCAAGTGAATTCCATTGGTAGAAATTTATAAAAATATCACTTGTACATTTTAATATTTTTAAATATTTTTTTGTCATGGGATAGCTGAGTTCTTTCGGTACAAACACCGTTTTGTACTTTTTAGACTTTTATTAGGGGAATTTAAAAAAAGCTACTTCTGTCAAGTGAAATCCAATGGTAGAAATTTATGAAAATATCTCTTCTACATTTTAATATTTTTAAAATATTTTTTGTCATGGGATAGCTGAGTTCTTTCGGTAGAAAGACCGTTTTGTACTTTTTAGATTTTTATTAGGGGAATTTTAAAAAAGCTACTTCTGTCAAGTGAAATCCAATGGTAGAAATTTATAAAAATATCTCTTCTACATTTTAATATTTTTAATTGATTGTTTTGTCATTGGACAACTAAGATCTTCCGGTACAAAGACCGTTTTGTACTTGTACGACTTTGTTTAGGGGAATTTTAAAAAAGCTACTTCAGTCAAGAGAATTCCAATAGTAGAAATTTATAAAAATATCTCGTCTACATTTTAATATTTTTAAATGATTCTGTTGTCATTGGATAGCTGAGATCTTTCGGTACAAAGACCGTTTTGTACTTTTTTTTAAATTTTGTTTACAGGTGTTTTAAAGAGGCTACTTCAGCCAAGTGAATTCCAATGGTAGAAATTTATAAAAATATCTCGTCTACATTTTAATATTTTTAAATGATTCTTCTGTCATGGGATAGCTAAGATCTTTCGGTACAAAGACCATTCTGTACTTTTTAGACTTTTATTAGGGGAATTTTAAAAAAGCTACTTCAGTCAAGTGAAATCCAATGGTAGAAATTTATAAAAATATCTCTTCTACATTTTAATATTTTTAAATGATTTTTTCTCATTTGATAGTTGAGATCTTTCGGTACAAAGACCGTTTTCTACTTTTTTCGATTTTGTTTACAGGTGTTTTAAAGAGGCTACTTCAGTCAAGTTAAATCCATTGGTAGAAATTTATTAAAATATCTCTTCTACATTTTAATATTTTTAAATGATTTTTTTGTCATTGGATAGCTAAGATCTTTCGTTACAAAGACCGTTTTGTACTTTTACGACATTATTTAGGGGAATTTTAAAAAAGCTACTTCAGTCAAGTGAATTACAATGGTAGAAATTTATAAAAATATCTCGTCTACATTTTAATATTTTTAAATGATTCTGTTGTCATGGGATAGCTAAGATATTTCGGTACAAAGGCCGTTTTGTACTTTTTCGACTTTGTTTACAGGTGTTTAAAAGAGGCTACTTCAGTCAAGTGAAATCCATTGGTAGAAATTTATAAAAATATCTCGTATACATTTTAATATTTTTAAATGATTTTTTCTCATTTGATAGTTGAGATCTTTCTGTACGAAGAATGTTTTTACTTTTTTGATTTTGTTTACAGGTGTTTTAAAGAGGCTACTTCAGTCAAGTGAATTCCAATGGTAGAAATTTATAAAAATATCAGTTGTACATTTTAATATTTTTAAATGATTTTTTGTCATGGGATAGCTGAGTTCTTTCGGTATAAACACCGTTTTGTACTTTTTAGACTTTTATTAGGGGAATTTTAAAAAAGCTACTTCTGTCAAGTGAAATCCAATGGTAGAAATTTATAAAAATATCTCTTCTACATTTTAATATTTTTAATTGATTGTTTTGTCATTGGACAACTAAGATCTTCCGGTACAAAGACCGTTTTGTACTTGTACGACTTTGTTTAGGGGAATTTTAAAAAATCTACTTCAGTCAAGAGAATTCCAATAGTAGAAATTCATAAAAATATCTCGTCTACATTTTAATATTTTTAAATGATTCTGTTGTCATTGGATAGCTGAGATCTTTCGGTACAAAGACCGTTTTGTACTTTTTTTTAATTTTGTTTACAGGTGTTTTAAAGAGGCTACTTCAGCCAAGTGAATTCCAATGGTAGAAATTTATAAAAATATCTCGTCTACATTTTAATATTTTTAAATGATTCTTCTGTCATGGGATAGCTAAGATCTTTCGGTACAAAGACCATTCTGTACTTTTTAGACTTTTATTAGGGGAATTTTAAAAAAGCTACTTCAGTCAAGTGAAATCCAATGGTAGAAATTTATAAAAATATCTCTTCTACATTTTAATATTTTTAAATGATTTTTTCTCATTTGATAGTTGAGATCTTTCGGTACAAAGACCGTTTTCTACTTTTTTCGATTTTGTTTACAGGTGTTTTAAAGAGGCTACTTAAGTCAAGTTAAATCCATTGGTAGAAATTTATTAAAATATCTCTTCTACATTTTAATATTTTTAAATGATTTTTTTGTCATTGGATAGCTAAGATCTTTCGTTACAAAGACCGTTTTGTACTTTTACGACATTATTTAGGGGAATTTTAAAAAAGCTACTTCAGTCAAGTGAATTACAATGGTAGAAATTTATAAAAATATCTCGTCTACATTTTAATATTTTTAAATGATTCTGTTGTCATGGGATAGCTAAGATCTGTCGGTACAAAGACCGTTTTGTTATTTTTCGACTTTGTTTACAGGTGTTTTAAAGAGGCTACTTCAGTCAAGTGAATTCCAATGGTAGAAATTTATAAAAATATCTCGTCTACATTTTAATATTTTTATATGATTCTTTTGTCATGGGATAGCAAAGATCTTTCAGTACAAAGACCGTTTTGTACTTTTTAGACTTTTATTAGTGGCATTTTAAAAAAGCTACTTCTGTCAAGTGAAATCCAATGGTAGAAATATATAAAAATATCTCTTCTACATTTTAATATTTTTAAATTATTTTTTGGCATTCGATATCTCAGATCTTTCGGTACAAAGTCCATTTATACTTTTTCGTCTTTGTTTAGGGGAATTTTAAAAAAGCTATTTCAGTCAAGTGAAATTCAATTGCATAAAATTATAAAAATATCTCTTCTACATTTTAATATTTTTAAATAATTTTTCTGTCATTGGATAGCTGAGATCTTTCTGTGTGAAGACCGTTTAGTACTTTTTTGGTGTTGTTTACAGGTGTTTAAAGAGGCTACTTCAGTCAAGCGAAATCCTGTAGTAGAAATTTATAAATGTATCTTTTCTACATTTAAATCTTTTTAAATGATTTTTTGGCATTGGATATCTGAGAGCTTGCGGTACAAAGACCGTTTTATATTTTTTCGAGTTTGCTATGGGGGTTTTAAAGGGGCTTACTTCAATCAAGCGAAATCCTATGAAGTTTTGAAGTTCATATAAATATATATTTTTCTCTTCTACATTTTAATATTTTTAAATGATTTTTTTAGCATTGAATGTTAGAAATTTATAAAGATATCTCGTCTACAAGTAAATATAAACTGATGATTACCTCCATCAAGTAAAATCCCATGGTAGAAATTTATAAAGATATCTTTAAGATCATTTAAAAGTCATTTCTATAGATCATTTTAATACTTGTAATTTTTGTTTCATTATATAACTGATATCTTTCTTTACAAAGAACGTTTTATATCTTTTCGACTTTGTCACGGGTATTTTATAATTACTTACTTCAATAGAGCTAAATCACATTTTAGAAATTTTTAAAGATATCTCGTTTGTATTTTAATTGTCTTTAAACTTTTTTTCGGGGGGGGGGAGATATCGGAGATTTCTCTGTACAAAGATCTTTTTACATTTTTTAGATTTTTTACGGGTATTTTAAAGTGTCTTACTTGAATAGAGAGAAATCCCATTATAGAAATTTATAAAGATATCTCGTCAACATTTTAATTTTTTAAATGATTTTTTTAGCATTGAATTTCTGAGATATTTCTGTACAAATACCTCTTTATATTTTTTTCGATTTTTTACGGGTATTTTAAAGGTGTTTACTTCAATGAAGTGAAATCCTATGACAGAAATTTATAGAAATATCTGGTCTATATTTTAATAATTTTTTTTATATTGAACAGCTGAGATCTTTCTGTACAAAGACCGTATTACAATTTTTGATTTCGATACAGATATTTTAAAGTGACTTACTTCAGTCAAGCGAAATCCCATTGTAGAAATTTATAAAAATATCTCGCCTACATTTAAAAAAATTATTTTTTTTTTCTTACATTGAATAGCCTTTACGATTTCATTTATTTTAAAGAGGCTACTGCAGTTAAACGAAACAATGTCTTCGCTTTAAAGCTAATGCTATGAAAGAAATTTATAAAAGTTTATCATCTGTGTTTTAATAGTTTTAAGTATTTTTTTTTTCTTACTTTGCCTAGTTGATATCGATTTGCACAAAGGCCATTTTCTATTTTTCGATTTATTTTACGGGTATTAAAAAAAAAAAAAAAAAAAAAAAAAAAAAAAAAAAAAAAAAACTTTAATCAAGCTAAACAATTTACTTGCTTATAATAATTCTTTCGGCGATAATCCAACGGTCGAAATTTATAAATAAATCTCGTCTGCATTTTAATATTTTTTTCCCCCTTTAATAGTTCAGAGCGATCTCTTCAAAGGCCTTTTTCTACTTTTTTAATTTTCTTTACAGGACAGTTTCATTTTCGGAACCGTTTTCAAAAGTGATATTATCCTCATATTTAAAATCTACAATCAGTATCGAAAAAAGTAAAAATCGGCCTCTTTACAAACCATCGTCCCTATACTATGCAGAAAAAAAAAAAATAATTAAAAATTGGAATGAAAATATGGCATCTTTATAAAAATCTTCCGTAGGTTTAGTATAATTGAGTTTGTCTTTTCGCGTGACTGAAAAAACCGTTATTCTAAAATTTAGATCAGTTAGACTATGACAGGCTTTGGAATATATACGTATTATTTAGTTAAAATAGTATAAGAACTTTAAAAATCATTCGTTTATCTTTCTGAAAGGGAAAAAGACAGGAAAGACAATTTATATACAATAAAGCATAAATGTATCATTTACAGATGTGAATTTTACCGCAACAGAATATATTTGCTAAAGTATTGTAAATTAGTCATAATTTTCGATAGAAGTGTCAAAATAAATATATTTCTATCTTTTAAATTAGTGTTATCCAATTTAATCATAAATTGCATAATAATTACTTTATATTTTAGAGTGGGTATACTGCAAACTTTTATTGATTAAAATAGAAATATTTATGAAAAGGAACATTTAAACTAATTCATTAAGAATTGTCTAAAAGAATGATACAAAAAAAAAAAAAAAAAAAAAAAAAAAAAAGACATAGAAAAATTTAATACAAATGTATTTATTCGCGAATATATCTATTCATTTTTAATGTCAGAACCATTGTTATTTTCTTTCTGCCCTTTCTTCTTTTCCCTTTGTCGACTGCAGATGACAAAAAGTTAATTCTGTTATGTTTTATGAATTAACGAATATATCACTTTGATGTTGTACGCAATTAAAGAATCGTTTTTAGAAATTAAACTTCAAATATATGGAAGAGAAATAATAAAAATGGTAAATCTGTTTTTATTCGAAATCAATAATGCTTTTAAAGTACATTTGAGATTAGATGCCTAATTAAACAAACTTTTTGAAATCAACATGTATTTACATCATTTCTGAAATTCATTTCTGATCGAACTTCTTGCGTGAGATATCATGCATTCAGAAAAGGATGTTTTTATTTTTTCATCCTAAAGCAGCAAACAACATTTTACTAATAGCCACAGGCAAGATTTTACACCTTCGTCCCTGTAAGACTCCCTACAGGGTAAACCCATATCGTCTTTCACCCTAATTACTCTTAAGGCGTCTCCCTTTTAAAGGCGGAGTTAAACACCATTTTCGACTCTTTTAAATCAAAGTGCTTCAACTTTTTATACAAATAGCATAGATTAAATTTTTTTAAAAATCAAAATAAAAAACATTTTCTGAAAGCTAAATAATTAAACTCTGTATGCTGTTTTACCAAATTTTAAAATGTCAAACAGATTTTTTGTAATAAGACATTAAAGGTGAATTTTAAAGACTATAAAATAACGCACTTGTATCGCCTTAAAATTCAAAAAAGAAATAAAATTTCAGAATGACGTGCATACTTTAAACCTACAGGTTTGCAAAACAACAAAAATTATTAAATTTGAGCAAAATGCAAAGGAATGAAAGCGATAAATTTCTTCCATTGAAATAACATTAGCCGTTCTATCTCGGAGCGTTACTGATGTAGGGCCTTTGGCTGAAATTCCATTTTTTAGGTACAATTAGTTGATCCTGTTTCATTATGCAGCAATATGACCCACTAATGGAATTTTCTTGATAATACAACCTAGCTCAATGGTTTCATCATGCTCGGAAACGGTGTAATATAAAAATATACCAAAATGTTTTGAATCTTTTTTAGATACAATTAACTTGACCCTGCCCATTGTGAGCCAGAATGACCCACTAATCGAATTTTCTCGAGCATATCACCTAGCTCGATAGCCTTTTCTATCCGAAAAACGGTAGTTTTTTAGTGAAAAATTCCTAATTCACACTCCAAAACATTAATTAATAATATTTAATATAATTTTTAGCCCCGATATCCTATTTTTTTCGTCCAGTAATTTAAGAGAAATCTCTCAAAAATAACGCTCCGTTATTTAAGCCAGCTGTAACACAATGGTTAAATATGGACAATATTAACTGCAAAGTTTTAAACTTCTAAGCATCACACATTTTCAAATTTTATACCACACTCTCAAAAAAACATCCGTCAATTCACAGAAAAAGTTCTGGCAGCAGTGCTGCCAGCAAATTTCTGTAAAAAGACGGATATCCGTCTTTTTATTTTCCGTCGCAGGAAGAAATTTTTCTGTTTTTTGAAGGAGCGTCCGTCATGTTTTTTTTTCTTTAAAAGACTGAAAGTTTCCGTCTTTTGATGGAAGTCCGTTATTATTTTCTCCGTTTTAGGGAAGAAATTTTTCTGTTTTTTGAAGGAACGTCCGTTATGTTTTTCTCTGCTTTTGGGGGGGGGGGGATTTATCGTCTTTTGAAGGAATGTCGGTCATGTTTTCCTTCGTTGCAAGAGAAAATTTGTTTTTTGATGGAAGTCCGTTTTTTTTGCTTCGTTTTAGGGGGGGGGGATTTTCTGTATTTTGAGCAAATGCGTAGCTCTCTTACTAAGGCCTGGAAGCGAAAATGAAGCCCCGAGTCACGTGATCAGGATAGTCGGAGAAATGTGTGTTCAAATGAAAAGAAAGAAAACAATTTTCCAAATCCTCCAAAGATTATTACTGTTTTTTAATCATTAAAAATTTTTATATAAAAATACGATAAAAATAGATCAATATTCGTCAAATATTATTCAATTTATAAGATGAATATTCATCAAAAAAAGAATACACATTTTCTAAAAACACTGAAAGCATTTTCACTTATATTAATATACAACATAGGCTAATTCTCTTTTAAGTTATTTAACTAATAAAAATATGAATAATATGTAGATATAAATCATAAATATTTCCCTTTATGATAACATTAATCGAACATAATAATTTTTAATATTTAATAGTTTCAAAGCTACAATCAATGTAATTAATAAAGTTAATAGTAATTTGTTGCATACAGAGTTGTTTTGTCATAGATGATGAATAAAATATTGAAAATTGACAGTAATAGATTTTTAAGAACTCCTGTGAATTAAAAAATTGTTTTTATTTGAAAAAGAAGGGCTTACACCCCATGAGCATCTTCTTTTCCTATGCTTTTGAGAACTGAACTTTACTATCTGCTTTCTAAGTGATTTGTTTAGGGAAAAATTGGGTCCTTTAAAAGACCCTTCACAAAACTTTTTAAATCTCAAAACAGCACCCTTTATAAAATTCTTTGTCCTGAAAATAGGCTTTTGACAAAAATTTTCCATCTCTAAACTGAACCTTTCTCAAATTTGATACTTAAAAACTAAAATCTAATCTTTACTTTTACACATATAAAGAAAATATATTCATTTTACACACATATATTTCCTTTGAAAAATGTAAACAAAAACCTGAATGGATGGATCATTTCAAATTTACAAAATTATAATTATATTTTTCACAATTTTACAAAAACAAGATTCTAAAAAAAAAAAAAGTCTGGACAGATAATTAGATTAAGATTTTCAACAATAAACCAGATTATAAAACATGCAATAAAATATTTGGAAAGTGTCAATAGTGCCTATTATTGGCATATTTACTTAATTTTTTTTAATATTAAAATAAAATTTGTCGCTGTTTCCATGCCACCCAAAGAGGTAAGCGACCAGCTCGTTTTTTTTAATGTGGTGTCCCCGTCTCATTTAAATAAAGTTACATTGACAGGCCTAGTCCACTATTTCCATCTTGGTTATAAGGTAGATGTGCCAGTAATGAACCCCCTTAAGGAATTTCTTTTAAAAATATTTTTTATTAATAGTTATAAGTATGATATCCCACTTTTTTCATATTATATTAATCTTTCAACAATATTTAATTTATCAATATTAATTAATAATAAATCCCCATAGTTACATTTCCCAACAGAAATAAAAATTTAATTTTAAATAATAGAAATATGTCTAAACACTCAAAAACGCAGTATTACACACCCCTCCTAAAATCTTAAAACTAGTAAATAAAATTTTGTAAATGACCATTGGTATATGAAATTCAAAGATTCAAATCCAAACAAAAACATTCAATTTTTACAAGTAAATAAAAATATTAAATAAATAAATTCAGCTCTCAGCATGTTCATTAAGATTTTCAATAGAAAAACAGTGAACAGTTATTTTCTGTTTCCTAATTGCTTTAATGAAATGTTTAAAAAAGTAATCTAGATTATAAAACATGCAAGGAGGAGTTAAGAAAAAAACAATAAAAACGTAACTATTTATTATTATTTTTTTATAAACCAAAAACTGTGAGGCGGCTCATTACTGGAAAGAGGTTGATTACTGGCACATCTACCCTGAAATAAATATTTACATATTTTACCACTGAATAAAATAGAAAACTAATACAAAAATTCTTAAGATTCTTAGGACTATTATTTACATTTATCAGATCATTTTTATGTTTAATAGAGTTATTTAACATGATTTTACATGAAATCGAAAGAATATTTCATAATCTAGTTTGTAACATCATTTGATAATCACAGGTAACTGATAAAGTCAAACCCAATTCTAGTTAACAATAAATACCAGTTCTCAGTTCTCTTAATAACAAAAATTTCAGAATATTATTATATAAATAATATAAATACCTTCTATAAATGTTATCCGCCTTGTAAAACACAGTTATATGTATTTTTTAATCACAATAATTAAATAAAACGCGAGAACTACAGTTATGCATATCAAAGTATTCTTGACTTTGCGGGAATCGCTCAAATCGTTCGACGCTTTGGTGACATGACTTTCGCATCCGGGCAATAGTAAGAGAGCTATGAAAAAACACACGCAAACATTATTTAGTCTTACGTCAAAAATCTACAAAGAATAATAATAATATTGCTTACATTATGTTTGCTTTTTCACCTGCCATTGGAAAGTTTGGAACGATGATTAAACGCGGAAGTAAAATGGCATGTCGTCTGCAAACATACGATTCTAATCAAAATAGAAAATTGATTTCTTTGCACTGAGTTTAGCGTTACATATCAATAATTTCGATTGTAGAATAGAATATCATCATTCCGAGTTTATTCTTACGCAAAATTTGATGTTTTATTGGAATAATTGCGACTAAAGAATAAAATACCATCATGCCGAGATTATTTTTACACTTTTAACGGAGCTATTACAGAAAATAGTGTGGATTTAAAGTATATTTAGCATTTCATAACTTCAATTTAAATGCAATAATGCTCCTTTTTTTCACAGTGTAGATAATAAAAAAGATCTATGACATGTGCCAATGACATGCCTAATAATTTAACAGTTATACAATGAAAACATAGAAATGATTAAAATCAAATTCTGAAATAAGTACTTACCCATTTTTGATGATATATTATGCTAATCTTTTAATATTTCGTCAAACTTGTGGCGCATGTGCCGACACAGAGAAGAAAAAGACAAATGCGCATGCGTGCGGGGAATAAACGGAATTTCTTCGTCTTCTTCAAACTTGCAGGAACGATTCACAGAAAAATAACCTCTTTCAGGAGTACAGAAATTATTTGTTCGAGAATGAGGCAAAATGTAGTGTATAAAGACGAATATTTCTGACAGTGTAGAGCTTTAAAAGACAAACCGAATGTATAAACATTTTTCAACTTTGTTGGAAATTGTCAAAAATTAAATTGTTTTAGAAAACAGCGTGTACCACCAACATGAAGAAAATTCATAAGACTTTTAAAATTAAAATACATAAATGGGATTATTTTTTAAACGTGTGCTGGAATGTCTACAAATTAAAGATTTCCTTTAAAAAGTAATTATCAAAATCAGTTCAGTAGAAAGCTTAGGCCAGATGAATTAAAAAACAGTCTTTGTCTTTTAAATATATGATTTATTTGAAGAAAACTACATTGTCAAATCTAAATTATTGCTAATTACTGCAAAAGCTTATTAAAAAATCTATAAAAGCGTCTTTTGTTTAATTTTTATGACCATTTTGAAAAAAATAATGAGATAAAAGCACTCACTACATTTAATTGTCACTTTGTTCGCCTCTCTTATTCTGCAGCATTATTTATATCATAAGAAAAGTAAACCTTCTTTTCTATTGTAATTCCTTTAATGTGTGTTATTTTCTCATCTGCTCTGATGTACCTGTTCCACAATAATTCTTCTCTTCTGGCCTAGAGTCAAGTGGATGAATACCAGTACAGGTGTTTTAGATTTAGAAAAACATTCTATAAATGATCATTTTTATTTTTAGATGGCACACGTACTCTGATTGATTCTCATTTATCCCAAGAAAATAAATACTCAAGTATTTTTCGTGTGACTAAATTGCCCTATTCTGGTAAATTGGATATGTACTCGCAACTTCCATTTTCGATTACTAGAGTGACAAACAAAGTAACAAAATAGTAAAAAAAAATATAACGTAAATAATTTCTTTAATTCCTTTTTTCCGGTAGTTGATTAATCGAAAAAATCTGTCGAAAATTCAAAATTTGATCTTTAAAATATCTTCCTTAAGTAGTGATTAACAATAATTCATATAAAACTATTATTTGAAATAAGCAATATGGAAATAGATTGTCTGCTACAACTTACCGTAATTGTCTTCAACTAAAGAAAAAATATTTTTTTAATATTTAACCATAATTAGTTTATTAACAGGGACAGTCAAAAGTTTTCCGTTACATTACGGCCTATGGGGAAAAATCGTTTCAAATGAATTTTAAAGTTGTTACACCCGGTCAAACGTATTCAAATTTATTTGCATCTACAAACTTCACTAAAACATGCATTTTGTAAAATATGCAGTGAAAAGAACAGTTATTATTCATTTACAGAGCCACACATAAAGAATTCCATTGCATAATAAACAAGTTGGAAATTGCACGTGAAGCGTAGCAAATGTGGTGCGTTAGTACGATAAAGAAGTTTTAAAAATATCACTCTCGTATATCAATCTCATAAAATTGTAAATAGTTAATTACAATTAAAATGCGCACCAAACAATGGTCTCTCTATACTCATTATGTAATGGAATACTTTTGTTTGGCCTTGTAAATCAATAACAAATGTTCTTTGCACAACAGATTATGAAAAATCTATATTAGAATATGTACTTTATGATGCATATCAATATTATTATGTTCGAATGTAATATATGTGTAATACTATTAAAATGCATTTGAAACTTTTTTTTCCATTGACCGTAATGTAACGGAGTACTTTTGATTGTCCCTGTATTTGATCTATGCATCCTATTTTCAAAAAAATTGAAATGACTTGACAAAATTATGTAATAAGTATGTAATTTAAATTTCAAACGATTAAAATGCATTTGAAACATTTTTCTCCATTGACCGTAATGTGACGGAATACTTTTGATTGTCCCTGTAATTGATCTATCCATCCGATTCTCATAAAATTTGAAATGATTCGACAAAATTATGTAATAATTATGTATTTTAAATTTCAAAAGATTCGGTTGGGTAGTTTTTGCGTTGTTATATGCGGACGGACAGACAGACGGACGGACTGAATGACAACTATAGGTGCTAGGTATTTACATAATTACGAACGCACCTAATAAAAGGGGGGGATTGTTTGCGACAAATCATGGTAAACGATTTCATGTATAATGAAATGGATATATGTTGCTGAGGCTTAATATGAGTTATTTCACGCATAATACTAAGTGCATAGCATTTACATGAACACACAATACATTTCTAACATTGTATTTTATCCGATGTACTGTATACTACGGATGATGGCTGTTGGATGGATAAAATGCATTTTTAACACTTTTCAACGAAGTTGAAAAGTGTTTATGCAGTCGGTATGTCTGGCCATCTGTTCGTTTGTTAGTCTCGCCGTATGGCTTTTGGGCGTATGCCTGTCTGTTCGATACTCTAACTCTCGTAAATATATTCCGATTGCCATGAATTTTTTGGACTTTATTCATGTTTACCCCAGCATGTATCCTAAAGAAAATTAAGCTTCTGCCATGATTAATTTATTTACAGGGACAGTCAAAAGTTTTCCGTTACATTACGGCCAGTGGGGAAAAATTGTTTCAAATGAATTTTAAAGATGTTACACCTGGTCAAACATATTCAAACTTATGTGCATCTACATGTTTCACTAAAATATGCAGAGAAAAGCAAAAGAACACACAAAGCATTCCATTACATAATAATAAAGAGAGGGGAAATTGTTTGCGACTTATTTTAATTATGGTAAACGATTTCATGTACAATCAAACTGATACACGTCTCTGAGGCTTAATATGAGTTATTTCATGCCTAATAGGGTCATTCCATGTAAAATGAGCAAAAAATAAAAAAAAGTCGTGGCTCCATGGTAACCGATTTTAATAAAATTTGATACACAACTTCCATTCATATTCAAATAGAGCTCTGCAAAATATCTGGACAAAAAATAAATTATTTTATTAGTTTTGGACATTTAAAAAACTTGTGATGTAGAGCGGCATGTGTGCAATCGTCCATTGTTGCAAGTTTAAAGTTCTGTATCTTGAAAAATATTTAACATAAATCAATTTGACTTGCAATTTTATAACCTCTGAATAATGATCTTCTTATTTATTTAGCAATAGCAATCTGGTAACAACGTAATTAATTTTAAATCAGTTATTAAAATTGAAAATTTGTAAATTTTGAGAAAATTCGAAACGTTATAAAAAATTTTAAAAATGATAAAACAAGTGTGAAATTGATGCATGATACAGTATTATATATGAAGATTGAATTCCCCAAGTTTGATAATTATCATTTAATTCCTTCATCTTCAAAAGAACTTAGAAACTTTTAAAAAAAGTTACAAAATCATATTTTTTCCTCTTATTTATGCTCAAATAATAAATAAAGGAGAGGTCCGGCATGAACAATATTGCACAGTCATAAAGATTAATAAGTCCATAATATGCTAGAAAAATTTCAATAGTGCCTTTTTATTTTTAACAATTAAAAAAATGTGTTCAAAAAGGTAATTTTGTTACATTCCACGCAAAACTTCTCTTTAAATTTGCGCGCTTTTCTAAAAAATTGCACGATTTCAAAGAAAAAAACAGTGCTGCCATCTATAAGATTTTGATATTACTAGATAATTAATTTATGAAGTCTCATCGCTTTTAATATAAACCTGTAGCAAAAAAAAAAAAAAAAAAAAAAAAAAAAAAAGGCGAAAAGTAACGTTTGAATAGTTAAAATAGACACTTTATCTATAATATCAAATAATTTGTAAAGATATAAAAGTTTTCCTTCTTGTGTAAAAATGCAATAGAAATATTGTCTTTTCCCGTCAAGTTTTTCCTTATTTATTTTTTTTCAGCATTAAGGACTCAAAAAGGCATACATGAAATTTTTTCCATTTAAAATACGTACTTTTATCTATAGCGTCAAATAATTTGACACTTATAACAGATGTCCTTAATTTTTATTAATAATAGAAATATTGAATTTTATCCTTGAATTTTTTCCTTTTTTATTTTATTTTTTATTAAGGAATAAAACATCGAATCCTGAATTACGCCAATCTTTTACTTATTATCCATTCTTACCTGAAAATAATTTATGATATAGCCTTTTCATTCCTAAAGCTAATAATCAAGATTGAAATTTCAAGCATGTAGACAAAACTCGATTTTGTATCAACTTTTAACGTGAGTATACATACTGAAATAAACTTCCTGAAATCTATTATTTTGCATTTACTCATAAATAAACATGTTGTACTTATATCCTAATTTTCATTCAAATCTGTGACATGGCAGCCACAGCTAATTTGTTCAATTTGTATGGAATGACCCAATACGAAGTGCATAGAATTTGCAGGGACACACAAAAGACTTCAAATATCATAGTCTATCCGAATTACTGTATATTATAGATGATAGCTCTTAAAAGAATGAAATGCAATTATGATATGCGCTTTTAAGTTTCACGAAATGTATGCATATTATATGATTAGTTCAAATGCTAATATTTACGCAAATTAGATATACGGGGTAACACAAAAGATCTCTTAAAGGTTACTGAACATAAGCGTAATTTACTTCAACATGTTTTTATATAAGTTATGTATTTTTACGTTAATTGCATTCAGTTTATTAAGAAATGTTAGTAGAATATAGATAAAAGGATATACAGGGTCACGCAAAAATTCGATACATAGTTGATAATTTCTGGGAATGCAATTTGAGTAATTTAAAGGGTATTTTCGTAACTAAATTTTAGCAAAATAATTTCATGTATTAAAGGTACTAGGTAAACTACAGGGCTGAACATATGTATTCAGGTATGCTTCCATTTATTAGTATAAATTGCTGAAAGGAAATTTTCAATCAGTTGGGCGTTTTCTTGCTAAATTAAATTTAATCGTTATATTTTCTATATATCAACAGACAGATCAAATACAGGGCTCTTCAAAAGTATTGGAATAAATATTTGGCTATGAACAGCAATACCTAATTTTCCTTGATAAGTTTTGTTAAAGATTTCAAGAAGTGTTGGAAAGTGTTTCATAATCTATTCTTAACGCATGATTTTTCTTATTTGTTTTTAAACGGAAATGGAGTATTTCAGTTACCAACTTCAAGGAAAAAGTGTTAAAAATTACAAAAAAATTAATATCTCAAATATAAATTAAGGTGTAATTTTCAAACAAATTGCATTTTAAAGTATTTTTTTTAATATACCGTGCACTGTCAGAAATATTCGTCTTTATACACTACATTTTGCCTCATTCTCGAACAAATAATTTCTGTACTCCTGAAAGAGGTTATTTTTCTGTGAATCGTTCCTGCAAGTTTGAAGAAGACGAAGAAATTCCGTTTATTCCCCGCACGCATGCGCATTTGTCTTTTTCTTCTCTGTGTCGGCACATGCGCCACAAGTTTGACGAAATATTAAAAGATTAGCATAATATATCATCAAAAATGGGTAAGTACTTATTTCAGAATTTGATTTTAATCATTTCTATGTTTTCATTGTATAACTGTTAAATTATTAGGCATGTCTTTGGCACATGTCATAGATCTTTTTTATTATCTACACTGTGAAAAAAAGGAGCATTATTGCATTTAAATTGAAGTTATGAAATGCTAAATATACTTTAAATCCACACTATTTTCTGTAATAGCTCCGTTAAAAGTGTAAAAATAATCTCGGCATGATGGTATTTTATTCTTTAGTCGCAATTATTCCAATAAAACATCAAATTTTGCGTAAGAATAAACTCGGAATGATGATATTCTATTCTACAATCGAAATTATTGATATGTAACGCTAAACTCAGTGCAAAGAAATCAATTTTCTATTTTGATTAGAATCGTATGTTTGCAGACGACATGCCATTTTACTTCTGCGTTTAATCATCGTTCCAAACTTTCCAATGGCAGGTGAAAAAGCAAACATAATGTAAGCAATATTATTATTATTCTTTGTAGATTTTTGACGTAAGACTAAATAATGTTTGCGTGTGTTTTTTCATAGCTCTCTTACTATGGCCCGGATGCGAAAGTCATGTCACCAAAGCGTCGAACGATTTGAGCGATTCCCGCAAAGTCAAGAATACTTTGATATGCATAACTGTAGTTCTCGCGTTTTATTTAATTATTGTGATTAAAAAATACATATAACTGTGTTTTACAAGGCGGATAACATTTATAGAAGGTATTTATATTATTTATATAATAATATTCTGAAATTTTTGTTATTAAGAGAACTGAGAACTGGTATTTATTGTTAACTAGAATTGGGTTTGACTTTATCAGTTACCTGTGATTATCAAATGATGTTACAAACTAGATTATGAAATATTCTTTCGATTTCATGTAAAATCATGTTAAATAACTCTATTAAACATAAAAATGATCTGATAAATGTAAATAATAGTCCTAAGAATCTTAAGAATTTTTGTATTAGTTTTCTATTTTATTCAGTGGTAAAATATGTAAATATTTATTTCAGGGTAGATGTGCCAGTAATCAACCTCTTTCCAGTAATGAGCCGCCTCACAGTTTTTGGTTTATAAAAAAATAATAATAAATAGTTACGTTTTTATTGTTTTTTTCTTAACTCCTCCTTGCATGTTTTATAATCTAGATTACTTTTTTAAACATTTCATTAAAGCAATTAGGAAACAGAAAATAACTGTTCACTGTTTTTCTATTGAAAATCTTAATGAACATGCTGAGAGCTGAATTTATTTATTTAATATTTTTATTTACTTGTAAAAATTGAATGTTTTTGTTTGGATTTGAATCTTTGAATTTCATATACCAATGGTCATTTACAAAATTTTATTTACTAGTTTTAAGATTTTAGGAGGGGTGTGTAATACTGCGTTTTTGAGTGTTTAGACATATTTCTATTATTTAAAATTAAATTTTTATTTCTGTTGGGAAATGTAACTATGGGGATTTATTATTAATTAATATTGATAAATTAAATATTGTTGAAAGATTAATATAATATGAAAAAAGTGGGATATCATACTTATAACTATTAATAAAAAATATTTTTAAAAGAAATTCCTTAAGGGGGTTCATTACTGGCACATCTACCTTATAACCAAGATGGAAATAGTGGACTAGGCCTGTCAATGTAACTTTATTTAAATGAGACGGGGACACCACATTAAAAAAAACGAGCTGGTCGCTTACCTCTTTGGGTGGCATGGAAACAGCGACAAATTTTATTTTAATATTAAAAAAAATTAAGTAAATATGCCAATAATAGGCACTATTGACACTTTCCAAATATTTTATTGCATGTTTTATAATCTGGTTTATTGTTGAAAATCTTAATCTAATTATCTGTCCAGACTTTTTTTTTTTTTTAGAATCTTGTTTTTGTAAAATTGTGAAAAATATAATTATAATTTTGTAAATTTGAAATGATCCATCCATTCAGGTTTTTGTTTACATTTTTCAAAGGAAATATATGTGTGTAAAATGAATATATTTTCTTTATATGTGTAAAAGTAAAGATTAGATTTTAGTTTTTAAGTATCAAATTTGAGAAAGGTTCAGTTTAGAGATGGAAAATTTTTGTCAAAAGCCTATTTTCAGGACAAAGAATTTTATAAAGGGTGCTGTTTTGAGATTTAAAAAGTTTTGTGAAGGGTCTTTTAAAGGACCCAATTTTTCCCTAAACAAATCACTTAGAAAGCAGATAGTAAAGTTCAGTTCTCAAAAGCATAGGAAAAGAAGATGCTCATGGGGTGTAAGCCCTTCTTTTTCAAATAAAAACAATTTTTTAATTCACAGGAGTTCTTAAAAATCTATTACTGTCAATTTTCAATATTTTATTCATCATCTATGACAAAACAACTCTGTATGCAACAAATTACTATTAACTTTATTAATTACATTGATTGTAGCTTTGAAACTATTAAATATTAAAAATTATTATGTTCGATTAATGTTATCATAAAGGGAAATATTTATGATTTATATCTACATATTATTCATATTTTTATTAGTTAAATAACTTAAAAGAGAATTAGCCTATGTTGTATATTAATATAAGTGAAAATGCTTTCAGTGTTTTTAGAAAATGTGTATTCTTTTTTTGATGAATATTCATCTTATAAATTGAATAATATTTGACGAATATTGATCTATTTTTATCGTATTTTTATATAAAAATTTTTAATGATTAAAAAACAGTAATAATCTTTGGAGGATTTGGAAAATTGTTTTCTTTCTTTTCATTTGAACACACATTTCTCCGTCTATCCTGATCACGTGACTCGGGGCTTCATTTTCGCTTCCAGGCCTTAGTAAGAGAGCTACGCATTTGCTCAAAATACAGAAAATCCCCCCCCCCCCCTAAAACGAAGCAAAAAAAACGGACTTCCATCAAAAAACAAATTTTCTCTTGCAACGAAGGAAAACATGACCGACATTCCTTCAAAAGACGATAAATCCCCCCCCCCCCCAAAAGCAGAGAAAAACATAACGGACGTTCCTTCAAAAAACAGAAAAATTTCTTCCCTAAAACGGAGAAAATAATAACGGACTTCCATCAAAAGACGGAAACTTTCAGTCTTTTAAAGAAAAAAAAACATGACGGACGCTCCTTCAAAAAACAGAAAAATTTCTTCCTGCGACGGAAAATAAAAAGACGGATATCCGTCTTTTTACAGAAATTTGCTGGCAGCACTGCTGCCAGAACTTTTTCTGTGAATTGACGGAAGTTTTTTTGAGAGTGTAACTTCCACAAATATACTCGGATCTCCATGCAATTGATAAACTTTATTTATGGTCAGCTAGTCATGTTTGATATTGTATATGAAGAATGTGAAATATTAATCCCACATATTTCGAACATTTACTTCACCCACATAATTCGCATTAATAAATGAACTATTAAGTTCATTTTCAGAGGCAGCCAAAAGAATCCTATTCCTATTATATTATAATAAATCGTTCGCAGAGTACTTTAATGATATTACGAATTCAAATGTATTGAAATTCATATAAATCACCAAATTTCATTACAAGATGATTAAGATAGAATAGGATATTTATAGCATTTGTCCTGCATTTACAGTTGCTCACAAAAGAAATCGGTTACTGTACTGTCTTTGAATGGCTGGAAGTGTGTTTTCAATTTTGGCATGCGCTCTTAAATTAAACTGTGTGGATTTCACTCGCTATATATAAATTGTATAGCACATATACAGGATACACAAAAGTATTCATGTATTATTCTCCTTATTAGCGGAAATCGCTGAAGGGGAATTTTCAACTGAGGTACATGCATTTCTTAACTGAACTAAATTTTGGCATACATGTAGTTAATATATACAAATATATCAAATATCAAATATATCGCTGTTGAAAAAAATTCGGATAATTTTTTGATTGTAGATGAAAACAGCTGAAATTAGGTTTTTAAATATGTACATACGGTTGAATTAGACATAATATTTTAACTTATTATACGGTGCAGTTTTGTCACATTATTCTGAATATGTTGTAAAGTGTTTTATAATCTATGCTTGATGCTTGATTTCTTCCTTGTTATATTTTAATTTTTAAAATCCTTATTGAAATTTCTTCACACTGATCGAGTTACTTCTATTGTTGAAAAGAAAAGGGGAAAAATGGGGATTATCATATAATTACAGATACCATAAGTAATGAAATAAAATAACAAAAATTAAAAGAATTAAAAAGGTCAAAATATTAAATGTAAAGATAACGTAAATACTGAATAATGCATAACTAAATATGCATATTAATGATTAGATATTTATTTTTCTTAGTTAACTTCGGGCATAAAGATAGATCGATGCATGAGAATATTAAACGAAATTTTATGTTACTTTTAGCTAATTAAATAATTAAAAAAAAGTTTGATTAACCCCTTGGGGACCAGCGATACGTATATGTGCTTAAGAAGTAAAAATTTACTGTAAGATTTGCCTAATTTAATCGGAGCATTTTTGCAATTTAATAACATACAAATTTCTGTTTTAAAAAAACCGGTGAAGAAACATTAAAAATTTCGTGAAAAGCTCCCGTCGCGAAGAGGTTAATATATAAATGTATTTGGGGAAAAGATCGTGATTGCCATTGATATCAACGCTATTTTCAATTTTGTTTGGAAATGAATGCATATTACTTTCATGAGAAATCATTAGTTCAGTCATATTAACTCTCTTGCTGTATCTTTAATTCCTTCGCGATGAGCGTCTTTTACAGAATTTTTAACCCTTTCGGTTCTAGTGTACTACGAATAGTACACCATCTTTCATTTAACATATATTTTACAGTATTTAGTAATTGTTTTCAAAGAGCCTTATACTCTAATACAAAGACTTCTGTTGAAAGTGTGAATTTAATTTTTTCGCTAAAAGATAGCCCTACAAGTTCAAAAACACTCATTCAAGGTGAATGAAACTTCGACTGTACGTCGAGTAGGTAGTTCTTTAGAATTTGCTCTCATTTTTTATATCATAAGTAATTAGAATTATTATTTGAAATTATTTTCGTAAAATGATGCTAATGTTTGATGTAATTTTTGTAATCAAAAACATTCAAAAGTTGTGATTTATCAGTTTTTGAATATGTGTACTATTAGTAGTGAAGTGGTCTTTAAAAGAATTATATCACAACAAGGCACATTGTATTTATTAATTTTTAGAAATGAAATTTATAGTAACTTAAGTTGAATATTTCATGTTTTATAGCAGTATTTCTAATTCTTTTTATCATATAATATTAATAATCTATAATTTGTAAAAAAAAAAAAAAAAAAAAAAAAAAAAAAAAAAAAAGATTTATTAGATTTTATTTTATTAGTTTCTGAAACTCTGGCTTTCAGAAACCGAACTAAAAACTCTTTGACACGTGTTCATCCAGTAATTCACCAATCACTGATAAAAAAAAAAAGTTGAAACCGTCACTTCGCCTAATTGACGAATGTATGCATGATATGATGCCTAATATGCATGATATGATAATACTGGCCATATGACAGATAGAAGTAAGGTGCTAAAAATTGAAAATTAGGAGAATGTAACTTTAGAAGATCCTTTTGTGAAAAATACAATGTCTACGTATACTTCCAAAGTAACAGGAATTGTTTCAAAACTTTTCATACCAAATGAGAGAAGTCAGCAGAATATGCCAACAAATAACAATTTTATTTTCATTTTTTTGCAATTTTTAGACGGTTTTTCCTGTTTAAAAAAACTAAATGAAGTGTCAACTACTGCGAATTATATAATGCTAATTGCATATTTTTAAATATATTTTTTACATTTTTTTATATCTTTCAAAATTTCTATTTGAAATTGTACTACATTTAGTTTTTTGAGCGTATTGTACTAATAATAGAATACCCGTAAATGACAACTTGTTCCTCGAAAGACCACTGTACTATTAATAGTACATAATGTAATTTTTTAAATAATTATAATATCTTAATAAAACTTAATTTTTGTCTTTCAGGTCAATACATTTTCATGTTTATTTTTTTTTTTTTTTTTTGGAACGTAAAAAAAAAAAAAAAAAAAAAAAAAAAAAAAAAAAAAGACTTGAAAGGATTAATTATTTATCATCGGTTCTTTAAAACAATTTTTTTGTCTAATTTAATCGGGAAAAAACCCTGATTAAATAAGACAAAGTTTACACTAAAAAATAATTGGTGATAATATTCAAGGCGAATTAATTAGACGGAAAAAATATACATACCCGAGGAAATCTTGGGTTGTGCAGTGAATGGTTTTATCAGAATTGAATCGGTCGTAGTCAGAAACGTGAGTACTGCTGAACATAAGTAATACTGAATCAGAATTTTTAATAAATTAAAAAGAAAAAAGAAAAAAAAGAATTATTCACAAGTAAATGAATTTTTATGGATTTTTCTTTTTGTCTGATTACAGAGTTTGGACTTCAATAGTCGAATTACTTTTATAATTCATGAATAATAAAATTGATAATAACAGTAAACTACAGTAATTAATAATAACGGTGCTACTGACTTATACTATTTTAGCAAGAAACGAGGTTAGATGTATTTAATTTGAACAAAACAGACAAATTAAATGTATTTTTAATTAAATATAATGTTGTTGACGTGTGCCCGAAGTGCAAGAGGGGTGCTGGGGCTTCCATTGGACAGCGCCCATGGGGCAAGAAGTCGGAGTTCTGCAGCAGAGGATGTTCGGCAGAACCCCAATAGATGGCAACACAAACATCGCCACCTCTCCAATTTTGATATGTCTTTGAAGAAGAGGGAAAGTTTCTGTAGAGATCATTACCCACGGTAACTGCTACGATCGACCACAGGACTTTCAGTACCACTTTATTTAACGAGAGCGTACACTGCATACACTCGGTGGGAATTTGATGATGTCGAACATCAAACCCGGGACCTTTCAGTCTGGAATTAAGTGCTATGACGACTAGGCTACCACGCCCTCATTAATTAAAATTAATAAAGATAATATTTATATGGGAACATTTTTATGTTTTTGTATAATTTTGTTGCGTAATCATATTCTTCATTATTCATAATTGGATTATCTTCAACAATGGTAGTTGGCCAGCTAAATATGTTCTGATAAAATTTCATATACTCTTCCAGAATGCTATCGTAAACTATTAATTGACACTTTCATTGAAGTTAGCTGTCAAATTCTATCCGGATTTGTCTCTAAATTTGATTTTTTTCTCATGTTTTATTGATGTTTTTATAGTTATATTTTATTATTACAAAATTATTGTTTTTTGAAATTTATATGAATAGAAGAAGGAGAAACATATGTTTCTGGGTTTTTTTTCTCTTTTCCTCTCTTACCACCTGTTTGCTTCGACCAACAAAAAGCTCTGGAATTTGCTCGCAAATTTCACCTTTTGCTCAATATCTAAGCATCAAGAGCTGTTCTACTAATCACTTTCGATAGGAAATAAACTACAGTAGTAGTTACCAAACTGTGGGTCGCGGTGAGTGTTTTGGTGGGCCGTTCATTAATCAAGGTTTGTCACAAAAATGTAATTTTTATTTCCTCTGTTTTTAAGAAATAACAATTTTTAATAGCAAAAGAATATTTCAAGGTAAAATCCTTAATTTTACCTTGATAAATATACCTGCGGAATATCCAATAATATCTAAATCAACTTTGAATTCCTTGATGAGGTTCTCTACACGACATAATATGTGAATGTGCTTTTTCTACTTTGCTGTTTTTGAAAAACACAATATACAGAAAGAGACTGCATTTAGAAAAGGGACTTAATATTAAAATTAACTAGGTTTAACCGTGATATAAAGTGCCCTCGTCAGTAAACACCAATGTAAGAAATTTCAGTGTTTGTACTCTTTTGATAACAGTTAAACGTATTTTTATTTCTCTTTGTAGTTTGTGTGTTGTTTTTATTTTTATACTGTGTCCGGCCCTCGGGATTATGATTTCTTGTTTTTGTTGATAGTATATGTTTCGTACACTATTTAAAATTTTCCTTTTTCGTAGGATAGGTTAAACCGATAGCTTAAACAGGTAATATAACCATTTCCATAGAGGTATACACCTTCATATTAGACGGGTCGAGAAATTTTTTTTAGATTAAACATAGGTCGAGTATCAATAAAGTTTAGGAACCGCTGAACTAGAGCATTACTAGACTCGCAGCTTTCGAGAGATCTCCGCATTGATTCATTGGTTGTACTGTTAAATTTGTTTGTAACTGATAAAGAATTTCCATGCTGATAGTATTTTAAGCATATCTTAAAACTCGAAATGCTCAGGTATTTTGTATTCAAATAGTTGAACATCTAGAAAGCAGTTGCTATTAAAAATATCTAGGTTACAATTAATATTTTTGTTCAAAAAAATATGCACACTTTGAAATTAATTTTTGAAAAAAAAAAAATTGAACAACATAATTTATAAATTTTTAATTAAAAATATTCGAAGTCATGTTTTTAGAAATAGATCAAATATATGAAAATTGGATTTCTTGATATTTGAAATATATGTTTACCGAAAAAGTTTAATTTCCAAAGGAGATTTTAGCTTGATAAAGTTCGTGGACTTACAGTATTAAAAAGACAAATCTTAAAAGAGACATCGTGTTTAATAAAAGTAAAAATTGGTAGATTATATAAATATTTTTTACAACTTGAATACATTAAAAAAAAAAAAAAAAAAAAAAAAAAAAAAAAAAAAAAGTAACATTTTCATAGATTTACTGGTTTTACAAAATATTTTTTTAACTATGAAAAGTATATATACTCTTAAGATTCTTGTTAAAGGTGTCACATATTTTGAAGTGAGTTCATTATTTAAAAAAATAATTACTGTACTAAAATTAATAGGAAAACACTGAATAATAAAATATTCTACAGTCGGATCTATCTAACAAGCAGATGGGTTACACTTTGATTATTTTAATATACGTTGTAAGACAGAGGAACTTTAGTCTTAAGCTCAATGGATTTTGTACAACGCTTCTTAGTTCTTGATAAACAAGGGAGTCTAATATTATGACACAACTTAAATAATTATCTCGAAAATAAATGGCAAGGTTGATCGTAGCTCAGTTGGTATAGCATTCGTTCGTTGACCAGTGAACTCGGGTTTCTCCCGGTACTAGTTTCATTCGTTTTTTAATTTTCTGTTTTATAAATATAATTTGTGATTATAATGAAATAATCTCATTGTAAATTTAAAAAAATAATAATATTGCTTATCATTTCTATTTTAACCTATTTACCTTTTTATTTGTAAGTAAACAGTTGTATAAAACATCATAAATAGATGCAAAACTTTTAACTTTTTAAAAATCAATTTAAAAATGTATTTTTTACATTCTTTATTGATGCATTGATATTGAACAAATGTGTCAGTTTGTGATATTAGAGAAACGTCATTCATGTATTGCTTTAACAAGGGAAGTCAATACGATGATAAAATTACTCTGTTTTTAAAGAGATAAACATAGTTATGTGAAAAAAAACAGCATAAGAATTAACCACTTAACTGATCAATATTTGTGAAAAAACTTTCAAATAATGCCAACTTTTTTGCGTGTTTTACAAAATTTTTAATCTTTAGATTTTCAAACAGAAATTTTTTGCCTAGTTGAATCAGAAAAATGCTCGGATTAAATAAGTCAAATTTCACAATCAAAATTTACTGTTGAGACTAATATATTATGATTGAAATATAGATGCTAGTACGAGCAAATCATGATTGGCAAAAAAAGTACCCGTATGACTACGAGCAAATCAGGGAAGCGGTTAAATTAAAATCTATTTTTGCATATTAAAGATTTTTAAATTTTGTAATATGCATGCTTGCTTGCCTTGGAATTATTTTGCTTTCAGATTTATCTTCTTCCTGCTTTTATTTTTATTTCTTTTGAATATGTTTTATTTTATCATAAATAGATGGTGCCATAACGGATTTTGTAACGAGTATTTGGAATTTTAAGTATTCAAGAATAGTTCGAATTTTATTTTATATTTGTTTACGTAATGAGAAATATACTAGTTTAAAAATAAAAATTATTAAATTAATGTTTAAATATTCTAACGTTGTAATAAAGGGTCGATATTAGATTTTTAATTGAGATTATAAAATTTTAGTTATCATATAAGGCAAAAGAGAGAGAGAGAGAGACATACTTAGCACGTCTCGGGATTAAACTGAAGGCCACTGGTCAACCAGCAAACGCTATACTAACTGAGCGACGATCAACCATGACCTTTCTTTTCAAGGTAAGTATTTAAGTTGTGTCATAATATTAGATTTTATGTTTCTCGAGAACTAAGGAACATTGTATAAAATCCCTTGAATATGAGACTATGGTATCTCTGCCTTACAACATATATTAAAATAATCAAAGTCTGTGATTATCAAGGTTGGCCCCTCCTTACAAGTGCCTGAGAGATTAATAAAAATAATGCACTTTCAACTTTTAAATTTATATTTTATAGATAAAAAATGTTTGATATTTTTAATTTCTTTCACCACTAATCTGTTCCTTAATTAATCTGTTCCACAATTAAATACTAGGTGTCCATAATAGAATGTCCCAGTTATAAATTTTAATAGTATGAACTGTAACCAGTGTAAAGTGTTGGTCAAGGTGACAAATAAAGATTAACTAATCAGCAGTTTTAGATAGGTGCATGCTTGAGTGCTCCTTTGTTACTTACTTGCTTGGCCAGTGCCACATACGCAAAATGGCGACCACTGAACGTAATCTGTAATTTCATTTCAACGTGTGTTTCGTTTAAAAATTAATAGCAATATTTCATATGGCAAAAACACACCGGACTGAAGAGCCTATAGATACTTTCAGTATGACTTCAAATATCACGTTTTGCATGGATATAGACTCCAAATAATCGATTGTATGTTTCATTTATACTAATAAAAGAACAAAACACTCTGTCTGTGTGTTTGCGATGGCTAGCAAAATCTATGGCACGTACGAGGCTAAAATTTTTTGTGATAGCAGCCCCAAGTCTCTCCTGATAGTCTATTTCAAAATTCTAATTATCAACTGATTAATTAACTGAAATTCGGAACTCACTCTCATAAAAATATGCAATTTTTTCCCTCTTGCTTACTGTCGGTTGGTTGGTTCATACAGCGTCGCTTATAAAAAATATGTTTGATTTTTTTCCCGCATGGTTTCGATTCGTTGGTTGTATAAAACTTACGCAGAAATAATTAAAAAATCTGAGACATAATTAAGGCGTAACACTAGTCACACAAAAAGATCTTGATGATAATGTAAAGTTTATAGGGGCGTTCTTTTCAAATATCTCACCCAAATTTTAATATATTTACATGATTTTTTTTGCATAGGATAGCTGAAGATAATCCACAACCGGCCTAGTTTTTACTTTTTCAATTTTGGTTTCAAATTAAAAAAAAAAAATTACTTAACTTTTAAAACCGGTTTAAATCGGTTCGGAAATTGAAAATATCATAATATAAAAAATATATAACCAAAATCGAAAAAGTAAAAACTAGACCGGTTGTACATCGTATAAAAAAAATCATGTAAAAATATTAAAATTTGAGCCAGATATTTGAAAAGAACGCTCTATTGACTTTACATTAACATACGGGAATTCATCAGTGACTATTGTGGGGCCTTAAATAAACCAATTTGAGTGATTAATATTTCAAAAGTGATTGCTTTTTCTCTAAACTTTAAATTTTAGCACGGTGTTGAAGTATTTGCTTTGAAAACGCATTTTATCTTATCTTATACTATAATGCGAGCAAAAATTGTGTGTGTGTGTGTGTACATTTATCTTAAAAAAGGCTTTAACGATTTTGACAAAATCGATTTTGTATATTACCATTTTTGGACATGAAAAGATTAATGAACTAGGTCATATGTTGGAGAAAATCCGCTTAGTTGGTAATTTTGGGTTATAATAGGTCAAAGTCAAGGTAGTTAGTTATATCTAAAGAACGGCTCAGCTAATTTTAACGAAATTTTGTATCCAACCGTTTCTTAATACTATAAATCTCTTAGGCTGGGTCTCATGTTCGAGAAATGTCTATTAATGGGTTATTTGTGGGTCAAACGATATATCTAAAAAACGGTTCTAGCGATTTTGAACAAATTTTGTATTCTATCGTTTGGAAATATAAAACAATTGGGCTAAGTCACCTATTAGAGAAAATGCGATTAGCGTTTTTTGCGTCATTGTTTGTAACGCTAATTTATCATAAAAAATGGGTGGCACGATTTTGACTAAATTTTGTATTCTATAGTTTTGGGTTATAAAAAAGTCACTGGACTAGGTCACATGTTCTAGAAAATTCGATTAGTGGATATTTTGGGCCATAATGGATCAGAGTCTAGCTATTTATATCTAAAGAACGGCCGATCGATTTTTTAACGAAATTTTGTATCCATTGGCACAAAAGAATTATTGAGCTAATTCACATGTTTGAGAAAGTCTGATTAGTGAGTCATTTTGGGGTCATTGTGGGTCAAACCAATTCTATCTCATAAACGGCTTTAAGGATTTTGACCAAATTTTGTATTCTACCGTTCTGGTTTACAAGAAGATCGTTGGGTTAAGTCACATGTTAGAGAAAATCCCATTTATTTGAAATTTTGGATATAGGCTTATTATGATAAGGCGCTTCCTTAATTAGATTTGAGAGTTCATTCGATAAGTATAAGAAAAGGAATGGGGGGAGGCTAATGCTCCTCCGCTTAATTTATATAAATAGGTTTATCATGCAGAATTATCAGATTTCGTTAAAATTTTAAAATTTTGTATAATCTTAGGTATAGGATCATTCTGATGAGGCACCTCCATGATTAATATTGGGTGTTTATTGGGTAAGTATTAAGAAGGGGAACGAGGGCAATTGCCTCTCTCCTTAATTTATATAAATGGGTTTTTCATGCAGAATTATCCGATTTTGTGTAAATCTTAGATTTAGGATCATTCTGATAATGTTCCTCCATGATTAGTATTGGGTTTTCATTGGATAAGTATTAAGAAGACGAACGGGGGCTATTGCCCTTCCTCTTAATTTATACAAATGGGTTTTTCATGTAGAATTACCAGATATCGTTCAAATTTTAGATATAGGATCATTCTGGGGAGGTGCTTCCGTGATTAGTATTGGGTGTTCATTGGACAAGTTTAAAGAGGGTGAATTGGAAGTAATTCCCCCATTTTAATTTAGGTTAATGGGTTTTCACGCAAAATTTACAAATTTTGGATATAAGTTCATTCTAAAAAGGTGCAATTTTGATTTGTTTTTGGAATTGATTTGATAAGTATAAAGGAGGAATAGGGGAACTACCCCTCCTAATTTAGGTAAATGATTTTTCATGCAAACTATTTTGTTTCAATTTTTGGATAGAGGCACATAGTGGTATAAAAATTTCCATCATTAGTTGTGGTGTTCTTTTGTTAAGTATAAAGGGGGGTATGGGCGATTAACTCCCCCTTAATTTAGCTAAATAGAGTTTTATGCAGAGTTATCTGAATTTTGGATGTAGATTCTTTCTGATAAGTTGAATTTCTGAATAGTTTTGGAGGTTTAATGGTTAAATATAAAAGAGGGAACGGGGGAGAACGCTTCTTAAATTACGTAAATGGGTTTTTAAGCAGAATTATTCGGTTTACTTCGAATTTGGATGAAGGTTTATTATATGATAAAACGCATTCCTGATTAGTTTTGGGGGTTTAAAAATTAAGTAAAAAGAAAGAAAAGGGGGGGGGTATTTCCTCCGTTAATTTGTTTTTCGAAGTGCATTATTATATGAGGCTGTAATATACAATTAAGCTCACAGGGCATGAAAGCCAGATAGCTTATGTGCTCGCCCGTTTTGTACGTATGTATGTAAGTGCGTAACGCGATAACTCATCATAAAAATATCTTATTTTGGAATTTTGAAATTTTGGATATAGGCTTATTATGATAAGGAGCATCCTTGATTAGTTTTAAAAGTCCATTCGATAAGAATAAGAAGGGGAACGGGGCCTAATTCCACTCTCCTTAATTTATATAAATGGGTTTATCATGCGGAATTATCAGATTTCGTTCAAAATTTAATTATAGGATCATTCTGATGAGGTGTGCTTCCGTGATCAGTATTGGGTGTTCATTGGATAAGTTTAAGGAGAAGGAATGGGGGTAATCCCCTTCTCTTAATTTAGGTTAATGGATTTTTCATGTAAAATGTACCTTTTTGCTTGAAATTTTGAATATAGGTTCATTCTAAAAAGATGCTACCCTTATTTGTTTTTGGAATTCATTGGATAAGTGTAAAAGAAAGATTGAGGGAACTACCCCTCAGTATTTAGGTAAATGGTTTTGCATGCAGTGCAAACCGATTTGTTTCAGTTTTTCGATACAGGTTTATAGTGGTTAGAATCTTTTCTCTTTAGTTGTGGTGTTCTTTTGTTAAGTATAAAGGGGGAGGGGTATGAGCGATTACCTCCCGCTTAAGTTAGTTAAATAGAGTTTTATTCAGAGTTATCAGATTTGCTTTAAATTTTGGATGTAGTTTCTTTCTGATAAGTTGAATTTTTAAACAGTTTTAGAGTTAAGTATAAAAGAGGAAACGGAATATAACGCTTCTTAAATTACATAAATGGTTTTTTATGCAGAATTATTCGACTTGCTTCGAATTTTGGATGCACGTTTATTATACGATAAAGCGCATCCCTAATTAGTTTTGGGGGTTCAATGATTAAGTATGAAGAAAGGAAATGGGGGTAGGGCTATTTCCACCCTTAATTTGTTTTTCTTAGGGCATTATTATACAAGGCTGTAATATACAATTAGTACATAGCCTGTGAGCTCTATGCCGCAAGTTTAACTCGGGAATATTCTTTTTTACAAAATCTTATTATTCTTTTAGTAATGACTTTTCTTCAATAACAACAGTTAATAATTCGAATATTTACTGTATGGAATCATCTGAGGAACTACTACTCGCACTTAACCGTCTATTTTTACTTACCAATCATATGTAGCATAGAGAAAGTCTTGCAATCGTTTTGAAAATCGAAAAGTTTGATAGATTTACACGCTTTAGACACTGGAGATTCCGAAAAACATATAAAAAAATTGCCGTCTGTGTGTCTCTAAATGCTCTTCTCTGTGTCTCTACATGCTCTATCTCCCAAAGAAATAGCGATAGAGGCTTGACAATTTGTATGCACTCAGTTTGTAAGAATGAAGCAAAGCCTATTTAATATCAGAAACCTCGATTATTTGGAAATATTTTTTTCGGATTCTCGAAAAATTCGTTCTGTTGAAAGGTATATAAAATTTTTCAAAATTTTTTATTTTAAGAAGTGGTTGTAAAAGGCAATAAAATAACCCAAGTTTTGCGTAAAGAACGAAGATAATCGGATTATTAGTTGCTGAGTTATTTACAATCTTGTTTTTCATATTGTTTGATTTTTCATGAACCTGTATTTCATTCAACTTTCAATTCAAATATATATTTTAAATGGAAATGATATGCTTAATCCGTCGCAGTAATTTTTTAGTTAATATGATTACTATTTTTCGAGTTATAAGGATGTTTCTTTTACGCTATTCGGTACTACTTGAGTAGTTTGGCGTTTTATATAATTTATCGAAATGGATTCATAGCATTTCATTAATAGAGCATTACTATGTATATTAAAAATATTTAAATATACGTTTGAATTTTGTTTTCGAATTGCAATGCATTTTATAAATAGTTTACACATGTTTTATTTTCATATATAATATTATACACATCCATGATGTCAAGTATTACGGTGGCCCCCAATGACTAGCTTCATTTTTTATTTATTTTTTAATTTAAAACGTATAATAAAATTGAGTAGAGGAGAAACAAAACCTTGATGTAAAAATAACTTTTTTTGTTTCTTTTTTAAAGATAAAAAATACATATTTTTAAAAATCCATTTGGATTAGATAAAAAATTTCTGTTGCAATCTGCTATTCCTAAAAAGCATTTACAAACATACGCATCTAACATTGAATTCATTTTTAAAGAAAGGTTTACTTAAGATAAATCTCATTGAAGTTCCGATTTCATATTTTAAAAGCTTATTTTCTGTTCTTTTAGTAAATTGTATTTATGGAGAAATCATATGACCGAATATATTCGATGTTTTTCTTTCATATTTTAAAAGCTTTATAAATAGCTACAAAAAGAGACATTATGCTTAAAAAAAGTTTGCTGCTGACATTTTAGAATAAAAATTTTTGTTTATTTTAAGATTTCCAAACTTTGAGTATTACCGATCAAATAAAGAGTAAGCAAAGAAATTAGATTTTAAAAATTTAAATGTTTTTACTTGGAAAAATTGAGAAAGGAAGAGTGCTAGGTGAATTTTTAGGTAGATTTCGTGTGAAATACTACCTATTGCAATTATTATCATGTTACGAGTTTTGAAAAAGTTCGTTATAACTATCCATTAAATGACCCCTAAAACCCAAAACCACCTTCATCAAAAAAGGTTTATAAATATATATATATGCTTGTACTAAATTTTGTTCTTACAATAAAAGTCGCAATTATGCACGAATCGTCCTCAAACTCGCCAAATACATTGAAATGGGCTAAATATCTCTGCGGAGATTGCAAATCGACAAAATCGGCTCAAGGGGTGACATTGGGAAGGGTTCAAAAATTAATACCGCCTTAATAATGCTCAGACAAAATTAGCGCTTACAGAACAATGACAGAAGAAAATAAACATTTTTCGTTATAGCAGCTGTTTATAAAAAATGGAATTTTTATTACAACAATTACTTTACTATTGCAAGATTGTTCATGTGAAAAGGGAAAATAGTTTGTCGAATTTTTAATAAAAATTGAATACTACATAAGTGTTTTATAAGCAAGATTTCTACATGAAAACTGGAAAATCAAATACATAAATTGACGCATTTAAAAAAAAATATCTCATATTCCAAATATAATGGACGCAAAACAAGTGGATATATAACGTCATAAGAGTTTGTAAAAATGCATTGAAATATAACAAAAGCCAGACTATGGAATTATTGGCATATTTTAACAATTTGATGTTCTCTGATTTTGTTTTCGTCATTTTTAAACCTATTCCACATGTATATATGCGTATGTATATGTATGTATATTAGAATTTTCACAAAATATTTAAGTCTCTAGAGCTCATTCTTAGTGATGAAATTGGGATTATTTCTAATCTTGACTTAGTTTTTGTTGATGAAATTTGTATCTAACTTCAAAATTTACCTACGCTTTTAGGACGGGGAATTTTTTTCAGTTCTAAAACAAAAAATCTCCGTAATCTGAAATTTTTTTTAGCACGACCTTCGTTTTTCTTGTCCTTTGGTTTCAATCTATGGCCGTGAGTTTATAATCCAGCGTCTTAATCATTAGACAAGCGGGTACTTGACTGAGGCTGAGTTCAAAATGAAGATATTGGTTTACTTTAAATGGGGGGTATTGTTAAGGGTTGTTAACTTTCTTGTCCAGAAAGCTTCGAAATTTAAATTTTATTGCAGGGACATTCTATCCTTAGCACATAATGGTTGGTATTTAAACATTTATAAGGAGGAAGGAATAACAGGATGAGATGATAAGATTTAAGATGATAGGAGATGATAAAAATTATTAAAATTAGAAATTATTACCATTTACCGAAGTGCCTACAGGTCATTTGGAGCTATGAATAAAGAAGCGATGACATATAGTGTTCTAAGTCAGAGTCATTCAGAGTCAAGTAGCTAAGAAAGTTATTTCAAGATGATGGTCGATTTTTTTTAACATCAGATTAATAATTTCTTATAACAGCCGATGCAAACTTCCACCAGTCAAATTTGAGTAGGAAAATTTGCCTTATTTTAGCGGCTTATTCCTGCAAAATGTTTCTCACAAATATGATAAAAATTTCTATTAATTTTTAATGCAAGATATTTGTCCGGATATTTTGAATTCTTTCAGTCATTTGACAGAGGTTGTTTAGGTTGTTACAATATGGAGAAAATGCAGGAATGCCTGTTACCGAAGTAAACATTCATTAGTGAAAATGAATCTGCTTTTGGTCACAATTTTTGGCTGAAATTCTGCATTAGAAAATTTCTTGTCAAATTTAATGGTGGAAGTTTTCCCCAGCAGTAATGAGCCACTGCAAAACAGATTACAATTGAATATTCACCAATTATATAATTCAATTCCTCTTTATCCATAAATCGTAAGAAATCCCTCGAAAGAATTCAAATTTTGATGCAAAGCTATCCGTTAGGTGGGTTGGTAGTCATGTGGTAGGAAGTAAGGTTCCCTGTGACAGAGCTATTCTGTTTGTCTAGACAATTTCATGCTTTTGTGATCTGTCCTCATTTTGATAAAGTAGTTGCATTTGATTACTGTATGCTAAATATTTATGTGATAATTTAAGCAATATTCTGTGCTAGCGGAATTTCTTATACGAATTAAATACGTACAACTAAGCGAAACAATGCCCAACCCGGGAATGGAATACAAATCCTTGGATTACAGTTATAATGTTCCTCTATTTAAGCTACCTTGGTTAACAATCGGTGAGCATGTTTCACCCAGATAACCTCGGATAATGGATAGATAATTTCGTTCAGGTTATTTAATCTGAGGGAAATATTCTGGGACGGAAATATTCTTGCCCAGGTTTATTAAACGGTCTATCATTAAATTTGTAAGCCAAGGATCTGGGTTGGATTCTCGGGTTGGGCATTTTATCGCTCAGTTGGACATATGAAATTTGCATGATAACTTTACTAATTAGTTTGATTGTATTAAAATATCAATAAATTCTTTTCTTGACTTTTCGTTTTTTTTTTCTCCAAACGTACCCCAAATTTAACGAATTTGGGATTGACGGGAGGTTTATGGATTCTACTTTTGATAAAAGTGCAGGTATGCGGGCTATGCTCATCTGGTCTCGAATCAAGCGAAACTGAAACTATTGTGATTTTATATTTCGATTCATATTAAATTAAATTTTTCAGCATCATCCTTTACGTTGCTATGGCAATCCATTTGGCATTCTTCTAATTTGAATTTTATCATATTAAAAACGAAACGTACAGGAGAGTTTGTTTTCGTTCCAAAAACCAAGTATGAATAATTTGCTACGACTGCGATATGCGTAAAAAACGCTAAAAATCTCATAAAAATTTCGAAAAAAAAAATTTCAGCGAAGAAAATTTTCTATATTCAAAAAGATTGAAAAAAAACTCAAATCCACAAAAAATTGTAAAAAAAGTATCTAAATTTATTACATTGAAGTAAAAGTTTGAAACACGATTCATTTTTAAAATGCGACAAAATCGGCGCCTGAAAAAAAAAAAAAAAAAAAAAAAAAAAAAAAGAAAGAAAGAAAAAAAGGCCGCAAAATTTGAAAAAACGTTAGTAAACTTAATTTCATAGTTATTAATATAAAAAACTGCTGGAAACATAATTCCAGTGATTGAAAGGCTCCAGTTTTTTGTTTATTATCAAAAAGTATCCTTCTATAGTAAAAAAAAAAAAAAAAAACTAGCTTTAAAAGAAATGACTCCTGGAATGATGCTGATGTGTAAGATTTCCGGAAATAACGAATCCGGGTAGACTACTCCTACCATGAATCGTAGGGCTCCGTCTATGCATCGCGAAGCGATTCCAACCCTGATTGCAAACCAATACCCAACGGAATCGCGAAGCGAGCAGGGGGAGGAAGGCCACCTATAGTTTAAAACAACTGTAACTGCTCATTCCAATTATGCAAATTTGGGGCGCCGCACTCCACTTTGCCTCCCCCCCCAAAGGGGAAATTTTTAAATTTTTATCCACAGTACTCGTGTTGCATATCTTTGTAAAGGGCTGCAGCTGCTTATTCATATTATGAATGTCTTGTGTGTCATGCCCCAATCTGCCCCTCCCCAGTGGGGTCACAATTTTAATTTTTTCACAACACCTGTCGTGTGACACATCATTTGAAAGGTCTGCAATTGCTTATTCATATTATGGATGTCTTGTGTGTCACCCCCCACTCTTCCCCCCCCCAGAGGGGGCA
This sequence comes from Maratus speculifer, assembly GCA_964019185.1. Classification (NCBI taxonomy): domain Eukaryota; kingdom Metazoa; phylum Arthropoda; class Arachnida; order Araneae; family Salticidae; genus Maratus; species Maratus speculifer. The sequence goes on from OZ025294.1 coordinate 76,933,212, forward strand.
CATTTTAAATTTCTTTACAACACCAGTTGTGTGACACATCATTTGAAAGGTCTGCAACTGCTTATTCATATTATGGATGTCTTGTGTGTCACCCCCCCACTCTGCCCCCCAGGGGAGTCACATTTTTAATTTCTTTACAACACCAGTCGTGTGACACATCATTTAAGAGGTCTGCAACTGATTATTCATATTATGGATGTTTTGTGTGTCACCCCCCACTCTGCCCCCCAAGGGGTGGGACATTTTTAATTTCTTTACAACACCAGTCGTGTGACACATCATTTGAAAGGTCTGCAACTGCTTATTCATGTTATAGATGTCTTGTGTGTCACCTCCCTCTGCCCCCCAGGGGGGGCACATTTTTAATTACTTTACAACACCAGCCGCGTGACACATCATTTGAAAGATCTGCAACTGCTTATTCATATTATGGATGTCTTGTGTGTCACCCCCCTTCTGCCCCCCCAGGGGGGCACATTTTTAATTTCTTTACACACCAGTCGTGTGGCACATCATTTGAAACTTCTACAACTGCTTATTCATGTTACGGATGTCTTGTGTGTCCCCCTTTCCACTGCCCCCCAGGGGGCACATATTTAATTTCTTTACAACACCAGTCATGTGACACATCATTTGAGAGGTTTGCAACTGCTTATTCATATTATGGATGTCTTGTGTGTCAACCCCCCACTTTGCCCCCCAGGGGGCACATTTTTAATTTCTTTATAACTCCAGTCGTGTGACACATCATTTGAAAGGTCTACAACTGCTTATTCATATCATGGGGTATTGGCGAGCGTAGCAAGCAGGGGTAGCGTACAACTTGGAATCGCGAAGCGATTACGCAGGGGGTTGGCGAGCGTAGCGAGCAGGGGGGCGGAACCTCCCAAGTGGTTTAAAAAGAAATAATGACAGTCGGTTAAAACTCTTGTATATGGTTTAGCAATAGTACGCGTTAAAGAAATCCTGTACAACTGATGTATTTGATTATGTGCGATTAACGCACAGAGTACAATAAATCATAACGATTTTAGTGAAGTAAAATACTCTTACATGCTATTCGAGATTTTATTATTTTATGCTTTTAACTTTGTTGTTCTTCAGCCTAATGGTTTATCTAAATGCTTTCACTTTTCAAATAACCAGATTTCCAAGATTTCACTTCCTTTACGCATATAACCTTTTAAAAAATTTATTTTCGTTATCATTCAATTTATATATATTTACCCAGTATATATCTATTTTATATAGTGTTTTTATAATCTTTATTTTACTTATACATAATTCAATAAAAATAATGTTATTTATGGTCTCCAAACTTTGTATCTCTTAGAATATCCTTCTAGTATGCTAGTATCCTTCTAGTATTTTTTTAATGGAAACTAAATAAAGTTTAAAACACGAAACTTTTCTCGAGCATTACATGCAACATTTAACTCATAGAATACCAAAGCAAACTCTGAAAGTAGGAGTGTGTAAAAACTACAGTTTTGTTAATGAGTGCTTTTATTGCAGTTTAATGGATATTTTTACGTTCTTCTATCTTTACAAAAAGAATGTACTGGATTCGTGAAAATTATCGAATTTCGATTTTCGATGCATTTACACGTTTTAGGGATCAGATAATCCAATAAGCTTGTTTGTACAAAATGTCTGTCTGTGTGTCTGTGACTGAGTCAGTCTGTCTGTGTGTGACATAAATTTTGTGAGCAATCTATCTCAAGAACTAATGCACGGAATTTCACAAAATTTTCGTTTCAATTAGACCTTGATATTTACTGGATCTGACTAGTTTTTAATGTATCGTTCAACAGATGTCACTACTATGCTAACTTTTCGTGATTTTTACAATAGGTATATTTCAAAAAGTAATGGACGGTTTTTCCTATAACTTCAGATTCCGTTATTCCTTAATTTAATATGGTTCTGATTACGTTTTTGTGCAAATTATACAACAGGTAGTGCTACTATGTGGTATTATTCGTGATTATCGCAATAGCTCTACCTGAGAAACTAAAGCATGGATTTTCATCAAACTTCAGATTCAGTTAATCCCTAATATGAATTAGTATTCTGTAGTTTTTTGAAAAAAATATGTCATCAAGTGGCTCTGCTACGCGTCATTTTTCATGATTATCACAATAGCTGTTTCTCAGGATCTAATGCACGAATTTTCACCAAACTTCTTATTCTGTTAGTCCCTGATATAAATGAGTATCCTTTAGTTTTGGAGTAAATCGCTTAGCAGGTGGCGCTGCTATGTGGCATCATTCATATTTATTGCAATAGTTATATCTGAGGAACTAATGCACGGATTTTCATGAAATTTCAAATTCAACTAGAATTTGAAATAAGTTGCTGCAGATAAGATTTTTGTGTAAATTACCAAACTTGTAATGCTGCATGTTTAATTTTTCTAGAAGCATTAACGTGTATGGGATAGAAGAAAGTTTTGGGATTGCTACATCGGACTAATTTCGTATATGACACAATTTTCAGACGATTGAAATGAAGAACCAACATAATAGCAGAGTTTGTGCATATTAATACGGAATGTATAAATCTTACACTAATATACTAGCAAAAATTGTGTGTGTAAATGTGTGTAAATTTTATCTTAAAAACGGCTCTAATGAATTCGACAAAAGTTTGTATTTCACCATTTTCGGGCTCAAAAAGACCATTAGGCTTGGTCACATGTTTGAGAAAATTCGATTACTGCGTCATTTTGGGTCATAATGGCTCAGGGTCAAGCTATTTATATCAAAAGAACGGCTGGATCGATTTTAACGAAATTTTGTATCCAACCGTTTTTTGGCACGAAAAAACTATTGGGATGGGTCACATGTTCGAAAAATTTCAGTTAGGGGGACATTTTTAGGTCATTATGGGTCAAACCAATTTTATCTAAAAAACGACTCTAACGATTTTGACCAAATTTTCTATTGTATCGTTTTGGATTACAAGAAGACCATTGGTTTTAGTTACATGTTAGAGAAAATTTGATTAGTGGGTCATTTTGGGGGTCATTGTGGTTCACGCGAATTTTATCTGGAAAATAACTCGTACGATTTTGACTAAATTTTGTATTCTATCATTTTCGGGCACGAGAAAGTCATTGGGCTAAGTCACATGTTCGAGAAAACTCGATTAGTGGGTCATTTTGGGTCATGATGGGTCAGGATCAAGCTAATTATATCTAAAAAATGATTTAATCAATTTTAACGAAATTTTGTATCCAAACGTTTTTCGGCACACTAAAACTAATGGGCTAGGTTATATGTTCAAGAGGTTTTGATTACGAGTGTTCTTTGCGGGTCCTGATGTGTCACAGTAATTTTATCTGGAAAATGGGTTTTATAATTTTGATTATACTTTATACGATACCGATTTCGGGCAAGAGAAAACCATTGGGATAGGACACATGTTCGCGAAAATTAGATTAGTGGATCATACTGGATCATAAGGGGTCAGGGCCATTCTAATTACATATAAACAACGACTCAATCAATTTTAACTAAATTTTGTAACGACGTTTCTGGCTCGAGAAAATCATTGGCTTGAGTCGCATATTAGAAAAAATTACATTAGTAGTTTATTTTGGGCATCCCTGCCGTGAAGTTAATTTATCTAAGAAATGGCTTAAACAATTTTGACTAAATTTTATATCCTACAGTTTTTGATTACCTAAAGACCATTAAGCTAAGTCACATGTTTGAACAAATTTGATTAGTGGGTCATTTTGGGTAATACGGGTCAGGGTCGTGAAAATATGGAAACAGCCAATAAGTTGGCGATGTTTGACAAAATATTGGTGACATTTTGCGGAAAAATCGTTTATTAAGATTACGAAAGCCAAAACACGTACTTGAAGCCAAATGAAAGAATTTCACCAAATTTGACTATATTTGGTAAAAAATATTGCCTTTCAGAATGTGAATTTTTTTTTTTTATAAATTTTTAATTGGAATCGAGATGTATGATTAAACCAATCAGAGTCTAAGTGGAGCTAAATAAATTATTTGGACCGATTCCTTTCGTTGTAAATTTTTAAATAATGTAAAATTTATGAAGATGTGTATACACACATAATTTTCTTATGATTATTTTTGTAAATAATGCTATAAATAACATATTTTATAGTAATAATACAGGGATAATGATACAATGAGAATATTATATCGAGTTGAACACAAAACTAATTTTGACCGAGCCAAGCTCGGTCACTCCTGCTATTGAATACATAATATGTGTATATTTAATCCTACAATCTCTTTAAAATGATCTACTTAATATTAAAGCACATCAGCCAATGATTTTTTATAAAGTATTTTATATGCTTAAACAGAATATTAGGATTCGTACGCATCAGGGAATTCAATGGATTTTAAGTGTTTTAGTATCGGAAATTTCGTAAAGTACTGATCGCTACATCTAAAGAGAGACGTTTTTCAACAATCATCGTATTACTTTACGGAAATTCTGGTAAAATGTCCTTGAAACTTCTTGAATCTTACGAATCCTGAAATTTGTTAGAACAATTAGATGCAATATTATGTTACAATTTTTAGCTATAATATTAAAGGTGTGTATCATATAATTTTTAGGGCACAATAGATATAATCAGCTATCTTAAGCACCAAATAGTCAACCATGGTACCTATAAGTAATATGCAATCCATCCGGAAACAAGGAGCAACGCTTTAACCAATGAGTGTTTCTTGGAGGAGCCTATTTTAACTTGTTTAAAATTATGCATTCTGCCAGTTCATCTAAAGTCATTAACAGATACATCGAGAGGCTACGTATTATTTTACGAAAATCATGGTAAAATATCTTTGAAACTCTTTGAATCGTACGAATTCTGAAAATGCAAGAACAAATAAATGTACTATCATGTAACTGTTTTTAGTTATGACCTTAAAAATCTGTATTATATTCCTTTTAGGGCATAATAGAAATGATCAGCTATCCAAATAGTCAATCTCGGATCACTAAATATTAAACAAGGAACAACGCTTTAACCAATAAGATATCCCTGCGGAAAATATTTGAACTTGTTTCAAATTGTGCACCCTAACTGTGCAGCTAAAGTCATTAACAGATAGACTAAGAGGTAGCAGCGCATCTAATCACCTCATCAAGTTCACTGATGAAAATCTAGAATTAGTTAAATCTAGATGCACATGATAAAGCGCAAGCGCTCAACCAATTCATATCTTGGTGGAATATACCTAAATATCGATTTTAGTGGTTGACTCGTAATTTTACCATTATGTTCCCTTGTTCACAATCCTCCATGTTTCTATATTTTTGGGTCATTATCTTAGACCGGAAGGCGGTAGCACAAGCAATCACCTCATCGAGTTCACAGATTCAAATCTATGAGGATAGGATTAGTTATATCTAGATTCGCATGTTAAAACGCAATCGGTCGGCCAAGTCATATCTTGGTAGAAAACACATAAAAAACCAATTTCAGCGGCTAATTCATACGTTTGCCCTTATGTTTTCCTGTTTTCAATCCACCATGTTTTCATATTTTTAGGTGCAGGAAAATACAATGGTAAAACTATGTTTCAACCGATAGAACCGGTTTTTAGGTGTTTTCTTCCATGACTTGGCAGACCGATTGCGTTTTAATATGTAATCGAGATTTAATTAATAATATATTTTAATCCGCGCACTCAATGAGATGATTATCTGTGCTGCTGCTTCTCGGTCTAACAAGGAAGGTCTCCATACTCAGAAAAATCTGGAAAAATTACAGAATGTTCTTCTCATATAGTTATATATGTTTATAAAAAACATTTCGGCGGAACCTCCTTATAACGTCCGTAAAAAAAAAATAAAAATTTCGTCTATTTGACGATTTATCTCCGGTTGGCGAAAAAACGAAATTTTGAAAAATACGCTTTTACGCTTCGAATACTTTTTAAAGAAAGAATTTTCTATGTTCAATTTATTTAAATAAGTTTAGTTTAATTAATTTTAGTTTTGCATTTTTACTTTACTTTAAGTGTAATTTTGTCATATACGTTTATATGTACTTATAACAAAATTAAATTAATATATTTTATCATTTAAAACACAATTTAAATTGATTAAAATTGTTCCAAATTGAAAAATACACTGTTAAAAATCTGCTGCATTTTGTTGCAACGCCCTCCCTTGCTTGTATAGAAAACGGTTACTTGGCCGTGAAATTTAGCTTTCTCATTGGTTGGAATAGAGATATTATATACAAGCGGCGGAGTGCGTTGTTACAAAATGCAGCAGATTTTTAACAGTGTATGACACGGTCAATTCACTGTGCTATGGAGCATTCTCATTGGTCAGAAGAGAGATATTCTATAAAAGTAGTGGAGTGACGTTGCAGTAAATGCTGCAGATTTTTAACAGTGAAGTCAATTAAAATCAATTTTCAGATTCGTTAAAATCGTCTGCTTTTGGCGAGGAAATGCACTGCTCGCCAAATCCCGCGTAGCTTTCAGCTTTTCATGCCAATTATTCCAAACTATTTTATTTTTTTACATATCTAATAATGAAATTCCGCCGCTAATATTCACTGATCCTTTATTACCTACATGAGTAGTTTAATTACTATTTTTTCAAAAAATTCTGAGTATGCCCCCAATGGAGACCTTTCTTGTAAGATATATCTATATGTGGAAATTCATGTTAAATTATCGGAGCTCAGTTTAAGTATCTTTTAATTTAAGTATTATGTTTCTTTCAGCTACGCAAGTTTAATAAAATTCATTTTCTATATTTTCATATATTAATAAATACTAGAAAATATTATAATTTTACACCATTTACTCAAGGTAATATAAATAAAGTTATGATGAAGAAAAAATAACTTTATTTGAGATTTATCATCCATAAAAGCATAAAATTCAATCATTTCAATTTTTGTTCTAAAAATGATTGTTAAGTTTGTAGACTTGTATCATGAATTCAATTATGTTCTATCTTATGCTGTAGTAATTCATCTAATTACATTATAAGAAAAGATACAGCAATAAAATTCATTAGGTGATCTAAATAAATTGAAACTTTTCTCACTAACTTATTTCTAATGAATATTCCACTCGTATGATACTGAAGAGATTATTTTAAAGTTCTTTTCCATTAAATGAATATTAAATTAAAAGAAATCGGGGCGATCTTTTGTATAAATTAGGAAGACAATTACAATCCTTATTTGCGTTGTATTTTTCAATTACTTTCTGTGTTTGATACACTTTTTAATACGTATTAAAAGACAATTTTTAATTATCTATTCTATTTTGTACAAATATATAAAGAATATATTTGTATGAATAATATACATGTTCAGTCTATATGTTTTACACAAATATCTGGAAAAAATTAGTAATTTGTATGACATTTATCATTTAAAAATTTAAACACAATATCTGAATAGTAAAGACTTTATACAGGGTGCTAAATAAAGTCCTTTATGTCCCCACTTCTGAATAACAGCAGATGTGGGTTTAAATGTGGTAGCTTGGTATAGTAAAATGGTTATGCACTACTCATCCAGATCGCTTACAACGCCAATTTAGAGCAAAATTTTGGTGTTAACCTTCTTATTTGGAAAACAGTGTATATATATATATATATATATATATATATATATATATATATATATATGTATATAAAGGGTGATTCCAATTTTTTTTACAATAAAAGAGGGGTGATAGTACACATCAAGAAAAACAATATTAAATAGGAGACCAAGGGTCCAAAACGTTTTCCAAAGGAGATAGCCGCCATTAAAATTTAGGGACCGAAATTTCAAATAAACATAAAACTAGTCGTTGGGGGCCACCGTAATACTTACCCATCATGGATATGTATATGAAAATAAAACATGTGAAACTATTTATACAATGCATTGCAATTCATAAACAAAATTTAAATATTGTTAATATACATAGTAATGCTATATTAAAGAACTGCTGATGTACCAATTTTGACAAATTATATAAAACGCCAAACTACTCAAGTAGTACCGAACTGCGTAAAAGAAACATCCTTATAACTCCAAAAATAATAATTCTATTAACTAACAATTAACTGCGTCGGATTAAGCGTCTCATTTCCAATTAAATTATACTTCTGAATTGAAATTTGAATGAAATATAGGGTCATGAAAAATCGAAGAATGTGGAAAACAAGATTACAAATATCTCGGCAACTAATAATCCGATCGACTTCGTTCTATATGCAAAATGTGTGTTATTTTATTGTCTTTTACGTCCATTCCTTAGAACAAAAAAATTCGAAAATTTTTATATACCTTTCATCAGAACGAGTTTTTTGAGAGTCCGACAAAAATAGTTCCGGATAATCGAGGTTGCTGATATTAAATAGGGTTTGTCCCATTCTTACATACTAACTACATACAAAATTTCAAGTCTCTATCTCAATTTGTTCGGGAGATAGAGCGTTTATAGACAGACAGACAGACAGACAGACAGACAGACAGACAAACAGACAGACAGACAGGCAGACAGACAGACAGACAGACGGCAAAATTTTTTTTCTAAGAATATGTTTTTCGGAATCTCCACTATCTAAAACGTCTAAATTCGTCAAAATTTTTTTTTCAATTTTCAAAACGATTGCAAGACTTACCCTATACTACGTATAATGGGTAAGTAAAATGGAAAAATCGGTCGATTGATTTGCGGTTTTCACTAAAATTAACCTCTATGTCGGCATTTTCTTGAAATTAAATTATAAAGATAAATTTCAAAAAATGCCGATAGAGGACGCTTTAGAATTGGAGTAACGAACAACTATTTTTTGCCGGTATTTTATGCATCTCATTAAATGTTTTCGTAAGCTTAGACTCAAACTTAAATTTTGAGCTCTAAATCTGAAAGTGGGAGTGGTTAAGTAGCACAAACGGAACTGTGTTCAGAGGGTTCAAATTTCAAATGATTATAAAAAAAGGCAAAATTGGTTCCTTGATTTGCGGTTTTTACTAAAACTATTCTTTATGTCGGTATTTTCTTAAAAATAAATTATAAAGAAAACTTTCAAAAAATGTCGATAGAGGGCGCTTTAGACTTTGGAGTAACGAACAGCTATTTTTTGCCGTTATTTTTTGCATCTCATTAAAAGTTTTCGGAAGCTTAGACTTAAACTTAAATTTTGAGCTCAAAATCTGAATAGTAGAGAGTAGTTAAGTAGTGCAAACTGAACTGTGTTTAAGAGGGGGGGGGGGGTGTTCAAACTTAAAATAATTATAGAAAATGGAAAAATTTGTCGATTCGTTTGCGGTTTAAAATAAAACTATTTTTAAGTCAGTATCTTCTTGAAAATAAATTTTAAAGATAAATTTTAAAAACTTCCATTAGAGGGCGCCTTAAACTTCAGAGTAACCAATAATTCATTTTAACCATTATTTTTTTGTTCTAATTAAATGCTCAAAAACTTATTAAATGTTTTCGAAAGCATAGATTTAACTTTAATTTTGAGCTCAAAATTTGAATAATTAGGAGTAATTAAGTAGCATAAATTGAAGTGTCTTCAAGAGTTGAAATTTAACCCTCCCTCTCCACGAACACAATTCAATTTTTCGCTACTTAAACACTCCCAACGATTCAGAATTTGAGCCTAAAATTTAAGTTTATGCATTTGAAAACATTTAATGAGATTAAAAAATAACAGTTAAAAATAGTTGTACGCTACTCCAAAGTCTAAGGCGCCCTCTATCGGCATTTTGTGAAATAAAAAGTTTTTTCTTTAAAAGTTTTTTTCAAGAAAATGCTCATTTAAAAATTAGTTTTAGCGAAAACCGCAAACGAATCGACCAATTTTTCCGTTTTTTATAATCATTTGAAATTTGAACCCTCTGAACACAGTTTAGTTTGTCTACTTAACCACTCCCAACTATTCAGATTTTGAGCTCAAAATTTAAGTCTAAGCTTACAAAAGCATTTAATAAGATGTTAAGAATAACGACAAAAAAGAGTTGTTAGTTACTCAAAAGTCTAAAGCGCCCTCTATCGGCATTTTTTGAAAATTATCTTTATAATTTATTTTTAAGAAAATACCGACATAAAGAACAGTTTTAGTGAAAACTGCAAATCAATGAACCAATTTTTCCGTTTTTTATAATCATTTGAAATTTGAACCCTCTGAACACAGTTAAGTTTGTGCTACTTAACAACTCCCACTTTCAGATTTTAAACTCAAAATTTAAGTTTGAGTCTAAGCTTACGAAAACATTTAATGAGATGCAAAAAATACCGGCAAAAAATAGTTGTTCGTTACTCCAAAGTCTAAAGGGCCCTCTATCGGCATTGTTTGAAATTTATCTTTATTATTTAATTTCAAGAAAATGCCGACATAAAGAATAATTTTAGTGAAAACCGCAAATCAATCGACCGATTTTTCCATTTTTTATGTTTATTTGAAATTTTGGTCCCTAAACTTTAATGGCGGCTATCTCCTTTGGAAAATGTTTTGGACCCTTGGTCTCCTATTTATTATTGTTTGTCTTTATGTGTACTATCACCCCTCTTTTATTGTAAAAAAAAATTAGAATCACCCTGTATATATATAACGAACGTCAGAGTCATATGAAAGGAAGTAGAGGTTGGAATATGCAAATGATTAATATTTCAGTACATTTGGACGACTCAAGCGGGAGAAACGATATTTGAAACATTATAGTGCGAGATCCCTGAGTCCCCAAATGTTACTTATTTTCTCACAAGTAAAATGTATAGGATAAAGTAGTATTAGTACGTGCTATGAGCGTAGTGATATCTGCTAGCTAACCGACGGCCAATTTACAGTGTACCAAAAGTAGGTAAAAACACTACAAACTGTTCTTATTTTCTCAGTCTTGATTTTTATATATGATGCTCAGGGAACTATTTCGATACTTTATGTTAGCAGCCAGACCAATTGCATGGGCCAAACATCCAGTTAGAGATACATAAAATGTCGCTATGAGTATGTTTTGCCTCGAATAATAATAAAATATGCTTACTAGCAACTGTTGGAATTCGACAGAGGCAGAATCATTGCCTGTTGAGAGTGTTGATTATCGTACCTTGATAATGCCCGTCGCAATGGTCGAAATACAACCACTGTCATGCGAATATGAAATCAATAGGTTACTGAGGATCATACTGAACAGCATGCAGGATGACAACGCCATCCCATGACTAACGCCTTAAAGGACAGACATATTGTGAGGTTGGTCTAGCAAAATCGCTCAACCACATAACGAACCATTATTCAGGAAATGAGTATGTTTGCAGCGTTCTCATTTTCCGCTTGTATGAGGCGACGATGTTTGCGGCAGCGTCGGCTGTCAACACGGAGACCATTACTACAGCTTTCCTTGACAATGCAACATAGCAAGAGTAACTTTGTGCTTCGAAAGAGAAAGCTTGATGCATAAACGACACAAAGTCATTTTTTTTCAGGCAAGTCTTGAATCTGCGTACAATTTCTGCCATCCAAACCAGTTCCATAGCCGTTTACATTGCTGGAAGCTCCGAGAAGTGTATTCGTCACCTGCTTGCATTGGATATCAGCATAGCGGTCCTGCACTTGGTGTAATGATTTAAGCAGCCACTGATTACAGGACGCGTACATTTCTAGTTCGGATTGAAGGCAATTAAAACGCAGAGCGGTACATTTCTAACATTTATGTCCAGTGGTTGTATCTCATCTTCGAGGCCTGCCATACGCTATCCTCCAACAATATATCGTATGGTCACTTGTTGCACGTTGTGTTCTAACTTTCCTCGATACATACAGTATTAGATCGATGCCTTCGCCTGCTCGGTCTCCAGATCTGTCACTTATTGAAAACATTTGGTCATGGATTGCTCGCCACTCCTCTCCAGCTAATACGGTTGATGAAGTTATTTCTATTAATTTCGCCCACCTCCCTCGTAAATCTCCAAATTGTTTGAAAATTTAATCATTTTGTTTTCATGCCATAATGTTTACATACGATAAATAACTTTTTGCATTTTCATTTTCATTAATATTAGAAATATATTATATTTGTTTTCGATTTTCATATTTTTTTATCGAGTCAATTATTTCTAAATACTAATCTGCATATTTTGACATGTAAATATGGACCTCCCCATCCCGAACAGAGAAGAGATCATCTTCTTTATTCTGGAGGAGACGGCGTAATTTACATAACGGAAGGAAAATGTAAAAAATAATATTTATTATTCATTTATTACTACAATAAAGTGAGAGAAGCGACAAAATATATAAACTAAAAGAAATTAAAAACAAATCAATTTATTTCCTACATTTTTTAAGCCTGTAAAGGGACGTTTATTAATACTAGTACATCGAACCCAGGGTTCCTGGGTCACAGAGTAAAAGCGAAATTTTTTTTTTTAATTTAAAATTAAAAAGTCTAATAAAAAATTTCCTACGTAATATGATTTTTAAACTGCGAACTAATTCCAAACAGCAATTTTATATGAAACATATTAATTATGTAATCATAGAAAGCTTTGTAAATTATCGGTACTTCCGTATTAGACGTAAGATAGAAGTTATTAGTCAAAGATTTTGCCAAAGAATAAAATTGCATTCGTTCATTTTTTAACCCATTAACGCCCAAATTATCAATTTTTGAAAATTTTCTTTGAAATTAACACATATGGCTAAAAATGCATAAATTAAGGATATTTCGAAAGCATTTTGAAAAAAAATAATTGCAACCCTATTTTTCAAGCCGTCCTCATTTGATGACGCTGGGCGTTTGTATGAAAAAAATCTAAAATTTTAAAAAATGATTTTTTTTTATAAAAAGACATTTTTTTAATATATAAGGAAACTAATGGAGAAAATATTGTTTCAAATCAAAATTTATTCTTAGATATGCAAGAAAACTCTTTTTTTTACATTTTTAAGATTGACTCTTAGTGTGAAAAAGTGGAAAACATTCCATACATAGTGTTACATTGCATTTCATACAATAAGTTCTTGGCTTTGAAGAACATTTATCGTATTGGCAACGTCTTTGTTTCTCCCTTTTGCCAATAACATGCTGTATTTTGTCAAATTTTACGTCCGGAAGCACACTGGATCTGGATGTTATTTGCCTTTGTATTGGCCTTCCGGGAATTGCTCTTGAATCAGCACCTTTTTTTAAATAGGTTACTGCAATATATCTCCTAAAATCTTTGATTGTCATCGATTTCGACCCATGAATCTTCTTATAAATGGCATAGCCATTAACTACAGCCATGTCTATCATCCTAGTGACAAGGCAAAAATACCATTTCTTTCCACGTATAGCTATAGAATGTTTCTCAAGTAGCCAGTCATGCAGGTCAACGCCCCCCATGAATGAAGTATAGGAACTTACAGCATGAGGCTGATTCACCTTCACCTTTTCTTTTTTTCTACATTCCATCTTTGTACCGATGTCAGTGGTAATATTGTATCAAAATTAGTGGCTAAAGAAACACACTTATTGTCCTTCCACTTAACAACAAGAATTTCATTTGTTTTATCAAATTTACTATCGAAAAACCCTCTCTCTTTTTTATTCATTTTCTTGTCATCCATTATTGGACATTTCTCAGTACGATTTTCTCGTATTGTTCCACTAGCTCTGAATTGCATTTCTTTCAGTTTTTTTAGTAACATATGGCTGGTAAAGAAGTTATCAAAATAAACACAATGGCTGTTTGGATCTTGAACAGTAGATAATAAATTTAACACCACTTTTGTACCTAAAAGTAGTTTGTCGGATTCAGAAGAATTTGATTCTTTTCCACAATACAGTGTAAAGTTATAACAATAACCATCGCTGCCGCACAAAGCCCAGAGTTTATATCCAAATCTAATAGGTTTAGATTTTATAAACTGTTTTAGTGTATGATGACCATAATATCGAACGATCATTTCATCGATAGACAAATTTTCATGGAAAATGCCCCATTTCTGAAAATTTTTGGAAAGCATTTCTATCAAGGGACGTATTTTGAACGATTTATCATGTTTGTTGCATTCATGTAATTTATTATCTTGGAAGTGTAATAATCTCTTGAGCTCTAAGTAAAAATTTCTAGTCATAGCATTCTTCACTATTGTAACTCCTAAATCTTCTCCTTCTGCCCAATAATCCCGTTCGCTTGGTAAAGTATGATATCCTGAAAATATTAAAAATCCAATAAATGTTTTTATTTCGTCTTTAGTAACATTATAGTTCAATTTATTTTTCACTTCATGAGCATATCGATTTGTTTCTTCGACGATCATATCATAGACACTTCCAGTAAAAAATTCTTCAAACAATTCAACTGGACTCAGATTACTAGTTTCCGTAGTTAGTATATCCATATTTCTCTTTGAAGAATTCTCCAAAGTCCCAAATTTGTAAGCGGGGTTTTCATTTGTCCATACAACTGGTACTTCTCTTTTACGCTTGTGAGATTTTTTTTCCTTTTTTTCATCCAAAATAATCGAGTTTTCCTTGTCATCTGGTATAGTAATTTCCAATGTACCTGCAACATCTGATACAACCGGTGTATCCAAATTATCATCATCAAATTGTTCTTCATCAGTTAGATCATCCACATCCGGAGGCATTAATATAATATCTGCTTCTATTTCTTCAGAAAAAAGATAAGCAGTTGCCTCTTCCAAGCTTTTAAAAACTTTTTTTCGACTCATGTTTCAATTTTCTTTTATAGCTTATCTGCAATAAAAAAATTAAAACTTTTGAGAAAGAAATCTGAATATGAAAAAAAAAGTATACCCAAACGCCCAGCGTCCTCAATTGATGACGGATAACTTTTCCTGTTTATTGCGGATATATTAACAACAATAAAAATTAAAAAACATGCTAATGGCATAATATGGACTATCTAGGTTATATTTATACTAAATTAAAAGAATTTACCTCATTAATCCAGTTCCATACAGTAATATCAAAAATACATAACGTGATCACAAAAAACCCGGGAAATTATACCATATCTTTCCCGCGTATTTTCACTTAATTAAAAATAATCGCATGTGTGATATTGTGTAGTGCTGCCATCTATAAGACCAATTTGTAAATAAAATAATATTTTTAATTTTAAGGCGGGGAATAAATTTTTTTTAATGCGTCCTCAAACGAGGACGCTGGGCGTTAATGGGTTAAACCAACTAAGAAAATATGGCACACAGATATTCTTTAAAATACATTTTTGTAAAGGTTAATTGATGTATCTTTTGTAAAGTAAGTTTACAACGAACTAAGTCCCATTAAATTGATAGATGAAAACGAAATAAAACCAACAACATTCACCGGGTTTTATAACCGACAATATTTTGTCATAACAGGTTTTTAATTGCTATTTTTTTCAGTTGATAATGGTAACTAAAATATACAGTTATCTGTTATTTTCCACGGAGAAAAGAGATAAATAGAGGTGCAGTATGCGATTAAGACGATTTGAATGGGCGTTATTCTTCCAGTTTAAGTCTCTTATTCGGTCCAAACAAAACAACCACGTGGAACAGAGACCGAATTCTTTAACAATTTTTTCCCTAAATATAAAAAAAATCTGATTATATTTTAGCATTTCATTGTATTTATGAATTAAAATTGTATCGCTAAAAGTTTTCCTTTTTTGCGAAAGCACATGGTTGTGTTTGATGCAATGAAGCGAGTTTCAGGGTTGCATTTTAGGTGTCACTTTCAACCACCAAACTGCATCTCTATTCTATTTTTTCCCCTTTTTTACTCAATGGCTATTTTCAATTTATTTCCCACATAAATGCGATACTCAAGTTGCCACCATTAGAAAAATTGAACTAAAAACTACAAAAAAATCAATAACTCTAAAACAAATTGAGATACATTTTTCTAACGAATTGCATTTAAAAGTGCATTTTTTTCTCTATACGATGATATAAAGATTGAAAACGTGCGATGTTCAGAAGTTTAGAAATTTGCAATAGCGAAAATTGCGAAACCGAAATTTCATCGGAAAGTGTTGCCATTCAAAACATGACGTATGCGTTACGCACAGATACGTTTGGCCTTTATTATATAGATGCTTCATTCAATTAAACCTACGTTTAATGTTAAATTTTTGTAACAAATAAGTTAAACCAATTGTGTGTGTAAAATATAATAATCAAACAGTATAATACTTGAAACACACTAAAAAATTAGATTAAAAAATTTAAGCAAATTTTAGACATTTTTTTTTTTTTTAAGTTGCAAATATTTATATTGCACTCTTGTATTATGAATATGATGAGAGTTTATAAAATGATAAAAAACATGCAAAATACAAAAATCATTTTAAATCGTCTAAGATTTTTTTCGATTCAATTTGAAAGAGATATGAGTTTTTAGAGTATTTAAATTATTATAGTGTTTGAATTATTTACTTACTCTTTAAAGTTCAATTGGTTTAACTTATTTGTTACAAAATTTTAACATTAAAAGTAGTCTTTTTTCTGGCTTAAAAAATGTAGGATATAATATGATTTGTTGTTAATTTGTTCTGTAATTTAAGTTATACTTTACATATTGTTTCACATTTGTTATTTTATTATAACCATAAATAAATAATTAAACAATTTTCTACATTATCCTTCCCCTGTAAAAATTAAATCTAATTCCTCAGGAAATAATCAGTGGAGCTTAAAGTGTTAAATTACATTTTAAATGAAAAAATTAAAAAATCAAGATTTTTCAATTGCTTAAAATTATTAAGTTTAAAATTACGAAAAAAATGTTAAAATGGAAAACATATATTTTATTACAAAAAAGTATTACATTTATTAGAATCAGTGAAATTCTTTCTGCGCTACTAGTTATTTTGTAAATTCAGGAACTAATAAATAATCAAATCATATAACTCCACTCCCAATGAAATTTACGCTAATTCTCCATCATTTGCTCAGCCAGCACGAAAAGGTTTTATATGGGTTATTTAGTAACATTTTCTTCTGTACAAATAATAATAAAAAAACATGCATCCTTATCAGGCCCCCAAATTATTAAAATTTAAATTAAAAGAAGAAGCAATTGAAATACAGAATACCCACATGGAAGAATAATAAAGATTATCCTTTTTCTGTTGTTGGGAGAGGGGGTGTATAGTTACAAGCTAAATGATGAAAGTACGTAGGTTTATAAATGATTATTGGATAAAAAATATGAAAATAGAAAACTAATTTAATATATTTCTATTAATTTTTATAGAAAAACCGCATTAGGTGCTATTAAAACAACCGCCACTGACGTTTTCGAGAAATACTATTCCCACAAAAGATGGTAACTTTGACAACATAAGTCCTGGTCAATCAGATTTCGAGATGGCAAAACCTGGTTGGGAAAATCAGAATATGTATTTATAAAATTTGGTCGTAAAAAAAAAAAAAAAAAAAAAAAAAAGTTATGTACGAAATTTACGTATTTTACTCTTAGTCCAGGCATTACGTGCTCAAAAAGGACAAATAAATGCAAGTTTTGGTGTAGTTTTGATTTTTGGTACCCTTTATGTTTTTTGGGTCGCTGAACACGAATCTGGCATTATCCAACAAAATTTCTCCCCGGAAACACGTTTTTTTGGCAAAAAACGTGTAAAAAACGTGGCTTTTTTTCGTTTTTTCTGAATAACTTCAAAATTATACATTTTACATAAAAGTCATCAATAC
Source organism: Maratus speculifer (assembly GCA_964019185.1). Lineage (NCBI taxonomy): Eukaryota > Metazoa > Arthropoda > Arachnida > Araneae > Salticidae > Maratus > Maratus speculifer. Next base: position 76,950,897 of record OZ025294.1, read on the forward strand.
GTAAATTAAAGAGCACAAAATTTCCTACATTTTGTGTATTTAATGTTTTTTTCTCTGATCAATAGTTTAGCCGTGAGAGAGCCACAAAAATGGGTGTGAAAAGCAGAAAATTCTGAAAAACGTGAATTACAGCACCGTACGTCGATAAAACATGAAAAACAACCATTTTACACAAATTTTTCCCACTTAATAATACTAAATATATTATTAATGACTATATTTTATTAATCTGATGTTCATTGTTTCTTTCTAAACTGAAAAATAGATAAAAATGAGCATATTTGTGATGAAAATGTTCATTTGCTATTACAAAATAATAATAGTAATAATTTCTTAATTTACTTTTAAATAATGTAAATAAAATAACTAAAACAGGCTTTAACATATAAAAACTGACACGGATTCCAGTTCTTAAAGATCTAGAAGTTCAAAATATGGGTGTGAAAATTAAAAAAACCCGGAAAATACGAATTATGGCACTGTACATAGATTTAACATGAAAAATGATCATTTTTTAGTAAAGATTGACTTTTAATGATACTGAAGATATTATGATCGACTATATTTTACAATGAAGTTGCTAACAATAAAAACGACGACTCATTATGAATTATTATTTAATAATAAATAAGTAAGTACATTAGTAAGTACATTTACTTAAAAAACAAAGTTCTATTTTCGCTTTCTTTTATTTGAGAATCCCTGCTTTTCACCGACATCTACAAAATAGAAAATAGACGAATGGAATTAGTGGGTGTTTTTATAACTATCAATATTATACATAAAAGTTTTTTTAATAGTAAATATTTGATACCTTGCAGCATAACTATTTCCCCTTCCATTGGGTCCTCTGATTCATCATGTGGGCAATCCATTTCCAGATCGGTTTCAGAGTCTAGTTCATCCTCTTCGTCTTGACACATAACTGCGATGTTTTTGCAGTTTCTCGTAGCAAATCTTCTATCTGATATCTTCGCAAATAATTTTTGCTGCTGCTTCAACCACTCGCAATCTCTCATCTCGTTCAGATTTACATATTTGCTGATACCATGCATTAGTCAGTATCTTCCCTCCTATATTTTTGAAACATACAATGGATTTTTTTTCTGATTCTTTGTGATCAGTATGTCGTCTCCATATCTCTCAATGAGGTTAAAATTTATAGCTCTCATATTAGGTTGATAACTCCCTGTAAACTGTTTCATTAGCTCTTCCATGGAGAATTGACACTCGTCATCATGATTTTCAAGATAATCGTATATACTTGGCATTGCTCTGTCGATTGCCTCGGCAAACGTACCACGTTTCTTCTGTTCTTGGACCTTCGGCCTCCTATAAATATATTTAAAACATTTGATGTGGTATTGAGCATCTGCTGCGATAAAATCATTCACTGGTTCGATGCGCTGAATTATAGCCTGCCCATAATCATCATTGCGAGCTCTTGCTGCTTTCAGAATTGTACTCCCATGTGTCGCATACTGTATACAGTACTGCATTCGCTTGGTGGATTTTTCGCTTGTGTTGCAATGAACTCTTCCGAAATGCACAGTCCACATATAAAACAATTAGTTCGAAAATTAAACTTAGGAGTTGATGATCTTAAAATTTGAGGAATGGTAGCACTTTGTTCCTCAACTGTCTTCACATAAGCAGTAATCATCCGTTCATTTACGTATGCTTTTCTATACTTAACATGTATATCTACTGAGGTTTTCCCCTTTAGGAAAACTGCCTTTCCATCCTTTCTTTCTGTAATTGCCTTGATTAACGCTGCAATACCTCGACTAACTTTCACTGACCCCTCTTCTAAAGGAGAGTCACAAATAAAACACAGCGACATCGCGCAAAATCACTTTAGCTGCTCACTATAATAACGAAGACACAAACAGTGAATTACTAAATTATAAGTAAGCAGTTGCATATGGAAACTGAGAGAAATGTGTCCCCCTGATAAGCTAGTGATCTGTGCGACGCATATTTCTAACAGAGGTGAGACTGGCGGGGAGGGGGGGTTAGTATTCTATTGAGCGTGGACATGGGATGCGGGGGTGGGCACTTGACCAACGTTATTTCACACTTGTACCCCTTCAATCAAGAGGGAAACAATTAGTTAACAACAATGCAATTAGTTAAACGATGGGATCAGTTAAAGCCTTTTTTAGTTATTTTATTTACATTATTTAAAAGTCAAATTAAGAAATTATAATTATTATAATTTTGTAATAGCAAATGAAGATTTTGATCCCAGATATACTCATTTTTATCTATTTTTCAGTTTAGAAAGAAACAATGAACATCAGATTAATAAAATATAGTCAATAATAATATATTTAGTATTATTAAGTAGAAAGATTTGTGTAATATGGTTGTTTTTCATGTTTTATCGACGTACGGTGTTGTAATTCACGTTTTTCAGAATTTTCTGCTTTTCACACCCATTTTTGCGGCTCTCTCACGGCTAAACTATTGATCAGAGAAAAAAACTTTAAATACATAAAATGTAGGAAATTTTGTGCTCTTTAATTTATGTATTGATGACTTTTATGTAAAATGTATAATTTTGAAGTTATTCAGAAAAAACAAAAAAAAGCCACGTTTTTTACACGTTTTTTGCCAAAAAAACGTGTTTCCGGGGAGAAATTTTGTTGGATAATGCCAGATTCGTGTTCAGCGACCCAAAAAACATAAAGGGAACCAAAAATCAAAACTACACCAAAACTTGCATTTATTTTTTACCAAATGCCTGGACTATCTGTAGAATCTGCAATTTAAAATAGGGGTTATTATTCAAGGATTCCCATTTGCACCCTCTCTGATCTCCAGGGGATTAATTGCGAGGGTCAGATTTGGTATCATTGAGCTGCTTTTTAAAATATATTTAACACGTATTTTTTTAATTTTCTAATCTGATATGTATTTTTTAAGTTATTCGTCATTTTTTAGACATTTCTGTCACCTTGTATGTAAAATCCCAATGAAACGATTTTATGAAACTAATGAATAAGTTTCAAAGATGTTACTCCTAAAATATGGAACCTTTTCAAATGTAATTAACACCAATTATACGTATTGACTTACGTATTTAAAAAGTGGTATTATTACAATTTTAAATTTTTATTTAGTTTTCGTAAAATTATTATTTTTAAAATTTAATGATATTTTTTAATGATAGCAACCAAATGACCCCATTTTTGAGGAAAAAAGAGGAAAGAAAAAAAATGTAGAAATTATCAAATTTGTGTTTTTTTTTTGTCCTTTTTAAATTGAAATTGAAATTATTTTTTATTTCAATCGAAAGTGAAGACCAATATTGTGATTAAATTGTATTTTTCAGGAAAACCTGAAATAACAATTAATTAATTAATTAATAATAATAATAATAATAATAAATAATTTTTTATTTGTTTTAATTAAATTTTCATCATTTCAAATGGTATTTTTTTCATATTTTAAAACAGGTAATTACTTTTAATTGTTGCAATTGTAAAACAGAGAAAGCAATCATATTTCCTTACGATTAAAATTTTATTTGCAAATTATATTAAAAAAATCAGTATTAAAGAGTTACATATTAAAAATAAGAAAATATTGAAAATTACAATATAAAAATAGTATTTACAATCATTGTTAAAAGATTTCGAGAGCTTTAATAGAATAAATTCATTAATATGCATTTAAAACAGTAAATGGGGGAATTACGTCATATTTAAAATGGCTCACTAATATTAATAAGCAGTTTAAATTTAGGAAATTTATTTACAAGAGATTCACTTCATATTTCAATGTGATTTTTTAACGTTTGTAACCAATTCTAATGCAGCAATCATATAGCCTGTCTCAAAAGTTTAAGCACTATGCAAATCTGCATTAATGTAATTGAAGAAGAAATAATTTTATACAAATTTACTATTAATAGTCGACATTTAATCAAAATAAAATAAAATAAACTATTTTGGGTGGATAAAATAAAAATATATATTTATTTTTATGTATTTTTTCTTTTTTCTTGAAGAAACGCTGTCTCAAAAGTTTAAGCACTTTATGCAATTTTTTTTTAGAAATGCGGGATTGGCCGTGTGTAAAGATGTTGTATGGCAGTATATTGCACTTTTATAGAATTATAAACGGTAGGAAAATTATTCCCTTTCGTTTTAAAAATTCCGAAGGGTAAAGAATTCATAAAATGTGAGATCTTGAAAGTTTTTAAATTGAAATCGCATAATAAAACTGTTTCTGAAATTACAAAAGTTTTAAATCAATCAAAGCGAGGTATATATCAAGTACTTACTAGAAATGGTAATTTTAAGTGGAAATCAAGATGTGGACGACCCTGTATGACGACTGTTCAGACTGATAGGAGAATACGGAGATTGATATTTAGACAAAATATGCAAATTTAAGATAATTTCAGTGTACAGGTGTTCAAAGACATTATACATAGACGCATTAAAGAGTGTAAAAAGGGTGTGATTACATCATACTAAAGAAAATGGCTCGCAAACCGTCTCTCAATTAAATCAGAAATAGGCAAGAAGGAACTGGGCTAAAAAACACATGTCCTACTGGGACAAATGGCTTACTGTTTTATTCAGAGATGAGAAAAAGTGGAACTTAGATGGCCCGATAGTCGGAACGCGTATTGGCATGATTTACAAAAGGAACCAAGGGCATTTTTCAGCAGGCAGTAAAGCGGTAAATCCTTCATGGTTTGTGGGGCATTTGGATTCAGTGGTCAGACCTATCTGGCTTTTCTAAAAGAAAGATAAGAATCAAAAAAGTATCAAGAGATGCTAAACCAACATTTGCTTTCATTTGGTGACATTTTGGAGGGTCCTGAATGGACTTTTCAATAAAGCAATGCCTCAATCCACGTATCAATTTCTACAAAATTTTTGCTTTTTCAAAAAAATGTTAAAGTTCTTGACTGGCCAGTTTTAAGTCCAGGCTTAAAACCGATTGAGAATATCTGGGGTATTTTAACCCACCAAGCTTACGGCAATGGAAAGCAATATGACTCTATTGAATAATTCCAAGAGGCCATTGAGAAAGCATTATACTTTTTGCTACCAGAAACCCTACAATAACTTATAATTTCGATGGACACAAGTTTATTTTAACTAATCTGAAATCACGGAAAAATAATTTGTAAGTAAAAATATTGTAAAAATTATAAATTTGGTTGTTTATTACATTGTGCATAAACTTTTGAGACAGTTTTTTTAAACATTTTTTAAATTATATTTTTTACAATTATGTAATTTATTTTTTCCCACTTTTGATACTATTTATTTAAATAATGTTGCGAAATCTGCAAATAAAAAAAACTTATTCATTCTAACTATTTATCATTCTTTGAAAATCGACATTTTATGGTTGTGCTTAAACTTTTGAGACAGACCTTAATACTTTCTTCCTAACAACAAATGTATTTTTATGCAAAATAAAAGAAAAGTAAGATGACTTTAAATTAATAAATTCATTCATATTTGTTAAAAGCAAAAAATGGGATAAAATACGTCATATTTAAAATGGAAAAACTGTAATATTGACAAACAGTTAAAAATTAAAAATATATCTACGAGAGACATTTATTTCATATTTCAAGATAATCTTTTGGATTTGTTAATGTAATGGATTTGTTAGAGAGAAACAGATAATTTTGATAAAAATTAGGTCAAATTTAAAACGATACATTTAAATTGTCTTATTTTAAACAATGTTTTTTCAGCGTTGTTAAAAAAATACCGGAAGGCAAAGACTGTCTACGTTATTAATTTATTATTAACATGTTTTATATGTTTAACTGATCTTATTTATTCAAAATAATGATTTGCAGGTTTTATGGAAGTTATTGAATAAGAAATTAAGATAAGAATCATGCGATTTTTACGAAATATATTTCATTTCAAGGGAATGATATTTGGTAAAATCTGAAAGAATTCCACCTTGTTGTCATGAAATAAAATTATCTTGTTTCGATAAGTTCTTTGGTTTCGAGGAATTTATGTATCGGGTGGTCATAAAAAAACTTTGCCGGTATATGGAGCTCTAGCAGCCTATCAGTTCAACCGATCGAGGTGAAATTTCAGATATAGCTATTCAGAGGTATGAGCTCGAGATTCTGTGAACGGCAACAAAATGGCGCTCACGGTTACGGTTATAGTTACAGAAACTCAAAATTTTCCAATGACAACACCCATTTTTTTTCATTGCAAAATGCTCAGCGCATGCGAAAACCCTAAAGCGTTTGAACCGTACGTGTATAACAAGAAACGGACACGTTATGCACGCACAAAAAACTGTTCTGCGAATCGCACCCCTCATAAAAATACATGATTGAGGTGCAAGGAGTAAATCTGCATATGACACAGAGTCAGTACACTAATCTCTGATTACAACACAGATAGGACAAAGTTTTAATTTGATTACACATTTTCCACATGGATGCCATCACAGTCAATTACACATTGCACATGTACACTCTAGATTTTAAATATCCCCAGAACCTGAAATCCATAGGAATGAGGTCGGGGGATCGCGGAGGCCATTGATGTTTCCAGCTGAGGTGAAATGTGCCTCGTCTGTTTATAATATGCAAAGAGGTCGATCGTTATTTCATTCATATTGCATGAGAAATTCATTAAGAAAGTCTATATACTGTTGATGGTCTCTCATTTCGAACATTTGGATTCGCTGGCAGCGGTAAAGAAACATGCGGATTACAGAGTGCAATAACTTTAAGACCATTGATTTTGATATATGAAATACACGAGATGCACCTTTTGTTGTTTGCATACGTCCTCTGGTCACTATGTGATGCACTTCCATAACAGTATCCTCAGGAACAGTTGGCCGGCGGATCGCAGATTCTCACAAATGCAGTCAATTTCTTCGAATTTCATTATTAAATCACGAAGAGCTTGTGAAATACATAGGCCACGTATTTGGTGATGGTTTCGACGGTAAACGCCCAGGTTTTCGCAGCATTCATCTCATTTTGATAATAGTTTTACCAACTCACCACGAACGAATTCATTTTGTTGGCATCTGCGAGCTCCGACTGAAGAACTAACATTCCCAACGTACTTTTTATCCGTTTTCTACGCTGACTATCTAGCAAACGACGTTCCGTGATTGGTATTTTGTCTGTGTCATATTCATATTTTCTTCGTGCGCCTTGGTCGTGTTTTTTTGGGGCCGTTCGTAGAGCTGATTTTGTGCTAGCAGAACGCGTCCGTTTAATGCAATAACCATACCGTTCCAAAGCTCTTATATATATACAGGGTGTCCCAAAAGGTCGTTTACAAACTTAACATGCTGGTCTGTCATATCATTATGAACAATATTAAATAGGAAACTAGGGGTCCCAAACGTCTTCCAAAGGAGATATGCGCCATTAAAGTTTAGGGTCCAAAAATTCAAATGATTATAAAAACACAAAAATTTGTCGATTCATTTGCGGTTTTCACTAAAACTATTCTTTATGTCAGTATTGTCTTCAAAATAAATTATAAACATAAATTAAAAAAAATGCCGATAGAGGGCGCTTTAGACTTTGGAGTAACAAGCAACTATTTTTTACCGTTATTTTTTGTATCTCATTAATTTTTTTAGAAGCTTAGACATAAACTTAAATTTTGAGCTCAAAATCTAAGTAGTTGGGAGTGGTTAAGCAGCCCTAACAGAACTGTGAGTTTAGGTTCAAATTCCAAATGATTATAAAAAACAGAAAAATTGGTCGATTCGTTTGCGGTTTTCTCTAAAATCATTAATTATGTCAGTACTTCCTTGAAAATAAATTTTAAACATAAATTTCAAAAAATGCCGATAGAGGGTGCTTTAGATTTTGGAGTAACGTACAACTATTTTTTACCGTTATTTTTTGCATCTCATAAATTTTTTTTAGAAGCTTAGACATAAACTTAAATTTTGAGATGAAAATCTGAATTGTTGGAAGTGGTTAAGTAGCGCAAACTGAACTGTGTTCAATGGGGGTGGGGAGGTTCAAATTTCAAATGATTATAAAAAACGGAAAAAGTGGTCGATTCGTTTGCCGTTTTCGCTAAAACTATTCTTTATGTCAGTATTTTCTTGAAAATAAATTTTAAAGTTTCATTTCAAAAAATACCGTTAGAGGGCGCCTTAAACTTTAGAGTTACTAACAAATATTTATAACCGTTATTTTTTGTATCTAATTAAATGCTTGTAAAAGTTCAAACTGAAATTTTGAGCTCAAAATCTGCATCGTTGTGAGTAATTAAGTAGCGGAAAATTGAAATGTGTTCGAGGGGTGTGGAGGGTAACATCTTAACTCTTGAACACAGTTCACTTTGCGCTTCTTAACCCTCCCACCTATTTAGAATTTGAGCTCAAAATTTAAATCTAAGCATTTGCAAGCATTTAATTAGATACAAAAAATAATTGTTAAAAATAGTTGTTGGTTACTCTAAATTTTAAGGCGCCCTCTAACGGTATTTTTTGAAATTAATCTTTAAAAGCTATTTTCAAGGAAATATTAACATAAAGAATAGTTTTAGCGAAAACGGCAAACGAATCGACCAAATTTTCCGTTTTTTATAATCATTTGAAATTTGAACCCCCATTGAACACAGTTCAGTTTGCGCTACTTAACCACACCCAACGATTCAGATTTTCACCTCAAAATTTAAGTTTATGTCTAAGCTTCTAAAAAAAATTATGAGATGCAAAAAATAACGGTAAAAAATAGTTGTACGTTACTCCAAAGTCTAAAGCGCCCTCTATCGGCATTTTTTGAATTTTATCTTTATAATTTATTTTCACGATATTACTGACGTAAAGAATAATTTTAGTGAAAATCGCAAATCACTTGAGCAATTTTTCCGTTTTTTATAATCATTTAAAATTTGAACCTCCCCTCACAATTAAGTTTGCGTGACTTAACCACTCCCAACGATTTAGATTTTGAGCTCAAAATTTAAGTTTATGTCTAAGCTTCTAAAAAAATTTAATGAGATGCAAAAAATACTGGTAAAAATTAGTTTCTCGTAACTCCAAAGTCTAAAGCGCCCTCTATCGACATTTTTTGAAATTTATCTTTATAATTTATTTTCAAGAAAATACTGACGTAAAAAATAGTTTTAGTGAAAACCGCAAACGAATCGACCAATTTTTCTGTTTTTTATAATCATTTGAATTTTTGGACCCTAAACTTTAATGTCGCATATCTCCTTTGGAAGACGTTTGGGACCCTTAGTTTCCTATTTAATATTGTTCATCATGATATGACAGACCAGCATGTTAAGTTTGTAAACAACCTTTTGGGACACCCTGTATATTACACTAGTGTGCAAAATTTAAGGACGGAGTCCCAAAATGCCAATTTTCAAGCGATAATTTTTATGCGAATATTCAAAAGGAAGTAATATAATTTGAATAACTACTATCCCTGTATAACAGCTAGTCCATATAACCTCTCATTCAGGTCACACATGGACACATGGTCACAAGAGTCACAGTCACTACGGTGAAAAAAAAATAGGAAATTTCAAACGTTTCTTTTATGAGTCTCTATATGTGAATCCACTGTCAAGTCACTGCGACTGCTACTTTGTGACGAGTCACCAGGTGACATTACAGTGTCATTTTATTGAGACTCTCGTGTGACTGTCATTTCGATGCTCAATTTCAAAGTAATTGTGAATGTTGCATTATGATAAATCACCAAACAATGTCCTATTAAATTCACATGGTGAGTTTTCACCACTTTTCACAGTGGATACTTCACAGTATGGTCTCTGTTACCATTTGACAAAGTCTTGTGACAGAAAGTCACTATGTGACTTTAATGTGTCATTATTTGGTTATTTATAATAATGCAACATTCACAATGACTTTGAAATTGAGCCTCCAAATGACAGTCACATGAGAGTCTCAATAAAACGCCACTGTAAAGTCTCCAGGTGACTCGTCACAAAGCAGCAGTCGCAGTGATCTGACAGTGGAGTCACATATAGTAGTCATTTCAGACTCATAAAAGAGGCGCATGGAATTTCCATTTTCTTATTTCGCCGTAGTGACTGTGACTCTTGTGACCATGTGTGATCTCAATGAGATGTTTTATGGACTAGCTATTATGCAGGGATAGTAATTATTCGAATTATATTACTTCCTGTTGAATATTCATGTGAAAATTATCGCTTGAAAATCCCTTCGTCCTTAAATTTTGCACGCCAGTGTATATACACCTACGGCAGATACAAATACACTGCTCAAAACAATTAAAGGCTATTGCAGTTTTAGGTGGATTTTGTATCTGGGGAAACTTTTTAGCTGGTTGATACATGGTCGACAGACATAGTAGGTTATATGAGAATAAATTACAAATGTTTGGCAGAAAAAAATGCATTTTATTGCGCATTTGTGTACAAAAGGAAAAAAACACAATTTGTGCATATAAGAAAAAAAAGAATAAGAAAAGGTGTTTTCTCCAAAGAAAATCATTTTCAGTAGAGGGTATGGTTTCCACGGGCGGCCAGCAACGTTGAACACCTTTGAGGCATGGACTCAATGAGGCTATTAATGACGAGTTGGGGTATTCTCCCCCACTCTTCCAGAAGAGCTCTTTCCAGTTCTTGGAGAGTTTGTGGGGGTTGTTGGCGGCCAGAAACTCGTCTTCTCAGAGTGTCCGAAACGTGCTCGATTGGATTCAATTCTGGAGAACACGCTGGCCATTCCATTCGAACGATTCCTTCCTCGAAAAGGAAATCCTCCACCAGGTTTGCACGATGTGGCCTGCAGTTATCGTCCATTAAAATGAAGTTATCTCCGATTGCTGCAGCGTAAGGGACTACAATAGGTCTGAGGATCTCATCCCTATATCGGCGACCAGTCAGAGCTCCATCTCGAATGATGTAGAGGTCAGTGCGCCCGTCAATGGAGATGCCACCATACACCAACACTCCTCCACCGCCAAATCTGACACTTTCGTGCACGAACGCAGGATTATTCCTACTGCCACGGTCCCTCCAGATGAAAATACGCCTATTATCCGGATGCACAGAAAAACGGGACTCGTCAGAAAACAGAAAATTGCTCCATTCATTTCTCCTCCAGTTGACATGCTCGGTTGCCCACTCCCTGCGGTCGCGACGATGCCTTGATGTTAATCTAACACATACCATCGGTCGGCGAGCATACAGATCTACAGCATGGAGCCGGTTTCGTACAGTCTGAGTTGAAATCGTGGTGCCTGTAGCCGAGCGAAGGTGTTGTTGGAGAAGAGTAGCGTTCATGTTTCGGTGTCTCCGAGCTGTTAACGCTAAATACCGATCTTCATTGGGCGTTGTTGCCCGTCTACGACCTTGCCCTGGTCATCGGCCTGCACATCCACTCTCCAAAAAACGGTTCCAGATCCTGGAAATGACACTTTGTGACACTCCAATGGCCTGCGCTACTTCGGCTTGAGTTTGGTCCCCTTCTAACCTACCAACAATTCTCCAAGCTTCTGAATCTGTCAAATGACTTCGCTGAGACATCGTACTCATAGAAACAAAGCAATCACTGAATGCCGATCATCCTTGTCTTCATTCTCTTTTATCCAGTTGAAAGTCAAATTTCATTCGCTGCCGCTGAAGCGACGTTTTTGACGTCGAACTCAAAATTTGCATACTCCACAGTTTGGAAACCAGAAAAATTTGCATTTGTGATTCTCTTCTTCTATTTTCGGCAAAAAAAATTTCGTTTTTATCTTTATTTTATATAAAACTTCAAATATCCTTTAATTGTTTTGAGCAGTGTATATACACTGGTGTCCAAAATTTAAGCATAATTGGTAATTAAGTAATTATTTTTAAGTAATGAAAAAAATATGAATCGGAATGTGCTGAAACTCCAGGTGTGTAAACAAAATAGTACGCGTCACATATTTTCGCGAAGAGTTTTCCCCGAAATCGAACAGGTGACCGTCAACAAATTGAAAAAGAGCGAAGATCTTTTGGATAACCCTGTCAAAACTAATGTAGCAAAAGCGTTCAAACTGCACATTATGATTAATTGGCTTATTGTAATGTACTGTGTTTATCTTTACAAGGATAGCATGTAAACTCGTAGAGAAATTAAGGTTTTTATAAAAACAGTCCTAAATTTTTCCAAGTGTTTTGCTTATAATTTACAGAGTTCTTATTATAAAATAATGTTCTTTTCTGAAAATATGACAAACATCATTGTACACAATACCCTGTCATCAGAATTTAAAAATAATAAAAATTGTATGAAAAATGAGTATGTTTAGTAAATAATTTTTCATTGCGCATGCGTCAACGATATCAAAATGTCATTTGCATATTGTGTTAGCTAAATGTATAGAGCAACTTCTGTTAAAGTTTCAAAAACATAGCTTGAAAATTCTGAAAATGGGAGCCTATAGAATCAACTCAAAATCCGTTATTCCTAAAGGAAGCAAAAAAATCAGCGGTTTTACCTAAATATAGTTGTACGTGCAATATTGTGTAGGCACTAAACAATGGAATATGGATATAACCCCTCATCTTTTTGCTTCATTTAGGGAATAAACGATTTGGATCTCATTCTATCGACGATAATTTTCAGAGTTTTTAAGCTATGTTTTTGAGACTTTCACAAAAGTTGCTCTATAATCTTTCGGGAAAAACTCTTCGCGAAAATATGTGACGCGTATTATTTTGTTTACACACCTGGAGTTTCAGCACATTCCGATTCATATTTCTTTCATTACTTAAAAATAATTACTTAATTACCAATTATGCTTAAATTTTGGACACCAGTGTACATACAAACATATGTCTATATATATGTACACATATATGTGTGTATACATAACATTGGTTCCTAGTTAACCGAACAATACAAAATAATTTGTACAGGTGAATATATCTCTATTAAATACTCTGTTTGAATAATAAATAAGAATAATAAAGCATAAATATATTATAAAGTTTACAACTAAATATAATGAAATGTGTTGCGTCCTGATTTTATTTTCCTCATTCTTTTGCTTTCAAGAGTGAATAAAACTGTTTAAAATAATATTAAGTTAAACAGCTTAAAATTTCACAATCAAAGGGAAATTAGTGGAACCCAGTTAAAGAGAGATTATCACTGGTTATTAAATTATATTTCAATCTACTTTAATCCATTTTAAAACGATCCAATCAGCGTATTTTTAGAAACTGCGGTTTCTGAAAGAGGGTTGGTGGGCGCAGTTCCCAGGAGCCAATGCCCTATAGTTATAAAATAAAAATTTTAATCTCCATTTTTATTTCATAATTGCTATAAATAAAATGTAACAATGTCAGATCTGTTAGTAATATCAGTTTTTAGCTCACAGGCTTTCACAGCCTGAGATCTTATGTGCCCGCCCGTTATGTATGTATGTACGTGTGTTCGTGCGTAAGTGCGTAACGCGATAAGTCATAATAAAAATACCCAATCCACTTGAAATCTTGGATATAGGTATATCTGATAAGGCGCTTCATTGATTAGTGTTTGAATTTCATGCGATATGTATAAGAGGGGGGGGGGCGGGAGGATCATGCCCCTTCCCTTAATTGATATAAATGGGTTTTTCATGCAGAATTATCAGTTTTCGTTTAAAATTTAGATATAGGATCATTCTGATGAAGCGCCTCCGTGGTTGGTATTAGGTGTTCATTGGATAAGTATAAATAGGGGGATCGAGGGTTCTAATGCACCTTCCCTTAAATTATATATATGGGTTTTTCATGAAAATTATCAGATTTCATTCAAATCTCTGAATAGTTTTGGAAGTTTAATGGTTAAGTATAAAAGAGGGGGCATAACTCCTCTTAAATTATATAAATGGATTTTTATTAAGAATTTTCCGATTTGCTCTGAATTTTGGATATAGATTTCTTACATGATAAAGCATGTCCCTGATTAGTTTAGGGGGGGGGGATCAATGATTAAGTATAAAAAGGGGAAAGGGGGAAGCTGTTTCCCCTCTTTTAATTATTTTTTCGAACGGTCTCAGCCCTTAAAAAATATAAGGTTACAATGCACAATTAGTATGCGTAGCCTCTGAGCTCAATGCCATCAGTTTAATTGGACAATATTATTTTTATTTATTATTTTATTTACTTTGACAAATATACAAATACTCACAACAAAGTATAGAAATAAATATTTTTCCAGTAACTAAATTGAAAATGATCTTTTGATACATCACATTTCCTTTCAAAGTATAAAATAAAGATAATGATTTGTAGGATTTATGGAAGTTATTGAGTATGGAAAAACTATGCAAAGCATGCCATTTTTAGGAAATACTTTTCATTTCAAAGGAACGAGATAAGGAAAAATCTGAAAGAATTCCACTTCACTTACATGAAATAAAATTCTCTCGCAAGGATAAGTTCTTTGGTTACGAGGAATTTTTGTAATCTTCTTTAGCTATAAGACAGTTTTTCTTAAAATAAAATAGACATGTATATATTAACTGGTACATAAAAATATATCTGTATTAAATACTCCGTTTGAATAATAAGCAAGAATAATAATACATAAATACGTTTGCAACTAAATAAAATTAGACGTAGTGAAAAATTGTGACTTTATTTTATTTTTATTCTTTTGCTTTCAAGAATCATTAAAACTTATGAAAATAAAATAAAATTAAAATGTAATAAAATCTTGGAATAGCGAACATGCCGTGACTTTAGAATTTGAAGTTTATTCGGATATGCCAGCTGTTCAGTGGTAAAAACATTGAATTAAACAGAGAATGCGGATTAAAAAAGTGACCACTTAATGTAAATGTGCTGTACTCAGGAGTTTGTAATTTTGAAGTTTTAATGTATATTTTGTTATTACAAATGTTAATTACTCTTAATTATTATTAGAATTCAGTATCTAATCTATTCTAATATTATAAAGAAGTAAAAATTGTTTATTTCTTTGTAGGAGTTAATCTCTGGAACTACCTAACCGATTCTAAAAGTAATTGTATCAAAGTGATGATGTTAGTCAATGTTTAAACATTGTTTATAGCTTAAGTCTAGGAGGAAGCCTAAAAGGGGTGCAGTAACAAAAAAATTCAAAAAATGCAATTTTTGTGTTGCTGAAGAGCTTTTAAACATAAAGTTGGCATTGGGGTTACTTATATAATACTAGAAGACAGCCCGTCAAAATGACGTGTTTGCATTTTTAAAGTGATGATAAAAAATACAACTGTGGTCAATCAGCCACTGGCTTAAACAATTTTTAAAAATACAGCATTTAAACATGGGGGGGAAAAATCTATAAAAAAAGAAAATCTTAACAAAAATTTGCATTTAAAACTATAACAAAACTGTCTGGTGGATGGGGGGATTGTAGTGAACAAATCGTAAATACATAAATTGTAAAAGAATAAAGTAAGGTAAAAAAATCAATTATAAAAGAATATATTGTGAAACTACAGCCAAAATATATCGAAAAATACTGAAAGAAAATAATAAAAATATCTAAAATGGATAAAAAAATTTCCTATTTTGGCCCATTTTTTAGCTAATACTTAAAAGAAAACACTCTATAAGATCGAAAACAATGTCAACAATAAAGAGTAAACAATGAACGCGTTTGGGAGATACAGGCGCTTCGCGCGCGAACTCAGGAGTTTTTATCGAGTGCTATTCCGCTGTAAGATCCACTCCACATATTCTGTCTCCTGAGCGCGCGCTCTCAGCGCGCATAGATCCCGAACGCACCTGATCATTCTTGAGTCGTGATGTTACAAAGGAGTCATTCTAAAGATTCAATCACGGAATTTGTCATCCTTGAATGGCAACAGTATTGATTTGTATACATTTTTTGTTTGGTTTGTTTTTTTCCGTAATTGCTGGTTGTTTTATTTAGAACTTAAACATTATAATTAAATAGTTTTTGTAGGTTTTAGAGAAAATGAGTAATGAATAAATCTTTCACATGTATATCTTCATAAGTTGAACAGTTAGAATATTTGTGAACAGCTCGGAATAGTTAAGCCTAACGTGGACGCAGTTGCAATAGGTTTATTTTTCTCGTGGATGGGTTGTCCCCGGAATCGTCGTACACGGAGGGGTTTTATTTATATAATATATAATCTCCAAGAAAATTTTCTAAAAAAAATCGAAATTTAAAAGGGGTAAGAATGTACAAAAATATTTTAAATGTATATTTCTACGCAATCTTAGAAAGCATTGAAGCGATAAAAAAAAGTTTCAAAATGAAGGTAACAGTACTTTGCTTCAAGAAAGGTTATATTTTATGTAGTCGCCACTACCCCAAAGGGGTTGCAGAAGCAAAAGCATTCTAAAAATGCGATTTTTGTATTATTGCAAATACTAAAGAAAGGGAATTTGGCATGGTAGTTACTTATTAGAGAAATAATCTCTAAGAACATTCCTTAAAAAATTCGAATTTCAAAAGGTGTGAAAATGTGCAAAAAGCGTTCTAAATGGTTTTTTCTATGCAATCTGAGAAAGTATGAATCCGATTTTAAAAGTATTTGTAAAAAATTTTTGGTAACTGACTTTCATCTAACGTAGGCTCAATTTTATTTTGTTGTCACAACCACCTGGGCCTTGCGAGAGCTAAAAATGTTCTAAATTGCAATTTATGCGATACTGAATGAACTAGCAACTTGAAATTCGGCATGGTAATTACTTATAAGATATAAATCTTCTACAAGAAGATTTAATAGAAAATTCTAAATTTAAAAGTCGTGAAATTGTAAAAAAAGGTGTCCTAAAAACATTCTAAATTGAGATTTCATACTCTATCTAAGGAAGTATTAAACCGGTAGGTTTAATAGTTCCTACCAGTTTAATATTTCCGGTTAACTATTTGCTGCAAATATTAACCGGCCATCTATTTGCAGCCATTATATTTAAAAAAAATGGCTGCAAACAGATGATGACAGTCCCTACTCCAAAATGGGCTACATTTTATATTATTATCACCACCACTTGGGGTTTTAGGGAAACAAATGTTGTAAGTTCCGTTTTTTTGTTATACTGAGGACAACTTTTTGAAATTTGGTTTAGATGAAGTGAGTGTAAAGTGTTCTAAGAACTTTCTAAATTTTATGCAATCTTATGAAATATTAAACCGATTGAAATTAGTCGGATGTGGCAATCCCAAAGTTTTTTTCTATCTCATACATGTTAATACTTCCTAAAAAATGAAGCACAGCAGCGTCACCAGTTTGGTAATTTACACCAAAATTTCATCAGCAGTAATTTATGTCAAGTTCTAACTGAAAATGAAGTTTGAGGAAAATCCTTGCATTAGTTTTTGAGGTAGAATCATTGCAGAAATCATAAGTAAATCTGGAATTAAGAACCACCTGTTGAGCAATTTACTTCAAAACTTAAAGAATACTATTTTATATCAGGGACTAATTAAATCTAAAGTTTAATGAAGGTTCGTTTTTCTTTCTGAGATAGAGCTATTGCGATAATCATGAATGAGGCTGCACAGAAGCGTTACCTGTTAGCCGATTTAAACTAAAAGATAATCATCACCATATTATATCAAGGATTAAAGGAATCTGAAGTTTAATGAAAATACGTCCATTAGGTCTTAAGATACAATTGCTGAAATCGGGAAAAAGGCAGCATAACAGTGACAATTGTTGGGCAGTGTACAACTCTAGTTTATATTAAAGTCTAACTAAATCTAAAGCTCTGTGAAATTCCGTGCATTAGTTCTTGTGAGTCAATGTTTAGCAAACTGTAATACAAAAAAAAAAAAAAAAAAAAAAAAAAAAAAAAAAAAAAAAATTAACTTAATTTCAATATAACCACCAATTTTGTATCTTAATTTTCATGTTCAACTAACATAGGGAACAACTAAAAAGGGAAAATAGTAGTGTTCGTATTTAACATAATAATTGGATATTAAGATTGTTTATGTTTAGTTGAATAATATATTCAACTAAAGTAAATTCATTGATTTTATGAAGATGCTATTAATTAGCATGAATAAGTCGAAGCAACAATTTGCTGTTATTGTTGACAGTTATTTGTTGTTATTTGTATTAACATACAGTTATTTATGATATTTTACAATCCATTGATTTCTCTTTGTTAAGCTATAAAAAGTTACAAAAATAAAGAAAAGCATGTTCCTTTTAATGACAGAAACCTTGTTACTCTAAGTAAGACACGACGATCGAAAATAATATGGTTGTATCAGATTATTTAACTGTACAAAAATCCATAAAGATATTATTTACGAACTTTGACTCTGCAGAATTGCTGTCCATACCTACAAATAAGTCTATTAATGCAAAAAGTATTTTCAAACTTTAATGGCTGCACGTACAGAGAATGCTGATTTTCAAAGTGTTCACCTTGAAAAATTAGTTTTGTTATTAATAAATTAGTTTGTTAAAATTAGTTAGATATAATCATCTTATTCTCAGGTGATGAAGTACTTGATAAAGGAAAAATGAGAGTATTGAAAAAAAAAATCACGGAAATATCAAGTTTTTGCTGTATGCTAACTTTATTTTCATAGAAAGCATATTAAAAATATATAATTTGGTTTAGAGTAAAATCTTTTTGAGTGCATTCGATGCAGTGTGTCAGTATGCTTTCTAGGAGGCTTTATTTCGAAATATGGATCATATAGAAAAACTCTATCATAATTAACTGTAAAACAAACTCCTTCCTTCGACAGTTTTTGAAGCAATGTCGTGCCATTTTCCCTTCTATATTTCTCTTCCTAAACAGAAAAAGGCTCGATATATTGTGAATTACACTGCTCAAAACAATTAAAGGATATTGCAGTTTTAGGTGGATTTTGTATCTGGGAAACTTTTTAGCTGATTGATACATGGTCGACAGACATAGTCGGTTATATGAGAATAAATTACACATGTTTGGCAGAAAAAATGCATTTTATTGCGCATTTGTGTACAAAAGGAAAAAAAACGCAATTTGTGTATATGAGAAAAAAAGAATAAGAAAAGGTGTTTTCTTCAAAGAAAATCATTTTCAGTAGGGAGTATGGTTTCCACGGGCGGCTAGCAATGTTGAACACCTTTCAGGCATGGACTCAATGAGGCTATAAATTACGAGTTGGGGTATTCTGCCCCACTCTTCCAGAAGAGCTCTTTCCAGTTCTTGAAGAGTTTGTGGGGGTTGTTGGCGGCCAGAAACTCGTCTTCCTAGAGCGCCCCAAACGTGCTCCATTGGATTCATGTCTGGAGAACACGCTGGCCATTCCATTCGAACGATTCCTTCCTCGAAAAGGAAATCCTCCACCAAGTTTGAACGATGTGGCCTGCAGTTATCGTCCATTAAAATGAAGTTATCTCCGATTGCTGCAGCGTAAGAGACTACAATAGGTCTGAGGATCTCATCCCTATATCGGCGACCAGTCAGAGCTCCATCTTGAATGATGTAGAGATCAGTGCGCCCGTCAATGGAGATGCCACCATACACCAACACTCCTCCACCGCCATATCTGACACTTTCGTGCACGAACGCAGGATTATTCCTACTGCCACGGTCCCTCCAGATGAAAATACGCCTATTATCCGGATGCACAGAAAAACGGGACTCGTCAGAAAACAGAATATTGCTCCATTCATTTCTCCTCCAGTTGACATGCTCGGTTGCCCACTCCCTGCGGTCGCGACGATGCCTTGATGTTAATCTAACACATACCATCGGTCGGGGAGTATACAGACCTACAGCATGGAGCCGACAGTCTGAGTTGAAATCATGGTGCCTGTAGCCGAGCGAAGGTGTTGTTGGAGAAGAATAGCGTTCATGTTTCGGTGTCTCCGAGCTGTTAACGGTAAATACCGATCTTCATTGGGCGTTGTTGCCCGTCTACGACCTTGCCCTGGTCTCCGGCCTGCACATCCACTCTCCAAAAAACGGTTCCAGATCCTGGAAATGACACTTTGTGACACTCCAATGGCTTGCGCTACTTCGGCTTGAGTTTGGCCCTCTTCTAACCTACCAACAATTCTCCAAGCTTCTGAATCTGTCAAATGACTTCGCTGAGACACCGTACTCATCGAAACAAAGCAATCACTGAATGCCGATCATCCTTGTCTTCATTCTCTTTTATCCAGTTGAAAGTCAAATTTCATTCGCTGCCGCTGAAGCGACTTTTTGACGTCGAACTCAAAATTTGCATACTCTACAGTTTGAAAACCAGAAAAATTTGCATTTGTGATTCTCTTCTTCTATTTTCGGCAAAAAAAATGTCGTTTATATCTTTATTTTATATAAAACTTCAAATATCCTTTAATTGTTTTGATGCTGGAGGATTATAGGATTATCGGATTGCTGCATATTTCTTTCGAAAAATACCATTCTTCTTAAACTCCAGAACTGACAATTAGGGAAGTTCTTCAGTCATTAGAGTAAGATTAGATTTGAGATATCTTTTGTTTTCCAGATTTTTATATTATCCATATAAAACATTTTTAGGAGTATTTCACTTTTGACGCAAGTTCACAAAGCAATGATAATTCATATCATTACTATAAATAAAGGAATTCGAAAATTTCACTGATATTCTTGTATAAATATCTACAAGTCCGGGAGACAGTATCACATTTATTAAACCAGTGTTAACATCGAAGATTTTGATACAGATGATAGATTAGATAGTGTAGACAATAAATTTTCCAGTTATCTGGCCATAATTGGAGTTTATTGCTTAAGAAATATCAGGCATCCTACTAGAATATAAAATTAAAAGCAGTACCATTGTTGATGTTACTCTGAGTCAGTGTCAAAAAAAGCAATTGGTTTGCCATTTATTTAACATTTAAGCAAGTTTTGTGATGTTGCTATGGTAGCATCTTCCGCTGGCTCATCAATTGATGGACTCTTTCGTTATCTGTACATCTACTTAATCATGTCTACCAAAATCATAGACTCTAAAACTAGTTACAATAATGTGATGCTGTCACACGGACTGTATTTGGGTCGATTTAAGAAAAAAATAAATAAACGTTAAAAATTCTTTTAAAATAAAAAATAAATTAAATAAGTACAAAAAAAATTCATTTAAGCATTTGGATTTGATTGATAAATTTTCCGTTTCTTAAACATAGTTACAAAGACATAAGCGTTTTTAGAAATATATTTATTTAACGAATTCAAAGTGCTAAATTTATAAATTATTATAAAGTTAGTATAAATGTTTAAATTTAAATTCGACCAAATTTTTGGTACATAATCTTAATTTCGGCGAAAATATTGTCGAGTATTGCGCATGTGCAGAATTACATCTGTATTCCGAAAATCTTGTTTATTTTTTCAGGAATTATAAACTTCACTCAACGATATGACGAAGGCGTAAAATAAAAGTATAGTATAAAACATCTTATGACAGTTTACAAAAGTCATTATGAAAGGCAAAGTGATTTATTATATATTCGAAAATATCGAATTATCCCCCTTTACCTTCTTCACATTTAAATATTAAACCTGCAAAACTATTAAGAGATTAGCCTTATCAAAAATAAACTACATCCAACATTTAAAGCAAATCGGATAATTCTGCATAAAAGCTCATTTATTCAATTTAAAGTGGGTGGTAATCGCCCGTATCCCCTTTTATACGTAACAAAAGAACACAACTAATCAGAGAAGTATCTATCACTTCTTCTGTATCTAAAAATTGAAGCTAATAAGTTAAATCTCCATGCAAAACCATTTACCTAAATTAAGAGGGATAGTCCACCTACTACCCTTTATACTTATCCAGTGAATTCCCAAAACAAATCACGGAAGTGCGTTGTCAGAAATAACCTATATTCAAAATTTGAAGGAAATTGGTAAATTCTGCGTGAAAAACCCATTAACGTAAATTATCGGGGGGGGGGAGATTACTCCCCTATATATTTAACCAATGAACATCCAAAACTAATCTTGTAGGCGACTTATCAGAATAATCCTATAAATAAAATTTTAATGAAATCGGATAATTCTGCATGAAAAACTCATTTATCTAAATTAAGATGGTTGGTCCCCCCTTCACCCTTCCTTATTCTTATCTAATGAATTTCCAAAACTAATCATGGAAACTCCTCATCAGAATGATCATGCATCTAAAATTTGAAGGAAATTCTATAATTCTGCATGAAAAACTCTTTTATATAAATTAAGGGGAGGGGTATTAGCCCTCGTTGCCCCTTTTACACTTATTAAATGAACTCCCAAAACTAATCAGGGAAGCGCCTTATTAGAATGAAATTATATCCAAAATTTAAGGTAAAAAAATCCCTGTCGGCTGGGCCTATAGGCGGAGGTAGATTTCGAAAAGTGCTCATTTCAACAACAAAAAAATATATGATTAGAGATAAACCCAGTTTAATAACTTCATTTGTCAGTTTATGAAAAATTTTTAATTTCATTTTTCTGCAAAAACTGGTTTTATCAGAATCATCTTAAGAAAAATTTAGCTCAAATGCCCATTTTGACAACATATTTTGAAATAGATTCTGAGTTTATTAAAAAAATCGACCAAAACAGTACATTATACAGCTCCTAAATAACAAAAAACTGTCAGTTGAATGCATTTGAGAAAAAAATTGAATTTAAAAATGAGTCATAAAATAACCGATTTGTTGTATGAATGCATCCTTAATTCTTTAATCATGACTGCTTCGGAAAATTTTGTGCGAAATACTCATTTTGACAGCATTTAAAAAAATATATTCTATCTTTATCAAAAAACTGACCAATGCGTCACAGTATATAGTTCCTAAATAAGAGGATCTGTAAATTGGATGCGTTTGAGAGCGAAAATGGATTTTAAAACGAGTCATAAAAAACGCAATTTGCTATGTGAAAACTTCCTTAAATTTTCAAATCACAAAGACTTCGGGAAATTCTGTTCAAAATACCCTTTTTGGTAGCCTTTTTCAAAATATATTCTGACTTTATCGAAAAACCGATCAATCTATCACATTATATAGTTCCTAAATAAGAGGATCTGTAAATTGGATGCATTTGAGAGCAAAAAGGGATTTAAAAACGAGTCAGAAAAAAACGCAATTTCTTATTTGAACACTTCCTTAAATTTCAGTCACGATGATTTCGGAAAATTCTGTTCAAAATACCCTTTTTGGTAGCCTTTTTTGAAATATATTCCGTCTTTATCAAAAAAACTGACCAATGCATCACATTATATAGTTCCTAAATAAGAGGATCTGTAAATTGGATGCGTTTGAGAACAAAAATGGATTTAAAAACGAGTCAGAAAAAAACGCAATTTCTTATTTGAATACTTCCTTCAATTTTCAGTCCCGATGACTTTCGGAAATTTTGTTCAAAATACCCTTTTTGGTAGCCTTTTTTGAAACATATTCTGTCTTTATCTGAAAATTGACCAATGCGTCACTTTATACAGTTTCTAAATAAGAGGATCTACCATTTAGATGCTTTTAAAATAAAAAATGAATTTAAAAATGAGTCAGAATATAAGCAGTTTGGATTTGAGGTTTTTTCTCCAACTCCTATTTTTGTTTAATTTTTTTTTGCTATAGTAATTGGTCCTATGAAAAACTTGTCAATATAAAAATTGTAGGTATTGATGAGGAGATGTAAAATAAATTTAATTGGATTTGATATCTTTAAAATTAACGGAGTTATGGATTTTTCTCTTTTTTCAGCGCCCTTTTTCTTTTCGTTTTTAATTTTTTTCATCGGTAAAAGTTGGTCCTATCAAAAACTTGTAAATACAAAAGTTTTAGATAATTTTAAGAACATTTACAAAAAATTTATTTGGGCTTGATATCTTGAAAATTGACGAAGTTATGAATTTTTTTCTCTCAAAATCCCTGTTTTTTTCGCCCCTTGAGCCCACTTCTAAATTTATCAAAAATCTGTCATGCACATACTTTTGGCCCATTTTTAAGAAGTAATATAAACTTTAAACCGATTCGATATCTACTTTAATTAAGAAGTTATGGCGTTTTTTTTGGTTTTCACAAAAACGCCCCCTATTCCGACCCCCTTGGTCCGATTTTGCCCATTAACGAACTTAGCCGAGATTTTATCCCCTTTGATTTTATGTGCAAGTTTGGTGGAGATTGGTGAAGAATTATAGAAGTTATCGTGTCCATAAAAAAGTGAGATATATATATATATATATATATATATATATATAGATAGATAGATAGATATATAAACTGGTGCGATTGCAATAGGTAGTATTTCTTACGAAATCTACCTAATTGAATACTTTTATCATGAGTTATTAGGTTGCATACATACATACATACGTACGTTACAGAACGGGCGGGCACATTTGCTCCCAGGCTTTGATAGCCTGTTAGCTAAAAATGAGCTTACAATAAAAGGCTTAATTTATTTGGCTACTGTTTTTTATTTCATATTCGCCAAATTGCTAATGCTGGCTAAAAGCAAACGAGTGATTCCAGACAGGGAAACGTATATATGCACGTATGTTTATCAGAAATGTGTAGACGTACATTAATTAAGCAATAATTATATATTGCGTGTGTGTATGTGTGTGTATTAATTAAATTAAATTTATTTTTAATGCATTTTCTTTTTTCTCTTAAATTGAGTTTCAGTCTTAAAATCTAGTTTCGGTCAAATACCCGTTTGAATGTCACATATGATTTTCATGAAAGCTTTATCTTTATAAATGTCGGACGTAATTGTTCAATATTAAAATTCAACAAGTAAGAAAAATTATGCGTTAAGCATAGATTATGAAGCACTTTCTAACACTTCATGAAATCTTTAACAGAATTTCGCTATTTAGGGAAAAAAGGGCATATAGCCCAAATATGTATCAAAGTACTTTTGAACAGACCTGTATTTCATTTGTTTGTTGATATAATGGGAAAATTTAGCTTAGCAAGAAAATACCTAGTAGCTTGAAATTTCTTTTTCAGCAATTTATACTAATAGATGAAAACATACTTGAATACTTTTGTGCAGCCATGTAGTGTCAGCATTAAGCTAAAATGTACTGTAAACCCAAACACTTTTAAAACAACTGAAATCACATTCTCATAAATTATCATTCATAGGCGTCCATGTACCCAATTCTTTGCGTGGATCTGTATATCGTTTTATCTTTTTTCTGCAAACATTTCTCAGTAAAATGAATGCAGTTCAGCGTAAAAATGCTATTTGAAATTTTTTGTATCGCCCTGTAAATGCTATGTGCTTCATATTATGCAAGACAGTATCGTATAATTTATATTAAGCTTCAGTGACATATATCAATTTTACTATGCATGAAACATTTTAATATATTTAAAATATGTCGCACCCCCCCCCCCTTTACCGTTATCTATTCAACTTCTTTTGTGCGGCCCTGTAAAAGAATAATAACTAATATTTTCACTGCATATTTTACAGAATGCATATTTTAGTGCACTTTGCGAATCCATACATATTTGAGTATGTTTGACAGGGTGTAACACCTTTAAAATTCATTTGAACGATTTTTTCCTACAGGCCTTAATGTATTGAAAAACTTTTGATTATATCTGTAAATAAAATAATGATAGTAGAAACTTCATTTTCAATAGAGTTCATGCTAGGGTAAACATAAATAACCTACAAAAATTTCATAGCAATCCGAATATATTTACAGGAGTTAGAGAGCGGACAGACGGAAAGACAAACCGAATGCATAAGCACTTTTCAATTTTGTTGGAAAGTGCTAAAATGATTATGAATGTTATAGGATGTGAGTGATGTAATTAAAAAAAGTTTAGCATTAATTAATGGTAATCAATCATATATTGTCTTGGAAACGATCACAAGCCATAATGAAAACTAGTCGTTGGGTGGGGAAGGGGGCATCGTAGTACCATGGATATGCATAATTTAAAATATGAAAATTAAACATGTGTCAACTATTTATAAATTGCATCGCAAATCCAAAACAAAATTTAAACGTACATTTAAACATAACCTATAGTAATGCTCTATTAATGAATTGTTGATGAACCAATTTCCACAAATTATATAAAACTCCAAACTACTCAAATAGTTCCGAATTTCGTAAAAGCATCCTTATAACTCCAAAAATAGTAATCATATTAACGAACAGTTTGCTGCTTTGGATTAAGCGTCTTGTATCCATTTAAAATATAGCTTTTAATTGAAATTTGATTGAAATACAGTTTCATGAAAAATCGAAGAGTGTGGAAAGTAGGATTACAAATATCTTGGCAACTAGTTTTCTGATCGACTTCATTCTTTATGCAAAATTTGTGTTATTTTATTGTTTTTTACATCCACTCCTTAAAATGAAAAATTTCGAAAATATTCATATAACTTTTATCAGAACGAACATTTTGAGAGTCCCCAAATAATAGTTCAGGATAATCAAGGTTACTGATAATACACTCATGTCCATAAATTAAGGATAGTTCGGAATCACATGGAAATCAAATTCTAAAGTAAAAATTTCACTAGCAAAATTATCACACATATCTTCAAGACTAATATGCAAATTTTAGAATGACATCAGGTGCAGGGTTGGCAAGTTTTTGACAGTGTGCGGTTTTATCCGGTTAAAACCGTGGTTTAAACCGTCATGGCTAAAACCTTTTGTCAAAAACCTCGTCAGAAACCTCAAATACTACACTGATCTGTAAAATTTCACATTAAACATATGTCACAAATATACAATATTAGATGTAATATTAAAAATTCAGTTTTACGGTATTGTATATTATCATTTCCGAAAAAAAAAATTGTCATAAATCTGAAAATTTGACTCGCCTCCAAACTTGCTCAACTAGCTATGCTTCTGCTAACAAGCCCTGCTAGCTCAGCACCAATTGAGAGAGTATTTTGCAACTTTGGCTTCATACATTCTAAACTCATAAACTATTTGGGTGTAAATAAATGTGCTAAATTGGTTAAGTGCTATAGGATACTGTAGGGTAAAATTGATCCTGATTATTAACTGTACAAAATTATTTTCTTCTGTTTGAACATTCTAGAAAACAATGTTTTATTGCAATTAAAGTAATTTAATTTTTTTTGTAATTATTAAATTACAGTATAATTAATTTTAAATAAAAAATTACTCAATGTTTCTCTCTTGTTCTTAAATTTTTTAAAGTGCATTACACGTTTTTGACGGTTTAAGCCAGTTTTTGACGGTTTAAATCAATTTTTTACGGTTTAAACCAGTTTTTGACGCTTGTCATGTCAAAAACCAGGTTCTGACATCAGAAACCCAACCCTGATTCAGGTGGCGCCAATAGTGCGTTACAATGACGAAAGTGTGAGAGAGGTGTATAAAAGGAACGGTGGCAAAGTAGTAAAACTGTTTTAAAGCATTTTCTAAGTCTCTAAGTGCCAAAACCGAGCAGTTATGACACACAGGACACATGTGGATGATATTTTACGTGGTAGAATTATCGGCCGTCTGGATTGTGAGAGTATTCAGATGGAAGCATCCGAGGAGCTTCGAATTGCCCAAAGTGTAATCTCTAGACTTTGGCAATGATTCCAAGATGGTGGAAATGTCAGTAGACGTTACAGTACACGTATTCTCCGAGTTACAACCATGAATGAAAAACGTTATTTGGTAGTAACTGCCAAAAGAAACAGACGGAGCACAGCATCAGATCTGTCTCCTTAGCTATCTTCAGCCACGGGTCCGACTGTTTCAAGGTAAACCGTGTACAGGCAATTGGGAAATATTGGTCTATATGCTCGCAGACCTGTTAGATATGATCTGCTCACGGTAACTCACTGTCGCCTGCGGTTAGCCTGGAGTAGTGTATATGCAATGTGGACATCGTCACAGTGGGTTTGTGTACTGTTTTCCGACGAGTCCAGGTTTAATTTGTAGTCTGATTCACGTCGGACTTTCATATGGTGAACGCCAGGCACCCATTACCACCAAGACAACATCATGAAACGACATCGTTATGGTGGTGCAGGATTGGTTGTTTGGGGTGGAATTATACTGGGCACCAGAACAGATCTACATGTTCAAACCAGAACCATGATTGGCCAAATTTATCGGGTCATCATTCTGGAACAACATACACATTTGTTTGGGGGTGCCATGGGCTCAGAATTTGGTTTATGGACGATAATGCCCGTCCTCACTGAGCAAACATCGAAAAATATTGCCTTCAAGCTGAGGATATCACCCGTATGGATTGGCCAGCATTTTCGCCTGACTTGAATCCGATAGAGCATGTATGTAATATGCTTGGCCGACGGCTTGCAGCCCGTCAACCACCTCCTACATCTGTGTCGGAATTTCGGATAACATTGCTTGCAAAGTGGAGGAATCTTCCCCAATATCAACTTGATAATTTTATACTCAGCATGCCTAGGCGTTGTGTGGACTGCATTTCATCGTCTGAGAGACATACAATTTACTAACCATCATACCAACCATATAATGTTAAAATTTTTTAAGGGGGGTAATTTTTGGTAATTGCTCTAATGAGCAACAATTGCCGATTTTATAAATGTTATTATACATATACCATGTTTTTTGTTCTTTTTCATTTGTTTAATAAATGGGCTTGAGTAATAAGTCACGTTGTGACGGTATATTCATGCTGGGTGTCATTTGTCACGTTATATGCAGACATACTCATTAATTTAGGTTAAAACAACACAGTTTATTAAAATGATAAGGGCTAAAGGAAAGTGGAGCCAGTCTATAATTTCACTCACTGAGAACACTATGAAAAGCTAAATCATACTCACAGGCGTCGGTCTAGCTCAGCCGGGGCACCGTCTAACACTTGACACTATTTCCTGGCTGATCTACTAAACAAATCTTAATTTCACAGCCCGTGGCTGTGGATATTTCTTTATTTGCTCAAATAATCAAAACGGAACGATTCTAAACTTTCTTACCAAGGCCGAATCTTTAATCCACTATCTGAACTCCTTTTCGCTTTACTGGAGGCCGTAGCTATTTTCTAATCGTCAGCACCTTACTAAGCAATCATCAACTTCGTTGTCTAATGGCGGAATACACACAGAGGCTGCTGGCTACTACCAGAAACACACAGACGCTGGCTGCTGGCTAAGGCCAGAAACACACAGACGCTGGCTGCTGGCTAAGGCCAGAAACACACACACCACAAACTCACACCCAAGCTTTTATACGCGACAAACTGAGATACTTCTCATTAACATAATACTAATAACCGCGAGCTAACTGCGGAATTCGAAAGAGCACACACACTCTAGAAAGTTAAAGTAAAAGAGAGGATAGATGTCACTTTTACGCCTACAAAATGTTAAATTATTGACGTCACGATCTCAGAAACACTAGAGTGCCTTTATGACTAAAGGTCACTCTCTCAC
This sequence comes from Maratus speculifer, assembly GCA_964019185.1. Classification (NCBI taxonomy): domain Eukaryota; kingdom Metazoa; phylum Arthropoda; class Arachnida; order Araneae; family Salticidae; genus Maratus; species Maratus speculifer. Next base: position 76,980,218 of record OZ025294.1, read on the forward strand.
AACCCCCCCTCGAACTCCGCAGAGAAAAAGGGCTGGGCTAAATGCATGCCCAGAACTTTTTCTTGTTATAAATTTAGAGCCGTAATAAAACACAGTGATGGGTGAAATTTAACGCCGAAACATAACTTTTAAAATATTAACTTTAACCCATCACAACCAAAAAAAAAAACTCAGTTTGCCTCAAATAATCACATATCCAATCCAACCATTCTTCTATCTTACAAATAGCCTCCGCAAAACTTCCAAAAACTCGTAAACTTTCAAAACTAATTACTTCTCTCAAAACAACCCACTCCACTGGGAGTGCTAAAATTTCTCAAAACACTAACCTTCCGAAATTTTCCTCAATATTGCAATGCAACTATAACTTTACCCAAAAATTTCTCCATAACTTTTAATATACTAGAATTCGCACCAAGTCCAAAAAACCCAATGCGCAAAAACTTTCCTCATCCAAATTCCGACTTCATCTAAAATTACATTTACTTCATACTAAACTAACTCTGCTACTACGTAACACCTACATCCCCATTAGCCAATGAACTAACTCCCAAACTTCTTCAGACTTAACTCCACTTGAACAATAATTGGGGCACATACGTACAGCGGCATATCGCTGTGCTTATGCAACAATCAAAAAATATCAAAAATTTACAAAATGACGTCATCAATCTCTTCATCTGTATTAACTAAAAGAAAAATAGCAGAATCAATACATAACAAAAGGTATACTTCCCTGCAAGAAAATCACATTAACATTCAATTTTAATACAACACAATTTCAAATTCAAATGCAGCTTAAAACTTCGCAACTTGCGGAAACCATTCTCAACTAAAGTACAAAACGCAACTCATAAAACACGAACGATAAGAAGAAAGTTAATTCATTAAATGTTAGTATAAGAGATAGAAACGCGTGTCAAGGACTTCTTGACCGCAAAACACGTGCGCGCCTGAACCGCGGCGCGTGTACAAAATAACCCAAACTACTATCTGTACTTTCTGAAAATTTAAACATACATTAACATACATGAACAATATAACAATATAATAACATTTTAAACAAATAACATAACAATTTAACAATAGATCCAGAATTTTTAAAAGCAGTTAAGACCAAAATTTCCAACATACATAAAACTAACAATTTTGCAAACAAATTTTGAACACAATTAAGCACTAAACGTGAGTCCGTCAAAAAATTCCAAAAATGGCCAAAAGTACAAAACAGTCTCTCTGCTTTCTATTCCTTCACATTGCTACCACATATATGCACTCTAATAGAAATTTAATAAAGAACATTATCACCCAATCATAGAGATGATTCACTGCTAGCAGGCTTCATACTGCAAGATGGCTTTCTCCTCCTGTCCCAAAAGGCTTGTACGAAGGATCTCTCGTCATCAGAACTGTACGGTGACGCCACAGTTGACTGTCGTGCCTGCAGCCTGGTTCTGAATGGATGCCGTGGAATACTCGTAGGTTCCACTCGACGACTCTGCTCCGGCCGGTTCGCTGGGTTCACTCCATGGCGAGGTTCACACTGTTGTTGCCGGTAAACTGAGAGTTGCCTCCTCTTTCTAGACGCACCCGAAGTTACCGAAGATCCAAGGCCACGTTTCTTTCCGGACCTACGTTGTTTCTTGTTAGGCAAAGATTCGGCATTTAAAGTTCGCTTAACAGTTTTACGAGTGTCCAAACGAAATCTTTTCTGAGGATTAATCACTGAAGACGGTGAACTATTAGTTAATTTATGCTTGTGAGGTTGTTGTCTAGTAGATGGAGGAACTGGACAATTTATAATTTTTTGTCTTTTATGACACACAGAGTCCGATGTATTTGACACAGTTCTCTTATTTTTATTATACTTTGCTCTCGGATTGCTAGGCTTTCGACTTTCAATAACAGTCTTTGGAGCTGTTTGACCAAATTTTCTTCTTGAATATTGATGAAAAGAATTAGACGAAGAAGTGCTGGACTCGGGACACTCATTGGATCGGGAATTTCGCGAAACACCACTCGACATATGAGAACCTTCACTACCATTTTCTCTAAACTTATACACTCTAACCTGATCCAGATTAACAGTCATTCTTTCACCATTGACATCAACAACCAAATTATTATTTCGAACTTCCAAAACCTCGAACGGACCTACAAACTTCGGACCAAACTTAGCTACTCTCTTTTGACGACTTGAACTTAACCAATGCTTTTCTACTAACACAAAATCTCCAACTTTCACTTCTAACTCCCTTCTACGCATATTATAATACTGAGCTTGCTTTTCTTGCGCTTTTCCCATTTGAACCTGAGCTTCCTTAACCAACCTCTCAATATCCTGACACATGTACTGACTTTCTGCATCTGACACCATAACTAACCTTTGGAATGGAGTAATAACTTTTCTACCCAAAAACAATTCAGCAGGCGTTTTCCCCGTTGACTCGTGAACTGCCGTACGAAGTGCGTACGCAAAATGTTGAAGAAACTGGTCCCAATTTGCATGATGAGAACCAACATAAGAAGAAATCATTTGAATTAATGTACGATTTACACGTTCAGCCATATTAGACTGAGGACGATACGGAACAGTAAAAGAATGATCGATCTCCAGCTTTTCACACAGGGCCTTAAATATATCAGAAATGAAACAAGGGCCATGATCGCTCACTACCCTAATTGGTGCACCATATTTAGAAATATAATTATCGAAAAATGCATCGGCAACTGCAGGTGCAGAAGCCTTCCTGAGGGGGACTAACTCTACCCATTTACTGAAATAATCAACTATAACTAGTACAAATCTATATCTTTTAGGATTAGACAATGGATAAGGACCGATTAAATCTACACCTACACATTCATTAGGAAAATTTACTTTAATAGGAATTAATTTGCCAGCTGGACTTACATTTTTATAATTATAACGTTGGCATGTGCTACAGCTGGAGACTTAAGCGCGCACTGCTTCCCGCATTTTAGGGAAGTAGCAGGATTCACAAATTCGAGCATAAGTTTTCCTGATTCCTAAGTGACCTGCTAATGGATTATCATGAAATTCTTTCAAGATGGCCTTACGAAGACTAGCCGGAATAAAAACTCTTAATTCACCACATGAATTTACAATTTTAGAATAAAAAAGAAGACCATCGATAAGCTTAAAAGATTGGGACCACTTCTCAAACATAGGCACATCTGCGCTCGGGACATCATCAGGATTTTCCAAATATCGATACAAGCTACCAAATTCTTCATCTTGCTTCTGTTCCCTTATTAACTGCTCTCGTGACCTTAACACCAACGACGACAATGCACAACACTTAACTTCCTCCGTGACCTCTAAACCACCATGCGGGTTTCGTGACAAAGCATCCGCTACCGCATTCTCCTTGCCAGCCCTATGTTCTATAACAACATTATACTCTGCTAACTTCAAACACCACCTGACCATACGAGACGACAACCCCTTTCCATTAGTTAACTTTGTCAAAGCTGAATGGTCCGTAATGACTTTAACCGGTATATTAGTGAAAAAACAACGAAATTTATTCAAAGCCCAAATTACTGCAAGACACTCCCTTTCCGTAATTGAATAATTCCTTTCCGCTGCATTTAAAATTCTTGACGCAAACGCTATAGGTCGACCTTTTTGTGCTAACATCGCTCCAACCCCCACTGCACTCGCATCGCAATACACTTCAAATTGAGACGAATAATCGGGGTGAGCCAAAACAGGAGGGGAAACTACTGCCTCTTTTAATAATTCAAACGATCTCTGAGCTGCTGATGACCATACAAACTTAACCCTTTTCCTTTTTAAATTATACAACGGTTCACATAACTCCGAAAAACGTGGAATGAACTTGGCAAACCAAGCCACCATCCCTAAAAATGTCGCCACTTCCTTACTATTTTTGGGGGGATTCATTGACGTAATTGCCTCAATTTTCTCATTACCTATATTAATACCATCACGCGTAATTTTAACTCCTAAATACTTTATCTCTTTTCTCAAAAATTTACATTTTTCTAACTTAACCGTTAACCCAGCATCTCTTAACAACGTAAATACTTCCCTCAATAATCTTAAATGCTCTTCAAAAGTAGCTGCCATTATAATTATGTCGTCCAGATAGACCAAGACACCCTTACCAAGCAAAGGTTTAAGGATATTATTCATGGCCTTCTGAAACGTTGCCGGCGCTCCCGATAAACCAAAACTCACTCTCTTAAAAGCAAAACAACCGTCCCGAGTAATAAACGCAGTCTTAGGTATGTCCTCCGGCTTCATCGCAATCTGAAAATAACCCGACGTAAGATCTAACGTTGACATATAATTCGTACTCGTTATATTAGCCAAAATGTCGTCAATTACTGGAATAGGATACTGAGGGTATTGCGTTATCGCATTTAACTTTCTATAATCTACTGCAAACCTATATGCCTCTGGATTATCTAAACTTTTCCCATTATTTTTACGACATAACACTACTGGATATACAAAAGGCGACTCAATTGGCATTATAATATCCTCCGCTAACATTTTTTGAATATGATAATCAATTATACCTTGTTTAACTTTATCATAACGATATGGTTTACTAGCAACAGGTGCTTTTAAACCAGTATCAATCTCATGCCACGCAACATGCGTTAAACCCGGTTTATCAGAAAAAACCTCTCCAAATTCATTTAAAAACTTATTAAATTCCTCCCTCTCCATTTCACTTAACCCCGACTCCTCCAAATTAACTGACACTGAAACAGGCTCTTTCTTACTCACATTCTCATCATTATTCACGATTAACGACTTTTTGAAGAAATCCAAACTAATTCCTCTATCCCTCATATAATCCACACCAACTATACAATGCACTGTTAATCCATCTAACACACAAAACTCCCAACATGTCTTAACCGAACGAATTTCAACTTCCAATTCTACTGAACCTTTATTATCGCAAGCTACTCCCTGTGCCGACTGAACCACCAGACTTGACCTTTTCAACTTCTTATACGAAAAATATTTCCGATAACAATCAAAAGAAATGAACGACTTATCTGCCCCTGTATCGAAGACACTTTTAACGACAATACCATCTAACACAATTAACACTTCAGGTAACTCAACCGGATTAATAGTTATTTTATTTAAACTCACAGAAGGCTTTTTCGGTTTGACCTGTGACTGCATACCTTCCGAAATACAGTCACTTACCAGTTTAACTGACCCGACCTCTGAACACATCTCTTTTGCATTGACCTATTTTCAACATTCTCATCCGAAGTTAATCTCCTTATTTGCGAAGAAACATTCCTGTCCCGTACTCCCCCACTACGATCATAACCACTATTCTGTCTTTTTCCATGCATATTTCTCTCACCACTTCTAAAATTATTAGCACCACCACCATTCCTATTACCATTATTCGTATTCGACATATTACGACCAAATCCATCATTTCTATTACGCAAATTACTATCCGGAAATCGCTGTCCCCCTCTCACAAAATTACGTTCCCCCTCATTTCTCAAATTACTATCCGTGACAGGTCTCTGCCGAGGGTTACGCAAATCCCGTTGATCCGAGCTATGCCGAGACTCATACTTCGATAATATCTGGTGCATTTCTGCAAAATTCTTCGGTGCTCTAACTTCAATAAAGTCTTGTATATTTGGATTAAAAAGAGGAAAAACAATGTCCAACAACTCCTCAAATGTAATATCTAAATCTAATTTATTTTTTAGTTCCAGCTTACGAAGATAAAATTTTGACGCCGACTCATATATATTCTGCTTATTACAATAGAACTCTTTTCTCAAAATACTTTTATCTTTAACGGGAGGAAATGCCTTCTTTAACTCAATTACAGTTTGTTCAAATCTTTTCGCTTCCTCAGTAATCAAAAACTTTCCTATATTTTCTAACCACAAAAGTGCTTCGCCCTTTAACGAGCATTTAAGCACTACGTACCTGTTTTTCTCAGGTATATTATTGAACAAAATATAATCATCTAATTTCACTAAAAATTCACTAATATCACCCTCACCGGTGAAATACACTCGTGGCACAATCTCAAAATGTCCGACATTTCGTTGGGCGCCATTTGTGACGGTATATTCATGCTGGGTGTCATTTGTCACGTTATATGCAGACATACTCATTAATTTAGGTTAAAACAACACAGTTTATTAAAATGATAAGGGCTAAAGGAAAGTGGAGCCAGTCTATAATTTCACTCACTGAGAACACTATGAAAAGCTAAATCATACTCACAGGCGTCGGTCTAGCTCAGCCGGGGCACCGTCTAACACTTGACACTATTTCCTGGCTGATCTACTATACAAATCTTAATTTCACAGCCCGTGGCTGTGGATATTTCTTTATTTGCTCAAATAATCAAAACGGAACGATTCTAAACTTTCTTACCAAGGCCGAATCTTTAATCCACTATCTGAACTCCTTTTCGCTTTACTGGAGGCCGTAGCTATTTTCTAATCGTCAGCACCTTACTAAGCAATCATCAACTTCGTTGTCTAATGGCGGAATACATACAGAGGCTGCTGGCTACTACCAGAAACACACAGACGCTGGCTGCTGGCTAAGGCCAGAAACACACAGACGCTGGCTGCTGGCTAAGGCCAGAAACACACACACCACAAACTCACACCCAAGCTTTTATACGCGACAAACTGAGATACTTCTCATTAACATAATACTAATAACCGCGAGCTAACTGCGGAATTCGAAAGAGCACACACACTCTAGAAAGTTAAAGTAAAAGAGAGGATAGATGTCACTTTTACGCCTACAAAATGTTAAATTATTGACGTCACGATCTCAGAAACACTAGAGTGCCTTTATGACTAAAGGTCACTCCCTCACAACGTTTGTTTTGTTTTCGTGCCTTTATTTGCTGGAACTGACATTATCCTTAATTTATGGACATGAGTGTAAATATGTATCTCTCTATTATTATATCTTTTATTATGTTATCAATAAGTACACACCAAATTTCAAGTTTTTATCTCAATTTATTAGGGAGAGAGAACGTTTACAGACACACGAACAGACGGACGACATTTTTTTAATATGTTTTTCGGAATCTTCTGTGTCTGAAACGTGTAAATACGCTATTTTTCTTTTCGATTTTCAAAACGACTCTTACCCTATACTACGTATGGTGGGTAAGTAATAATTGTCATAAAATATATCGATCATTGATTCATTAATATTTTTTTTCAAAGATAACTATGAATGTAGCTTTTTCTTGATTTATGTATCAAAACTATTTTAAGTATTTAAATTTTAACTGAAAAGAAAAGTTTAAAACTTTTTGCATAAGACTATAATTCCACACGAGGATCATGCTATAAAGTCTGAGTTATCAACTCAAACTTTTCATTTTTTAAAATCTCTCTAATAGCCTGCAAAACTATTTAACGATAAAAAGTGAATGTTTGGTCTGCTTTAACAAAAATTAATTTTCCTGAAAAATATAAATTGTGTTCTTAATTATTTAGACTGTATAGTGATAAAAATCACCATAAACATTACAAGAAAAAACTTTTATTTAGGCTGGAACAATAAAAGTCTAAAATAAAATATGAATGCATCTTGATGCATTCATATTTTATACTGAGACTTATTCCAGACTTTAAGTACTGTCTGCTTAAAGTCTGGAAAATTAATTAAAAAGACAACGACTTTGAAAAAGTTCAGCTAAATAAATAGAAACATTTCAGATTTATCTACATGGCACCTTCTTCAGCAGATGTTAAAGGCATAAAGCCCAGACTTAACAGGCTAACTATAATGAATGCAGAGTGGATTCTAAGGGAATTAAAAGTATAAAAGGAGGTAACTTAGCAGCTATAATGTATTTTAACAAGCAAAAGCTAAGATGTGCTGATTCATGGCATCATTTAACTGTTCAAATGGCAACCAGATTTAGCGTTTTTCGCGTAAGGGGGCGAATGAATTTGGTTACTTAATAACATGAAAAAATGGATAAAAATTTAAGATATTAAATAGCATTATATGAATAAAAATTAGGAAAAAATATATTAAAAAATTAAAGCTATTTTCGTACCAAAATTCAAGAATTATCCCCATAAATTAATATTTATTGATGCTTGTAAAATTTAAATCGCATTAATACTAAATTCAATTTGATGCGAGTAATGTATTTATGTGCATTGGACGTTATTTGTTTAAATTATGATACGATTGGTTATTTTTCTATTCTGAATTAAGAAATTAACGCTGTAGTCCCCGCTGATAATCTATTTTTGTGATGCATTCTGTCTGTATGTAATTTTTCATTAGCATTAAGAAAACTGTTGCAAATGAAAATATGAAAAATGGTGGTATTACACAGAAAAGTTTGATAAAAACGCTGATATAAACAGCTTTTAAATCAAATTCTTATTTAAAGAGATATTTAATATTATCCTCCTGACTGCCGCTGGCTGATTTTTTCGCACACTAACTTGCAGGTTTCACTGCAGCATAAGCAATATTTAAATTAATATAATTCTACAAATAAAACCCAATTTTGAAAAATTAAGTTAGGATTAATACTCTCAAAGATTATACACCTATACATAATAACATATTTTGTATCAGTTTGGAAAAAAAAATCTTTTTTTTTTTACATTTTTAATAAATTACAGAGAAAACAACATTACAATTTTACCTTTTTGCCGGGCAGTCAGTTGGTTAAAGTTTGTCAAAATCGTTCCAGTAAAAAAAATTATAGGGGCAAAAAGTATTAATAGGAATTTACGTATTTTTTTGATAATTTTTATTCATTAAAAAATTCCGACTGCATTTATTATTTTTATTTCGACTAAATGCTACTTTCGAGGAATTATTGTCACTTTAAATTCGAATTTTTAGCATTTAGAGAGATATTTTTTACACATGTTAGAAAAGAATATTGTTTTAAATTGTCGCAAAAAAATATTGCGCAAATAATATTTCCTTCATATTAAAATCTTTTTACACGTAGCTACTATAAACAGAAAGAAAAACTTTTAAATTAGTACTAAATGATTACGCATTAAAAGCAGTAAAATATTGAAAATTATTTCAAAAAAACTTTGTTTACATGTGAATTTTAAAAGAGAAAGAATTTTTTAAAAATTGTAAATTCATTATTATTCTCTAAAAGTCGTAAATGGAGGAAATTTCGTCATATTTAAAAAGTCCAAATTATGTCCAAATAATTAACAGTTCTCAAAACAGTTTAAATTCATAAATACATTTGCGTGTCACATTCGATTCATATTTTTAGACAATCTTTTTAAAATATTATCGTGAATTCCAAGGCAGCGCGAATAATGTTTCTTTTCTAACAACAAAAGTATTTTCATAGCATACTTATTTTACTTTGCATATTAACATTATTAAGTGAGCATCGTCGGTTTTTTTTAATTAAAATTATATAATCATCTAAATATTCCTTTCTGGAATTTTAACCCTTATCTTTAGAGCCTTTCTCTTCCAAAGAACAAAAGGTGCGAAATATTTAAATTTTGATTAACAACACTTTCTATTCGTTGCTTTTTAATAACAGTAAAGGAATTCAAGCATTTAAGTAAATTGTCCATATTGCATATTTTGAATTTATTAGTTTATTATTATTATTTTATATAGGGTATCTAAAGTTTGGATGATAATACATGATACTTTTTAATTTTTTTGATTTTGATTGTATTGTTTTCTTTCAGGTACTGTTGCTTTTGAAACAATGCTTTTTTGTTTTTCTTCTGGGAACACTTACATTGTCAATTTCGAAATAAGAGTGTTCTCAGAGTAACTTTAATATTAATAAAAAGAAAATAGAGCCATAAAATTCACTACCTAACGCATCGATCTCCAATATACACAATCAACATAAGAAAAAAATAAGATTTTTAAAAGAAGTCACCCATTGTTTTAACATTAGTGTGTATGTATTTTCGCGTTACTATCGAAGGATCTTAAAATCAAAATAACTTAATTGAATTTTTGAAGTCATGTGCATTTATTATATCTTATAATTTTATATTTCAGAAATAGCTATAATAAAATAATAAAATATACATATTGCAACAAAGCTTTTTCCCAAACAAATTTTGCGAGTTACAATTATAGTTTTATATTATTTTTTAAATTCTAATAAAGCGTATATACTATTCAGTTCAAACGATCATTGATCATAAACCATGAAAACATATTGAAGAATATTGATTTGGAACATATGGCAATATCTATTTCCATCCGATATTTTATTTTTATTTTTCCTCTGGAATAATTATAACTAAAGCAAATTGAAAACATAAACGACAACGGCAAACAAATCTAATGAAATTTCAGCTTCGGTTACTTCTATCTTTTAAGCTATATATATATATATTTACATGTGTATACACTATATTTCTTCACAGCTTATAAAAATGAAAAGTTCAAAGAATATGAATTACAATACCATAAAAAAGTAACTTTCTAAAATAATATTTAAAGCGTAATACTTTTGCATTTAGAAAAGTTAAAACGTAAAATTTGAACGGAATGTTAGTGAATATCCTATGTACTTTGGAATATTCGAGTGAAAATAACAAGGATATTTCTTTCATTTTGCTTACATTTATTGGTATTTTAAAAAGATCTGCAAATTACTTTCAAAATTCTTAAGGCATAAAATAACTTTAATCTTTTTTATGTACTTTTAAGTGACCCATTAAAAAGACATATTACCTTTGGAATCATCTTTTCAATTTTTAATAATACGATAATTTAATAATACGATTTAATGATATGTGGTGGCGCAATACTTATACTAAAAATTAAATAAAGTAATTTTGGAGTAAATGTTATTTTTACATTCACATTTATGTCAAATATAAGAGCCGCAATTGATAGCTACCTTGTAATAACTGATCTTTATTATATTTTGTTGATTGCATATGCGATTTAAATGTAATTTTAATAATTTGGGAAATTGAGTTTTGTAAAAATAGTATTTTGTATATTTTAGATTAAAATAATATTTGTTAGAGAGTTATTTTGATCAACATAAGACGCATTTTTCATTTTTACTAATTTTGAAGATTTATTACATATCAATGAAACAGTTCCTTCCTAAAACTTTTCATTTGTCGAATTTCGACAGTTTCCACCTCGTTTAGATAAAATCTAAAAAATTGGTAACCCCAGCATTCATTAAAAACTTTGTTGAATGCCTGAAAATGAAGATTTGTGTAGTACGGGCAAAAGTGCTTTTCTCAAAAACTATACGACCTACGATAATCACTATAGTTCTCCTTCAAAGTTTAATGTCTACTATCTCTAATTTTTTCATATTTTTAATTTCAGTAGATTTGGAAATTAATGGGGGAGAGCTACATATTTTTACACTGGATTTTTGACGATACCTCCAAAAATATATTACCTAAATTTAAAAGAAATGTATTTTTGAGTTCAGTTTTACGAAAGCTTATTCACGATACCCTACACGGTATACAAAGAAAATATTTTTTTCCTAGTAATTTAATTAGCTCCTCTATTCCTAAATCCTAACTATGTTTGTGAATGTTTAATAATCTATAAATATATGGGTCAATAGTCTTTATTACTTACCCAAATTTGAATTTCCTACGTTCCGTAATTTACGAGTAAAATATATGTACCAGACAGACAGACATAGGAGTGATTTTTGAATGGTTTTGTTTTCTTTTTTTAAATACGAAACCATAAAAAATGAATTACAATTAATGAACTTATTTATTATAAATATCTATATTATAAAGGTAAACATATTTGTGCGTGGCATTGACATCATTTTGTGAATGGCAATACCACACAATCAAATTTATTTTTTTTCATTTTTCGTAATGTAATTTTTTAAACTTTCTAACAACCACACATTTTCAATTTTTACATCATTGTATAGGAAAAAAAATTATTTTCAAATGCACTTTGTTTGTAAGCTGTAGCTTAATTAGCTAATTCACTACGTTTTGAAAATAATTTTCAATCAAGAATTGTTATAATTCATCTCAATTACATGCTGGCTCCATTACATGATAACAATAATAACCATTATGCACATAAAGCAATAAAATCTGTTCAGTATTTATTTCTGACTAATTTTCCATTAATAAATTAAAACTTCCTGTATAAATAAAAAAAATAATGTTTTAAAAAAAGACAATTTTAACATATATGTAATCGAACAAAATATTTACAGAGCGAAATAGTAAAAACAAATTTTAAGTAAAATTTGTTTGCAAACTGCATCCCAGTTTATTGATTATCAATGTTTTAAAAATAATTTTCAAACACGAAAATATTAAAAAATGTATCTCTATAGTGTGAAGCTGGATTGAAAAAGATTAATCCGTTTGACCTTAAAATAATGTAAAGAGTTTTCTTACTGCAATATACCACAAAAAATAATAAAATAAAATAAATAAATAAATAAATAAATAAAACTTCCTTTATAAATAAATAAGTAAAATAATATAAATGATCTACGAATGTAAGATATATATATTTTAATTAAGCGCTTAAAGCACGAAAATTATCAGAATCGCTAAGATTGCAATAAGTAATAAAATCTTGGGCTAAAAACTCTTAATATGCGGCTAATACGAAAATGTCGCTTTTGATAAATTTAAAAACTTTATTTGATTTCGTAATTGATATTTTTCATGTCAAAAGGCTTTTTTGGTTTTAATGTACAATGTAAAAAATATATTGCATGTAAAAATTGTATTAGTTTTCAATAATATTAGTAATAATAATAAATAGTTTTCACTTATTACTCACCCCGGAGAACTCGGTATCGATTTCCTAGTTTTTAAATATCGGATTTACCCATACCAGGGTAAGGTAAAAGAGAATCTTATCTTATTAAATTACTTAAAATTTTTAGGTACTAATAATTTTTGCTTTCATTTTTCACTTTAATTAATGAATAAAAATTTTTCGATTAAGTAAGGCGAAGATTTTACTGCGAAAAGTAGTATTGAACTATATTTTTTATTACTATATTGTAAATAAAATAAACAAATAACCAATAAATAAAATAAATAAATAACCAATAAATAAAATAAATAAATAACCAATAAATAAAATAAACAAATAAAAGTTAGTGAATAATTCGTTGTTCCCATTTTTAGCACTTTCTAACAAAGTTTTAATGTGCTTATGCATTCGGTTTGTCTAATCGTCTGTCCGTTTTCCATGGTCTAACTCCAGTAAATAAAACTTATTTAGGGTCATAAAAGCATGTTTGGTATTGGGTATGAAGTAGGTACGATTAATGGTTTATTTACAGGGAGCTCAAAAGAATTCGATTACACTATGGTAAGTGAAGAAAAATCATTTTGAGAGTATTTTAATGACGTTATGCTATTTCAAATGTATTGAAAATGATATGAATCACTGAATTTCACTACGATAACGCTAAAGCAGAGCATTTACAGCATTTTTTATTAATATAAAAAGACACACAAAATAAATCGGTTACAGAATTATATTTGCGTATTATTTGCTGAGAATACGTTTTAAAGATATGTATGCGCTTTTAGTTTTAATAAGTCTTTTGCCTATTACTCTTTATATATAAATTTTATATCTCATGTATAGCACTCTACAAAGGTATACACATACCATTATCCTTATTAGAAGAAATTGCTGAAAGTGAATTTTCAACTGAAATATATGTATCTCTTAAATGAATTTAATTTTGGAATGCATGTTGTTAATAGATACAAATCTATATATCATATAAAGAAATGCTAGAAAATTGAAATAATTTTCCAATTGTAGATAGAAACAGCTGAAATTTCGTTTTGAAATAAGTTGTACATTTCCATATGGTAAAATGAGACGCAATATTTTAATGTTTAAACGGTTCAGTTTTGTTACATTATTCTGATTGTATTGGAAAGTGCTACATAATCTATGCTTGACGCATATTTTTTTCTTTCTTGTTATAAAACAAATATGCTTTCTTTTAATTAAATTAACTTTTCATTCTATAAAAAATGTATCTTTAAATATCTTTCTTGAAATTTGAAACATAATCTTGAAGTGAGAAAATATCATATTTTGTCTTTTTTGTACAAAGATTTTCCCGAAATGTCGATGTTAACAAAGTTTATGTAATAACAGAATGGTTTAAAAATTAATCTATGCGGAATATGAGGTAGTATATTATAGTATAGCTAATTTACATTCGCCCTCGGAATGTAAGTTTTAAATTAAAATTTACAGATCTAATTGAAAGGAAGATAGTTTCAACAAGAGTGAGAAATATATTTATTAGAATAACTCTAGAAAGTGTCGCATTTCGAATAAACTTTTGAAACTGGAAACCAATTTAAAAGGTACACCATGTGAATTTGTTAAACTCTTTTGAAGAAGTCCAATTTGTCTATAAAATTCATTCTCTAGCTGCGTAATAATGTTAATATTCCGTTTTAAACTTTTAACATTTGGAACAGAACTTATATTTCAATGAATTTAGTAAGAATACGTTAAAAATCAGAAAATACTTAAGTTTTGATATTTAAATAAGCTTTTATAAAAACAAGATTCCTTTTGTTGCCACTGTTGTCAGAGAATATTTGAGAGTACTTTTTATACTGTACAAATAGGATTACTTAACATTTAATATAGTTTTTTGGATATTATAACTTTTAAAGTTAAACTTTTCCTGTTCATTAAATATATTTTACAGACAAAAATTATAAATTAATGAAATTCACACTAACAATAAAAGTGATATTATTTTATTGCTGTTGCATGTATGAATTCAATTACGCAGCTGAAAAAGTAATGGAAATGATGGCGTATTAAAAATTCCTATTCATGTTTGAGAATATTTATTAACAGGTATACTATAACAGTGGTTCCCGACATATGTGTCGCAACTCACTGGTGGCTCGCGGCTGGTGTTTAACTGGGTCGTGGTATAATGGAGGTTTGCAATAAAAATATACATTTTGTTTCATCTGTTTAACAAATATGATGAATACAATGTTTTACAGCAGCAATAATTACAAAAACCATTAATTTAAACGAAAGCATCGAGAGAAAACAGTTTTTTAAAAAACTTAGTCGGTATAGATCTCGTTGTAATATATGACAGCAGTCAGTATGGCAAGACACCCGCTCTTGATCTCGTGGATTAGAAATACTTTCGAAAAAGAGCATTTAAAAAGTCAAAAGCTCTCAAAATCTGACAAAAGACTCCTTAATTGACCTATCTTGTGATTTCTTTTTCAAGGTGGTTTTCATGAAAAAATCAATCCGACATATTTGTGTCTGTTTTTACTACTTTTTTTTGTTTTTGAAAAAAAATACAGAAACGAAATACGTGTAGAAATTGTATTAAGGTTAAAATTAACTATTTTTAGCCCTGATATACTTACCCTTATCGTTAAAGACTATGGCCGTGGTAGCTTACTGGTTATAATCACGATCTCCGGAATGATAGGTCTCGGGTTCGTTGCTGAACATCACCAAAGATCCACCAAGTATAAGCGATCATTAAATTAAGTGGTTCTGAAAGTCCTGTGGTCGGTCTTAGCAACTTCATAAAACGTGTTTTATGAAGTTTACAACAAAGTCTTTACAACAAAGTTGTAATGTGCTTATGCATTCAATTTGTCTATTCGTTTGTCCCTGTGTCCACGCTCTAACTCCCATAAATAAAACTTATTTAGGGTCACAAAAGCATGTTTGGTATTGCGTATGAAATAAGTACGATTAATGGTTCATTTATGGGGACGTTTAAAAGAGAAGAGAAAAAATCGTTTGGGGAGTATTTTAATGACATTACGCTATTTCAAATGTATTGAAACTGATATAAATCATTGAATTTCACTACGATAACGTAAAAAAGATCATTTATAGCATTTTTTATTAATTTAAAGGAACACATAAAAGAAATCGTTTAAAGTACTGCATATGAGTATTAATTGCTGAATATACGTTTTAAAGATCGATATGCGCTTTTAAATTTAAGTAGTTTTTTGCCTCTTATTTTTTATATATAAATTCTTTATTTCACGTATAGAACTGCACAAAAGTATTCACATACTAATCTCCTTATTAAACGAAATTTCTGAAGGTGAATTTTCAACTGAAATATATATATCTCTTAAATGAATTTATTTTTGGAATGTTAATAGATTAATGCTAATTGTTAATAGATACAAATTTCTATATCATATAAAAGATTCCAAGAAAATTCGAATATTTTTCCAATTGTAGATGGGAGCAATTGAAATTTCGTTTTGAAATGAGTTGTGCATTTCCATATGATGAAATGAGACGTAATATTTTAATTTTTTAAACGGTATAATTTTGTTACATTATTCTGAGTGTATTGCAAAGTGCTACATAATCTATGCTTGACGCATTATTTTTATTCTCATTCCTCTTATAAAACACACATGCTTTCTTTTAATTAAATTAACTTTTCATTCTATTAAAAATGCATCTTTAAATATGAAATTTATACCTTTCTTGAAATGTGAAACATAATCTTGAGGTGATAAAATATCTTATTTTCCTTGTTTTATACAAAGATTATCGCGAAATATCAACGTTAACAAAACTTATATAATAACATAATATTTTAAAAATTCATCTATACGGAATATGTGGTAGTATATTATATTGTGGCTAATTTACATTCGCCTTCGGAATGTAAATTTTAAATTAAAATTTTCAAATCTAATTGAAAGGGAAAATAGTTTCAACAAGAGTGAGAAACACATTTATTAGAATAACTCTAGAAAATATTGAATTTAGTCTCACATTTCGAATAAACTTTTGAAGCTGGAAACTAATTTAAAAGATACGTCATGCAAACTTGTTGAACTCTTTTGAAGAAGTCCAATTTGTCTATAAAATTCATTCACTAGCTATGTAATAATGTTAGTATACCGTTTTAAACTTTTAACATTTGGAACAGAACTTATATTTCAGTGAATCAGGTAAAAATATATTAAAAATCAGAAAACACTAAAGTTTCTAGATTTAAATAAGCGTTTATTAAAAAAAGATTCACTTTGGCTGTCATTGTTGTTAGAGAATGTTTCATAGTATTTTTTATAATGTATTAATCCTTTTTCTTAACATTTAATATAGTTTTTTCTGATTTTATAAATTTTAAAGTTAAACTTTTCCTGTTCAACAAATATATTTTACAGACAAAAGTTATAAGTTAATGGCATTCACACTAACAATAAAAGTGATATTATCTTGTTGCTGTTACATATACACTATATTGCCATTGATTATGGGACACTTGCGATTTTAGACATTTTACTAAATATCTAGAAAAATACATGAGGAATCATCTCGAAACTCTTAGTGTATAAATATAATAGTATACGTCATACATCTCCGTGAAGATTTTTTACCGAAACGCCATAGGGGACCGTCAACAAATTAAAAAAGAATGAATATCTTTTGAATAACCCTGTCAAAACTAATGTAGCAAAAGTGCTCAAACTCTAGATTATGATTGAATGCCTTATTGTAATATACTGTGTTCATTTTTATGCAAATAGCATGCACACTCGCAGAGTAATTAAGGTTTTTATAAAAATGGTCCCAAATTTTTCCAAGTTTTTCCATTATAATTTTCAGAGTTCTTAATATAAAATAATATTTTTTTCAGAAAATATGACAAACAACTTTGCACACAGTACCTTGTAATCAGAATTAAAAAATAATAAAAATTGTATGAAAAATGAGTAGGTTTACTATATAATTTTTTACTGCGCATGCGTCAAAGATATCAAAATTTCATTTGCATATTATGTTAGCTAAATGTATAGAGCAACTTTTGTAAAAGTCTCAAAATCATAGCTTGAAAATTCTGAAAGTAATCGTCTATAGAAAAAGGACAAAATCCGTTGTTTCCAAAATGAAGCAAAAAAATGAGGGATTTTATCCAAATGCAGTAGTACATCCCATATTGTGTATTCTATATTGACACTAATCAATGAATATATGGATACAACCCCTCTTGTTTTTGCTTCATTTTGAGAATAACGGATTTTCGACTTATTCAATTGACAATTATTGTCAGAATTTTCAAGTTATGATTTTGTGACTTTCACAAAAGTTGCTCTATACATTTAGCTAACATAATATGCAAATGAAATTTTGATATCGTTGACGCATGCGCAGTAAAAAATTATTTAGTAAACCAACTCATTTTTTATACAATTTTCATTATTTTTTAATTTTGATTACAGGGTACTGTGTGCAATGTTGTTTGTCATATTTTCTGAAAAAAATAATATTTTATATTAAGAACTCTGAAAATTATAAGGAAAAAACTTGGAAAAATTTGGGATCATTTTTATAAAAACCTTAATTACTCTGCGAGTATGCATGCTATTTGCATAAAAATGAAGAAGACTTATTACAATAAGGCATTCAATTACAATCTAGAGTTTGAGCTCTTTGCTACATTAGTTTTGACAGGGTTATTCAAAAGATATTCATTCTTTTTTAATTTGTTGACGGCCCCCTTTGGAGTTTCGGGAAAAAATCTTCACGGAGATGTATGACTTATACTATTATATTTATACACTAAGAAATTCGAGATGATTCCTCGTGTATTTTTCTAGATATTTAGTAAAATGTCTAAAATCGCAAGTGTCCCATAATCAATGGCAATATAGTGTATGAATTGAATTACGCAGTTGAAAAAGTTTATTTGAGAAATGATGGCGTATTAAAAATGCCTATTCATGTTTGTGAAAATTTATTAATAGGTATGCTATAACAGCTGTTCCCGACATATATGTCGCAAGGCACTGGTGGTTCGCGGCTGGTGTTTTACTGGGTCGTGAATAATGGAGGTTTGTGATAAAAGTCTATCTTTTGTTTCATCTGTTTAACAAATACACTATATTGCCATTGATTATGGGACACTTGCGATTATAGACATTTTACTAAATATCTAGAAAAATACATGAGGAATCATCTCAAAACTCTTAGTATATAAATATAATAGTATACGTCATACATCTCTGTGAAGATTTTTTACAGAAACGCCATAGGGGACCGTCAACAAATTAAAAAAGAATGAATATCTTTTGTATAACCCTGTCAAAACTAATGTAGCAAAAGCGCTCAAACTCTAGATTATGATTGAATGCCTTATTGTAATACACTGTGTTCATTTTTATGCAAATAGCATGCACACTCGCAGAGTAATTAAGGTTTTTATAAAAATGGTCCCAAATTTTTCCAAGTTTTTCCATTATAATTTTCAGAGTTCTTAATATAAAATAATATTTTTTTCAGAAAATATGACAAACAACATTGCACACAGTACCCTGTAATCAGAATTAAAAAATAATAAAAATTGTATGAAAAATGAGTAGGTTTACTATATAATTTTTTACTGCGCATGCGTCAAAGATATCAAAATTTCATTTGCATATTATGTTAGCTAAATGTATAGAGCAACTTTTGTAAAAGTCTCAAAATCATAGCTTGAAAATTCTGAAAGTAATCGTCTATAGAAAATGGACAAAATCCGTTGTTTCCAAAATGAAGCAAAAAAATGAGGGATTTTATCCAAATGCAGTAGTACATCCCATATTGTGTATTCTATATTGACACTAATCAATGAATATATGGATACAACCCCTCTTGTTTTTGCTTCATTTTGAGAGTAACAGAATTTCGACTTATTCAATTGACGATTATTGTTAGAATTTTCAAGTTATGATTTTGTGACTTTCACAAAAGTTGCTCGATACATTTAGCTAACATAATATGCAAATGAAATTTTGATATCTTTGACGCATGCGCAGTAAAAAATTATTTAGTAAGCCAACTCATTTTTTATACAATTTTCATTATTTTTTAATTCTGATTACAGGGTATTGTGTGCAATGTTGTTTGTCATATTTTCTGAAAAAAATAATATTTTATATTAAGAACTCTGAAAATTATAAGGAAAAAACTTGGAAAAATTTGGGACCATTTTTATAAAAACCTTAATTACTCTGCGAGTGTGCATGCTATTTGCATAAAAATGAACACAGTGTATTACAATAAGGCATTCAATCATAATCTAGAGTTTGAGCGCTTTTGCTACATTAGTTTTGACAGGGTTATTCAAAAGATATTCATTCTTTTTTTAATTTGTTGACGGTCCCCTTTGGAGTTTCGGGAAAAAATCTTCACGGAGATGTATGACTTATACTATTATATTTATACACTAAGAGTTTCGAGATGATTCCTCATGTATTTTTCTAGATATTTAGTAAAATGTCTAAAATTGCAAGTGTCCCATAATCAATGGCAATATAGTGTATATAAAATACAATATTTTACAACAGCAATAGTTACAAAAGCTATTAAATGAAACTCATTAATATAAATATCGTGAGAAAACATTTTTTTAAAAATAATTAATGGGCATTATGTTATGATCTCGTTGTGATATACGGTAGTAAACAATATGGCAACCATGGACACCTGCTCTCAATCTCGTGGATTAGAAATACTTTTGAAGAATAACATTTAAAAAGTCAAAAACTCTCAAAATCTGAAAAAAAAAGATTCCTTAATTGACCTATCTTGTGATTTCTCTTTGATGGAAGTTTTCATAAAAAAATCAACACGACATATTTTTGTCTGTTTTTACTATTTTTCTGTTTTTGGAAAAAAAAATACAGAAGCTAATTATGTGTAGAAATTATCTTAACGTTAAAATTAACCAGTTTTAGCCCTGATATAGAAACACTTATCGTTAAAGACTATGGCCGTGGTAGCTTAGTGGTTATAGTACCGAACTCCGGACTGAAATGTCTTGGGTTCCATGCTGGACATCACCAAAAATCCACCAAGTGTATGTAGTGCACGCGCTCATTAAATAAAGTGGTTCTGAAAGTTCTGTTTTCGGTCTTAGCAATTGCCATGGGTCTAGGTCTCTAGAGAAACCTTTTCTCCCCTTCAGAGGCAAATCGAAACTGAGGTGGTCTCGTTGCTTGATGCTGCCATATATTGGTTTGCATGCTACAGCTTTGCTGAACATCTTCTGTAGAAATCTGATCTTCAATCTTCTGGGTGCAGTCTTATTGAGAACTCCAACATTTCATCTTGCTCTTCGTGCACACGTAAACAACATCAGTAAAGACTAGTGCCAAAAATATCACTGATTTTCATGATTTTTGTGTTTTGTTTAAACTAGTATTCCACTGAAGCACACTGGGGTTATAGGGCCTTTATTTTGTTGATAGTACATCCCTCGTACGCAAATATGCGTTTATCGTAAGATAGGATATCTTATAACTTATACAGATCAGACAATAATTTTCATACTGATATTAGATAAATGATCATATTAAGTGGGTCGCAAAGAACTTCTTTATTTGAAGGTGAACCGTATAAAGGTTGGGAATTACTGCATTGTAAAACTACTTGGAAACGTTGCCGAAAATCAGTGACAACAAAAGAAACTTTTTTAAATTGCTTCTTTAAAACTTGAAAATATATATATTTCTGATGTTCTTAATGACGAATAACGCTTATCGGAACCATGCGTAACTCGAATGAGGTCATTGTTTATTTTCGCTTGTGGTCAAAATATAATATTGTTAATTAAGAAATATTTGACTTTTTTTAAGAGTGTGCCATTAAAAATGGAGAACCAAAACTGTTTGAAAAGAAACGCTTTAAAAAATAGTATTTACCTGTGATACACAACAAATAAAATACAATAAAATAAAAAATAAAAATTGTTTTGGGAAGAAAAATAGCTATGCGATTATTTCGCAAGTAATACTTAATTTTATCTGTTAGGAATAGACAGAAAATTTAAAAAGGAAACCAAAAAAATACATGCATTAAATAAACTAATAATAAGTGATAAGAAAAAAAAATCTATCAGGCTTTTAAACTGCTGACATGCAAAACCTAAGTGAAATATTTGGAACATCTTCAATTTCCAATGTATTGAACTTGACGTGAGTTACAAAGAATTAATCTCAAGCGTCAGACTTTAATGTAACATACTCTTTGAAACTAATATGGGACAGTGGATGGGAATAGTATGACGCAATTCTGGTTGATATAATAATACTATTCTGTCGTTAACTTGAAACATTCACCTCAAATAAAAAGGGACCATGTCAATCTTTCATTGTCTCCGTGTTTAAAAATTCTAATATATTTTATTTCTAATTCTAATGGTACACTATTCAAATCACTATTCAAATATTTAATCAAATGATATGAAATGCTATCTAGTTGATTTTACAATTTAATTCAAAAGCAGAACATAAAAAAGGAGTATTTTTCAATCTTGAAAATGATGCACAATTAAAAACTGAAAGAAAGTGGGTACATTCATACACAAAATATATTAGAAGAAGCCAAATAAAGGATATTCAATCATGAATCATTACGAATATTAGTCAAAAATCATAAGATTAATAGATTGTCTTTGTGCCGTAAAAATATACAGAGGTAAATCATCAGCATTCTGCATTTCCTATCGCAACTCTTGAAAACAAAAATTCATTCATTTCTCCAAGTTCTTTTAAGAAGTTTATCTACAAATAACATAGAAAAATGCTGTTAAAGAGATGAAAGGAAGAATAATTAATTTACTTCTAAAGTTAAAGAATTGGTTATTAAAAAATAAGATTAGAAAATGAAGAAAAAGTAAATCAAAAGAATTTCAATCCACTAACAAATGCAGCAAACAAAATGAAGAAAAGTAAAAAAATAAATCTAACTCAAGATACTATAAGATGAGAAAAATATATACAAGTGTTTTAATTAAGTGTTTAGAATGTTTTTAATTCTAAAGCAAAACTATTACCTAAATAACAGTAGAAAAGTTGGTAGACTAAATAAAAACAAGTGTCATAATAATACAAAAACCTAATTAGGAAAGCAAAAAATGAATTTGCTTCACAAACTGCCCAAAGATTACAACACTTAGAGTAAAAGTTTTCGGCTTTGCATGGTAAGTATGAAAAATATAAGAATTTATGGCATGTTCAGCCAAACGCAAAAGCAATGCACTCGATAGACGTAAAACGCGCTCTCTCAGCATTAAACGGAGTAAGAAAATATATTTAAATGGTCTTATTCATATACAGTTAAATATAAGATAGGCAAATCTCTTACCTGATATTTTAAACTCGGCTCTGTAATAGATGATTGCTAGGGATTTTGAGGACTACGGATTTTCGAGGTGTAATCAATTGAAAATACTCATTATACATTTCCATTTATAGAATGTTGTTGATTACTCTGGATACTACTAAAAAGAAATATTCTGTAATATATGTGTGTTGGTTTTGAATCAATTATTCCATTACGATTAATAAGGTATATACACTATATTGCCATTGAATATGGGACACTTGCGATTTTAGACATTTTACTAAATATCTAGAAAAATACATGTGGAATCATCTCGAAACTCTTAGTGTATAAATATAATGGTATAAGTCATACATCTCCGTGAAGATTTTTTCCCGAAACTCAAAAGGGGACCGTCAACAAATTAAAAAAGAATGAATATCTTTTGAATAACCCTGTCAAAACTAATGTAGCAAAAGCGCTTAAACTCTAGATTGTGATTGAATGCCTTATTGTAATACACTGCGTTCATTTTTATGCAAACAGCATTCATACTCGCAGAGTCATTAAGGTTTTTATAAAAATGGTCCCAAATTTTTCCAAGTTTTTTCCTTATAATTTTCAGAGTTCTTAATATAAAATAATATTTTTTTCAGAAAATATGACAAACAATATTGCACACAGTACCCTGTAATCAGAATTAAAAAATAACGAAAATTGTATACAAAATGAGTTGGTTTACTAAATAATTTTTTACTGCGCATGCGTCAACGATATCAAAATTTCATTTGCATATTATGTTAGCTAAATGTATCGAGCAACTTTTGTGAAAGTCACAAAATCATAACTTGAAAATTCTGACAATAATCGTCAATTGAATAAGTCGAAAATCCGTTATTCTCAAAATGAAGCAAAAACAAGAGGGGTTGTATCCATATATTGATTGATTAGTGTCAATATGGAATACACAATATGGGATGTACTACTGCATTTGGATAAAATCCCTCATTTTTTTGCTTCATTTTGGAAACAACGGATTTTGTCCTTTTTCTATAGACGATTACTTTCAGAATTTTCAAGTTATGATTTTGAGACTTTTACAAAAGTTGCTCTATACATTTAGCTAACATAATATACAAATGAAATTTTGATATCTTTGACGCACGCGCAATAAAAAATTATATAGTAAACCTACTCATTTTTCATACAATATTTATTATTTTTTAATTCTGATTACAGGGTACTGTGTGCAATGTTGTTTGCCATGTTTTCTGAAAAAAATATTATTTTATATTAAGAACTCTGAAAATTATAATGGAAAAACTTCGAAAAATTTGGGACCATTTTTATAAAAACCTTAATTACTCTGCGAGTGTGCATGCTATTTGCATAAAAATGAACACAGTGTATTACAATAAGGCATTCAATCATAATCTAGAGTTTGAGCGCTTTTTCTACATTAGTTTTGACAGGGTTATTCAAAAGATATTCATTCTTTTTTAATTTGTTGACGGTCCCCTATGGCGTTTCAGTAAAAAATCTTCACGGAGATGTATGACGTATACTATTATATTTATACACTAAGAGTTTCGAGATGATTCCTCATGTATTTTTCTAGATATTTAGTAAAATGTCTAAAATCGCAAGTGTCCCATAATCAATGGCAATATAGTGTATATTAACGGAAAATACAATCGGAGCATTTTAATACTCCGTCTAAACTAACCAACTACATTAGGAGAAACTGAAAGAAACATCTAAAGTGGGCCGTTTATGTCTGCCACAAAAAGAAAATAATAATAATAAAACGATATTTGGTAACGTTCTTAAATACATCTGCTTCATATTTTCTTCTGAGTGGTGAAACAGCATGTCATTAAAAACCACATGGAAGGAAAAAAAGATAGAATCCAGAAAGGTTTGTTAAATTCCTCATGAGTTTTTAAATTGTTTTTCTCATCTAATTGGATGTTATTGCCGCTGTGCATCTGGGGTGATTAATTTCAAGAAAAAATCATTGGCAGATTTCCTTGCAAATTTTGCATGCGAAGAGACTTACTCAGTTGTCTATTAGGCAACACAATAACAGAAGATATTTAGTATTATTAAATTTGCAAGGTTCGTATGTTAATTTTCCCGTTAGTTAGATTAATAGTAGATGGATGCAAGTAGGTCAGAAAGAACTGAAAGATTCTCGTATAAATATAAGGTGGTCGGGTGTAATAACGCCAGGCGGGGTTATTACGCCAAGTGCTAATATTTTGCATAATTATGATATAATCTGGTAAATGACACCCATGTGCTCTGCGCAGAAGGGTTTTGAGTCATATAAATTGCAAAAAACAGCTTCAAGTTAATTTGTTTCATTTTTAAGTCTTATTGTTTTTACAAGCAACTAAAATTAACGCTTGATCTAAAATTTGCGAGATACGTTTTGCGATGTGAAGAAGATTTTTTTATCCAGAAATACTTTGTTAATTACATAAATTTTTAGTACATTTCATGGTTTTTCAAAATGTTATTGAGAATTTTGGATATCTTCTCGAGATACTTTGTAATTTAAAATGTACAGCGCGATAACTATAACGGGGTAATAACGCCAATCCTTGGCATTAATACCCCGGTCGATTCCCTACAGTGGCCGAGCTACATCCTAAATACTGATTCAAATAAACACAGTTAAAACTGTGCAATGTTTCTAATAATTCTATTTAAGCGGTCCTTTTTAAGCAAAAAGAAGCTCAGGGCTGATATTCTTTTGTCTCATCCTCCCCCCCCCACACCACACCTTTATTTTTCTTACACTTTCACAAAAAATTGAACATTTTCAATAGCTTAGAATGCAATTTGTCAATTTCTAAGTTTGTAGAGTTTGTATTTTTAGAATTGGGCAATCTACATGCAATTATTTCATCTTATTTCATAGTTTTGTTCGCATGGCGTTATTACCCATATAGGTGGGTAAAAACGGCAAATAGCATTGGTCAAGAAATCACGCCATTACATTTTATGAATACATATCTGTTAAATTATTTTCTTATATAGATAGTCAATTAGTTGCTGTATCAAATCATATATTTGTTTGAAGAATACAAACTAAAACTGAGCCGTGAAAATTGGTAGAACCTTAACATGGCGTTATTACCCCAGGATACCTTATATGAATGTGAATCTTACATGCATTTCGAGTTCCTGTATTAAAATAATATAGAATGTAAATTCACGCTCCTAAAAAGCATATTAAATTTATTTAGTTAATATAGTGGACCAAGTAGCATTCATTTAATTTAGTTTAATTATTAATTTAGTATAGTTGAGAACAATTTATTTAAACAGTTCACAGTACAAACTCGCTCCAACTTCCCACCCCACCACACGCTTGATAATATGGGTATGAACCGGCTGATTCAGCAGAGTTATACAAATGTTGCGGAAGAATGCACTTTTCTTTCAATTTATTTTTTATGTATTTTTTTTAATTATCTATT
The DNA here is from genome assembly GCA_964019185.1 of Maratus speculifer. Classification (NCBI taxonomy): domain Eukaryota; kingdom Metazoa; phylum Arthropoda; class Arachnida; order Araneae; family Salticidae; genus Maratus; species Maratus speculifer. The sequence goes on from OZ025294.1 coordinate 77,006,846, forward strand.
TATTTATTAAGCGCACATAGGCAAAAACCTGCATATGATTCTGGATTTTCTTCACCGTGATGTCCAACAGAGTTAATTTTTATCCTGTTATAACAGGCGGAGTCCTATCTTTCATTGTTACCACAAACTTGTCCTTGCATTTTGGCTCAAAAATTCCTTGTTCTGGTGCATCTAGTTCTTTTTGACGTCTAAATCTGTGTAACTGGCCCTTACTTAGGGGAGTTGGTCAACAAGAAAAGAAGGATTTTAGAAATTGCTTGCATATTTTTTGACTTCCAGTTAATCAATACAATAGAAGTTTAAATGACGGAATGCAAATATTGTGAAAAACCACTCTTTATAAAAAATAGAAAAATTATTATTTCTAATTTTCTATTCATTAATACCATGAAACAAAATGTCCTACTGACAGTTCTCACTTATGTTTCAGCAAATAACGTATAAAATGAATAAAAAAACATAACGATTAAAAGAAAAATAATTATTTTTACATTTTTACGAACTATATTAAAGATTTTATTATTAAAAGTATAAATTTAGAAACAGATTTAATAAAATAATCTAAATTTAATAAAATAATCTACTTTAAAAAAGAGCATTTAAATTAATTTTTTGTAGCATTAATTTAATATTAATAAACATAATTTTCTAATTGTCAATAATTTTTCGTGTGCTTGATTTCTTTAGAATGATGATAATTTAATACTTTAAATAAAATAATAATATTTAAAAAACTTCGTAAGAATACAATTCGTGTCTGTGTACTTCAGCTGGGTATTTAAAACAGATAAATTTAGAAAGACTACCTCTTCTGATTATTTTAATATCAAAATGCAGCGTTATCATGCATGCGACAGAGTATTACAGGTAATCCCTTTTTGTCATATAACATTAAACATTCCTGACATACATAAAAGAAGCTTATTTTATAAAGGAACTAACTATCTATACGCCTACATAAAAAATTGCTTTGTAGAAATTGAAAAGAAAATTAAAACATCAAAATAAATAAAAACTTAGATAGTTGAAAATATCTAATGGAATTAATTTTTATTCATAAGATTATACACTCTTGAATAAATTTTAAAAATGAAAAAAAAAATAAATAAATATTTTTCAGTAAATAGCATTTTTACATTTTTACTTGAGCATCCATTTATTAAAATCAAAATATTAAATTTGTTCTAATATATAATATTTTATTTGGTATTATATCTTTATTAACAAACTTTAAATCTGAAAAGGAATTTCGAGTAGATGTGAAAACCAATCCCTTTATTTATTAATAATTTTACTATTATTTAATAATTCAAAGCTTTATATTTAATTAGATTTATGTTAATCAAAAGCATATACAAGGCATCCGCTCTCAATGGTGCCCAAACGTTGAAAAGGATTTTACTAGGATAGAAAGGATAACTTACATATGAGAAAAAAACAAAAACAACAACAACAACAACAACAAAACAGAATTTTTATTAAATAAGTTGATGAAAATTAACAGCCCCAATTCTCTACAAATTGGTACATTTAAAAAAATTTTATTAGATTACGCTAGCTGCGAAAGCTGTGTTATGTCACGTTTTGTAGTTTTTGATAATTGATTCTTATGCATTCTGTTCCGCTGAATACGAATTTGGTCTTAATTTCTTTATCAACACGTAAAAATATTTTGCAAATCGTAAATTTTAAAGTTAAGAAGAAACAGCAAAAATTTGATCCGGGAGAAAAAAAATATTACTGTTTTATTAGAAAATTTTCATGCAATGGGTGTGAACATGTCTCTGAAGATACGTTTTCTCCATTTACACCGGGATTTTTTTCTTGAAAACATGACACCGTGACTGAGGAGAAGGGTGAGCGTTTTCACTAAGACCTTAAAATTTTTGAAGACAGGCACAAAGTTTTATAGACAAAAGTATAGTAGAAGACTACTGTTGATCTATTTTTAGAGAAAAAAAAATCAAGAAAATTTGAAAAGAGTGAGTAAAATAAATCTTTCATATTTTTTTGTTTTTACATTTCATGTTATTCTTTTAATTCTCATTATTCTTTTAACTATTTCATAAATATGTTCTAAAGGAATATAACAGATTTTTTACAATATATTTCTCGTGCTAATTGCATTAGAATTTATTAAAAAATACATACTTCGGAGAAAGTATGCAAAATGTGTAAACTAATGTTATCAGTGTGTTTAAAGTCGTTTTTTGAATATAATAAAGATTTTAATAGCAAATAAAAATATCGATTGCCATGTCACGAAAAATGCAATTTTTTTAAAAAAAATATGTACTTTCGATGAGAAATCTTAATTTATTTTATAAATTTAGATGATGTACACTATTAATAAAGAAAATGTATCAAATATTTCGAAAAGTTTAATCATTAATGAAGAATATTTTAAAATGCGAGTTTTGGTCAAAATGTTCAAATACAGAATGTTCAAACGTTTAAATACGGATTCTTTTATGTTGTTGCTTAGGAAGAGAATAACAATGAATAAAATTCGCAAACAAATTAATTTTCTTCGAAGATTTAAATTACTTTGCATGGCGTATCTTTTAAATTAATTTTCAAGCTTTATTTAATGTACATTTGACTGCAGTTATTAAGTTCTACAGTTACTAAATAAATATTCTATGCATACTTCCCTTAAACTTAAATATTATTGGTTTTAATGGAAATTTTAAATCAATTTTTACATGCCGCGTATATAAATGAGTCAAATATTGCTGTACTTCTCAATAGAGATTAAATCAAATAGAATATTTATTTCTTTAAAATCAATTCGATGTAACGCTTTTTGTATTAAAACAGGCAAAAACATTTTTGAGATGAAACTTAATGTATGTATTTCAAAACAGGAACATATTTATATTAAGAGATTTGCATGAAATGGCAATGTCAATACATTCTTAAGAGTTTCTAAGTAGTCTTGTACCATTAATTCAGATAAGAAATTTTCCATATAATATTCAAATAACCGATTTCGTATCCAACATAACTTAATCGCATAATTTTACATAATTTCCCCTTTTTAATAAAACGGAAAAGTCTATTAAAATGTTCGAAAATTGCGCGCATCCTGGAAATGTATATATACGATATAAAAATTAATATTTTTTAACTGTATAACATGAAAAAGTCTAGGATAACTTGGTTTAAGATGCTGTGACACGTGCTTTTCATATGCGCAGGCGCTTTGGGGGAAACGACACTAGGAAGAAGAAGGGGTGAAGGAAGAAGATTCCCTACTGACACTCGTATTTAAGCTTATATTCTTTTATTTTTACTTATTAAGTGACGCTTTTTGATTGCTATTTCGTCTGAATGCCCCACTGTAGTTACTGAAAAAGACCTGGATGATAATGCAAAGTCTATAAGGGTGTTCTTTTCAAATAACTCGCTCAAATTTTAATATTTATACATGATTTTTTTTGCATAGGATATTTGAGGATGATTTACAACCGGGCTAGTTTTTACTTTTTTCATTTTATTATATATTTTTATATTGTGATTTCAGAACCGGTTCTAAGCTGTTTCGAAAGTTAAATTATTATGTTTTATTTTTTTTAAATGTGAAACCGAAATTGAAAAAGTAAAATCTAGAAAAATATTAAAATTTGAGCGAGATACTTGAAATGAACGCCCTTATAGACATTACATTATCATAAGTGTCTTTTTCAGTAACAAGTGTGGCGCCTTAAGAAGCACCATTAATCAATGAAAAATACCCGGATGTTCATATTAAGTCTATGGTGGTGTTCTTTTAAAATATCTCTCTCAAATTTTAATATTTTTACACGTTTTTTTTTTTTTTTTTTTTTTGCATAGGATAGTTGAGGATGATTTACAACCGGGCTAATTTTTACTCTTTCGATTTTGGTTAAATATTTTTAATATCATGATAGTTTCACTTTCAGAAGCCATTTTAATTGGTTTCAAAAGTTAAAGTAATTAAAAAAAAACATTTGACACCAAAATTGAAAAAGCAAAAACTAGCCCGGTTTTAGGTCGTCCTCATCTATCCTATGCAAAAAAAAAAAATTATGTAAAAATGTTAAAATTTGAGCGAGATACTTGAAAAGAACGCCCCTATAGACTTTACATTATCATCTTTTCAGTGACTAGTATGGTCTTTTTCAATGACTAGTGTGAAGCCTTAAAGCACAACACTAGTTACAGAGAAACACCCGGATAATAATGTAAAGTCTATGCAGACATTCTTTTCAAATATCTCGTTCAATTTTTAATATTTTTACATGACTGTTTTGCACACGATAGCTGAGGCCGATCCACAACAGTCCTAGTTTTTACTTTTTCAGTTTTGATTTCAGATTTTTTTTAAAAAATAACTTTGACATTCAAAATTGGATTAATCTCTTGACTGCCGCAAACGGATTTTTCTGTTCACTAAGATGCAGGTTTCACTGTTACAGAAGTAATATTTAAATTAATGTAATTCTACAAATAAAACCCAGTTTTCGAAAATTATGTTAGGATTAATGCTCTCAAAGATTATGCATGTATAAATAATAAAATATTTTGTATCAAGTTGGGAAAAACATCTTTTTTTAAAAAAATTTAATAAATTACAGGGAAAACAACATTACAATTTAGCCCTTTTGCTCGGCGATCAGGGGTTAAACCTGTTCAGAAATTCAAAATATAATAAAAAAAAAATAAGCAAAATCGAAAAAGTAAAAACTAGGCCGGTTATAGATCATCATGAGCTATCCTATGCAAAAAAAACATGAAAAAATATTAAAATTTGTGCGCGATATTTGAAAAGAACGCTCCCATAGACATTACATTATCATCCATGTCTTTTTCAATAACTGGTGTGGGGCCTTAAGAGCCCACAATAGTCCCAGAAAAAGTACACAAAAAGACCCGGATGATCATGTAAAGTCTATGGGAGCGTTCTTTTCTAATATCTCGCTCAAATTTTAATATTTTTGCATGATAGTTTTGCACAAGATAGCTGAGGGCAATCCACAACCGGGCTAGTTTTTACTTTTTCAATTTTTGTTTCAGGTTTTCTTTAAAAAATTACTTTAACTTTCGAAACCGGTTCTGAAACTGAAACTATCGTAATATAAAAAAATATATAACCAAAATCGAAAAAGTAAAAACTAGCCCGGTTGTGGATTTCCCTCAGCTATCTTGTGCAAAAAAATCATGCAAAAATATTAAAATTTGAGCGAGATATTCGAAATGAACGGTCCCATAGACTTTATATGATCATCCGGGTCTTTTTGTGTACTTTTTCTGTGACTATTGTGGGCTCTTAAAACTTTTTGTGAGTATCCAAAATTGTTTACGTGACTTTTTTATTTTCCTGTGTAAGTCACAGTTTAAACACCCGTAAAATATACATATCTGCTGTTTTTAGAGAATACTAGTACCTGACCATGCTGCTAAGCATAAATGACAGCTGGTTCTTGCTTCTTCATGTCAATAGAGTGGGGTAGACTGTAGTGAGATAAAAATAACATTCTGACATCTAGAATCTAAATTATGGCTTAGTGTAATTCCATGATAATAGTTCCATGTCATCCTCATAAATTTTAGTTTTCTTTGCTAGAAAGTTCTAGAATGTCCTACTAGAATTCAAGAGCGTTTCTTTTTTGTATTTTCGTTGCCAAACCTATTTAAAAACCTCTGCAAATGTATGCAAACACAAGGGGTTAGTTTTAGTAACCTCTCTAGTTAATGAAACCATTCCAGAAATCAAGCGATAATGTCTCGTTACTGAAACAATTCGACATCTTTTTGTCACGCAGAAAACATGAGATTAGAAATTCTAGACCATTTAGTCTATTCAGCTAAGTTGTTTACCCTATTTGTATGGCTCGCAGAACTGTAATTCTAATTTAGATATTCGGAAAATGAATAACAATTCACTCCAGATGAAGGTGGTATATATTTTTTCTTAGTGCGGCGTCTTGCCCAATACAATGAGGTGATTCGGCAAAATGATGTAAAGGTAAGGTGCCTGTTATTTTCCGTTGATGTGAGATACCAGTTATTTTCCATTTATATAAAATGCCTGTGATTTTCTGTTGCGGTTAAATGCTTGGTTGTCTTTTCATTGTTTTAAATCACTTTTGGGTATTAACTAACGTGTCAACGATTTTAATCAAACTATTTTGTCACATATACAGGATGTTTCATTCTAATTGAACACGAGTTGATGGTAATAGTCTCGAAAAAAAAAAATGCAATGAAAATGCAACGATATGATTAAATCATAATTTTAAACTGACATTAAGAAATAGTAAAATCTAAAGTGAACATAATTTGGACGTTTTCTATCTGTATTGTTCCTTACAAATAATTATTTAATGATTATAAATTTTCATAATGGATAACAATTTTATGTTTAATGCAGTTAAAATAACTTTAATGAATTTAAATTTTAATCAGTTAATATCAGTAGTATATAATATAGCTCTAGATAACTAGGTGACCCCATACGAGCTACGCTCGATAACCTCCGCCCACAACCGCATACTCTAAAAACACACTAATCTGATCAGCTTTAAAAAGATTACAGAATATTACATCGTAATAAAATGACTAGTGGCAATCTCCTGCAATCAGTCTTATTCATTTCCCTTTGATTGGGAGATTTTAAGGCCAAATCAACTATTGACGAGACAGCTGTTTTATGATTGATCAAATAAGTTCAACATAATAATCCAAAATTAGCTAGTGTAAAACGACTAAGTAAACAATTTTATAGACGCTATATGAAAGTTATTTTAAATGAGGCATATTAAATACATCGTTCCAAATATGATGTAATCTTCACCGAAGTTTTTTTTCTCATTTTAATATTCACATTAAAGTAATTTTTGGAATTATAAAAGCCAAACTAAAGCGGTGCAATGATAACATCTGCTAGTTCCACGCATTTTAGGCTTTCTAAAAAGGAATTTGATATGAAGAAATCAACGGCTTAAAAAGCAAGAATCTTCGACATAGGATGAAATGGATGATATTTGAATTTCCTACCAAAGTTTGGAAAATGATTTTTTTTTAAATTTTAAATGAGAATGTGTGTTTATCAGAGAGCAATAAAACCTTTGAAAAATGTGATTGGATTGTGTGCATTCATTGAAACTGCTGGTTACATAAAAGTTGCTCAAAGTTAATAAACAATTTCGCATTTTGTGGTAAATCTAAGATATTGCTAAAATAACAAAGGCACACATGAAAAACATTAACTAAAAAGTTGGACAACTCTAAAGCACTTTATTAAAGTGGCTTTATTGTATATCAGCTTGTTAAAATGCTTTAGAAATAGTCATATTTAAGAACCACAAATCTTTTAGGAAGAAATAGATGATAACCTGTTTTTCAAATATTAGTTTTTTTGGTACTTCTAGGTTATACCTTCTACCAAAAAATTATCGCCAAACGATAAGATTAAATGCCAATAATGTATGATCGTGAATGTCACATTCAATGACATTAAATGCGATTCACGTGTTTAAAATGTCATTAGGTGATTTTTATTTCGACTTTTTATCAATATCTTTATTAATATTCTACTAATTATTTGTTTTTTCGTTATTTAAGATAAAAATTATGTGTATAATTTGACTATTAGTTTGGCGATTTGTATAATTTGGCGAAATTGGTCGACGGGATAACCTGTACCGTTTTTTTTTAAAAAATTATTAACGTTTGTTACATTTATATTTTTGTAATTTTCTAATATTAAATGAGTTAACAAATTTAGTATGTTTAAAATATTAAAGTTACTTATATTCGTCCCCTTATATTTTATGCTGCTTTACAAAAAATAATTTTTACATTGAAACTTCAAAAGACATTTTACCCTAAGGTATAGTTGATCATCTTACCACCATATTGGGGGAAGATGCTGAAATGCAAATATTTACAAAAGCAAAAGTTTCAATGCTTTCTATACTTTATGTAGAATCAAATGTATTTTCAAATCATATATAAATGTACAAACTTTAACAAGTAATCAATGCATAACAAATAAAAATAATAAGGAATTTTTTTAAAAATAATTAAGTCAAAACAACGACATCTTCATCCAATCTACACTTATATAACGTTTGGGAATTTGTCATAGCAATATTGACATGCCTTGAATTTGGTAATATTTAAGTAATAAAAAAATAGAAAATTACTATGTAACCTGATCAACATTCAATACTACAAAACATGTACTTTTAGCAAAAAAAAAAAAAAAAAAAAACTAACTAAATAAATAAATAAAAATTGTCTAATGCTTTTAATACCTTTAAATACCTTTTGAATTAGGGCACAAAGTAAAAGTATATAGGTAAAAATGAAATCGTTTTTTTAAGAAACATTAACTGAATTTTAATTTAAAAATTTAACTAAATTAATTCTTATGCAATATTTTTACTTCATTAAATATATAAAAAAACTATTAACTATTTCTAAACTAATTATCTTACTTTTTTTATGTTAAATTTAAGTTTACAAAATGCTTTCCGTTAAAACTATGTTAATTGGTATGCTGTTTACAAATTATTTCAATTAAACTGGGAAAGTGAATTCGATTTTCAACACCGGAATAAGTTAGTTTTCAATTTATTTTCTAATTGCTCTAGCGCACAGATAAATTAAAAATTTGCACAATAGATACACGACATATATAAATAAGCAGCATTTAAAATTATCTTATTTTAAAACTGCAAGCTAATTATTTTTCTTTAACAGAACAATTCAATGTATTTTGCTGTAAAACTTGTTTTGTAAATATGGTTTGCAAATATTTTTTGTACTAAAAAACTTTTAAAATTATTATATCTTTTTCTTTTGAAAAATGTACAAATTTCACGGAAGATGTGAATGCCTGAATTATGGTTAATGACATGTTTAAGAGAAAGATTTTTCTAATTGATCGTCAGATTATTTGCATAATTACACCACTATTAATAATACTTAATTATTAATATTTAAGCATGCACAGATATAGACTAGTCGTTGGGGGCCACCGTAATACTTCAGGGATCGTCCTAAAATGATGTCAGAATTAGAGGGGGAGGCGGGGGTTCATAAAATTGTGATAGTTTGTGAAAAGGGGGTGGGAGTGGGTAAGAAGAAAGGCGATGTCGCTTAAAATAAAAGCATTAAAAATCAGCAGATTAAATTTGGAAGTTAGTTTAAAATTAAAGTATTATGTGCATAAAGTAAAGATAATATTTAAAAAGACCAATATATTAAGTTATATTTCAAATTCCAAAATATGACTGTTTTAAGATTCTCTTTCATATTTTATTATTATTCTATATCATTTATGTTTTTTGTTGTAAATCTTAATATTATTTCATACAGAATAACTACATGAATAATTTTTATTGTTATGCCAAAAAATGGCCTTAAAATACAGTTAAAGTTTAAAGATAAAGTTTGAAGTATGATTTAAAAACGTAATGTTTTGTTTCTGAACCATAAGTATATGTTTATGTAATATAGCATGGCATGTGACAAGAGGGGGGGGAGGGGGTATGATGAAGTGTGACACTTTGTGGTAAAAAGGGGAGGGGAGGGATAAAAAATATTGAAGATGCTTATGACATCATTTATGGACAACCCCTTATCCATAATGGATATGCATAATGTAAAATATCAAAATAAAACGTGTGTAAGCTGTTTATAAAATGTATTGAAATTCCAAAATAAAATTTAAACTTATATTTAAGTATTTTAATTACATGGTAATTCTCTATTGTTAAATTGCGATTACTGCTTGACTATTCCGTCGACAAATTTTAACAAATTATATAAATCGCCAAACTTCTCGTAAATTATACAAATTGGTATAATTTTTATTTAAAAAAACTAATAAACAAATAAATTAGTAAAAATTTAATAAAAAACAAATTTATGTCGAATACGTATAAGAATACATCCAATTAAAAATCACTTGTTGACGCAATGAACACGCTTAACGTGTTCAATGTCAAGTGAATCTGACATTTAGGATAAGCCATAACTGGAATTCGTTCTTATAATTTTTGGACAGTTTTTTGGTCCACCGGATAATTATGTAGTACAGAATTGCATAAAAGAAACATTCTTAAAACTCTTAAAATGATAATCCTATTAACTAGCAGTTTACTGCGGCAGGTTAAGCGTCTCATTTCGAATTAAAATAAATCTTTAAATTGAAATTTGAATTGAATACAGAGTAATGACAAATGAAAGGGCGTGAAAAATATGATTAAAAGTATCTCGACAGCAAATTATTTGACTGATTCCCCTTTTTTATGCCAAATTTATGTTTTTTAACTGTCTTTTACACACACTCCTTAAAATAAACAATTAAAAAATTGTATATGTCTTTTATCAGAATAGATATTTTGAGAGTCCTATAAAAATATGTTCTGATAACCGACGTTACTAATTTTCAATAGCCTTCTTTCCATTATTAAATACTAAGTACTCACCAAATTTCAAATCTCTATCTCAATTTGTTCGGTGGCTAGAACGCTTACACATAGCACATGCACACAAATAGACAGACGGCAATTTTTTTTTCTAAAAATATGTTTTCCGGAATCTCTAGTGTCTGAAACGTGTAAAGCTGCCAATTTTTCGATTTTTAAAGCTATAACAAGACTTATCCTACACTAAGTATGATGGATAAGTAAAACGGATTCTAAAAGTTAATTTTCTGTTCTGTTTTCATATCTGTTGTGAAGGTAGAAAAAAGAAACCCTTAAAATTCAAAGCACTACACGGTAGAAAAAAATCTGTGAAGGTACTAAACTTTTTCTAGGAAGCTGGGATTCCAAGAACTTTTCCTGTAACGGTAACAGCAAAAATTCAAGTTTCAGAATCGATTACATGAATTTTTCCTGTTGTCGTTACATGAAAAGTTCTTGGAATCCTAGTTTCCTAGAAAATGTTTAGTACCTTCACCGATTTTTTTTTTACAGTGTAGGATAAACATGGGCTCTCAAATTGTGTTAGATATTTAAATGGCGGAATGATTTCGTACACTAAAAAACCTCCCTAAAACTACAAAACATCATTTCAATTATATATTGTATTAATACATTACTATGTAGAAGGGAAAATTAAAAATTAAAGCATGTTTTGGAATAGAATCATGGATATCTTTCTGAATAAATTAATAGTAATTAAGTTGCATATTTATAGGTTATAAAGGTCATCATCATTAATTTACTGTATCTATACAAAATTGTTTACTAGTTTATAGGCAAATAATGCAAGCAATTTTAGATTGATTTCCAACTATCTTGTTTTCACAAGCTCTGAAAAAGATTTCCTATACACTGTAAAAAAAAATCTGCAAAGGTACTAAACCTTTTCTAGGAAACTGGGATTCCAAGAACTTTTCCTGTAACGGTAACAGCAAAAATTCAAGTTTCAGAATCGATTACATGAATTTTTCCTGTTATCGTTACATGAAAAGTTCTTGGAATCCCAGTTTCCTAGAGAATGTTTAGTACCTTCACAGATTTTTTTTTTTTTTTTTTTTTTTTTTTTTTTACAGTGTACAGGAAATAAATTATGAATTAATCTTTTAAATCCATAGTTTTGTAGTTACTAGTTCAAGTTTTTTAACTTAATCTAAAAAAACAAGAGATGAAAATTTTGCTTGAAAAAGAATGTTCTATAATAATTTAATTTTCTTAAATGAAGACATTAATGTATTGAGAAACACCGAAATCACTGGCGATAAATTTATAAATAAGCTAAAAAACTTTGTAAAATCACTATAAAAAGAAAATTAAACAGGACGCGTTTCGAGCTTCAAAAATACAGCTAGTCAAATAAATAAGCATTGAGAATCTGTAATAAATAAGTATTGACGAGCTGTATTTTTGAAGCTCGAAACGCGTCCTGTTTAATTTTCTTTTTATGGTGATTTTACAAAGTTTTTTAGCTTATTTATAGACATTAATGTAGTTTATTTAATATAAACGAGCCTTTTAATACAAAGGAAAACTTCAACAACTTTAAAGAGCTTCAAAAAATTAAATCTAAAATGTTTTATCTGAAAACGCCTTTTCTCTATAATTAGAATTAAAACTGTTACAAAACAGGAAATCTATTGTTGTAGAAGAATTCTAGAAACTATTAATATCTATTTTGTATCGCGTTCAAAAAAGAGTGTTTTTATGTTTCAAATTTAGTTTTGTTTTCAAATAAGTTGCGAACAAAGAAAAAAAACTTTTTAAATTCATTGTAGATAAACATAAACACTCAGGCTGTGTTCGTCGATTACGAGCGAAAATAATTTTGACAAACTAGACTGTAAAAAAAATCTGTAAAGTTACTAAACATTTTCTAGGAAACTGGGATTCCAAGAACTTTTCATGTAACGATAACAGGAAAAATCCATGTAACCGATTAATGTATCCATGTAACCGTTACAGGAAAAGTTCTTGGAATCCCAGTTTCCTAGATAAAGTATAGTACCTTTACAGATTTTTTTTACAGTGTACATGTTGTTCCTAAAAAAAAAAAATCTACTCTAATGTATTACATAACTAATACATTAGTACGCAGAGAAGAAAAAAAACACATTTTCATAAATTTTTATAAACATGTGTTTTTATGTTATAAACATTATATTTGTATTCTATTAAAAAAGAAAATGAAGTTAAATAAACAATTTATTATTAAAACAATATTCAGTTTACCATGTCAGTTAAAGTAACGTCATTTCGTGCTAGTTAGTTACCCTGCCCGTATATGACATTTCTGTACATAAATCTCCGTCTGAATAACTGTAAGTTCCCTTAAATTGTTTTAATTTAATTTAATTTAATTTAAATTATTAACAGTTTTTTCTCTGTTTATATATTTTTTCTAAATCAACATAGCTGTTTCAATTATTTAATCAACAATAGCATAATGTATAGTTGCGCAGCTGATAAATATTTACAAATAGCAATCTATGCAGCTGAAAACAACAAAAAAATATATCAGTTTTTTTTAATGATGTATTGTTATTTTATGAATATGCTGCAAGCCTATACATTGATGTAAATAATTTTTTTAAATACATTCGGTAGTTCTTTTAATTAGTTCTGATACACTTAAAAAAATCTGTTACATAAATGGCGTCATTTACATATTATTTAATTTTAATTTCAAGTAAATATTCTGTTATTTCGGGGCCAAATATATAAGAAATAAATCGCTAATTATTGATTTAATGGATCGACTTTGGCAACAAATATTTCTTTAAGCAGAACAAAGAGTGATCCCATATTTAAATTAAATATTTTTTACCTTAATTTATTTTTAGTTGGTTTTTTCTTATTAGTATTTGAAATAAAACCAATATATTTTTTAAAAATTTTGTTCTTTGGGATGTTTGCGTTTTTTTAATTTCGGATTAACATAAATGATTCTATTCTTTAACAAAGATAGCTTAATATGTTGTCGCCAAATGAAAAACAAATGCCCAATGGTAACCCTTTCGAAGAAAATGAAAAAAACTTTCCGTCATACTTTCATAATTTCGACAGACGTTGTCCTGTCGGGTCCGCTAGTATATATAAATCTTCTGTGCGTGTGTATGTAACTGAACTCCTCCTAAACGACTGGACCGATTTTAATGAAATTTTGTGTGTGCGTTCCAGTGGATTCGAGAATAATTTAGATTCACATTTCATCGAAATTGATTCAGTACTTTTTTAGTAATTAGGCAAAAACTAATAGTTAGTGATTTTTCGCTAATAAAAAGTGCTATAAATATAAAAGAAAGTCTGGATTTCGTATTAATCAAAGCACAAAAAAATCTACCGAATCAAAAATCTTGAAAATTGGGGTAAAAATACTTCTTATAACATCGAGTGCCGCTAAGAAGAGATTTTCGGAAATCCCCCCCCCATAAGGAGGGTAAAAAAAAAACGAACTTTAAAAAGATTCCTTTAAAATCGGCTTTTGTAGCTATTTTTCAACTGATAACATATTTTAGTGCATTTTTTCATTCTGAATCGAATGGTACTAAGCAAATTTGTTTAAATCCAGTAGTTCGTGAGGTAATTCACGTTTTCCTAATTTGGCGATTTCTTCGGCGAAAAAACCGAAATTTTCATTCCTTATCCATATATATAAAAGAAAGTCAGGATTTCGTATTAATCACAGCACAAAAACTATACCGAACCAAAAATCTTGAAATTTGGGGTAAAAATACTTCTTATAACATCGAGTGCCGCTAAGAAGGGATTTTCGAAAATTCCACTCCTAAGATGAGTAGAAAAAAGAACGAACTTTAAAAAACTTTCTTAAAAATCGGCTTTTGTAGTTATTTTCCAACTGATAACATATTTTAGTGTATTTTTTCATTCTGAATCGAATGGTACTAAGCAAATTTGTTTAAATCCAGTAGTTCGTGATATAAGTCACATTTTCCTAATTTGGCGATGTCTTCGGCACAAAAACCTGAAATTTTGAATCCTTATTTATATATATAAAAGAAAATCTGGATTTCGTATTAATCACAGCACAAAAAATATACCGAACCAAAAACCTTGAAAATTGGGGTAAAAATACTTCTTATACCATCGAGTGCCGCTAAGAAGCGATTTTCGAAGATTCCGCCCCTAAGAGGAGTAGAAAAAAAGAACGAACTTTTTAAAAATTCCTTGAAAATCGGCTTTTGTAGCTATTTTTCGACTGATAACATATTTTAGTGTATTGTTTCATTCTGAATCTAATGGTACTAAGCAAATTTGTTTAAATTCAGTAGTTCGTGAGATAATTTACATTTTCCTAATTTGGCGATATCTTCGGCGCAAAAACCTGAAATTTTCAATGCTTTTCTTTATATATAAAAATCTTCTGTTCGTGTGTATGTAACTGAACTCCTCTAAAACGACCGATTTTAATGAAATTTTGTGTGTGTGTTCCAGTGGATTCGAGAATGGTTTAGATTCACATTTCATCGAAATTGGTTCAGTACTTTTTTAGTAATATGGCAAAAACTAACAGTTAGTGATTTTTCGCTAATTAAAAGTGCTATATATATAAAAGAAAGTCTGGATTTCGTATTAATCACAGCACAAAAAAATATACCGAACCAAAAATCTTGAAAATTCGGGTAAAAATACTTCTTATAACATCGAGTGCATCTAAGAAAGGATTTTGGAAAATTCCCAAAAAAAAAAAAAAAAAGAACGCACTTTTAAAAATTTCCTTTAAAATCGACTTTTGTAGATATGTGTTGTACATCAACTGATAGCATATTTTAGTGAATTGTTTATTCTGAATCGAATGGTACTAAGCAAATTAACCGACTTCAGAAAATCATTAACTTTTAACTAAAAAGAGAAAAATAAACTTTTCTATCAAAAATTGAACCGACTTCAAAAAATACTAAAGAGTGAAAAAATAATTTCGTTACATAATTGTAATAAGAAATTAAATTAAGAGCGTAGTGTTTATCGTGCGTATTACCATATTTACGTACATTTATTTGATTTCCTGGAGTCGGTGCCAAGAAGGGCAACGTCGGTCGGTGACAGGACAACGTCTGTCTGGTCCGCTAGTATATATATATATATATATATATATATATATATATATATATAAAGAGAGAGGTAGAGAGAGAGTAGAGAGTGAGTGAGAGAGAGAGAATAACAAGAACTGTGTTTTTGTTGAAGAATAAAATTGTGTTTTTTATTTAAAATGAACAGTTTCATAAGAAATAAAACTAACATGCTATTTTTGCTAGCTAGTCCTAATCGATACCTGAAAACGGAATTTTCTCGCAAAATATCGTGGCAATTCTAGTGCGTCACATACATCTGTGCCCAGTAAGCTGTAATTACTGGGAACTGGGGATTTGTTACTGGTAATTACTGGGGATTGTTCTGTAAAAATGTATACCGAAAGTTGTGGAATATATTGAATTTTTTTCTTTTATTAAAAAGGTTAAAGCTTAAAAATTGATTCTTTATTTCTATTACCTACCTAAAGATACTCTTTATAAAAGAGAAATCATAAATAGATACAAGAGACAAATTAAATTTCTCTGTTTATATAATTTACTTTTCAAAGTGTACCTTTAAAATTAATTTCGAAACTTTACTCAGTAAATATTTGACTGACGTCACTTTAATTTACGTAGCTTTTATGAATAAATTTGATAGTCTTATTTTCATTGAACTGAACTTTATGTTTCATTTTACAGAATAAAGCTGGTGTTAATGTTGAAATAATGCAGATTAAATAAAACTAGATTGATATGTAATGCATGAAGAATTCTGCGTTAAATCAATTTATTTAAAGAAATTTAAATAATATATAGTTCTTGAAATAATTTTGTTAAGAGCCCGCGATAGTCACTTAAAATGACCCGAATGGTAATGTTAAGTCTATGGGAGCGTTATTTTCATATATCTCGCTCAAATTTTAATTTTTTTTTTTTTTTTTTTTTTTTGCAAAGGATAGCTGAAGACGATATACAACTGGGCTTGTTTTTATTTTTTCTATTTTGGTTACATACTTTTCTTTAAAAAAAATTTTTAAATAGGATAGTTGAGGACGATATACAACTGGGCTAGTTTTTATTTTTTTCTATTTTGGTTACATACTTTTCTTTAAAAAAAAGAAAAAACACTTTAAATTTTGGAACCAATTGGAACCGGTTCTGAAATTGAAATTATTTTAATTTAAAAAAATAACCAAGATCGAAAAATTAAAAACTAGCCTAATCGTCCTTAGCTGTTCTACCCCCCCCCCCCCCAAAAAAAAAAAGTAAAAATATTAAAGTTTCAATGAGAGATATAATCAATGAGAGAAAATAACACCCGTATGAACTTAACATTATCATCCGTGTTTTTTTTTTTTTTTTTTTTTTTTTTTTTTTTTTTTTTTTTTTTTTGACTAACTCGAGTCGCAGTCTAAGATCTTCAATTCTACAAAATGTTTTTTTGTTAAGCCTTTAAGATATTCAGAATTTTTTTTATTATTTTATATTAAAACTTAGCAAATCTTATGTGTGTAGTGATATGTTTGTGCGTGTAAATTTTATCTAAATAACGTCTCTAACAATTTAGACTAAATTTATTGTACTACCTTATTGCATTATGAAAAGAACATTGGGTTAAGTCACATGTTGGTGAAAATTCGATTTGTGGGTCACTTTTAGATCACTGCGAGTCAAGCAAGTTTCATTTAAAAATGGCTGTAAACTGTTTCGATTAAATCAAGTATTCAACCATTTTTATGCACAAAAGGACTATTGGGCTTGGTCACAACTTCGGGAAAATTTGACTAGTGTGTCATTATTAGTCAGTATCAAGCTAATTAAATGGAATAAAGTTGAATTGTTTAGTGGGTAATTTTTTTGTATCACTACGGGTCAAGCTAACTTTATCTAAAAAATTGCTCCACAATTACTTTGACTAGAATTTGTATTTTACAATTTTTTATTATGAGATGACCACTCATGTAAGGATACATTTGGAATGCTATTTCAAGAGTTCCGGCGTCGATCCCCAGCTTGGAAATTTCTCAGTCTGTTGGTTGTACACTTGGATAGCAATGTGATAAATCCCGTATTAAATATTTGATAATTTCAAATGGAATTTCACTGCTGAAAATTAATTAAAAAATTATTTAAAATTATTTAGTTAAAATTATTTAAAATTATTTGCTTGATTTATTTGTGTCTCTTTTTATCGCAGGATTGAAATCGCTCATGAAAACTATCCCATCTTGTGTTTAAGCCGCAACACTAGTTTGGGAAAAAGACCCGGATGATAATATTAAGTCTATGGTGGGTTCTTTTCAAATATTTCGCTCAAATTTTAATATTTTTACATGATTTTTTTTTTTTTTTTTTTTTTTTGCATAGGATAGCTGAGGATTATTTACAACCTGGCTAGTTTTTTTCTTTTTCGATTTTGGTTACATATTTGTTATATGATAGTTTCAATTTCAGAAACGGTTTCGAAAGTTAAAGTAATTTAAAAAAATGAAAACCAAAATTGAAAAAGTAAAAACTAGCCCGGCTGTAGATCGTCTTCAGATATCCTATGTAAAACAAATTGTATAAAAATATTAAAATTTGAGCGAGATATTTCAAAAGTATGCCCCCTTAGACTTAACATTATCATACAGGTCTTTTACCGTGACTATTGTTGCATCTTAAGCGCTAACATACGTGTGTGAGGGATGCTAAGATGTGTATTGTCCTGGTTGCCTAAATGGTCGATCACTTAGAATTTTATACCAAGGGTTCCGGATTCGATTTCCGGTTTGGACATTTCTCATTATATTGGTCTACTATTAGATAGCAATGTGAAAAAACAGATATTAAATATTTAATAATTTCGAGCGAAATTTCAATGCTAAAAACTAATTAAAATTATATATGTAACTTATTAATTTTTCAAATAATCATACTCTTTTCCAAAAAATAAATAAAAATAAATAAATAAATAAATAAAATAAATAAAATAAAATATGTCAGTTTTTTGCCTCCTAGAACGTATTTAATCCCCTTAATAGTTGCCTAGCAACACTATTTCATATCGTATATATCTAAAACAGATTGCGATTGAAAAAAAAAAGTGTTAAATATTTGTGTAAAAAAAATCATACTAAATCAATCAATTAATATACAGTTTTCAAATAACTTTATTTTAAAGCACATTTTCTTTCCTTACGATGGTATAAAAGTTGAAAAGGTGTGATGTTTAGGAAAAAAAATTGCTGTATCGAAAATTTAAAAAGAGAAATTTAATCATCAACTACTGCTAAATTTAAAGTGACGTCAGCGATGACGTCAGTGCTGTCCCTTTATAATACTGATAAAAAAAGTTTTTTTTACTGGTCATTAAAGCAGTGGTGTAATCGTAAAAAAATCAGAGGGTATACGCTCAAGGAAAAGAGCATACCCTACAGTATATATACTATAAGTTTCTTGAGAAACAGTGAGTATACATTGTTCCTTAAAAAATTCAGAAGGTATACGGTGTGTACTCACTTACGTATACAATTCACTACATCCCTGCATCATAGTATTCTTGTATATATCATGTGTAATTCAAGAAATGAAATTTCAATGAACTAGGACTATTTTATGACTTAAAATATCTTTTAGGTAGCTTTCATTACAAAAAGTAAAAAGCTACCTATTGCAGCCGTACGGAGAAAAGCACTTCCAGAAAATTTTGGTATATTTTCACCGATCATGACCCCCAGACCCCAAAACCACCCTCCGTTCAAATGTTGATATATATATATATATGTGTGTGTGTGTGTATATATATATATGTATACATATCTGATTTTTGTCATGCGATAACTAACTTATTTATGAACCGATTTGAATGAAAATTGGTATGTACATAGTACATACGAATGTCTCGACCGAGTTCGTTGTCCAGCAACATCCGACATTTTGTTTCAAAATGGCGGCCATTTTAATTTTTTTTTAAAAATTAAAATTTAAAATTCAATGCGAAAAAATTAAAAGTTGAAAGATATTTTTCTTTTACGTGTTAGAACTTAAAACAACGATTCCAGAACACTTTTTATTTTGTCTATGTCTTAAAAAATGATTGAATTATAGAACTTTGAATTTTTCTTATGACTGACATTTTGAAACGATCTGATTTTTGTCACGTCATAACACGCGTATTTATGAACCGATTTGAATGAAACTTGGTATGTACATAGTACATACAAATGTCTCGACCGAGTTCGTTGCCCGGCATCATCCGCAATTTTAAATTAAAAAAAAAATTAAAATTTAAAATTATATGTGAAAAAAATTAAAAGTTGAAAACTATTTTTCTTTTACGTGTTAGAACTTAAAACAACGATTCCAGAACACTTTTCATTTTGTCTATATCTTAAAAAATGTTTGAGTTATAGCACTTTGAATTTTTCTTATGGCTGACATTTTGAAACGATCTGATTTTTGTCATGTGATAACACGCGTATTTATGAATCGATTTGGATGTAACTTGGTGTGTACATAATATATACTGAGGCCTGAATCGAGTTCGATACTCAGTTCCATCCGCCATCGTATTTCAAAATGGCGGCCATTTAAAATTTTTTATAAATTTTAAAATTTAAAATTAGGTACAAGAAAGTGAGAAATTGAAAAAGATTTTTCTTTTATGCATTTGAACTTGATACAAAGATTCCAGAGCATTTTTTGTTTCGTCTGTAAACTAGTTGGATGTTCCAATCCCAAAACTTTCTTCTATCTCATACATACATTTTAATATTAAAAAAAAATAGTTACTCATTCTAATGCTTTAATAATTTTAATTGAATACCTTACCAACTTTGATTTTCATCTTAAATTTCTGCTTCAATCAATTAATCGGAGTAAAAACGAATTTCCGCCTCTGCACGAGCCGATGGACAATAGAATGATAAGCAGATTTTTCTTTTCAAATTCAGGGAGGACCCACTTGCCTTACCAAAAAATAATCAAATACAAAATGTTTAGTTCAGTTCTAGAACTAACTTCATACACTTTTATGTGGTGCAATATTGAAAATGGCATAAAATTCGATATTGCACCGCCCCCTTCCGGCGGATTTTTTTCAGATTCAGGGCGATCCAACTAGCCATAGCCATACACTTACACAAAAAATTTCGTTCAATTCGATGCATAACTTCATGTACTTTTGGTCGGTACAATATTGAAAATGGCACAAAAATCGCGATTGCAGCGTCCCCTTCCGACGGATTTTTTTGAAATTCAGGGAGGACCAACTAGCCATAGTCATACAGATACAAAAAAAATTTGGTTCAATTCGATACATAACTTCATATACTTTTGGTCCGTACAATATTGAAAATGGCGCATAAATCACGATTGCAGCGCTCCCTTCCGGCGGATTTTTTTCAAATTCAGGGAGAACCAACTAGCCATAGTCATACACATACACAAAAAATTTGGTTCGATTCGATGTATAACTTCATATACTTTTGGTCGGTACAATATTGAAAATGGCACAAAAATCGCGATTGCAGCGCCCCCTTCCGGCGGATTTTTTTCAAATTCAGGGAGGACCAACTAGCCATAGTCACACACATACACAAAAAGTTGGTTCAATTTTATGCATAACTTCATATACTTTTGATCGGTACAATATTGAAAATGGCACAAAAATCGCGATTGCAGCACCCCCTTCCGACGGAATATTTCAAAACTGAAGGAGGACCTGTTTGCCACAGCCAAAAACATCCACAAAAAATTTGGCTCAATTCTATGCATAACTTCATACACTTTTTGATGGTAGAATGGCGACATACAGACACACAGACGGACAGACAGACATTTTGTAAAAACATGTTTTCTGGAATCTCTGACCCCCTAAAACGTGTAAATCCGTCGAAAACCGGAAGTCGAAAAAAATTTCGATTACAATACTTTCTTCTATTGAAGATAGAAGAAAGTAAAAATGGCTGAGTTATCGCATTTTTACTTTCTTCTATCTTCAATAGAAGAAAGTATTGTAATCGAAATTTTTTCGACTTCCGGTTTTCGACGGATTTATACGTTTTAGGGGTCAGAGATTCCAAAAAACATGTTTTTACAAATTGTCTGTCTGTCTGTGTGTCTGTGTGTGTGTCTGTATTTCGACATTCTACCATCAAAAAGTGTATGAAGTTATGCATAGAATTGAACCAAATTTTTTGTGAATATTTTGGCTGTGGCAAGCAGGTCCTGCTTCAGTTTTGAAATATTCCACCGGAAGGGGGCGCTGCAATCGCGATTTTTGTGCCGTTTTCAATATTGTACCGACCAAAAGTATATGAAGTTATGCATCGAATTTAACCAAATTTTTTGTGTAAGTGTATGACTATGGCTAGTTGGTCCCCCCTGAATTTGAAAACAATCCGCCGGAAGGGGGCGCTGTAATCGCCATTTTTGTGCGATTTTCAATATTGTACCAACCAAAAGTATATGAAGTTATCCATCGAATTGAACCATTTTTTTGTGTATATGTATGACTATGGGTAGTTGGTCCTCCCAGAATTTGCAAAAAATCCGTTGGAAGGGGGCGCTGCAATCGCGATTTTTGTGCCATTTTCAATATTGTACCGACCAAAAGTACATGAAGTTATGCATCGAATTGAACGAAACTTTTTGTGTAAGTGTATGGCTATGGCTAGTTGGATCTCCCTGAATCTGAAAAAAATTCGCCGGAAGGGGGCGCTGGAGTAGCGAATTTTATGCCATTTTCAATATTGCACCTCATAAAAGTGTATGAAGTTAGTTCTGGAACTGAACTAAATTTTTTGTATATGATTATTTTTTGGTAAGGCAAGTAGGTCCTCCCTAAATTTGAAAAAAAAATCTGCCGATCATTCTATTGTCCATCGGCTCGTGCAGAGACGGAAATTCGTTTTTTCTCCGATTAATTGATTGAAGCAGAAATTTAAGATGAAAATCAAAGTTGGTATGGTATTGAATTAAAATTATTAAAGCATTAAAATGAGTAACTGTTTTTTTTTAATATTAAAATGTACGCATGAGATAGAAGAAAGTTTTGGGATTGGCACATCCAACTAGTTAATTTCTAGTGTTGCTTATATCTTGAAATGATCTGATTTTCGTCACGTAATAACACACATATTTATAAACTGATTTGGATATAACTCCGTGTGCACATAGTACATAGCAATGCCTTGACTACGTTCTCTGTCCAACTTCTTCCGCTCTCTTGTTTCAAAATGGAAGCCATTTAAGTTTGTCAAAAATTTTTTAAATGTATAATGATCTACAAACAAAAAATTAGCAATTGAAAAAAGGTTCTTTTTAAAGTATTTATATTAATAATAAATTTAGGAGTATTTTTTGCTTTGTCTTTAACTTAAAAAACGCCTAAGCAGTTTGAATTTCTAACGTGGGTGACATTTAAAAAAAAATCCATTTGTCCGCGACAGCACTCGTATATATTAATCGATTTCAATATGAGTGTGCGTGTGCACCTGAATTAAGATTTTGGCCAAGCTCATAATCAGGTTCCATTAATTTGAGCTTAGTATTTTTGAATAATATAACTTAATTTAAAATAAATAAACAAATATATAAGTACATGAAAGCTACCTCTTCCTCCCGATACTGCCGGAAGGACTATTAATTTTGGTTTAGTCATTTAATCTAAATCCTGTTTCTAAAGCAAAACTAAATAATTTACCAAAAATTAAATATATTATGCCTGAAGATGTTTTTAGTTTTTCTTTTACTGTTCTTGTTTTGTACTCTCGTTATCGATTAAATACAGGAGAATTGAGAAGAATTTAAAACTATTTTCTTCGCTTTCTTTATTATGCTTTATTTTTTTTAAAAAGCGCATTTTCTATAAGCTTTCTATGATAATTTAATTATGAAGGATTATAAAACCTGATAAATTTTACCTGCAAAGATTTTTTTTAACTGCAAGAATTTTTGTTTCACTTATAATAAAGGAAATAAAAAACTCTTTAAAATATTATGAAAGTTAAAATTTTAAATGGTTCTCGCATTGTTGATAATGTACATGTTTCTACGTGTTATGCAGCGATGTAAGTCCATTAAAATTCATTTAAAATAGAAAAAAGTCTATATTACAGTAGAATTTATTTTGCATCTAAAAAATACGTATGAAAATAATAATCTTAATAATAAAAGCTACGAACACGACTTTCAATTACATCCATGTAACAAAAGTTTGAAAAAAATAGCATATTTTTTCTTGAAAATTGTAATAAAAGGCTTTACGGCAACAAACATTTGGAAAATATCAATTACACTTTTATGACAAAATTAATCATATTCCTGAGGGTTTAAAAGTATTTTTGAAAATTTGAAATTTTCGCCTACTATATCTATTCAAATATGTTTAGTATAAATTTAAAAATTCTATGCATAGAAAATTCTGTTCTATAAACATTTACATTGCATAATATTTTTTTTTTTACTTACCTGTTTTCAACATGAAAGCTAAAAAATGTCCAATAGCGTTTTTATCATTTCATGCGTATAGATATACGTATTTACGGGTAAAAAGCTTTCAGAATTCAATCTGTCTGAAATATTGCCTTATATATGAAAAATCCATGGCACTGATATAAAAAAAATAAAATACTATTGTCGAATATTGTATTTTAAGAGAGAGAAATATATTTATTACTGGAATTATATCTAGTGCCTTGCTATTCCTTTTAAAAAGATTTCATTGATAGCAAAACAACACCGTTTAATATTACGTTTCATTTCGCCATAAGTAAATGTATAGCGTATTTCAAAATTAAATTTCAGCTATTCCTATCTACAAAAGGAAAAATATCCGAATTTTTTTAGCTTTTTTGTATACACTATATGGCTACTTGCAATTTTAGACACTTTGTTAAAGATCTAAAAAAATACAGAAGGAATTATTCTGATACTCTAAATGTGTAAATATAATAATACAGGTAATACATTTCCGTGAAGATTTTTTCCCAAAATTCCATTGGGGACAGTCAACAAATATAAAAAAAAATGTCTTTTGGATAACACTGTCAGAGCTAATGCAGCAAAAGCTTTCAAACTGTAGATTATGATTAAGTGGCTTATTATAATAAACAGTGTTTTTTTGTGCGGATAGCATGTATACTCGTAGAAAACTTAATGTTTTTATAAAATAAGTCCCAATTTTTCCAACTATTTTGCTTATATTGGGTTGGGGAAAAAGTAATTTTTCTTTTGCCCAATATATGAATTTAAAGTCGCATATCTCGAGTAATACTTACTCAGTTAAGCCAAACTGTACAACATTTGAAAGATGACAGTCTCTAGAAAATTCTAGATATAAAGGCAGCGTCATCTGTTTAATTAGTTAAAAGTTACTGCTTTTTAAATATGAAGAGTCCAGAAGATCATTTTCGTCACATTTTACTTTTTTACTTCCAAAAAGGGAAAAATGCGGCTAGGCTCATCGAAAATTGTTAGTGCTTATGACAATCTGTGCTTAAGTAAATGCCAGTGTCAGAAATGGTTTGCTCGTTTCCGTTCAGGAAATTTCGATGTTAAAGATGAACCTCACCCTGGACGGCTAATCGTTGAAAAAGTCGATGAAAATTTAAAAAAACATCGAGGTCGACCACTATATTTCTTTCCGCGACATAGCTACGGAACTAAACATCAACCAAGAAACAGTTTTGAACAATTTACATAAGATTGGATACCTAAAGAAACTGGATACATTGGTTCCCCATGAACTTACGGTGAAAATTTTAAGAGACAGAGTTTCCATTTGTGTAGCGCTACTGAAACACAAAGATATCGAGCCATTTTTGAAACGAATTATGAAAAGTGGATTACGTACGACAACAATGTGCGAAAAAAATCGTGGTCGAAGTCCGGAGAAGCTTCACCAACGGTAGTAAACCTCGGATTGACCCTAAGGAAGGAGATGCTGCGTGATTGGTGGGATTTAAAAGGAATTATCCCTCATGAGCTGCTCGAACCTAGCCAAACCATTAATTCAACTATCTACTGTGAACAACTAATGCAATTGAATTAGGCGATTAAAAAACCCGGCCAGAATTGATCAATGGGAAAATGTTGTCTTCCATCACAACAACGCTAAACCACACGCATGTTTAGTCTCTCGACAAAAACTGAGAGGGCTTGGCTGGGAGTTTTTGATGCACCCACCATATAGTCCGGACCTGGCCCCGACCGATCCTAATTTGTTCCGTTCTCTGCAGAACGCTATTAGTTGGGTTAAGCTGGATTTAAAAGAGGCTTGTGGAAATCACCTTATTCAGTTTTTCGCCTAAAAATCTCAGGAGTTCTACAGTGACGGAATTATGGTTTTACCAGAAAAGGGGCAAAAGGTCATGGAACAAAACGGCACATATATTATTGATTGGTCTTTTAAATTTATATAAATAAACTCATTTTGAAAAATGCGAAAAAAGCGAAATTACTTTTTGCCCAATCCAATAATTTGCAGAGTTCTTATTATAACATAATGTTCTTTTTCAAAAATATGACAAACAACATTGTACACAATATTTTGCTATCAAAATTAAAAAAAAAAAACTATAGAAATTGTATGGAAAATGACCGGGTTAACTAAATAATTTTTCGTTGTGCACGGGTGATAGCAATTTCATTTAAATATTGTATTAGTTAAAAGTATAGTGTAACTTTTGTGAAAATCTCATCGTTTATAAATTCTGAAAGTGATCGTCAATAGAATAAGCTCAAAATTCATTGTTCCCGAAATGAAGCAAAAAAATGAAAGGTTGTATTCAAACATAGTAGTACGTACCATATTGTGTATTCTATATTGACACTAATCAACGGAGAAATGATACAGCCCCTTATCCTTTTGCATCATTTTGGTAATACTTTGGAAAAAATGAACAAGTAAGAAAAATCATGCGGTAAAAATAGATTATAAAACACTTTCCAACACTTCCTGAAATTTTAAACAAAACTTCGTTATTTAAGGAAATAATTACATGAAATCGTTTATCATATTCATAATATGTCGCGAACAATTCCCCCGTTTATTATTATGTAATGGAATTATTTTGTGTGGTCCTGTAAATGAAGAATAATTATTCTTTTCACTGAATATTTTACAGAATGCATATTTTAATAAACTTTGTAGATACATATAAATTTGAATATGTTTGAGAGGGTGTATCATCTTTAAAAATCATTTGAAACGATTTTTTCCCATAGACCGTAATGTAACGGAAAAGTTTTGACTGTAACCGTAAATAAACTAATCTTGGTAGAAACTTCATTTACAATAAAGCTCGTGCTAGGGTAAACGTCAATAACGTCCAATAATTTCATGGAAATCGAAGTACATTTACGATAGTTACAGCACGGACAGATGGCCAGATAAACCGAAAGCATAAACACTTTTCAACATTATTGGAAAGTGTTTAAAACAATAAAAATTGTATGAAAAATGAACAGGTTAACTAAAATTTTTTTCTTTGTGCATGCGTAAACACTGTTAAAATTTCATTTACAAATTGTGTTAGCTAAATGTAAAGAGCAACTTTTTTGAAAGTATCTGAAACATAACTTGAAAATACTGAAAGTGATCCTCAGTAGAATAAGCTCACAATCCGTTATTTCCAAAATAAAGCAAAAAGATCAGGGGAAGTATCCATTTTTCCATTGAATAATATCAATATAGAATACACATTATGACACGTACTATTATTTTTGAATAAAACCCCTCATTATTTTTGCTCCATTTAGGAAACAATGCATTTTGAGCTTATTCTGTTGACGA
Organism: Maratus speculifer; assembly: GCA_964019185.1. Taxonomy (NCBI): domain Eukaryota; kingdom Metazoa; phylum Arthropoda; class Arachnida; order Araneae; family Salticidae; genus Maratus; species Maratus speculifer. The sequence goes on from OZ025294.1 coordinate 77,034,121, forward strand.
TCATTTTCAGAATTTTAAAGCTATGTTTTTGAGACTATCACAAAAGTTGCACTGTACCTTTAACTAACACAATATGTAAAGAAATTTCGATTGCTTTCACGCATGCGCAATAAAAAAGTATTTAGTAAACCAGCTCATTTTTCACAAAATTTTTATTGTTTTTTAATTCTGATTGCAAGGTATTGTGTACAATGATATTTGTCATATTTTCGGAAAACAACATTTTTTATATTAAGAACTCTGAAAATTATAAGCAAAATACTTTGAAAAAAATTGGGACTGTTTTTATAAAAAATTTAATTTCTGTACGAGTATTCGTTTCAAAATTTTAACAGTGTATAGTATATGATATAAAAATTTGTATCTATTAACAACATGCATTCCAATATTTAGTTTCATTAAAAGATACATACATAGAGCTAATAATTCCCCTTTAGCAATTTCCTCTGATAAAGAGAATGATATGTGAATACTTTTGTCTAGCTCTGTATATCAGGTAAAGAATTTATATATAAAGAGTAGTATAAAAAATTAAATTAAAAATCTCATACCGAATTATTAAATGTACTCTCCAGCAATTATTATGCAAAGACAGTACTGTAACCGATATCTTTTTTATGTTCCTGTAAATGAATAAAAAATGCTGTATTCTCTGCTTTCACGTTATCGAAGTGAAATTCAGTAGTTCATGTCAGTTTCAATATATTTGAAATAGCAAAATGCCATTAAAATACACTCCCAATGATTTTTCCCCATATGCCATAATATAATCGAATTCTTTTGAGTGCCCTTTAAATGAACCATTAATAGTACATACCTATATCAATTGCATGAAAATTCGAGTATTTTACGGGACTTTAAACATGGACAGACGGACAGACAAACCGAATGCGTAAGCGTTTTTCAACTTCGTTTGATAGTGCTAAAAAGGCATGTGTGTCTATGTGAACATAATAAAATATAATCGCAAATGAAAATTTACGTTAACCTCTTTTGAGTTACTCACACTGTAATTTGAAATGTCTGAAATTTAGATACTGAAGTGTCTGAAACAATGTTCAAATTTCAGACATGTTAAAGTGTTTTATTTTTTTTCAAATACTTTGTGCGACTGAATTCAAACTAAATTCGATTGACAGATACTTCAAACTTTATTATCGTAACTTTGTTGACTGTTGACCACTTCTCGGCTTCGTGATCATGACCAGTAGTTACCCATAGAAATCGTTCCCATATAAAACCGCTAATCGAATTTTCTCGACCATGCGACATAACTGAATGGTCTTTTTGAGTTCAAAAGTGACAGAATACAAATTTTAATCAAATTCATTAGAAGCATTTTTTAGATACAATATGATTCACCCATAGTGAGCCACAGTGTGGCCCAGTCATCTACTGATGTCCCGAAAATGCTGTAGTATAAAATTCACGCTTGAGCCGTTTTTTAGATAGAATTACCTTGTACGAATTGAATATTTCCATCTGAGCGAAAAATTGACCAGGCTGGGAATCGAACCCAGATAGTTGGCTTACAAGGCCAATGCTTTACCTGTTAAGCTACCTGGGCCATAGACAACTGGGATTTTTCGCTCAGATAACTTTATTGGTCATAACATATGGTCTGTCATTTAGACAGCTCATCAGAATAGACCGCAGGTAATGGAACTCCATATGCCGATGGGTACGTAGATATACTATAATTTTCAACACAATCTAACTGATTGGTAAAGTAATCATACGAATTGAATAATTTCCAACTGAGCGAAAAATATTTTTCGCTCAGTTAGAAATATTCAATTCGTATGATTACTTTACCAATCAGTTAGATTGTGTTGAAAATAATAGTAGAATTAGCTTGACCCTTTATCACCCAAAATGACCCACTAATCGAATGTTCTTTAACATGCAGTCTAACCCATTGATTTTCTTGAGTTTGAAAACGTATTCTAAAAGTACTCTTATTTAAATAAAAAAATTCGCACAAGCAAAATTTATATAAAACTGCGAAAAATATAAAAAAAATCTATATTTTCTTACTAGAGAAATATGTAAATAGTATTTAGTCTTTATCACGTGCTGTCTTGATAACTAATGTAATTTTCTTTTCTAATAAAAACATTTTGAAATTTGCGAAATTTTATGCTGTTATTCATAGAATAAAATTTATTTTCCGCTGACAAACAGTCTTAGTAGTTTTATAGGATAAAGCTGGAAGACCAATTAAATTTGATATCACATGAAAGAAAATGTTAAGAATTCTCTTATTTATAAAAATAATATATTTGGAAACTATTTCTGTGACAAATGGTATTTTTAATGTTATTCAAAAATATTCTCTAAAACTGTTTTGCTAGTTATGAAGCGGAATATTTTAACTTAATATCTTAGTCATTAAAAGTTTCTTGAGAAAATTACGATGGCACTGAGTTTGCAAAAGTTTAAATCACTGTTTTTTAAGTACTTTTTTTTTCAAGCATTCTTGAAATTATTCACCCCATGAAGAAAGACAAATATTTCTTAGAAAGCGTAATTTAACCTCTTGCGAAATTATTTAAAACCTCTCTAAAATTATCCACGATTCCGAAAAGATTTTTTTATCATTAAAAACTTCTGAATACAAGATATCTTTGAAATTTAAAGAAATACTTATAAAACCTATTTATACTGCCGTCACCGACTTTTGGAGACGTTTCCGTATAGTTTTTTTTAGTATATTAACTAGTTTTTTTAAACTGGAATATAGGTATAAAATAATAATAAAAATATATATTTTACAGCGGAAAGGTAAGAACATGCATTATAAAATAATTATTTTGCTTATAAGATGTCACTTTAATTAAAAAAAGACATTTAAAGAAAGTTAATTAAAGAAAGTTATTTTAATGTAAGAACATGCATTATAAAATAATTATTTTGCTTATAAGATGTCACTTTAATTAAAAAAAGACATTTAAAACATATAAAAAATTGACATGTTTCAATTCATTTTCAGGGAGTCATATTCAGAATGTAAATAGAAAATGAAAATTACAATATGCTATTTCAAATGCATTGAAATTGATATAAATCACTGAATTTCACTACAAGATGATTACTAAAGAAAGAACATTCATGACATTTGTCGTTCATTTACAGAGATACACAAAAAACAGTTAGACAATTAATTGTCTTTGAGCAATAACTGATGGAAGTGCATTTCAAATTTCGGCATGTTCTTTGAAATTATTCTAATTTTTTGCATGCTACCAGTTATGTATAAATTCTACATCATGTCTACTTTTTAGCGCATTCTTCTTATTAGAGGAAACTGCTGAAAAAACATTTTCAACTGAGGAATGTATTTCCTAGCTTAACTAAATCTTTGCATGCATGTAATTTACCGATACAAGTATGCATATCATATGCAGGACAGTTCAAAGAATTTGAATAATGTCCCCGACTGTAGATAGGTCTTGCTAAAATTGAGTTTACAGATATGTTAAGGATTTTCCAAATGGTTTAAATCGACATCCTGTTTCAACTTAGAAAACGGTGAAGTTTTGCAACGTCATTCTGAATGCATTGGAAAGTGTTTCATAATCGATGCTTGATGCATACTTGCTTTTCATTAATTTTTAATTGCTCATGATACGCAACATAGGGAAAGTCTTGTACTCGTTTTGAAAAACGGATTTTTTTTTGACGGATTTACAGATTTCAGACATTTAAGATTTCGAAAAACACATTTTTACAAAAACTTCCGTTTGTTTGTTTGTGTGCCTGTCTTTCTGTCTGACTATAAAAGTTCTATTTACCGAACAAACTGAGATACAGACTTGAAATTTGATGTGTTCTTAGTATATAATATTAGGAAGAAGGCTATTGATTATCAGTAACCTCGATTTTGCGGTAATGTTTTTTTTGGAACCTCGAAATATTCATGTAGATGAAAGGTAGATAAAATATTTCAAAATTGTTTATTTTAAAGAGTAAATATAAAAAAAAATAATGTACATTTTGCATAAAGATTGAAGACGAATTAATAATTAATTTCTGAGATATTTGTAATTCTATTTTCCAAAATATTCGATTTTTTTCATGATCCTGGATTTCATTCAAAATTCAATTCAAAGATATATTTTAATTGGAAATGAGACGCTTAATACGCTGCAGCAAACTATTAGTTAATAGGATTTTCAATTCCAAGTTATAAGGATCTTTCTTTTATGCAATTCGTTATTAACGGATTATCCGTTCAACCTGAAAACAATCGCTGAACTATAAAACAAAATGCCAATAATGGCGTATCGTAAATGTCACATTAACTTTGCACATTATGTGTTGGTGAACTTTTTGATGTAAACATGTTAAGCTTGTTGGTTACTCCATATCAAGTGATTTTAATTAGACGTTTATAGGATTACTATTAGTTAATAGGATTATAAATTTAATGTTATAAGAATCTTTCTTTTATGCAATTCGGTACTAACTGATTATCCCTTAGACCAAAAAAAAAAAAAAACAATCGCTGAACTATAAAATTAAATGCCAATAATGGCGTATCGTAAATGCCACATTCACGTTGCATGTTACGTGTTGGTAAACTTTTTAACGTAAACACGTTAGACGTGTTGGTTACCCCATATCAAGGGACTTAATTAGACATTTTATATGTATTTTTATTAATCTTTTACTAATTTGTATGTTTTTCTGTCATTTAAAATAAAAGTTACTACAATTTGTATAATTTATGAGTTTGGCGCGACTTATATAATTTGTCGAAATTGGTCGGCGGAATAATTAAGTAATACCCACAATTCCAGGGGGTAATAGGGTATTATTATGTACTAAAAGTATTTAAATATACATTTAAATTTTATTTTTAAATTGCAATGCATTTTATAAATAGTTTACACGTGTTTTATTTTCACATTTAATCTTATGCATTATGATACGTAATATTATTGTATCTCCCAGTGATTAGTTTACAGGTTCTCTTCAATTAAAATTTATTTTATTTACCTTTTTTTGCATCGGATTTGATCAAAAATTTTTAATTCCTTTTAAAAATGCTTATTTTTATTTTAAAAACTTCTGAGAAGTACTCAAAGATACAATTGTGAATTACTTTTACTTGGAAAGTCAATTAATCTTACTGTTGGAAAAAAATCAAACGAATGTAGCTTTTTTAACAAGATTATTACAAACTAGCTGACCCGCCCGGCGTTGCACGGTTCCGAGATAATAATATTAAAAGAACATGAAACTTGTGATTTTATCTGTAACTCGAAATATGTGAAATTACATTGTCTAAAACACACCGCCACTAACTGTGAAAAATTGGTTTAAAAAATGAACAAATAATATTTAGCGGTAAAAATGTTCAAAAGGACTGCAATGGGAAACGGGAGAGGAACTACTCAAGTAATAATTATAATTTTGAAAATTTCAATGTCAGAAACATTAGGAGAGATTTTGGGGTACTTTCAAGAATGTTTTGAGCCTCGTAAGTGCCGTAGATTTTGCTAGCCATCGCACAAAAACATACATGCACACAGACAGTGCGTTTAGTTATTTTATTAGTGTTGGTTACTGTGGATATTCAAAATAATTTCTTTACTGCTAATTCATTAGTTTTATGGTTTTTGCCTTTTTTACATACAATTAAAAAATAGTTAAGACCATGATGCGTACAAAAATCTGTAATATTGACAAAATCGACAAAAAGCCGATGCTAAACGCACAAAAAATCTTTAAAGACCACATCGAAAATTGTACTCAAAATCGCAGTGAAAAAAAATCACTGAAATTAAAAAATCATACCAGACAAAATTTAGTTAATTACGCTTTAAAACAATTTTATTTTTATGATTCTCAAAAAGTAGCCTCAAAATGTGAAGAAATACTAAAACTCGCAATAAAAAATTCGTTAAAAGTTCCAGAAATCGCTGTACGAATTCCGAATAAACTTTATTGAAAAGAGAAAAAAAAATTACTATAATGAATGAAAAGAATGAAACCGCATTCCTTTCACTAATATGGAAAAATCGCCTCGAAACAACAAAAAAAGAGCGCTAAAAATCACCTAAAAATTAAATTAAAAAATTCTAATTAAAAAATCAAAAATCGGGCTTCGAGGTGCAAAACTACATGTACGTACCCTCCAAATTTTGTAACTCTACATGCAGCGGTCTCTTCAGAACAGCACTGACACACACACATACTGGTGTATTTATTATTATAGAATACTGTAAATATCCTAATTAAAAAATTTATTGCTCATTCGTTAATTTTATGTTTTTTGCTTTTCTTACATGCAATTCAAGAATAGATAGGATCATGATGCATACAAAAAACAATAATTTTGACAAAAATTACAAAAGATCTATGCTAAATGCACAAAAAAAGAAAAAAAATCGCAAAAAATCCGTCAAAAATCGCATTGAAAATCGCATTAAAAATCACTGAAATCGAGAAATCGTAGCAGACAAAATTTAGTTCATTAGACTGAAAGTTTGAATCAATTTTGTTTTTATCATTGTCAAAAAATAGTCGCAAAATGCGAAAAAACTTTTAAAATCACATTAAAAAAATTCGCTAAAAATTCAAAAATCAGCCCACGAATTCCGAATAAACTTTATTGAAAAGAGAAAAAAATTACTACATTGAGTGAAACGAATGAAACCGCATGCCTTTCACTAATATGGAAAAATCGCCTCGAAACATAAAAAGAGTGTTAAAATCGCCTAAAAAATTAAATTAAAAAATTCTAATTAAAAAAAAATCAGGCTTTGAGATGCAAAACTACATCTATAGAGGTACCTTCCCTCCAAATTTTATAAATCTACATGCAGCGGTCTTTTCAGAACAGCGCTGACACACAAACATACTTTTCTCTTTATTATTATAGATGCTTTTATATCCATACATCAGAATAATTAGAACAGTTTTAAAATTAATTGAAAACAAATTGCTTCCTATTTCCTGAATTAAAACCTTCGAAATAGTTAGTTAAAATTACTCGTAAATAGCATGTTGATTAACAGGTTTAAATAAATAGTTAATGCGTTTTGCTTAATTTAATAGCACTATAAATAAAACTAAGATATTTGTTTGGAAGTAATTAGAATTTTACGTATTAAATTCGGTATAAAATGTTATATAACGTTTTTTTTTGTTTTTTTTTTCCAATGCAATTAATTTGTAAAATTAAACTTCATTTTATAATATTTTTAACAACCGATTTCACTTAGTTATAAAGAGCGTTGTAACAAAAAGAAAAAAAAAAAGTGCAATATTAAAGTTTTAACCCTTTGCGGAGCAGAGCACTTCCATTCAGAAAATGTTGAAATACTAGGGGCGATCAAATGAAAAGGTATGGAACGCCCTAACTACCAAACCTGTTGAAATTTGAATGATTTTTATACCACTTTGGAATAAAGTAGTGAGACATCGATAGATGCGATTGGAGTATCCAGTGTAGTTGTGAACATGCGTAAGCGCTTGTGCATGAAGGGGGAGAGAAGCAGACAGCAAGCGATTTCCGTCCAATTGACGCAGCAATGCCTATGAGGCCATAATGGCGTTCCCATTGCAAAATCCGATGATCAAAGAGCAGCGAGTTGTTAGCAGATTTCTCACTGTGGCAGACTTTGATCAGACACCTCGCGGTTCTTTAATCATCGGATTTTGCAATGGGAAAGCCATGATGGCCTCACAGGCACTGTCGCATCAATTGGATGGAACTCACTTGTAGTATGCTTCTCTCGCCCTTCATGCACAACCGCCTACGCATGTTCACAACTACGCTGTATACTCCAATCGCATCTCTCGATGTCTCACTACTTTATTCCAAAGCGGCATATTCAAATTTTAACCGGTTTGGTAGTTAGGGCGTTTCGTACCTTTTCATTTGATCACCCTTAGTAAATGATTAACGCAGGAATTCACGTATAAATTTATTTTTTATTATAAAAGCTGTTTTTCACATAATAAACACAGGAAAAGGAATTGATAGAAACAACAAAACTTGTTTTGTTGAGTACATTTTGGTTGTTTTAAGCGAATTTTTTAGTTAAAGTAGAAAATCGATTTTGTTGCTCAGTTGCACTCTTAAAAAACTTCAACAAAATTTCATCAATTTAATTTAAGTCTTACTAAAGTCTTGTATTTTCAATTTGTAATTCCAACAAAATTTTATTGTTTTTGCAAAATTTAAATTGGTGTGTAGTAGCCATAACTCACTCACATAATTTTGTTTAATTGACTTATATAGCTATAAAGGATTAACATAATTTTTATAAAATAATAATTTTTCAAATTGAGACGGATTAATGAAGTTATTATTACGTCATTATACATTTTGGATGAAAATTGTGGACGGTAAATTGCAAAAAAAAAAAAAAAAAAAAAAAAAAAAAAAAAAAAAAAAATCAACAATATTTTTTTTGTTTATTTAAACAAAATTTCCATTGGCTCATATTTAAACGAAAAAATTCGTTGGACCAAACAAATTTCTGTTGATTTAACAAAACTTTTTTCTGGGTGTAGTAAATGGAAAATATTTATGTCAGAATTCTGGTGTCATGTAATGAAACACCAGAATTGTCTGATCATATGTCTGGTGCTCAATGTATTGAAACAAAAATACATTTCAAGCAATTCATTATTTTCACTATCTGTTGAAAGAAAGGTTTATTTCAGTTTGAAAATTATACCAAGAAATAAATCTAATAAACCCTAAATTTTCGCTTTACTCTATCTCTTAGCCACAAAAAATCGAGCTGTTTAGATGCCAAACAATTTAGAATTATCATTAAAAATTGCGAAAGAATTAATATCCGGAATTCAAATTTATATTTTTAAATTCTAAGACAATATTTATTATGCTTGAATCAATGCGGAAAACCGGCCTTTTATTTTATCGCCCAACGTTCTATATTCCAGAAAGATCAGCAACGAAATAACGGACAGTCACTTTTAAGGTGCGCTTGTAATTATTTAAATACATAGCACTAATAGTCATTGTTCAGTCCGTCCGTCTTTTCGTCTGTCTGTCCGCATATAACAGAGCAAAAACTACCCAACTGAATTATTTGAAAATTTTAAAATATGTAATCGTTGAATAATTTTGTCAAGTCATTTCAAAATTTATGAAAATCGGATGTTTAGTTTAATTACAGGAACAATCAAAAGTTCACCGTTACATTACGACCAGTGGTAAAAGATAGTTTCAAGTGCACTTTAATGATGTTACACTCTTTCGAATAATTCATGTGGATCATTGAAGTACATACTAAAATATAAAATTCTGTACAATCTATGGGTAATTTACAGGGCCACACAAAAGTATCTCACTAAAAAGTTATTTTTACAAAATGGTATAGGTGGAAATATTGTTTGGGGAGTGTTTTAATTATATTAAACTATTTCACATTTTATGACATTGATATACATTGCTGAGGCTTACTACAAATTACTCCCGTGTTATGGGAAGTAGATAGTATTTACAAGGACACACAAAAAACTTCAGCTACTATACTGAATCTGAAGTACTGTATACGATTCTATGAAGATCTGTATATTTTCGAACAATCGTTATAATACGAACGTACCTCATATGCTACGCTTGAAATGCAATTTCCGTCTTGTTAATATAATAATTTTATAGAGTTTCAATTTTGCTAGAAATAAATGCTTATCTATTTATAGTATTATAAGTGCAAATGGATTTTTCTTAAAGAATCTTGCATGCGATGGAGATGGTTTAAAAAATTTATGTTTCAAAATCTATATCATAAAGGCCAAACGTATCTGTGCGTAACGCATACGTCATTTTGCGAAAGGCAACCCTTTTCCCCTGCAATTTCGGTTTTTCAATTTTTGGCTATTGTAAATTCTACACTTCTAAACATCACACATTTTAAATTTTTACACCGTCTTATAGAAAAAAAAAATGCACTTTCAAATGCAACGTATTTGAAAGCTGTATCTCAATTTATTTTTGAGATATTAATTTTTTTTATAGTTTTTAGTACCAATTTTGTAATCGTGGCAACAAAATCACTCCATTTTCTCTTAAAATTGAGGGGGAAAAATAAATTACAATGCGTAACACTTTCCTATGCAATTTCTGTTTTGTAATTTTCGTTACTCTAAATTTTATACTTTTAAACACCGTACCTTTTAAATTTTTACACCGTCGTATAGAGAAAAAAATGCACTTTAAAATGCAATTTGTTTGAAAGCTGTATCTCAATTTATTTTTGCGATATCATTATTTTAATAGTTTTTAGTACCAATTTTGTAGTTGTGGCAACAAAATCACCCAATTTTCTCTTAGAAATAATAATAATAATAGTAATAATAATTGACATGGAAATGCGTATACTATTTTTAAAATATCGTTTGTTATAAAATTCGGTGAATTTCGGTTTTATTACGTTTAATAATTTGGATAATTAAGTTTTATAGTATTTTGTTAATTTTAGCTTAAAATAATATTTGTTCGAGAGTTAGATTGACCAATATAAGATGCAATTTTTACTGTGACTAATTTAATATTTAATATAAATCAATAAAACAGTTCTTACTTAAAGATTTCCTTTCGTCGAATTTCGACGGGTTCAGCCTCATTACTTTAAAAGCCATAATAAATCAGTCAATTAAAATACAGTTTTCAAAGAAAATGTGTGAAGTTTAGAAATTTTTAAAAATATAGCATCAAAATTTACAAGACTGGAATTTCATCGTCAAGTTTTGCCTTATTCAAAATGGCATTAGCTTTACGCAAGGACACATTTGTCCCTTATATTATGGATACATTGTTCCTGAAAATTTGCCGCATTGTAGCTCTGATTACATTACTAAAGTATACATTACTAAGTACACATTTCCTGAAATTATTTATTATATGCATCTCTTTAACATTTCATTACTTCATTATTTGATTAACACAATTTCAATCGAAATTTATTACATTTTCAACTTTGCTGTTGCATTTTGTAAAATTAAATTCTATGTACACTTTTTGAAAACAAATTCAATAAAGAGTTTAAATTGTACATTCACACACAAAAAATCAATCTACTTTTATTAAATATAATAAACTCCTTTATTATCGAACTGGCCGCAATCCCGAGAAATTAAGGGGGAAAAGCCTCTTCTGAATGAAGTTTGGAATTACTTTGACAAAGCATTAGACGCGGCTGTCTGAAAGATGACAGATAAAGTCAGCTAGGATTTTCTTTTATGCCAAGTGCCACGTCAAAGAATGGATAAAGGGAGCGGGGGGAGCAATCGCACATAAAATATTTTTTTAAGTAACTTTTTATTTCAAGTTTAAATTTTCAAATTCTTGTAATCATTTATAAATGAAGAGTAAAATATCTAAAAAGTCTTTTTATTTATGCTTATGCTTTACGCTACGGAGTTAAGGTATTGTTTACTATAAAACTGCATGTGCACTTTCAATACTGTACAGAGCATAAGATTTTATATCGTTTACAATTAAGATAGACACTGTAAAGTTTATTTTGATTTTTCAGGTTCTAAATGCTTCCGTTGCAAATGTTGAAATTATTTTATGACCAAATTTATTTGAAAATATTTGAGAACATTTTTTCATACATTATAGATTAAATGTTTCATAACATAACACTAGTGCCATCTTGATATTTGGGATTGAATTTAAGAGATAGAAAAATGTACCACTACTCTTCAAGTGGTTACAACGTGTGCAATATTTCTTTGAGTCCTGTTTATTGTAATGAATTTTTCAAGCGTATAACAAAGCATATCAGAAATATATATAAAGTTCCACGGTGTAATGTTAATATGTTAGAAAAATTGAATAACTATGATTTTGGCATAAAAGATATATTTTTATAGTAAAGGGGTTGCAGGAAGTGGGTAATTATGAATTCTGGCTCTTCTATCACGTTACGCTTTACAGTCAGACATCTACAGTATATTGAATTTATAATTCTTAAATGGTAAAATAGATTCTAAATATTTAATTACTTTATTATTTAAAGGCAAAATTTAAGCTTGGCAATTCTTTGCAAATTTATATATTTGTATGGTTTAATGCAAAAATTCCTGCAAAGATTGATCTTTTAAGAAAAATATAGTATATACACATTAACCCCTTAATTGTGTTCCCCGAATTGGATTCGTGCAAGAACACTTTGATTGCTTTGTTACTAAAACTTGTTGATACCACTAATTTGAAATTGCAAATTTATCTATTTATCTTTATTGATTACCAAATACCATTATTGATTACTTTTATTGATTACCAAAAGTCTCCAAAAGTTAAGGTACATCCGGTTTTTTGCGTCTAATTTGCAAATGAATGTATATAGGAACAACAAATTTGGAGGAAATGTGCGCTAAACTGTTATTTATTAAATGCGACATAGAAATTTACTTAAGTTAAACGTATAAATGAAATTATAACAGAAAAGCACTCATGGTGGAAAATTCCATTCTTGGAAAAATCAGTATATCGCAGTATTATGCAGTAAAATGTGACAGAAACATTGGAAAACTGGTTCTAATACGGAATATGTCCATTCCGGACTTGAATGCATTGGTGTCATCGACTTTCCATTCTCTCAGTTAAATTGTCGGACACAATAATAGTTAGCGCTGACCTTATATGGAGTAAGTTTTTTTCCAGCTCATTTATAAACCTTGAAGGAGGAGTTAAAGCCGCAACCTCTCTTATAAGATAGTCTCAAAGATTTTCTATCGGATTCAAGTAGGAGATTGAGTTGACCATTCCATTCTCTCCAAGCCATGATCCCCAAGATAATCCTCAACAACCACAGCTCGATGTGATCTCGCATTATCACCCATTAGAATGAAACCATCGCCATTAGCACCGGTATATGGGCGCACATATGAATCAAGGATCTTATCCCGATATCTCGCACCAGTCAGAGTTCCTCCAGGGAACACATGCAGGTCAGCGTGGCTTCCGAGTGAGATCCCTTCCCAAACCATGATTCCACTGTTTCTCTACCCGTGTGTTTCGACAGAGTTCGATTGATGGTATCGAGTGCATTGTTCTCGCCAGATAAGAAGGCGTCCTGAATAGCACTCCAGTCTGAATCTGGGTTCGTATGTGAAGAGTAGAAAAGTCCAATGTTGTCAGTCCAGGAAACATGTTCTCTTGCCCAACACCAGCACGCCCTTATCTGCCGTCTGTTGAGGAGGACAAACACAACAGGTCGCTTTGCATAGAGACCTGCATTGTGAAAATATCTTCGCACCGTAATAGCAGAGATTTTTTCCCTTGATGCTGCAAAGTGATCTGCAATGAGTTGCGGCACAGCAGTACGTCTTCGTCTAGTCGTTTTACTACCCTGCCAGACGCAATGAGCCGTCTAGCAGTATCGGTCTGTGAAAACCCCAATTCCACCCATCCTACCACCTGCCACTTTAATGAATATGGCAAACGACTTCTTCTGGACATTTCTAGACTCTACTGGTTGTTGTGAAATAAACTAACAACAATAGTTAAAATACAACAAAACTTACACGCAGAATTACGAAATCTTCACAATTGCATATTTTTCTCTGATTGACAAATACCTATTCTTTTCTATAAAATGAAAGTGGCAGCTATGATTTTTGCGTAAGTTTTTTAAAAGCTTATTATTTTCATTCACATAAACTATGAATTTTAATCTGTCTGCCATTTTTTTTATGGCGAGCTTCGAAAAACATGTTGTACCTTAACTTTTGGATGCCAGTGTATTTTTGCGATTAAAACAAAAACAAAAACAAAAAACATAAACAAAAAACAAAGAAACTAAAAAAGAAAAGAAAAGTTTTAAAGTCTAATATGTATTGGACGGTTCAGAAATATATAGCGATCTTGCTGATTTATCTTTGCTGAATGGGAATATTAATTTAATTTTTCTAATAAAATTGTTAATAATTTAGTTCAAACAAATTAAGCATAATAATTTATTCCGAAAGGTTGTGTAAATTAATAACCCTAGTTAAACTTTTAAATAAAGCTTGAGAAATTTATTTAAAGGTATAATTTGAAAGTAATTCATTTTTACGATGAAGTTAGATGTATCTACAAGATCTATTTATCATTATTTTCTTAAACATCACATTATACTCTTAGATATAACATTAAATAATAAATTTTTAAACTTTGAATATTTTAGTCAAAAAGTATACTTTGAAAAATTTTGCAACGTTTGGTATAAATTTTATAAAATGTCGATAAATTTTCCCTGGAATAGTGTGTAATATGTATGATGCTACCAATTTTAAAGTAATCATTTTCATGTTCGATAAACAAGTTCAACTGACGAACATGTTAATTAACAAAATTAGCATTAACAGTATAATTAGACAACTCTTTTCTTTTTTTTTCTTTTATATAATTGTATAAATTCTGTTACACAGTTGAAAATATTTATGTAAGATTGATAAGTTTCGAAAAAATTATTATTTTGTGTCACAAATATTGATTAATACATCATAAAAATTACTTGAAAGCATTTTTTAAGAAGCAGAAAAATGAATTTTTGCTTTAGGAATGTTTCTTAAACCTTGATACTCTGTTGTTTTTTTAGGTTTTTGAAGATAAAGGATAGCTTTACATAATCATGGAAAACTCTTAGGAGCTATCTTAAAGTAACGTTATTGTTAGACACAGAAATTAGTTTTTTTCAATTCCTACTATTAGTTCACACTCTCCATGTATATTTATATACATTGTTCAAATTTTCAATCCCTAATAAAATATTTTTTATTCATCTATTCAAGTTCTAACAAGTTCTTCATTAAAATTCCATTTTTTACTTTCTTCTGCCTTCAACAAAAGAAAGTATCATAATCAAAATTTTTTCCGATTTCTGGTATTCGAAGGATTTACACGTTTTAGGGGTCAGAGATTCCAAAAGACAGGTTTTTACAAAATGTCTGTCTGTCCATCTCTACGTGTGTCTGTGTATGTCTGAGTGTCCATATGTCGTCATTCTACCATAAACGAGTGTGTGAAGATATGTATAGAATTGAACGAAATTTTTTGTGAAAATTTTTGGCTATGACAAGCAGGTTCTCCTTCAATTTTGAAATATTTCGCCCGAAGGTGGTGCTGCAATAGCGATTTTTGTGCCATTTTCAATACTGTACCACCTAAAAAGTGTATGAAGTTATGCATAGAATTGAACCAATGTTTTGTGTAAGTGTTTGGCTTTAATCAGCAGACTCTCCCCGAATTTGAAAAAAAAATGCCTAAAGGGGCTCTATAAACACGATGTCTGTGCCATTTTTATTATTTTAACTTAAAAAAGCATCTGAAGTTATGCACATAACTGAACTAAATTTTTTATGCATGACATTTTTTGGGCATGGTAAGCCGGTTTTCCCTGAGTTTGAAAAAAATCTTCCAGAAGGGGGTTCTTTAAAAGCGATTTCTGTGCTATTTATATGATTGTAACATCGAAAAGTATATAAAGTTATGTATAAAATTGAACCAAATTTTTGTGTATGTTTCAACCGCCTCCAGCACTGCTTGTCCATCCACTGTGATGAGTTATAAAAAAATAAAATATATAAAAGTATATAGAAAAAAAACCTAAAAATCCCCTAATGCAAAAAAAATAAAATAAAAATAAAATAAAATAAAATAAAATAAAACAAAATAAAATAAAATAAAATAAAATAAAATAAAATAAAATAAAATAAAATAATTAAAAACTGTTTTTGTCCTAATTCCACTTGTGGTGTCTGGTAGTAACACAACTGTAGCCTCGGCCAGCAGCAGGACCCCACAACAAATGACGCATGTCAACAACGCTTCAGCATGTTGTGCAATATTATACAGTAAAAAGTTTCAGCCGCCTCCCGCACCATATGCCCTTTCCTGTATACAATGAACTAATATAATAAAAACATGTACAATCCAATCAAGGATATAAAAAACATAAACTAGTGATAATCCCAATTAGTAATAAGAGACAAAATCCAAATAAAGTAAAATAACCGCGATGGAGACAAACTTCACTGGAAATTCCACCATGCAAGTGTCACACTCCAAATTGGAGTACTATCCCACATCAGAGTAAAATTTCCAACAGGAATTATGACCACGCAAGAGTCTAAATTCAAATGGGAATTACACCTGAGAAGAGTTTAACTCCACAAGGAGTAACCAAGGAGGACCATAACAGAGGCAAGCTCCACCAGAGCATTATCTATAAGAATACCCGGAAAGGTAAGGTATTAAATTAACTATTGAGCGTACGTATAGCTGTAATTAATAATAGTAGTTATTCTTGGCCTATACATTAGCCTAGAACATAGTCAATCAACCTGTCGGTACTGAAAATACAGAACCATAATACAGAACCATAATACAGAACCATAATACAGAATCATAAATGAGACAAACTCTCACGAAACACAATCTATAGATCTTACAAAAAGGCAAGAAGTTGCAGTGCTACCCCCGTCCCCCTCGCGGGCCATTTCCTTAGGAGTTTTTTTCTTTTTTTCACGACTACTTAAGATCCTTCCCCACCCCCCTCAGGCTTAAAAGTAATTTAATCTCCTTGTACTTTATTATTACTACAATTATTATTAGTTTTGATTATTATTATTGTTTTAGTTTGTATTATTATTATTGTTTTAGATTCCACTATTGAGGTCTTTATTATTATTATTATTATTATTATTACTATTATTATTATTATTATTATTTACCCTTAAAGCTTAATCTTATCACCTATAGCCACTATCCCTAGTTTCTGACCATCTTTTTTTTTAGTTAACTGGTTACTATTGCAACACGCCACATAGATAATTTAAGCAAAAACAGCCCAAGTAACCATAACATAGGATGCGACACCCACCAATTGAGACAACTACCGGATATGACTAACCATTGAATATGACATACAACCAATTATATCAACTACCCAACTATGTCAGCAACTGGAAGTGATTATCTATATATTTAAAAGACCTGGCTTTTTTTTTTTTTTTAGCCATCAACCCTAAGCTTTCTACTTGCTCAATTTTGATAATTATTTTTTTAAATGAAAGCTGTTTATGTGTAGTTGTGCCCATTCTGGCTAATTTTTAATTTAGATATATTTTTATATTTTATTTTTAATTTTAAAAGCTTTTTCGTGACATTTATTTGAAACATTTGCAACAGATTAATCTTTTCTCACTATAATAAAAATTTATTTTGCTTTATTACTTTCCACCAATCAGGAGCTTGATCTCATCGGTGAATGTGTAATCACATTTCAAAGAAAAAAAATAATAGTTTTCGTAAAATGTAATCCTAATAAAATGATTACACATAATTATTCACTAATCGCGGTACAATACACAGATTATTTACTGAGTAATATTATTAAGTATTATGTAATAAAATAACAGAAAGTAAACTTTAATAAAATATAATATCTGAAGCGAAATTTTGTGGATGGAGAAAATTCGTCATTCAAAAACCATATATATTTGTTCCATGAATATTATTCCATTGTTATAGTTGTGTCAGTGATGATGTCATATTCACTGACTTTTATTCCTGCATCTAAATAAACTGAACTTCTATCTATTTAAAGTTCCGTAATCTACACAAATGAAAATATTTCTATAAATTGCGTCATTTCTATTTCATTTATAATAAATATTTTATGAAACTAAAGAATTTTTAAATAACTGCATAAATCACGCTTTTATTTCGGAAAACATGAACGTGTCTGAAGGTGTAAATGATGTCATATTAGAAAAAAAAAAGAATAAAATTTCTGATATGCCGGTATTACGAAGTTTCTATTTTACATAATATCAAAAATTAATTAAAATCATTCTGTTGTATTAAGTTATTATTTAAGATAAAAATAAATAAATTGTTTTCTGCATATCAACAACAAACACAAAAATTTTATTCTTTTTAATAACAAAAATATCGCTTTTCTTTTCATTGCCATAACAATAAAATTAATTTTGGCAAGTTCATGAAGGCTACAAACCAATAAATAAATCCATTCTCATAAAGCAACTCTTTGTTTCTATTATAATTAAAATGTTTTGTTGATATTATAACTATTGTACAGTTACCAAGCGATATGTAAACGGAGAAAAAATAAACTATGCAGATATTTTTGAATTCGTCTTCTGAAGTATCTATATTGTAAAGGCCAAACGTATCTGTGCGTAACGCATACGTGATTTTGCGAATAGCAACACTTTCAAATTTTAAATTATAAAGGCCAAACGTATCTGTGCGTAACGCATACGCCATTTTGCGAATAGCAACACTTTCAAATTTTAAATGAAATTTCGGTATTGCAATTTTTGCTGCTACAATTGTTTACATTTCTGAACATCGCACATTTTCAAATTTTACACCATCGGATAGAGAAAAAAATGTACTTTTAAATGCAATTTATGTAAAAATCGTGCCATAATTTACTTTTGAAATATTAATTTTTTTGTAATTTTTAATATCACTTTTCTAATCGTGGCAACGGGAGTACTCTATTTCTTTTAAAAGCAAAGAAAAAAAATTATTACTGCAACTTTATGTAGCCTTTTTCTTATTAAAAGGGGAAAATCGAAATTTAAATATCTTATGTTATAAAACCCGGCGAATTTTGATTTCATTTACAAAATTTGACTTACACGTAGATGTAAAAAAATATCAATAGCTTAATATCCGTTTCAGCAAATAGCATTGAGACTTCAAGTTTTGAATCAAAATGATCATTTTAAATTACCAATTTTTGTTAAAAATATCAATACAGATACGAATTGTGCATTTGTAAATTTTGATATGGAGAAAATGATGCCGGGTTTAGATTTCACGGGAAAAAATTCTGTGATTGGATCAAAGTTGAATAAATTTTGCTTTCTTTCATTTTGAAATACTAGCATAAGAATCTTAATTGATAACTGTATCATAATAACAGATATTTCTTATTTTTTACTGCATACAAGTACAATTAAAGTTTAGTTTTAACAATTTCTACAACTGAATGTTAAAAAAATAGTTTTGTATTTTTTTTTTTTTTTTTTTTTTTTTTTTTTTTTTTTTTTTTTTTTACGTTAAATATGGTTTGTTTAAAAGTTAGACATACCAATATAAGGTACATTTTTTGCTATAGCTAATTTAGTAAGTTTATTATAAATCAATGCAACACTTACTTCCTAAACATTTTCGTTCGTCAAAATTTGACGGGTTCTGCCTTGATTTTATAAAGAAGTTGTTACACTTAAGTTATCTATCATCGGGATATTCATTAAAATCTTACTCCTTTCAGGTTCATAATATAATCATGCTTTTTTCATAGTCCCTAGCCACTAGAAATAATCCTTCAACTTTCCCAATAGAATATCCATAGGTATTAATGTAAATAGTTATTTAAAAATTCCAGTACGAATAAATGGCTTAGCTATTTATGTTATTATGCAATTAATTACTAATTAACTAATCTGCAGTATTAACCACTTAACCATAATCTGAATATTTCAATTTTTCGAAAGTTTATTTTATTGATATTTTACTCAACTCAAAATTAAATACGCATCTCTCATTTTAAACAGTTTATTCTGATGAGTAAACTCAACTCAGGTTCTTTCGAACATTAATAATTTAATAAAATACAACTCCAATAAAAAACCGTAACATTTTTTCACATATACTCATAAAAAACATTCTAATCAAACTCAAAAACAAAAAGAATATTGTTTCACACAGCTTAGGTAAAAACTGAAGAAATAAACAGATAATGTATTTATCACAAATTATCGTTTGCACAGAAAACTTTTTACATTTTGAAATAATTAGGTATATCTTGGTTGCTAGGTGACAAATCCAGTAGAAAATTAAATAGCATTTTATCAAACATACCGCCCCTCTTGAAACCTCCGAGGGGGGTTTCAAACTAAAACACTACAATTACAACCATTGTAAAAAATATAAATAACAATACAATTAAACACAATATAAATGAGTCACAGTTAAGTTAAATTTAAGCAAATATTTAAAAAATTTTACATAATACATAATACATAAAGAAATTTTACAATAATGTACACTTTCTTATAAAAACTGAATTACTTTTCAAGAGGTAATACAGCAATTTTGGATACTGCTCTTTTATATATTCCATTTGGGGTTTTTATATTCACAACTCTTACTCTATTATCATTACCAAAAAATACCTCTACAATTCTCCCTAATAACCATTTAGACACTGGAAGATCATCTTCCTTTATTACAACCATATCTCCTATTTTGAGGTTGTTTTTTGATATCATCCACTTATGCCTTTACTGCAATGTACTTAAATAACTATTTTTCCACTTTTTCCAGATGGTCTGAACCATTTTAGTAGTCTTTTGCCATAAGTTAAGTCTATTATCTTCAATATTACTCAAGTCAGATTCAGCAATGGCATTAAGTGGACGACCAATAAGAAAATGTCCCGGGGTCAAGACCTCCAAGTCATCAATATCTGTACTCAAGGGAGTAAGCGGGCGCGAATTTAAGATACCTTCAATTTGGACAATTATAGTTAACATTTCTTCATAAGTTAATTTAGAGTTGCCCACAACACGTTTAAAGTGATACTTGAAGGACTTGACTCCCGATTCCCATAAACCTCCAAAATTTGGAGCTCTAGGGGGGAATAAATTCCCAAGCAATACCTTCAGATATCAAGTAGTTAGTAAGGTTCTGGTCTGGTTTGTTTACCAATTCATGCAACCTTTTAAGCTCTACATTAGTCTTCACAAAATTGCCTGCATTATCACTGAAAATTTTTCGAGGTTTGCCTCGTCTGGCAAAAAACCTCTTTAATGTGGCAATAAAAGCCTCAGACGTTAAATCAGTAACTAATTTCAAATGCACTGCTTTTGTTACCATACAAATAAAAATACAAACATAAACTTTATTATAAATACCTTTACGTTGACCTTTATATCTAATCAAAAATGGGCCACAGAAATCAGTTCCTGTGCAATTAAAAACAAAGTCTACATTTATTCTTTCTTTCGGGAGCTCGCCCATAATTTGCTCTAACAATTTAGGTTTGGCCCTAAAGCATGTAATACATTTATGTACAATTTTTCTGCAAATAGCCCTACCGTTTAAAGGCCAAAATTCTCTTCGAACACAATAAAGTAAATTTTGTGGTCCTATATGTAGATATTTTTTATGATAAAACTCGATAATTAATTCTGTTAATTTGTGTTTAGAGGGCAGTACAATTGGGTGTTTTTGGGCATAATTTACCGTGCTATTTTGGAGACGACCTCCAACTCTGATTAAATTATTTTTATCCAAGAATCGATTTAATGAAAGTAATCTACTATTTTTTGGTAACTCCTTACCCTTAGATAACAATGCGAATTCAGAACTAAACTCTTTTTCTAGAACAGATTTTATGATAAACTGCTCAGCCTTCTTCAATTCAGCGGATGTTAACTTACCTGAATACCTTTCTTTTGGCTTCTTGACGTTCTGAATGAACCTGAAAACATAGCTAAGAATTCTTATTAATTTAGCATAATTATTACTCAATTGCAAAAAATAGTCAATAAAAAATGAACAGTCTGATATTAAAAGTGAAGTCTCTGAAAAAGTCTTTTTAAGTTCACTTCTGTATAGATCCTTATCATTTTGCTCAAGTTCGACAGTATTTAAAGAAGGTTCAGTTTGTTGTGTTAGGAATAGTGGACCCTTCCACCATAAGTTACTCTGGAGAAGTTTGTCTGGATCTACACCTCGTGACACAAGATCAGCAGGATTATCAGAAGAAGCCACATGTCCCCAATGACTGATATCAGAAAGATTCTGAATCGTAGCCACACGTGATGACACAAAGGTTTTTAAGTCACACGGCTGTTTTCGAATCCAGCATAATACAATAGTACTATCTGAATAATAGTAAACAGATTCTTTAGGAACTTTTAAGGTTTTGGCAACCTTATTCATCAACTTGGATAATAAAACTGCACCACAGAGCTCCAAGCGAGGAATAGTGATTGTTTTGATTGGTGCAACTCGACTTTTACTGCAAAGCAACTGAGAAATTTGCTCTCCTGAAGAATTTGAAGACACAGCATACAATGCCACACCGTAGGCTTTTTCCGAAGCATCTGAAAAGCCACAAATTTTAATTTGCACTGGATTATTTGTAAAAATGTATCTAACAGCACTTATATTATTGATGGCTCTTAATGATTCTAAAAACTGCAACCAATCATCAAGCTCAGCTGTAGGGAGATTTTCATCCCAATCAATTTGCAGTCTTTGCAGTATCTTTGTAGGAAAATTTTTCCTTTCGTCACAACTGGTCCAAGTAGACCCAAGGGGTCGAAAATGCGAGCAATATTTGACAGCACACTTCTTTTAGTTACCTTGGTTTGCTCACTGAAGGATACACTAAAAGTAAAAGTATCATCATTGGCATTCCAGCAAAGTCCTAGTGCCTTAGTTTCACTCATATTTTCAAAAGTGTAATTCTCATTTTTAAAGGCTGGCTCCATTAATTCTGGATGGTTACTAAACCATTTATGTAAGTTCATGCCGCACGTATTTAATAGTTGAGTAAGCTCAATTTGCAGTCTCTTAGCTGATTTTAGGTCAGCTGCTCCAGTCAGGACATCGTCCATATAAAAGTCTGATTGTACCACACCAGAAGCATACGGAAATTGAGATTCACCATCTATACCAAGCTGTTTAAGGCAGCGCATGGCTAAATAAGGAGCACTAGTTGTGCCATATGTGACTGTACATAGTCTGTAATATTTCATCTCACCATTTACAGTATCTTTCCAAACTATGCGCTGTAAATCACGTTGACTTTTATCGATAAGTATCATGCGATACATCATTTTTACATCTGCTGTAAATGCATAGCGGTGTGTACGAAATCTAAGTATTATGCTAAACAAATCATCTTGAATGACACCTCCATTCAGCTGTATGGAATTTAGGGATTCTCCTGATGAAGTTGCATGTGAACCATTAAAGACAACTCTCAATTTTGTAGAACTTTTATCTGGGCGATAAACAGCATGATGAGGTAGATAATTCGCATGTATTGACTCATCTGTTTTCTCTACTTCCTCCATATGGCCGAATTCTCTATACTCTGCCATAAATGCGCAATATAACTCTAAAAGATTTGGATTTTTGACTAGCCTATTCCAAAGTGAATTTAATCTATTTTCCGCAAATTGCTTTGATTCTCCCAAAGAACTAGGATCTTTTTTCAAAGGCAATTGTACTATGAATTTGCCCGTTATATCTCTCTGATGTGTGTTTATAAAGTGGGTGTCGCATGCTAATTCTTCTGTATTTCTCAATGGTGTACTTTCTTCTACTCTTTCAATTTCCCAAAATTTTTTCATTTCGAAATTTAAATCTGTTTCAGTAATTAACCCACAATGTATTTGTTCCTGATCGTTACAATTGTAAACACTCCCACTTACTATGCAACCGAACACCGTATTTTGCAGTATTAATTTAGAATTTGGTAACTTCATACGACCCACCTTTATCAATTCTAGAAATACTTCAGCTCCTAGCAAAAGATCTATTTTACCTGGTCTATTAAATTCAGGATCAGCAAGAATAATAGACTCTGAGATTCCTAGCTCTGAAATATTAATATATTTCGAGGGCATAATTTGCGAAATCCTTGGTATGATAAGAAAATCTAACTCCTGACTATAATCTCCCGAATTATTACTGATCAAGGCAGTAGTTTTATTTTTTACCGCTACAGAGGATCCACTTAAACACGATACCGAAATATTACTTTTTTCTTTTCGAATTCCTAATCGTTCAACTAACTGCAATGTTAAAAAATTGCTCATTGAACCATTGTCCAATAAAGCACGCACCGGAACTTTATTTCCGAATCTATCTCTCATATAAACAATAGCAGTGGAAAGAAGAACTGTTTTAACATTATTCGATCTCACATTTGAAGTACCAGTGAAATTTTGAATTTGGTTATTTAACTCAAATGGTATGGCGTCAGCATTCAATGTTGGTTTACTTTCATTTGTTGACAATGCATTTGGCACTTCCTTATCATTATAATTTTTTGTGTTTCCCACCGCATTGGAATTTCTCTCACGCCTATCAAAACAAAGAAGTATATTGTGGCGTTTATGGCATTTTGAACACGAGAATGTTGAGTTACATTTTTTGACGCAGTGGAATTCTGAAAGACAGTTAAAGCACATATTGTTTTTTTTCACAAAATCTACTCTTTCCTGTACATTAAATTTTTGAAATTTGGGACATTTAAAAACACTGTGATTTTCCTGGTTACATACAACACATTTGCGCATATTTTTCTTATTTAAACTCGCAACCATGGATGTTACCTTTGAAAAGCTGTGCTTTATTTGGCTTTCGTTTTGAAAATTTCGTTTTGTATTTACTTGTTTGGACGCACTTAGTGTACGCGCGTGGTCTCTCAAGAATTCTAGCAATTCAGTTAAACTCGGTAAGTTATCCCGCTTAAGATGTCTTTCCCACCACATTTTTGTATTTACATCTAATTTTTGAGCCAAAATATAAGCAAACATAGTAGTAGAAAACCCCTCAACTTTTTGTTCTAAAACCTCTAACGACCTAATACATTCATTTGTTATATCTATTAGATTTAATAATGCTGCTGGGGACTCATTCTGAATAACAGGAATATTTAAAAAACGTTTTAAATGCGCGTAAACTTGTTCTCTCGAATTTGAAAACCGTTCTTCCAAAAGCGACCATGCAACTTCATAATTAGAATCCACGATTGAAATAAACTGGATTATACGAAAGGCATCTCCTCTCATTGAAGACTTCAAATATTGTAATTTCATTGCCCCTGACAAATTTGAATTTTCATGTACAGTAGCCTTAAATATATCCTTAAAGGAAAGCCACTCATGCAAATTACCCGTAAATACAGGAAGAGTTAACTTTGGCAATTTAATGTTATTATCAGCCTTTGTGGCGTTTTCTAAATTAACAGTTTGCAATTTCATTTTTGATAACTTTTTTGTAAGTTCAAATTCCATTATTTCTAAAATTTCATTAATTTCTTCGTTTTCCTTAATAAAATCCTCAATTTCATCTTCCTTACTTATCTTATAAATAGACTCAAATAACTCAGCAAAGTTTTGCTCTAATTTATTCCGTTTCTCCTTTATGAGAATTAATTCATTTAATTCTAGCTCAGAATTCGATAATTTTTCTTTTAGTTTTGTTAAAATGGTTTTGAAAATTTTCTTTTTTGCTTTTAATTCTTTCATACTCATTTTTAACGAATAAAAATTAAATGGGTGCACTTACCCCTCTTGACTCTTTATAATATTATCTCTAACATCGAAGAAATAGCAAAACAGCACAAAATATTCACCAGTTATCCTTCAGTCATTGACGTAGAATAACAACTCGCTGATTTTTCTCCGTATAAGACGGACCATATTAATATTTCAATTTTTCGAAAGTTTATTTTATTGATATTTTACTCAACTCAAAATTAAATACGCATCTCTCATTTTAAACAGTTTATTCTGATGAGTAAACTCAACTCAGGTTCTTTCGAACATTAATAATTTAACAAAATACAACTCCAATAAAAAACCGTAAAATTTTTTCACATATACTCATAAAAAACATTCTAATCAAACTCAAAAACAAAAAGAATATTGTTTCACACAGCTTAGGTAAAAACTGAAGAAATAAACAGATAATGTATTTATCACAAATTATCGTTTGCACAGAAAACTTTTTACATTTCGAAATAATTAGGTATATCTTGATTGCTAGGTGACAAAGCCAGTAGAAAATTAAATAGCATTTTATCAAACATAATCTACCTACCAATAAATTAAGCTCAGTAAGAATATCATATCCACGTTCATACGAGTAACGCTACTAAGCAACTAATTATAATTATAGTAAATTAGGATGTGATGGTAATTAAAATGTCTGAAATACACCTAGTATTATTAGAAAGCACCCTAATTTATCCTTAAATAATTAGCATAACAGTTAGCAATAGTAATATTATTTTCAAATAGAGTTATAGATTGTATAACTATGTAATTAATGCTGTTCCCTTTCAGGTTTCCCCTACCCCTTTTTTGCAGTCGACTGAGGCCTGCGGTAAAGGGAGAGTAGGAGGATTTTATTTTATCATGATTTTTTTCTTTTTAATTTTTCTTTATTATTATTATTTGGACAGCTCGCTTCTTTATCAGGTGCAATGGTATCCTGTCCGCACGAGCTACCGGACCCGCTCTAATGGGACAGCACATGGAGCTAGTTTTTCTCAGTGGGGTACGGTAGAAAGGCGGGATCTTGTCTGCCTCTGCATCGCTATCTTCTGCCCTGCTTTTCGGCGCAAAATTTCCCCTTCTGCGGTAAGACTCAGCTTTTCGACCATTCTTTGATCTTTTCAACTTTATCAAAATTGCCCCCACTTTCAGCTAAGTTCAGTACCGCCGTTTAGGCTCAAAAACATCGAGCACCTTTTTCTCTAGTATGATGAGTACTAGATGTGTGGTAACAAATCACTCAGTTAACCCAATGTGCAATGAACCACAATGATTACCACCAAAGCACTCAATCTAAATACCCTACCCGGGTACTTGTCTTAGTCTTTCGTCATTTTGCAGCTAAAATTCCGTCATGTGCACTAATGGCGCTCTTTGTAAGTAAAATCCTTCGTGGGTACAAAGTCCTCTAAGTTAAGTGTGAATTATACCTCTGGAGGTGCTTTGCCAGAAAAAGTCCCATCATCTGATCAAGGTTCTAAATTGTGAGGCCAACGCGAGTAGATGTTTATTGCCGCTACGCGGCGATTAGGCGGTCACCCGCCCCTACACCAGGTATCTAACCCGTTAAGCCGAGATAACTCGACAGTTAGGGGCCTGGTCATCGGTTAGAACGAAAGAAAGTGTTAATTATGCATTATTATTTACATTATTAGAATTTGTGAAAAACTGATCATAGTACTTTTCTTGGTTGGAACAATCAAATATTGATGTTTTTAGCAAGAAAGTAATATTGACTGTACAGTTCGCGCTATGCACCACAATTCTCTAATACCCTTCTGAATAGAAGAGTTTGCAGATTAGAAGGAGTGGGTGAAGGATCTGGCTCTTCGTCTATGTCGGAATCTTCATCTTCAGTAGCTGATCTGCTTGAAATTTGCGAAGACAAGGCCTGTTCACTATGTCTGTGTCAATACTTCACTGGAAGTTGGAAGATTTTTGCCATTTTCAACATGTTGAAGCAAGTGCTAATATTGCGTTTGAGATGCCATATGGGAAATTCATTAATGAGCAAGATTAACGTCATATTAAAAGAAACGATCATTTTTTTCGATAAAATTAAATATTACCACAAATGTAAATAAATAAATAAATAAAAGTAAAGTGATTTATAGATCTGATTTTTACTTACAAGTATTTGAAAGGGATCGATTGAATTATATGAAAGACTTTCAAAAGTACGTCATGATACGTTGTCATTTCATAATACGAGTATTTGGGTAGAATTGCTGAAAACTTTGGAAAGCGGTCAACAGATAGAGCAATGAGCAGCGTTAAAAATATAGAGAGCATTGTATCTCCCCTTTATAGTAGATACTAATCTCAACTTCAATTTTTTATGTGCAATGCATTTGTGCTTATTTGTGTCCTTGTGACGATTGAGTAAATCAGTCAAAACATGTCATTATTTTAATGTTTTTTTACTGATACTTGACTTCTTTTAAGCAATTAAAAACACTTTAGTATATAGATTTTGAAATTTTTTTGAATGATACATTTTGCAGTTTTATTGTCATTTAATTTTTTTTCCCTTCTTCAATCACAACACTTTTGAAAACTGAATGGAAATGGGAACATTAAAATCACATTTTTTCCCGTAAATGTAATCTATAAATGTTAACAAGTAATTGATTATTGGTAACGAACATCATTATTAATAATGATCGTTACTTAAATAATGTAACACTAAATGAACAAACATAATACTTTTAAATATGTCATTAGTTAGATAATTCGGGCTTTTTGCACTTTTTACACGGAATTTAATCCCGCTAAGAGGATTTAAAAAAAAAAAAACTTCTAATCATTAAAAAATACTTTGAAAGATAATTAATGATGCATTGCAAATCACTTGTACTTTAAAGTTCATTGAACTTTCGTTGAACTTGTTTTAGAAAAATAATAAGGATGAAGCTTTTAAGATCACACCAGTTTAAATGATTATTTTATAAGCAGTAAAACAATTAGAAAGTTTATAAATATCCTTTTCCGCTTTAGTCAAAAATTTGGCTTAGGGGGACCTGAAAAATATCTATGCCGCTTATGCAGATTCCGGCTTATGTAATATGAATTAATGTTATTTTTTATAGATTCACCACAAATAGAAAATCATTCTGCATTAGATAGATTTACATCTAAAAGCGGTCCGAGACACAATAGTCGTAAAATGTTTTTAATTTTCTTTTTATCGCATTAAAAATTTCCTTGTTTTTTATGCTTAAAACGTTGTTTAAATCATGTCTCTATCATAATTAGAAGAGGAAATACATTTTTTCGTTTTGGTTTGTTTTCAAAATTTAGATTTCAAGCAATGGTTGTCATGGAAATAACTTCTTTTGAAAATGCGTTTTTCTTCATGATAGGTTTTACAATTTCTTGCATTTAAATTGTTATAACTCAAGAACCATTAAAGATAAAAGTTTCAAACTTTGAACATGTCTTTTTTAATTGTTTCATATTAATTTTAATTCCACAAATTTGAAAAAAAAATACTTTTGAAAATATAATAATTTAAATAAAAGTTACATCTTTTTTTAAAATTTTTGTTTTAAATATTTTTAATTTTTTTTAATTTAACAGTTTTTAAATTTGATGAATTAAAATTAAAATTAGATATATCTTTGTTTAAATGCAAAAAAATTGAAATTCTACAAATAATATTATGAGTTATAACGATTTTGCATCACCTTTTTTTTAATAAATTTATATATTTTTTTATTATGAGATGTTTTATCATGTCTTTTTCTTTACAAATAATATGGTTAACCACCAGAAAAAAAATCAAAATTTTAACTCAATAAATAAAAATTATTTTAAAATGTGTTTCAGACCCGATTAAATTGAGTATGAATTTGACAGGATTTAGTGTAATTTATTTATGAAGCACTCACATATTTTTGAAACAAACACGAAATGATCGCATTGTGTTTACTTTGAAGATTCTACTATTATCCCGTCAAAACATTTATACCGCCACAATATCTAATTTTTGTATGAATAGAATTTAAAAGCTCATTTTGTTAACCAACAATTTACTTTGCAAACATTATGTTTTAAAATATTTATGAATGCAAATTTAATTTTGACAGTTTACACTGTAACTATCAGCGATACAAAATAAACAAAGTATTCATAACTATGTGAATAACTACATATAATGCACAACAATACACAAACTAATAAACATTCTGTTTGAGTTTCCATTTCTAAAATGTTGCAATTTTAGAATGAATAAGAGTCAAATATCGTTTCACTATGCATTTAATAGGATAAACGTATAGTAAGGATAAATTATGTATAAAATTTGTATAATTATTTTGATATTAAAATATTGCATAATTAAGGAACATTAATTTAATTCTCATTATGTTCATTATCCATATGAATGATTGTTAACTGAGATTAAAGAATAACACATGTTATTGTTTTTTCTTTAGCAAATAAATAACTAGAAATCTAAATTCATCTTTAAAAAGATAAACTACGTATAGTAAGGATAAATTATGTATAAAATTTGTATAATTATTTTGATATTAAAATATTGCAAAATTAAGGAACATTAATTTAATTCTCATTGTGTTCATTATCCATATGAATGACTGTTAACTGACATTAAAGAATAACACATGCTATTGTTTTTTCTTTAACAAATAAATAACTAGAAATCTAAATTCATCTTTAAAAAGATAAACTTAAAGTCATAATAAGTGTAAATTACTTTAAAAAAATGACAAAAAATATTTAAAAATATGTTAAATTACTATAATCCTTATTTGTTACTTTAAATTTTATGGTACCACAAAATACGATCAAAATAGCGTTTTCGACCGTTTTTCGCTATCTAATCAACTGTCTTATCTAATCAACAATACTGCAAATTTTTCCTCATATAATATGAAAGTGTACTACAAGGGCAAGCTAAATAATATAGGGCTGTACCGGGATATTGTTGCGGTTGATAAATATAATCTGTTAATAGCACATTCAAATCAAAAAAGTATCACAAATGAATAAAACAAAATATATTAGGCAGTAGTTGAAATATATATAAAAATATAGAAAATAAAAAGAAATGGGCTGTCATGCTATTTTTAGGGAGAAAAAAAATGACAAACGTCAATCAACACGTTCCTCCCCTATCAGAATATGAAACTTTCCATTTCTCTCTCTGAAGGGAAAAGAAAACAGAGATATTCCATTTTCTCATAAGGAGAAAAACATAGGAAGAGGAAAGAGAAATGTGATTTTTCATTTCCTGATACAGAAAAAGTGTGATCATCAACATTGCTTGTTTGAAAAATTTGTCTTTTTTTTTCAACATAAAAAAATCAAGCAAATCAAAAAATATAACTATCGTATTTTGTCCGATTTTATAAAAAATAGCTCTTAATATCTGATATATTTTAATTGTGTTGCAATTTTTTAAACGTGATAAAATAGATACACATAATTGAGGCTCCATACATAATACTTGCAGTAGAATATAATTGGCATCACATTTATGTTCATTTACAGTAACAGATAATGATAATGTGTATGAATGCAATATTGTGTCTATCAAGGATGATTACTGAGAGCGTGTTTTCAATTATCATACACTTTATGGCCAAAGATGACAGGCCAATTGCGATTTTAGACGTTTTGTTAAATATCTAGAAAAATACACGTGGAATGTACAAACAGGTGTACAAACATATACTTCAGGTGTACAAACATAATTGTAAAGGTCATATACTTCTTCAAATATTTTTTCCCGAAACCCCACAGGGGACCCTCAACTAATTAAAAAAGAACGGAGGTCTTTATGATAAATCTGTCAAAACAAATATAACAAAAGCATTCAAACAACAGGTTATGATTAAGTGGCTTATTCTAATACACTATGCTCATTTTTATGAGAATAGCATGTATACTCGAAGAGAAATGAAGGTTTTTAGAAAAACAGTCCCAAATTTTCTCATGTTTTTCATTTATAATTTGCCTAGTTCTTAATATAATAAAATGTTCTTTACAGAAAATATGGCAAACAACATTGTATATAGTACCCTGTAATCATAATTTAAAAATAATAAAAATTATATGAAAAATGAACAAGTTTGCTCATTAAAAAAACATCTAAAATCGCAAATGGTGCGTCACCTTTGGCCATATAGTGCATCTGTTTAAAGTTCAATTAGTTTTTCGCACACTACGTGGTGTATATAAACTCTGAAGATAATATACAGTATTACGCAATAGCTTTCATAAATATTACTACGAATGAGTGTGAATGGTTTGAAGGTGTTTCTTGGAAGTTTGTAGCATATAAAGAAAATCATATATAAGGCTAAATAAAAAAATGGATAAAGGGCGCTTATCGTTAATAATTTATAGAAGTGTAATGTCAATATATTAATACAATCTCAATAAAATTTCAGCCTAATATGTGACGTGCCTAAGATAATCTACATGGCTGTACAAAATTATTCAATCACGTTTCCATCTATTAACAGAAGTTGCTTTGAACTACAGTTTACACGCAAAATGACAAGAAAACTTGGCTTCAAAATCCTCAATCTAGCACACAGAATTATACCACAAACATTCACGCGCTGAGCTATCCTCTGCCTCATAAATATTTACCACACATTTTACGACAGGGTGAGGTCGTCTACTTTCTAAAAGAAAGGCAAATTCCTCTCTGAACCCCAATCCTACAGACTTATTTGCCTTCTTCCCACCCTAGGAAAACTGCTGGAAAAACTCCTCGTTTTCCGGCTTACACACTTCTTAGAGACAAATAACCTTTTCCAACCACATCAATCTGGGTTCAGAGAAGGGATTTCGTTCGAACTCGCACTAAGCGCAATAATGTCTGTTTGAAAGCAAAGTATAGCTCAGGGCAATCTCACCTCTCTATTGTCACTTGACATCCAGGTGCTTTCGACAATATAGAATGGCGCGATATTCTTCTACAACTACTACTCCTCAATTGTCCAGGGAACACAGATAGCCTCATCGGTTCTTACTTTTCAAAGAGGAGCGTCCTAATTAATTGGGATCTAGGCTCCTTGACACACCGGTTGCAGATGGGATGCCCCCAAGATTCTTGCCTTGTGCAAATTCTCTGGCTGTTGGTAGCAAATGTGCTATTAACATAATTGAACCGGTTGTGCTTCATACTATACGCCTTTGCCGATGACTTCAGCTTCATTTTCACCGGACGTATACGCAAAGGTCTGGAAGAAAGTTTGGCCAGGACCCTTAAAATCTTCTGTCAGCTCCTAGAAACACTCTATTTCACACTGTCTTTACGCAAATCACTGGCACTTCTCTTAAAAAAACCACGGAAGCTTGACCCAAAACTGCCACCAATCATGAGAATATGCAATACAAGCACCCACCACGTTTAACAACTAAACAAATTAGGCATAACAATAGACAGTAACCGCAATTGGATCCCACATATTAATGATATAAGACTTAAAGTAACTGTATACCTATACCACAATAATTCACTCAGATTCACATCTAAACAAGGGGGGGGGGTATCGACAACACTACACTTAAAACTTGGTACCTAACAATAATCGAACGCATAATTTTATAGGGAGCGTGTATCTCAAGGTCGGGCACCCTTACACAACGTGCTCTCATGAAATTAACATCAATACAAAGAATTTTCCTTCTACTATTTTCTCGTGGATACAAAACCATATAAACAGACGCATTGCAAGTTCTCACGGTCATTCCACTAATCACAAAACAACTAATTTACAAACATGACAAATTATCTACTTACAGCTTAAAAATAACACAACAGCACATGCTTTCTTCCCCAACGTAGACATACAACACAATGTTAGAAGATGGCAGATTCATCCAGCAGAAGGGACATAACACATACATGTGAACATTATGCGCAACAGTTACACATCTGCGCAAAGTCTCATAGTTTTCACTGATGGTTCTGGCACCAAAACCGGCGTTGGTGCAGCTTTCTGTGCAACGGAAGGCATGATGAAGGTACATCAGTGGGTCTGCAGATTGGATGATAATAACTCCGTGTATCAATTTGAGCTGTACGCCATACTTAACGTCCTAGAATGGGTTGAAGCAAACCCAAAGAAAGTATTCCCATCTTCAGCGAGAGTCTCTCCGGCCTGCAGGCATTGCATGTATACAGAATAAAAAATCCTTTTGTACTACAAATTAAGTTAAAACTTAAATTACAAATTCACCGTACCTCGCTGGGTCATGTCTAAGCTCATAAAGGTACCTTTGGCAACGAGCTCGCTGATGACCTAGCGAAACAAGCGATTCAAAAACCTATCATAGACATACTCTTCCAGTGACTCAATCATACATCAATAGGATCCTGAAATACAGGACTTTGATGTCATGGCAGAAATACTGGGACACATCAATAAAGTGCAGGCACACACACGAACTCATTTCAAAAGTTTCCCTACAAATTTATAACCTTACGCCATACACAGCCAGCTTTGAGACGGCCATGGCCCTTTTATGGTTTAGCTAGAAAAATTTAAGTTTGCCCTTTCAAACGTATGTGAGTGCGGTGAGGTGGGCACGGCAAGCCATGCTCATTTCCATTCTGATCGTACGAGACGCTGGCACTTAAAACGCTCGAAAATTCCACCAGAAGGCTGGCTCCATAATATACTTACACGCACCCTCCTACTAAACAAACTAAAACACATACATAGCCACCTATTCGAAATCGCAATTCTAACAACGTAGCCTGTGCATGCAACAGTTTCTGCTGCTCCTTCTCAGTGCTACATTTGTTGCCTATACATCCGCCCATTATCAAGTTGGGGATTTGTTCCGCGGCGGAAAATTTCAAATTTTGTTATTTTCTATTGTTATATGATTCCTGTTTGTTCCTATTTTATCCTACCTGCCCTATATCACGTTAAGCTGTTTTGCACCTGGCAGGTGCGGCCCTGATACGAGTTTTTGTATTAATATCGTTCACTGTCTCGATTCTGGCGGTTTCAGCTTTGGCTGAATTCTGTTTCTTTGTCTAAGTTGTCCCTCTCAAGCAAACAAGATTACATGTTCAATTGTATTATGCGTTTTGACGAAACTAAATTTCAACATACTGTGTAGAAAATATACAAATCTATCATATAGATAGCTGCACAAAAGAACTGGTCTGTCTATGTGCAATAATTGTTAAAATCTTGTTTTCAAATCTTTATGTGTTTTCTAAAATGTTTTCTTATTTTTTTTTACTTATTAGCACTAGAACAGAAGGGAATTTTACACAATATTTGTAAAAAAAAAAAAAAAAATCACTGCAGAATTTTTATCTAGAACTTTTTAATTTACTTATTTAAATAAATTTTGTGTGACTTATATATATATTATAAAGGCCAAACGTATCTGTGCTTAATGCAGACGTTATTTTGCGAATGGCAACACTTTCACATGCAATTCGGTTTTGCAATTTTCGGTACTGCAAATGTTATATTTCTAAGCATCGCAAATTTACAATTTTTACACCATCGTAAAGAGAAAAAAATTTACTTTTAAATGCTAAACTGCATCTTAATTTGTTTTTGAGTTATTAATTTTTTGTAGTTTTTAATACAGTTTTTATAATTGTGGCAACAGAAATACTCCATTTCTGTTAAAAGTAAAAGAGAAAAAACATAGAGGCCAACACCTACTCCTCAAAGCTCTAATAATAATAATAAAACATAGAGGAAATCTCCGTGGCCGAGTGGTTAAAACGCCGCTCTGCTAATCTGGAGGTTGTGGGTTCGATTCCTGCTGGCTCCATGATGGAAGCTTTGTGTGCTCCTTCTTTGTATTTCTCATATGGTGTAAATTTCTTTGTGCTATCTCGTCCTTGTATAATCGTATCCGATGACTTATAAGCAGATTTTCATGTCGAGCACACAAGTCAGATGTATGTTGTTCAAATAAATAAATAAAACATAGAGGAAACAGATAGATTGAGGTGCAATATGATGTGCATTAACTTATAATTGTTGCGCCTTTTAGGGTTACATTTTTGGCATCACTCCCAGCTACTGTACTTCATTTTTATTCTTTTTTCTTACTCTATGGGAAAAAAGCTGTGGAGTCAGAAGTTTTTGCCCAAAAAATAGCTCTTTTTTTTTTTTTTTTTTTTTTTTTTTACAGAACTTGATGTGCAAATTCAGCGCAACTTACCAGTCACTTACCGAAATGACCAATCTTGCCGATCGATTGTATGGCAGCATGAAATAAAAATAAAGGCGAATTGTGACGTCAGCTAGAATTCAAAAGAAAAGGTACCGCAGGTTCGTAGGTGCCATAATTTGCCTACACTGTTAAAAATATCGTGAAAAATTTTCTCTATTTTTAAAGACTATCTATTTCCTGACTACTGAGAACGCTTCATAGGCTGTTAATGGAGCATTCTTATTGGTCGGAAAATAGATGGTCTTTAAAAGTAAAGGCACACTGTAAAAAAATTGACTCTTTTGCTGCATCGTCACTCCATGACTTTTATAGGAAAAGATTACTTCTCTGTATTATGGAACATTCTCATTGGTCAAAACAGAGATATTCTATAAAAGCAATGGAGTTACGATGCAGCAAAAGGGTAAAATTTTTTACAGTGTAATATTTTACGATATTTTTAACAGTGTAAGCGAATTGTGACACTAATGAAAACTATCCTGTTTAATTGTAGCTGACGTTGCAATTCGCTTTGATTTTCATTTCGTACTGCCCTACAATCGGTCGGTAACATTGGTCACCTCGGTAAGTTGCGCTGATCATGCTCCATGATTCTCAACTGAGTGAATCCATTGTGCTGAGTTAGACAAGCAAATAAAGAAGATCTTGGCAATAATTCGAATTGGAGACTATACAAATTGCCATTTTACCTTATGTGACGTCACAGGAATATTTTCTTTCATATTTATTAGATGCAGATTATTTCGAAAATTTCAATTACGCTTAAAAGAATATTAATTGTTTAATAGTGTTTGCAGAGTGTTGTATAACTGTTTCCAACTAATAGTGATCGAGACTTCAATTTTCAAATTAAAAAGATTTTAAAATGATCAAATTAAAATACCAGTTTTAGTAAGAGGTGAATACGGATATGAGAGATGCACATATAAATTTTCAGATAGAGTTAATAATGTCGGATTTCGATTTCGCGGGGAAAAAACACTAGAACCATTTTAGTCAAAGTGGAATAAATTTTAATACTTCTCTTTTTTGGATGCCAAGCATAAGAGCCTTAAATGATAAGTTTATCAAAATACAGGTGTTTATTAAATTTTACTGTTTACATATACGATTAAAGTATAATTTTAATAATTTCTACAACTGAATTTTACAGAAATAGTATTTTATTAATTTTAGGTTAAATATCATTATTTAGGAGTTAGACTTACCAATATAAGGTGAATTTTTTATTGAAACTTATTTTGTGAATTTAATATAAATCAATGAAACATATTTTTCTTAAACGTTTTCTTTTGTCGAAAATCAACGGGTTCTACCTTTTTTAACTTAATGTATAAAGACTTTCTGGCTGAATCGACCCCTACTCATTTGTAACAGCCAAAAATGATCCGTCACTGTAGTTTTACTGTTAAAAAATCTTGAAGTGTCGAAAGTGTCTCATAATTTATTGTGTAAAATGTTGAGTGTATTTTTTGCACATTTTTAATTCTCTAAAGTGTATATAGTATTACATACATAAAAACTTAACTATAATTAAATTGCATCATCTTCTTATGCTCTGACCACATGGGATTTTACCTTCCTTAATTAAAGTTTACAAAAACTTTTTATATTTTAACCTTTTTTAAAACTTTGTTCTAAAAAGAGAAGTTTTTTATTATTATAGCTTATTAGCTCGCTTTTTAGGTTAACATAATTTTGTGAGTCATCATCTTTAGAGGTTAGTGAGAAAATGACGTCTTCTTTCATTATAATGAAAAAAAATAACAGCTTAATGTATTTGAAACGTAATCAAAGTAAGCAGAATGACTTATTTAATTATTTCTGAATAAAACATTAAGATGAGACTACTTTTTTAAATTTTTAATTATTTTATTTACGTATCAAAATAAGTGCCATTTAAAGAGAATCTGCATCACTAAATATTTTATAAAATTCTTAAAGTATATTTGCTGGATATTACTTTACGAGTACTAAAAATAAATAATTTAAAGAAAAAACATTTCTTTTAATTTGTGCCAAAAAATCCGTTTGTTTCAATCAAAAACGTTTAAATAACTATCATTTTCTGCAATATTTTTTATGTTGACAATAATGATTAAAAAAATGCAAATTATAGGTAAGGAAAGACAAATTAACATACAAACACATAAAATGGGATCATAATCTCTTCGCTACCTAGGTCCACATATGAACTTCCAATCTTTACAGTTTTATTAATGATATTCGAAAATAATTCCAAAATCAATTTCTAAATGATATGCTTCGATGTCTAAGATTTTAAATGAAGCAAATAAATTAAAAGTCATTCTCCGAAGATGAATTGGAGAAAAAATAATTCAGTGATAATGATTTATATCACATTAATACTCAGCAGCGAAGGGGATAACCAAAGTTGTTTTGAAATGGATCAAAAAAAGAATTTTACGACTGAAAATTTTCTCCGGTGTTTATAAAATTTTTCTAAAACTTATGTAATGAGATAAAAATAATTTTAAACAGTATAAATAGATGCAGATTTTTGCTTTTCATGGCTGATGCGAAGAATCAACCACACACTTTATTTGTAGTTCTATAGTATTGGGAGCCCGATGAGTCTACTATAGTTCTGCAAATTTCAAGTATTCCTTTTAATTGATTTTTGGTTGATGTATATTATTTTACAATTAATGGTTGTGTATATATATATATATATATATATATATATATATATATATATATATATATATATATATATTGTTACGAATTTTGTAAATAGTTAGTGTTTGTTAAAATGTAAAAAATCTTATTAAGCTCCAATCCTTTACTAATATTAGTTTTTGTTACATTGCCTCAGATATCAAGCAAACTTGTCTATTATTTTCCAGTGAATGTCTACGGCAGTTTGGTGAAATATTACAGATATCGCCAAGTTGGCGTCACTTTTGACGACTAATTTAGGTCGCCGAATTTGGCGATATATCGCCAAGTTGGCGACAAACTTGGCGATTGTTGGCGATGGTAACCCTTATCTCTCTATGGTCACCCCCCTTTAGGTATGCTGATACATTGAATGTTATTCCTTGGTATTCTGGATTTTTCGAAAAGCTTGTAGAAATTTCTAGTGCATGCTGCGAGCCTATATAAGGAGTGCAATGCGAGCTGTTGTTGGTTTATTTATCAGTCAGGCATTGAGTGAACTACTAGGCGATTATTTAAGTAAATTTGCTTGAGTTTTATCTGCGTTGTTTTGAATGTGATTTAGTGTTGAGACGTTGTATAAAGAGTCTCTGGGACCTACATCTGTACTTGTACGATAGATTTGAACAGTTATTTTTGAATATCTAGTAATATTTGTGAGTTTCGAAGACTCTGTTGTTCTGAAGATCTGTAAATCAATTATTTTCTACTTTTCTAAGAGATAAGAGTTTGAAGTTGTCTAACCATAAGATCAAAAGAGCCCTATATACGCAACAATTTTTGGTGTCAGGAGTCGGAATCTTATGGCGAAAACAAGAGGCATGTACGTGCAACTGAAAGAACTATTAGATGCTATCAATGGCATAAAGACAGAATTCACGAAAGGCCAAGAAGAGTTGGCGGAAAAGATGAATAAAGGCCAAGAAGAGTTGGCAGATAAAATGAATAAAAACGAAGAAAGAATGGAACAGTTGACAACTAAAATTGACAAAGACCAAGAAGAGTTATCGAATAAAATCGACAAAGTCCAAGAATATGTGACTGAAGAAATGAAAAGAAGCCAAGAGAGAATGGAAGAATTAAAGCAGAAAGTTAATAAAAGCCAAGAAGAAATGAAGAAAAGTTCTCGTCGGTAGAGAGAAGAATAGATTCAGTAGAAGAGAAAATAGAGAATGAAGTTAGTAATGTTGTAGAGAAATGGAAAAGAAAATAGAGGAAGTAGAAGAGAAAATTCAGAATGAAGTTAATAATGTTAAGGAGAAAATAGTGGAAGTAGATGAAAGCTAAATAAAAGA
This sequence comes from Maratus speculifer, assembly GCA_964019185.1. Taxonomy (NCBI): domain Eukaryota; kingdom Metazoa; phylum Arthropoda; class Arachnida; order Araneae; family Salticidae; genus Maratus; species Maratus speculifer. Next base: position 77,073,615 of record OZ025294.1, read on the forward strand.
GCACAAGATCTTGAGAAGAAGCTTTCAGCGTGCAGTGGTAATTACGAAGAATTTAGAAATCCGCCTGCTTCTCCTGTACACGTTAAGCTGTCGACATACGACGGGAAGAGTTCCTGGCAAGTCTACAAGACCCCATTCTCCATTGCAGCCGAAGCGAACAACTGGAGTGACGAGGTGAAAGCTTGTCAGCTAGCAGCGTCTTTGAGAGGAGAAGCTGCCGACGTGCTGCAAACGTTGTCCGATATGACGCAACCCGATTTTGAGACTCTGAGTTGTGCATTTGAAATGAGATTAGGAGAAAAATTCTTTAAAGATTATACAAGAATACAAATGAAAAGCCGTCATCAAAAGTCAGGTGAAATCCTTCAAGAGTTTGCCTCAGAAATAGAACGGTTTGCAAATTTAGCATTCATCGACTGCCCAAAAAATGTACGGAAATGCTCTCACTGCAGTACTTTGTTGACGGAATAAAAGATCCAGAAGTGCAGAGAGCGGTACGAATGACAGATGTGCAGGATTTAAAGGCTGCATTACTATATGCCTTAAAGTTGGAAGCAGCTACACAAGCCAGCCGAAGAGATCGTCATTCAGTCCGAGGGGCAACGGTAAATAAAAGCTCAGACATTGAGATCGACATCTTGAAGGAAATTAAAGAATTAAAGCAAGGACATGAAGCTTTAAAATATGGAAGAACAAGCTCAAGACGCCAGAATCTCACGTGCTGGGGGTGCGGTGATACAAAACATCTCCGAAGAAACTGTCCCAAAGTCCACGAACGTGAGATGAATTCAAGACGAGAGAATAAAAAGCCCCACTTGAAGATCCTTCAAATATCGAAAATGAGTGGCGGCGACAATGAATTATATATGATAGAATTTTTTAACGAGATTCAATGCCGAATTATTGTGGATACAGGGGCCAATGTGACAATAATAAGAGAAGATTTGGCTCGGAAATTAAAATCCAAACTCATCTGGACTCCGCCCTGCGTTATCCTGCAAACTGTGACGGGCGACAAGATAGGCATATATGGAAAGGCCAATTTAACCATCAACTTTGGAGGAACGAAATATTATCATACGGCATATGTGACTGACATAACAGATCCTTGCTTAATCGGGCTAGATTTTCTGAAGAAGTTTGGCTTCAAACTTGATTTCAAAAATAATAAAATGCTCTCTAAATTTTAAGAAATAAGCCTTTTTGGATTAAATAACGAAATTGAATGTAAACAAATAGTAATAGCCAAATAAGACATCAATCTAGATCCAAGAACAGAATTTTTAGTTCCTGCTGTTATTAAAAATGAAACTAATTATCGATTTGGCCATATAGATTATCCCGAAGACAATAGTACACAAGCAGGAGTATTGGTGGCATCTTCTGTAGTAGACCTCTCGAAAAAGACCATTCCAGTCAGAATTGCTAACATCAGTGATAAGACGAGGACTATCAAGAAAGGAGAGGTGATAGCGTCTTGTGCTCCTGTGACGTGCATAAGTCAGAATTTCAATCACTCTCAGAAATCTTCAGATAATTTAGTCAAGGATTTGTTACAAAATACAGACTTAGATCCAAACCAGAGAGATACTGCGGAAAGTTTAATTAAGAAATTGCAAAGTTTATTCTCCCAAACATCTGAAGACTTTGGACGAACCAAAATCGCATAATATCGAATTGATACGAGAGATCACTCTCCTATTAAACAGCACCCTAGACGATTACCTTTTGCCAAGCAAGAAGAGGTGCAGAATTTAATTAAGGAAATGGAAGAGAATGACGTCATCGAATGATCGGCAAGTCCATGGGCGTCTCCCATTGTATTAGTAAGAAGGAAGGATGGTTCTACAAGATTTTGTGTAGACTACCGCCGACTGAATGACGTCACCAAAAAGTATAGTTACCTTCTACCAAGGATTGACGACACTCTCGACACACTTGCGGGCAACACTTTGTTCTCGACTCTGGATCTGAAGATTGGTTACTGGCAGGTAGAGATCCATCCCGACGACCGCGAGAAGACTACCTTCACAACGGGACAAGGATTATGGCAATTCAAGGTAAAGCCTTTTGGTTTATGTAATGCACCTGCAACTTTTGAACGCCTTATGGAAACGGTTCTCCGGGGGCTGTCATATGAGGCATGTCTTGTTTATTTAGATGATATCATAATCATAGGACAATCTTTTGATGAACATCTTAACAACCTCAGGCGGATGCTACAAAAATTAAAGAAAGCTAATTTGAAGTTAAGCCCTTCGAAGTGCAGTTTGTTTCGCAATAAAGACGCATACCTTGGACACATCATTTCGGCGAAACGAGTTAGGACTGATCCGGAGAAGATATCGGCCATGAAAAATTGGAGTAGTCCAGCAGATGTTCACCAGCTTCGGAGTTTTCTAGGATTATGCACATATTACAGAAAATTCGTCAAAGGCTTCTCGATGATTACAAGATCACTTCATAAATTAGCAGAAGCCAATCAAAAATTTATCTGGACACAGGAATGTGACGCTGCTTTCGAAAAGCTTAAGGAGTCATTAACATTCACTCCAATTCTGTCATATCCTCAAATCGATAAACAGTTTATACTTGATACGGATGCAAGTAACGAAAGCATTGGCGCTGTACTGTCCCAAGAAATCGACAGCCATGAGCGTGTTATCGCCTATTTCAGCAAGTGCTTGTCAAAGGAAGAGCGAAACTACTGTGTAACAAGAAAAGAGCTTCTTGCTGTAGTGAAAGCCGTAGACCATTTCCATCACTATCTTTACGGTCGAAAGTGTCTGTTCCGAACTGATCATGCTTCTCTAACTTGGCTGTTGAATTTTAAGATTCCTGAAGGCCAGATAGCCAGGTGGATATAAAAGCTTCAAGAGTACGATATGGAGATATGCCATCGAAAAGGCTCATCAATGGAAATGCAGATTCTCTCTCAAGAAGACCCTGCTCAGAGAATTGTAGATACTGTGACCGAGTTGAGAAGAAATTTAATGTCAAAGCTCCAATAATAAGACAAGTTACAACTGGGTCCACATAATCGCAAGATCAGTGGAGTGATGAGAGCCTGCGTAAAGATCAACTTGCTGATCCTGAAATTAAGCCAATTCTAGAGCTGAAAGAGGAGTCCAACAGGAAGCCCAGCTGGCAAGACATGGCCCATTAACATCCTACGACTAAACGTTATTGGGCCCTCTGGGATTCCCTACATTTGAAGAACGGTATCTTGTACCAAAAATGGGAGTCTGACGATGGAAAGACATGTAGATGGCAACTACTACTTCCTAAGTCGAGAATTTCTATTGTCCTTCAAGAACTTCATGGTAGTCCCACAGGAGGTCGTTTTGTTGTAATGAAGACCCTGCAAAAGGTTCGAGAGCGTTTTTATTGGAATAATGTTCGCAGTGATGTAGAGAAAAAGTGTCGAACTTGTGACACCTGTGTAGCACATAAAGGTCCAAAGAGGCGCACGCGTGGATGATTGCAGCGTTATAATGTAGGAGCTCTTTTCGAACGAATTGCTCTAGACATCCTGGGTCCTCTTCCTAGAACATCTGATGGCCATAATTACATTCTCGTTGTCATGGACTACTTCACCAAGTGGCCTGAAGCCTACGCCATACCTAATCAAGAGGCAGTAACCGTAGCAGAGATACTGGTTCAACACTGGGTTTCCAGATACGGAGTTCCTCTTCAAATCCATTCCGATCAAGGAAGAAACTTTGATTCGGCTGTGTTTAAGGAAATGTGTGGACTACTCGGCATGAACAAAACTCGGACTACACCTCTACATCCTCAGTCGGACGGCATGGTGGAGCAGTTCAATCGTATCATCCTAAATAGCCTCTCCCTCCTGGTGTCTAAAGATCAACAGGACTGGGACAAGAAATTGCCTCTTTTCCTGCTTGCCTACAGGAGTACTGCACTGCACATGAGGCTACTGGTTATTCCCTTTCTCAAATGTTCTTTGGTCGTGATCTTCGTCTACCTGCGGATCTTTTGTTTGGCTGTCCTCCTGATGCTCCTTTGTCGCCTGAGGAATATGTGGTTTAACTCTAGGAACGGATTGAGGAGATTTATTGTCTGGCGAGAAACCGAATCGGACTGGCGTCAGAAATGATGAAGACACGATATAAAGGCAACTAGACATGAATTCAACGAAGGTGACAAAGTTAGGTTGTGGAAGCCCATACGTCGTAAGGGACTGTCGCCAAAATTACAAAGAAACTGGGACGGTCCTTACACAGTCGTCAAAAGGCTGAATGACGTCGTCGTACGCATACAAAAACCGCCACACACCACGCCCAAGGTCGTACATTATAACCGGCTAGCCCCTTATTTTGGCCAAGGTGATTAGAAATTCAAAACTGGAATTTCCGAACATGCTCATGGAAGTTCCTTTTTGTAAATATGTAAATACGTAGTAATTTTTCTTATTTATGTAAATCTTATTGTTTATTTATTTATTTATTTATTTTTTTATTTTAAGTGTCTTTCTCTAACTCAAGGATTGCACTGCCCGGGACGTGCAGTCTTTGAGGAGTGGGTAGTGTTACGAATTTTGTAAATAGTTAGTGTTTGTTATAATGTAAATAATCTTATTAAGCTCCATTCCTTTACTAATATTAGTTTTTGTTACATTGCCTCAGATATCAAGCAAACTTGTCTATTGTTTTCCAGTGAATGCTTACGGCAGCTTGGCGAAATATTACAGATACCGCCAAGTGTGCGTTACTTTTGACGACTAATTTTGGTCGCCAAATTTGGCGATATATTGCCAAGTTGGTGACAAACTTGGCAATTGTTGGCGATGGTAACCCTTCCCTCTCTATGGTAACCCCCCTTTAGTTATGATGATACATTGAATGTTATTCCTTGGTTTTCTGGATTTTCTCGAGAAGCTTGTAGAAATTTCTAATGCATGCTGCGAGCCTATATAAGGCGTGCGATGCGAGCTGTTGTTGGTTTGTTTATCAGTCAGTCATTGAGTGAACTACTAGGCGATTGTTTAAGAAAGTTTGCTTGAGTTTTATCTACGTTGTTTTGAATGTGATTAATGTTGAGACGTTGTATAAAGAGTCTCTGGGACCTACATCTGTACTTGTACGATAGATTTGAACAGTTATTTTTGAATATCTAGTAATATTTGTGTGTTTCGAAGACTCTGTTGTTCTGAAGATCTGTAAATAAATTATTTTCTACTTTTCTAAGAGACAAGAGTTTGTAGTTGTCTAACCATAAGATCAAAAGAACCCTATATACGCAACAATATATACTATATTATGCAAATCAAAATTGAACATTAGAATATTTTTTGTATATATATTTTTGACACGTGAAATACTTTATGATGGAAAAATACTTTTTATTTAATGCTTTTTATAGTTTCGATTATATTACAGCGTGATAACTATTATCATGATAGTAAGATAACAAAATAAGTATATTTTAAAGTATATAAGTAAAAAATATATAGCACAGAAATGCCGACTTCCCGCTGCCCTTTAATAATGTGTGGATTGATTTGATACTAACGTTTCAAAACAGAATATTTATTTAATAATTTTTTTTACCTATTTAAGATTTTTAAGTGACAATAATTAATTTTCTTTCCGCAAAAAAATTTCTGATGAGAAACGTATTAAATACGGGTTAAATTAACCCAAATACTAAGGTAGATTATTCGGAGCTTGGCACCTCTAATTTCACAGTGACGTGTAATTTAGCAAGCCGTGAGATTTTCCATTGCAAAATATATTAAATATTCGAATCTTGCCTCACATATTTAATTTCCTTAATATAATGATGTTATTTTTTATGTGACAAGTTATTTTTTAAATAAGCCTTTTAAATAAGTTGTAAATATTTTTTAAATGAAATATTCTTTAAACTTTCAAATACGGGTTGTTAAGTTAGTATGCTTAGACATTTTATATATATTAAGAGAATTCTCTTGAGTGCAATTCATCTACCTATGTAAGCCTCCGTTTTGACGTATCTGAGTGCTCGGGAGGTTTTAACTTTCTAATTCCACACATGTATAAAATTTTACGCTATATAGAAGGGCATTGCGGGTGCATCGCTATGAGTTTGTTTCGAAACCATGTTCAAACATATGAAAAATTATAAGCGTATTTTACGCAAGAAAGTTTCTGCAAAGTGTGCGGGATCAGAACGCAAAAACTATAAAACCGATCATACTATTATTTTTTCAAATTAAACAGAACACAATTTATTTGAGTGTGAACCACATTAAGCCGACTTTTTATAAAAATTAAATATTTTTTGAAGCACGTCAAAGTATGAAAAAGGTGTGGAAAATAGACTTAAAAACAATGGCTGACGGTTAATTTTTTTTTTCAGAATGATGAATCTTCAAACAATCTTACGAATTTCAAAATCCTTAACTAACATTGATTGTAAACGATTCTGGTAATCTATCAGATACCATCAGATTGGAACTTCACGGTTTGCACTGTATGAAATTTACCCACTTAACTCTGTCCACGTTATAAATTTTTGATTATTTTTTCTTCAAATGTTCTTAAAATGATAATAAATAACATGGAAAATTTTCGCAGTTAATATCTTCCTTTCTATCCAGAAGAAGAAAAATCTAGAAAACATTCTTTTTACGGCCTTCTACAGACAAATCTTCCCTTAATGGCAATGAATCGTGGGATTTATTTTATTTTATATTATAATTTATACTGTCAAATTTTAGTCACATCTCCAAGAATGAATATTCACTATGCTAAGAACACTTTACAAAGTTTCTAAGTCCTAATACAAGTGTTTTGTTTTGATAATAGTTGTAATCAATTTTTGTACAGGATTAATGTCTATTTATTCACAAAACAACTCATATTTTAGCCAAAAGTTTAGAAAACATTGCTTTAGATAAAGTAATGGAGGTACAATGTAATTCGGTTTGTAAAACAAATTGTACAGCCATTTACGTTTTTAAACTATGGAGAGCCAATCACATTATTATTTATAGATGTATATTGGGCTCGAAATTCACCGTAGCAAACTGGAACAATAATCTGGTTTGTAAAAATATGACAAATATTGTTCAGGTTCCTGAAATTGTTGTCGACATAATGATTATTAAAAAATATATTAAATAGCTCGTAAAGAGCAAGGGAACTGATATAATTAATTAAAAAAATAAAACGTTTTGCCACAGAACTCATTTGTATTCACTAGTACTCAAATATGTTACTCAAAAAATATTTATTGAAATCGTATGCTTGACACTGGTGATGATTATAATGCAAATAATTTCAGCAGCAATGTATATTATTCACATACTTAATGATGGCACATACATTTTATGAGACATTATTTGTTTTCTTTGAATCGAATATGAGTATAATTGCAAAAAGCTGAATATTGTATTTTATTTTTATATGCTAATTCTCTTTAGAAAAAATATACTAAAACATAAAGTAAATTTAATTTTATTGACAAAAGAGGGAAAAATACTTACAAATAAATTGTATGTCTCTGATTATTTTTCTGAATTTAGATAAAGTTAATTTTTAAAATGGTCATGATGAAGTTCTAATTGTGCTTGCTAATATCCAAAATAAAAAATAATTATATCGAAAAAAGACTTCGCGTACTTCAAAATCAATGCATGGAAATATCGTTTACCATTAAAAATACTAGAAACAAATTTATACACATATTAAAAGATATTTATTTGAATTCATTTAAAATAAAAATTGCAAGCTAATTTGTAAAATGATTTAGGTTTAATTTGGTTGTTTTCACATTATTCTAGTTGTCTCGCTTTTAAAATCAATGGCTCAATTTTAAATGCAAATTTATTTCCATAAATTAACTAGTCGGATGTACCACTCCTAAAACTTTTATTTATCTTATGCATGTTAATTCGTCAAAAATCTCTATAGCACAGTGCCAAAATTGCATAGCAATCCGTGCCCATCTCGAGGATTCGAAATCTATGAAATTCCGTGTATTATTTCTTGAGATAGGACTATTGCTAATATCATGTAAATCCTAAATCAAGGAGCTTAGCAGCGCTATCTGTTGTCGATTTATTAATCAACATTTATTCTTATCAAGTACTAACTGAATTTGAAGTTTGAGGAAAATTTGCGCATTAGTGTATGAGATAGAGCTGTTACGGAAATAATGAAAAAAGCAGCATAGCAGCGAGATCTATTGGGCAATATACAACAAAAATTAAACAGCATCAGCCTATATCAAGGTCTAACTGAATCGAATGTCTTATAAAATTCCATACTTTAGTTCTTTATATAGAGCACTTAAATTTTTCTCACATACAGACATTTTCTAAAAATTATTAGAACCTTCTAAAACGAGTGAAACTAACGAAAACTGGAAGTAGAATTTTGTCACGAATCCAATTTTTTATTCTAATAAAGATAGAAAAAAGTAAAAATACAATATATGTCTGCACAGTGAATTTATTTTTAGTCTTATTTCTTCTATCTTTCTGTATGTTTTTTTGAAGGTTTTGTTCATCTGACGAAAACCCATTCATCTTACTCCTCTTTCGGTTTGTTACAAAGTCCATTCTCGAAAACTATGTTAGTTGAAAATTTACATTCAAATAGCTTAATACCTCCAATAATACGAAAAATCATAAATTTATCTAACCGTTTTATATTACAGTCATTCAGAGTATCTTTGATTCACATTTTTTTCTATTTTCAAGTGCAACTTGCTTATTTCAACACATTCGCTGCCCCTAAATATGACAATTCCATCTTGAAAAGCCGGATTAACAAACAGTGTTTTAACCCCTTCGCGACGAGAACCTTTTGCTTAATTTTAAGCACTTTCCAACAAAGGTGAAAAGTGCTTATGCATTCGGTTTGTCTGGCCGTGTGTACGTCTGGCCGTATGGCCGCCTGTCCGCGCTTTAACTCTCGTAAATATACTCGGATTGCCATGAAATTTTTGGAAGTTATTTAGATTTACCCTAGCACGAACCTTATTGAATATGGAGTTTCTACCATGATTAGTTTATTTACAAAGACAGTCAAAAGTTTTTCATTACATTACGGCCTATGGGGAAAAATCGTTTTAAATGAATTTTAACATTGTTGACACTTTCCAAAAGTATGAAAAGTGCTTATGTATTCTTTGAAAAGTGATTATGCATTCGGTTTGTCTGTCCGTCTGTCCGCACTCTAACTCCTTTAAATGCACTCGAATTGCCCTGAAATTTTTGTACGTTATTGACGTTTACCCTAGCACGAACCCTATTGAAAATGAAATTTCTACCATGATTAGATTATTCACAGGAAGAGTCAAAAGATTTCCCATTACATTACGGCCTGTGGGGAAAAATCGTTTCAAGGTCATTTTAGAGATGTTACACCCTGCCAAACATATTAAAATTTATATGCATTTAAGAGGTGCACTAAAATATGCATTCTAGAAAATACGCGGGGAAAATATAGTTATTATTCATTTATAGGGTCACATAAAAAATTCCATTAGATAACGGTAAAGACGGAATAGTGTGCGACATGTTATAAATATATTAAACTGTTTCATGTATAATAAAATTGATATAAGACCTTGAGGCTTAATATAAATTATACGATACTGTTTTGTACTATATGAAGTACATTGCAAATACAGGGACACACACAAAAAAATTCAAATAGTACATTCTTTCCGACGTATTGTATATGTTTTCGATGATAGCTGATGGATGGAGGTAATACATTTTAATTATTATATAAGCGTTTAAATTTCCCTAAATCTATGAACATTATATGGTGTGTATAAATGTTATAGTTGATATACAGGGCTACTCAAAAGACCTTGCCAAAGTTACTGAGTATGAACGTAAATTACTTAAAGATGGTTCCGAAATAAGGCACGCATTTTTACGCTAAACTGCATTCAATTTACAAAGAAATGTTTGCTGAATATAGATAAAATGATATACAGGGCCACGCTAAGAATGGGGTACATGGATGCCTATGAATGACAATTTATAAGAAGATTTCAGTTTTTTAAGAGTGTTTCAGTTTAAAATAAATATTAGCTTTTTACTGACGCGTAATAAAGGCACAAGGTAAACTAAAGGCTGAACAAAAGTTTTCAAGTATGTTTCCATTTATTAGCACAAATTGCTGAAAAAGAAATTTTAAGCCTTTTTCTTGCTAAACAAAATTTTCCCATTATATAGCATGTATATCAACTGACAGATAAAATACAGGGCTGTTCAAAAGTATTGGAATACATATTTGGCTATATACCCTTATTTCCCTAATTAACGAAGTTCTGTTAAAGATTTCATAAAGTATTGGAAAGTGCTTCATAATTTATGCTCAACGCATGATTTTTCTTACTTGTTAATCTTTTACCACCGATTTTTGAAAACAGAAAGTTTTCTGTAGTTGAATCGCAAAAATACTTTGATTGAATAAGGTAAACTTTACAACAAAAAATAACTGGTGATGATAATGAAGGATTCTGAGCACATTAAGTGTGTATTCCGGACTCTTGACGCTCCAGAGCGTTGCCGGCATACAATGAGGTACCTGTCTAACGCACTAGCGCGTCGATGGCAGTGAACGTGTTAACATTACTAGTGCAGCTAGGAGGATAAAATAGAAGAAATGATCCTAAATTACTTCATGTCTATCAAAAATAAATGAATAATAATCTTAAAAGCAATAAGAAATAATTTTTTATCTTGGTACAAAGTTTTCCAATCATTTAGGGTAACTTTGCACATATAATAAATATCATCTTAAATAATTAATTATGAAAAAGGTATTACAGTTAGGAGAACTTTGAACCCCCCCCCCCCCCAAAAAAAAAAAAAAAAAAATGTTTTCAGATAGGTAAAGTGTCCTAATTTATGTTTCCCAAGATCACAAGATTTGTATAATTTATGATATTATAACAAATATTATACATAAGAAAAGTGGAAAAAGAGAACCATTGATATTTAGATGTAAAAAAGAACTATTTATTGTTCATATAAAACATAAAAATTGCAGTGAAAAACATTTTTTAACTCTTTAACTCAATAATATATCCATGGTTACAGTAATATATACTAGTACTAGTATTGTTCAAACAAGAATAAAAAATGTCGAATGTATGAATTGTCAAATTTGAGTAGCTCCGCCCCGAAAAAACGCCTTTAAATGAATTTCATATGTTTTACTCATATTTGTAAGAATATTTATATGTTATATTTATTGCACCCTTTCGGCTATTGTATAAAATATACATGAAAATATGGGGAATCTTTGACAGTAGCCCCTATAATCAGGAAATTATAAACATCAATAGCTTTGAGCCTGCCAAAGTTACCCTGAAAATGAGATAAACAGGTAGAGATTTCTTATTTTGCATTTTTTTTCAATTGTTAATGAATAAATAATAACAAAATATTAAAACTTTTACAGCATTTAGATAATAATATGTCTGATAAATAAGTAGAATTTTACTTACGATGAAAATTAAATTGGATTAAAACAACTTCAAAACAGTACTTCACAAAAATAGTTGGATTATGCAGTTAATTGCTGATATTTTATTTTCTAACACAAATAGTAGAGATTCCAGTTTAGAACCTCGCAGTTCGGAGTTTACTTAGTCTTTTGGTGTCAAAAATATTGAAAATTAGGGGGGGGGGTGCAAATTTAGATTTTATGGTTCAAAGTTACTCTGAATGACAGTAGTTTAATTGAATGCATTGATTTAATGACATCCGATCATTTATGTGATTACGATTTTAAGACAGAACCTAAATTTCAGTTTTAGCTCATAGAAAATGTGATCAGAAAAAGAGAATTGATAATAATAGTATTTATTCGCACTTTTAGATAAAAAAGGCTAAGTGAAACAAAAACATCCCATTTTCTTTTAAATTAGATTTTAAATAATAAATTGGAGATAAAGAATAGTTTAAGCAAATCTCTTTTTCAATTTCACCAGGTAATTATTTCACACAAAACCTTTGAATACAAACGCAGAAGATAAATGTTTAGTGGTAACAAAATAAGATTTTAGACGTTTCAAACTAGTGTAAAGAAATTGTAATTGTTTTTCATCAGTTAGGTAAACTTATTCTTATATGCAAGAACTACATTAAAATATAAATAATAGAAACATACTTTACAATGGATTGAAAAGAAAAAAAAATAGTTGATTCAGGTAGAAAGGGAAGAATTTATTGCACAAGATAATTTTAGTACATTTTGTTATTACGTTTTTAAAAACTTGAAAGTATAGAAAATGTCTAGAATACATAAAAATTCGAATTATACAGGGTGTTTCGCTACCAGACCGACAAACTTTGAGGGATGATAGTAGACATAAAGACAAACATTATTAAATGGGAAACCATGGGGCGCAAACGTCTTCTGTAGGAGTTAGGGGCCATTAAAATTTAAGGTCCAAAATTTCAAACGATGATAAAAAACGGAAAAAAGGGTCGATTCGTTTGCGGTTTTCACTAAAATTATTCTTTAAATCACGATTTTTTTAGAATTTTTTTTTAAAAGTTACGTTCAAAAATTGTCGATAGAGGGAGCTTTAGACTTTAGAGTAACGAACAACTACTTTTTACCGTTATTTTGTGCATGTGGTTGACATTATTCTAAAGTTTAGACTTTAACTTAAATTTTAAGCCCATAATCGGAAACACTTGGATCGGTTAACTAGCCAAAAATTAACTGTGAACAGAGGGGGAAATTTTAAATGCTCATAAATATTGGACAAACTAATCGATTTTGTCGCGGTTTGCGCGTAAGTCATTCCCTTGGTAATTATTTTATTCAAAATGACGTACAGCATTGATGTCCCCATTTTTTGATAGAGGGCGCTTTCGACACATCTCCGAAATTTCAATGGCATTACTCCTGTATGTTTTACTACCAGACCAAGATACTTCCAGGAAGTGTTAGGGATGCAAAGGTGACTCGGAATCATATTATAATGTAACGTCGAAAATGCCTTTTTTACGAATTAGGGTTAAAAGAAGCAGAGAAAAAAGCAACTTGATAATTCTACAACACATTCTGTCGGAACTTCTGGTAAAAGCACATGTTCCTCTTTCGTTGCACCACTCTATTGCACGATGGAGCTCCTCCACATTTTACCAATGATGTTCGCAGACACCGCAATATAACATATGGGCAGCGGTGGATAGGTAGTGGTGGCCCGGTTCGTTGGCCTGCCAGATCGTCGCACCTACTTTATTATATCAATTACTTTTTTTTACCTACCTTTATTTTATTAGTGTATAATTTTTCTGTATTTTTTTAAATGAACGTTGCTGGGTGGGGCTAGTTGAGCTCAAACCAATTGGTAGCCCCCTCCCCACCTGGCTCAATCTGAATCTGAATCTGTATGGACTTCTTCTGCTGGGGTCAAATGAAAAGTTGAATGTATGAGACTCCCGTGCCGTCAGTGGAAGACCTCTCTCTCAGCTCGAATTTCTGTAGCTGCCAGAAAGCTGTCCGAGATGCCAGGAATTTTTCAAAGTGAGAGGAATTACATGCATCGCTGCTATCAAGCATGCCCGACTACTTTTGGTCGTAATTTCGGACACCTTTTGTAGTAAAACCCTTAACGACATTGTTTTCTTCCACATTAACGTGTTGCTGTTTCACTATCTGTTTCTGTTGCTTTTTTCTCTGCTTCTTTTAACCACAACTTGCTAAAAAGGCATTTTTAACCTTACATTCCTATGGGATTCCGAGTCGCTTTGCATCCCTAACACTTCCTGTTAGTATGTTGGTCTGGTAGTTAAACACTTAGGAGTAATGCCATTGAAATTTCGGAGATGTGTCAAAAGCGCCCTCTATCAAAAAATGGGGACACCAATGCTGTACGTCATTTTGAATAAAATAATTACCAAGGGAATGACTTACATGCAAACCGCAACAAAATCGGTTTGTTTGTCCAATATTTATGAGCATTTAAAATTTCCTCCTCTGTTCACAGTTAATTTTTCGCTAGTTAACCGATCCCAATGTTTCCGATTATGGGCTTAAAATTTAAGTTAAAGTCTAAACTTTAGAATAATTTCAACCACATGCACAAAATAACGGTAAAAAGTAGTTGTTCGTTACTCTAAAGTCTAAAGCTCCCTCTATCGACAATTTTTGAACGTAACTTTTAAAAAAAATTTCTAAAAAAATCGTGATTTAAAGAATAATTTTAGTGAAAACCGCAAACGAATCGACCCTTTTTTCCGTTTTTTATCATCGTTTGAAATTTTGGACCTTAAATTTTAATGGCCCCTAACTCCTACGGAAGACGTTTGCGCCCCATGGTTTCCTATTTAATAATGTTTGTCTTCGTGTCTACTATCATCCCTCAAAGTTTGTCGGTCTGGTAGCGAAACACCCTGTATACATAAATATCGATTGTCGCGATTAATTGAAAAAAATTACGGGATATTTCATTCGTTCAAAAAAGCAAAAAAAAAAAAAAAAAAAAAAAAAAAAAAAAAAAAAAAACATAGATATTGCGGATTTAGAACGAATATAAGCAGGATTAACACATTAAAGTAATATTTCCTTTTATTGCCTTTTCAGTAATTTTGGCCACAATAGCACAAAAAAACTAACCTTGTGATGCGTAATGAGTTTTACGTGAACTATAACATTGAGTACTATGTGCCTTATAACTTTCCAAAAATTAAATGGTAATGTGAAATATATTTGATTTGGAACAAGGATTACCAAACTTTTTTGTTTGGTGTTGAACAATTAAACTAATGTTTAAAGAATTTCTATCCTTTAAACCAGTACACACGTAATGCATGAAGAGGTAATAAATAGCCGTTTCGAATCTACAATCGAGATTATTCATCAGTGCAAGACTCAGCTTACTAGAAAAAGCAAAGCTGAGCAAAACGAATGAGAAGGGCAGATGTATAAACCCTTTATGTGAGGAAACGAGCCAAAAAGCAACGAATAAGAAGAAAGCAGCATGAACAACTAGGTATATAAAAAAGAGACATCTACCGGAGAACAAACAAATTAAGCCAAAAAAAAAAAGAATTAAATTAAATTAAAGATTTTCAAAAGCTTGGAAAATAAGTGTACTTGATAAGTCATAGAAAAAAGGTGAATATTTTTAATAACGTGGTAAGCTTACCTTTAATTTTAATTTCTGGTAAAAAACAAGATTAGAAGGACAGTTATGGATAATGTTGGCAGAGAAAAAGTTGAACCAATATTGTGAAGACCAACAATGTTAAGTAATAAAAGAACATTAAATTCTTTATTCTTAACATAGCTTTTATGCTTCTTTAAAAGAAATCTAAGGGTACGTTTAGTCTTGCCAATATAAAAAATACCACACTGGCAAGAATTTTGATAAATACCCCAGATATCTAAGCGCTCAATGGGTTGCTTTAGATTTGAAAAAGCAATTTTATTAACAGAAGAAAAAACTATATTGAAATCGAAATTTCTTTAAATTTCAGCAACTTGCAGACAGATTTAAGAAAAAATGGTAAAATAATCGAAGTGTTAGAGTTAGAATTAAAATTCTTTTCAGAATGGGGGGGGGGGGGGTTTCGTCCATTTTCTATGAATGTAATCAATAATATTAAAGAAATAACTCTAATCAACAGCAATAGCTTTTATATAATTAGGTAAATCACTGAGTAATTGCGGAGTTGAACAAATATTGGAAGTCTGGAAAACAAAAGTTTTAAAAGCCAAAAATTTCTACCCAGGAAAAAAAAAACTTGATAAAACACAAAACTATAATACTACCCAAAAGCGCGCTTTATAATGATTTAACAGGGAGTGATATTGCAGATGTTGTTTATCGGATGCTTTTTCAGTTTTTTGAAGATTTAAGTGGAAACATTTAGTGGTTATATCGAGTCAAGAACTGAATCAGAATGTCGATACAATTAATGTTAGCCGAAACTTTCTGGTTTAAAACGCACCTCTTTAAAATGCTCGTCATTAGATCCGGTGCATTACATTACAAGCACTCAATACGGGATTTATGTATAGTAAATCTTAATCAAAATTATTAAATTACGTTGATACGTATATATAGTTCAAACCCTAAATGTAAGGCGGAATTGCATTTTTGGTAAACTCTTAGATGAATAACTAATTCATATGGTTTATGTTTATGTCAGCCGTTAGCGATCGGATATTTTTCGTGGTTAATTGCATCAGAAATTCTTAATTTTGGCTCATTAAATACGTTTCTAATTATGCTGTTGAATACATATTGGAAGTGGATCTGTTTTAACCACCTTTGCTGTCTGTTGGACAAAAAAGTCACTACTCGGATATTTTCCTCCTTTTCATAGGGTTTTGTTTCTAGGACTGTTGCAGGGAAAACCCTCAAGTAATTGATATCACTTTTTTTTGTTTATCTGAAATGTTTATAAATATGATTTATGTAATTTTTTCTTAAGTTCAAGATAATATAGAAAGGTTTTAGCCTGGACCTCAAAGTACATTTCTACACGCAGTTTTTATTAGGTTGTGTGTTTGAACTTCAATTCTGACACTTTGGCGCCCAGACGATAAACTGTGTGTTGAATTCAAAAGAGCTTTTACTATTTATTTTAAATTATTCGATGCATTAGATGATACAAGATGATAGTACACAAAAACTAGGGATACACCATAATTAAATTATAAAACTTCATATAAATCATCATACAAATATAAAAAGACATAGGATGCGTTTCCAGCCGGAAATTGGAACAGCCCGTCATCAGCCAAAGAAAATAAGTGTCCGTCTCGAAGGTCACAAAAAACTGTTCATTTGTGACCTTGTTCCCGTATGTACACGTGTTTACTTCGAATGATGACTGGTGTTACAATTTTCAATTTTTAATCGCATTCTGTGTGTTTTTATATTTTTATTGTGATTTATATAAAGTTTCATTATTTAATTGCTTTTGCATTACTTTAAATTAGAAGTATAGCCATGCAGTGATAATTGGGAAACATTGAAGAAATATGTGCAACACTTAATTCTTATACAAGGGACATTTTTTAAAGTATCAAAATCAACAGAATCTTCTTCATTCTTAGAGAATATTGATATCTGCGTACTCTGAGTTAAGTATCATTTTGTGTTTTTTATTTCATGATAGGATACAAAAGGAAAACAGTTAGATTTAAAAGTTAGTAATGCTGAATTTAAATGTTTAACGAAATATACAAACTCTTTTATGGATATTTGTCAAATTGTATTGTTTTTCAGATTTCTCTTCGAATAAGACACCAAGCTTAAAAAATATGACTGTATCGGAACGCTGTAAAAGATTAAGCGAACGACTCTTTATGTTGCAATGTGTTAATTTAGTTTTAAATCCTGCTTAAAACTCAAAAATCTTTCAAACTATTTTGAAGAATATTCAAATTTATAATATTGGGTTACATGGGTAGCGAAATGGAATCGAATGACTGTGGAATATTTCACAAGTCTACCTTTATGGGTCCCTTTTATCCGTTTGGCAGGGTCTTTAGCCACATGTTTAACAGGAAAAATTGTGATAAATGTTTGTTTTTTAAATTTTTTATGTAAACGTAAATTTGAACGCTGTGAGCAATCAACAGTTTTTGTCTTGGTCTTCAAAAATGAAAAAAATATTATTGTGATTTGTTCTTGAGCATAAAAACATGTTACATTTTTGTGACAAAGCACAGTGTCTAAATGAAAAAAAAAATAATGTTTCATATTTATAAAATTATTGGATTGGATTTCCTAAGAGGAACAAACGAAATGTTACGACGTGTTTATCGGAAACATTATACTATAAATACTGCCATATATGCACATATTTAAAGCTGTAATAACATAGTTATTAACAAACTCTTTAATCTTGTTTTGTTTCTTAAAATTTGACAAATACCAATTAAAAATTCTTGCTTGTGAAGCATGCTAAATCTAGAATAAAATATTGTTCCAACGAAGAAAATTTCCCTCACTGTTGATCTTAAATTTCATCAAAAATGTACTTTCTTTAATGATACATCTTTTAATGATTAAATGATGTACGAACTTTAAAAATAGAAAAAAACACTGGAAACGTCTCTTATTTTTAGAAAATGTATCTTTCCATTCCCTGTACAAAAAAAAAAAAAAAAAAAAAAAAAAAAAAAAAAAAAGTGTTTTTTTTTTGTATTACCAATATATTTTGGCACATTGAAAATAAATTTTGCGATTAATGTGCAGAAAAAAGAGCAATATTCAGACAATCAGCAGATATCACAATTATAAACTATTATTTCATCATTATTACAATTATTTTTTTCAATTTTATTCTCTGTGAGGCTGATAAAAAAAGGCAGACTGTCATATTGTTTTACACGTGGACCGCTTTTAGAACCACTTAAATCACTGAAAAAGGACGAAAGCAAGTGCACAAAAAGCCCTAGAGCTGACAGCACCGAAATTTAAGTTATTGAGCTCAAGGAAAAAAACCCTTTTATTTTATGGAAAAGTAGAAATGGGGGAATCTAACGATCCATGTCTGCCAGCAGTGAAATGGTGTATAAATAAAAATTGTTACCACTAATGGTTGCCTCGTAGGTTTATTATTATATTAGTTCTACAATCAAAAATATGAAATCATGGAAAACTGGGAGCAGGAAAATACAATGAGGCAACCACTAGTGGTATTAATTTTAGACTTATACACTACTGCAGTTCCGGCAGACATGGATCATTACATACCCCTCTTCCATAAAATGAAGATTTTTTTTTCTTGAACTCGACACCTTAGTTTTGGTGTTATCAGTTCTTAGACTAAAACGGAAACACAGTGTAACATTTGCAGGCTAAAGCGATAGGTAGTGCGGTAACCTGTCTGATATAATTACGAACGCACTTAAACGACTCAAATCTATAAAGCTGAGATGATAAACGATTTCCGAAAATAATAAAAAAATTCAAACATTTATCTCAAATGAAAATGACTTCATTGGTGGTTCTCGCGTAGCCGTAGAAATGCTTTTGAAATCGCTCCAAAATATCACTTGGATCAATTTATTACGACTCAAGAAATGTTAGTATAAACATACTAATATCTTTATAAATGGAGATACTCATGACTTCGAACAGTCTTTTAATCCTAAACACGAAACTGAAACACACGCTGGCAAAACTGTCAGATGTGTATTCTTGTTCAAAATAAATAAAAGACAAATTAAGCTTGCATTTGTAGATGACCCATGGAAACTTGACGATGTTCAAATGGGGACTAATTTACCACTAAGAATGAGATGCTTTAAAATCTCTCAAATATCAGTTCTTCATACCATATATAGCTACTACACAACCACAAATATCTACTTATACTGATACAAGAAATAATTGTGGGAATTAGGTTCCTTTAGTTTCAGGCACAATTTGCGTAACTTAATGAAATGACAGAACATATTGTTCATTCACGCACAAATGTTAGAATTCAGAAATCTACAATCATACACAAATTCTTAAAACTCAATTAAACCACAGACAACCTCCATGAAAGAGTAACTAGGCATTATGCTGTATATACAGGGTGATTCAGCTCGTCGGTGACAAACTTTAAGGATCGATAGAGCACACCTAGACGAACATTTTTGAATAGGGAATGTAGGGTCCCTGACGCGATGGTAAGGCGCTAGGCGCTTTCGAAAATTTGGGTGCCGATATTCGAAACGTCATAAAAACTAGGGAAATGGTTAGATTTTCTTGCTTGTTGCGTCGAAATGATTCTGTTTGTTTAGACTTTCTTCAGTACCAATTTGATAAGCGTATCTCTTAAAACATCGATAGGGGGCGCTGCAGACTTTGGAGAGCTAAACAACAACTTTAAGCCCGTTATTTTGATAATTTAACACATGCTCGCCAAAGTGTATACTCTAACTTAAAGTTTGAACCCAAAAGTAGAGCCCTGCAAAAAGCGTAAGAGCCGGAATAAAATGTCAAAGTAC
This sequence comes from Maratus speculifer, assembly GCA_964019185.1. Taxonomy (NCBI): domain Eukaryota; kingdom Metazoa; phylum Arthropoda; class Arachnida; order Araneae; family Salticidae; genus Maratus; species Maratus speculifer. The sequence continues at coordinate 77,093,567 of OZ025294.1, forward strand.
AGGGTGGTCGAAACTCGAAGGCTCCTAAGAGATAAACAAACAGATTTCTTGACTTATGGCATGCATTTTCATGATTCTGTTTGCTGGGGCTCTCTGAAACTCAGTTGAACGGTACAAAAAGAAACATCGATAGGGGGCGCTTTGGGCAAAAAACATAATTCGTTGACATTTCGGACGCTAACTGGAAACGGGGCGCTACGATCAGTTAGTAATAATGAAAACACATTTTCTACCTCTGCTCAACACTTCTGAATAAATTTAGACCAAAAACATCAATGATACTGGAAATTTATTTACAAAAAATAACACTACAGAAGATGCTCGAAATTTCGACCTTGGGCCATGATGCAGGCTTCGCACCTCCGTCGCATTGAGGAGTGTGTGTTTCCAACAATGCCAGGAGTATCTCTGATCTGCCCTGCAGCTGCCACAATGCGCGCCACAAGTTCTTCAGCACTGCTGACAGGTGTATGGTATACCTCGGCCTTCAGGTAACCCCAAAGGAAGAAATCCAAGCAGGTGAGGTCTGGTGATCGGGCAGGCCAGTGAACTGGACCCCCACGCCCGATCCACCGCTGGCCATACCTTGCGTTTAGATGGAGACGCACGTCGTTCGTGTAATGGGCCGGAGCTCCATCGTGCTGGAACCACATCTGGCGACGCGAACCTTCGGGTACGTGCGCCTCCTCCAGAAGCTGCGGCAGCACTTGATCCAGGAAAATAAGGTAATTTCCACCTGTCAGCCGTTCAGGTAACAAATAAGGGCCAATGAGGCAATCCCCCAGAATGCCGGCCCACACATTTACTGAGAAACGCTCCTGGGCTGCTCGGCTTCTGGTTTCATGTGGATTTTCATCACACCACACATGACTGTTGTGGGCGTTCCACATTCCCTCCCGGCTGAAAGTGGACTCGTCCGTAAACAAAATGCTGTTTACAAAACGGGGATCCCTGGATCTCATCGCCAAGTACCATCTTGAGAATTCCACTCGAGGGCCAAAATCCTGCTCTCTGAGCAACTGCACCCGCTGGTTGTGGTAGGGGTGCAGATTCCGGGAACGTAAGATGCGCCACGCAGTTGCTTGCGAAATGCCAACATGTCTGGAGATATCTCTCGTGCTAAGACCTGGGTTGTCCTCAACCAGGTTAAGCACAGCCTCTTCGTTGTCGGGGGTGCTCACTGATCGCTCCCGTTCAGGCCTGCCTCCGTCGAAAGATCCCGTTGTGGACAACCTCTGGTGTACTCGAGCGAAGAAGGCATGGCAGGGGATTTGCCTGTTGGGGTAACGCTCGGCGTACAACCGCTGAGCGGCTCGTCCATTGCAACCAGCAGCGCCATACGCCAAATGCATGTCAGCCAATTCAGAGTTTGTGTACCGTTCCATCCTACTACCGATCTGCAGACAAGTAACCCGAAGCTTAAGTAGGTACCGCACGTTCAAAAGACGTGTCTGCGCATACAACTACGTCATCTCGCGTTGTCGTCTACGCATTACGTATCTTTTGCATATCGATATGGTACGATATCTTTTGCATAAATCAGCAAAAAGCACCTTATGTAAATTTTATTGCGCGCATTGTGCATGATTGAAACCAGCTATGTTTGTTAAAAAAACAAACAAACTGCAGTTTTAATAGCTTCTTATGATAAGTAAATTACTCTCTTGTTTTGTTTCTAACTGATCGTAGCGCCCCGTTTCCAGTTAGCGTCCGAAATGTCAACGAATTATGTTTTTTGCCCAAAGCGCCCCCTATCGATGTTTCTTTTTGTACCGTTCAACTGAGTTTCAGAGAGCCCCAGCAAACAGAATCATGAAAATGCATGCCATAAGTCAAGAAATCTGTTTGTTTATCTCTTAGGAGCCTTCGAGTTTCGACCACCCTGTACTTTGACATTTTATTCCGGCTCTTACGCTTTTTGCAGGGCTCTACTTTTGAGTTCAGACTTTAAGTTAGAGTATAAACTTTTGCGAGCATGTGTTAAATTATCAAAATAACGGGCTTAAAGTTATTGTCTAGCTCTCCAAAGTCTGCAGCGCCCCCTATCCATGTTTTAAGAGATACGCTTATCAAATTGGTACTGAAGAAAGTCTAAACAAACAGAATCATTTCGACGCAACAAGCAAGAAAATCTAACCATTTCCCTAGTTTTTATGACGTTTCGAATTTCGGCACCCAAATTTTCGAAAGCGCCTAGCGCCTTACCATCGCGTCAGGGACCCTACATTCCCTATTCAAAAATGTTCGTCTAGGTGTGCTCTATCGAATCTTAAAGTTTGTCACCGACGAGCTGAATCACCCTGTATATCTGAAAAAATAATGAAAAAGAAACTACACACATTTTAAATAGAAATATATTTTTCAGGAATTTTCAGTCATAAAAATATGTTACAGCAATATAATATGTCGAAAAATAAAGTAAAATAAATTAAAAAAATATTTTAACATTTAAAAAAATCGTTTGTCTAGTATAATTATTAAAATAAAATCTAAAGCAAGTTTAATAAATATAGAAAAAATTAAATAATGACACGATTGCAAAGATATTCGTAAGAATATATTATTTTTTTCTGAATTATTAACTTTTTGGCTGATGTTTCTTATTATCTTCAAACTTATACATTCGTTATTTATAAAAAGGTCTTAAAAATAATTAATATTTTTTTGAAATTGGAAGCTTATTAAAATTTTATCCATTTGTTTTATGAATTTTATTTGCTTTTTGAGTAACTTCATCTGTGTTTTAAGAAATAATTATTTTAATCAAAGCTATATAATTCACTTTTATCTCCAGAAAAAAATAGTTAAACTGCGAAATCTGTTAGTTTAGACACATATCATTTTAAGTATATTTTAAAGGAAAATTATTTTTAATATACTTATTATTTATTTATTTATTTATTCATTTATTTTCATTTTTATACTTTTGAGTGAGATATTTTATTTTCAAAGCGTATTTAATAACAAAATACATGTAATTACAAAAATGTGTTGCTTTACATTAAATTCATTAATTATAATGCTTTATAAATTATAATGAAAAAGCTTCGCACCGTTTTTAAAGATCTCTATTGAAAACGTATGCTAATTAAACTTTATCATTATGCTTCTTAAAAAAAGAAACTTAATGGAGCAGAAAAATATTAAAATGTAAATTGCACTAAAAAATTATTTATCAGTTTTAATTTAAGTTAAAATATTAGTAGCTTTTCTAAAGAAAAAAAAAAAAAGGAATAGGCAGAAAGGGTTTTGGGACATATCAATTAAGAAGATACTTTACTTTTACATCTAATATAAGTACATTTTGTATATTCTCAAAATTTCATTATTTAAATTTATGAATAGCTAATATGCAGGTACGTGAAAGTAGATGTCTGAAAGAAGATATAATATAAATGATCATCATACGTAATTTTTTATTTAAATTAGTAGTTAAATTTATCCCTTGAATTTTCCATTTATTTAAAAAAAAATCATGCTTAATAAATCCCGTAGAACGAAGTAGTAAATTAGAAGGTTTTGATTTGCCATTTGATTTTTAGATGCTGAAGTTCGGAGCTAAATTTTATAATTCAACCTTTTACGAATGGTTTATTGATTAATGCCTAGACTATAATATGGAGTAGTGTATGTATTATGGCATTATTCAACTAATCAAGGCTCCACCACATGATTTTTTTGGAGAAACTTTATTTTTCCTCTCCATTACCCGTCGTTCTCAGGCCATGACATCCATTGAGAATGAACTGATCCGGGGATCAGTGTATTGTTTTGAGTGGCTCTCTTTCTATGTTGAATCGTCATTCTACATGGTGATCTACCTGTTTGGGCCTTGTGTGCTACACTGTGGGAAATATATCCGTTCATCAGCGATTATCGTTTCATATGTATATATATGTGATTTTTATCATGTGATGACTGTCGTTTTTACAAACCAATTTGGATGAGATTAATTGCATGCATATTATATACGAATTTCTCAACCATGTTCGTTAGTTAGCTTCAACAGCCATCTTATTTCAAAATGGCACCCATTAAAAAAATTTAAAAAAAGAGTGCAAATAAATTAAAAAATGAAGAATATTTTTTCTCAAGAATTACCTTAATACAAGGATTCTGGAACATGTTTTTTTCTTTATCTTAAAAAGAAGCTGAGATATAGCAGATTCATTTTCTAGGATGGCTGAAATTTTGAAACATTCGGATTTTTGTCATGCTATAACTCTCGTATTTATCAACATATTTGCATGAGATTAATAGTAAGCATAGTACCTACCAATGTCTGGACCGAGTTCCTTGGCCAGAATTATTCCACTTCTTGTTTCAAAATGGCGACGATTTAATTTTTTTTATTCAAAAATTTAAAAAAGCGGTGCAACTAAATAAAAAACTGTAAAATATTTTCATCTTAAGAATCTGCCTTTAACATCAGGATTTCGAATCACATTTTGTTTCGTCTTTATATTAAAAAAACGATTGACATTCAGTAGTTTCAAATCCTCGAGTGGCAAATTTTGAAACAATCCTTTTTCCTACATATGGTAGTATGCATATTAATTAACCGATTAGAATTTGACTAATCATGTGTATAGAAAATACCAACGTCTAGACCGAATTCGTTAGATAGGTTAAACCGCCATTTAGTTTAATAATGACGATCATTTAAAAAAGTTTAAAATTTTAAAAAGTGGTACAAAAAATTAGAAATTGTATGTTTTTCTAAGTGTTTGAACTTCAAACAAGGAGTCTGGTTATTTTTTATTTTGTCATAAAAAATATCGGATGCATACCAGTTTAATTTTCTAAGTTGGCTAATATTTTGAAGCAATTTTAGTTTTGTTATGCGATGGGATGCGTATTTTTTAAACCATTTGAATATGAATAAACATGTGCACAGAACCTGTCAAAGTCTCGATCGAATTCATCGATTAGTTTCATCCACTTTGATGTTTAAAAACAAGAACATCGAGATTTATCTAAATTTGGCGACGAAAGATAAATCACTCAAAAAGAAGCCAACGTAGGTTTATTTGGCCTAAATATTTTGACGAATTTTTCATCCATATTCAGTATTGAAGACGATTTCTCTTGAATCATCTATAATCGAGTTTCACAAACTTTAGCTTCTTGTGTTGAGTAAAGTAAATTATATTGAAAAAAAAACTTTAAATATAAGAAAGTTACCTTTTCCATCTGGAACATGATGAAAGGACTTTTTTTTATTGTCGTCAATGTATGAGTATTTGTGTTTTGTGCGCCCTTAAAAACTATCATGCTTTTTCATGTCCAGTTTCCTCTTTCAATTCTGCGAGAAAAAAATGCTTTTAAGGGTTTGTGCCAGCATTGGCGAGTGATTTTTTTATTTCTCCAATTTCCTAACATCCACATATATGTGATTTTCTTCAAGGCAGTTTTTATTTATAATTTTAGTTGTGTTTCAGATAGTGTGTGTTTCAAACAGAAAAAAAGTGTGTGTTAAAAAATAAATATATAGTAATAATAAGCCAATAATACTAAAAAATTATTTTGAACAGTGATTAAAAAAATCCCCTTTGGCTCGACCTATGAGTGTAGGTAGATTTCGAACGTAAGTGCTCTTTTGAAGAACAAAAATTAAATGTGATTAGAGATAAACCAAGTTTAACAACTTTATTTGGTCGTTTTTGAAGATTTTAACTTCATTATTCTGCAAGCTTTGGTTTTATAAGAATAATCTTAAGCGAAATTCGGCTTAAAATGCCCACTTTGACAGCATTTTTTAAAAATATGTTTTGACTATACGAAAAAATCAACCAATACGGCACATTATAACCGGTAAATAAAAGAAACTACAAATTTAAAGCGTTTGAGAGCAAAGATGGATTTAAAAATGAGTCGGAAAATAAGCAATTTCTTATTTGAATGAATCCTTAATTCTTCAATCACGACCTCTTCGGGACATTTTGTTCAAAATGCCCATTTTGACAGTATTTTTTTAAATATATATTTTTGTTTCATAAAAAAACTGACCAATAATGCATATAATGTAGTTCTTAAATAAGAGACCCTGCCAATTGAATGCGTCTAAGAGAAAAAAATGGATTTAAAAAGGAGTGTAAAAAAGCAATTTGTTATTTTGAATGAAGCCAAATTTTTCCAATCTCGATGACTTCGGAAAATTCTGCTCAATATGCCCACATTCACAGCATTTTTTGAAATATATTTGACATAAACAGTATTTAACATAAAACTGACCAATAAGTCACATTAAATAGTTCCTAAATAAGAGCGCCTGCCAATTCGATGTGTTTGAGAGCAAAATGAATTTTAAAATGAGCCACAATATAAGGAGTTTGAATTTTAGAACACCCTTCATACGATTTTTAATACTCTTATTTTTGTTTAGTTTGTTTAAGCTATAAGAATTGGTCCTATCAAAAACTTGTCAGTATAAAAGTTGTAGATGTTATTGAGAAGATGTATAATAAATTTAATCGGGTTTGATGTCTTAAGAATTAGCGAAGTTGTGGATTTTTTTCTTCTTTCACCCCCTCCCCCTTTTGTTTTCGTTATTGTTTGAATTTTTTTTCTCTCCAAAACGTTATCCCCCCCCCCCCCCTTGAGCCCATTTTTGACTTCATCAAAAATCTGTCATGCATTAACATTTGGCCAGGTTTTTAGAAGTAACATAAACTTTAAACTGATTTTTTATCGATTTGAATTATGAAGTTGTGGATTTCTTTCGGTTTTCACAAAAAACTGCCTATTTTCAGCCCCTTGGTCGATTTTTCCCATTAACAAACTTGAACGAGATTTTATGCCCCTTAATTTTTTGCATCAGTTTGGAAAAGATTCGAGGAACTATTTTTTGGTTTTGAAGAGAATAATAGAAATTATCGTGTCCATAAAAAATTATATATATATATATATATATATATATATATATATATATATATATATATATATATATATATATATATATATATATATATATATATATATATATATATATATATATATATATATATATATACATATATGTGTGTGGAGAGAGAGAGAGAGACAGAAAATTCTGATGATCATGATCGGTGTAGATCTGCAAAAAAAAAAAAAAAAAAAAAAAAAAAAATAGAAATTTCAACATAAAAGAGACCGCAATAAATTTCATACAAAATCTACCTAAAAGAAGTACACACAAACTCAATAATGAAATATGCATTAAAAATGCGAAAAAGAGTACACTGAGATGTGTACAAAAGAAACGATGTACAAAAACATAAAAAGAGATCATTCAGTGACACTTTAAATTAATAATATAGAATTTCTTTTCGAATGCTAATTTTGCATCATTTATGAAAGTAAAATAATAATTCTAGTATTAATTTTGGGCCTTTCATAAGAATAGATGATTATTGAATTCTACTGATCATTGAATGATATCTATAAGGAAAACTTTTATTAATATCTTTTTAAGTTTTGATCCCATTTACATAAAATTTGAAATGACCCGATAAAATTGTGTATATTAAATTTCAGACCATTCAGTTAGGAAGTTTTTTTTTGTTTACTTGCGTAAACATTTCGCTATTCCATTGATGCATTATATGTAGATAGACGGCCGACTAGACGATTAATATAGTGCTAAGTATTTACATCATCAGAAACGCACCTAAAAAAAATAAAAATAGCAGATTGAAAGTAAGTCTTAAACAGTGAAAGCAGCATTTGTACAGAATAAAATATTGATCCTTTTTCTTCTTTTTTCTCAGCAATACTACTATTTCTAAATTTCTAATTAATGTCCCAGTATCGATTTAAAGGTAAATCTTTTGTGTGTATTTCTTGCCAATCAAAGAAACATAAAAGAATAATGAACAAATTAAAAAAATAAATAAAAAGTAAGAAAGGCACCCCTTTCTTTATATGTACTTTATGTATCACTTTGTTTCTTTGAACTTTTATTGCATCAAGATATTAGACCAACAAAGCAGAGAACAACATAATTAGAGTAAACTAAATAAGAATCGAAACACTAGTCACGAATTCATCAAAGTTTACTTAAATTTCAGACTTTTTTACATTTCTAATTTTAACATAGTATAGAGAAAATTTTAGTTTTCTTTATTTTGTTATTTAACCAATTCTTGTCAAATCCACAAAAGAGATGATAGAATAGAAAAATGCAATAGAAAAAGAAAAGTATTTGTTTCCTTTCTGAGAAAGTAATTAAAACTACATTACAAGGAAAAAATATCGCGATAGAATGCATGCCTTAAAAATCAGGGAAAAAATCTGCCATTTTGGTTCTTATCATTAATATACAATGAGTGGTTTTGGATATTTTAAATATTTTCATAATTCGTGATTCATATTTTATGCATTCTTTTCATTTCATGCAAATTTAAATGCACTATCATAAAAAAATAGAAAATAGAAACCGCCACGAAACGCAAATTACCGTATGAATATAATTTAGGATGCTATAATATATTCTTAAGAGTTCATATACATTTAGAAGTTGTGCCATACACTCTAAAAAAAAAGGGTCGATCTACTAAAAAAACTTTAGTGATCCTTGTAGTTACTAAAAAATTTTTAGTAATCTTAGTCGGTTACTAGAAAATCTGTAAGAATTACTAGAAAAAAGTTAGCAATGGATAGAGTTAATAGTTTTACATTTTTAATAGCTATTACTAAAACTCACTTGGTGTGGCCTTGATAGCATAGTGGTTATCGTAACGGATTCCAGGCTAAGAGGTACCGGGTTCGACACCGTCAAATACGTCCCGAATGTATGTAGTGTAAGTATTCGTTAATAAAGGGATTATGAAAATCCTGTCAGAGCAGGTAGCATTTTTGGTGCTGCCATCTATTGCGGTTTTGCCGAAAATCTATCGCTTCAGAAGTTTGGATGCAGCTCCTGTCCTTCGGGCGCACGTAAAGGTTATTAAAAACAATTTTGGAGCTATTACTAAAATTTTCTTGGTGGCTCATACTAAAAATTTTTAAGTTAGTTATACAAAAAATTATTTTGTTAAGTTTACAAAAGAAATGCTTGTTTCACTTGCAAAAAAAAAAGTTTGTAATGGTTACTAAAAAATACTGTGGAATACAAATTTACTAAAGAATTTTTAGTAACCTCTTGAATTTTTTTTTACAGTGTACTTTGAAAATTTTCAACATCCAAATTTGGCAATATATTTGGATCTTTTCTTAAATTTTACTTTAAAGTACACAAATTTGCGGTGAATTTGTACACTATATAAAATTTGTAATTTTAAAGTTCGACAATCCTAATTTTAAATTCATTTTTGTTCATTTGAAAACATATTGCAAAGCAGTTAATTTTTAAATATAAATTACTTGTTGTAATGAGATGTGATTTTGAGTCTACGAAAACATTATATTAAAAAATTTAAAGTTTTTTAAAATTTAATTTTGAAAAAAAGAGAAAATATATATTTAAAAAAATCATTTTTAGAAAATATCGCGAACTGTAATCAGTGATTAAAAAAAACAAACAGATATAGATTTCTAGAAGCACCAAATATACAAGTCCAAAAGTGTAGCGCATTACATTAAGTAGGTTTTGAATTATTATTAAAAGATTGTAACATGTTTTGCAACAATAAAAAAGGAATTTAATATAAGAAATTTCAAATTTTAAACTTGTAGAACTTCTATACTCCTTCACCTAATAATTTTCTGTTCCAAGATAAAAACTTTCAAAAATCCAAATATGAAATCAAAATTATGTGTTCCTAGTGAAACGTTTCAAGTTTAATATAATTCTTATACGTCAATAATAACCCACCTAAGAAAAATTTGCGTATAACATTAATTGGTAGATGTTATTAATGATCAGTTATTTTCAATAACATTTTAGTACTCTGATGTCTTTTATTAGAAATCCCATAGGATTTTAACTTATATACAGGACATGTTTACCAAATAAGTCCTTAAAGCCCATTGGAATTCAAAGGGAATGCCAAAATTTACTTTTCAAACCTAATATTTGGAAGAAAAAATTTTAATCAGGGTATATATACACTGGTGTCCAAAAGTTAAGCATAATTGGTAATTAAGTAATTATTTTTAAGTAATGAAAGAAATATGAATCGGAATGTGCTGAAACTCCAGGTGCGTAAACAAAAAAGTACGCGTCACATATTTTCGCGAAGAGTTTTCCCCGAAATCGAACAGGGGACCGTCAACAAATTGAAAAAGAACGAAGATCTTTTGGATAACCCTGTCAAAACTAATGTAGCAAAAGCGTTCAAACTGCACATTATGATTAATTGGCTTATTGTAATGTACTGTGTTAATTTTTGCAAGGATAGCATGTATACTCGTAGAGAAATTAAGATTTTTATAAAAACAGTCCTAAATTTTTCCAAGTTTTTTGCTTATAATTTGCAGAGTTCTTATTATAAAATAATGTTCTTTTGTGAAAATATGACAAACATCATTGTACACAATACCCTGTCATCAGAATTTAAAAATAATAAAAATTGTATGAAAAATGAGTATGTTTAGTAAATAATTTTTCATTGCACATGCGTCAACGATATCAAAATGTCATTTGCATATTGTGTTAGCTAAATGTATAGAGCAACTTTTGTAAAAGTTTCAAAAACATAGCTTGAAGATTCTGAAAATGGGAGTCTATAGAATCAACTCAAAATCCGTTATTCCTAAAGGAAGCAAAAAAATCAGGGGTTTTACCTAAATATAGTTGTACGTGCAATATTGTGTAGGCACTAAACAATGGAATATGGATACAGCCCCTCATCTTTTTGCTTCATTTAGGGAATAAAGGATTTGGAGTTGATTCTATAGGCTCCCATTTTCAGAATTTTCAAGCTATGTTTTTGAAACTGATACAGAAGTTGCTCTATACATTTAGCTAACATAATATGCAAATGACATTTTGATATCGTTGACTCATGCGCAATGAAAAATTATTTACTAAACAAACTCATTTTTCATTCAATTTTTATTATTTTTAAATTCTGATGACAGGGTATTGTGTACAATGATGTTTGTCATATTTTCAGAAAAAAACATTTTTTTATAATAAGAACTCTGCAAATTATAAGCAAAAAACTTGGAAAAATTTAGGACTGTTTTTATAAAAACCTTAATTTCTCTACGAGTATACATGCTATCCTTGTAAAAATTAACACAGTACATTAGAATAAGCCAATTAATCATAATGTGCAGTTTGAACGCTTTTGCTACATTAGTTTTGACAGGGTTATCCAAAAGATCTTCGTTTTTTTCAATTTGTTGGCGGTCCCCTGTTCGATTTCGGGGAAAACTCTTCGCGAAAATATGTGACGCGTACTATTTTGTTTACACACCTGGAGTTTCAGCTCATTCCGATTCATATTTCTTTCATTACTTAAAAATAATTACTTAATTACCAATTATGCTTAACTTTTGGACACCAGTGTATATACACACAACTATCCCTTACGAAATTTTTTTTAAAATATGCGTCAAGGTGTGAATCATAAAAGATATTTTAAAATTATAAAATGTGTTTCCATATTTGTCTGTTTCAAAATTAATTGGATATGGACAATTATGTATTTAATAAAATTGCGTATATATAATATATAGACATTCCGTTTTAGTTGAATATTAATAATCTTATTTACTCGAAATTTTGATGGCAAAATTTCCAATTGTTTAAGTATACAAAAAATGGTCTAAGTAAATAAAAAAAACAATAACAACTGGTGAACTAAAGGGGCCCCCATGTGCGACGTCGAGCTTCCGAATCTTCAAAGTCTTAAGCGCGCCTTGCTTTTATGTATATAAATCTACATGGATGGAATGTAACACCCTTTTGAATATCAAGTAGTATTTCTATGCAAAAATCTTCATGATATATTTCCAAACAGAGAGATTTCACAAAGATTATTGAATGTCAAAAATAATATGTAAAAAGTGCATTAACTCATCTTATAGACATAACTATCATTTTAGTAACAAATCAAAGCGGTGGAGTAAACGTTGCATTAATGACACTTGTTAGACTAAGTTAAAAAAAATTCATTAGAAATTTATTAACAATATATAACATGGAAATAAATACATTCGAAAGGTTTTAATAAATATATACGAATATACACCTACGAATAAATTGGAGAATCACAAATTGATTAAATGGAATTTGAAGATTGCATTTCTGATACTTTTTTAAAAATGCCGATAAAAAGCTTGTTTCAGATAATTACGGAGGCACATAATAATAATCACATAATAACCACAGAGTATAACTGAGGATGCTAAATATATTTTAAGCATAAAGTTGGAAAAAATGTTTTTTCGTCAATTTTACCCAAACAAAGTTCTACAAGTCCCATTAAGTTCACTGTAAAAAAAAATTCCGTTAAATAACAGAAATAGTACTGGTAATCTAGACGCCAGTACTATTTCCGTATTTTAACGGAAAAAAATTTCCGTTTTTTCCTGAAATATTTCCGTTCTTTCCTAAAATATTTCTTTTTTTTTTCATATTTTTTATATAAAATTTTTCGCTTGAAAGCCAAAAAAGAATTTTCAAGGACAAACTGACATTTTTATTCTTTAGACAAAGACACATCAGGTTAGAACACTTACATTTGATTTAAACAACAGGGAAGAAATGTCATTTACCGTCGAGGGGATCGAACCAGGGATCTGTACGATGTACAGATACTGTACAGTACAGTACGATGTATAGGATCTGTACAGTAGTGTAATACCATTACGCCATAGTTACACATGCAGAGCTTGCAAATATCTTTACTTTTTTCGAATGACTTTATAAAGCAAAGGCCTTATCTTGAATGCGGCATTAATTTTTGTAGACAAATATTTTCTACTGAGTGTAAAGTTCTAAATGTTTAACAGAATTTATTTCCATAATTTCGAATATTTAGTTTTTAATTTGAGTTCTAAAAAAAATAAATTTTAGACTTTAAAATATTACATGTATTAAGAGTTGAAGGCATTAAAAAGTTTTGTTTCCCTCATTTTAAGGAGATTTTTAAAAGTTTATTGTAATATTATTCATATATATTTACTTATTAATTTTCGAAATGATACTAACATACTTAAAAAAAAACCCATCTATTTTAACAAAGTATTTGTAAAAAGGATTAATAAAATTTTATAATTTTTATTATTTTTTTTAATATTGTAAAAATATGTTAGCTTTATATTATTTAAACAGAAAGAAATAAAGAAAATTATTATAGAAAGTTATTCATAAAAAAAACTCTATAATGTTTCTCTATCCAAGATAGAAATGGCGCTACTAGAGTTATTTATGGAATTTATGCTGTTTTAGTACGGAACTTCTCTGCTTCTAGAAAATTTACGGAAAACTTACTGTATTTATAATCTCAAAATGTCAATAACTGAAGTTCTACTGTTTTTTCGAAAAAATGAAACTATTCCGTAGAATTTTGCGTAAAAAATTGTGTATATTAATGGATATTTTTTACAGCGTTTTCTTTATTCCCACACTATCTATTCATTTAACCCTCTCCTAACAAGCCCCTGTTAAAACTTCACTAAGCTCCAGTTTCACTGCAATATGAATAGTCATTAAAGTACTATAAATGTAATAATTAAATTGATTTTTAATGCATTGTACAATGAGTAATAAACTTAAAGCTCACATTCGCATTCTTAATCAAGTATTTTTATATAATGTTGAAAGAATCATTTTTTTAGCATTTAAAAGAAAATGTAGAGAAAAAAACATTAGAAATAATTTGCCCTTTTGCAAGACTATCAGAGGGTGATATCATTGTGCGTAATGAAAGAAAGGAATATACTTGTGGACATTATTTTAGTAATATAATTATCTTTCTAAGAAATCAGAACCATTCAAAATAGTTATTAAGCATTTTGTGTATTTATTTATAGTTTTTTCTCATCTTTTACTTTATTTTTAGCTAAATAATCAGTAAAAATATAAAATCTAAATAAAGCTTTTGCTTATCGAGAAAATTTTCTGAATGCCTGATACATATATATATATATATATATATATATATATACAGAAAAATCTATATTTTTTCCATCGATTGGAAGCAATTTTTCCGATACAGGACATCACTCCTCAGCTGATAAAAATAAAATTAAAATTAAAAATTTTGCTGTCTATTTCGTATTTATACTTTAAAAAGTCAATGACTCAATTATACTAAATACAGTAAAACTTCCATAACGGACACTCCCGAATAGCGGACACCTCTATTTAATGGACAGTTTTCCAATCCCCACTCCCCAAACTTAAATTTTTGTATTTTTAATCTCTGAATAACGGACATTCCAAATAGCGGACACTTTATTCGGCGATAAAGAATGAAAAAGCATTTTTTAAACAGGAAAAAAAAAAAAAAAAACGTAAAAAAGCTTCTGAATTTATCAGGACAATGTGCCATAAATTTTGTGATCACAGTTAAATGTAGGTAAAGACCTGGGGAAAATTCCCCTCACCCCCCGACATTCAGTGCTAAATTCATCTCCCAGATTTTTGAAATGTCATTCAAGAACATTTTGAGATTTTATGCTTTTAAAGATCAAAAAGTGCAATCCCTCCCTCCTCGCCCGGAACTCTACAATGACCAATAATATCACACAGAAAAACAAATTACATATAATCGCAAGCAAAAATAAACTTTTGTAACAGATTTTTTTTCAGAATAATATAATAAGCAGTGGATAAAAGTGTGCACGATTTTATTTCAATTTTATTGTTTAAAAAATAATTTTAATTTCTGATTAATTATATAATAGAGGTTTTAGGACATATAAAAGTAAATTCATGAAACATTAAGCATTTCTTAGCGGTTTTTGAATCTCTGATGTTTTCCCAATAGCGGACACCTCCGAATAGCAGACAATATTTGAGTTCCCGAGGTATTTGGGTTCCCGTTATTTAGAGGTCTTACTGTACTAGTTTTATGGATATCGTTGCCACATTATTCAAAAAGTACTATTATAAGCAAAATTGTCATTTATTTGGGGGAGGATAAAGAGCAGATTTCTTCTCAATGAATTTAATATTTTAGACGGAATCGGTCATCTCAGATAATACTTTGTTGATAAATTGCACAAAACCTAGAAATATCTAATGTTAAAAATAATAAGTTTTAACAGTCAAATACAAGTAAGAAAAATCATGCGTTAAGCATTGATTATGAAACACTTTCCAACACTTCCTGAAATCTTTAACAAAATTTTAATATTTCTTGAAATAAGATGCTACTGTCCATAGTCAAATAAGTATTTCAATACTTTTCAATAGTCCTGTATTTGATCCGTCAGTTTATATACATATACTTTATAATAGGAAAATTTAGTTTAGTAAGAAAATGCCTAATTGGATGAAATTTCTATTTCAGCATTTCATTCTAATCCATGAAAAATACTGGAATACTTTTGTTTGGCCCTATAATTTACCTAGTACGTTTATTACATGTCAATATTTTGTCAAAATTTAATTGAAACAAAAACATTCTTAAAACTGCTTAAATCACATTTCCAGAAATTATCATTAATGGGTGACTATATAGCTAATTCTTTGCGAGACCCTGTATATAATTTTATCCATATTTTACAAACATTTATTAGTAAACTGAAAGCAGTTCAACATAAAAAAGCATAACTTATTTAAAAACCACCTTTAAGTTTATTACCCTCACATTCAGTAACCTTTATGAGCTCTTTTGTGTAACCCTGTATATCAATTGTAACATTTATACACATCATATAATTTGCATACAGTTAGTAAAATTGTAAAATGCATATCATAATTGAAAATGTAATTCATTCTTCCATCAGATATCATCGATAATATACAGTTCTTCGGATATGAATATAAGTTTTGAAATATTTTGTGCGTCCCTGTAAGTCCTATGTACTTCATATTATGCGTTAAATATTGAGTCTCAGCGTGTATATCAATTTTATGATACTTGAAATCGTTTAACACAATTAAAATATGTCGCAAACAATTTCCCCCTTTACTATTGTGTAATGGAATTCTTTTGAGTTGCGCTGTCAATGGATAGTAACCATTATTTTCATTGCATATTTTATATAATGCATATTTTAGTGCACTTTGCGAATCCATCTAAATTTGAATATATTTGATAGGGTGTAACACCTTAAAAATTCATCTGAAACGATTTTTTCCCATAGACCGTAATGTATCGGAAAAGTTTTGACTATCCTTGTAAATAAACTGATTCATTGTAGAAACTACATTTTCAGTAGGGTTTATGCTACAAAAAATATCAATAACATATAAAAATTTTATAGCAATCCGAGTATATTTACGAGAGTAAGAGCATGGACAGACGTCCATCCGGCCATACAGACAGACGGCCAGACGGCCAGACAAATCTAATGCATAAATACTTTTCAACTTTTTTGGAAAGTGATAAAAATACAGAAATTAATAATTGCATGAATATTTGTTAAAGCCTTGCTACTGTAACGTTGTTAAATCTAAATTAAGACCACTAATTTGAGCTTCGTATGTTTGAATAATACAAGTTAATTTAAAATAAATTAATAAATAAATAAGTATATGAAAGCTACTTCTTCCTCCCGGCATTGCCGGAAAAACTCTTTCTTGTGGGGCTATGCCAAAGACAAAGCATATTTTCCAATATCACTGATGTTGAAGTATTGAAGATAAAAATTGCGCAAGTAATTTTGTCTGTTCTATAATGATTGCTAGCAAACACGCAGATTGAACTTTAGTATTGTCTGGATGCGATTCGAGTTACAAGAAAAACAGACATTAAAGTATGGTAATAGATTGCACTAAATGAGTGCTCTGTAATGACTTGCAATAAAATAAATGATCTATAGCTGATTTTTTTGATTTTTGAATATCGCTTTATGACTATTTAAGATACAGCTCCTTTTAAAAGCAAAATTTGGAGAAAAAAGAAGTTTTCTCTTCAAGAAAATCATTCATCTTTAAAAGCATTTTTGTCCGAAACCGCGATTTTTCATGTTTTCGGACTGAAGCGTACGTTAATTACTTGATTTTATATTAAATTTTACAACGTGTCAGGGACTTTTGGACAACTCTGAGAATGTATTCAAATAAAACTGAATCCTTTGCGTCATAGCTATTAACACAAATTAAAGATTTTGTTCTTCCCCAATAAAGAATATTTTAACATGATTCTATTGATTATAAGTTAAGTGTTTGACAATAAATACGAATATATTTTTAATTACTATCAAAAAAAGACATCTAATAAAATTTTCACTACGCAAACAAAAATATAAATTTATTTTTTTAAATAAGAAACTTTTGTAGTGTCATTTTTTTATGAGTACTTTATAGTAACTAATGTTTAAATTATAAAAGAATTAAAACTGGGAATTTGTCTTGGAAAAAAATTATTCTTCAATCTCTGCTTCATTTTTACGATGTCGAAAGGATTTTATACTTTAAAAATAGGAGCATTGATCCGAATTAAAACAATGAAATACTTAATTATGAGTTGATATCGATCAAAATATCTTAAGAGTTTTAAATAAAAAATATTTTAAAAAGAAACTGCTTAATTAAAAGACTTGATTATATTGATTTTTAGAGATTCAAAATTAGTGCGTTGAATCCAATTCAAGATAAGAAGTAGATTTTTCTAAGATCAATTCACTTATCTTAAGAGTTTTTTTTTTCTTTTACAGTCTTTCATTTCAAACGAGCGAGTGCCGTGTAAACTGCCGTTTAGTAAAAAGTAAGATATCGAAATTTTGTATTCAAACAATTCACTCTTTTATCGAAAAAAGAAATGTTATTATACGCATACTGCACCATCTGAGCAATTGGATATTTTTGATTAATTTTTTTTCTTCACACGAGTAACTTTTAAATGCCATCAAAAATTTAACTTAAACAATGTTAAGTTAATCGCTAAAAGATATGAGAGTGTAATTACCGTGAAATTACACACCAAGAGTTGTTTACGGAATATCCCAACATCTGCTTAAAAAAGATTTAAATTACATAAATTTGACATCATTTGAAATTTTATTTTTAAAATTTCAGAATTTTAACAACGGCAAGAATATACTTATTTTTTTATCAAAAATGCCTTTCTTAAACATTAAATACATATCAACATGTCCGTAAAAATTTAAAGTTAAATTGTCAGTCCCTATTACGGCTCTAAAACATTGCCATCGTCTCCCATTCTGAAATTTTAGGATATATGATTCTTATTCGAATACGCATTAAATAACCTTGCTAAATCTAACTACTCTTATTAAGGAAACCTAGATTGAGAACGTTTTGTCCAACACCTCTCTTTTTCTGAGTAAAAGGTACGATATAGTTCTGTTGAATTTCATAACTACGATTTTTTCCTGAATTTCGGTTTCGCAGTTTTTTTTTTCTACGGTTCCAAATTAGTTAATTGTGGTCGGCTGCCGAAGTATAAATGCGAATGTGAATATTTGAACAAATGGATCCAATAAATCTCGCCCAAGGGGCCTCATTTGGCAGCTTCACAGCAGGTCAATTAGGGACTTCGAGATAATTGAATTTTAGAGATAATTGAAGTGGTTTAAAAGAAGCTAGTTCATTTACCACAGCAAGGTAGTGTACCTATAGTAAAGTGTACATTTACATTAAACAATATATCATTAAAGATAACTATGTGTTTTTTAGATATCAGTATTCCGGTAAATTGTATTTCTTTCTTTGTATTTTTATTGGTTTGAAAATTATAACAGTTTATTTTTTTGTAACAAATTTAAGGAATATATCTGATTATACTTGTCTCTTAAAAAGTTTTTATTTTCTGTGCGATAACCACAATTATTTTAATTAACTTTTAATAAAATAGCCGCCCTTGGTGACCAGTTTGGTCTTCCTTAAACGTGTCTTGACCATTGTGTCATACTACTTTTATTCGTAATTTAATTTACTTGTGCAATTCTTTGATAAATCAGAAGATTTTGCAACAAAAATCAAGAACTGGGTATTTTTATGCTAGCCAGATGCCAAAAATTGTTCCCGTGGCATTTTTTCGTATTTCATTAATTTCATTTAATACATATTCCTTTCACTCATTTCATTCATAATACACAACTTTAAACTGAAGCATTAAATACATAAATTTTATTTGTTTCTTTTTCAACAAAAAGAACAGAAAACCCAAAGTAATGATATTTTGAAGCTTCATAATTGCAGCGAAAGATATGTAAACCGATTAAAATCGGCCTAAATCCTGCCAAAGAACTTTTATGCAATAACCAATGAGATGCGTTTTGTTTTGGCGTTGCCATTAAAACAATAACAAATAATAGCGATATCTGTGCCACATACGTTAGCATAATTTATATAGAGGTATTAATCTTAATTAATTTTTATTAAATATTAACTTAAATATACCTTTTATTGTTTAATACTAATTGTAGAAAAAAATCTGATGAACATATTAACTATTTTTTTAAGGAAAAAACTCATACAAAGCAGTACAAATATCATTTTTATACAACTCAATAATTACTTTTCCCCGCCCTCCTTTTTATTGATTGAGGAACTATTGTATGTGTATAAATCTATAGACAATTTCCCAGTATCGATTTATAGGAAAAACTTTCGGGTATCTTTCTTGTCAATCAACATTTCAATGTATTACGAAGAAACTCTAAAAATAGGTAAAAAAAAAGAGAAGATTTCTTGAAAAAGTACCTAAGTGTTATTTCTGTTTCAAAACTTATGTTTTAATTTAGTTACTTATCTTTTTTTCCCTTTTGTTATACTTGGAAATTTGGTCTACAACTCAAAACACACATTTTATCAACAGCACAAAAATATTAATTGAATACCTAATAGTAATTGAAATAACAATAAATACTGGTCATGAATTGTTCAAAGTTTGTTTAAACTACAGAATTTTAACCATTTGAAAACATTTTATTGTTTTCGGTGGAAAATGGACCTTGTGGCGTTCACATTATATTTTTTTATGATTGGTCCAGGATTTTTAAGTTTAAACCATAGTATAAGTAATATGTGGTTCTGTTATTGTGTAAGACACGCTATAATCGCCATAAAAATTATGTTTTTGCTGATTTTTATTAACTCAATGGGAAACATTCAAACATTTTGCTTTGGACACTGGATATCTGCATTTTTTTTTTTTTTTTTTTTTTTTTTTAACTGAGTTTATTAGAAGAATTTTTATTTGAATAGAAAATCGAAATGTCGTTTTAAATAAAGGAGAAAGTAAAAGTGTTACAAGGTGGGTAGACGCAAATCGTCAGATTTTAAAAAAAAACCAATAAAAAGAAAAACGTTGCATGAAAGATTAACTTTTAAAGCAGAATCCACCGAAATGTGCAACAGTCACGAAAAAGGAAATAGCCTAATGTTAAACCATTTAATTGTAAAAAACTTAATTTGTAAATCTTAATTGTAAATCTAAAATATTAATCTTTGTAAAAAACATTTTCCAAATGATTGTCAAAACAAGTAAAATCTATAATGCGTGATTTATTCAATAGTATCCCGTGATAGATAATGATTATAGCTTGTCATTGTCATTATTCTGTTGATTCTTATCATAGGTAATTAAATCAATGATATTCCATGATATATAATGATTCTAAGCTATCGTGGGTAGTGATGGGCGATTTCGATTTTTTAAATCGATTTAATCGATACTACGGCCAACTCGATTTAATCGATACTTTAAAATTTTTAATCGATTTCTCTGAAAGTAATATAATTTTCATTTTCCTCCAAAAGTCGAAGATAAAATAGACGGATGTGCCAATTCCAAAATTTCAGTGTATTAGTTTCTGAGATAGAAGAATTAAAGAAACCTCAGAACCCCCCCCCCCCCCCCCCTACAAAATAGCGTTTTTTGTTGAGTGATGTACACCAAAAATTGATCAGGATCGATTTTTATTAGGTACCAGCTGAATCTGAATTTTGATGAAAATCTATTAAAGCGCGAGATACAGCTATTGCGAAATCATAAAAAATGCAGCATATCAGCGCCACCTGTAGGTCAATTTACACCAAGATCTAAATAACAGTAATTTATGTCAGAGATTTACTGAATCTCAATTTTGATGAAAATTCGTTCTTGAGATAGCGCTATTGCGTTAATCATGAATAATGCAGTATAGCAGCGCCATCTCTTAAGCGATTTCCACCAAAATGTAATTAGCATCAAATAATATCAAGGACAAATTGAATCTAATTTTTTATGAAAGTCCGTGCATTAGTTCTCGAGATAAAGCTAAAATGGAAACAGGGGCGTGCTAAAAGAGAACTGCGCCCGGTTCAAAGTTCCAATTTAGCCCCCCCCCCCTATTAACTTTTTCTTGTGATAGGCTAGAAGTGATGTTAGTAGTAAAAATTTGGCGCCCCCTAAATTTCCGTGCTCAGAACGACCGCTTCCTATCGCCCACACCCCCCTTTCACATGGCGCTGAGTGGAAATTGTGAAAAATTCAGTATAGCAGCGCCATCTGGGAAGCTATATACATCAAAATGCAAAAAACATCAATTCATGTCAAGGATTAACTGGATCTAAAATTTGATGAAAATCCGTTCATTCGTTATTCAGATATAGCTGTTTCGCAAATCACAAAAAATACAGCATAGCAGCGCCACCTGTTAGGCTATATACACCAAAAATTAATTAGATTCAGTTTATATCAAGGTCAAACTAAATATAAAGTTTTGTGGAATTCCGTGCATTTGTTCTTGAGATAGAACGGTCAGAAATTTTTGTCGTATACAGACTCGCAGAGTGACAGACACACACACACACACACAGACAGGTATTTCTTAAAACCATGAAATCGTGTTAAAGATCTTCTAAAATATATAAATCCATCGAAAACGGGAAGTCAAAATTTTTCACGAATCTAATACTCTCTTCTTGTAAAGTTACAAAAGAAAGTAAAAATGTAAAATCGATTCTACCCGTAAGATCGATCTTTAGATTCGATTTCGATCTTTAGATTCGATGTCGATCTTTAGATACGATGTCGATTTTTAGATTCGATTTCGATCTTTAGATTCGATGTCGATCTTCAGATTCGATGTCGATCTTTAGATTCGATGTCGATCTTTAGATTCGATTTCGATTTTTTTTCTTTTTCTAGGCTAAATCAGTGTTGAATGCAGGTATTTTTCTGCGAGTCCGGAAGAAGGCATCATGTTTTACAGCTCTGTAAGAGAGGGTGGATCGCAATTTGTGCATTAAAAAGCATAAAATCTCATAACTTCTGGGGGGGGGGGGTAATCCCCTGCGGGCCACACCATTAATTCGATACTAGGTTAAATCGTTATATTTTTGTTTAGAAGTCCAGTTATTTGAAGAATTAGTTTATTATGTTTTATTTTTCACGCTCGTCTCTGCTAATCCCCCCCTTCCGTGTCAGTTTTAACTTACAGGGCCGTTCGAAATATGCATACAGTTTTTAAAATGTCCAATTCTCGGTCTATTTTATTTGAGATCCACAGTTTAAATCCTTGACAAAAGATAAATAAGGGGTCGCCCTTCCGCCCGTTTGGGGTTTATCTGCGCCTACCGGGGGGCATATTTTTTTGTTTCTTCAAATGAAACAAAAAAATTTTTGAGGGGGGGGGGAGGCTTGCACCCTCTCCCAATATGCACCTTAAAATTTTGCTCATTTAATTCTTTATTATTTTTAACTTAAAAGTTTAAGCTACATAGCACCCCTAGAGCTGTGGACCCCCACCCCCCCGTCGATCACTCACCTAATTTTGCTTATTTCTTCACTTCATTTCAATCTTTAAAAGGCTATAACTTTGCTTCTATAGGAGTTACAGTGATGAGAAAAATTCTAGTATAGCTAACTATTTCTCGCCTTTCTTTTTGCTATTCCAGTTTCCCGGTTTCCCCTATAGGACCTTTTTTTTTGGGGGGGGGGCAGAGGGGTTTTTTCTCATTTCTTGATACAATATGTCTATTGAAAGCTTATGCTTCATACATTATAAATCTAGCATAAGAAATTTTCTCCTATCATTTCATGTCACGTTACGGACCCATAATGTGTTAAAATTTTAATTTTTCAAATTTCTTTGAAAAAAAAAAAAAACATTGATACATATTAGCGAAACTGGGGTTCGAACCCGCAATCGTTTGATTGCACACGTAATCCCTAAGCTTATTGGCCACCGAGTACTCAGCAGCGCTATTATTTCTTTAGATTGTCATCTTTAAATTCGTAATATCTTTTGAATGGAATGTCCAATATGAATAATTCAAAAAGTAATCTACAGATATTATAACAGGCATTAATACAAAATGATTTATTTGGATAAGGATTAAGGTATCGATTGTATGGTCTAATTTTGGTTGGTGTATTTATCGCGTTTTAAAATGTAAGAAAGTAGTTATAGTGAGTTAACTACAATAGCTGGACATATGGTATCGCGCGGTTTTTTTTCTTATAGAGATTAATATATTCTTTAATATTATAGAAACCTTTTTTTATTCAGTTAAAAGTATTTCCTGACGATTCAAAATTATATACCCTAACGATTCAAAAAATACACGCGTAATTGTTCAAGGTTTCACTTCTATCGGAACTCTGAGAGCGCCACTATTTTTTTTTTTTTTCATTTCGACCGTCCTACCGCCTTCCCCCTTCCTCACCAATCTTAACTTACAGGTTCGTTCAAATTATGATTGCGATTTTAAAAAAGTCTAATCCTCGTTCTATTTTGTTATAAATCCATATTTTGAAACCTCAACAAAAGATACATTTGGGCCGGGTTCAACCTCCTGTCCGTTTGGGATTTACCTTGCCCCCCCCCCCCTTGGGTGGGGGTATATTTTTTGTTTTGTTTCTTCCACACCATCTGATGTAACATAGCGTTATAAAGCTTTTATCTCCTCGTTTTTTTCTGTTACTACCCCTCTCTTCACCTAGTTACATAATCTTGGCACTTTTTATAGTTTCAAAGAGTGCATGTTCCCCGCAGGCCACCCCATGAATTCAACACTAAGTTAAACACTATATTTCTGTTTAGGAGCTCAGTTATTTGGGTTATTAGTTAATTATGTTTTTTTTTTTTCCAAGTTCGTCCGTTCTAATCCCTCGTCCCCCCCCCCCCCTTCCTTCCTCGCCAATCTTTACTAAATGGGCCGTTCAAAGTATGCATGCAATTTTTAAAATGTCCAATTCTCGTTCTATTTTATTGTAAATCCTCATTTTGAAACTTCGACAAAAGATAGATTTGGACTATGGTCGCCCTTCCGTCAAGAGTGGGGTTTACCTGCCCCCTTGGGAATGGGGCATATTTTTTGTTCTTCCAAATTATCTCGTGTAACACTTGGTTGGCATTAGAAAAAAAAAGTTTTTTTGTCTATATTCCTTGTTCCCCATCCTAGTTACACGCTCTTGGCACTTTTTATCCTCGGTTTAATGCCAAGTTACTCAGTGTTGTTATTAGTTGAGTTATGTCTCTCAAATTTGTCAAAGTTTTTGTGTAAGTGACAACCATAAGTGACAATAATTTTAAAATTTATAATTCTTATTATCAGACTCTAAAATCTGCAATTGCTTAATTCTATGCCTCTATGTGATGAGGGGTGGGAGGCGGTAATTACGGTTCTGCTGATTGTCTAAGTTTTGGAATTAGTAATTTGGATCTTCTCTGTGTGAACCTGAATATCGAAATATCGATTCTAGTATCGATTCTAGAACTGAGAAATCGATTCTTATTATGATCGATGTTGTTTTATACGATATCGATTTTAATCGATTCTCAAAATTTCCAGAATCGCCCATCACTAATCGTGGGTGTTGTCCCTTTAAGATGAAATCATATTATTTCCGTATTACTCGGTTTAATATAAATAATCGTAATAAATATTGTATTCATACATTTTTGCATAAGTGTGCAACAGCGATTGCGCCAAGATTTGAATATTTATAAAACTAGCTAGAGTACGAACGCACATTTTTTGTCATGTTTGACGTACAGTTTTGGACCTGTTTCACTAAATCTAGTCGAGTCCCTGAAAGGGTGTTAAAATAAAACTATTTTTCTCACTATTTCAAAAAGTAATAAAAATCATATTACATACACAAAAATATGAATAAAAATATATTTTAGATGGCTTATACTAAACAATGAAAAGTACTGCAGCATTTTTTCTATTGTTTCTCCAAATTGACAGAATATAAAAGCACGAAAATGTGCGAAAACATTCTAACAAGTATCGTATTATATTATTATCGAACAACATCATATTTTTTTTAAAAACCAATAATTAACTAATTCTAAATATTAATCACTTCAAGGCATCTCTTTGCTTGTAAACTATACAAGGTGTATCTAAACTACTGGGCAAAATTTTAAGGGGTGATAGTACACATCAAAAGAAATAATATTAAATGGGAAACTAAGGGTCCCAAACGTCTTCCGAAGGAGATAGGTGCCATCAAAGTTTAGGGTCCAAAATTTGAAATGATTATAAAAAACAGGAAAATTGATCGATTCGTTTGCGGTTTTCACTAAAAGTATTCTTTATGTCAGTATTGTTTTGAAAATAAAATGTAAAGATAAATTTCAAAAAATGCCGATAGAGGGCGCTTTAGACTTTGGAGTAACGAACAACTATTTTTTACCGTTATTTTTTGCATCTCATTAAATTTTTTTAGAAGTTTAGACATAAGCTTAACTTTTGAGCTCAAAATCTGTGGTTAAGAAGCGCAAACTGAACTGCGTTCAATGGGAGTGGGTAGGTTCAAATTTCAAATGATTATAAAAAACAGAAATATTGGTCAATTGATTTGCGGTTTTCACTAAAATTATTCTTTATGTCAGTATTGTCTTGAAAATAAGTTATACAGATAAATTTTAAAAAATGTAGATAGAGGGAGCATTAGACTTTGGAGTAACGTACAACCATATTTTACCATAACTTTTTGCAGCTCATTAAATTTTTTTAGAAGCTTAGACGTAAACTTAAAGTTTGAGCTGAAAATGTGAATCGTTGAGAGTGGTTAAGTAAAGCAAACTGAACTGTTTCTATAAGGGTGGGGAGGTTCAAATTTCAAATGATTATAAAAAACGGAAAAATCGGACGATTCGTTTGTGGTTTTCTCTAAAACCATTCTTTATGTCAGTATTTCCTGGAAAATAAATTTTACAGATAAATTTCAAGAAATTCTGTTAGAGGGCGCTTTAAACTTTAGAGTAACCAACAACTATTTTTAAACGTTTTTTTTTTTTTTTTTTTTTTTTTTTTTTTTTTAAATCTAAATAAATGTTTTAATAGCTTAGACTTAAATTTTGAGCAAAAAATCTGAATCGTTGTGAGTAATTAAGTAGCGAAAAATTGAACTGTGTTCGTAGGGTGGGCAGGGTAACATTTCATTTCCTGAACACAGTTCAGTTTGCGCTTCTTAACTCCTCCCAACGATTCAGAATTTGAGTTCAAAATTTAAATCTAAGCTTTTGCAAGCATTTAATTAAATGCAAAAAATAGCAGTTAAAAATTGTTGTCGGTTACTCTACAGTTTAAGGCGCCCTCTAAAGGAATTTTTTGAAATTTATCTTGAAAATTTATTTTCAAGTAAATACTGACATAAAGAATGGTTTTAGAGAAACCCGCAAATGAATCGACCAATTTTTCCGTTTTGTATAATCATTTGAAATTTGAACCTTCCCACCCCCATATAACACAGTTCAGTTTGCGCTACTTAACCACTCTCAAAGATTCATATTTTCAGCACAAAATTTAAGTTTATGTCTAAGCTTCTAAAAAATATTAATGAGATGCAAAAAATGACGGTAAAAAAAAAGTTGTACGTTATTTCAAAATCTAAAGCGCCCTCTATCGATATTTTTTGAAATTTATAATTTATTTTCAAGACAATACTGACATAAAGAATAGTTTAATGAAAACTGCAAATCAATTGACCAGTTATTCTGTTTTTTATAATTATTTGAAATTTGAACCTACCCACTCCCACTGAACTCAGTTCAGTTTGCGCTACTTAACCACAGATTTTGAGCTCAAAATTTATGTCTAAACTTTTAAAAAAATTTAAGTTGTTCGTTACTCCAAAGCCTTAGTCAAGTGCACCCTCTATCGGCATTTTTTGAAATGTATCTTTATAATTTATTTTTAAGACAATACTGACATAAAGAATAGTTTTCGTGAAAACTGCAAATGAATCGACCAATTTTTCAGTTTTTAATAATCATTTCAAATTTTGAACCCTAAATTTTGATGGAGCCTATCTCCTTCGGAAGACGTTTGGGATCCTTAGTTTCCCATTTAATATTATTTGACTTGATGTGTACTATCACCCCCTTAAAGTTTTGCCCAGTAGTTTAGATACACCCTGTATATATATATATATATATATATATATATTGTTTTGTGTAATAATCACTTTTGAGAATGCAACTGAAAATTCTATACAGAAATTCCCCAAGAACTACCTACTCCTTATCTGGCGTCATTTTAAATGTTTTGTTCTTTTTACGATAAAAGTTTTACTTTATTATAACTAAATTTACCTTAAAAATATTTTTTGTCTACAGTTTATTGTTTTGAAAGAAATTCAATAAAATCTACAAAAAAAAAAAAAAATAATAATAATAAAAAAAAAAATTAAAACAGAGAAAGTAACATTTTTATAGAATAAAACTTACTTTTCTTCATCTTTTTTATTTACAACAAAACTATTGTTACTAAACATATATGTAGTGCTCCAATATTAGTTTACAAAGAAAAAAAGTTTCTAATATGTTTGAAAAAATATACAGACTCTAGTATATAATAACAGAACTTTAAGAAGAAAAAAAAAAAAAGGAAAAAAGGGCAAAAAAGAAAAGAGAAAATCATGCATTCAGCATAGATTATGATGCGCTTTCCTACATATTTAGTTTAATATAACAAGATTTCATAATTTATTAATATGAAAAATCGTGTCGAAACAAACAATTTGTAAAATGCATAACACTTTAGAGAACCCATTTTCTGATATTAGTATCAAAAGCAGGAAAAGTATCAAATTTTCGTATTTGTGCAGCCTTGTATATGATAGCTTTGCATGTATATTGCATAGTATGTTGAAAGTGAGTTCAATTAAACAAACAGGATAGTTACTATTGTTAATTTAGAAGTCTTTGTGAATAAACGAAAATCACTTTATAGTTTCTGTGAGATAGAGTACATGATCTATAGAATCTATACAAATCAGCTATACATATATATACATATAACGTGCATTTTAAAAGCGCATGACAACTGAGAATACAAATTTCAAAATTTATTCAAAATTCATTTTTTTCAAAATTATATATTTCATAGGCCACCACAGTTCAATTATTGTTCAGTTTCTTTAGTAGCCAAAGATTTTGTGTGTTCTTTTAAATGAACGATAAATTCTATGCACACCATACTCTTCAGTAAAATGGCGTGTACAAAACCTCAGTGATATACTTAAATTTCAGTACGTTTAAATATTTTAATAACAATAAAATACACCAAAAACAATTTTCCTTAATAGACCGTGTAATGTAATGGATTAATTTTGTGTGTCCCTGTAAATGAACCGTTAATTTTACACAGGTTGTTTTCCATATCAAACATAAAATACTAATAAACAATAGCATCTAAGAATCGCATGGAAGTTGGACTGTATTTGCTCCAATTGGATTACGAACTGACAGACAGACAAACTAATATAATTCATAAAACATTTTTTACTTTACACATTTGTAAAAACTGATAAAAATGAGAAAGGAATTGCTTTTTAGCTCATAGGTTATCATAGCCTGAGAGCTTATGTGCCCGTCCGTTTTGTATGTACGTTCGTACGTTCGTGCGTAAAGGGATAACTCATGATAAAAATATCCGATCCACTTGAAATTTTGTATGCAGGTATATCCTGACAAGGCGCTTCCCTGATTAGTTTTTGGAGTTCATTAGACATGTATAATAGGGGGAACGGGGGGCTCATGCCCCTCCCCTTAGTTGATATAAATGGGATTTTCATGCAGAATTAAGTTTTCGTTGAAAATTTAGATTAGGATCATTCTGATGAGGCGATTCCGTGACTGTTATTAGGTGTTCATTGAATAAGTATAAATAGGGGGAACAGGGGTTCTAATCCCCCCCCTTAATTTATATAAATGGGTTTTTCAAGAAGAATTTTCAGATTTCGTTCAAATCTCCGAATAGTTTTGGAAGTTTAATGGTTAAGTATAAAAGAGGGGGATAACTCCTTTTAAATTATATAAATGCTAAATGGGTTTTTATTAAGAATTATCTCATTTGCTCTGAATTTTGGATATAGATTTTTTATATGATAAAGCATGTCTTTAATAGTATAGGAGGTTCAATGATTAAGTATAAAAAAAGAGGAAAGGGGAGAGCTGTTTCCCCTTCTTAATTTTTTTCGAACGGAATTAACCCTTGAAAATATAAGGCTTTAATATACAATTAGTATTTGAGCCTGTGAGCTCAATGCCATCAGTTTAACTGGGCAGTATTCTTTATTGAAAAGTGAGTTCATGAGTTTTTCTCCCCTTATGTATTACTATATTTTAGTTCTCTTATATTTTACGTGAGTTATTTTTCTACTTTTTTACAATTCTTACATTAGAAAAATTTATCTATAAAACGTAACTCATTTAAAATGTGTAAAGAGGATAGAAGATTATAAAAGAGATATAAATTATTGAAGCTTTATTTAAATTCGAGAATTTTTTTCCCTCTCTATACAACAGCTAATTTTATTGAGGTTTAGTATAAGTTCTTCATCTTACATTTTTTCTTACATAGTTAATTCTATGAATGATAATACAAAAAAAAGACATTTAAGCGTCTATTTGAGTAATGAAATTAAAATACATTGCTTAAATATGTTGGATGTGGCAATCCCAAAACTTTCTTCTATCTCATGCATGTTAATACTTCAAAATTCGTTATCATAGTACCAAATGTCAATCTGTGCCCATCATGGGGATTCTAAGGGTATGCGATTACGTGCATTAATTTTTGAGACATAACTATTCCTAAAATCGAGTCTATTATACAAAATATAACCTAGCAGTGCCACCTAGTAAGCGATTAACACCAAAACTTAATCACCAACAACTTGTGTTAACGTCTAATTGAATCCCAAATTAGATAAAAATTCGTAGATTAGTTCTTGAAATAGTGTTACTGCGGAAATCGTGAAAAATGCAGCATAACAGTGCCACCTTTCGGGAGATTTATATATAAAAATAATCAGCACCAATATTTACCAAGGTATACATGAACCTGAATTTGAAGAAAATCTTTGCATTAAATCTTGAGATCTGCACTGTAAAAATATGCCCTGATTTTTAGAGGTGTTACTGTGTGAATTTTTCTTCATTTAGCTGAACATTTCCGTTTTAGAAAAAACCTGGAACTTTTCCTTTAAATACCGGAAATTTTTATTCCTGGACAGTCGTCTAATTCAAAATTTCCGTTTTAGAAAAAATCTGCAACTATTCCTGGAATTACCGGAATTGTTTATTCTAGGGCATGTCGACTAACTGAATATTTCCATTTAGGGGAGTAGAACGGAAAACCCTCAGCTCGGTTTTTTTTCGACGCTTTAGGTCGAAGATAAAATCAGTCCGAGTTCCCGAGTACATTAACAAATTTGCTTGAAAACTGCAAACACAAATGCAACACGTGCATTACTTATAATATTTACTTTGAAGACCGAATTTGTTATACAGAAAAGAGGTTAGTTATTCAATTATAACTTTTTATAATGAATATTATAAGTATTTTAAATAAACATTGGTTTGAATAAAAATTCTTAAATGCAGTTATTACGCGTTAGGTCTATTGAAATTTTGAAATACATATACTATATAATCAAAACGATTATTGTAAAATAGGATTAAGGTGACTAATTCTAAGATTCAGAAGTTGAAACTGATTTTCTGTCGATTTGTAGACAGAAATGCCCAAATGTGAAATATAAAATTAATCTAATATTTTAGTCACTTGTAAAGGTATTTTAACAAAATTTTGAAAATATTTTTCGGACACATTCATGAAAAAATATCAAAATTTATATTTAGGTGTCCCTTTCCGAGTGATTTAAGATATATTGATGTTGAATTCTGGGGGTGTCCGGGGGGGGGCATTCCCTCGAGGAACAATAAGATGTGTCTCTTGGAAGATTTGAGATTTTGTGATTTTAATGTCAAATGTGCAATCTTCAGGAACTCTATAATACCCCTCCTTCCAAAGCCGCTAAAATCCCTCCTGGAGAAAAGTGTCTGAATTCCCCACTGGAATATATTTATTTTTCCTTTATATGTATTAACTGCAAATTCTCTGTTAAACTGAAAGAACTGGAGAGTGGAGTGGACTTTGACAGAGAGAGGAAATGGACAGTAGCAGTGTTGAATTCAGACACTTTTCTCCGTAAGGGACTTTTGTGTCTTCGGGGGGGGGGGATTGCCCTTTTGGACCATTGAAAACCCAAAATCTCAATTTTTCCGGGGGGAGGAATGTCACTGCTTTGGGGAGGGATGTTCCCTCTGGGCTATTCCCTTGAATTTAATACTGAACAGTAGGATTTTCTTTATATTTTGTCATTCTACGTATTTCATCAATCGCACACAAGATGAAACAATGGTAGCCGAATCTTCAGGTAAAAAAATATTGGTATGTATAAGTTAGCAATTGTCTAAAAGGAAAGAATATTTCAAGAAACAAGAATAAATTTGCTTCATATACTTTTTATACATTTTGTATATAATGACTTATTTATGCATAGATGTATTCGTTTTCCTATTTATGAAACATCATACTGTATATTATCCATTATTTAAAATAAGTCTAAAATCAACATTATTGTTTATACAAAAAGTGTAACATAAAACATGGAAATGGTGAGGAATAGGACATGTCAAATATTTTTTTTTTCTTTTTTAATAAGATGAATTTTCATTCCAGTCATGAAGATACTGGAATTTTACATTATGGTACATTCTACATAATTAACGTACAATCTTTGTTTGATTGTGTATATAGCCGGCACTACACTATTTGTGCCTCATAGCGTTGTTTTATTCCTATACCATACCTTCCTGTATGTGCGGAGGAATGGGACACATTTTGAAACGTGCACTTTCTTTAATTATAAAATAGCTTATACTTGCTATTTTTCTATATTGTTGAGGGATTTTAAAAAGTGTTTTACCTTGCACTCTATAAATAGAAATTTTTGTTTTTGTATGAAACAAAGTTTGTTATCTTACTTTATAAAAAGTGTCCCATACCACCCCACTCTCGCCTATATTATTAACTAAAAATGCTAAAATATATTTATTTCTGACAATTGCTCATGTCTTTCTAATAAAAATTTAACCCATAACTAATGTTAGAGGTCTGACCGCAGAGTTTTTAAAGTTTCACAGTTTAACTCGTAATTTTTTAGTTTAATTATCGAACTGGCCGAATTTTGTTTTCTTTGGAGCCTTATTGCTATTTCTAGAGACTTTTAAATAGCTGTATTTTATTTATAATAGTCAGGTACATAAAGTTTAATACTTAAACAGTATTCTGAGAATTAATGTAACATTTCATTCATCTTTAAATTAAGCGGTCTGACAGACCGCTCACAAGAGTTATGTGACAAATCTTGTCACAGCAGTTAACAGTTAATATTTTTGAAGTAAAATTTCTTAAGTTGTATTTTCTCAAATGTTTGTATGAATATTTCGAATCAAAATTAAATTTTCGAATTACTATTTCTTGAAAGTAAAATTTATAAATTATTGTTATCGTTATTTTAAATGAATTGGAACTGAAAATTGAATTTTCTCTTTAGTTTTCAGAAAACGGTTAGATTTATTTATTTATTTTCGCTTGAGGCTTTTTAATTATTGTTGAATAAACTTAAAATTAATTATTTTTAAATAGTTTCTAAATATATTTATATATATATTTATTTATTTATAACACTGATTATATTTTTGTTTAGCAAACTTTTTTTTTCTAGTCACCATATGGCTTTAATGTTCTGACAAGGAAGGTCTCCATTGGGGGCATACTCAGAATTTTTTGAAAAAAATACAAATTAAACTACTCATGTAGGTAATAAAGGATCAGTGAAAATTAGTGGCGGAATTACATTATTAGATATGTAAAAAAATAAAATAGTTTTGAATATTTGGCGTGAAAAGCTGAAAGCGACGCGGGATTTGGCGAGCAGTGCATTTCCTCGCCAAAAGCAGACGGTTTTAACGAATCTGAAAATTGATTTTAATTGACTTCACTGTTAAAAATCTGCAGCATTTACTGCAACGTCACTCCACTACTTTTATAGAATATCTCTCTTCTGACCAATGAGAATGCTCCATAGCACGGTGAATTGACCGTTTTCTATAAAAGCGGTGGAGGGACGCTGCAGAAGATGGTACAGATTTTTAGCGGTGTTGTAGCTTGTGCAACACTGTTAAAAATCTGCTGCATTTTGCTGCAACGCACTCCACCGCTTGCATATAATATGTCTATTCCAACCAATAAGAAAGCTCCATTTCACGACCAAGTAACCGTTTTCTATACAAGCAAGAGAGTGCGTTGCAACAAAATGCAGCAGTTTTTTAACAGTGTATTTTTCAATTTGGAACAATTTTAATCAATTTAAATTGTGTTTTAAATGATAAAATATATTAATTTCATTTTGTTATAAGTACATATAAACGTATATGACAAAATTACACTTAAAGTAAAGTAAAAATGCAAAACTAAAATTACTTAAACTAAACTTATTTAAATAAATTGAACATAGAAAGTTTTTTCTTTAAAAAGTATTATTCGAAGCGTAAAAGCGTATTTTTCAAAGTTTCGTTTTTTCGCCAACTGGAGATAAATCGCCAAATAAATGAAATTTTTATTATTTTTTTACGGGCGTTATAAGGAATTTCCGCCGAAATTTTTTTTATGAACATATATAACTATATGAGAAGAACATTCGGTAATTTTTTCAGATTTTTCTGAGTATGCCCTATGAAGACCTTCCTTGTGAGATCTATAAAAATGTTTATTGCAGAAGTAATAAAACCCTGCTACTCTATAAAATCACTGTTTTAGAGGATCTATAACTTTCCATGGCTTCCAATGATGTTTGGGACACAGGAAGAGTAACACTTAGTTGATGGTGCTCTTCCTTGGCCAACAATAAATGTCATGGATAATCAGACTGGTTTACGTTGATAGTGGGGTAACATGTTGAGATTTCGGGTTTTTCAGAGCTTATACTTCAAGACGACTTGCTACACGGTATGTAAATTTTGTAGTGCACATCTAGTTACATATTATTTTATTACAAACTTTCTTTATTTTCATTTTTCAGAATCTTTGCTGACATAAATCGAGATACAGGAGGCAAAATCTCCAGGGTAAATAAAAAAATAATGGTACAGTTGCAAACTGCCAATAAATCTAGTTATTATACATAGTTTATGAAATGTATTTTAATTTGTGATGTTTTAGAAATAAAGTATTTTTGATATTGCATTTAGTTTTGCTTTTTTATTCATGCTTTTTTTTATATTTTCAAAAAAAATTCTATTGTCTTTAAAATATGTAATTTGGGTTTACTTTAAGTAATCATGATTGCTAATTGATATCAATAGTTTGATCACAATTGCGATTGTTAATCAGTAAAACAGGGAGGGAGGGATTTATGACGACATTGACATGAATTACTGTCAGGATTTTTTTCTAGCTGAATGTATTGAAATAGTTACATTTTTAATTAAATCCTATTTTTTTTTGGGGGGGGGGGAAATTCACACGAATTCACAATATGCTCACTCCACCTCCCCCCCTAAAAACATAGGAGGGGGGGGGGTGGAGTGAGCATATTGTGAATTGTTTTCCAGAATTTTGAAGATCTGGGAAATTTTTTATTGAATGGTTGATATCCACTTGATTTTTAGCAAAATGTTTGTCATTTATTGGGATATTTCGAAAACGGGTCAATTAATTAAAAATCTGAAAACAGGCCTTAGTAACAGATTAATTGTTGCCATGTTTATAACGATTGATATTTCATTGCGTAAATGGTGGTTGTAAAACTGCAATTTTCGACGAACATAGATTTTCTTCAGCGATATTTTTTGTTTTGAAATATACATGTAAATAAAAGCTTTATTTTATGTATTTACTTAGAGTGGTAGCAAGAGTTACTATTGAAGTTTTACAATGTGCAAAGGTAGAATTATTAATCGTAAATAATTAGGAAAAATGTTAAACTTCTGAATTTCCTGTAAAGAAAAATACTCCTAATTTTAGAGGTTTTGTCAAAAAAGAGTAGTAAGTGTTAAATTTTGTATAGTACTAAATGTTATTTTCAAGGTACTATGTAGTTGCTAATCTTTTTTGTCCTTTTTCAAGTTACCTAGCTATATTGAAAGCTATAATGAAAGTGGAAGTGAGTTAAATGAAATGTTTCTAATTTGTATATTATTCTTCACATTTTTAAAATAAAAATTATCTTCATCTATTTTTTTAAAAATAAAAAGATTGGCAGCTAGATATTTTTATGTGAAGTTTTAAATTACATTTACATAAAGGGCATGTCTAAAATATCATTATGGCGCATACTAAAAAAAAATTATTTAAACGGATTATGACATCGCAACGATAAATATTCTTCCCTCCAAGATTAAATAAAAGGAACAAAAACAATAGCCTACATATAAATATATACAAAAAGTTTTTATTATCATCAAGTTTGTAAAAGTTAAATAACTCGGATGTTTTAAGCTTATATTCACAAATTCTATAGACGTTTAAAAAGTACAACTTTTACAACATAAATAGAGTGATTCATTATTAAATTAAAGACTTGAAAATTTAAAGATTTGTGCATAAAAAGGTAAATTTATAGTCAGAAGTGATGATATATTGATTTTCAGAGCTATTAGTGGGTATTAAATGTCTTACTTTCTACCTGGCAATGCAACTTAGCAATAATGCAACATTTATTTTTTTCTCAATTTTTATAAAAAATAAATGCATACAATTTTTGATATAGACAACCTAATTTCTATTCTATGTAAAATCATTTTTTTAACATTCCAAACTGAAATTTTATTTTTTTTTATGTTTAAGTTTAAGTTTGATTAAAGTAAATGTAATTTTTTTTTTCAGTTTCATTCACGGCGCGCAAGACTGTAGCATAACTATTTGTTCAAGAGCCACCAAAAATATTGATAATCATGTAAAAGTAATGTAGTTTGAACATACATTTTATTTGTAAGCTATTTCTTTATCTATTGAAAGTTTAAATTTAAACTATAAAAAAATTTAAAATTTCACTTTATATTGAAAAATGACTAATTTTAAATAAAGATATTATAAATTGCTTACAAATGAAGTATATATTCAAGATACATTAGTTAAAAATAATTATCCGTATTTTTTTTGGGAGGGGGGGGGGGGGGGGTTGAACCAATAGTTTTGCTACAGTCTTGCTCGCAGTGGATGCAAGTCAAAAACCAATTTTCAAATTTTTACTTTAAGGGGTTAAGGAGGGCACGACACTTTTGAAAATGGGAAAAAAAAAAAAAAAAAAAAAAAAAACTGATATCAATGTATCTTTTTTTTCTTGAAAATTATTGAAGCAATTTAATATATATCATTTTATTATAATGGCAGCAATTTTAAACATAAATATTTGTTTATTTAATTAGCATTATTAAAGTTTCAGTAACTAAGAAAGATCTAAACATAGCAAATTAAAATAACGCAAAAAATATTACCAGTAACAAGTGATAAACCAGTATCAAGTAGAATGCAAATCACATCTCTAATTCTCTCATCAATGTTAAACATATGTGTGTGCAGTACTTATATCCATAGGTAATGCATATTTTACAGTGTGCTAAGTTAGTTCTTCAAGCATCAATTTTTTGTGTGAAAATATTTGTTAAATATATATTTAATTTTATTTCTTACTTTGTTTTCCGAAGTACCAACACTTAAATTATATTAAGTATATATTTTAGAATTATTTTGATATTTTGATAACTAAAAAACGAATCATTTAAAAGTATACGGAAAAAATAAAATAAAAATTATAGTTTGCTATTTTAAAAAATATATGAAGGCATTAATCCTCTCCCCTCCTCAGACGTGTAACATTAGAGTTTGAGATCTCACTATCTCAGTGTGAGACAAATTTTGAACGGATAATTGAATATGGCTGAAAATAACCGGGATAAAACTGAAGATACCAGTTTGCAAAATGAAAAAACCTAGGTTTAAACCTGAAAGCAACAGTTTCTAAAATGGAACATTTCAACTTTCAAAACAGAACAATTTGGTTTTCAAAACAGTATATTTCCGTTTCCAAAACGCAACATTTAATTTTCCTAAACGGGACATTTCAATTTTCAAAACGGATATTTCAGTTTCCAAAACGGAACATTTCATATTCCATAACGGAACATTTCAGTTTCTATAACGTAGCATTTCAATTTCCAAAATAGAACATTTCAGTTTTCAAAACGGAACACTTCATTTTCCAAAACGGAACATTTCAGTTTCGAAAACGGAAAAGTCATAAAAGTAAATTTTACGTGAAAAAATGGAGCAGATACGGCAACTTTGCTGCCAGTACGTTTTCCGTTTTTTCAAGGAAATTTTTTTTATAGTGTAGCTATTGTGAAAATTGCAAAAAAATCAGCGTAGCAGCGGCACCTGTTGAACGATTTACACAAAAATATAAAAAAAGTCATTTCATGTTAAGTACTAACCAAATATAAATTTTGATGAAAATTCGTGCATTAGTTCTGGAGACAAAGCTATTGCGGAAATCGTTAAAATGCTGCATATCAGCGCCATCTTTTGATAAATTTACTCCAAAAACTAGAAACACCAATTTATATTACAGGCTAACTGAATAGAATTTTTTAAAACTAGCAAACGCCATGCTTTGTTTGGATTCGCGAAGCATTATTTTATAAAACAGATATTTGAAAGTAAAAATATTTTTAATATTATTTTTGCATCTTTATTAAACAAAAACGTTATTTTATGTTTTGGCGCATTTTAGTTTTTTATTTATGATGTAAGACTGGCATAATAAAATATTTTCGAAGTAAACTTTTACAATATATTTTTAAATTTTCAAGTAAAAGCTCTTTTAAAGATGTTTTTACAATTTCCAGTAACCACTGGTGTCTTTTAAAGTTGTTTGAAATATGCATGTTTCCAATCTTTGTAATTAACATCAAATAATCTTTGATAGCTATTTTAGAATAATATATTTGAAGAGAGCTTGAAGAAAGTTACTTCGTCAAAATCCTATTTTCTGGAAAAATATTTGAAATCTGCTCTCGTTGATACTATGAATTTTTAACTGTAAAACTTTTTTTTTCTAATTTCTTCGTTTTTATACATGTTAGCGTATCAGAATTTTTGATATTGTAGAATTTTTCGTAAGGAAAATCTCTATTGAATGCTTAATTTTGAAGGATTTTCACTCTCTACAACGTTACGTACGTTTTTAAGCCAACTGGTGTCTATATATCCTCAATATCTACAACTGCTTCATCTAATGTTAAACCTTGGTATTTATGAATTGTAATAGCAAAAGCTAACTGCAGAAGAAATTCTTTCCTTGAGCAATTTATGCTTCCATTTTTCCAGAATTTAATTATTGGGGGAATTGGTACGCACCAATTCTTATAAGTTAAATTATTGTAGTATTCAAATTTATCCATGATTATTCGCAATATCTGGTCTGGTGGCTTGTGATTTTCTTTATTACGTGCAACAAAGTCTAAAGTCCCGTTCACTAAACCTTTTTCGGTCTACAAATAAGAACGTAACATTACTTTAGATCCAAATGATAAAGTAAGAAATGGTTAAAGCCAATTTGTCGTTTCTGAATCGGCCAACTTTGCTTTAGTACATTTATAAAGAGCTTGAATCGAGGCAAAAACTTCACGCTTCAATTCTTTTAATCTTGCATTTATATAACAAATTTAACAATTAATTTTATTTGTTTACAATTCTTTTGTTGCCACTTTACAAAAAAACACAATACAATTTTTTTTTAAATGTTTAAGTGTCATCTGTGCAAACGATTTTGCTGAATAATGAAAACAAATTTTATTTATTAAATTAATCATCATTCTATCTATAATTACTTACTCCATGATTTATATTTTTTTCTGAAAATATACGCGTTTCATTTTTTATTTATTTGCTAAAATGCGTCCGTATTGGAAATACATGTAAAATAAATTAATTAAAATAATAAATTTTTCAACGTTTTACTGTAAAAAAATTATATTTTGCAAATCTACAGATCATAATTTATTTTTGTGTTTAATTTGAAGTTAAAATATTGAATAGTTTTTTAGTAAAGTGTACGACAAAATGTAATTTGAGTGGCCTAGTAGAGGATTTGCTTCGCTCATCCTAATTAAATTTAGAGTTAAAAGTGTCTGACATTAACTCATCAATTGAATTTCTGTCTGGTATATTGTCAGGTAGCCAAAGAGCAATATGTTACATTTTCAAGCTAACAAATACGCTGTGAAGATGACATGTTTTTTAAACCTATAAACGATATTTCTAACAGGCATTTTTCCTGTTTGATAAAAAGCTATTTCGCATTAACATATCAACGGAATTTCTGTCTGAAAAATCAATTATAGACTGTCTGATACCCAAAAGGTACTATTTTAGACTTTTAAAGCTTGCTAAAATGATGTGAAGATGACATATTTTTTTTAACTTATATACAATTCTTCTAACACACTTTCACTGACAGATTTAAAGCTGCTTCGCATTAACTTATCACCTTATTTTCTGCCTAGCAAATTAATTATAGATTTCCTGGTAGCGAAAGAGTATCATGGTACAATTTTCAAGCTTGTTAAAATGATGTGACGATGACAGTATTTAAGCAAGTTGGAAATTGCACGTGAACGTAGCAAACGAGGTGCGTTCGTACGATAACGAAGTTTTAAAAATATTCAAATCTTGCTGATATAGTAGAGCGTACTTCGGATACAGTATAGTAGTCGAAATCTTTTTTGTGTTCCTGTAAATATACAGAAAGTAATTTTTATTACACCTCAGAAACGTATATCTTATTCATAAAATGTGAAATAGTTGAATATAATTAAAACACGCCCCAAGCAATGTTTCCCCGTATAGCATTATGTAGTGGAATACTTTGGTGTGGCTCTGTAATTTAATAATAAAAATTCTTTGCATCACAGATTGTACAGATTGCATATTTTAGTATATACTTCATAGATTCATGCCAATTCTATTATGTTCGAATGAGTGTAACATCATAAAAATGCATTTGAAACTTTTTTCCCATTGACCGTAATGTAATGGAATACCTTTGATTGTCCCTGTAAATGATCTATGCATCCGACTTTCATAACATTTGAAATGACTCGATAAAATTACGTAATAATTATATGTTTTAAATTTCAAACGATTAAAATGTATTTGAAATTTTTTCCCAATTGACCGTAATGTAACGGAATCCTTTTGATTGTCCCTGTAATTGATCTATGCATCCGATTTTCATAACATTTGAAATGACTCGACAAAATTACGCAATAATTATATGTTTTAAATTTCAAACGATTAAAATGCATTTGAAACTATTTTCCCCATTGACCGCAATGTAACGGAATCCTTTTGATTGTCCCTGTAATTGATCTATCCATCCGATTTTCATAAAATTTGAAATGACTCGACAAAATTATGTTATAATTATGTATTTTAAATTTCAAACAACTCGGTTGGGTAGTTTTTGCGTTGTTGTATGCGGACGGACAGACAGACAGACAGACGGACGGACAGACAGACGGACAGACAGACAGACGGACGGACTCAGCGACAACAATAGGTGCTACGTATTTACATAATTACGAACGCACCTAAAAACGTATACCACTCTTCTAACATGCATCTTCGCTACCGGATTTGAAGCTGTCTGGCATTAATTTATCAACCGAATTTCTACCTTTCAATTTAATTATAAGATGTATGGTATTACATAATTTTATGTTACAATTATTAAACTTACTAAAATGATGTGGCGATGATAAATATATTTTTAAACTTATAAATCATTCTTCTAACAAACACTTTCCCGGTCTGATATAAAACTGTATGGCATCTGAACTTTATCGACCGAAATTTTGTCTGGCAAATTCATTATGGATTTTCTGGTAGCTAATGTGTAATATGTTACAATTTTCAAGCTTGCTAAAATAATGTGAAGATAACATTTTTTTTAAACTTATAAACAAGTCTTCTAACAGACACTTTTGCTATCATATTTAAAG
Source organism: Maratus speculifer (assembly GCA_964019185.1). Classification (NCBI taxonomy): domain Eukaryota; kingdom Metazoa; phylum Arthropoda; class Arachnida; order Araneae; family Salticidae; genus Maratus; species Maratus speculifer. Next base: position 77,134,940 of record OZ025294.1, read on the forward strand.
CATTTTGGTATCAACTTATCAACCGAATTTCTGTTTAGCAAATTAATTGTAGATTGTCGGTAGCTAATAAGTTTTATGGTAAAATTTTAAAGCTTGCTAAAATGATATGAATATAGTCTATTTTTTAAAAACTTTCAAACCATTCTTCTTATAGGCAGTTTTAGTGTCAGATTTTATGCTGCCTGGAACTTAGAAACCGAATTTCAGCCTCAAAAATTAATTATAGATTCTCTGGATGCCAAAGAATTACAATTTACATATAGTGTTACAATTTTCAAACTTACTAAAATTATATGAATATGACACTTTTTTTAAACTTATAAAATATTCTTCTAACAAGCACTTTCGGTGTCGGATTTAAGACTGTGTGGCATTAACTCATCTAAATAAACTCATCTTAAGATAGCTTTTACGAGACACTCTAACGCGGTTTACCTTTTGTTTCTATCGTAAATGGATCTTCATTGAGACACCGCAAATCCAGCTTTACAGTCACTCGTCTTCAATATTCCCAATAATCTTGCAAGTAGAATGTTCCACCAAAACTGTCTGTCATTTTCAAAATATTTTTTAAGCATAAATATTATAATGTCTCCAACATGTTCCACCAAAACTGCCTGTCATTTTCAAAATAATTTTTTAAGCATACACATTATAATGTCTCACCATGTTCCACCAAAACTGTCTGTCATTTTCAAAAAAATTTTTTAAGTATAAATATTATAATGTCTCCACCATGTTCCACCAAAACTGTCTGTCATTTTCAAAATATTTTTTTAAACATAAATATTATAATGTCTCCACCATGTTCCGTCAAAACTCTCTGTCATTTTCAAAATATTTTTTAAGCATAAATATTATAATGTCTCCGCCATATTCCACCAAAACTGTATGTAATTTTCAAAATATATTTTTAAGCATAAATATTATACTGTCTCAATCTCAGCGTGCCTTAAATGTATTTTTAGCTCACAGGCTATCAAAGCCTGAGAGCTTATGTCGCCGCCAGTTCTGTATGTATGTATGTACGTGCGTACGTACGTAACGCGATAACTTATGATAAAAATATCCGATTTACATGAAATTTTGGATATAGGCTTATTATGATAAGACGCTTCCCTGATTAGTTTTGAGAGTTCATTCAATAAGTATAAGAAAGGGGACGGGGGCTATTGCCCCTCCCCTTAATTTATATAAACGGGTTTTCATGCAGAATTAGTAGATTTCGTTCAAATCTTAGATGTAGGATTATTCTAATGAGGTGCCTTCGTGATTAATATTGGGTGTTCATTGGATAAGTTTAAAGAGGGGGAATGGGGGGGGGTATCCCCTGTCTTAATTTAGGTTTTCTACGCAGAATTTACCGATTTGCTTCAAACTGTATACAGGTTTAATGTGAAAAGGCGCTTTCCTGATTTGTTTTTGAAATTAACTGGATAAGTATAAAGGGAGGATAGGGGAAACTACCCTTCATAATTCATGTAAATGGTTTTTCGTGCAGAATTAACCGATTTGTTTCAATTTTTGGATACATGTTCATAGTAACAAGAAGCTTCACTCATTTGTTGTTGTGTTCTTTTGTTAATTATAAAGGGAGGTACGGGCGATTACCTCCCCCTTAAGTTAGCTAAATAGAGTTTTATGCAGAATTATCCGATTTGCTTTAAATTTTAGGTTTAATGGTTAATTATAAAGGAGGGAACGGGGGACAACGTTTCTTAAATTATATAAATGGCGTCTTTTACTCTGCGAGTTTGTGACAAAAATTTTGTGGGATCTCTATCTCAAGAACAAATGCACAGAATTTCACAAAATTCTGTTTTATGTTAGACCTTAATATAAAATGGGGCTGATAAGGTTTTCTTGCAAAACATAATAGCTCTGCAAATGAAAAATAAATAGCAACAAATGGGAAAAAAGATTATGAAACTCCTGAGTTACACTAATTATTTAAGGGTTAAATTAACCTCAGTTTTATAAGCATTTACACAAAGATGAATGCGAGCGCTCATATGTTAAGAGAATTAATCTGAGAAAATGTAATATAATCACCAATAAAAATATAAAATAACTTCTTCCGAGTAACCCAGGAATATTAAAAGCAATCATTATCTTCAGAAAGCTGATTTTCAAGATTTAACTATGTCTTTATTTAAGCAGCTTCATCTGTTTCCATTGATATTCGGATTTTCCTTTTTTACATAGTATTTACTCGGTTCTTTTCAAACCGGAAAAATGTGTTTTTTTGGAAGCAATGGATTCTCAAGTAAACATTTTCCTGCTCAACAAACTTTTTTTACCGACAACACATGATGAATTAATAGCATTAATATTAACATTAAAATTAATATAATTTTATACTCTTCACAAATTTCCTACTTATGTATAAATTCAATTATATGGCATTGACTGTATAACTGGACCCAAAAAAGATTATGTAACTCCCGAGTTACACTATGCATTTAAGGGTTAAATGACTCTCAATTTTATAAGCATTTTCATAGAGATGAAAGGAAGCCCTCAAATGTTCAGAGGATTAATCTGGGAAAATGTAATATAATCCCCAACAAAAATATAAAATAACTTCTTTCGAATGACAAAAGAAGTTTAAAAGCAATCTTTGTGACGTTCCCGGCCAGACCACCAAGTGTAAATGAGGATACAGTAGAAAAATTAAAATCAAACAATTTTATTTTTACTATAATAGTCTGAGAAAGTGGAGCTGGATTTAGGATTTAGAGAGGCGTTCACACTACTGACATCTAATTACTATGAGTAATAATAATTGGTTATACTCACAAATTCCTTTCAATCTGACTGTGGCACCTTTCTGGATTCTCTGCAAAAACGTTAGGGCTTTTTAGACATGCTGAAAACAATAGCCCGTGGCTGCTATTTAAATTCTTTATTGCTAATCAAAAATCAACGGCAAAATTTACTTTTAAAATTTGCTTACCACTTCTTTCTCTTTTATTCTTCCAAAGGAACGAGAAAGTCTTCACTGATTGCTGAGGTGACGGCAAAACTCCCTTACTAGACTTAGAACTTCTATAATAAAGCTGACGCAAATCCATTTTGTTTGGGTTTATTGGTACCCAGTTCAGCATGAATCTACCAAGCCGGAGCGTAACTCTCGAAAGTTCAGAAGGTTACGGCCGGGGTTGGGGCTGCTAAATGGTGGAAATTTAGCTGGGTGTTTCGATTGGGTACCAATTCCGGTGCCAAATCCGAGAGAATGCTTGAGCTCCTGTTATAGAAGCCTCAACTAGACTCTGTAGGTCACATGCATCAGAGACTGAGAACAATCGGCAATTCTCTCCTTCACACTCTCAATCACGGCTTTTGTACCTTGCAGACTGAAGACACGGGCTAGAAATTTGCATAAAACTCGTAAATCACAGTTAACTCTAGACCCGGAGTTCCACGCATATTTCGGAAAGTTAGAGTTTCATAAAGTATCGATGTTGCTCTTACTCCACACATGTTAGCTCAATGACGTTACGAACTCACTCAGAATACAAGAGTGCCTTTATTACAAAGGGACACTTCCTCACATCTTTATCTTTAGAAAGCTGGAAACCAATATATTTTTGAGATTTATCTATGCCTTTATTAAAACAGCTTCTTTAGCTGCCATTGATTTTCGGAGGTTTTTTTTTCTATATTATTTATTCAGTTTTTTTAAACCGGAAAAGTCTTCTTTTTTTTGGCAATCAATTCTCAAATAAACAAATTTCATGCTCATCAAACATGTTTCGCCGACACCACATGATGAATTAACAGCATTAACATTAACATTGAAATTAATATAATTTTATACTCTTCGCAAACTTCCTACTTATGTATGCAGCTATACATCAGTTTCATAAAGCTGGTTAATACAGTATAAGGAACTAGTGAACAAGTTTTCCGATAATCAGTAACTTCACGGAAAAAAAAGAAAGAAAGGTAAGTTTTTTAAGTGTTTCTTTAAATCTTGAAAATCTACTGGTTTCTGAGATGGTTATATAACATTTTCGTGCATTAAGAGTTTTTTATTTTTTTTTATTTTTTTTTTAACAATGTACCTTAATAGACCGGGAGGCAGCGACGCAGATAATCACCTCATCCAACGAGTGAAAATCTGGAATTAGTTAAATCTCGATTCTCTTATTAAAACGCAATTGGCCTGTGAAGTCGTATCTTGGTGGAAAATATCCAAAAACCCGATTTCAGCAGTTGATTCATGGCCTAACCATTATGTTTTTCCTGCTTCCAACTTTCTTGTTTTTATACTTTTGGGAGCAGGAAAGCACAATTGTAAGCCTATGAGACAACCGCTAAAATAGGGTTTTTAGGTGTTTACCACGAAAATATGGCCTGAGAGACCGATTGTGTTTTCATGTACGAATCGAGATTTAACTTATCTTAGATTCCATCCATTACAATGATGAGGCGATTGTCTGTGTTGCCTTCTCCCGGTCTTTGTCTATTTTTGTGATGTGACCCGATGTCTTGTCTTGATGATATTAAATATATCCCTCCCTAAAAATTTATTCAAAGCTCAGATGCAAGATTTTATCTTAAAATTAAAAAAATAGAATAAAATCAAAATTATTATGAAAATCATTAATCCTGAACTAACATACACCTTTTAATTTGCGCGAATTACTGCTCACATTCAGAAATTCCATTGCATGTTATATTTATCCCCCTCCTCTTTTTTAAACAAAATTAAAGCAATAACAATTGATGAATAATTTTACAAAATCTTTATTCAGAATTGAGTAACCCCTGTAACAACGCCTTTTATCATAATATATGTGCTTTTGTTAAAAATAGCACGACAATACTTCAGTGATTAAAAGCAATACGCAACTACGTCGCTTTTCATTATATGCAATATAATGAAAAAGATTACCTACATACAAAAATAGTCCTTCTAATAAATGTTTAAATAAAAAAAGAAAAAATAAACATGTGATACGTTTGAAGAAAAATAGTGTAATATGTTTTTTCTTTGCATTCAACCACTGAAGTTCATAAGCGGAATTAAAACTACGGTGTAGAAAATTCCTACAAAAAAAAAATTTCACAAATTTTCACAAAAGTATTATAACGAGAACTAGATTTAAAGCAATTTCGTTTCTTTTAAACTACAGCTTTTGTGAGATAAAACTTATAAAGGATTTTTTCCTAAAATAGTTATCCAAAGAATGATGTGTTATGCAACATTTGTCTTTTGAATCCGACTAACATAATATGATTCTTTTGATGTTTAATCGCAGTTTCAAGTAAAAAAGCACGCAATACATTTTTTTTTACTATCTTCAATAAACAAAGATCAAATATAAAATGAAGATAATTCTTTCACTGTATTTTAATTATAAGAAATTCCAAAAAGAAGATATTTCAAGAAATAATTGAAGTGGTTTAAATGAAAAAATATATGCATTTCTTATATCAGTCAAAATTCTTTAAAACTTGAACAAGCTTTTAAATAGATATAAAAAAATGCAAATAGAACTTTTGAGGACTGCACCATCCTCTACTACTACCATCGCAATTTATCGTATAAAAAATTGTATAGTACTAATTTATTTTTTATAACGTATATTAATCAATGCGGTATTTAAATTTTGCTCAAGGTGTCATATGCTTATAGAAATTATACAAAAATTTATAATTTCTGTACTAATATTTAATTTTGGCATCGTATTTGAATTCTTTGGTAAGGTTTACTTTTGGCTACTAAACGCGAAAGCAAGTAGTTTAAAAATTGTATTGGCTCAAATATTTTAACTCCTAATATTAAATTTATTTTTTAATCATGGAAAACAAATTGCAAAGTCAATCTAGCAATACAATCCTCAAGCTTTTTAATGCAAGAATGACACAAAAGCTAGTTTTGATATAAAAAAAAAACGATTATAATAAAGTATTTCAGTCTAATTTTTGATATACCTTAAGTAATTTTTAGCTAATATGTAGTTTTTCTCTAATACCTTATAGAATATTCAGAGTGAAAAGATTTTTAATCGCAATTGATTTTTTCAATGCAAAAATTGCAAACATTTAAATAAAAAAAATACATTACACTAGGCTGCAGCAAATACGCCGTAAAATAATTTCATTACGATTTTTTAAAGCGTTTCATGAATGCTTCAGCCAAACGGCCAGCAAACACAGCTCTTAAGACATATGCGTTTACATTATGAAAATGACATTTTTATGAAATATTTAATAAAATCTTTCCAATCATAAATTAATTTGTTGCATTCCCCTTCCCCTCTATAAAATTGAAATTCAGAAATAATTAATAATGTATGACCTTTATTTCGACGTTTAAACTAGTTAACTTATCATTTTCTCGAGAAGTTTGGAAGAGATTAAAGTTAGTAGCTTAATTTATTAATCAGTTACTCTATTTTAAAAATTACGTTTACCAGATACATTTTCCCTACATAAATTTTCTGAACTAATGAGGAAGAGCTTATTTTAAATTACTTTATGGTCACGAAACACACTTCATTAAAGGATGAATAAATTATTAATTTTCTTAACGATGTCAATATTTTCAGGTAAAGGAGATTTTAGTCTGAAGATTTAAAACACGTCCATCTTGAAACTTAATGCCATTCAATTTCTAAAGATATAAAATGTGCTTAAAAAAATACAACCGACTTCAAAAAAAGAATCAAGCTTGACAACAACTTGGTGCTAACGCATATGACTGCATAGTTTTAATATGCTTATGATTTGAAAACTGTTGCAACAATGAAAGATGATTTGCGACAAAAAAATATTTTTGTATTATAAAATTCACGTTTTTTTACATAAAAAAATTCTAATCATTAGAATTTCATGAAATTAAAATGGGTTTCTTAAACTTTCAAAAAAAAAAAAAAAAAAAAAAAAAAAAATCAAAATCGGTTTATATTTCTGAAAGTTATGTGTGAACAATATATACATACAGGTCTAAATCATAATCTCCTCTTTGAAGTCGGTTAATAACCTCCTCTTTGATGTCGGTTGATAAAATATGCTTTTTTTTTAAAAAAAAAAATAGTAACCGACTTCAAAAAAAGAATCAAGTTTGGCGACAATTTGGCACTAACTCATATGAATGTATAGTTTTAATATGCTTATGATTTGAAAAAGGTTGCAACAATGAAAGAAATTTTGCGATAAATCATTATTTATTTTATCAAATCATAAGCATATTTAAAACTATGCATTCATATACGTTAACGCCAAACTGCTAGAACAAACCAGCGTCAATCTGATTTCGCTAATTTCGCAAAATCTGCCTAGACCCCGACCTTTGTTCGGTCTAGATTTCGCGCTTGGAAGAAAAAAGATTTCGTATCTGTATAAGAGCGATAGTTTCTTCTAATAGCATCCCATTTTTCATATTTTTTGGTTATTGTTATGTCTATTATCCATGTTTATTTATTTTATTTTAATTCTCTTATCTTTAATTCGCGTGACATACTTTATCTATGATGTAATGCGAAACGAAATTGTATTTTTTAATGTTTGAATACATTTTATTGAAAAGAATGAACGCTTTTAATTGGACGATTGCTTCAAAACGAATTTGAATTTTTAGTTTTTATTTTATAAAGGTTCTAAACATCAGAATTTAATGAAATTAAAATGGGACCACATGGGTATCTTATACTTTCAAACAAAAAAAGAATTATCAAAATCGGTTCATATTTACGGAAGTTGTCAATGAATAAGAAATTTATACAGGTCGAAATCATATCCTATTCCTTGAAGTCGGTTAAGAAGCAAACATACAAAATATTATGTATTTCTATAAATTTTATGTCGCCAAAGAGATTAATATCAGAAGAAAAAATTATTTTTTAAATTATTTTCATGTTGAATATACTTCTTACATTGAAAGAAAAGACAAATTCTATATTATAATACAAACAAATTTTGTGCGTGTGTATGCAAATTTCAAATCTGATTCGATTTTGACTAACATTTGCATCACACCGTTTTCAGGTAAGGTATAATAAGACTATTCGGCTAGGCCACATGTTCGATAAAATATTAATATTGGGTATTTTTGGGATCTCTATCCCTAATGCATTAGAATGGGAATAAAAATTCAAGCAGTCGTAAATTTTTAGAATAGTTGGTAATGAAGTCGCAAAATTGGTAACAACTCTCCACATTTTTCAATGTTTGGTAAAATATTGGCAAAATTGTCTTTATTTTGCGGGAGAATCAACTTTCAAGATTACAATAACAAAAAAAAAAAAAAAAAAAAAAAAAAAAAAAACATGCTCAGAACCAAATGAAAGAAAATTGACAAATTTGGCGATGCTCGGCGAAAAGATTGGTTTTCAGAATATAAAAAAAAGAATAATTTCGAATATTCTAGAAATTCCCAGTAGGGACAGAAATACCTGATGCAACCAATCAGAGTCATTTGAACGGTGTTGAAAGCGTCATTCAACAAATCAAGAGATACGTAAATTTTGTCAACACATGCTTGGCTCCAAATAAAAGAATGTCGCCAAATTTGTCTAAAGAATTGCCTTGATCTTTAGTAAATTTGAACTTCTGTATCACTTAATCTTTACATAATTTGTTTTTAGCCATCCTGTGGTTTGAACCTGAAACATCTTAACAGTTGAAGAACACCTTACTCATTAAGCTGTAGGAGCTGTTGCTATTGTGCACAAAGTATGTCTTTTATGATTCAAGGGGGGAAATCTGTTATGATTTTCAAAGATCTCGTTTCAAATATATTTTTTTAGAAAATTCGTAAAAGATTTATTTTAATTTTTTTTTGACCGATGCATAATGGCCATTATTTTTTTTATCTATTTTAATTGTAAAATTTTTTATGTAATAAATAAAATAAATTAATAAATTTTATTTCAGTAAAAAAAAAAAAGAAAAAAAAACAAAGAATCTACTTTATTTTTTACAACAATAATGTTAAAAAAAGAATTATTCGAAATTGTTGCATACTATTTATTTTTTAATGCGCTAATATTTCGAAAGAATTTTTTAGTAAGAAATAATAGAAAAAAAAAACAAAAAAAAAACAAAAAAAAAACAAAAAAAAAAAAAAAAACTTAAAATTGATTTTTTACATTTTAGTAAATTTATTCGTTTTGTGTATTTTTAAGAAAGATTAATATTTGTTTTATAAATCGTTTAGCAATGAAATAATAATAAGAAGAATAGTATTTTAACAATAATAACAGCTTAGAAATAATACTACCCTATTTGCTTTTAATATTACAAAGCTACTGTCATATAGTGAAAGAAAAAATTGTAATTTGATTATTGATAAAAATCCTCTCTAACTCTAAAAAGATGCCAAAAAAATCTTTAAAATAAATTGTTTTCAGAATTTTTCTAATAAAATTGCAAAATAATTCTAAACGTGTATATTTTAAATTACAAATAAAATTTAAAAAAAGTGATCAAACAAAACACCAAAGAAACAAAGTAATTATTACACCCATAAATAATAAACAAAGAATCAAAATATCTTAAAATAAAAACATGGAAATCCTAAAGAAATAGATGTTATAAAAGAAATGTCTGTAAAATGTTGACGGAGAAACTAGATAAAATTCATTAAACCATGAACTAGTGTAAATGTACAAAGAGTCTCGCTTTTTTTTCTGTATTTTATCAGCAAATTTTAACAGTATACATATTGCGATTTTATAAAATCTATAAAATAAACAGGACGTGTATATGATAGTAGGTGCATACTAAGACATTTCTTTATTTCAGATTCTGCAGAATATATTGATGTACAAAGGAAAGAAGGTATTTATATTACATATCTTTTTGAAAATTGCCGATTTTTATGAATTATATTTTAAAGTTTAAATGAAAAAGTACCATGCAAAACGAACAATATTCTATTTCTTTCATTTCCTCTTTTCTGTTTGAAGTTCTGCAGAACTAGTCAAGACTAGAGTATAACGTAGAATATTTTCAATAAAATATTGGCAAGTAGATGTAAGTAGAAATGACACAAAAATGCGTTATTTTTGGCACTTAGTGTCTTTAAAAATCCAAAAATTGTCGAAATTTTCATTTAAGAAATTATTTTTTTGTTGGTTCAAAATATCAATTGTAATTTTTTGTTAAACCAAAGTTTCTACTTTTATGACTGTTAGATTGTGGTATAGTAAGTTTTGTAATTAACTTATATTGCAAAAAAAAATATATATAAAAGCTATTTTTTGTTACATTAAACCAAGAAACAAACTGATAAAAAAATTCAACACAGTAAAGTGTTTATTTAGTTTTCAGTATCCGACGTCATATAAGTTTTAAAGTATATGCAAATATAACATTATAAAATAAACAATTATAAAAGATATATCAGCTAAATTTGACTTGCATTTTTTTAAGAAAAGAAACTATAAAATTTCATTGGGGAATAATGCACAGTTTTTTTTTATATATATAAATAACTCTATGTTCATGAAATGAAAAAATTAAATATTTTTATGCATGAAACATTATAAATGCACATTTTGCTTGACAAAATATTTAATTCGTTTTTTTCATCCAATACATTATTAATAATCCCAATATAAAGCCTCTTGATTGAAAAAATGAAACTTGTGGAAGCCTAATAAATAATTCAAATGGAATTTTCTCATTGGAAATTATTTATTCTCTTTCTAGAATTTCCTATTTCTTAATTAGTATTTTATAGTTTTATATACTCAGTATAAAAAATAATTTAAACACCTAACTTTTATCATTAAGAATAAAGCATAGAGAATTTGTTAAAAGATTAATTTTTTAAAGTAAATTCTTTCAAATTTTTATCTGATTTAATGCACCATGAAACCAATTATTGAACCAAAAATTGTAAAATGTGCCCACATACTAGTACTGTCATATTTAAGTGAAATTTTAAATATACATGAGAAACTCCTCACTATTCTGTTTAATTTTTTTTTAAAGAAATAGTTCTATTTTAATTTACAGATGGAAGAATTTTTACTTTCAAAGAGGTAAATTTATTTTAAAGAAGAAGTATAATTTAAAATTTTAGTTTTTTATGCTTTCAAGACGACTAATGAGTTTTGGAGATATAAAACTCTTTCGAAATTTAGATTTTGGTAAGTAAAAGAAACGAATCTAACTTACTAATTTATTACTTACTAATTTATTACTCCTTCTTCCAATTACAGGAAACTCAAGAAACGAATGTTACAATGATATAATTTTTATATAAATTGGAAGAAACTATTTCAGGAACACGTTAAAAGGAAAAAATCATTTCAGTAACAGATGTATAGATTTTTGCTATAAAAAACATAAGAACTGTGAAAATTTAACACACATGATAATCAAGCATAGTATACATACACTATATGGCCAAAGGTGACCTGCTACTTGGGATTTTAGACATATTGTTAAACATCTAGAAATATACATGATCGGTTATCCTGAAACTCTATAGGTGTAAACATAATAATGCAGACCATACATTTTCGTGAAGATTTTTTCCCGAAACACTACGGGGGAACGTTAACAAATTGAAAAGAACGACTATCTTTTGGATAACCCTGTCAAAGCGAATGTAGCAAAAGCATTCAAACTGTAGATTATGATTACGTGGTTTATTGTAATATATTATGTTCATTTTCATGTGGGTAGCATGTATACTCCCAGAGAAAATAGAAATTTTATAAAAACAGCCCCAAATTCCCCCAAAATGTCTACTAAATTATAATTTGCAGAGTTCTTCATATAAAAATATTGATTTTTTCCAAAATATGACAAACAACATTGTACATAATACACTGCAATAAGAATAAAAAAAATAATTGTATGAAAAATGCGCAGGTTTGCCAAAGAAGTTTTCGCTGCGTATGCGTGAACGCCATACAATTTTAATTTACATATTGTATTAGATAAATATATAAAGCAACTTTTGCAAAAGTGTCAGAAACATAGCTTGAAAATCCTGAAAGTGATCGTCGATAGAATAAGATCAAAATCCGTTATTCCTAAAATGAAGCAAAAAGATGAGGGGCTGTATCCATATATCCATTGATTAGTATCCATATCGAATACACAATATGGTATGTACTACTATATTTGAATACAACCAATGCACTATTTTCTCTTTTTCTTTCACATTCTATAGTTTAACATTATAGAAAAAGCTCTTTTTTAATTTCCCATTTCAGTTATTTCTTTCCTGTTGCCACACATCTAAAAACTGTTCAATAATTAAATAAAATGATAACTCGATTACTTTGCTTTTTAAGCCAATAAAAATTTATATTGATATTTGCTGTTATTTTTTTTGTTTACAACCATCAATGACAATGTGCAATATGATATTAAAGCTCAATGATTTTATTTTGGTTGCGTGGCAACAATAACATCTTACTTTTTGTTTATATTTTTAATGAATTTTGGACGGAAATAAACAAATCTCACTTATTGTGATTGCATATTATTCCATTTTAATTTATTTTATCAGGAAGACCCCTTGTGAGGGAGTGACCTTTAGCATAAAGGCACTCTAGTGTTTCTGAGATCGTGACGTCAATAATTTAACATTTTGTAGGCGTAAAAGTGACATCTATCCTCTCTTTTACTTTAACTTTCTAGAGTGTGTGTGCTCTTTCGAATTCCGCAGTTAGCTCGCGGTTATTAGTATTATGTTAATGAGAAGTATCTCAGTTTGTCGCGTATAAAAGCTTGGGTATGAGTTTGTGGTGTGTGTGTTTCTGGCCTTAGCCAGCAGCCAGCGTCTGTGTGTTTCTGGTAGTAGCCAGCAGCCTCTGTGTGTATTCCGCCATTGGACAACGAAGTTGATGATTGTTTAGTAAGGTGCTGACGATTGGAAAATAGCTACGGCCTCCAGTAAAGCGAAAAGGAGTTCAGATAGTGGATTAAAGATTCGGCCTTGGTAAGAAAGTTTAGAATCGTTCCGTTTTGATTATTTGAGCAAATAAAGAAATATCCACAGCCACGGGCTGTGAAATTAAGATTTGTTTAGTAGATCAGCCAGGAGATAGTGTCAAGTGCTAGACGGTGCCCCGACTGAGCTAGACCGAAACTTGTGAGTATGATTTAGCTTTTCATAGTGTTCTCAGTGAGTGAAATTATAGACTGGCTCCACTTTCCTTTAGCCCTTATCATTTTAATAAACTGTGTTGTTTTAACCTAAATTACTGAGTATGTCTGCATATAACGTGACAAATGACACCCAGCATGAGTACACCGTCACACCCTTATAATTGACAAGAGCTAAGTCGGATGATTCTGCTAGTCTATACATATAAACTGTTTTCTGTATGTATGTTCGTCATACAAATCTTTATTTTTTTTGTCTCATTTACATGAAACTTGTTATACATAAGTTTTCAAGCATAGAAACGGTTGCTGCCAGCTTTAAAAAATCATCAGAGCGCTATTTGTTCCTTTTTTTCTACCACTTTCTATAATTTAATATTATAGTAAAAGCTCTTTTTAAAATTTTAATTTAATTATTTCTTTCCTGTTGCCACATATTTAAAAACCGATCAATAATTTAAAAAAATTATAACTCGAGTACTTTGTTTTATAAGCCAATAATAATTTAGATTGATTTTTGCTGTTTTTAAAACTGACGTCATTCAAAGAAGAAAATTGACATTTTTCATATACTTAGGTAAAAACTTAATCTGTTATAATGTCGTAGTACCTTCACTTGAAAGTTTTGGAAGTGAAAAAAATCTAGTTTAATGCAAGCGTTGCAATTTCAAGAACATGACTTAAAAAAGGAATACAGTAGAACCCCGCTAATTCGGACCCCGTTAATCCGGATCTCCGGATAATCCGGACCGGTTTGGTCTTTTTTTTTCAAGTTTTAGAAATGATCGGCAAATTTCTATAACATACATTTATTTCAGCCTCATATTTCTGATTAAAAAAGTATTTTCTGAAATCTTTTTGGAAGAATACCTCAAGCATTCTTATTTAAACTTTTTAATGTTATGTATTAAAGGAACAACTATGCATAATTTAAGCTTTGGCAATTCCAATTTTCGCCGTTTTCTATTTAGTCCATTTAGAAATGTCATCTAAAGCTCACTGCTTAATAAAGTCTTACTCAGAGCATTCCAAGAAAGCAAAGTAAAATAGTCCTTATAGACACATTGACTGATAAGGATCCCATTCCGATTTTTGTCAGCCAGTAGGTCTCTTGGTACTGTTTCCTTGTCTTCGTGCCAAAACTCTTCTACAAATCGCTTGCAGAAAATCGAAATAGAAGGAGGAATAAACGAGAATGAAAGAGAAATTACACCTGAAGATTTTGTCAGCTTGTTTTAAAAAATTGATGGTTGCTCAGATGTTGATATCAGCTACATTAGCAATTGGTTGGAAGCAGAAAATAATGAAGAGTATGCCTCACTTACGGATGACTTAATAATCGTTTTGTGCACAACTGAAGATGATGCAGACCAAAACCATTATCAATGATGATCAACCACAAATTATAAACTATAATGAAGCAACTTCCCATTTTGAACAATTAATTATTTATTATTAACGTCGTGTGGAGATTACATCCAACGAACTACTATGCTCAAGGGAATGCGTGACCATGCGGCAAGCAAAACTGGCACAGCAAAATATGATAAATTTATAATTACAAATTAAACATTTTTACTGTATGTAAATATTGAATATGTTCAGTATAGAGGTGATTTTCTGTGAATATGTTTTACTTTATTTCATTTGTTCACATTCTCCAGATAATCCGGATTTTCGATAATCCGGATTGGGCCTGGTCCTAATTAATCCGAATTATCGGGGTTCTACTGTAATAATAAGTTAGTCGTTTGTTAGATACGTCATCAAAACGGTTCTAAACATCGGATGCTTCATTTTATTTCCAACTTTTTTGTAATACTGCATCTTTAATTATATCATTTAGATAAATGTTATAATACTTTAAATGCAGTCAAGATATTCTCCTATTTATATGGAATTTGATTTTTCTATGATTTAGATTAAATAGAAATATCTATTATATTTTAGAGTTAGGTTTGTATTTTTAAATAAATTTTCGCGTTTAACATAACGGCTTATCGCTTTAGGAATTAAAGTCATTTTCATGTTTTTCTCTGTGATTTTGGATTTTATGAATGGAAATGTCAGTTTCCGTAGTTGAATTATCGGCATTGAATGTTGGGTTTCCTATGTTAAAGGTGCTTGATATACTGCCGTTAACAGACCATAAATAAAAGTCGTTTTTAATTTGAAACATAAATATATTTTTAACTCTTTAGTATAATTTTTATTAGATTTCTCAACATCTACATTAGAAAGCGTTTTGGGTAATCGATCATTCAGTCATAAATATTTACTCACATTTCGTCCGCTATGGTGTTAATTTTCTCCGAAAAAAATCTTGAATTAAAGAAAATATATCAGCAAATTTGATCTTCTTTTTAAAGCAATATGGATCTTTATCTCAAATGTCTGTACGACTGAAAACTAGACAAATATCACTGAGTTATTACATTTTCAAATTTGTAAGAAAAAATTCCAGCTATTAAGAATAACTTTTTTAGTTGATCTAATGATTTTCAGTAGGATTTGGTTTAACCCTTTCTGGCACACTGTGCCCGGTCTGGGATATCTAATTTTATTTACAAACTTGCATTCGGCACCAATAATATTTTAGTGACATTTTCATTTAACACTTAAAGCTCAAATTACGTATTTCAAAATATCTAAAAAATTCTTTTGTGAATTCCAGTGTCAGTCGATAATTTCTCATTTTACTAACAGATTTTTCCTGTGCCGGAAAGGGTTAAGAATTAAAGACGGATATGCAACATACTTAAACTATCTCCCGAAAATATCTATTTTTTATAAAATACTAATTATTCAGAATTGGTTTTACCAGATTTTAGAACTTTTCAACAAATTCTACTAAAAAGCACCTAGTACAAAATACTATATTTTAAAACCATTCCAGAAAATTAGGTGTAAAATAACAAAGCAAATTCCACCAAAATATTCCTTAAAAAATCCTAATCTCTTACAATCGGGCTCACCTGATTATTGAACTTTCTTACATAATTTTACAACAAAACGATGAAAAACTTTATGCCATATTCTAAAAATGTCCGTCTAAAATTGTATAAAAAACAATGCAAGTGCCAATGAAGTCTATTCAGTATAATTTTTAAAAAGACTAATATTTCATATTCGGGTTTGTATGGTTATAGAAATTTGACCTATAATTTTATGACTAATCAGCGTAAAATAAAATATGTCAACTGAAATTCCCGTTTTCAATTTATCTGCATAAATTATTTTATGTTGTTTTATTTGAAATCTGTTAAATTCATATAGATTTTAAAGAAAAAAAATTACTTTAGGATAGATAAATGTAATTGTTACTGATTAATAAAGACTTTTTCTAAAAGCTATTGTTTTTATAAATAAACACTTTCATAGATAAAAAAATCGTCATTTATTAGTATTTTTAGCCATTAATCATATAAATATGTATCATACTTAAAAAACACCTGAAATTTAGATTACACAAAATAATACACAGAGGACATTGAAGTGGAGTTTGACAGTGGGAGGAATGGGACAATAGGATTTTCTCTTTATTTCTCATTCAAAACATTTCATCAATTGCATACAATATGAAACAATGCTTGCTTAATCTTCAGTTGAAAAACAATTTCTTTGTATAAGCTACAAATATGATATTAGTTGAAAATAAATTCTTTGGTATGTATTTGGAATTGCATAAAGGAAAAGATAATTTCAAAAAACAAAAGTAAATTTGCTTGATATACTTTTTATGCTTTTTGTATAGTAATGAATTGTTTATGCTTAGATGTATTAGTTTGTCTATTTATGAAACATTGTGCTGCACATATTAACCATAATTTAAACTAAGACTAAAAGCAAAATTTTTGATTATACAAAAAAATTAATTTAAAACAAGGAACTGGGTAGGAATGGGACATGCCAGTAAAAGAATGGGACATGCCCGATTCCTTTTTTTTAACCCTTTCACCGTCCAAGGGTTTTCAAGTATTTTTATAAGAATGCTTATAAATTGCAAGATATTTATATTAATCACAGTTTGAGGCTATAATATCTTTAATATCACTTCTTTCTATGTATGATTAAAAATAACATTCCGTTTAAATATTTTTGTCTGCAGCCATTTAAATATGATTTCTAGAAACGGAAAAGCCGGGCCAGACGGTTAAAGAGTTAATAAGATAAATGTAAATTGCGAACATGCAAACATTTATAGAGGATAATTTATTAATTATAACATTGATAATATATTCATTTATTTCAAAATGTAAATAAATTAAAGTGGTGGATTTTTACTGTTATTTATGATTAACAATCCTAAATTTTCATTCCAATCATTAAGATACCGGAATTTTATATTGTAGTACATACATTATTAACTATAATTTTTATTTGATTGTATATCTAGCTGACATTAGACTATTTGTGCCTTATAGTTTTGTTTTATTGATGTGACATACCTTCCTGCATGTGGGGAGGTATGGGGCATATTTTCAAACTGACACTTTCTTTAATTATAAAATAGCAATTTGCATGTTATGTTTCTATATTGTTCAGGGATATAATAAACTTTCCTACCAAAAATTGAACGACTTCAAAAACTACTGCAGAGTGAAAAATAATTTTTGTACACAATAGCAATAAGAAATGAAATTAAGAGCGTAGTATTTACCATGCGTATTATTATATTTATGTACATTAATTTGATTATTTGGAGTCGGTGCCAGCCAAGCCAAGTTTCATGTAATTTCCCAATAGACAAACATCCAAGTATTTACCAGTTTTTTACGATTTAATATTTAGTTTAAAATATAACTTTATTCTTTTGCGATTTGCATTGGATATTTAATTTTAATTTTGAAATTGGCATGGCTTGCACAGACTCCAAAAAATCAAATTAATATACATAAAAATAATAATACGCATAGTTACGGCTTCACCACAGTCTTGTATATCGCGTCTCCATGGCGCATTCTTTTGTAACGGCTTCACCATAACCTCGGATGCCGTGCGTCTCCTTGGCGCATTCTACTGTACTTTAGGTTTGCCGTTTTGGCAACTCTGGAATATCGTTTGTTATTGTTTTGTTTTCGGCGATCTTTTGCGGACCTATCGTGTGTTTCGCTAGATCTGTATTCGTTATTCGAAATGTAAATAATGTGTAAATAGTTTGTATATAAAGAATTTTTAAGTACTATTAGTAGTATTAATTGAACCAGCGACCTAATGAGTGCATTAAATGTACTCGCAATATTCGACAGTTCGTTACATTATTGGTCCGCTCGCCGGTAGGACTTTCGTTTTTAATTCGAACTTGTTCTCCTTGTTCTATTTGAATTAAAATGGCTTCGTTAATTAGTTTGAATAGGACTAGAGGCTCTTTAAAAGCCCAGTTAACAAGATTAGAAAATTCTGTAAATGAAGAAACTGATGAACTGTCTAGAATTCAAATTGAAACAAAAATTAAGAATCTTCAAAAACTGTCTACAAATATCGATGTACTTCGTCGTGATTATTATATAACAGCACCAGAAGATCATGATTTATCAGAAATTGATGTTTCATTCGTCGAAATGGAAGAACGAGTAGAACAGCTAGAGGTAAGTTTCAATCAATTATTACATTCTAATAAATTAGAAACTAAAAATTCAGATTTAAAGATAAGGAATTGTAAAATAAAACTTCCTGATATACCTCTTCCGCTATTTAGTGGAAAATATGAAGATTGGAATATGTTTAAAATAGAGTTTAATAATATTGTTACGAATAATGAAGAATTGACTGATGTTCAAAAATTACATTATTTACATTCCGCTCTAAGAAATGAGGCTAAATTATTAGAAACTCCAGATGATACATTTGATTCGTTATTTAAAGCGTTAGAAAATAGATTTGAAAATAAACGAATAGTTGTCAATATACATTTAAAGGCTGTGCTAGATTTTGAAAAAATTACACATGAATCATCTAAAGAATTAAGGCGTTTGTTAGATGTTATAAACAAAAATATCAGGGCTCTAAATAATTTAGGATTTGAGAGAAATAACCTTTCTGACATTTTGTTTACAACTATAATTTTAGAAAAACTAGATAAGGAAACGAGAAAACAATTTGAACTGTCAATAAACACCTCTGAAGTTCCTAGTTTTGACAATTTAATGGACTTTTTAGAAAAAAGAAGCCAATCGCTCGAAAGCATAAATAGAAGCAATTTAGCTAGACCAAAAATTTCTAGTGAAATAAAATCAAAATCCCTTTTAGTAAATACCAGTTCTGAAAAACAGTGTATTATTTGTGACTCATTTCATCCCCTATATAAATGTAATAAATTCTTAAATATGAATTTTGGTGAAAGATTTGCTATTGTTAAAAAAAATAAAGTTTGTCTCATATGTTTTAACAAATCACGTTTAGCAGCTAACTGTGTTTCGAAACATTT
This sequence comes from Maratus speculifer, assembly GCA_964019185.1. NCBI lineage: Eukaryota > Metazoa > Arthropoda > Arachnida > Araneae > Salticidae > Maratus > Maratus speculifer. The sequence continues at coordinate 77,154,450 of OZ025294.1, forward strand.
ATGTAAACATTGCAAATCCCCTCACAACACTTTATTACATAGATATAAAGAAATCGGTTCCAGTAATGAAACTCATTTCCAAAAACCAGGTGTTGATCAGACAGTACGTCGCCCAGAATCAAGTCCGACGCCTTCAGTCTCACAAAATCTTTCTAATTGCTTATTCGCTTCAAATAAAACTGTTATCTTGTCAACTGCAGTTATTGACATAAAAACAAATAAAGGTAATTTTATTCAGGCAAGAACTCTCTTAGATTCTTGTAGCCAAATAAATTGTGTGTCGCTTGAATTTGCAAAGAAATTGGGTATAAAGAAATCAAAGGTTTTTGCTCCAATATCGGGTTTGAATAACACGACCACAACATTAAATTATAAAATTAAAACTGTGATTTCAAATAAAAATAGAGATTTCACAAGGGAACTGGAATTTCTTGTAGTGCCAAAAATTACAGAAATAACCCCACTTACACCTATTCGTATAGAAATTGCTGATATTCCTACAAATATCTCGTTAGCAGATGCTGAATTTTATATCCCTGGGAAGATAGACCTGTTGGTCGGCGCGCAATGTTTCTTCGATTTATTAAAATCGGGTAAAATTCGCAGCTCATCTCAAAATTTGTTATTTCAAGAAACAGTATTCGGATATGTTGCTAGCGGTGTCGTGAATAATTCCTCAGATGATTCCCAATATTGTGGTTTATTAACCAATGAAAAAATAGACGAATCCTTAAGAAAATTTTGGGAAATCGAAAATATTAATGATTCTAGTTCTCCACTTAGTAATGAAGAGAAATTTTGCGAAAATCATTTTGAAATGACTCATTATCGAACTTCTAATGGTCAGTATGTTGTTAGCATGCCTATGGAGGATGCTACACTCTTAGGAGAATCCAAAAAACTAGCCGAAAAAAGGCTCGATCAAGTTTGGCACCGATTAGATAGGGATTCGAACTTACAGCCTCTCTATTCGGAATTTATGGAAGAATACAAAAACTTAAATCATATGGAATTAGTTGAAGAATTAAAACCCGTAAAGGACCTTTATTATATACCACATCATGGGGTCTACAGGCCAGAAAAAAGTACAACACGCTTGCGAGTCGTTTTTAACGCTTCAACGCCAACGACATCTGGTTTGTCATTGAATGATATTCTTTTAAAGGGAAAAATTCCTCAACAAGAATTATTCGTAATAATGATACGTTTCCGAAAACATCGATATGCATTCACAGCGGATGTAGAGAAAATGTATAGAATGGTATTAATTGACCCATCCCAACGAGAATTCCTTAGAATCTTGTGGAAGGACAATATTAACGCGCCTGTAAAAACTTACAAACTTAATACAGTTACTTATGGGACATCTAATGCTCCTTATTTAGCAACTCGTGCTCTTAAACAATTAGCTCTTGATGAGCAACCAAACTTACCTCTAGCATCGTCAGTCGTTTTAAAAGATTTTTATGTAGACGACCTTCTTTCCGGAGAATCGACTCTCGAAAAGGCGAAAATTTTAAAGTCCCAATTGATTGAACTTTTGAAGCGTGGAAATATGAAATTGCACAAATGGTGTGCAAACCACCGAGAACTACTTGAACCTAATACTATGGCTGCCACCGAATATAATTTCGATGATCAAACAGATTGTAGTTCAGTAAAAACTTTGGGTGTTCTCTGGGAACCTTTAAGTGATTGTTTTCTGTATAAATTAAAGATTCATAACAATAAGGAATTTTATAGTAAACGAGATGTTCTCTCTTTGATTTCAAAAATCTTCGATCCACTCGGATTAATTGGCCCTGTAGTAACAAGAGCTAAGATCTTCATGCAGAAAACCTGGCTAGCTAAGATAGATTGGAATGAGCCATTACCAGATTCCATAGCGAAAGAATGGAGTGATTTTGTTTCCACTCTTTCACAATTAGAAAATTTAAAAATTCCTAGATTTGTTTTCCGTGAAGAGCGCATAGTCGTACATGGCTTCGCAGATGCCTCTTCTTTGGCATATGGAGCCGCCATATACATCCAGTATATACCAACTGAAGGTTCTCCTGATGCACATTTACTCTGTAGCAAGTCTAGAGTATCCCCCATAAAAACAGTGACAATCCCTCGTCTTGAACTGTGCTCATGTCTTCTCTTAGCAAAATTAATGCATAAAGTTGTACCGTCACTTGACATTCCAATAGAAACTGTTCTTCTCTGGAGTGACTCCACAATATCACTGGCATGGATTAGAAAATCTCCCCACCAATTGAAAACATTTGTGAGTAACAGAGTGGCTGCTATACAAGACCTCACGGACTCTTATCAGTGGCAACACGTATCATCGGAAAATAATCCTGCTGACGTCCTATCTCGAGGTCTAGATGCTAAAGAACTGACTAACTGCATATTTTGGTTTAGTGGACCAAATTTTCTTCGGGACAGAATTCAGTATGCAGAAGATTATCCAGTAAAACTGGAAAACAACACTGACTATGAGTCCGAATTTACAACTGAAATCAACAGTAACTTTTCACTTAGAACTGAAAACTGTTTTTATAATTGTTTATTCTCTTTAACTAATAATTTTTTGAAATTAATTCGTATTACTAGTTATATTTTTAGATATCTAAATAATTGTCGAAAGGGTAAGGAGAAAAAAAGTGGTGCCTTATCTGCAAGTGAATTGAGATTTGGAGAAATTTTTCTGATTAAACAGGTACAGTATTCAGCCTTCTCTGAAGAGCTTAAGCATATGAAAAACCAGAGGAGCCTTTCAGGTAACAGTAAACTCAAATTTCTAAATCCTTATATAGATTCCGATAATTTAATTAGAGTTGGAGGTCGTTTAGACAATTCCAAAATGACTTATGAGAGGAAACACCCTATAGTGTTACCACATGATCATAAAATAAGTGAAATGATTTTTGAATATTTTCATTGCAAATTTTTCCATTTAGGGCCACAATCATTGTTACATCATGTACGGCAAGAATATTGGGTAATAAATGGGAGATCCTTGGCTCGTAAAATAGTTCACAAATGTGTTACGTGCTTTAAAAACAAACCAATAGGGGCAAATCAAATTATGGGAAATTTGCCAGCTGAACGAGTAAATCCTAGCCCGCCATTTCAAAAATGTTCTGTTGACTTTTGTCGACCCTTTATGATTAAGTATAAAAATCAGAGAAAGGGGATATATAATAAAATTTACGTCGCGATTTTTGTTTGTCTTGCCACAAAGGCAATCCATTTAGATATAGTGACAGATTTAAAATCTGAATCATTTATTGCCACACTGAAACGATTTTTCGCTAGAAGAGGTAAAAGCTCAACCATAATGTCGGATAATGGGACTACTTTTGTAGGTACAAATAAAGAGTTAAAGAAATTACATGCTCTTGTATGCAAACCCGATGAAGCTTTGTCAAATTTTTTGGCTTCCGAGGCTGTCGATTGGAAATTCATCCCTCCTCGTGCACCAAATTTTGGTGGATTATGGGAGGCTGGGGTGAAATCCTTTAAATATCATCTCAAAAGAACTTTGGGCAATTCTTGAGTCACGCTCGAAGAATTTTGGACATTAATCACCGAAATCGAAGGGGTTCTAAATTCTCGTCCCTTAGTACCTTTGTCATCAGATCCAAATGAAATTGAAGTCTTGACCCCTGCCCATTTTTTGGTAGGTCGACCCATAACTTCAATTCCTGAACCGAATTTGACAAAAATTAATGATAATAAATTATCACATTGGCAAAAATTAACAAAAATGACCCAAATTTTATGGAAAAAATGGAACACTGAATATTTAGTTAATTTACAGCAACGGAATAGGTGGTATATTGAAAAGGACAACCTAAAGGAAGGGTGTATGGTCATCCTAAAGGAGGACAATTTACCTCCTGGCAAATGGGCATTAGGTCGTGTCATTAAAGTAATATATGGATCTGACAAAAAAGTTAGAGTTTTAGATATAAAAACATCAACAGGTATAGTTACGAGGTGTGTCTCTAAAGTTTGCCCACTTCCTTTAGAGAACTGATGAATTCTGTTATTTTGAAAGATTTAAATAATTATATTATAGTTACCATTATTGTATATTTGTATTGAACTGTTTATTATATATAGCAATTTCATTTGAGATTTAAAATTTGCTTTAATTCTTAGCTGCATAATTTGGTAGCTTAGCTTCATAACATAAAGTGTAAACTTACGTGTCTTCGTCTGTATATATTCTTGATTAACTATTATTAACTTGTTGAATTTATCAGATTGCTACATATATTGAGTGTTAATTTGATAACTATCTTGCATACTATTCAAGTGTAATTATTGTTTGTATTATAACTTATCTATTTTGCATTTGGTAAACTTATGTTAAGCAATAATATTGAAGAAGTACATTGTATTTTATCGAAAATACTGTATTATTGATTGTAGAATTGAAATTTCTATTATTTGCAATTGTTTGTTGTTACATTTAGTATTATTGTTGAATGTTGGCACATATCAACGGGGGCCGGTATGTTACGGCTTCACCACAGTCTTGTATATCGCGTCTCCATGGCGAATTCTTTTGTAACGGCTTCACCATAAGCTCGGATGCCGTGCGTCTCCTTGGCGCATTCTACTGTACTTTAGGTTTGCCGTTTTGGCAACTCTGGAATATCGTTTGTTATTGTTTTGTTTTCGGCGATCTTTTGCGGGCCTATCGTGTGTTTCGCTAGATCTGTATTCGTTATTCGAAATGTAAATAATGTGTAAATAGTTTGTATATAAAGAATTTTTAAGTACTATTTGTAGTATTAATTGAACCAGCGACCTAATGAGTGCATTAAATGTACTCGCAATATTCGACAGTTCGTTACACGCATGGTAAATACTACGCTCTTAATTTAATTTCTTATTACTATTACGTACAAATATTATTTTTCACTTTGCAGTAGTTTTTGAAGTTGGTTCAATTTTTGGTAGAAAAGTTTATTTTTCTCTTTTTAGTTAAAAATTAGCGATATTCTGATGTCGGTTAATAAAAATTATAATACTGAAAAAAATATTGTAAATTATACATGAATGTAAATTGTGTCAGGAGTGGGGTTCGAACCCATGCTCTCTTTCGAGAACCTGAGCTTAAATCTGACCACTCGGCGATCCCGACTGTGCTCCACTCGGTGAGCTTATTCAAAGTACATGTTACGAGTAAACTGAGGTTTAACCAACTTCTTGGCAGCGGTTTTTTTGACGCGCGATGACTGCGCCATGCCTTGCTTTTTTTTCCGTTTAGGTGCTGCTCTTCTTGGAAACTCTTGGAGATTCGGAGAGATTCCGCTCCTCGGCTTGCGCATGCGCCGTTCGTTCTTTATTTTCTAGTTTTCTTATTGGACGAGAGGGAAACATTTAAAAGTTTGAAGTCTCGCGCCTTGAAATTAATAAAATATTTTGTATCTCATTAGAGGCCGTTGGATTTCGAAGAGTGTAACATCGAGTGAGTAAATTTTTTGGGGGCAATATACGAGAGATTTTTTTAAATTAGAAAGCTTTGTTTTGTATTTAAAAGGAAGTATTTTCTACATTTCTATTGTTTTTTGAATGGAGAGACCGTGCTTTGTATTTAAAAGTAAGTGTTTTAGGCCTTTCTTTAGTACTTTAGATGTTTTGAATCTTAATGTTATTTAGTTTCATATTATATATAAAAGAAAAACATTATTTGACTTCAAAGCTTAGTATATTTCTTTAGAAAATCTATTATTGATTTCTTTTTTTAGTTAAAAAAAGGCTGGTTTTGTTTTTACCACGTTTTTATTAACTTCACCTGTATGTTTGTGGCTTTGTGAGTTTGTGAGTTTGTAATTCTCCTTATTTTATGTATGTTCACCGACTACTCCGAAACCATGCAACCGATTAACTTGGTTTTGGTGTTAAATGAAAGACGATGCTCTCGAACCACTTCTGTTTCACCGAAATCGGTTCAGTACTTTTTTAGTAATTAGGCAAAAACTACTAAAATTAGTGATTTTTCGCTAATTAAAAGTGTTGAATACGTTCACTGAATGGAGTGTAGACAGCATGGCCGAGCGGTCTAAGGCGCCGGATTGAAGCTCTGTTTTTCGAAAGAGATTGTGGGTTCGAACCCCACTCCTGACATTATTTACATCTATGTAAAAAAAAAAAAAAAAATCCGTATTACAATTTTTATTTTTAACCGGCTTCAGAAAAGGAACAGGAAGTTATCAATTCGACGCGTATGTATTTTTTTTTCTATGTATGTTCACCAATTACTCTGAAACTATCCAACCGATTAATTTGGTTTTTGTATTAAATATAAATATAGTTTAAAAAAACTAAAAACCACGCTTTTAAAGTAATCAAACTAAAAAGTGAAAAATAAATATAGTTTAAAAAAACTAAAAAACACGCTTTTTAAGTATATCAAACTAAAAAGTGAAAAATAATTCGTACTATAAGCTGAAAACGAAAATAGATGAAAAATACTATATTACTATAAAATCATTGATATTACAGAAATCAATTAATAAGCAATAAATAAAATTATCGTGGAAAAAAAGCATGGGGTGCTTCTTAAGAACTAATAGATGGAGCATGGTAGATGGAGCACCCTACGCTTTTTTTCCACGATAATTTTATTTATTGCTTATTAATTGATTTCTGTAATAACAATGATTTTATAGTAATATAGTATTTTTCATCTATTTTCGTTTTCAGCTTATAGTACGAATTATTTTTCACTTTTTAATTTGATATACTTAAAAAGCGTGTTTTTTAGTTTTTTAAACTATATTTATTTTTAAAAGAAGGTATGTCTTTTGCGTAGTGTATCCTGGACTTAAATCCCGCTCCGGGAGACAAAACGCAAAAGCGCGCCAATGTGGCGATATTTTGGAAGCGCGCCAAGAAGGGGGTTAAAACTCAGTCGCGCCCATGTTACTTTTAATTTGTGAAAAATCACCAATTTTATTAGATTTTGCCTAATTACTAAAAATGTACTGAACCAATTTCAATGGAATGGAAGTGGTACCGATTCGAGTGCATCTTCTTTCATTTAAAACAAAAATAACAGAAATCGGTTGCATAGTTTCGGAGTAATCGGTGAACATACATTAAAAAAAAATACATATGAGTTGAATTGATAACCTCCTCTCCTTTTTTGAAGTCGGTAAAAAAGTGTTTCACTTTACTCTCTATAAATTGAAATTTTTGTTTTTGTGTAAAACAGTGTTGATTTTCTTACTCTATAAAAAGTGTCCCACATCATCCTTCCCTCCCCTATATTATGAACTAAACATGTTAAAACAAATTTTATTCTGGCAATAGTTCATATCATTCTAATAAAAGTTTCATTTAAAATTTTTTTGAAGCAAAAATTTTCAAGTTGTGTTTTCTCAAATGTTTATATATATCTTTCATATCAAAATTACATTTTGAAATTACAATTTCTTGAAAGTAAAATTTAGCAATAAATTATTTTTGTATTGTTATTTTAAACGAAATGGAACTGAAAATTGTTTTTTTTAATTAGTATATCTAGAAAACTATTAATTTTTTTTCTTAGAAGATTTTTAATTATTTGCTGATTAACTTAAAATTAAATATTTTAAAATAGTATCTAAAAAATATCTGTCTATATGCAATTATGTCTATATATAGGGGGAACTGGGGTACATTGATACATGGGGCATATTGATACACCCCCTCTACCGCTCACAGGGTCATTACAGGAAGTTTCACAACAGCTCCAAAAGGTGATGCTAGTGTATTCACACTACATACAGAAAATCTTGGAATGATTCAGTAGTTTGATGAAATGGGACGGATGATTTATTGTTTTTGTTGTTCAAAAGTAAATTTAAGTTGTACAATTGAAATGCTATTATACAACTGTTCCAGTATTTTCAACCAAAATGAATACTCTCCCTGGCAAGTACAGCTACTCTTTATCAGTTCCTCATTTTTTATTGTTAGATATATTATGAAGTGTTGGATTTGAGACTCATTTTATTCAAAATGGCTGTATGGGGTACATTGATACAGTCTATGACGGGGCACATTGATACAGCCTAAATCGTTTAATAGTTCATTTTTTCATTACCTTTTATTATTTTTTTACCATACACTCCTTAATCCAACTTTTTTTCGCGAAAAATTTCTAATATTAGTTTTTATTGAAGTGAAATAGCTCTAATTTCTTTATATTAGAACATTTTATAGTATTTTTGAAAACAGAAGACGTAGGAGCTTACCCAGCATCTAGTGCTAGTAGAACTAACAAAAGAAAAGGACAGCAGTTTAGAAAATCTCAAATTTATTTCGATTCTCCAGAGAAAAAAAATATTTTTGATATAAGAAATGTTAAGTAAGAGAAACAAACTGGAGAACAGAAAATGATAATTATATTATAAACAGAATTTTTAATATAATTATCCTTTATTTTCTGTTTATAAACCTATTTATAAACAGAAAAACTGGTAATTTTTTCATCTTTCATAAGAAAGAAGATAATGCTGGGGTTGAAGTGCTAGATATGACAAAGTTACCACAGCCAACAATCAGACAAGAAACAGCCAGAACATCAGGTCATAATATATTTAATTTTGATCGCTTTAATATTGCTTAAAAATAAATTGTGGGTGATTTGAATTTCTATAAATAAATATAAAATGGTTTTCTAACTCATTTTCTATGAAAAATATGCATTGGTATTATTTTGTCATCATTTTTCTCAAACGTATCAATCTGCCCCGGGGATGGGGCACATTGATACAAATGACTTTTTTTGATTTTTTAAAAATTACATGCAAAAATACTATATAAAACAATGATTGTACATTTTTATAACATACTACACAAGTTTTGCTGACACCTCATGGAAAAAAAACTTGAATTTTCTACTTTCTTCACACCAAAAAAAATCTTAGAAAAAAACTGTATCAATGTAAACCAGTTCCCCCTACTTATTATAGGTTTTAGGTTATACATTTATATATATGTATAACACTGGTTATATTTTGTTTAGCAGACTTTTTTTTTTCTAGTCGCCATGTGGCTTTAATATTCTGAGATGTATAAAAAATGTTTATTGTAGGTGTATTTAAACCGTACTATTCTCTAAAATTGTTTTAAAGGATGTAAAAACCTCTTTTTTTGCCAAAATAGTTAAATAAGAATGGTTTTCATTAATTAGGAACCAATTAAAAGTTTTTCATTTTTTAAATGAAAATTTATAGTCGCCCTATGACGGGAAGTATTCGATTTTCATTTTTCAGTATTATGGCAGATGAAAATACTCTTTTAAAGTTAAGGTTAAAAGCTCCGTGGCTTTCCATGGCTTCCACAGATCTTCACCTGAGAATAAGATGGTAATGGTTCTATCTGGCCAAAAATCAATTTCGAGTTAGAAGACTTTGAAAGTCAGCATGCTGTGTACTTGCAGTTATTAAATTTGACAAAAACTTTTGGCATTAATAGATTCATATGTAGGTATAGACAGTAATTCTACAAAATCAAAGTTTTTAAAAAACATTTTCATGGATTTTTTTAATTTAAAAAATTTGATAGAACCATATTATTCTTAAACGTCGTGTTATCCTCAGAATAAGATGGTTCTATTATGAAAAAACCATATGTTTCTTAATTTGTGCAACTTTTTATAGTTTAACAAAGTGAAATTTCGTTGATTAATTCGAATAACATTCAGTGGCTAGTAAAAAATTTATTACTATCGATATTGTAGCACAATAACAGCAAATTGTCGCTTCCACTTATTCATACTAATTAAGCCATCTTCACAAAACTAATGAATGTACGTAAGTTAAATATATTATTTAACTGAACATAAAATAGCTTAAATATTTAATTTTATTAAATAGGAACCCAACAGTTTTCATTTTTTTAGTTTGCTATTTCAGTGGGGGAGTATGAAAATTAATAAAAAAAATTGTGATTACATTGATAAATTAAATTGAAATTAATTATAAATGAAATTTTTCGTATTACAATCAGGTATACTCTTGATCGAAAGAAAAGACTATATCTCTAAGGAAGAAACTTTCTTGTTCTTTTTAAAACAACAAAATAAGTTTGATACTCTTTTGTTAGTCAAAATTTTGGAATGTTCCATAAACCATGCTTTATTTTATGTTACAGTTAGGCTAATTTCTCTTAAACATAATTTGAAAGTAGAACCTTTCATCTCTCGGAAACTACCTTAGCATGCTCTGCAGTTCTTATATTTCATCTTTTTTAATACAATCCTTCTTTCTCTGTGCTACTTTAGGATTTGATAAAAAAAATCCTTTGTGTAAATGATGTTGATACTCTTCATAGTTTGGAGGGGCTTCTTTGCAAATTCACCGCTGTGAAATTCTGGTCACAACAGTTGTTTGTCTTAAACTTAATATATTAAAAAAGTTGTATGAATAATAACTATATCACCTTGGTCTACGGAACGAAATTATAGGCATTTTTTTTTTTTTTGCTACACGAGTGGAAATCTAAGACCTGTTCTGATTTAATTTTCAGGGTTGTAAATGGATAACTGCGATTTATTCTCAGCAACAGACGTATAAATGAAACTGGCTTGGCTCTGAACATTATCCACTTCTTGCACACATGAATGTCTAGGTGTAGAATATCTTAGAACAATGTCCATAATATGTGGATAAAATTGTATAAGTATTGCAATTGCATAAGATATCTTTTGGTTTCTATTCTTAGGAACAAAACTGTCACAATATAAAAAAATTTAACTATCAGCATGTAGAAAGTCTGTCAGTATTTTCCGAACAGTTGTTGATACAGCTAAGCTTATGTCATTCCCCTCTCTGCGTGACCTATCGTCTATCCACAAACAACAATATGCTTTCTTTTCTTTCTTCCTTGTAGCCTGTGCTGTCCTGTTATACAAGTTAATTTTTTTTTTAGAAAAATTTGCTGGGACATGCTGTTTTTGGACATGTTGTAACTTTTCTAATAAAAGCAAATGACTGACTTATCAGGGGAATTTCTGTCATCATTTCTGAGAGTTCTGGTGGATTCAATTCTTTTTTGTGCTGATCATACTGTTAATTTCTTTCTGATTTTTAGCATGTTTATACTCCTCACAATGATTACACCTATCTTTCTTTGGTTTATTGAATTCTATGTTGAACTGCGTATTAAATATGTGTAACATTTTATGTAACATGAAAGTTCCGCTGGCTCTACATAGCTTTTTTCTGCATTTCTGAAAGTACAAGACGTACATTTTCTATAACTTAAGCCCGGTTTCTAAACATGTTTTTTTAGTACTTGCTCTGTTGTAGTGTGATTCAATCTTGGGAAAACTTTCAATATTATCTTTTATTTTATTCTTAATATCATTTGGGACTATTATGCTTGAAAATTTGCCTCAGGTATTTTGTTCGCAGCTGGAGACAAGGTATTGCTAGTAGGATGTACATAACTACATAAAGGCACTTTTAACTTACGAAAAACCCATAGTCCTACTATCAATTGGATTTTTAGGAATTACTTTTATTGATTTTTTTAAATTGTTTTACCATCAAGAATATCTAGAGCTGGTGTTTCATGTAAACTGTCATCCATTCTTCCCACAGGATTTTCTAAATCTAAATGAATTACGATTAGTGAATTACGATTAGTACGATTAGTTACGATTAGTGGATGTAAATTATATATATCAAAATTTTAATGCAGAAATGCATTCATTGATACAAATAGAGCATTCCTATGCCAAAAAGTCGATTTTTTTTCAAATGTCAGTTAGAACCTTATTATTCTCAGGTGACGAGATGTTTGAGACACAGGAAGAGTGACAAATGTTTGACGGTGCTCCTCCTTGGCCAACAATAAATGTCACGGAGCAGAACACTGGTTCACGTTAGTCCTATGTAACATGTTGAGCATTTGGGTTTTTTAGAGCTTATTCTGGCGAGACGAATTGCTATACGGTATGTAAGTTTTGTATCGAACATTTTGTTATATATTGTAACTTCTTTGATTACAAACTTTCCCAGGTAGCACAGCAATATCGGCCAATAACGGAAACAGCGATTTCGCGATTTCGGCCAATATTGGTAAATGCCGGATAGACCAATATTGCACAGTTAATTTTTTTCAAATATCGGCCGATATCGCTGAACGCCGGACCGGCCGATATCGAGGAACGGCGGATCCGACGATATCGGGGAACGCCGAACCGGCCAATATCGGTCGACTCCGGACCGTCGATATCGGGGAACGCCGAACCAGTCGATATCAAGAAACGCCGGATCGGTCGATATCGGGGTACGCCGGACCTGCCGATATCGATCAATGCCGGAACGGCCGATATTGGTCAAAATGGAATTCGACAGTAAAATGGCAAAACCTTTTTTTCAATATAGGGGTGCAGATTATCAATCAGGGCATCTGGTTATTAATATCTCTTTAATATTAAGGGGCTTTTTGACTCATATGATTATACCAGCTTTCTAAAGTTAATCCTATGGAAGAAATTTTTAAAAACATATTTAAAAAATTTTAAACAGATTTAAAATATTTTTAAAAACAGATTTAAAAAAATTCTTCCATAGGATTAACATTAGTAAGCAGGTATCATCACATGTGTCAAACATCTCTTTAATATTAAAGAGATTTAATATTAAAGAGATTACCAGATGCCATGATTAGTAATTTGCACCCCTGTATTGAAAATAAGGTTTTGCCATTTTACTGTCGAATTCAATTTTGACTAATATCAGCCAGATCTTGTTTTGTTTAAATATTATTAGTTGTTTTCCCTGTATTGGATAATTGAGGTCAATTTCTGCAAGAACCCTTCTTCACTTTCCCAATTTTGTTTCAAAATTCTTTTTTTTTTCTTTTTCTTTTTTAATTATATATGTACTTAAATTCTTGAAACAAGTGTACAAGAAGGAAAAAAAAAAAGAGAGAGAGAGGGAGGGAGATTTGCCATTGTATATTGAAGAGTCCAGTTTTAAATGTATATTTATTTATGTATATACATATTTTGTATTTAATAAAAATTAAATTTATATTTGACAGTGACCCTTTAATATTAAAGAGATAGATTACCCGTTCTATGCCAGAACCGGTAATCTGTATCCCTGTATTGAAAAAAAGGTTTTGCCATTTTACCGTCTAATTCAGTTTTTACTAATATCAGCCGGATTGCAATTCATTTAAATATTATATATATTTTACTGATATATGATAACTGAGGTCAATTTCTACAAAGATCCTTTTTTATTTTTTTCAATTTTGTTCAGGATTCATTTTCTTCTTTAATTATTAAATTATATAAAATTCCATAATTAAAAAAAAGTATTACGGAAATAATCTGAAAAAAAAAGAAGCAAGAATTTCAAGATTGTTTTCTGTGATTTTTTTCTTATTATACATATTTTGGGGGAATTGAAGTAATAGTGATAAAATACAAAATTTTATAATACACTGCTCAAAACAATTATAGGATATTGAATTTTAGGTGGATTTTGTATTCGGGAAACTTTTTAGCTGATTGATACATGGTCGACAGACATAGTAGGTTATATGAGAATAAATTACACATGTTTGGCAGAAAAAAATGCATTTTATTGCGCGTTTGTGTACAAAAGGAAAAAAACACAATTTGTGCATATGAGAAAAAAAGAATAAGAAAAGGTGTTTTCTTCAAAGAAAATCATTTTCAGTAGGGGGTATGGTTTCCACGGGCGGCCAGCAACGTTGAACACCTTTGAGGCATGGACTCAATGAGGCTATTAATGACGAGTTAGGGTATTCTGCCCCACTCTTCCAGAAGAGCTCTTTCCAGTTCTTGGAGAGTTTGTGGGGGTTGTTGGCGGCCAGAAATTCGTCTTCCTAGAGCTTCCCAAACGTGCTCGATTGGATTCATGTCTGGAGAACACGCTGGCCATTCCATTCGAACGATTCCTTCCTCGAAAAGGAAATCCTCCACCAGGTTTGCACGATGTGGCCTGCAGTTATCGTCCATTAAAGAGAAGTTATCTCCGATTGCTTCAGCGTAAGGGACTACAATAGGTCTGATTATCTCATCCCTATATCGGCGACCAGCCAGAGCTCCATCTCGAATGATGTAGAGGTCAGTGCGCCCGTCAATGGAGATGCCACCATACACCAACACTCCTCCACCGCCAAATCTGACACTTTCGTGCACGAACGCAGGATTATTCCTACTGCCACAGTCCCTCCAGATGAAAATACGCCTATTATCCGGATGCACAGAAAAACCGGACTCGTCAGAAAACAGAATATTGCTCCATTCATTTCTCCTCCAGTTGACATGCTCGGTTGCCCACTCCTTGCGGTCGCGACGATGACTTGATGTTAATCTAACACATACCATCGGTCGGCGAGCATACAGACCTTCAGCATGAGCCGGTTTCGGACAATCTGAGTTGAAATCGTGGTGCCTGTAGCCGAGCGAAGGTGTTGTTGGAGAAGAGTAGCGTTCATGTTTCGGTGTCTCCGAGCTGTTAACGCTAAATACCGATCTTCATTGGGCGTTGTTGCCTGTCTGCGACCTTGCCCTGGTCTTTGGCCTGCACATCCACTCTCCAAAAAATCTCCCAGATCCTGGAAATGACACTTTGTGACAATCCAATGGCTTGCGCTACTTCGGCTTGAGTTTGGTCCCCTTCTAACCTGCCAACAATTCTCCAAGCTTCTGAATCTGTCAAATGACTTCACTGAGACATCGTACTCATCGAAATAAAGCAATCACTGAATGCCGACCATCCTTGTCTTCATTCTCTTTTATCCAGCTGCAAGTCAAATTTCATTCGCTGCCGCTGAAGCTACGTTTTTGACGTCGAACTCCAAATTTGCATACTCCACTGTTTTAAAACCAGACAAATTTGCATTTGTGAGTCTCTTCTTCTATTTTCGGCAAAAAAAATTTCGTTTATATCTTTATTTTATATAAAACTTCAAATATCCTTTAATTGTTTTGAGCAGTGTACTAACAATCTGATGACTCCCCCTCCTCACACTATGTTCCTATTCTACATGAAAATATTAACTTGTGAAATAGATAAATAAATGTTATATTTCTCACCAAAATTAAAAAGTGCAAATTCATATTCAAACCCAAGTAGCGATTTGTGAAAAATGAAAGGGTTGACTGGCAATTTGTGGAAATGGCAAAGTTGAAAAGCGTTACATAAATATAGTATTTGAATAAAATTACTTTTATCACCATATAGAGCAATTTTGATAACTTTTTCACATAATCAATAGAAATATTCAAAATTTAAAGTTATTCATTAATTTCTGCCTTTATCATAAATATAGATATTCAAACTTGTTTAACTGCATTGATGTATAAACTGAAAAAAAAATAATAAGCTGTAGTATCTTGGCAAAATTAAGTCGAAAACAATTTATGTAAGATACATATATGCAAAAATCTATTTTTGTAGTTTTTAAAACTTAACTTTAATTATTCCTTATATTTTATCTGTATGACCATTTTTATCCTGAATTATGAATTTACTGATTATAAAGTGCTGGAAGAAGAATATTTTTCCTTATGTTCACTGTACATTCTATTTTTTTTCAATGTTCAATAGACACTAATTTCAAAAACTCACAATAAAATGCTAAATTTTTATTTAAAAAAAGAGTAAGAATAGTTCCAAATCACCAATTTGTGAAAATGAAAGGTTGAAAAATTGAATACATTATTAGGAAAAGCCAATTTTAGTTTTATTATATATATATATATATATGTTTGCTATCAGTATGTAGAGTATTGCTACCGTAGGCGCCATTGCAGCACTTATCAATTGCGACATATACAGTAAAACCTCTATAACGGACACTCCCGAATAGCGGACACCTCTATTTAACGGACAGTTTTCCAATCCCCACTCCCAAAACCTAAATTTTTGTATGCTTAACCTCTGAATAACTGACATTCCGAATAGCGGACACTTTATCCGGTGATAAATGGTGAAAAAATATTTTTTAAAGAGGGGAAAAAAGGAAAAAATAACAAAAAGGCCTCTCAATTTATCAGGACAGTCTGTCACAAATTTTGTGATCACAAATGAATATAGATAAAGAGCTGGGGAAGATTCCTCACCCCCCCCCCTTTACGTTCAGTGCTAAATTTAGGGGATTGCTCAGGAAGAATATCGCCCAGAGCATTGAGATGTTATCCAAGTATATTTTAAGATTTTATGCTTTTAGAGGTCAAAAAGTGCAATCCCCGCCCGGAACTCTACAATGTCCAATAACGTCATATAGAAAAAGAAATTGTATGTAATCGCAAGCAAAAGTAAATTTTTGGAAGAGATTTTTTTTTTTTTTTTTTTTTTTTTTTTGGCGAGAATATAATAAACAGTGGATAATAGTGAGCACAATTTTATTTCAATTTTATTGCTTAAAAAATAGTTTGAATTTCTGATTAATTATATAATAGAGGTTTTAGGACATATAAAAGCAAATTAATAAAACATTAAGCATTTCATAGGGATTTTTGTATCTCTGAGGTTTTCCCAATAGCGGACACCTCCGAATAGCGGACAATTTCTGCGTTCCCGGGGTGTCCGTTATTTGGAGGTTTTACTGTATATACAATTTAAATTTCATGAAAATATTTATTAATCACTAGGTGCATAATGTATAAACATTTTTAAAAACAGTAAACATTAAAATAACAATATTAAACAATATAAAAAGTCACCCGCTGGTTAAAAGCCATCACTCTTCAGCAGGCGGAATGGCTTTAACCTTCCCCCCACTATTAAAATAAAGCTTAATCAAGCAGGTTTTGTGTAATATGACAGTCTTGCATTAAATATGAAAATGACATATTTAAAAGTCACTTAAAAATCATTTCAAAGGTCACTTAAAAATCAATTCAAAGAAATAAGCTTTACTTATACATTGATGTAATGCAATCAATTATTTACACTCAATATTTTGAATCATAATAAAACCATTTAAAGAATAAGCTTTTATATTTATGAAATCTTAATTGATTATAGTATAAAATGCAAGCAACTGCCACCGTACCCCACCGTTCCGCCTGTACCCGCTTATTAGCATAAAAGATAAACTTACTGTATAAGCACGGCTCTTTAATTCCAGCAGGTGACAAAAACTTTTAACTCAAACGAAGACCATTCCACATTTCCATTATCATAGCTTTTTATGTCCGGTCGTGACATCTTTCTACATGTTTTTTCATCCACAGTCATCCTTTCTACATTGTAGACTTTGAGAAGACCGCTTCATGTAACAAGTTCCAGAAGCCGGCATTCCTTTCAGCTACGCCTCCAATCCAAAGAGTTGTCATTTATTGAAAAGTAATTTTACGTAATATCTCAAAAATTTACTCGGATAATTATTTTTATAAAATAAATTACCTAAAAACTTATAAACCAGTTTATTAACATTGAAATCATTACTGCATATTTTTCTAAATCTAATAAACTGATTTATAACTGTATTAATAAAAACTTTTTTATTTAGATTGGAAAACCAATGGGGTAAATTTATAGTATAAAAATCAAAACTGTTTCTTTTATCATATAGATCGATATTGATAGTATTGTCTGAAATATTAAAAGAAATATCAAGGAAATCTACTTTGTTATCAATATTGTTAGCTTTCTTTAATTTTAAGAAATCAGGATAAATTTTATTGTATTCATTATAAAAATCAAAATTATAAATTAATATGTCGTCAATGTATCTATACACATGTAAATGCTTATTATATTTAACTGTATAATTGTATTCATAATAAAATAAAAACAAGTTAGCAGCAGTGCTAGAATAGTTAGTTCCCATTCCGATTCCACATGATTGATTAAATATATTATTCCTATAACTAACATAATTATTATAAAAATAAAAATGACATAAATTCAAGAAAAATTCCCGATTAATATTTAGCTCTTCATTGATACAAGAAATGTCAAAAATATCTTTTAAAACATTGTTTAATGAATCTATTGTTATATTATTGAACAAATTTTCAAAATCAAAAACCTGCATGAAAAGAGGAGTGAAGTGTTTTTTGTCCAGAACCTCATAACTATTATCGATTGACCAAAAATGGCTGTTATTTTTAAATTTAAGAAAACCGTATATCCTTTTTAATTATTTTTGAAGAACAATATTAAAATCTCTATTGATACTTTTGGTTGTGCTACAAATATATCTGAATTTCTTTGGATTTTTATGAAATTTTGGAGTCATAAACAAAAAAGGTAATCTGTGATGACTAGACAGATTACCTTTGTAAATGTATTGTAAGTAGGGGGAACTGGAGTACATTGATACATGGGGCACATTGATACACCCCCTCTACCGCTCACAGGGTCATTACAGGAAATTTCACAACAGCTCCAAAAGGTGATGCTAGTGTATTCAACTACATACAGAAAATCTTGGAATGATTCAGCAGTTTGATGAAATGGGACGGGTGATTTATTGTTTTTGTTGTTCAAAAGTAAATTTGAGTTGTACAATTGAAATGCTATTATACAACTGTTCCAGTATTTTCAACCAAAATAAATACTCTCCCTGGTAAGTACAGCTACTCTTTATCAATTCCTCATTATTTATTGTTAGATATATTGTGAAGTGTTGGATTTGAGACTCATTTTATTCAAAATCGCTGTATGGGGCACATTGATACAGTTTATGACGGGGCACATTGATACAGCCTAAATCCTTTAATAGTTCATATTTTCATTATCTTTTATTATTTTTTTTACCATACACTCCTTAATCCAACCTTTTTTTCACGAAAAATTTCTAATATTAGTTTTTATTGAAGTGAAATAGCTCTAATTTCTTTATATTAGAACATTTTATAGTATTTCTGAAAACAGAAGACGTAGGAACTTACCCAGCATCTAGTGCTTGTAGAACTAATATAAAAGAAAAGGACGCCATTCTGGCAAATCTCGAATTTATATCGATTCTCCAGAGAAAAAAGTATTTTCGACATGAGAAATGTTAAGTAAGAGAAACAAACTGCAGAACAGAAAATGATACTTATATTATAAACAGAATTTTTAATATAATTATCCTTTATTTTCTGTTTATGAACCTATTTATAAACAGAAAAACTGGTAATTTTTTCATCTTTCATAAGAAAGAAGATAATGCTGGGGTTGAAGTGCTAGATATGACAAAGTTACCACAGCCAACAATCAGACAAGAAACAGCCAGAACATCAGGTCATAATATATTTAATTTTGATTGCTTTAATATTGCTTAAAAATAAATTGTGGGTGATTTGAATTTTTATAAATAAATATAAAATGATTTTCTACCTCATTTTTTATGAAAAATATGCATTGGTATTATTTTGTCGTCATTTTTCTTAAACGTATCAATCTGCCCCGGGGATGGGGCACATTGATACAAATGACTTTTTTTGATTTTTTTAAAATTACATGCAAAAATACTATATAAAACAATGATTGTACATTTTTATAACATACTACACAAGTTTTGCTATCACCTCATGGAAAAAAAACTTGAATTTTCTCCTTTCTTGACACCAAAAAAAATCTTAGAAAAAAACTGTATCAATGTACCCCAGTTCCCCCTATGTATTGTATTGTATTGTAAATGTATATGATTTATGTAATAAATTTAATAATATGATTGTGATAAATAGAGGCAAAATGGGTTCACATCGTTTTAGCAATATTTTTAACAATATTGTTCCTGATACTTGGTTAACAGATTTAGAAGAAAAATTTGTATTGACTTACAGTATTAAAATGGTAAAAACTGAAGTTTTTAAATTGAAGATTAAAACATTGAAGAAATTGAAATTTACATTGGATAAGTTTAAATTTAAAAATTCACAATTTAAAGATTTAATTTTTGACTTAATAAATTTTAAGTTAATGAATAAGTTAAATAGTGACAAGGATAAACTATATTTTAAGATAAAATTTCAGCAAAAGTCGTATGATAATTTGAATTTCAATAAAGTTTTTAATGATAATTATAATCTTTTTCCAATTAAGAATTGCTTTATTACTGTGGCTTTTAATTATAACAGACCATTTAGTGGTAAAATATTTTATTATAGACAAATTGCTGAAGGTGATGTGGATTCGGTTATAAATTGTTTTTGCAACAGTGGAGATTATGATGACTGGATTGATAATTTTCATAAGCATGTCATTACTGGTGATTTAAATATAATTCCTAGTAGTAATATAAGATATTTAATGAACTTTGGAACCAAATTTAGATTGAATGAAAAAATTAGTATGAAATAGGCTTTGGTAATTTTTAATGAGGATATTGATAATTTTATTAAACAGCAAAGTTATGAGAATAGTTTACCTTTGGAAGCTTTTTTTGATTGGAGAGATAACGTAGTTAAATATTTTAAATCAAGTTTATCTACATTTTTAAATAGTGATAGATATGAATACCAAAAGCTTAATAAAAATGATTATAAAGATATTGAGGATTTGCAGAATAAATTTGTTTTTGTCACAGTGGATAAAGCTGCGAACAATTATGCTGTTATATGTAAAAAAATTTATACTGATACAGTAATTAATGAATTACAAAATGATAGTTTTTACACTAAAATTAATGAAAATTTAAACCCCATTCATAAAAAATTTATTGCTTTTCAAAAGAAATGTAAAACTTTATACTCTTATAATTTCAATCTGTCTAGTCATCACAGATTACCTTTTTTGTTTATGACTCCAAAATTTCATAAAAATCCAAAGAAATTCAGATATATTTGTAGCACAACCAAAAGTATCAATAGAGATTTTAACATTGTTTTTCAAAAATTATTAAAAAGGATATACGGTTTTCTTAAATATAAATTTAAAAACAACAGCCATTTTTGGTCAATCGATAATAGTTATGAGGTTCTGGACAAAAAACACTTCACTCCTCTTTTCATGCAGGTTTTTGATTTTGAAAATTTGTTCAATAACATACCAATAGATTCATTAAACAATGTTTTAAAAGATATTTTTGACACTTTTTGTATCAATGAAGAGCTAAATATTAATCGGGAATTTTTCTTGAATTTATGTCATTTTTATTTTTATAATAATTATGTTAGTTATAGGAATAATATATTTAATCAATCATGTGGAATCGGAATGGGAACTAACTATTCTAGCACTGCTGCTAACTTGTTTTTATTTTATTATGAATACAATTATACAGTTAAATATAATAAGCATTTACATGTGTATAGATACATTGACGACATATTAATTTATAATTTTGATTTTTATAATGAATACAATAAAATTTATCCTGATTTCTTAAAATTAAAGAAAGCTAACAATATTGATAACAAAGTAGATTTCCTTGATATTTCTTTTAATATTTCAGACAATACTATCAATATCGATCTATATGATAAAAGAAACAGTTTTGATTTTTATTCTATAAATTTACCCCATTGGTTTTCCAATCTAAATCAAAAAGTTTTTATTAATACAGTTATAAATCAGTTTATTAGATTTAGAAAAATATGCAGTAATGATTTCAATGTTAATAAACTGGTTTATAAGTTTTTAGGTAATTTATTTTATAAAAATAACTATCCGAGTAAATTTTTGAGATATTACGTAAAATTACTTTTCAATAAATGACAACTCTTTGGATTGGAGGCGTAGCTGAAAGGAATGCTGGCTTCTGGAACTTGTTACATGAAGCGGTCTTCTCAAAGTCTGCAATGTAGAAAGGATGACTGTGGATGAAAAAACATGTAGAAAGATGTTACGACCGGACATAAAAGGCTATGATAATGGAAATGTGGACTGGTCTTCGTTTGAATTAAAAGTTTTTGTCACCTGCTGGAATTAAAGAGCCGTGCTTATGCAGTAAGTTTATCTTTTATGCTAATAAGCGGGTAGAGGCGGAAGTGTGGCAGTTGCTTGCATTTTATACTATAATCAATTAAGATTTCATAAATATAAAAGTTTATTCTTTAAATGGGTTTATTATGATTCAAAATATTGAGTGTAACTAATTGATTGCATTACATCAATATATAAGTAAAGCTTATTTCTTTGAATTGATTTTTAAGTGACCTTTGAAATGATTTTTAAGTGACTTTTAAATATGTCATTTTCATATTTAATGCAAAACTGTCATATTACACGAAACCTGCTGATTAAGCTTTATTTTAATAGTGGGGGGAAGGTTAAAGCCATTCCGCCTGCTGAAGAATGATGGCTTTTAATCTGCGGGTGACTTTTTATATTGTTTAATATTGTTATTTTAATGTTTACTGTTTTTAAAAATGTTTATACATTATGCACCTAGTGCTTAATAAATATTTTCATGAAATTTAAATTGTATATATATATATATATATATATATATATATATATATATATATATATATATATATATATATTACCATGATCTATGAACTCTTAACCATTATTAATGTTATTTTTTAAATAACTTGTAGCTGAAATGATTTATTATTTTTTACCTTTACAATAAATGTTAATCTTAGGATTGTTTATTATACTTATATACACTAGATCTTTATAACGAAAACCAAAATATGCAACATTTTATGTTATATAGATAAGTTCCCATAACATTAAAATTTATGTAGCACTTATAAATATGACCAAATATATCCGAAACAAATCAATATACATTAAAAGATCTTTATATTAAAGCCCTTAGAATAAATAATGCGGATTATAAATTTTAGCATAATATAGGTATATAATGCAAACATTCACTTATTGTTAAATTATCTTATAAAAATTATCCAAACATGCCTAAACAAAATCATTACGTTAGTTATTCCAAAATTTTTACGTTTAATAATAGCAATATTTTCAATAACAAAATCTTAAAATTTAATCCTATAAAGAATGTCAATATTTCTATAATATGGATTGTAATTCTTAAGTACAAAATTCATTGTTTACTTTTATTAGCTGTGCACTAAATAAAATTATGTTACAAAGATCTTCCACTGTATATCTAAATTTATCTCTTCATCCCCTCTCTCTCCACACACACAAAAAAAGTGTTTTTCTAGCACGATTTAGTTGAAAGCAATAAATCAACTTTAATCACCACTACATTAAAACTGAATAAAATTTCCTTTATATTATTAAATTCAAACTTTAAATTTGCAATTATTTTAAAATAAAATTTATATTTTACTTTTATGGCTGTCTTTATTCTGAATCAGTCTAAACTACAGAACTGGGAGATAAACATTTAGTTGAGATGTTTTTCATTACATAAACACAAATTCTAGCAGATAATGGATAAAAATTATATGCTTTATTTAGCAACTATTTTTAATGGAAATATAAAACTGAAAGTGCAACTGAAATGACCATTTAAACAGTTAAATATGTTATAAACAATGTCTTTAAATTAAGCAAGAAAAGCTATTCTGGAACTAAAATTTTAATACTATTTTTCAACATTTATAATATATTCATACGCATATTAGGTAATATTAAGTATTCATATTCATATTAAGTAAAAATAAAACCTTTTAATTTTTAATATGCATATATTTTGAAAACATGTAATATTTTATTTTTACTAAGATGAATATATAAGAGATTTAAATATCACCATAAATTTAAAATATTTCATTAAAATTGTAATTTTTGATAGAATTTATAAGTACAATTTTATAAACTCTTTCTTCTAAGATAAAAATTTACAATGATTTTAAAAGGTTTGTAAATTTATTTTACAAATTGTATTGTATTGAAATATTTCAAATATGTGACAGTAGGTTTAAAAGTGATAAAACAATTATTTTAAAAGAACTCCTAGAAAATTAAATAAAAACTTACCATGTATAACAAATAAATTTTATTAATCAGAAAAAATAACTGAACTTTATTTACAAATTAATAGTATTATTATTTATAATATAACAAGCAAATTTTCAAAATCTATTTTCTTGTGTATCGTCTTTTTCTTTGGAAAGTCTTTCAAACTTAATCGAGAAATCCTGCAACCACCCTCCAAGGCAAGTAGTGATAGAAGTGATTTCTGCTCCTTCAAACTTCATTTCTATACTCTCTAGAAAAATAAAATGAACAACAATCTCAATCCCACGAAATAAATTTTAGATATAACAACTTATAATCTGCTAACTTATTCTATCTTTTTAACTTCACAAACTAATCAGAAATCAGGGATTTGGATTTATTCACCAAAAGTTATAGTTCGAAAATGAAATATTCTTACCTTATTATATTACTATCTTATAGTTAGTGCTAAAATCACACAGTATTCACAACACATTGTTTTATGATTTTATAAATCAGAACATAAAATTGACCACCAACTGCATTATGCAGTGATACCCGGTTGAAAGAGCAAACTTACAACATTAAATTTTCTCCTGACCTCCCCCCCCCCTCATTACAAAATTTTAATTCAAAAAGATATTTTCCAATTAAAGTGAATTTTTAAAACACGATTTAATTTAACACTTTGATAACTAAAATTCTTTTTGGAAGTAATAAAAGTAAAAATAGTTAAAACACAAGTTTTTAAGCATTTAAAGTTTATCTTTAAAATCTCATCTAATTTCAATGAGTACAGTTTATATTGTATTTTTTTTTTAATTTAATAGTATTTGTTCTACTTAACTTTTAAAATATAGCAATAAGGGAAAAAATATTTAAATTGTTATGCAAGATTTCTAAACTACCCCCCTCCCAAACACATAATCATAAATTACTATATATACTCGCATGTAATTTCTTTTTTCTAAAACTGGCCCCGTCACATAATTGTTTTTCCTAAAACGGTCCATTTTACAAAATTATTTTTCATAAAAGAGATGATGAAACCTTTTGATAAAACACACCTCTTCGAAAAATTTCATTGCATAAAAACATTTTTTCATTTTGTTAGTTTTAAAATGTTGAATTTGCACACAAATCAAGTTTATTAAAAAGGAAAACTTTAACAGGAGTTTTTAAAGAAGTTATTAATAAATGCTGGTTTGAATTTGAATAACATAATCATTTTTCACTATAAAATGTTATTTCTCACAAAGATAATAAATTTATCAAAATAACTTTTACTTTCACAAAATGGGCGCCTGAAATAAAAAACCTGGATCAACTCCTGGAGATATGCCAAAAGCTATTTTAATTACAGAGGAACTCCACTTATATGATACCCAGCCAAAACATATAACTGGAGTTAGCTATATTTTGTAATTTTTAAATTTATTGTGACATAAACATGGTATTAAATTCTATTTTATATTAAACTTTCTTCTCTTTTATTATATTTCTTAATTTTATAGGAAAAAAGGAAACTATTTTATAAATATGAAAACTTACTTATTAATAGAAGTAACAGTAATCAACTATTTTTGCAGTTATGCAAATTTTGTCATAAAAATTTTCAACTGTAAGTTGCATTTTGCTGACTAGTAATATTTTCTCCAATTCCCCACCACTATTTATTACAATTATGTAAATTAAGACAATTTAATATATGATAGTTGTCTATTTTTTTTAATACTAACAGAAGTAAATTGTACATATAAAACAACTAAAATAAATACAGTAGAATTCCTCAAATCTTCAAATGCCTAAAATCCACATATTTTTACAAATGTAAACATTAAAATATATTTCAGATGTAGGGGCAAAATTCCAGAATTTTTTAGTTGTATTTCATTTCGTATGTGTTTTAACATGCAATTTCCTTAATAATACAGCTGGACTTGTAGTTATCCATGAAGGAACATAGATTTATTTTTCTATTAAATGAAGATATTGCTGATATCACTATCTTTTTACGAAATATATTCATATAATAATCAAGCTTTTTTATTATTATGTTGATTTTGAAGTTAATTAATAGAGAGTATTTCTCATAAGGATGATTTCATTAAGTATTTCAAACTAAATATATCTTTTTTTTTATAAATATTCAAATATACATTACTAGTTAATAATTATTTACTTGATTTTTAGTTTTAATATTTTAACCAGTTTTAAAATTATCTTAATAACATTTTACTGTATTACAATCATTTATTATAATTTTTATGCATTGAAATTATTATTTTTTTTTAATGTAAAAACACGACCAGAAATACGTGAAATTTTAAAATCTGCACAACCTCAAGTCCCAAGTTATGTGGATTTGAGGGAGTATTGTGTGTATACATATATCAAATTTATCAGACATATAAATTCAGAACAGATAAGTTTGTTGTCTGCAAATTGAACTTGACGATTTCCCCACAAAATGCCATTTTTGAAAAGAATTAATAATCATACTCTGAGGTTGCAATATGACAGTTATTTTCAAAACTGAAATTATTTTAATGGCAATTTAAAAAAGTTAATCTTTTAAAGTGATTGCTCATTTCATATAGTATCTACATATAGAAAACCAGACAATAAAACTCAGTAAAAAGGAATATCACTTATATTATGCAATTTTTTAAAGTTAATTATGAGTAGGGCAATTTTTTTCTTAAGAGAGAATTTTAATTTTAAGGAACTAATATATCAAATGTGAAAATATATAAAACTGAAAAAGTATACTAAATAAATAATAGAAAAAATATTGCATTTTATTTGTCAATTTAAAGATTTATGAAGCGGATTATTATGAAACTTGTTGTTACAACGACGAATTTTACTTAAAGAATATATTAGTTTTAATATTCTCCAAGTGCTTCTTAAAATTATTTAAATCTGGTGCCACTTTGTATAAAACCGGAAAACACAAATCTATCTGTATCAAAAAATTTTAATAATACTCAAGAACAACTGTTATGAAAAGTCCACATAAATTATTTATCAGTAATTTTTGCGAAGTGCCCACTTTGACAGCTTTAAAAAAATATATTTAGCCTTTATCCAAAAATGAATAAGCACAATATATAGATTCTAAATAACAAAAAACTGTCAATTGAATGCATTTGAGAGCAAAACTGGATTTAAAAATGAGTCATAAAATAACCAATTTGTTATTTGAATACATCCTCAATTATTTCATCATGATCGCTTTGGGAAATTTTGTGCGAAGTGCCCATTTTGGCAGCCTTTTTTTGAAATATATTATGCCTTTATAAAAAAAAAAACTGACCAATCCGTCTCACTATATAGTTTCTAAATAAAATGACCTGTAAATTGGATGCGTTTGAGAATAAAAGTGGAATTAAAAATTACTCAGAAAAAACGCAATTTGTTATGCTTCCTCAATTTTTCAATCACTATTACTTCGGGAAATTCTGTTCAATGTACCTTTTTGGTAGCCTTTTGAAAAAAATATTCTGCCTTTATGAAAACACTGGCCAATACGTCACATTATATAGTTACAAAATAAGAGGATCTGCCATTTGGATGCGTTTAAAATCAAAAATGAATTTAAAAATGAATCAGAATATAAACAGTTTGGATTTGAGGTTTTTTTCTCCAACTCCTATGTTTTTAAAATTTATTTTTGATATAAGAAGTGGTCCTATGAAAAACTTGTTAATATAAAAGTTGTAGATATTATTAGGAATATGTAAAATAAATTTAATTAGATTTAATCGCTTAAAAATTGACGGAGTTATGGATTTTTTTCTTTTTTCACCCCCCTTTTTCTTTTCGTTTTTAATTTTTTTTCATTGGTAAAAGTTGGTCCTATCAAAAACTTATAAAAGCAAAAGTTTTAGATAATGGTGAGTACAATTATAAAACAATTAGTTGGATTTGATATCTTAAGAATTGACGAGGTTATGAATTTTTTCCCCAAAAACCCTGTTTTTTTTCGCCCCTTGGTTCTATTTTTAAATTTATCAAAAATCTGTCATGCATACACTTTTAGCCCATTTTTTAGAAGTAATATAAACTTTAAACTGATTAGATATCTATTTTAATTAAGAAGTTATCGCGTTTTTTCGGTTTTAACAAAAATCCTCCCTATTAGAGGTCTGCACGGGCCGAAATTTCCAGGCCCGGGCCCGACCCGAAAGTCAAAATTTCGGCCCGGGCCGAACGAAAGAAATATTGACCCGACCCGGCCGGCCCGAAAGTTAAAATTTCGGCCCGAGCCCGGCCCGACCCGAACGAAAAAAATAATGGCCCGACCTGGCCCAGCCCGAAAGTTAAAATTTCGGCCCGAGCTTGGCCCGGTCCTGAAAAAAGTTTAAAATTCGGCCCGAACCCGGCCCGGCTCGAGTGAATTTCTACAGAACATTGATCTTTAATCTTATGGAAGAGTTCTGACCAAAAAAAGTTATATTAGTCTTTTTTCCATGTTTATAATCTCCATTTATGCAGAAGTGCCGTAGGCTGCGATATTTATGCTTTTAAATGAATATTTGTTTGTTGTATGTAAATGTTTCAGTTATCACTAGTATTATTAATCCATATTCCCTGTAATGGAGACAAAAAATCAAAAAAGCGGTACATGGTAAAATTTCCAAAGACGAAATCGCTTTGGAACGAAAAAAAATGCATTCCCTTCTTAACAGATGTAAATGTTTAATACATTTTTTTCTCTCGTATTGTTGTATTCATTTTGCATGGATGAACATTTTAAAAGAAACTTTCAGTTTTCAGTTAAAAAAAAAAAAAAAAAAAAAAAAAAAAAAAAAAAAATCCGTCATAATCATGTTTTTTTTGTGTGTGTATGTGTGTGTTTAATTCTATTTTAAAACGCCTAGTAATCTACGATTCTTTAAAAGGAATAAATTCTAATGTTTAATTGTAAAATAATGACGGCTTAAAAGTATATGCTTTTTTTGCAGAAATTTTTGGACAAAGCCAAATATTACTGATTTATAAAAAGTTGAGAAAAGGATTTTCATATGGGAAGATTCAATAGGAACTGATTATTTTGGTCCATGAAAACTAGGAAGAATGGAATCAGTCTCGGCTTCGTACGGAAAAAAAAATTAGGCCCGGCCCGATACTCCAGCAAAAAAATTAAGGCCCGAGCCCAGCCCGGCCCGAAATGATTAGTGACTAGGCCCGGCCCGAAAGGATTAGTGACTAGGCCCGGCCCGGCCCGACTGATATTATTGGAAATCGGCCCGAGCCCGGCCCGCGGGCCGGGCCGGGCTCGGCCCGTGCAGACCTCTACTCCCTATTTCCACCCCCTTGGTCCGATTTTGCCCATTAACGAACTCGACCGAGATTTTATGTCCCTTGATTTTATGTAAAAGTATGAAGAAGATCTGAGCATAGTAATGGAAGTTATCGTGTCTAGAAGAAACTGATATATGGGTGATTCTCAAAATAGGGGACAATTTCAAAAGTGAAATCTTAAAAAAATTACTGTTAGCAAAATTTCTGAAAAAAATAAGTGTTGTTAATATAATATTAGGTATACTTAATATGTAGTCAGCAGAGCTAAATATTTAAAAATTAACTTTTAAAAAAATAATTAGTATTTTTGAGCCATGCTAATGACAAAACAAATTGCATGGAATAAATATATTAAGAAATTTTTATTTTCATCCTGTTTAAATAATTTTTTCTATACTTATTAGCCTTCCTTTTCAGCAAATGGTTTCCATTTTTACATATATACATATAAGGAGAATAAAAACATTACCAAAGAGCAAACTTTGTTTACATGAGCAACATTCTGACACTAACAATGTAAGAAGCTGTCTCAGTGATTTTCTGACAGATTTAATGCATATTTTAGGGCTAATAAATGTAATACCTAAATTTATATGTAAAATTAAACTTTATAAAGGATACAATGCAAGCACTGGTTACATTTATGCACATAGGAGTCTTTAGCATAGACAGAAAATCCATGCTAATGACATTGATATTTGTCCATGCTAATGACAAATTTTAATTTAAATAAGATTATGAGCCATAATATAATCACAATGAAATAGTCCTTTCTGGGGCTTTTTAAAACACAAAAGCTCTATGCAAATAAGTAAAATAAAAATTTTGGCTATAAAATAAACATGAAAATTATTATCCATTCTAATGACATACAATGGATGTACTCCTCTAATATTCAACTTCTTTTCTTAAAATACAATACATGCTTCTATTTTCAGGCTGGGATAAAATGCCTACTTGTTGCCATGGAGAAACTTTATATTTTAAAACTATTGTCATATGTGAAAATGAAATTTTGATTAATAACCAGCTGTTCTAGTATGACCTTGTTTTGAAAATGGAATATGGAGGACAAACTTTAATTCTTTTTTTATATACTATAATTTTATTTTTAAAAAGAAATTTATTGGATAAATCCTCTCCTTGATTAATTTAAAGAAAGAATAACATTTGTTTTATTTTATAAACATGATATTAACTCTTGAAAAATGCTAGTATACACAAGGCACAGCTGCTGTGGACATCCATGCTAATGACATTTTGAACATTTATTCTGTTATTTTAAGGTGTTTTTAACTAAAAAGTGAGTAATTCTTGAGTGCAAATAATGAATAATATTAAGACAAACATATCTAAATGTAAAAACATGACAGAAAACCTCTCAATTTTTTTTGTATGCCGAAAGACATAAATTGTCCCCTATTTTGAGAATCACCCATATATATATGTGCGTGTGTGTATATATATATATATATATATGAACTTTTTTACTAATGGTAGTTTTGAGGTCTTGGGGGTTATGATCGGTGTAGATCTGCAAAAATATTTCAGAAATTCCAACATGGGAGAGAATGCAATAGGTAGTATTTCATACAAAATCTACATAAAAAGGAGCATTTCAGTTTCAAAAACGGAAAGGTCATAAGAATAAATTTTACGTGAAAAAATGGAAAGATACGGCAATTTTGCTGCCAGCACCTTTTACGCTTTTTTACTGGAGTTTACTATTACAGTGAAGAATATACGCGTTCATAAGGATGTTTTTGATACATGAATCCTTAAAACGTGTAAATATATCGAAAGCGGAAAGTCAAAAATTCTTTTTGTTATAATATATTTTTCTTTAGAAAGCTGGAAATAAAAATATAAAAACAAAATTTACACAAATATCTAAACCATAATGTACTTTAAGAAATAGACATCCTTTAGAATTATATTTTTTGTAAAAGAATAACTTTCGTTTTATCTGTAAAGTCAGAAAAAAATAAACTTTATTTTTAAATCCCACATAACTGTTTTTGGGGTTTTACGTCTTTTGGCGTATTACTAACAAGTCAGCAACAGATATACAGATGCGAATGACATATATTCTAGAAATCCAATATATAAAGTGTTATTTCAAGTAAAGAGTGTCTAGACATAGGATGAGATATAATCGTACAAAAATACTAAAAGATAAAAACTGACATAATCTTAATTTCCCTTTAAAACTCTATATATGAAGTAATTTTTATTCGTCAAATTTAAGTTGAAATTATAAATTTTGTCTCTTTATTTGAGATTTCTTTGTTTGCAACATTTTATACAGTCAATCACAAAAATCTACACACATCCATCAAAATAGAGCTTTCACCAAAACTACTCGAATTTAGAAACAAAAAAGCACATTAGTCTATTACACTTTCTTAAAAAAATACTTTCCAATTCTTAGTAAAAGTTTAGAAATGATAATTATTAGCAAAATTTGATAATATACTAACATCAGCCTGTCAGAAATATCTAAGGAAGTTAGAGGAGGTTTTATATAGGGAAGATACATTGAAAAATTTTCTCAATAGATAGAACTAACAGCCATTAAAAACACATATAAAAGCTTCTTTTATTTGCAGAAACCTTTATTAACTGGACAGAATAATGAACAACTAAAACATTCTGTTTTATTTTAATTTTGAAAATTTTTGGAATGTCAATGTAATTTTTTTTTTCAAAAACTCATTTTTTTTTCATAGTCCTTACTGTGAAGATATTATCTCATACATTTTATGATTTATAAATCGCATTTCTTGGGTCAGTACTAAAAAGTAGAACACCATTTTACAGCTGCATTTATTCAATGTGCTGGAAAATACAATACGGCATGATTGGGAGAAATGATGCATTAGTACTGGGGAAAAATAGTACACTTGATGCAAATTAATATAAAACTGTAATATTCATTATATTTTTACTATAAGAGCTATTGAAATTGGCAAGGAGGATTAATTATTAAAGCTGTTCCCAAATTACCTATTCAAACAAACATTTAAACTATATATAAAAAGACTGGAATTTATCCTTTTAATTTTAAATGTTTTGACGATCCTGACTTTTTTACCCTCAACATCTTTTTGAGATAATTTCGAAGAAATCAGTGAGTTAAATATGAATCAATTATCTACTGACATGATACCTGATAAATTTATCGATGAATATATAGGATCATCATACCAAGATTACAAGTCTCTTGAAAATCCCCAAAAAAGGTTCAATCACAAAGGACGGAAAACGTAAAGAATTATATTCAATATTGAACGATACGAAGAGAAACGAGTAAGAAAAATCATGCGTTAAGCATAGATTATGAAGCACTTTCCAACACTTAATGAAATCTTTAACAACGTTATTTAGGGAAATAGTAGTGTATAGTAAAATATACCCAAATATGTATTCCAGTACTTTTGAACAGTACTGTATTTCATATGTCAGTTGATATAATGGGAAAATTTAGTTTAGCAAGAAAATACCCAGTAGCTTGAAATTTCATTTTTCAGCAATTCATACTATTAGATGGAAACATATTTGAATACTTTTGTTCAGCCCTGTTGTTTACATTGTACCTTTATTACACGTCAGCATTAGGCTAAAATTTATTGCAAACTAAAACACTTTTAAAACAACTGAAATCACATTCTCATAAATTATCATTCATAGGCGTCCATGTACCGAATTCTTTGCGTGGCTCTGTATATCCTTTTATTTATATTCTGCAAACATTTATCAGTAAATTGAATGAAGCTCAGCGTAAAAATGCATGGCTTATTTAAGAACCACGTTTAAATAATTTACGCTCATATTCAGTAACTTTGGTGAGCTGTTTTGGGTAGCCCTGTATATCAACTATAACATTTATACACATCATATAATGTGCATATATTTACCAAAATATAAACGCGCATATCATAATTAAAATGCATTTCATCCCTCCATCAGCCATCATCGGACACATATACGGTACTTCGGAAAGAATATACTATTTGAAATATTTTGTGTGGCCCTGTAAATGCTATGTACTTCATATTATGCAAGACAGTAGCGTAAAATTTATATTAAGCTTCAGTGACATATATAAATTTTATTATACATGAAACAGCTTAATATATTTAAAATATGTCACCCACAATTGCCCCTTTTACCATTATCTAATGGAATTCTTTTGTGTGGCCCTGTAAACGAATAATAGCTACATTTTCACCTTATATTTTATAGAATGCATATTTTAATATGTTTGACAGGGTATAACATCTTTAAAATTCCTTTGAAACGATTTTTCCCCATAGGCCCTAATGTAATGGGAAACTTTTGATTCGCTCTGTAGATAAACTAATCATGGTAGAAACTTCATTTTCGATAGGACTTGTGCTAGGGTAAACGTCAATAACGTCCTAAAAAATCCGAGTATATTAACGATTTTTCCCCATGGGCCGTAATGTAACGGAAAACTTTTGATTCGCCCTTTAGGTAATCTAATCATGGTAGAAACTTCATTTTCAATAGGGTTCGTGCTAAGGTAAACGTCAATAACGTCCTAAAATTTCATGGCAATCCGAGTATATTAACGATTTTTCCCCATAGGCCGTAATGTAATGGAAAACTTTTGATTCGCCCTGTAGATAAACTAATCATGGTAAAAACTTCATTTTCAATAGGGTTCGTTTTAGGGTAAACGTCAATAACATCCTAAAATTTCATAACAATCCGAGTATATTAACGATTTTTCCCCATAGGCTGTAATGTAATGGGAAACTTTTGATTCTCTCTGTAGATAAACTAATCATGGTAGATACTTCATTTTCAATAGGGTTCGTGCTAGGGTAAACATCAATAACATATAAACATTTCACAGCAATCCGAGTATATTTACGGGAGTTACAGCGCGGACAGACGGTCATCCGGCCAGACGGACAGACATTTTAAAAAATATTACATCATAATGTATAAAAACTCCCTGGCAAGGATATCAATCCTCCTCAGTACTGGTGTGGTTTGATACAAAAATAACCATTCAAAATTGTATTTGATTTTTTTTATGATTATTTTTAAAATTCATAATATTTTTCATTAATAAATGAAATATTACTCTATGAGAAACACGAAAAAGTTGCGCAAAAAAGCATTCTAAGGATTATAAAAAACTATTGAAAAAATAGTGTATTATACCTCCCTTACCTCTTCTATTTACAACTGATTGACTATTAAGAAAATTTGATAATGAATCTTTTATAATTACAATTTTTAATTTTATAAGTCACGTAAAGTTTTGTTAAGCTTACCTTCATTTCCTAAGACAGTCGAAGTATTTAATTTTGTGTAAACTGTTGTATATAATGTAAAAGATGAGTCAAAGAAAAAAAACATCATTAATCTCTTGCGGCGCGGTGGTATATCTAGGAAACCACTTCATTCTCAAATGCCACATTGGCACCGGAATTTCGTTAAAAAAATCGATTTATTGAATGAGTGAAATATAGCTTTCTCTTATTTACAGATAAAGTTTTTTTCAAAATGCGATGTTAGTCATTGATTTCAAGAAGCAATAATTTTGTTTTTCGCTGCAAAGAGTTAAAACAGCGTTGTTTGGTAGTAAATATAAGAGACGAAAATAAATTTTATGGCAAGATTGCCGAAAATAAAATTACATGGGGCAACGGGGCCATTATTTTGCAATGTGACCCTAGAGGTTCCGTCAATTCAGCTTAAAAAAAGTTAAAGTTTAGTGTAATGAATGTCCGAATCTTTGTAAATGTATTAAATTAGTTTCTTTCTTACAGGCAAATATTTTCAAAATAACATTTTAATGTCTAAAATTAATATACATATTTCATCTATTTTTTATGGGTCCAGTTGCTTCATTTTTATGAGGCACCTGGTAGATCTATGTTCCACACACATTTGTATTTTTTAATATAGGTTATCAGGTCCTGTTTATAAAAGCGCAAATAACATAAAAAAAATAAATCATGTGGATCATTTAAATTATATATCAACTAAAGAGCGTTATAAGGGAAACATTTGCTATCAATTTGTTTAATTCAAGCACTAATGTAAAATTGTTAGATTTATTTATATAAAAAACTTAAGAATTAAGTAAGTATTTATATACTTTAGCATAGGTAATGAAATGTATGTGGGTATTTTAGAGAAAAAATAAACAAGACAAATCTATGACCAAACGGGTATGTCCCTCTCTAAAAATATACCTCTCTTTATCTGTATCAAAAAATTTCAAGGTTTAACTATCTCACATAAGAATTTTTGTTTAATGCCCGCTGACATACTTTTTAAAATTTTAACTATGTCAATTATTATGTAAATTTAATAATATATTGTATTATTTCCTTTACTGTCATTAAAAAACAATAGACAAATTAATTTACCGTAGTAAGAGCAAATCAAAAACGTATTTATAACTTATTATGCTGGGGTAACTGTAAACTACATGGTTCAGTTACCTCTGAGTACCAATTATATCATTCTTGAAAAATTTATGGATTAACTGGAACATCGGTCTGTCATT
Source organism: Maratus speculifer (assembly GCA_964019185.1). NCBI lineage: Eukaryota > Metazoa > Arthropoda > Arachnida > Araneae > Salticidae > Maratus > Maratus speculifer. The sequence continues at coordinate 77,190,117 of OZ025294.1, forward strand.
TGATACATAAAGTAAAAATGTAGAGATAATTAAAAATAGAATTGTAATCATATGTCTAGTCTTTTAAAAAAGTGATTTTTAATAAAAGTACTCATTGTATTTTAATAAAAAGCCGAAGAAGATCAATCAATTTGACGTTGTTTTTAAAAAATGAAGGCCAAATTTTCGTTAACTAATCACAGAAAAGGCAGATCTATAAATGCATTAATATACGTTGTTTTTAGAACTAGAAATAGGGGGGAAATGTTCACAATAACTAAAACTTAAAAGTCATCAATGGTCTTTTATAAAATAGACTATAGTCCATTTACCTAGTGGGTCTATTTGCCCCAGCCTACCTTACATGCAAAATCCGTGTTAACATGCAAACTATACTTAAATATTATAATTTACTTGGTAATGTGCTCACCAATTCTCGATGTAATAAATCAAGCACATTGTGATGACAAGTGGTAAGAACGTGCATCCAGAAACTGTTTGTAGAGGTCATCGACCGACAGAGGAAGCTGAAGGACCATAATGTAAGAATTATTATTAAAAAAAATTAATGATAATCAAGCACATTGTGATCACAAGTGGCAAGAACGTGCATCCAGAAACTGTTTGTAGAGGACATCGATCGACAGAGGAAGCTGAAGGACCATAATGTAAGAATTATTATTAAAAAAATTAATGATCTGCAATAAATCAAGCACATTGTGATGACAAGTGGTAAGAACGTGCATCCAGAAACTGTTTGTAGAGTTGTAGAGTTCTTTGATCGACAAGTTTAATAATAGAATTCCCGAAAGGAAAAATCTCACTTCATCGGCCAAAAAAAAAAAAAAAAAAAAAAGGCTTAATTTTGGATCTATAAAATAATGCCAAGACCTTTTACTAAACCCTCATGTAGTGTTCATTTCGATATTCTTTATTTCAAATATGCAGAGCTTCTAGCTTCCTACCAATATTTTTTATCTGAAAATATTCTTTTATTTAATTGGAACAGTTGAACGATTTAACAGAACAACAATAACTTTAAAACATTAGTGGTGTAAAACACTTTCCAACACTTCCTGAAATCTTTGACAAAACTTCATTATTTACGGAAATAAAGTTACTGTCTGTAGCCAAATATGTTTTCCAATACTTTTGAACAGCCCTGTATTTGATCTGCCAGTTGAGATATGTACTACAAAATGAGGAAATTGGCTGAAGCCGCCAATGCTCTTCCAATTGAACTATCCCGGACACGAACAGGTCCGGAATTTTTTCTCCCAAAATGGAAATTTACACCTGTTATAATTAATTTACCGATTTAATAATAATCGTGCTTAAAATTAATCTAATGTAATTTCATATGCAGCGATTTTCTGCAGTTCCATTTATTGAACTTCGATTTATTCTGTTGAGCTGATCCAGAGTATCAGACCAGATTAAGTGGTCGTTGAGGTTATTTGGGTGAAATATTACTCCAGTGTTCGTGTCCGGGATAGCTCAGTTGGAAGAGCATTGGCGACTTCAGCCAATACATCCCTGGTTCGAATCCTGGACCCGACTTTTTTTCACTCAAAATGGAAATTTACATCTGTTATAATTAATTTACCGATTTAATAATAATGATGCTTAAATAGCTGATAGCTATTTATTTCACTGTATATTTTACAGAATGTATATTTTAATATACACTGTAAATGCATATAAATTTTAATATGTTTGACAGGGTTTAACATCTTTGAAGTTCATTTAAAACGATTTTTTCACATCGGCCGTAATGCCATGGTAAACTTTTGACTGTCCCTGTAAATAAACTAATACTTCTAGAAACTGCATTTAAAATAGGGTATGTTCTAGAATAAACCTCAATAACGACCAGGGCAATCCGAGTATATTTACGGGAGTTAGAGTGCGAAAAAATTGCCAGACGGACAGCCAAACCGAAATACTAAACACTTTTCATTTTTGTTGGAAAGTGTTAAAAATCAAGTTAAATTTTTTTTCGTCCTTCATATTTTTCAGCCACAGTAACATAATGTGCGATATATATTAACCTTATATGTTGAAAATAATTTTTACAAACAAATTTAAATGCAGCTGTAGACTTTTAAATAAGGAAGCCTTACGATTCCTATTTAATTTGGAGTTATATTAAATAGAAATTTATTTTTTTTTTTGTCTTTTAATAACATAATAATTAAAACTTAGGCTGACATATTTCTCCTCCTTTTGAAAAGTGATTTTAAAATTGACGATAAAATACACTGTAAAAAAAAGGTCGATCTACTAAAAAATTGTAGTTTCTCTCAGAGATCCTTGCAATTACTAAAAAAATTTTATAATCTTACTCAGTTACAAGAAAATCTGTAAGAATTACTAGAAAAAAACTAGCAACGGATAGAGTTAATAGTTTTATATATTTTAATAGCTATTAGTAAAGCTCACTTGCTGTGGCCGTGATAGCCTAGTGGTCATGGCTTCGAACTCCTGGTTGAAAGGTCCCGGGTTCGATGCTCAACGCCACCAAAGACGCACCAAGTGTATGCAGTGTAAGTACTCGTTAAATAAAGGGGTTACGAAAATCCTGTCGTAGCAGTTACCACGGGTCTCAGGACTTTCCCTCTCCTTCAGGAGCATTTAAAAATGGAGCAAGTGGCAATGCTTGATGCTGCAATCTATTGAGGTTTTGCCGAAAATCTTCCGCTGCAGAAGTCTGTCATCTTACCCACTGGATGCATTTCAAAGGAAGCTCCTTCCCTTCGGGCACACGTCAACAAAAAAACTCATTTGGTGGTTCTCGCTAAAAAGTTTTAAGTTTTTTATACGAAAAATTTATTTATACAGTTTACAAAATAAATGTTTGTTTCACTTGCTAAAATTTCGTTTGGAATAGTTACTATGAATCTGGAGTAATGGTTACTAAAAATGATTTTGGAGCTGTTACTAAAATTTGCTTGGTGGCTCATACTAAAAAATTTTAAGCTAGTTATACAAAAAATTCTTTTGTTCAGTTTACAAAAGAAATGTTTGTTTCACTTGCGAAAAAAAAGTTTGGAATGGTTACTATTTGTATTGTTAGTAATTGTTACTAAAAAATTCTGTAGAATACAAAGTTACTAAAAAATTTTTAGTAACCTCTTGAAATTTTTTTTACAGTGTAGGTGACGATACACAAAAATTGAATTGACAATTTTGAAAATCCCCATAAAATGAAAAACAAAGCGGGACGAGTTTTGGGCCAAAACAAAACAGTTCGTCATCAGCTGAACCAACATGTGTCCACAAGGAGGCGATGTCAGAGATGTACTTTTCTGACACTACACTTTTAAATTTTCTGTATTTTTCATTATGGTCATTTTTACAAAGTCTATTATATTAATTATTAACTGTCGTCATTTTTTTCAGTATTTTTTATGATAAAATAAGTGTGATTGTTTTAACAGTATCGGAATTAAATGCACGACATTAGTATCATTAGATTAGTTTATTAATCGCATTCTAGTTTCAAAAAAAGGGAAACAAATAAAATATTTCGTTTTTATCTCTATTTAACTTTTAAATTCATTAAAGTGTTGATTAAATTTGAATTAAATTTGATTAAAGTTGAGCTAAAACTATTTTATTGAAAAACTCATGATTAATAAAATTAAATATTATATTTTGCAATTTCATTTTCTTTTATACATTGTTAGGAATTTAAAGTAAGGAAAAGGTGAATTTAAAAAAATAAATCCAAACATTTATCGGTGAATGAGTATTTCTGAAAAAAAAGCGCCATCATTATTTTATTAATTTGACATGTAATCAATTTATTAAACAATTTAGAATTTATAAACAAATACCACTTAATAAGTTACATAACAGGATAGATTTGAGCCTGAGATCTACAATATTAAAGAGTAGTGTTGAACTATCTCGATTGTCCTGTGCTAGTGAGACATATATTGGTTATTGAAGTTGCTATTATGAAAGATGATGTCGGTACTGTTTGCCGATGATGTCGTCTTTTCACGCCAAATGTTTAAAAGTATTTTATATCTTTACTGTTTTCTACATGATTCTGCTGCAAATTTTGACTGATTATTTATTACACACATGACTGGTTTAACTAGTATTTTTTTTCCCAAAGTATTCTGAAAATGTCCAGTATAGCGACATTCTTTGTCAGTATTTCTTCGTTGAAGCCGCCAAATCTTTACCATCTGTGAAATCGGGCAGAAATCTCCTCAATATAATCCACCCAACTAACCTTATTAATTATAGCATCAGGTCTGATGTCTGAATCAGCGGACGAGATTCGTCCGGGATAGCCCAGATTGTAGAGTATTCTTGCCTTCAACCAAGAAATCACAGATTCGAATCCTGTCCAGACATTTTATGCCCAGTAAGATATTTGCAAATTGTATTACAACTTTATTTTACCAAATGCATTAATTGTGTTAAAACTCATCTAGTGTAATTTCGTATCAATCGTCTACGAGTTTCATTTGCAGCGATATATTATGTTCAGATGAATCAGGTTTGAGACCAGATGCTATAATTAATAAGGTTAGCTAGGTACATCAGACAAGACAGGAATAGCTCAGATGATGCAGTATTGATGGATTGAATCAAGAGGTCCCTGGTTTAAATATTGGTCCTGACATTATTATCCCAGTTCGAAAGCTATGTATGAAAACTCAGTATAGTTTTTTGTATTCGCTCTGATTTCCATTAATGAAGCGGACCTATTGAAGAAAAATGTTACTGTAATATAGCAAATTAAATTTAACTCGCACAAAATTGGGTAAATATTTTGTGTAACAATTTAGATAAATTTTATATTACTTAGTTACCGAAAGAAAGAAATGGTTGCATCACAAAAATGCTTAATTTCATTGGATATTTTATAAATACAAAGGTAAATGGTAACATTTTAATTTTTTTTCCAGCAGAAGTACGTAAAATAGCTTTCATTCTAAGAAAAAATCAAAGCACTCTAAAAAGGAGTACCTTTCGTTCTATAAGTGCTTCAATTATTAAACAGCTTTTTAATTAGGAAGTGATCGGAGAAATAATCGGATTACGTTTTCATCGTTTTTCCGATACGTACAGCACATTATGTTGTTACTTAATGTGTATTTAAAGCTATTTAATTTTATGTCGGGTAATTACTATTACAAAAAACCAATGACTGGAATGAGTATTTTTTTAAAAACTTGCCATTTTCTTTTATGCCAAAAACTATAAATAGAGAATTTGTTCCATTTCAGTAGTTTCTTCATTAATGTCTGAAGACACATTAGAAAAATTAGAAAATTCCACTACAATATGAAATTACCAGCTTTTTTCGTTACAATTGATTTTAAAAATCGGCAATTATAGAATAAATAGATTTCTGAGCAATAAATACTGCTATAAAAATCTTTCTCTTTTAAAAGCAACATTGATGAACAATTATATTGTATTCTCATCTTATTACTTTCTTCTATCTATATAAGAAAAAAGTATTGTACTCGTAAAAATTTTCAAATTCAGGTTTTCGATGGATTTACACGTTTTAAGTGTCAGAGGTTCCAAAAAAACAGATTTTTAAAAAATGTCTGTCTGTGAGTCTGTCAGTCTATCAGTCTGTCTGTCTATATATTACATAAACATTTTGGGCGCTCTAGATCAAGAACTAATGGAAGGATTTTCACAAAACTTTTGATTCACTTAGATCTTGACATAAACTAGATCTGACTAGTTTATGATGCATATCGCCATACAGATGACGCTGCAATGTTGTCTTTTTCACGATTTGCACAATAGCTATATCTCAAGAACTAATGGACGGATTTTTTACAAAACTTCAGATTCAACTAGTCAATAAAGCGATATGGTTCTGATTACATTTTGGTGTAAATTGCACGACAGATGGCGCTGCTATAATGCATCATTCATGATTATCTCAATGGCTCTATCTCAAGAACTAATGCACGGATTTTCATCAAATTTTAGATTTAGTTATTTCCTGATATAAATGAGTATTCTTTAGTTTTTAGAGTAAATCGCTCAATAGGTGGCACTTTTATCCAGTTTTCTTTTACGATTTCTGGGATAATTTTACCTCATATGCCTACACAATTTTCATCAAATTTCAGATTCATTTAGAACTTGAAATAAGTTGTTGCAAATTAGATTTTGGTGTAAATTACCTAACCGGTGACGCTTCTATGTTTCATTTTTCTAAGAGTATTGACGCATATGAGACAGAAGAAAGTTTTGAGATTGCCACATCCGACTGGTTGTTAAATAAAATTATCTTTGGTGTGCCAGTTTTTTAAATTACATGTTTTTAACAAAAAAAATTTACAGTTATTAAAATGCATGAGGAAGTTTTCACTTTAAAATATATAAATCTTCTTTATCGATTTGATCAAGAAAACATTTTTTGTAAAAATGAAATCTACTTTTAGTAATAGATGGATTTAAAATGTACAGTAGAATCTCATTACAGGGAATGTCCCTTTAACGAAAATATAGTTTAATGAATATTATAAAAGAAATGAATACGTTTAAAAGAAATAAATTATTACATGTGGACTTCGAAACTGTGTTTACTACAGTAAGATTTCGCTGTAATTGGCTTAATTTTTACAAACAAGCTTTTTTTTCGGAAAACGCTAACCAACTCTTTGCAGCAGAATTTTTGTTCTACTTAATTTCCCTAAAATTGAATTCGACTGTAGAATAATTTGACATTACATGTGTTATTATTTTTAGCATTTTGCGATCTAGATCTACTTTTTAGCACTTTCCAACAAAGTTGAAAAGCGTTTATGCATTCGGTTTGTCTGTCCGCCTGGCCGCCTGTCCGCGCTCTAACTCTCGTAAATGTACTCGGATTGCCATGACATTGTTGGACGTTATTTAGGTTTACCCTAGCAGGAACCTTATTGAAAATGAAGTTTTTACGATGATTAGTTTATTTACAGGGAGAGTAAAAAAATTTCCATTACATTATGGCCTATAGGGAAAAATAATTTCAAAGGCATTTTAAAGATGTTACACCCTGTCAAACATATTAAATTTTACATGCATTTAACTGAGAGGTGCATTAAAATATGCATTCTATAAAATATGTGGTGAAAATATAGCTATTATTCATTTACAGGGCCACACAAAATAACTCCATTTGGTAATGGTAAAGGGGGTGGGGAATAGGGTGCGACATTTTTAAAAAAATATATTAAACTGTTTTATGTTTAACAAAACTGATATATCTCACTGAGGTATTTTATAAACTATACGATACTGTCTGGCATAATATGAAGTACATTGCATTTACAGGGACACACAAAAGATTTCAAATAGTATATTCCTTCCAACGGTCTGTATATGTTTCCGATGATGTCTGATGGATGGATGTAATATATTTTAATTATGATATACGCATTTAAGTTTCACTAAATCTTTGTATATCATAAGGGTGTGTATAAATGTTATAGTTAATTTACAGGGCTACCCAAAAGAGCTCGCCAACGTTACTGAGTATAAACGTAAATTACTTAAAGGTGGTTCTTAAATAAGGTATACATTTTTACGCAGAACTGCATTCAATTTAAAAAGAAATGTTTGCAGAATATAGATAAAATGATGTACAGGGCCACTCAAAGAATTGTGTACATGGACACCTATGAATGATAATTCATATCAATGCGACTTCAGTACTTTAAGAGTGTTTTAGTTTAAAATGAATTTTAGCTTCTAACTGACATGTAATAAAGATACAGGACTGAACAAAAGTTTTCATGTATGTTTTCCATTTATTAGTACAAATTGCAGAAAAAGAAATTTTAAGCTTTTTTCTTGCTAAACTATATTTTCCCATTATATATTATGTATATCAACTGTCAGATCAAATACAGGGCTGTTCAAAAGTATTGGAATACATATTTGGCTATGTACCCTTATTTCCCCAATAAAGAAGATTTGTTAAAGATTTCATGAAGAGTTGGAAAGTGCTTCATAATCTATGCTTAACGCATTATTTTTCTTGCTTGTTAAATGTACATAACGATTTAACAAATAACTGATTCTTTATGAAACGAGGTGAGGATGTAAAAAGTGTAAATTTTAAAAGCAGACAAAATCATATTTTTTAAAAAAATAATTATGTATATTAAGTAAACCAATAGTAATAATATTTATTATGGAGTAACATACTTAGAGTTTCTGAATAGTAAACATAAATTAAGTTTTTATATCTGAAAAATATTGGCTAATAAAATATAGAGACTTTCAATAACTATGAAAAATAAACCATTGTACAACTAATGAAAACTGAACATTAAGGTAAATTGCAACATTAAGCAAAAACACAATTTATTTCAATTTTAAACTTTAGAAAACAGTTTCCTTGTAATGTAACAGGAAATTGATTAAAACCACAAACGTAATTCTCGTTACTTATTTGATTCTGTAAGTTGAGAAATCTATTTTCATAAATATTGAATTAAGCTTCCAATAGTGATGAAATATTTTCCCACTAGTAAAATAATGTATATTAAGATTAGTGAATGTTTTCCAATATTACTTATTTCAAAACGTCTTTATATTTCATAACTGAAAAAATTATGATACTGTAGAATGATCACTTTACATAAAAATTACTTACATATTTAATATTTGTTTCCAAAGAACAACTTGTAACGAAAAATGCTTATGAAACAAATTCGCGAGAATGTAACTAATGTGTAATGAATTTTCGGAAACTACATGATGTATTGTAAATAGACTTCTATGAAATACGAACTTGTGAAATATTATATATATTATGGGTTTAATTTTACTACATATAAAATTACAATTTCATACTTTTCATCACTATTATTATTTAAATTTTGTACATGCTTGCGAAACGAGAAACAGTTTTCAGTGTCTCTGAAATGTGTATTTAACATTTTCATGAATTAATAGTTTTCAATTCTTGAAAGTAATCAAAATTACTTTTCCTTTCAAATGCATTATCCATATTATTTTTCAAAAATTTAAGTTTGAATAAATTCTCACATTGTGTTCATTCCACTCAGAAAACATTAAAATATTGCTGTTTATAGTAATATTTAACTGTCATTAAAAATATAAAATGTAAGTTTTAGATTTTATATGAGGAAGATACTTTTCGTCATAAAGTTCGAATTGTATATAGGATAATAGAAAAGATTTTAACGTCTTGATACATATAAGAATTATAAATTAGGTAATTTTGAAATTAACAGTAATTCAAGCGAAGAAATTTAAAATACAATATATTGTTACGGGGCCATGATTTTACAATGCGACTATGGAGATTCTGGCAATTAAGATAAAAATATAGTATTCGTTTGAAATAAAGTTTGGACCTCTGTCCCGTTAGATTCATTCTATCAGACAGAAATTTTACAAAATTAAATTTTAATGTCTAAAAATATCTATAGACTTTTATGTGTTAACGTTTCTTTCTTCGTGGTTACAGTTGCCCTATTTTTATGGGGCAGCTGTAAAAGAAGGGTTGTGATCCACACACGCTTATGTTTTTTAGTGTGGTGTATCAGGTTCTGTTTAAAAAAGTGTAAACAAAATGAAAATTAGTTGGATGTACCAGTCTCAAAACTGGTTCTATCTCATACGTACATTTTAATGTTTAACCTCTTCAGTCCTGGAGTACCCATTTGGGTACATTAAAGCAAAAGTCAAAATTACAACCAAAAATTTATAATAAATGCATAAATTTCTGCTATAGCTATTCAGATACATCAGAGTGTCTCATATTACCAATAGATGTGCTACACGTTTAAAGAAGGAGGAACCATGTGACTTTGAAAATGAGACATTTCCAAAATGGATGACATAAGCAATTTACCAACGACTTCACGTCAATGTATGTGAATAATATAAATTTGTCAATGAATTAAAAAAAATATTGCATTTTTTATAAATTACACTGTTTCAAAAATGATTTGGAATTATTTATAAAAGTTGTTCATATGTGCATGGATGTTGAAAACATCTGTAAATATGTTGTACCCATTTGGGTACAATGGGTCTTTACTATACATTTCCAGCTAAAGAAACTAATTTTCTGTGTAACTATTGGTTATTAACAATTTTTTTTAGAAATGAATAAACTATTTGATTTAGTCTAACAAAACAATTTAAAAGGACTTTTTTCATTAAAAAAATAATATGAAGTAATATACTGAATTTACTGCTGAAATGTGTCATACATTTTAGTAACTTTAAAAATTTCTAACACGTTTGAAATGTTGTACAGTATTTAGTATTCTATAAGCCCGTATGTGTTAGTCAAAAAGTCTTCACTCATCATGAGTGACAAATGCAATGCAAAGAGATATGTTCTTCCTTTTGCGATCAGATTTACTCTTTTTTGATTCTGTAATACATTCTTCTGTTACCTAAGATTGCCTATGGAGAGTACGTGTTTTACTAAATGTAGTCAGAAATGTCTGTCTTAAAATTCCTGGGTCAAAATTTAACTCAATTGTTGTGCAAAAGATCCCGTTTGGGGGGAAATTTGGCTTCTGTCGATATCTTGCTTCGAAGCCCAACTTCTGGAATATAAATTTTTGTTCTTGCCTCAAATGATGGTGTAGTTATGGATTTTCTCTTGGACACCGGGAAAAATGCCGTTCTTTTAGAAGATATGAAAGACTTACAGCTTGGTGGAGCAGTTGTCGAATAATAATAATAATAATAATAACTGAGTGTGTACCCGTAAATGAAAGTGGAGTGGTATTCACTGACTGATATTTCATTGTAGTGAAACCAACTGAATATCTTCTTTCACAGGGAATTCTGTGTACTTGGACAGTCATGACTAATAGCATAGGTGATGATGCAAACATGCTGTGAAAGACACTGCGTTGAAACGTGGTGAGGGGACTGAGTTTACTAGATCAGATAATAAAATTGTGGTGTTGAAACGGAAGGACAAGAAATATGCGCATATGATGGCCACCATATGTGTCCAGTGATACCTGTGAGCGCTGGTGTAAAGATAAAAAAGGCCAAGGTTCCTGTAACCACATCAGCTTTAATAAAAATGCATAAAGCACATATGGGTGGAAGTAATCTAAACGATAGGTTCATTGATGCGAACACGTAAATAGTCAGTTCGGATCTCATCTAACTTTCTCGGCTTAGTTACAGTAAATGGTTGGGTTTTGTATATAAGAGATTATAGATCCTCCAATATTCTGAAAAAAGATCAAATGAGTTTACTCGAATTTTGTCTTTGCATTGCTGAAGTCCTTATAAAGTGGGAAAAGGAAAAGTCTACTGTAGGAAGACCTCGAAAATCAGAGCAATCATCCAATGAATCTACATTTTCTAAAAAAAGGAGAATAACCATGTCTATTCCAAACAAGTAAGAAAAATCATGCGTTAAGCATAGATTATGAAGCACTTTCCAACACTTAATGAAATCTTTAACACAACTTTGTTATTTAGGGAAATAAATACTGTATAGCCAAATATACCCAAATATGTATTCCAGTACATTAGAACAGCCCTGTATTTCATATGTCAGTTCATATAATGGGAAAATTTAGCTCAGCAAGAAAATACCTAGTAGCTTGAAATTTCTTTTTCAGCAATTAATACTATTAGATGGAAACATACTTGAATATTTTTGTTCAGCCCTGTAGTTTACATTCTACCTTTATTACACGTCAGCATTAGGCTAAAATTTATTGTAAACTAAAACACTTTTAAAACAACTGAAATCACATTCTCATAAATTATCATTCATAGGCGTCCATGTACCGAATTCTTTGCGTGGCCCTGTATATCACTTTATCTATATTCTGCAAACATTTCTCAGTAAATTGAATGCAGCTCAGCATAAAAATGCATAGCTTATTTAAGAACCACGTTTAAATAATTTACGCTCATATTCAGTAACGTTGGTGAGCTCTTTTGGGTAGCCCTGTATATCAACTATAACATTTATACACACCATATAATGTGCATATATTTAGCGAAATACAAACGCGAATATCATAATTAAAATGCATTTCATCCCTCCATCAGCCATCATCCGACACATATACGGTACTTCGGAAAGAATATACTATTTGAAATCTTTTGTATGGCCCTGTAAATGCTATGTACTTCATATTATGCAAGACAGTAGCGTATAATTTATATTAAGCTTCAGTGACATATATCAATTTTATTGTACATGAAAAAGCTCAATATATTTAAAATATATCACACAATTCCCCCTTTTACCATTATCTAATGGAATTCTTTTGTGTGGCCCTGTAAATGAATAATAGCTACATTTTCACCTTATATTTTATAGAATGTATATTTTAATACGTTTGACAGGGTATAACATCTTTAAAGTTCCTTAGAAACGATTTTTTCCCATAGGCCGTAATGTAATAGGAAACTTTTGATTCGCCCTGTAGATAAACTAATCATGGTAGAAACTTCATTTTTGATATAACTTGTGCTATGGTAAACGTCAATAACGTCCTAAAATTTCATGGCAATCCGAGTATATTAACGATTTTTTCCCATGAGCCATAATGTAATGGAAAACTTTTGATTCGCCCTGTAGATAAACTAATCATAATAGAAACTTCATTTTCAATAGGGTTCGTGCTAGGGTAAACGTCAATAACGTCCTAAAATTTCATGGCAATCCGAGTATATTAACGAGTTTCCCCATAGACCGTAATGTAACGGTAAACTTTTGAATCTCTCTGTAGATAAATTAATCATGGTAGATACTTCAGTTTCAGTAGGGTTCGTGCTAGGGTAAACCTTAATAACGTCCTAAAATTTCATGGCAATCCGAGTATATTAACGATTTTTCCTCATAGGCCGTAATGTAATGGGAAACTTTTGATTCGCCCTGTAGATAAACTAATCATGGTAGAAACTTCATTTTCAATAGGACTTGTGCTAGGGTAAACGTCAATAACGTCCTAAAATTTCATGGCAATCCGAGTATATAAGCGATTTTTCCCCATAGGCCGTAATGTAATGGGAAACTTTTGATTCTCTCTGTAGATAAACTAATCATAGTAGATACTTCATTTTCAATAGGGTTCGTGCTAGGGTAAACCTCAATAACGTATAAAAATTTCATAGCAATCCGAGTATATTTACGGGAGTTAGAGCGCGGACAGACGGACAGACGGACAGACGGACAGACGGACAGACGGCCATCCGGCCAGACGGACAGACGGACAGACGGCCAGACAAACCGAATGCATAAGCACTTTTCAACTTTGTTGGAAAGTGCTAAAAATGAGTTTCGCTATGGGCTTGGCCATATGCCAGAATCTGTTGCTATGGTACATCAATCTCTATGACAAATGGAAGGATGCAAAGGAAATTCAAGAGTAAAAAGTGTGAAATGTAATCTATTTCTTTTTCATCAGAATAGTAACTATTTCAAAAAATTCTATAAGAAATGATATATTATGAGAAGATTATTATTACAAGGTAAATGTAATATTACAAGCTATGTATAGCATATATAGTATAGTAGCAAGATATGTATTACACTTATAACAAGATATATATAATATTTCGGCACAATACCTAGCTTATGTAAGAATTTATTTAAATTGTTTAAATTGATATAATTTTTTAACAATAAATAGGTCTATTTATTGTGAAAATAATTGGTTTTATTTATTTAAAGAATGACATTTTTATTCAGTTGTGACCTGATGTACCCATTTGAGGACATAAATTTTTAACTATTTAAACATTTTAAAGATAAAAAAACTAATTCTCTTTTCTCTTTTCTAAACCTAAAAGCGCCATAATTTGCTAATAAAATAATTTTTCTATGCATCAGATTTTTCTCGGGACTGAAGAGGTTAAAAAATAATTACACATATTAATGCTTTAATCATTTTAATTCAATCTATACCAACTTTGAATTTCATATTAAATTTCTGCTTCAGTCAAACAATTGGAGTAAAAATTAGTTTCCGTCTCTGCACGAGCCGATGGACAATAGAATGATAGGCAGATTTTTTTTCAAATTCAGGGAGGACTTACTTGCCATATCGAGGAATAGTCATACACAAAAATTTTAGTTCATTTCTATACACAACTCGATACACTTTTTGATGGTAAAATAATGAAAATGGCACAGACATCGTGATTATAATGCCCCCTTCCAGCGGATTTTTTTTAATTTAGGGCGGACCTACTAGTTGCCAAACAGTTGCTGAAAAAAATTCTTTCAATTCTATGCATAACTTCATACGCTTTTAGATGGTGCAAGATTGAAAATTGCACAAAAATTGCTATTGCAGCCGCCTTCCGGCGGATTTTTTTCAAATCCTCAAGGACGAACTGACCATAGCCATACACTTACGATGATGACACTTACGAACTTATGGCCATAGCACTTACATAAAAAATTTCGTTCGATTCGATGCACAATTTCATACACTTTTAGATGATACAATATTGAAAATGGAACAAAAATCGCTAATGCAGTGCCCACGTCGATGGATTTTTTTTCAAATTCAGGGGGGACCAACTAGCTATAACCATACATTTACATACAAAACTTGGTTTAATTCCATGCATAATTTCATACACTTTTGATCGGTACAATATTGAAAATGGCACAAAAATCGCGATGGCATCGCCCCTTTCTGGCGGAATATTTCGAAATTAAAGGTGGACCTGCTTGCCAGAGCCAAAAACATTCACAAAAATTTTGGTTCAATTATATGCATATCTTCATACACTTTTTGATGGTAGAATGACGACATACGGACACTCACACACGGACACACGGGCAGACAGACATTTTGTAAAAACATGATTTTTGCAATCTCTAACCTCTAAAACGTGTAAATCCGTCAAAAACTGGAAGTCTAAAAAATTTCGATTACAATACTTTCTTCTGTTTAAATTAGAAGAATGTAAAAATCAAATTAGACATAAATTATACATCAAATAAAGAGCATCAGGAAAAGCTAGCTGTCAAGATGTCTAAAAATTACACTAAATGTGAAATTATTAGATTTATTTTTACCAAATTCATAGGAATGATCTTAGTACTTGTGTACGTTAGTTTTGGTAAGAAGTATTAAAGTTACAGAGATATTTTCGGGAAAAAATAACAAGATAAATTTAGGAGCAACTGACAACTTAAGAACTTAAGTACATCATTCTCTTTTTTATTAACCGCAATTCAAGTGCGATATGTCAAATAAACCTGTGGATAACATAACAATGTTCTTATGTCTAACAAAACTATTTTTTTTTTTGGTTTCTATAATTTTCTAATAATGTTACTTTATGTTATATACTTCTCTTCATTTTTATCGTGAAATTTCAAAGTTTGGCTATCTAACTTAAGAAATTCGGTTTGATACCCACAATATGTTTTTTTTTTTTAATATATTATGTATTTTTAATGCGATATTACATAATTCTCTTTATTGTAAGCAAAATAAATAAATAAATAAATAAATAAGAAAATATTTTTTTTAGTAAATGAAACAAAAAATATATATATATTTATAATTATTGGGGTAATTGGACCCAATATAATCCCGTTACCCCATTCTTGAAAAACTGATGGGATAACTGGGACACCGGCGTTAAATTTGAAAGATGAAATAAGTATGTATAGATAACTAATAATAATAATGCAGGTATATATTTATTGTTTATAAAAAAAATTATTACTTAATAAATGGATTTATAGTATTTTAATAAAAAGCCGATGAAATTCAACAAAATTGGCGTTGTTTTTTTAAAAAAGATACGGAAATTTTGACAACCTATCAAAGCCGGAACTTTTGGAATAACGCTCGAAGTGCTCCATTCTTTAAGCTACGAGGACGACGCTCAGTTGGTCAACAATTCGATCAAGACATTGATATGAACAATGTGCATACCAAATTCTATCCAAATCGGTCCATTACCTGCTTTCTATACTTCTAAGAAAAAGACCACTATGACAGTGGAAGTTTGATTATTTGGGGACTCATCGTGTTGGATGTCCGTACACCCAACTCTGTGAACGCAATGTTCGATGTCTGATGAAAGATTTCGAGATTATACCTTGCTACCCTATTTCACTTTTTCAGAGATGAAGTTGACACTAATTACTTTTTAATTGTCATCAATACGCGATTGGATATAACTTTTTTGGTAGAAGAATTTCTAGTAAGCGAGGATAAGCGGTGTATGATCTGGTAAGCGATGTTTGTTGGATTGGCCACAAACATAGAGATCTCACTTTAATCCAGATCACAAAAATTAAAACATACACAGCATGTCGGAAATACTCTGTAAAGGACAATTAAACTCTCTATTCACCTTCCAGAATGATCCAGGATATGAAAACAGCATATTTTTTGTTAAGATAATTTTTGGTCCGATATTGTAAACTCTGCTTTATATATTCCGATGCTGATGATTACTACGGACATTTATGCGAGCCCATTGTAACTACTGAATATTTATTTTTACTTCATAATATCAACCTATCTACATACCTAATTTAACTAAAATTTGTCCAATACTTCTGGTCGTAATCGACCAAATCAGGAAATTCTCTTAATTTTGAAGGTGTGCCATATCTTTTATTTCAGAAGATGTTATGTATTTAAGACCATTTGCAATGCAATTATTTATTTTTTGTAAGCTTTATCACTATATTAAAATATGTAAAATTAAATTTTCTTTTCGAAAATATGCCGCGCATTTTTTTAAAGTTTCGTACAAACTTACTATGTTTTAAATAATTTCAATACAGTTGTAAAATTTCACCATTTAAAGTCTCTATCTTTGATGGTTTTGGCTTTCAAACTGTTTTAAAGTTTAGAACTACTTGATTCTTCTTAGACATCAAATAATTTTCGAAAAGTATTTCGATAATATAGTTTGTTAAAAAATGAAGAAATAAATTACTTTGCGAATAATATTATTAGTTAAAATTTAATTTCTAAGCGAAACTTCAATAATTAACATATTATTAAGTAAAAGTAGTTTGCATAAGACTTATTAATAAAAAGATAACGGCTAATTATCAATTCCAGAAAAATTAAAGGCTTCCTTTTTGAAAACATCAAAGTACTAAAATTAAATATAACTAGCCAAAGCCGTGCTTTTTTTGGATTTGCAAAATATTATTTCATAAGATAAATACTTGAAAATAACAATTTTTTAAAATTATTTTTGCATCTTTATTAAGTAACAAGTAAAAAAAAAATCATGCGTTAAGAGTAATCACAGTGTAATTATAGAGTATGAAGCACTTTCCAACATTTTTTTCAAATTTTTAACGAAACTTTGTTATTTAGGGAAATAACATATTATTATCCATATCCAAATATGTATTCCAATACTTCTGAAAACCCTGTATTTGATCTATCGGTTAATATACAGATAATAATGGTAATGGTAATGGTACAGATAATAATGGTAATGGTAACATAATGGTAAAATTTAGTTTAGCAAGGAAACGCCTTACTGGTTGAAATTTTTCTTTCAGAAATTTATACTAATAGATAAAAACATTCTTGAATACTTTTGTTTAGCCCTGTAAAATACATAGTACCTTTAATACACGAAAGTATTTTGATAAAGTTTAGTTTAAAAATAAATTATCTTTAAATTACTTAAATCAAATTTCCAGAAATTATCATCCAATGGCGAGACCGTGTCCCCAGCTCTTTACGTGACCATGTATATCATTTTATCTATATTCTACAAACATTTCTTAGTAAACTAAGTGCAATTCATGCTAATAAGGCTTAACATATTTAAAAACCGCCTTAAAGTAAGTTACGCTCAAATTAAGTAACTTTTTCGAGATCTTTTGTGTAACCCTGTATATCTAAATTGTGTAACAATTAGCATTTATATAAACCATATAATATGCATACTTGTCGTGAAGCTTAAAACCTTATATCATAATTAAAGATGCAATTCATCCATCTAACAGCCATCTTCCATAATATACAGGTTTTCGGATAGAATATACTATTTGAAATCTTTTGTGTGTCCCTGTAAATGCTATGCAGTACGTATTATACATGAAATAACACATATGAATCCTCAGCAACGTATATCAATATGATTACATATGAAATCATTTACCATAATTAAAATATGTCGCAAACACCCCCCCCCCCTTTATTATTATGCACTGGAATTCTTTTGTGTGGGCCTGTAAATGAATAATAACTATTCTTTTCGCTACATGCTTTAAAAAATGAATATTCCAGTACATTTTGTAGATGCATATAAATTTGAAGATGTTTGACAGGGTGTAACATCTTGAAAATTCATTTGAAACGCTTTTTCCCCAAAGGCCGTAATGTAATGGAAAAACTTTGTCTGTCCTTTTAAATAAACTACTCGGGGCAGAAACTTCATTTCCAATAGGGTACGTGCTCAGGTAAATGTCCTTAACGTCCAAAAATTTCATGACAATGGGATTATATTTAAGAGAGTTAGAGCGCGGCCAGACGGCCATACGGACAGACGGCCAGACAAACCGAATGCATAAGTACTTTTCAACTTTCTTGGAAAGTGCTTAAAACATTATTTTATTTTTTGGCGTATTTTTAATTTAAAATGTAAATTCAGTGAAATTTCATAGTTTTTAAATGGTAAACATATTTAAAATATTACTAATAGTAATTACGTCTTAATAGTTAATGTGTTTCATTTGGTTCAATTTTCAATCTTTCAACCTTTGAATTCGAATTACACTTTATGTAAAGAAATTAAAAATTATTTTTATTTGTTGAAAATTCTTGTGTTGTCACTTTACAAAAAATAAATCATAATTCTTTTAAAATGCGTAAATATCCTCCGCGTAAATGATTTAACACAATAAGAATAAATTGGGTATTTGAATTCTTAACATTGAAAAATTCTTTTATAAATGAATTTAAATAATTGAATTTTCACAAGTTTTAATACACTAAAAATATGCTTTAATTTTCATAAAAAGAGTACTTTAAAAATTTCATAAAAGAAATCATGAAACTATTATGATTAAAAGGAATGAGCACCAAAATATGCGCCATTTACAACCAATCTTAATAAACTTTTCTATTGAAATCTATATTTTCCTCTGAACTAACATGCTTAATAAATTAATGTTCTGTTATGGTTTGAAATATAAAGTCTGCAGTTATTTTCAATAGTGTAGAATATAAAATGTCGCCATACTGCTTTTTGTTCATTATCTTTCATCACTATTTATTATATTATTCATATTCTTCATCTGCTTTTCGTTCATTATATTGCTAATATGACATAATATTTGCTTAAAAAGAATCCGCAAAATTATTTATTTTATTTTTTGCTTTCATGTGGAAATCTTGTATTGAATAGTTATGACGTAATATTCAATTATTCTAAAATTTTTGAAAGTATGTTATTTTAATTTTTCACGTGGAAATATTTCAATTTTTGTCTCCAAAGCTTTTTGAGATATTTTGGTGAAATAATGAAAATATATTTTATTTATTTAATTAATCATGATTCTATCTATAATTAAAAACTTCATGATTTAATTTTTCTTCTGAATATTTGCACTTCTGAAAATATACGTGTTTCATTTTTTAATTGCAAAAATGCGTCCGTAATGGAAAAACATGTAAAATAAATTAATTAAAATAATAGTTTTTTAAAGGTTATTCTGAAAAAAAATTGTGCAAATCTACAGATTATAATTTATTTTTATGTTTAATTTCAAGTCAAAGTACTGAATAGGATTTTTGTAAAGAGTGAGACAAAATTAAATTTTTATAGCCTGGTAGATGATTCACTTTACTCATCTTGTTAATAAATATTCAATAAATGCAAGTAATAGACATTTTCGTCACTGCATAAGTTATTTTTTTACGCTTTTATCAATTTAAAAACAAACTTTGTATACGCTTATGAAAGTTGAGAAGTACTTTTTTTTTACTCTGCTGACAATTTTCACTTATTCCCTTGAATTATTCATGGTATATTAATTCATTAGTGATTTATTCACTCTGGAAATTCTGTTCTATTTAAACTTTTGGTAATGTATTTAATTTCTGTACTTTTTATCGGAATATCAATCTAATTATTTTACTGAATAATTAGATAAAAATATTTTTAAGAACTACTATAAATTAAGGATTTTTTTAAATATATAATTAACAGCATTTTATGCAACTTGTAATTTTTAACATTTTCCAACAAAGTTGAAAAGTGTTTATAATTTCGGTTTGTCTGTCGGTCCGCCAGTTCGCACTCTTACTCTCGTAAATGTACTCGAATTGCCATGAAACTTTTAGACGCCTTTAACATTTACCCTAGCACGAGCCCTATCTTAAATAAAGTTTCTAGTATGATTAATTTATGTACATGGACAGTCAAATGTTTAACCGTTACTATACGACCTATGGGAAAAAATCGATTCAAATCTCTATAAATAAAAGGAATTCTGAGGATAATTAATTAATTGAGGCACAGGGGAAAGCAAATCTTGGCAATGCGCCAACTCGGTCTAGAGGAAGCAAATCTTGGCAATGCGCCAACTCGGTCCAGAGGAAGCAAATCTTGGCAATGCGCCAACTCGGTCCAGAGGTATAAAAGCAAGATAGAAAAAAACGCGCAGGTCTGTGCATTCAAGTACAACCACCCATATGTATATGCTGAAAGTTTGTTCTGACGCTCACCCGACGCACGTGGAGTGCCGATGGTCCGGGGAGAGTCACCGGGGGATCCGTCGCCAGCTGAGAGAGAAGCGTAGAGTCACCGGGGGATCCGTCGCCAGCTGAGAGAGAAGCGTACCATACACATAAATTATTAAATAAACCTTCAAATTAAGCCCGGCGAAGCGGGCTGGGTATGCTAGTAAATTATAAAGATGTTACACAATGTCAAGCATATTAAAATTTATATAAATTTACGAAATGCACAAAAATACGCTTTCTGTAAAACATGCGGTGAAATAAATAGCTAATATTCATTTACAGGGCCACACAAAAGAATTCCATTACGCAATAATAAAAGGGGGAATTGATTGCGACATATTTTGATTATATGAAACTATTTTATGAATAATAAAAGAGACATACGTCTCTGAGGCTTAATATAAGTTACATGATATAGTCATGTAATCAATAATACGAAGTGCAGAGCATTTACAGGGATACACAGAAGATTTCAAAGAATAGTGTCTTTCCCAAGTACTACATATGTGTTCGATGATGGCTGATGGATCGATGATATGCATTTTAATTATGACATGCACTTTTAAATTTCACTAAACGTATGCATATTATATAGTGTGTATTAAAGCCTTAGTTGATATACAGGGCACAAAAGAGCTTGGAAACGTTACTGAATATGAGCGTAAATTACTTAAAAGTTGTTTTTAAAGAAATTAGGAGTTTTTACTCTAAACTGAATTAAATTTACTGAGAAATGTTTGTAGGAAACAGGAAAAGTTATATACAGGGGTACGCAAAGAATGAATACATGGACGTTTATGACTGTATTTTCTGAACATGATTGAACATGATGTAAGAACAGTATTTCAGTGGTTCTAAGAGTTTTTAGTTTAAAATAAATTTTAGATAAATACTATCGTAAAAAGAAATTTCAATCTGCTAAGCATTTTATTGCTAAACAAAACTTCTCAATTATATAATGTACATATCAAGTGACAGATTAAATACAGGTCTGTCCAAAAATATTAGAAATACATATTTGTCTATAAACAGTAACTTTATTTCCCTAAATAAAGATGTTTTATTAAAGATTTCGGGAAGAGTGTTGGAAATTGTTGAATAATTTATGCTTAATGTGTGTTTTTCTTACTTGTTATAAATTAATTTGAGAAAATAAATTTTTCTGTCACTTAATGTCTTCAATGAAAAAGATAATGTTCATTACGCCCGATTTCTCAGGAATGTTTAAATAAGATAAAATAAAATTTATAATTACAATAACTCACTTAAAACTTTTTAAAAGAAAACACCAAATCAAGTAGTTTAACCGTTCATTGCATTTACATGTCAATTATACTTAATGAAAAAGCTAAATTTCTATCACGATTATTAATTTAATTCCATTAATATTTTCTTTCAAAACACTAAACAATTTTCATCGCCTTAAGAAAATCTACTTGTCATTTTTACAATGTAATAGTTTTCGACACTTAAGAGTTTGAAAACTCATTTTCACTTTAAAACATTTTAACTACATACATTTTTAAACATTTCATCTTTTAAAAGAATTCCTTTAATGCATTTAGTCTAAGAGCTAGCAACGTCAAAAATCACGTCATTTTATCAAGGCTCATTTTTTAATATGTTTTTCCCCTTTATGGTAGAATACGTTTGCAAGCGGTCTGGCAGTCTCGAGACGTTGCGTTTACCTGTGGCAGAAGGGGTTATGCAGGTCAAAAAACTTCAAAATCACGTCATTTTATCAAGGCTCATTTTTTAATATGTTTTTCCCTTTTATGGTAGAATACGCTTGCAAGCGGTCTGGCAGTCGGGAGACGTTGCATTTACCTGTGGAAGAAGGGGTTATGCAGGTCAAAAAACTTCAAAATCACGTCATTTTATCAAGGCTCATTTCTTAATATGTTTTTCCCTTTTATGGTAGAATAGGTTTGCAAGCGGTCTGGCAATCGGGAGACGTTGCGTTTACCTAAGGCAGAAGGGGCTATGCAGATCAAAAAGCTTCAAAATCACGTCCTTTTTTCAAGGCTCATTTTTTTTATATGTTTTTATCAAGCTTAAAAATTACAAGATATTACTCTTTGGATAGCAGACAACCTATAATTAATTTTCCAGACACAAATTCGGTTGCAAAGTTAATGCCAGACGGCTTTCAATATGGCAACGAAAGCGCCTATTCCAAGAGTGGTTTATAATTAAAAATTATAAGCCCTCTTTACGTCATTTTATTAAGCTTAAAAATTACAAGATATTACTCTTTGGATAGAAAACAACTTATAATTAATTTGCCAGACACAAATTCGGTTGCAAAGTTAATGCGAGACGGCTTTAAATATGGCCACGAAAACACCTGTTCCAAGAGTGGTTTATAATTAAAAATTATAAGACCTCTTTACGTCATTTTATCAAGCTTAAAAATTACAATATATTACTCTTTTGATAGCAGACAACCTATAATTAATTTTCCAGACGCAAATTCGGTTGCAAAGTTAATGCCAAATTGCTTTAAATATGGCAACGAAAGCGCCTATTCCAAGAGTGGTTTATCATTAAAAATTATAAGACCTCTTTACGTCATTTTGTCAAGCTTAAAAATTACAAGATATTACTCTTTGGATAGCAAACAGCCTACAATTAATTTGCCAGACACAAATTCGGTTGCAAAGTTAATGCCAGACGGCTTTAAATATGGCAACCAAAGCGCCTGTTCCAAGAGTGATTTATAATTTAAAATTTTTAAGACCTCTTTACGTTATTTTATCAAGCTTAAAAATTACAAGATATTAGTCTTTAGATAGCAGACAACCTATAATTAATTTGCCAGACGCAAATTCGGTTACAAAGTTAATGCCAGACGGCTTTAATATGGCAACGAAACTGCCTGTTTTAAGAAATGGCATCTTTTGTAGGGATATGGTTTCAGTTAATGACAGTCAACGCTTAATGACAATAAAGCAACCGAATTTGAGTGTGGCAAATTAATTATAGGTTGTCTGCTATCCAAAGAGTAATATCTAGTAATTTTTAAGTTTGATAAAATGACGTAAAGAGGTCTTATAATTTTTAAATTATAAGCCACCCTTGGAACAGGCGCTTTCGCTGCCATATTTAAAGCCGTCTGGCATTAACTTTGCAACCGAATTTGTGTCTGTCAAACTAACTATAGGTAGTCTGCTATCCAAAGAGTAATATCTTGTAATTTTAAGCTTGATAAAATGACGTAAAGAGGTCTTATAATTTTTAAATTATAAACCACCTTTTGGAACAGGCACTTTCGTTCCCATATTTAAAGCCATCTGACATTAACTTTGCAAAAGAATTTGTGTCTGACAAATTAATTAAAGAATGTCTGCTATCCAAAGAGTAGTATGTTATCTATAAATATTGATCTGCCAGAGTCTAGCCGTACCGTCTAGCAATAATGGATTAACATCACAAATAATTAGTATAAACAAATGTTACAGACAAAAATCTGCTGAAAAGGCGTAATTAAAGCTTTTGGGATTGCATATCCCCTACTCCCACAGATAAATGCAACGTCTCCTGACTGCCAGACCGCTTGCAAACGTATTCTACCATAAAAGGGAAAAAACATATTAAAAAATGAGCCTTGATAAAATGACGTGATTTTGAAGCTTTTTGACCTGCATAACCCCTTCTGCCACGTAAACGCAACGTCTACCGACTGCCAGACCGCTTGAAAACGTATTCTACCATAAAAGGGAAAAACATATAAAAAAATGGGCCTTGATAAAATGACGTGATATTGAAGTTTTTTGACCTGCATAACCCCTTCTGCCACAGGTAAACGCAACGTCTCCAGACTGCCAGACCGCTAGCAAACGTATTCTACCATAATAGGGAAAAACATATAAAAAAATGAGCCATGATAAAATCAGGTGACGAAAACGTTGCTAGCTCTTAGACTAATTCTTTTTATAGATTTCAGAAATTTTTTTGAATAAATATGGAAATAGTCTTATTTCAGAAAAACTTTTAATGTTATTTATAGTAAAATTCATTTTTATGAAAACGTAAATTTTAATGTTTTTTACTTATAACAGTAAAGGATTTTTTCACAGTTTGTATGAATTAATATAAAAGAAATTTCAAGCTAATTGGTACTCATAACAAATGAAATATCAAATAGATTTCTAGTTTTTTTAAATCTTAAATCATGCCAAACAAGGATGCCAAACAAGGATTTCTTTTTTGTTTATTCGTCAAAAAATTTACATATTTTTTTTTAATTACTATTTTTTAAAATGTTAGTTGATTAATTTAAAATAGTAAAATTATAACGGCAAATTGGTTAAAAAATAGGAGTTGGAATTTTATTTAGTAATACTTCTTCCTCTTAACAGAAAGCATTTTACTATAGAATAAATTTTTAATTTTCTAAAATCTTCATAAGTATAAAAAATGCTCATAAGAAGTCAGATTCTAGTCAGATGCTAATCAGATGTGGCAATGCTAAAAATTTCTTCTATCTCATACATGTTAATACTTCTTGAAAAATGCAGCATATAAACGTAACTGATAAGGTGTTTTACACCAAAATCTAGTCAGCAACAGTTTATGTCATCTTCTAACTAAATCTGAAATTTAAAGAAAATCCGTGCATTACTTTATGAGATAGATTTAACGGCAGAATTCTAAAAAAAAAAAATCTGCATAACATCACCACCTGTTGGGCGATACACACCAAAAGCTAAACTGAATCAATTTTTAACAGATATTAATTCAATCTCAAGATTCATAAAAATTTCTGCTTTTGTTCTTGAGGTACGGCTATTTCGAAATCGTGAAAAATACTGTACAGCAACGTATCTGTAAAACAATTTACACCATCAGCTGGGAAAAAAAAATCTTTCTTAGGAACTAACTGAATATTAAGTTTGATAAAGATTTGTACATTCGTTCTTGAGATAGAGCTAATATAGAACTTGTAAAAAATCATAAGTAAAGCGCTACCTGTTAAGAGATTTAGATTAAAATGTAAAAATTTTCAATTCATGTTCAGAACTAACTAATCTAAAGTGTTATGAAAAATCCGCCCATTAGATCTTGAGATAGATCTATTGTGGAATATATGAATAATGCAGCATAGCAGCACCACTTGCAGAGCAATATACAGAGTGAGTCATAAATATCGAAACAATAGGCTATCTCCTTAAATATTGCCCTTAGACCCATACATCCAATTAAAAAATACTTAAAAAAAACTTGAAATTTCTGATAAGATGAATTGCGACTCCATGGGGGGGGGGGGTCTAGTTGAAAAATTATGAAAATTAAATTTTTATACGGCCCCAGTAGGATAAAAAATCCAATTAGGAAAACTTTCCTTATTCAGTCCTGAATAAGACACAAAAAGTTGCATTTTTATATCTCCAAAACTCGCAAAGTTATAGCCTTTTAAAAAATTCAATAGGTTTTAAGGGATTAGACACAAATTGAAATGCACGCAATTCAAAAAACAATGTTACTTTAACAATTTTAGGAAACGCGTAAAAAATCTATTTTTTGAGTTAGAATTTTGATTTTTTTCTTTTTTTGTGATGGTTAGCCTTATAATTTGCTAAGAAAATCACATCCTAAAATTTCTCATACAACTAATAAAAGTTTCATGTGGTTAGTACTGGTTTAAATGGGGTAATCAAAAATCGTTATAGCTCGAATTTCAATTTCTTTCCATTTAATTAAAGATGAAAATCTGATTTTAGTTTTGTTCCAGAATTTTTGTTTTTTAATATTACTTTTAAAAATATAAAAAAATATTTATTGAATGAATAATATAAGTTTTAAAAAAATCATATTTCCAGAAGTAAATATTTTTTCAAATTTGCCGAAACAAAACTAATGTAAAAAATCAAAAATGACGTGTTTCAAGTTATTTTTTCCTTTAAAAATTCTTAACATTTAATAATTTAAAGACAAGAAATTGTGAGGAAAAAATTCATTATGCAGAAAAACAAACTGCGTTGTTTAAATGTCCGTCAGGAATTTAAAAAAAATGCTTTTTTTAAGATGCAGATTAAATCTAAAAAAAAAAAACCTGACAATTTCAGGTTTTTTATCTTCCTGGAGAGGATGTTAAAAATCTGCATTCTGGGCCCAGGCCGGGCCAGGACCGAGATGTTACTTTTTTTCTGAAGACTCGCCAGGCCGGGCCTAGCGTACTTTTCATAAAGGAGGGGACTGCTTCCTTCTTCCTAGGTGCACACTGGATGAAATTTTTAAAATCGGACTCAACAAAACCCGTATTAAAATCACTGTCTCTTATTGACAAGTTTAGATTTAATTCAATACGCTGCTTTGTTATGTCCAAATAAGAGGCACTATATTAAATCGATATTTAGTAATAGACAATTTATGGACGATCCCTCACTTGCTTTGGAAATCAGCGAAAAACTCTTCGTTTACACGCATGGTAAAGTGGTGTAAGTCACGAATTTAGGAGAATTTCGGATTTTAATATCTCTGTCAGGTTTTTAGATATTTAGATGCAATTTTTTTGTTCAATTTGAGGAATGCGTAAGGAATAATTTCCTAACTAGAAATTTTACGCTGCGGGATCCGTATAAAAATTTAATTTTCGTATTTTTTCAAATAGATCCCCCATGGAGTTTCAACTTATCTTATCAGAAATTTCACCTTTTTTATGAATTTTTGCAATTGGAAGTATGGGTCTAGGCGCAATATTTAAGGAGATATCATACTGTTTCGATATTTATGACTCACCCTGTACACCAAAACCTAATCAGCTCTGTTTTATATCAAGATCTAACTGAATCTAGAGTATTGTGAAATTCTGTGCATTAATTCTTGAGATAGAGGGCCCAAAAATGTCGCATACAATACACAGAGTGTCAGAAAGTTATTTTCTAAAAACACGAAATCTTGTTCAGGACGTATAAATCTATCGAAAATCAAAAGTCACATTTTTTTGTGAATCATATACTTTTTTCTTGTAAAGATACAAGACAGTAAAACTATATTTATTAAATGTTTATTATTTTCAGTGTAAGTGGGGATAAAAGTATTTTATAGCAACAATTTTTTGTATATATCCGTTTTTTCTGCATTTTTTAATACAGTTCCTTTATAAAGCTTTTGTATTTTTTATATTGAGAAACAATTTCACATTACATTTTATTGTATCCCTAAGGTCAGCCACGAGAAATCCGTTTTGTCCGAATTTGAAAAAAAATAATAATACTGTGCTCAATATTTTATGAATTATTTATGTTAATTTACTGATTATTTGATGAATATTATTATTTTCTTCAGTTTAAAGAATAAAATTTTCTTGAATATTGAAAAATGAATTAATGAATTTTCTTTAAAAAATGAATTATTTAAGTTTATTTGCTGATTATTTGTTGCTTATTATTTGCGAATCGAATACTTTTTTCTTGTAAAGATACAAGAAATTAAAACTGTATTCCTTAAATGTTTATTATTTTCGGTGTAAGGGGGATAAAAAGAATTTTATAGCAACAATTTTTTGTATATATCCGTTTTTTCTGCATTTTTTTAATACAGTTTATTTATACAGCTTTTGTATTTTATACTGAAAAAAAATAATAATACTGTGCTCAATATTTTATGAATTATTTATGTTAATTTACTGATTATTTGATGAATATTATTATTTTCTTCAATTTAAAGAATAAAATTTTCTTGAATATTGAAAAATGAATTAATGAATTTCCTTGAAAAAATGAATTATTTAAGTTTATTTGCTGATTATTTGTTGAATCTTATTATTTTCTTTAGTTTAAAGAAGAAAGTAAAAGTTCTCAGCTTCCAATTTTTGTATGATTTATACGCTTTAAGAAAGTTCTGATTTACATTTGACTACTTTTAGAAAATACCTGTTCATGAGTCCGTTCTTTTAATTACGTGTCTGTTAATCTGATAGATCGTAATTTTTTTTTGACCCGCTTTAACTCAAAAATTTAAATCAGATGAAATTTCAAAATTTATTAATTAAATAAAACTTTTATTCACAAGCATATTTTTATTAAATATTAATAAACATCAAAGATTTTTTATCATAAATTTAGTAATAAGATTACATGAATATTTTGGGCCCTAAGTTTACGATGTCACTCTGGAGATTCTGTCAATTCAGCTTGCAAAAGTCCACTTAAATTAATGCATGAACTTTCGTAAATGTGTTCAGCAGGGTTTGAGCACTTGCAGGCGAATATTTTCAAAACTATATTTTAATGTCTAAAATAAGAAAAACGTCTATTTTATCACTCTTTTTCATGGGTCCAATTGTCCCATTTTTATGAGGCAACTGTACCAGAAAATGTACCTTCCATACAGTTTTGTTTTTTAATATGGATCATCAGGTGCGGTTTAAAAAAATTAAATAACTTTAAAAAATACAAACCAGGCAAATCATGCAAATTATACATAAACTAAAGAGCATTTTAAAGGAAACATTTGTTATCAAGGCGTCTAAAAAAGCTTCAAACGTGAAACTATTAGATATATTTATAGAAAGACACAATAATTACGTAAGTACATATATACTTTAGTATAGGTAATAAGTATAAAAGTTATACGGGTATTTTCGAAATTATATGATACATATATCTATGAACAAGCGAGTACGTACGTTTTTAAATATCCCATTCTTCTTTTTATTTACCTTATTATTCTTATATATTATTCTTATTATTAAAAGTCCAATAAATTTATGGAGTATATAATCATATGTTGATATCGAGCAAAACGAATTTTTATTGGTTTTGATAGTTATCTAATAATACCTTACCTGTATCATGAAATTTTGATGTTTAGATATCTCTGTTAAGAAATTTGGTTTAGAACCCTCTGACAGGATTTTTAAAATTTGTATTATGTAATTTTATTAAAGTGTGATATAATTTTCTTTACTGGAAGCAAAAATACAATGGAGAACATAATTTCCTGTTGTAGAGAAACTCCAAAATTGTATTTACATTTGTTTAGGTAACCGGATCTTACATGGTCCAGTTACCCCTGACTCATGTCCCAGTTGCCCCATTCTTGAAATATTTATGGGATCACTGGAACACCAGCCTTACATTTGAAAAATGAAATAAATATGTATAAAATAATGTATCTAATAATAATAACGCATTTTTATGACTAGTCTTTAAAGAAGTTATTATTTAGTTAAAACACTTATCGTATTTTAAAATAAAACCGAAGAAGTTCAGCGAGTTGATATTGTTTTAGAAAAACGAAGCCTGAATTTTTGGTGACCTATCACAGAAAACTCAGAGCTATGATTGCGGTGACACATGTTGTTTTAATGCACAACACTAGTCATTGGAAAACACCCGGATGATAATGTAAAGTCTATGGGGGCGTTCTTTTCAAATATCAAATTGTAATATTTTTACATGATTTTTTTGCATAGGATAGCTGAGGACGATCTACAAACGGCCTACTTTTTAATTTTTTGATTTTTCTTATATATTATTTATATTATGATAGTTTCAGTTTCAGAACCAGTTTAAACTGGTTTTGAAATTTAAAGTAATTTTTAAAGAAATCTGAAACCACAATTGAAAACATAAAAACTAGGCCGGTTGTAAATCGTCCTCAGCTATCCTATGCAAAAAAATCGTGTAAAAATATTAAAATTTGAGCAAGATATTTGAAAAGAACGCTTCCATAGACTTTACATTATCGTTCGGGTCTTTTTCTGTGACTAGTGTTGTGCATTAAGAAGAAGAGATGGGGGTGTAAGCTGACGATAGCTAAAACCTAAAAGTCACCTACGATTTTTTTTAAAAATAGCCTATGGTCCAATTACCACATGGGACGTATTACTCTAGCTTAGCTTAACAAGTGCTTTTTTTCATTTTATACTGACCTTTGATTATAAGCTTCTATGTTTATTAAAACCACGGACAAAAATAATTATTCTGGCAGTGTGCATATAAAGATTATTAAATATTTCTCAAAGAAAATGAAAAAAAATTAAAATACGGAAAAAATAAAAGAAAGACTTGTAAGAAATAAAAGTAGATCTCATTTATTACACAGGAAATAGTAAATGTAAAAATTCTCACATTTTGTCTCTAAATAATGCACATAATTTTACCCTCGTAAAATAAATAGTTTTAAATATTCCGAACATTGAAAATTTAAAAAGTACACTCATTATCTCAACATACTTTATAAAATAGTTTAAGTCTATAATCTTGTCTATTTAAATATCCTATACTGTAGCGTATAATGTTAATAGATTTCACGTTTTTTTTAATGTTACAGAATTCTATTACAGGCCATATCAGCTAATTTTCCATGCCAAAGTTTTATTTAGCCTTTGAGGAGTAATTGTTTGAATAAATTTTTTAAATTTCGTAAGATTAAAAAGCTTGAAGACGCACAAGAATAGAATTTTTACAAAGGTAAACATACATTACAATTTTCTATTCAAAAAACTTATAATATTTATAAGACATATTAAATTTTATGTTAATGAAGTTCTTGAAAAAGTACACCTTATAATGAATGTATACAATTTATGTAGTTTCAGGTTTTTTTAGATGGTTAAAATAAGTTATAGATTATAACGTATGAATAAATATTTTTCAAATCAATCATTAACTCACAAAAGCTTAAACTTATTGCTCTTTATTATCATGAGATTAAACGAAATATTTCTCCTTGATTTACGCATGATATATATTATATGAACTTAAAAAAGTTCACTTATTTATTTAAAAGGCGACTAAATGACGTTACAAGTTTAAAAAGGGCATTTTATTTCAAACTTATAACTTTTTAAAGTTCATTAATATATTTTATTGGTCTTTATTAAACAATTTGAATAATGAAATTTCTCAAATAATTAAAAATCCAAATAAATCTTTCAAATAAAACATTTTAAAAACAGAAACTTTCAATGAATCGTTTAAAAAAATATATTTTTATAAATTCCATCATATTCTCAAGATGAATGTCTTTGATGATTCCATTTTAAGCAATTTTAAATTTACTCCAGTTTTTAAAACATAATATTGCTTAAATTATTCTCTCAAAATTTTCTTTAAATGCATTTTCCTGATGATAAGTGCTTTTTAGATGTTAATTGGTATGGATATTTTACCACAATGATAATTATCTGGTACTTTTATGACATTATATGTCAAAAATAATCTCCAATATTACTCTAGTTCCAAAAGTATATGTTATATAATTGAGATTGATAAAACTTTAATAATTTTTAAGTTAAATCGATATAATATGTTTACATTTTGAAAATTAAAAGAAATTGAAATTCCCAGTTATAATATAGTTAGCAATAGAACCACATACAGGTTTTTAATTTCAAGAAAGAAATCGCTAATTCTATTAAATATTAATTACCATTTTATTATTATGTAAAATAAAAAGTTTTATGTATATAAAAAGTTTTATGCATTTAAGTTTAATAGGGACTGAGAAAAAAAAAATCAAATGTATATGTTGCTAAATCGCACTACCAGGAAAAAAGTAAGACTCCTGAGACCCCTTAAACTGTAATATTACACATTTTAAGAAAATAAATTAATATTTTCTTATGCCTAAAAACTATTTGCACACGAAGCATTGACTGTTAAAAAAGGCATTAAATATGAACATTATGCAAAAGTTTAGCATATCAGTCCCGCAGTATATTAGCCCCGCACTTTAAAGTCACGTAATATATTAATTGGAGCAGAGAGGGTGTTTTTGTTCTAATGGCGCCGAAAACGTGTGAACTGTGTGTTGCTACCCGTGATAAGATTATATTTCTTAACAATTCTGGATTAAGCTACCAAGGAATAGGTAAAAAATTAAATCTAAACTTTTCTAGTGTTCGTTATGTAATTAAGAAGAAAAAAGAAACTGGTTCGACAATAAATAAGCCGCGAACTGGGCGTCCAAGAAAGCTAAATACCATTCAAAGGAGAGCCATCATAAAAGAATCTAAAAAAAACCCTTTCTAAGTGCTCGAGAATTGGCTGTTGATGTCGTTTCAACGTCGGGAACAATAGTTACACCACAAGCAATTAGAAATATTCTTCATAATGCAAATATTCGAAGAAGAGCCCCTAGAAAAACCATTTATTAGTGAAACAAATAGGGTGAAAAGACTTGAATTTGCAAAAGCTTAAGTCAGCAAACCACATGAGTATTGGAATACTGTTATGTTTTTCCGATAAAAGCAAGTTCAATATGTTTGGCTCAGATGGTAAGAAAACTCTAAGGCGAAAGCTAAATATTTCTCTTCAGATTAAAAACTTGAAACCAACTGTAAAACATGGCGGTCGTCATGTAATTATTTAGGAATGCATGCCTTTTAATGGAGTTGACGAAATGGTCTTTATTGAAGGCAATTTGAATGCTAAACAATATATTAACATATTGTTCATTTTTGATCATTTTTGTTGATTATTTATCTAATAGTGCTCTAAAATTAGGAATTCCTAATTCATATTATATATTTCCAACAGGATAACGATCCGAAACACACTGCATGTATTACGAGGTTATAGTTGCTTTATAATGTAAAAAATCAATTGATCTAATCCATCACACCACAATTCCCAGACCTCAATCCGATTGAAAATTCATGGCATATTTTGGATGCGAAAATAAGGAAAAAGAAAATTTCTAACAAATCAGAACTTAAGCAAGCTCTTAGTGAAGAATGGCTACAATTCAGCAGTGAAATATGTCATAAATTAATAGCATCAATGTCCAGACAATTACGATCTGTAATTGAAGCAAAGGGCATGCATACTTAATATTATCGTTTTTAACTTGTAAATAATTCCTCTAGTTATATTTTTATTGCTAGTGTGCAGATATGTTTTTGGCTGTACAAATCCTACTTTTTTATGTTTTCATATTTTAAATATAATTATTAAGTCATAGATTAAATATGTTTATTTGTTTTGTAAAAGTGTTGGTATTTTTGATTTTTAGTTTTTTTTTATTTATTTATACATATGCTACAACAAATTTACCTGGTGTGCAAATACTTTTTTTGCTCACTGTATCTATAGTGTAACGATCCGCGCAGGTGTCAACTTCTTCAAGGACTGCCTCCGCAGTTTGAGCTCCTGTCCGATACAACGAGAGTTAAAAGAAAGATGCTATATAGCGACAATGCTCCAGAAAATCCTAGTACTGTTCCAGCTAACGTTGTTATTGTAGCTATCCAGCATACCAGCTATCTCGGTCTCCCTTTTTTTGGGGGGGGGGGGGGGGGTTGAAGGGAAAGGCAAGATGTCAGCTGGTGATTAAAATATTTCAAACGTCACTTATAGCCGTTGGGATAATCAAAAGTATCTCTCAAGTGTAATATTCTATCTTGATGGAACAGTTCGACAATGTTTTGACAACGACGAAGACAGTTTTACTAATTGGACTGCTTTACAGATTCCTTAGAAAAATAATTTTGCCGAACAGACGACGTAAACAGACAAGTTTAGAGACAGTGGCTGACACTGGTGAAATTGCTGAATCTTTTATCTAAGACATTCTCGCCCTGTGTCGTAAAATCAGGAAAGAAAGTGACTCATATCACTAAAAGAATTGCAGAAGATTTGTACTAAGACCTGTTTGTAAAGGATTATCAGACTGTCGATGACATTGTAAAATTCTGCCGGCAAACAGAAAATCTTCGACGTAAATATGTCCCCCGACTAAGATTCCAGAGACTTCCTGATGTCGTTGCAATATCGACCGAATCAGGCATAGGTGATATAAGATCACTGATACGGATAATTTTGCAAGGAGAACTTCAAACATTCTTGCTGAAAGCGAGTTACTGCAGAAAATGTGAATGGGAATCTCTGACGGACGTCACTTCTCTCGTTAGTAAGAGAATACGTTATGGAGCCTTTGTCAACACTCACATGGCCAAAAAAAAACGTAACTTTACTTCCAGAAGCACTGTTGTGGTCAGGCCTCAAGCAAGTTGTGTCTCTAGAAATAGCACCCTTCCTCAATGCAAGACAGACATAAGAAGAACTACAAGTAATGTTCCCTTCTATTACCATTGTAGGAGTCCAAGACATGTTACTGCCATGGTACTATAGATAAAGATACAGGATATTCACCGATGTACATTTTTAGGACAGTCAATTCTGGGCGAAATATGGACATTGACTCTCGACAAGAATTATGCATAACTCATTTATTTTGGTTTTAGAAGTTTTCGCTTTATCCCCGTCGTTTTTCTGACAGCCGACAATCGCAATCACTTATTCGTCGCTTTAGTCGTTCTCCACACCGACCCAAAGAGAAAAGCTAACTCCAGCTATCTATGCAGGAGGCGAGGCAGCAATCAAACAAAATCCTTTGACGTACATTACAACCAAGTTAAAAAAGAAGACGCGCTCTTCAATCTGCTAGAAGAGTACAGTGATGTTTTTAATATTGGCAAAAAATCGAGGGAATCTAGGTGTAGTGGTAAGCGTAAGATTTACAGGTAACATTTCTCCAATTAAGCAGACACCTTATCATAAATCAGCAAGTGACAAACGTATAATTTAAAATGAAGTGCAACGAATGGAAAAATAAAACGTAATCAGCCATCAAACAGTTCTTCGTCATCTTCCGTCGTGCTTGTGAAAAAACAAAATAGTGAAAGGCACTTTTTTGTCGATCATAGAAGATTAAACAAAATCACAAAAAAAGTTTATCCGCTGCTACCGATCGATTGTGTTTTAGGCATATCACACACTGAGCAGACAAGTCGACTAAAGTGTAAGACCGGCGACAAATTCTAATGTTTAAGCCTGTTTTTTCTTTGTTAGTAGGGTGATAAGTCCGTTGACTCACGATTTTATATCGCTTTGTCAGCTCAGTGTGTGATATGCCTTAACCCTTTAAAATCTAAGCCGCCTGGATGCGCCCGAGTCGCTAAGCGACGAAGGCAGCCGAATCCGGGCGGGTACGGAGAATTTAGGGGGAGAGAGAAGTGAAAGAGATGGGTTTCATTCTGTCTTGAGGGTTGTTTCTCTATATTCGCCGATTGCTTTGTTCGCTTGACAGTGATGGAATATCCACGTGTGGTTTATATTTACTTCTTTTAGCTGGATTCTTCTGAGGGAATGTTTTTTTTTTCTTTTAAAGATTTTCATTTCAAAAGAGTATGTAATGGATACTTGTTTAGATTATTACGTATCAGGGTTATTATTAGTTTAATTATAATTAATCCAAAATGAACAAAAGTAAGGTAAATGGGGAAAACAATTAAAAATAGATGTGATATTATTTGGATCAGATGAGAGTTATTTAAAAAATGAGGATAATGGATAATTAAATAAGCAAAAAGGAAATTGCACATTTTCTACAATAAAATTTGACCTCACCCCCTATCCCTACCGATTTTCAAAATCCCATCAAGGAAAAATAACATCTAAATTTAAAAATGAATGATCGCCAATATTTTTGCTATCACAGTCCCATTTCAATTAAGCGCGGTCCTAAGAAAATAAATAAATAAAGTTCATCAGCGGAATATTTTGTTCTCACATTTACATACTTATTAAAAAAAATACATTAGCAATCAATTAATTACAAATGAACTGGTTTTCAGTGGAGAACACTTTTTTCTTTATCGAAGAATTATTTGTATATTTATTTCCTAGCGATTATTGTTGCATGACAATTATTGTCAGCGCTGTCGCATTGAAGATTTGGTTTAAAAAATATTTTTGATTTTTTTTTTCAAAATAAATAAATCGAGTTTGATTAATTTTTTGTTTAAAATATGGATAAATAAAATTATTAGTGTTAATATTATTATTATTATTATTATTGTTTTAAATATTTACATCTAAATTTAGTATAATTTCCAATTTTTTTAAAAATAATTTAGAATTTTTTTATTTCATAAATAATTTTTTGATCAGTTTTGAAGTTAAAATAAATATCAAATATAGATGCTGCATTTGTGCATCATATTTCTTTTATAGTACAATGTTTAATTTAGAGGTTTGTAGCAAAATTATAGCTGGCTACTTTTTGAAACCCATTTCTATCTTTAAATGTGCGAAATTTGCTTATTCGGAATATGCTATTTCAGATGCTAACAAACCAATATTCTTTTCTTCTTCTTCTTCTTCTTCTTCTTTTTTTTTTTTTTTTTTATTCTACAAAAGCAAACATTTTTTATAAAATGGTGTCAAATTTTACTTTTAAACAGATTTTTAAGGTATCAAAATGCACGAAAGACCTACGTCGAAAAGCCTACTATGATACTCATTTTATTCGTAATTATCCAGACTTTTAGTAAAACGCAAAAATCTCTATTCGATTCCAAATCACATCGATAATTATGCTTGCAGTTTTCATGCTTTTATGTATGAAAATGATTGCGTGACTGTGTAAGTGAAGAAAAACCTATTTTTAGAACAGATTTAAGATTTATTGTAAATATAGCAAAAACATATGAAAATGGGTACAACATTTTTTCGTTTTAGAAAATTTTACATTTAGAAAAGTACAATTTTATGATATATATTCAGGCTATCCTTGAAAATTTTCGACTTACGGCATAATTTCTTTTCATTAAAAGAAGAAAAAAAGAATCCGCAAAAAGAAGTTTTACCGTTGCATAACAATTAGATGGTCATCCAAATCTTTAGTGAGATCTGAAAGGGCATTTGCTGGAGACCCACCGTCAAGGCTGATTATCGCTCAGGCCAGATGAGCCGGGGCTTTGGGCTTACTGGTGCTTGGGGCCAAAAAATGCATAAAATGATATTTTACTTTTGAGATTAATAAACAATGTTTATACTACTGAAAACAAACAAAATGTCAAAGAATTTCAAAATTTTTTTTTTATCATATACCTACAGATACTAACATCTTTGCTTATTTTTTTCAAATAAAGAAATATATAATAACTAGTGAAAAACTGTGACTTTCACGTCTGCCCCAAGTTCACATGTGCCCCAGTCTCCCCTATGTGTTCCTTTAAGAAAATAGATTGTTATTGAAAAAACAATGAGACAACATTCAACACCGAACTTTTAATAATAGATACATTGAAGCAGTTAAAATATTTTAAAAAATACTTTTTTTGACAAATCATGTTGACAAATTCGATAGTTACAAATTAAAATCTAGCTATCTTCATTTTTAAAACACAACATTATAATTAAGATAAATTTAACAACAATGATGTGGATCATTTTTAAAATATAGATGATTTTCGTATAAAGTAGATGAAAATTTTTTTACAATTTTAAAAATTGCAACTGTTTGGGACATCCAAATTAAGCGGCCTGTGAGCCGATGTGCATGTGCGCTCCACTTGCTCTAATAGAAATTGAACATTTTTTTTCAACAATATTGGAAACTGGTATAAAAAGAAAAGGTGAACATTGTACTTTCCTGAAAATTAATTTTTGTCTTTAAACACTTGAAATTGGCTTCAGAAACTGTAAATCGAATATATAATCGAATTTTCCATCTTTACACTGGAGGCAGATGATCTTTTAAAAAATTGTCAAAATTCACATTTATTTTCAATCGAATTTCTTTATGCGACAGCCCGATAAATGATCCTGAATCGATCAGCAAACAATCGCTTTCAACTCAAGATCTAATTTACCTATCAAAACTTAAAAAACAGCTATTCGAATAGAAATCATGTCAATTATCAATCCTGAATATTTTATGACGTTTACAAATTAGTCAGTAAATGTGACAGAAAGTATCAAGTTCTAAACTGACACTTTTATTCCCTTTTTCTCATGACCCCCCCCCCCCCCCATCCATAACTATGAAATTTAGAACCTAAATTTTTTCAAAGCAAATACGGAAAAACCTTTACATTTGCTGTGTGTTATCTAAATAGAATTAATTTCATGGCTCTTACTGTTACCTAAAAATTTTCATTCATATTTTTTGTTACTTTTTATAGTCATCCTTATCTTGTAAGTATTCATTTCAAAATAAGTCTCATTTGTTTGTCTTTATGTAAATTCCTTTAAAATTTCTGTATTTAAAATTTTGGAATTTAATTTATATACCTCCTCTTTCTCATTTTTCAAAGGCTACTCGTAAAAAAAATCGTAAATAATCAGAAGCCATTGTTCTTTTATTTAATCTGTTTACGTAGCGGATTGAAAGAATTTATAGATAAAATTCTTCCAAAACCATACCCTCCCCCATTCCACAGAACAACCTCTAATGAATACCGGACGTATCCAGTCAACAAATACATTTTCAATACACAGCATCTGTTCTTAAAAAATAATATCTATAATGACAATTTATGTAAGTTAAAAATTAAATAAATGTAAAGTTTCAATTTTGCCAGTTAATATTTTGAATTTCTTGTTTATATATTATGTAATGCTTTATCCACTTTTCACATGTTTCTAAATATTATATTTAATACAGATGTGTATTTATATTTAAAATATTTTCTATTGTACTCATTATAATTACTACTATCATTTTTTACTTTTTTTCCCTCAATCTTATGGCAAACCGCATTGAAAAATCATACTAATACTATATGTACATCTTTTTTCAGAAAATTTATCCGATATGGGAAAACGTTAAATGACTTCAGTAAATATACTTGTAAATTCTAACATTTATGACGTGTAAATAGGGATTTTTGTTTGTTTGTTTGTTTTTGACAAGATTTAAAATATCGTGGGAATACAATTAATAAACTTTTAAGATCGCGATATGCGATTGTATAGCTTGTACATCGCAAAAAGTCACTTCATTAACTCACAAACAAAATGCCATTTCAAGAGAACAGTTTTTTTTCAAGTCTTTCAATAAAGTTTAAGTTTGTTTATGACTATAGACCAGACCTACCCCAAGTTACTAAGTCCTAAATAATCTCCAGAACGGTATGGAAAATAACACCAATTTACTGTGAAGTAAATGAACTAGTTTGATTGGCATGATGAATCCGTTTCATACATTTCAATTCTTTGCAAACAGTTTGAAGAAGAAAAAAAGAAATCCCTTCACCCGTTAAGTGGATTATCCAATTTTTTGTCATTATTTCAGAATGCAAAATCAGACACAGAAACATGACAAAGCTGTAAAAGGCGTCAAGTTAAGTACGAACTTAGACAGCATTGTTTAGCATCGCAACTATTCGTTTTTACGATACAGGGCATAATTGTGCTTTTTAAAAAGCGATGAATTGATTTTGGAGACATATACAAAAGGAAAAGAATGCATATACATATGTATATATTACGTACTTAAAAGTAATAATTTTTATAACAATTGACAAAACCAATATTTACAAACACACACACACATTATATAATGTCTATATATGTATATATATCACATTATATATATATATATATATATATATATATATATATAATGTCACACTAATTTTATTAGAAGATTAAAAAAATCAAATTATAGCTCTTTCCATTGAAGAAATTCTGAATCGAACAGCATTTTACATTTTTGATAAGTATCTTATCAAGATGTAAGATATTCTTGTCACGTGAAAGCAGATTTTTCTCCTTTCCCGTGCTATCTCTTCCGGAAATTTGATTCTGAATGCTTTGACAGTATTTAATCAAAGATATACTATTTTTATATAAATGAGGGCCTCAGAAGCCAAGGGGTACAAGTGCAAAAAATCAATTTTGAGTAAATTAAGCTCAAAGATAATTGACTTTAAATTT
The DNA here is from genome assembly GCA_964019185.1 of Maratus speculifer. Taxonomy (NCBI): domain Eukaryota; kingdom Metazoa; phylum Arthropoda; class Arachnida; order Araneae; family Salticidae; genus Maratus; species Maratus speculifer. Next base: position 77,230,483 of record OZ025294.1, read on the forward strand.
AAACATCAATAATAATTGACTAAATTGATATAGAAAATTGCCACTTGCTTTATTGTGATCTTTTAACTCTTATTTAAATACATGTGAAAAAGGTAAAGTACATTTTCAGTTGAGTTTATAATTAATCAATATTGATTATTATTCGGCAAAAGTATTTGATCTCTAAAACGCAGCACATAATTAGAAAACCACTTATATTTCATCACCTGAAAAGAAAGAAGCATATTTCTAAGTCGTCTGTGCATTTAGTTCTTTTTTTTTCTTTTATCAATTTTGTCACTTATACTCCTTAGCTTCTGAGGTCCTCATATATCAAACTAAATGATGAGAACAAAATCTTTGAAACCTATTTCTATATCTAAGAGTTGATAAATTTAAAGAATGGAAAAAAATAACACATTTGTCAATGGATTGCAAAAAAGCACGATTTTCGTCAAATAATTGCGAGGAAAAAAAAAACGCGAAATTTACTAATGAGTGGCAATTTAGAAACCAAAAATTAGTCGTCAAGTAAAAGAAAAAAATGTTACGTGACAACTGGCGACTGTAAATCTAAATTTTTAAAAATAAATTTTAAAATATCACAGAAAATTTCATAATTTTGAGCAGGAAATAACTTTTTTTCTTTTTTAATAATCACCTTAAATGTATACGCTCTTAAATTGTACCAGAGACATTTTAGAGGGCAACTTAAAAAAAAAAAACTCTTTAAAAATTCAAGAATTTTAAATCTTTAAAATAAATATGAGCCCTATCCTAAAATAAGCAAATCTGATTTTTCTGTTTCAATTTACTGTAATATATAGTACCAAAATATTGCATTATTATGAAAATAAAGAAGTACAAATACGCTGAATTGTCCTGATATTTTCAATTTATTCCATACATAGAATGTTTGTCGAATTAATTTTCAGATATTAATTTTTTAGGGAAATGAGGTTCCCTGTGTCATTTTGACTATTTTTAGTTTGTCTGTGTTTTTTATCATTTTTGCACTAAGATACTTCTCCGAAAACAGCATTGAAAGCCTTTCTTTCAAATATTGTAATTTATAAAATTATGTATCCTATAAAATATGTAGAGTAAGAATGCAATGTGGAAAGGGATAAATAATGTTTATTCTAGAATTAACACTCCAAACAAACACATCAATATCATACATGAGGAATCAGTTAAACGGCAAGTCATTATACTATTTTCCTTCAGTTGATTCTGATACCAGCCAAAGAATGGGGGTAAGGAGAAGAGTAACCCATACATCAAAATGACAATTCAGTCACGCCTCCCCCTTTTACAAGTTAAGAAACGGAAACCGGAACGTTCCATTTCTCTAAACAGCTGCATTTAAAAGCCAGGATTTAAAGGTAGAAAATCTTTCATCTCTCTAGGTGTTAAAAGGTTAAACTGTCTCTATGCAACAATTTTCGTTATGATGGACTTGAAGTCAAACTACTGTCAAATTGAAGTTTATGTAAAACATCGTGAAAAAAAGCTTTTGTGACATCAGACGCTCTATATGAGTATAAAGTTATGCCATTCGATCTAAGCAATGTCTCCGCTACATTCAAACAATTCATGGATAGAGTATTGTGAAGCCTGAAATGAAACATTTGCTTTTGCTATTTATATGAAATCATTAAGTATGCACGAAATTTTCAAGAGCACCGATTACGCATGAGAAAAGTTTTGGAATGCATTGAAATGGCAGGATTGACACTTAACTCCAACAAATGCTTATCCGGTAAAAAGAAGATAACCATATTGTACAAACTAGTAAATCTACGTGAAATCTATCTCGATCCACAGAAGACAGTTGCTGTGACAACGTTCTCTGCTCAAGAATATCTTGCTGATTTTTGAAGCTTTCTAGGCCTGTACTCGTATTATAGATGATTCATTATGCATTTTATCAGGCCCATGTATAAATTATTTAAGAAAGATGCAAAGTTTTCTTGGGGTACATCGCATAGGTAATCTTTCGAAACACTAAAAAAAACAATTGACTAGTGGCCCTGTTTTAGAACATTTTCGGCAAATCGTTGAAGTGAAGATACACTGTTAAAAATTTGAAGCTTTTGGTGCATTGTCACTCCACTGCTTCAATAGAATATTTCTATTTTGACCAATGAGGATGCTTTATAATACAGTGAAATAATCATTTTCTATACAAGCGCTGGAGTGACAATGAAGCAAGAGTATCAAATTTATAACAGTATACACACAGTCGTTAGTGGCTGTGGCTACGATGAAGTATTAGTACAAGATCAAGAGGTAAAAGAAAGATAAATAGCTTACGCTAACAGATCCCTATTATATAAAAACTATTCTACAACCGAATAAGAATTCTTTGCTGCCATTCGGGAAATTAGTAAATTCTGGAAATACATTTTCTGAAAACCCATTGCTGTAGTGGCGTTATGCTGGCTGGCTAATGATAAAGTTTAATCTGAAGCACTTGGTCATTTAGCTTTGAGGTTATAAAAGAGTGCAACATCAATGTCATCTTCAAAAGTGGTCGAAAACATTCGGACGCTAATTCATTGTCAAGAAAGTTTCTTGCTGTGACAACAGTCGAGGACAACGGAGAAATATCTTTCTTTATTTTTATCACAAATTATAGAAAATAACAACTATAAGATAAGAGGTTGAAATCCATAATTAAAATTATCCTAAGGGGTGACGAATGCACAGGTTACTAAATGAGAAGTGGTGCACGCTATAAAAGAAATTACAAACCTAATGGACAGCAATGACACTTGGTAGTCTCTAAATAACTCCGTCGCAATGTACTGTAAATAATATATAAAGAGTTTTCTTTAGTATATATTTTGTATATTATTCTTTCTTCATGATGCCCCAATAGTTCTTCATTTCGAATTAACCAAAACGTATGATAAGATAAGGAGAAAGTATTATTGGCTAAGACTAAATCAACATATGTCGTTATGCGGCACACTGTCCAAATTGCCAAAGACGGAAATCACCACATAGACAACTTCTTTTTATAAAACCCCCTGACGTACCATTTGCTAAAAATTGGATAGATTTACTTGGACACTTTCCGGTTCCTCGGAAGAAGAACCGATGGATTATTATCTGTACTGATTACCTGACGAAATTAGTGATTACAGAAAGCATTACAATCTTCTGAGACTACTGAAATTGCTCAATTTCTACTTGGAGAAATTATACTCAATAACTATGCTCCCAACGAAATGATAAGTAATCGAGAACGATCTTTCCTACCCACTATTGTAAAAGACATTAATCAACAATGCCAAACATCTCATTTTTTAACGACAGACTATCAAATCGATCTTCTCAAATCGATTGACTGGCCGAAAAATTTAACAATACAGTAGCCGACATGCTGTCTGTATGTTGATGTTGAGCAAATAAATTGGGATGCAGACTTCCTTTTCGTGACTTTTACTCATAATTCGGCAGAACAAGATACTACCGGATTACCCCATTTTTCTCGGACATGGTAGAGATATACAGATTCCTATGAATGTGATCTTCCCTCACTACGCAGAAACATATAACGAAAATTTTTTACAACATCTGATAACTAGGGCAGAGGAAGCTATACGGCAATAAAGATTTCACATCCTTGAGGTAAAAATAAAAGACAAACAAAAATATCAGGAGAGGCATCAACAAATCAGCTATAATATCGGAGACTTAGTCTGAGTTTCCATACCCATACGGAATGTTGAACTTTCGGAAAAATGGCTAAGGGCTACTTCGGACCGCACTAAATCACACGAGGACAACTTGATGTTTCATATGAGAAAGAGAGTATAGAGGAGAATAAAAACAACAAAGTTCAAAGGACGTAGGCCATATTCTGAGGCTAAAAACCATTTTTTATTCAAAGGAATAAACAACTGATGGAGAAGTGTACAACAATTTCAGGGAATCAATCACAAGAAGGCAGACTAGATGCAAACGACGAATATCTTTTGTATAACAATATCAAAACTAATGTAACAAAAATGTTCAAACTGTAGATCATGATTGTAATAAATTGTGTAGGTTTTTATGAGGATAGTCTGTGTATTCGTTAAAAAACTGGGATTTTCATAAAAACAGTCCGAAATTTTGTCACTTTTTTGCTTATAATTTGCAGAGTTCTTAATATAAAAATATGTTCTTTTCAGAAAATATGACAAATAACATTGTACATGAACCCATTAATGTTCCCTGTAATCATGTACATGTACCCTGTAATCAAAATTAAAAATAATAAAAAATCGTATAAAAATAAGCATATTTATTAAATAATGTTTCATTGCGCATACTTGAACGCAATCGAAATTAATTTGCATAATGTGTTAGTTAAACGTAAAGAGAAACTTTTGTAAAAGTTTCAAAAACATAACTTAAAAATTCTAAAAGTTATCGTCGGCAAGAAAATCTCAAAATTCGTTGTTCCAAAAATGTTGAATAAAGGTGAGAAGCTGTATCCATATAATAATTATTTAAAGTCAATGTAGTATCCACAATATTGCAAGTACTACTATATTTGGATACAGATCCTCATCTTTTCGCTACTTATTTGGAACAACAGTTTTCGAGCTTAATCTATGAGACAATAATCTTCAGAAGTTTCAATCTTGGTTTTTTAGACATTCACAAAAGTTGTTATACACATTTAGTCAACACATAATGCACATTATATTTTGATTGCGTTCACGCATTCGCAGTGAAATTATCGTAGATAGAAAAATCTCAAAATACGTTGTTCTTAAAATGACGCAAAAAATGAGGGGGTGTTTTCATATATCCAGTAATTAATGTCAATATTGCATATAAAATATTGCACGTACATATAACGTTATAATATACGTATATGTACGTATGCATTTGGATACAGTCCTTCATCTTTTTGTTTCTTCATTGGAACATTTCGAATTTCGAGCTTATTCTGTCGACAATAATCTTCAGAAGTTTCAATCTTGGTTTTTTAGACATTCACGAAAGTTGTTCTGCACATTTAGTCAACTTATTATACACCTTATACTTTGATTGAATTCACGCATGCGCAGTGAAACATTATATAGTAAATATGTTTATTTTTTATAAAATTTTTATTATTTCTTAATTATGATTACAGGGTATAATGTATTTTGTTATTTGTGATATTTTCTGAAAAGATTTTTTTTATATTAAGAACTCTGCAAATTATAAGCATAAAAATTGGGAAAACTTGGAACTATTTTAATGAAACCGTTATTTTTCAGCGAGTATACATGTTATCTTTATAAAAATGAACACAGTTTATTACAATAAGTCATTTAATCATATTCTACAGTTTAAACGCTTTTGCCACATTATTTTGACAGGATTATCATACAGATATTTGTTTTTTACTTACCCATCATACGTAGTATAGGGTAAGTCTAGCAATCGTTTTGAAAATCGAAAAAATTTTTTTGTGGATTTACACGTTTTAGATAGTAGAGATTCCGAAAAACATATTTTTAGAAAAAAAAATTTGCCGTCCGTCTGTCTGTCTGTCTGTCTGTCTGTCTGTAAACGCTCTATCTCCCGAACAAATTGAGATAGAGACTTGAAATTTTGTATGTAGTTAGTATGTGAGAATGGAACGAACCCTATTTAATATCAGCAACCTCGATTATCCGGAACTATTTTTTTCGGACTCTCGAAAAATTCGTTCTTATGAAAGGTATATAAAAATTTTCGAATTTTTTTGTTCTAAGGAATGGATGTCAAAGGCAATAAAATAACACACATTTTGCATATAGAACAAAGTCGATCGGATTATTAGTTGCCGAGATATTTGTAATCATGTTTTCCACATTCTTCGATTTTTCATGACCCTGTATTTCATTCAAATTTCAATTCAGAAGAATATTTTAATTAGAAACGAGACGCTTAATCCGACGCAGTTAATTGTTAGTTAATAGAATTATTATTTTTGGAGTTATAAGGATGTTTCTTTTACGCAGTTCGGTACTACTTGAGTAGTTTGGCGTTTTATATAATTTGTTGAAATTGGTACATCAGCAGTTCTTTAATATAGCGTTACTATGTATATTAACAATATTTAAATTTTGTTTATGAATTGCAATGCATTGTATAAATAGTTTCATATGTTTTATTTTCATATACATATCCATGATGGGTAAGTATTACGGTGGCCCCCAACGACTAGTTTCAATTTGTTGTTGTACCCCTATGGGTTTTCGAGAAGAAAATCTTCGTGAAAATATTTGACCTGTATTATTGTGCTTATACACTTGGAGTTTTGGGATAATTCTTATTGCTTTTCTCTAGAAACTTAACAAAAATCGCAAGGAACCGGTCGCCTTTCGCCTATAGTTTTTGAATGGTATGCACACATTTAGGGTAATGACAAATTAACACTTAACAGTAAAAATGATAAATTTTACGATTTTCTAAATATAACTTTCTAATTACATTGTAATAAATAAATAAACTATTTTTTTGTCTCGAAATCTCGGAAGTGGCTGTGTAGAGTCGTGCAATTCCATTGTGTTTTTTACTCCTTGATACAAAATCTTTTTAACTATATCACTTTCGTCAAAATCGCGGCTTGCACTTCTTACAGTTTATACTTAGAGAAAAAATAACAAGGCAATAGATATCAATTTAAATATAATTTAATTGTTTATATCCGATACCTACCTTGGAATGAACATGAATTTTCAGTCTGCCATTAATGAAACCAATGCCTTCATGTGCTTTAAATTAAAATTCGGCCAGGAATTAAAAAGGGTACCAATTCAAATATTTTCAGTTGAGTAAATATGTGTCCAAGCCAAAGGTCGAATGTAAAATTTTTGCTTAGATTGCAAATACTCTGACGGATGAGCTACTTGGACCCATAAAGCTGAATAAGTAGTTTGCTAAATAGGCTGAGCCTTAGAAATTTAATCAAATGATCTTGGGTCTGCTTACAGGTCGGGACATATGTTCTCTCAATTGAAAATGTTCAATTTTATGGTATTAATTATACAATTACACCACAAATTACTCTTATTTTTTTATATTCAAATTAAATACAACATGCTAAATGGTTCATACAACGAAACAGGGGTTTCGAAAATACTTTATAATATATCTGCATTTCAAATCGCTTCTGTGATCGCCAACAGGATAAGATGATGTTACATAAGTCTGAAAGTTAAAAATGGACCTCCAAAAGCAGAAAATTATGCCTCAACAGAGCATTGGCAAATGTCACCAAGTGCGTACCTAAAAATTGAGAATTTGTTGTATCTTATTTTACAATTTTTTTAATTTATCTTTTGACTCCTATATGTATTGATGACATTTTTCAATTAATTTTTCCTTTATTTAAGAGATGTTTAGTTGATAAAAACTGAATAAGTTGATAAAGTTCCCAGATACGTTCGAAAATCCTTGTAATTTACCAATTTTAACAACTCTTCACATCCACTAAAATTTAAAATAAATTTTTGTTTTAGTTGGTGAAATCTACAATTATAAAACCTAAGCAAAAAGAAAAAAATCTTTCACTTTGCAAGCTGAATTAATTAAAATTAACCGTCTAAAAATTCAGACTTATTTCTCGGGCATTAATCATAACTTAAAAATAGTAACATTTTTATCCAATTCCATTCCAGAACTATTTTTATGATCTACTACATTACAACATGTAAAATTAAATGAGTATCTGATTAATGGTATATTAAAAAGCTGTTTCTAATCATTATTACAGTAAGTGGCAGTAGTCTAAAAGTTATATGGGCGCAAAAATTACTTTAAGAAATGTATGAACTATTTAATTATTTATTCCAAAAAACAAATAAATACTTGATATTTGACTACATCAAAGAATCCAAATTTAAAATGAGAATTTTTAAACATGCAGTAAATTTTTGTTCGACTATGTTTTCTTCATTTTGTAACTTGTTATTATTTATGCTTTCTTTCCAAAGTTTTAAATAAAAGGTTGAAATGCTTATGAATATTTAGAAGTAAATCATTCAATCTATTGACACATTAATTTCTTTGAACTATTCGTGATGTTTACATCTCACAAGTTTATCTCGGAAAAGTCTGTGTATTTCAGATTTAGGGCAATATAATTAACTGTTTTTCAATACTTTTCTTCAGAATATATATATAATTACCATTTTGAATATTGAGATAGAAATGATTTTACGGTACTCTTCAAATTATGCATGGAATATTTTTTTATACATTTTAGTACGCTTGAAGCAATCTATAAATTCCAATGTTTATGTAAAATTTATTTATCTGACGCTCAAAATCTTCAATGAGAAATAAAAAATATACGTGACACCATATTCCGCAAAGATTTAAACAACCTTTTTTCTTTTGCCTTCACTTATTAGCAATAATACTTTTTAAGGTATTTGAAAATAAAAATCCAAATCAAATGATTTAACATTTTATCGAATTTTATCTAATTTCAATAATTTCCATAATAAAAATATGTATAATATTTCTAGTAATAGATTCATTCGGAAACACTGATTCCAAAAATGTTTTTTAAATTCCCAATCGGATACCCTTGTTTACAAAATCTGATCTTTTTTTATATACGGTCGATTATATGATCATTTTTGTGATAATTATACAAAATTTTCATGAAAACATTCGCAATCATGAGAATTGTTTAAGGTTGTTATTTGTTATTTGCTGAACCAGAGTAGATATTGAATTTTGTGATAAACAAAATTATGTTATGAAAAAAAAGATCATTTGCGTTTTTAAATGAACAACAACAACAACAATAATGAATTAAAGCTGTCACGTGCAGGTTACATTGTTGAAAAGAAGCATTCAAATTATTTGCTTCTAACAAGAAATAATACGAATCTTCTATGTTTACACAGTTGCAAGAAGTACTCTTTATTATTTCACATGTGAGATATAAATTTACGGCAACTTTAATTATAATAAAGTAAATGATAGTGCAGCAAAATTACAAAACAATGCATAAAATGAAAAAGGTAGTACTTGCATATAATAATATGTAACAGCAAAAATTGAAAAATTGAAAAGAAAACAAAATTAGGTTCGTTTGAAGTCAATGCATTTTAGCCGCTTGGTATTTAACTAATATTTGAAGTCTTGCTGCTATTCGCTGAAAGTGAAAAAAAATGTATAATTATTCTCTTATATATATTTTTAACGTTAAAAGTAACTTCATTGACTTACTTGGTCGCTCTGACCCCTGCGACCTACCCCCGCCAATCCCCGTTCAGTGTTCACAAACTCCAAAAACACGGTAAGTTGACCTGTTTAAAAAATATTTCCAGGTTACGGAAGATTGAAGGATATTATTTTGGCGGTCACTAACTTCTGTAATCGGATTGACATTCTTTACCGTTTGAATGTTTTTAGGTGCGTTCGTAATTATGCAAATACGTAGCACCTATAGTTGTCGTTCAGTCCGTCCGTCTGTCTGTCCGCATATAACAACGCAAAAAGTACCCAACCGAATCTTTTGAAATTTAAAACATATAAATATTACATAATTTTGTCGAATCATTTCAAATTTTATGAGAATCGGATGGATAGATCAATTACAGGGACGATCAAAAGGATTCCGTTACATTACGTCAATGGAGAAAAATGTTTCAAATGCATTTTAAACGTTTGAAATTTAAAATACATACTTATTACTTAATTTTGTCAAGCCATTTAAATTTTTTTGAAAATAGGATGCATAGATCAAATACAGGGACAATCAAAAGTACTCCTTTACATTACAGTCAATGGAAAAAAAGTTTCAAATGCATTTTAATGATATTACACTTATTCGAACATAATAATATTGATATGCATCATAAAGTACATATTATTACATAGATTTTGCATAATCTGTTGTGCAAAGAACATTTTTTATTGATTTACAAGGCCACACAAAAGTATTCCATTACATAATGAGTATAGAGAGAACATTGTTTGGTGCGTATTTTAATTGTAATTAACTATTTACAATTTTATGAGATTGTTATATGAGAATAATATTTTTAAAACTTTATTATCGTACGAAAGCACCTCATTTGCTACGCTTCACGTGCAATTTCCAACTTGTTTTTATTACAATGGCCTCTTCCATTACTGTCGTAACAACTGTTTGTGGATTTTAGATTCGTTAAGTAAGATTAATCATACATTTAAAAATCAGTTTGTATAAAATAGTTTGGAAAGTTTGAGAAATATGTAATTTTCTACTTTTTACAAGTATATAAAAATATCACCGATTTATTATTTAAATGTTTCAAATAAATATTTATATACTTAAAATCACATTCGAGTAAATATTTTCAATTTCAAAACTAAATTGCACTTAAAATAATTATTTTTTTTAAAAAAATATACCAACATTTTTATCATATATATGTTGCTACAAAACTATCAGTTTTCGTATTTTTGCATACCATAGTTTTTTTTATTATAGTTAAATTTTTACAAATACACAAGCAACTGCGTTTGTTACAATTCTTTTTGAAGAGTATTGAAATCATTGTATGTTTTAGAATCGAAATAATTTGAACTTGTTTACGTACTTTCGTGATATGGTGAATCCCATTTATGAATTAAAAATTATTAATTATATTGTTGTAAAATAATATATAATACAAGCAACATTTCGTGAGACAAAATGTCCAGTTATAATATTTATGTATATAATATGTGTATAAGATGTACATGATGTATATATATATATATATGTGTGTGTGTTGCGCGTATGTATGAGAGACACTGAGTGTATGATGCGGCGATGCGTATTAACTTAATTAATAAACTGACATGCTTTAGTAGACTGTCATCCTTTATTTTAAGACATAGCGAAAGCGTTGCTTACTCTTAGCAAATCAAAACAACAACAAACAAACAAACAAAAAAAACAAAAAAAAAACAGACGATTTGCGTTTCCATAGTTACGCTTAGGTGATGCCACATTTCAAAGATAAATTACAAATAACTCTAACATACCCCCCGACATTGAAGGGTCAACTTCAATAAATTATACAGTACAAAATATTAACATTACAAATGCTTAAGTAATATGATACAATACAACAATTTTCTTTTAACAATGAAAAATACAATTATGAACATACAATAATAGGAAAACTAAAACTAAAAATACTTAACAAAACCCTTTTTTTTTTTTTTTTTTTTTACATTTCGTAATTAATTTTCTGAGACTTGTTGTGGCAATAACGCAATTTTTGAAATACTTCTTTTAAGTATTCCCCTAGCGGTTTTAACTTCGACGACCCTAATCTTACCATCTGCACCTGGGAAAATATTTATAATGCGTCCTAGTAAGTATTTATTTGTAGGGAGGTCATCTTCCTTTATCAACACTAGGGTTCTTATGTTAACATTATTTTTTTTAAATTGCCACTTGGAGCGTTGTTGGAGCGTGTTTAAATATTCTTTATTCCAACGATTCCATATCAATTGAATGTATTTTGAAATTCTATGCCATCTAGATAGTCTATTTTCGTTAACATTAATTAATTCTGGTTCAACGATGGCTGTCATAGGCCTTCCGATTAAGAAATGGCCTGGTGTTAAGGCCTCCAAATCATTCACGTCTGAAGACAATGGAGTGATTGGCCGTGAATTTAATATAGACTCTATTTGAGCAATTACAGTTAATAATTCTTCGAACGTTAGCCTTGCATTACCTACCGTTCGCTTTAGATGATATTTTACCGATTTTATTCCTGCCTCCCACAACCCGCCAAAATTAGGTGCTCTGGGTGGAATAAATTTCCAAATAATATTCTCTTCTGTCAAATAATTCGCTAACTTCTCCTCAGGATGTCTTAGTAAATTATGGAGTCTCTGTAACTCGGCGTTAGCACAAACAAAATTTTTTGCATTATCTGAAAAGATTACTGCGCACCTTCCGCGCCTAGCAATGAACCTTTTTAAGGTGGCAATGAATGCATCCGCAGTCAATTCTGACACTAGTTCGAGATGCACTGCTTTAGTTACAAAGCAAACAAAGATTGCCAAATACACCTTATTAAGAATTCCCTTTCTCTGTCCCTTATATTTTATGAAAAAGGGGCCACCAAAATCTGTTCCCACGTAATTAAATGGTGCGCTGGGACGTACTCTCTCTCTGGGTAGGGAACCCATGATTTCTTGTATAGTTATGGGGTTGCTTTTACTACAAGTTACACACTCATGCGTTATTTTTCTAGCTAAATTTCTTCCCCGTAGCGGCCAGTATTTTTGCCTCAAGTAGCATAACAATGCTTGTGCACCTATATGAAGATATTTTTTATGATAGTAAATTGCAATTAGGCTACACAATTTACCCTTAGCTGGCAGAATATATTGATGTTTTTGAGCAAACCTTAAATCTGCATTATCTAAACGCCCTCCTACTCTTAGCACCTTATCTGCATCTAAAAAGGGGTTTAACAATCGCAATTTACTTTTATTAGAACTTTGCTTACCTTCTAACAATGCAGTATATTCTGCCTTAAATTCAAGTTTTTGGATTTCCCGAATTAAAAATATTTCTGCTCGTGATAATTCTTCCATACTTACGTGTCCCTTTCTTTTTTCATCTAATTTTCTTGTGTTATCTAAGAACCTGAAAATATAACTTAAAACACGTAATATTTTAGTATAATTATTGCTGATACTTAAAATTTCATTTACAAATTCACTAGAATTTAAACTTAATAATGCTGTACTGTTTTTCAATTTTAATTCTGATGAAAAGTCTATATTGTTTTTCACTTGTTCTAAATCAATGCTGTGTTTGGATTCACTGTCTCTTTCTTTCAAGAAGAGAGGGCCATGCCACCAAAGTTCACAATCAATTAATTTGTCAAAGGATAGTCCTCGAGATACAAGGTCTGCTGGATTGTCCTCTGAGCGTACATGTCTCCACTGAAAAGTCTGGGTCAGTTCTTGGATTTTGTAAACTCTGTTGGCCACAAAGGTTTTAAGTAGATGAGGAGGAGTCTGAATCCACGCTAAGACGATGGTTGAATCACACCATAGTATTATTTTACTGATGTTCAACTTTAGTACTGGTTCCTTAACTGATGAATTAAACGAAAAGCAGTCACGAACTGGATTCCATAACAATCCTAGAGTTTTAGTGCTCTGGTCCGCATTACGATCATTGAATGTATACTCTTGATTGCTAGTTGCGATTTTCAAGAGTTCGGGGTGATTAGCACACCATCGGTGCAACTTCATGCCACCACGTTCAAGCAATGCGATTAATTGTGCTTGCACTTGTTGAGCCTTATTTAAAGTATCAGTTCCTGTTAATACGTCGTCCACGTAGAAATCTTGAAGAACTACATGTGATGCTAGCGGAAAATTGTCCTTTTCATCAATTGCAAGCTGATTCAAGGTCCGCGTGGCAAGATAAGGCGCATTCGATGTACCGTATGTAATCGTCTTTAACTTAAATATTTTGACTGGTTCTTCTTCATCAGTTTTCCACAAAATTCGGAGCAATTCTCTCTGATTTTCCGAAATTAATATTTGGCGATACATCTTTATGATGTCAGCAGTAAAGACGTATTTATGAGTTCGAAATCGACAAATGATATCGAAGAGCTCATCTTGGACTAATCCTCCGTTTAATAAAACATCATTTAAACAAGCACCACTGGTAGTAGCTGCACTAACATCGAAGACAACCCTTAATTTCGTGCTTGGTTTCTCGGGTTTGTATACCCCATGATGCGGCAAATAATATGAAAATTCAGGCTTATTTTCCAGCAAGATTTCTTCTAAGTGTCCCAAATCATTATATTTGTTAATAAATTCTTCGTATAACAATTTCATGGCTGGATTGTGCGCAAATCGCTTAAATAGGTGATTTAATCGTTTAAGTGCGTTTTCCTTTGATTCTCCTAAACATGCAAGCCCACCAGTTTTAATTGGCATTTCCACAATATACCTACCATCTGCTCTTCTAGTATGTGTACGCAAGAAATGTTCCTCACAATACTGCTCTTCTTTACTTTTTATTGGGTTTTTATCATGGACCGCTTCAATTTCCCAAAATTTTTGCACAGCGTTGGATAACTCATCCGCAGATTGAACAAGACCACAATAATTATTAAAATTCTGTTGGGGCATAGACGTAGAACCACTGGCAACATAACCAAAAACAGTTTCTTGAAAAACCAAATTTTGCATATTTATTTTATTTTGTCCAAGTAATTTAAAAAATACTTCGTTTGATAATAAAACATGTATTGGACCTGGTTTATCAAATTGTGGATCAGCTAACTGAAAAGTTTGTAAATGCTTAATAGGCATGATGTTTAGATATGTAGCTGGTGTTATGCGCGTAATTTTAGGAACAACAAAAAATTGCAATGTTTCATTAAAACTCCTGTTTTTATTTGCTATGGTTGTTATAATACTTTCCTTTATATTCATAACTGAACCATTTAGCCCTGAAACTGATGCGTTTATTTTCCTTCCTTTCAAGAACAATAACTCAGAACATTCCTTCGTTATAAAGTTATTTTGCGATCCTGAATCTAACAATGCTCTAAGAGGAACTAATTCTCGTCAAGCGTTTTGTACATATATTATCGCAGTTGAAAGCAGTACTTGTTTACTAGAAGAAGATGTCATACTCATTACAGTATTGTTAATAGTTGAATGCGTGTTATCAAATGAATGTGTATTTTCACCCAAAGCGGTAACAGACATCGGATTATTTGTGTAACTATGAGGAGTAAATGCGTTTGCGGTTGGTGATAGATTACTACTAATATTATTTTCATCTTGGTTTGCTATTGTCTGATTAGTATCAATATTTTCCTCACCGCGTTCCAGGTGGATCAGTGTGTGGTGACGTTTGTTGCATTTTCTGCACGTGCTTGAACTTTTGCACTGGCTAATGTTATGAACTGATGATAAACAGTTGAAGCATAATTTTTTCATTTTAACAATATTAAACCTTTTTTTTGCAGGTAAATTTAAGAATTGGGAACATCTCATTAAAATGTGATTGCCTTTACACATTGAACAAATGTGTGGACTTTCTGCTAACAAAGTCAATGACTTAGAATTAAATGAACGTTTCTGATCCTTACTGAAAGGTTTAACAGCCGTGACTGTATGAATATTTTCCAAATATTGAGATCGTTTTTCTAAAAATAAAAGTAATTCATCTAACTTCGGAACTTCTTTTGAACTTATCGTCATTTCATAATTTTTTCGGGTATCTCTATCTAACTTTTGGAGAATGATGTTCAACATTAAAACATCTGAAAGATTATTTCTATTATAATTCAAAATCTTCAAGGCGCGAATGCTTTTTTTTACATTATCGACTAGATTTCGAAAATCTTTAGCGGAAGGCTCTGTAAGTTTATCTGCGTTTAAGAGTGCATTGATGTGTATTTCTGTTACTATTCTATCATTTTCATATCTGTCTTTTAATGCTTGAAATAAAGATGAAAAAGTGTCTTCTGTGCTAATCAAAGCTCTTTCATCACTTATTAATGATGCTGATAAATAATGCAACTTTTGCGCATCTGATAGTTGCTCATTTGAAGTTATTAAGTTGTTAAATTGTAATTTAAATAGACCCCATTTATCTGGTTTTCCGGAGAATTTCGGAAGAGATATATCGGGTAATTTAATATTTATCGCGTTGTTTATTTGAGTAGAATTTGGTTGACTTTCATTGGAAACTTTACTTTGTTCTAAATGTTTAAGTTGCTTTTTAATTTGAAATTTGGCCTTTATAATTTTTTCTTGGTATTCTTCGCTAGCGTTAATATCGATTTCATATTCTTTTTCTAAACTAATACCAGATTCTATTTCTTTATTAAGGTTTTTTAAAGTTTGTTCTCTGTCATTTAATTGTTCTGAAATTTCTAAATAGCTATCAATATCAATGTTTTTATCTTTCATTAATGCCTCTAATTTACTAATTAATTTCGTAATTGAAGTGCGTAATGTTGCGCGCTTCTTTTTTAATTTATCAATATTTTCCATGTTCAAAAACTTATAATAACAGCAAAAGGAATAATAAATTATTCATTACCTTGATTGCTGCGGCAGACGATTTTCTTTCTTTCTTTTTTTCACCAGTCCAGCTTGTGGAATAATGCTCTAATAAAATTCAATGATGAAAACAGTTCATTATTTTCGAACTTTTCTTTTCGAAGTGAAGAAAAAAAATATATAGACTTTGGCTCGACGTAACCAAATGTATGATGCGGCGATGCGTATTAACTTAATTAATAAACTGACAAGCTTTAGTAGACTGTCATCCTTTATTTTAAGACATAGCGAAAGCGTTGCTTACTCTTAGCAAATCAAAACAAAAAAAAAAAAAAAAAAAAAAAAAAAAAAAAAAAAACAGACGATTTGCGTTTCCATAGTTACGCTTATGTGATGCCACATTTCAAAGATAAATTACAAATAACTCTAACACTGAGTATACCGTAAAAGACGTAAATAATACATACATAATGACTATATGGCACATGATGAAAGTTTGGAGTGTACAGTTGGCAAAAAAAGTATTTGTACACTTCATTTTTTTTAATTATAATGAAATTAAATAAAAGATTTAAGCAAAAAATACTGTAATACATTAATGTAATGCATTTTAATAATATAAAAGCAAAAACAAAAAAAAACGAATTGATTTTTTACATTAAAATAAACAAATATACAAAAATATAATGCAAAAAAAGTATTTGTACACTACATTAATGTACTATAATTAATAAAAATTTAGTTAAATGATACAAAATAATATTTTGTGTGAATTCCTTTAGCGTTTATGACTACTTCTAGATGGTGTGACATAGATTCCACCAACTTTTTTGTAGTGGTCTGGTTTTTTTTATTCCATAATTCAATAACAGCTTCTTTAAAACTGTTTTTCGCTGATACATATTTTTTTCGGATTTTTGCATCCAATTGCATCCTCAAATTTTCTATTGGACTCAAGTTTAGAGATTGCAGAGGAGTTACCAGTCGCCTTCGAGCATTGTAGAGTAACCATGTGCTGGTGATCACAGCAGTATGCTTAGGTTGTTATCCTGCATAAAGTGAAAAGCCTCCTCTACACGTAATTTCTTAGCACTGTTTAATAAATTATACCGCGACACATCAATGTATGTTAAAGCTGTCATTCCAAAGTCATTTAATTCCAAATGTCCTGCTCCATTAGAAGTTATACACCCCAAAACCATAATATTCCTCCCACCATGCTTGACAGTTTGGAGTATATGTTTTGGATCTAGAACAATTTTATTTTTACGTCAAACATTTCGAATGCTTGGTGGTAAGAAAATTCCGAATTTTCTCTCATCAGAAAAAAATACTGTTTTCCAAAAATCCAATGATTTGCTTCTGTATGTGAAAGCGAATTCTATGCATTTTCGACTATTTGTTTCACTGATGAATGGATTTTGCCTTGAGGTTCCTCCTTTTAAATCTGCATTGAGAAAAATATTTCTTATTGTTTGAGGTAATACTCTGATGTAAGAAGATGTCGCAAGGTCTCCAGCAAATTTTTGAACTGAACCCATAGGATTTTTTAAAGCTGTTTTAACAACACTCCTTTTTTCCCTCATTGTTAATTTGCTGAGAAGTCCTGGTTTTCATTGAATTTCGATGCCTCCAATTTCTTCATACTTTCTCATCATGTATCCAATAGTTGTAAATGGTAATTTAATAGCTTTTTTGATTTCTTGGTCTGATTTTTATTTTTATTAAGCTCAAAGATATGATTTCTTATGTTCAAAGGTACCTCTCTAGTTTTAAGTACAATTCTCAAATACTTCAAGAGCAAATTAAATTAAATGCCAGACAAACATAGTATGAAGTTAATAATTATTAAAAACTACCAAATTATGTTACAACTTTAAACCACAAACATTATAAACACAGTGCGAATCTTTCTGTGGAAATGTACAAATACTTTTTTTGCAAGAAAATTTTAAACTTTTCCAGTTATAAAATTTATTTTACACCTTGATAGAAAATTTCTGTCGTGAATTTAAAAAGCACAGTAAAAACACTCTATTAAAACCATTCGTGTATAAATATCTGTTTTTATTTAGTAAAAAATTGAAAATATTAGAGTGTACAAATAATTATTTTGCCAACTGTATATATATATGTGTGTACGTACATGTATATATATACAGGGTGTCCCAAAAGGTCGTTTACAAACTTAACATGCTGGTCTGTCATATCATGATGAACAATATTAAATAGGAAACTGGGGTTCCCAAACGTTTTTCAAAGGAGATATGCGCCATTAAAGTTTAGGGTCCAAAAATTCAAATGATTATAAAAAACAGAAAAATTGGTCGATTCGTTTGCGGTTTTCACTAAAATTATTCTTTTTGTCAGTATTGTCTTGAAAATAAATTATAAAGATAAATTTCAAAAAATGACGATAGAGGGCGCTTTAGACTTTAGAGTAACGAACAACTATTTTTTACCGTTATTTTTTGCATTTCATTATAGGTTTTGTAAGCTTAGACTTAAAACTTAAATTTTGAGCTCAAAATTTGAATAGTTGGAAGCAGTTAAGTAACACAAACTTAACTGTGTTCAGAGGGTTTTAATTTCAAACTAGCTGCACCCGTCGAAACTCGACGGAAAAGAATATGTTTTAGGTATGATATATATCAATCTTATATAGACAGTAAAATATTGAGCGAAATAAACAATTGCCACCTCTTAAAATAGGGATAACATAGCTTTTCATGATGAAGATACACAAACTTAAGAAAATGACAAAAAATAAGGAAAACAACTCATAAATTATGTTGAACTTAACTTCAGCTACAAATATTTTTTTAATGCGGTTTCTAAACCTTAAATATTACTTAAATGCCAAATTATTTAGGAAGTTAATATTATACCCCGGAAGACGAATTCAAAAATATCTGCATAGTTTATTTTTTCTCCGTTTAAATATCGCTTGATAACTGTACAATAGTTATATCAATGAAACATTTTAATTATAATAGAAACAGGGACTTACTAAACTGCCTAACCAACCCACTACACATTTACAGCATTTGCAATACATTTATTTATTGTTTGTATCCTCCATGAACTTGTAAAAAATAATTTTATTGTTATGGCAACGAAAAAAAAAAAAAAACGATATCTCTGTCATTAAAAAGAATAAAATTTTTGTATTTGTTGCTGAAATGCAGATATATATTTTTTAAACAATAACTTAATGCAATGAAATGATTTTAATTATTTTTAGATATTTTGTAAGATAGAAAGATAGTAATAACGGCATATCACAGGTTTTATTCTTTTTTTTTTCTAATACGACATCATTTACACCTTCAGAAATACTCATCTTTTCTTAAATAAAAGCATGATTTATGCAGTTACTTAAGAATTCTTTAGTTTCATAAAATATTCATTACAATTAAATAGAAATGGCGCAGTTTATAGAAATATTTTCATTTGTGCACACCACGGACCTTTAAATTAATAGAAGTTCACTTTATTTAGATGCAGGAATTAAAGTAAGTAAATATGACATCATCACCGACACAGCTATAATAATGTGTATTATATTCATGGAATAAATTTATCTGGTTTCTATATGACGACATTTTCTCCATCGACAAAATTTCATTTTAGATATATTTTATTAAAGTTTATCTTCTGCTATTTTACTTACATAATAATTAATAATATTACTCAGTAAATAATCTGTGTATTGCAGGGAATAACTATGTTTAATCATTTTATTATGATTAAATTTAACGAAAATCTTTATTATTATTATTATTATTATTATTATTATTATTATTATTATTATTATTATTATTATTATTATTATTATTATTATTATTATTATTGAAATTGAATTTGAATACATTCACCGATAAGATCGAGCTCCTGATTGGTGGAAAATAATGAAACAAAATAAATTTTGAGAAAAGCTTGACCTGTTGCCACTGTTTTAAAGAAATATCATGAAAAAGCTTTTAAAATTAAAAATAAAATATAAAAATTGAAATAAATTAAAAATTAGCCAGAATGGGCAAATCTACACATAAACAGCTTTCATTTAAAAAAATAATCATCAAAATCGGGCCAGTAGAAAGCTCAGGGCTGATGACTAAAAAAACAGCCAGGTGTTTTAAATATATAGATGATTATAAAAAACGGAAAAATTGGTCGATTGATTTGCGGTTTTCACAAAAACTATTCTTTATGTCGGTATTTTATTGAAAATGAATTATAAAGATAAATTTCAAAAAATTCCGATAGAGGGCGCTTTAGACTTTGGAGTAACGTACAACTATATTTTACCGTTATTTTTCGCATCTCATAAATTTTTTTAGAAGTTTAGACATAAACTTAAATTTTGAGATGAAAATTTGAGTCATTGGGAGTGGTTAAGTAGAGCACACTGAACTTTGTTCAATGGGGGTGGGGAGGTTTAAATTTCAAATGATTATAAAAAACGGAAAAATTGTTCGATTCGTTTGCCGTTTTCGCTAAAACTATTCTTTATGTCAATATTTCCTTGAAAAAAAAAATTAACAATTAATTTTAAAAAATACCGTTAGAGGGCGCCTTAAACTTTAGAGTAACCAACAACTAATTTTAACCGTTATTTTTTGGAATCTAATTAAATGTTTTTTAATGCTTAGATTTAAATTTTGAGCACAAATTCTAAATCGATGGAGGGGTTAAGAAGCGGAAACTGAACAGTGTTCAGTAGTTAAAATGTTACCCTCTCCACCCCTCGAACACATTTCAAATTTCCGCACTCAATTACTCACAACGATGCAGATTTTGAGCTCAAAATTTAAGTTTGAACTTTTACAAGCATTTAATTAGATACAAAAAATAACAGTTAAAAATAGTTGTTGGTTACTCTAAAGTTTAAGGCGCCCTCTAACGGTATTTTTTAAAATTAATCTTTAAAATTTTTTTTCAAGGAAATATTGACATAAAGAATAGTTTTAGCGAAAACGGCAAACGAATCGAACAATTTTTCCGTTTTTTATAATCATTTGAAATTTGAACCTCCCCACCCCCATTGAACAAAGTTCAGTTTGCTCTACTTAACCACTCCCAATGATACAAATTTTCATCTCAAAATTTAAGTTTATGTCTAAGCTTCTAAAAAAATTTATGAGATGCGAAAAATAACGGTAAAATATAGTTGTACGTTACTCCAAAGTTTAAAGCACCCTCTATCGGCATTTTTTGAAATTTATCTTTATAATTCATTTTCAATAAAATACCGACATAAAGAATAGTTTTAGTAAAAACCGCAAATCAATCGACCAATTTTTCCGTTTTTTATAATCATTTGAAATTAAAACCCTCTGAACACAGTTAAGTTTGTGCTACTTAACTGCTTCCAACTATTCAGATTTTGAGCTCAAAATTTAAGTTTAAGTCTAAGCTTACGAAACCTTTAATGAGATGCAAAAAATAACGGTAAAAAATAGTTGTTCGTTACTCTAAAGTCTAAAGCGCCCTCTATCGTAATTTTTTTAAATTTATCTTTATAATTTATTTTCAAGACAATACTGACATAAAGAATAATTTTAGTGAAAACCGCAAACGAATCGACCAATTTTTCTGTTTTTTATAATCATTTGAATTTTTGGACCCTAAACTTTAATGGCGCATATCTCCTTTGGAAAACGTTGTGACCCCATGGAAACCCCAGTTTCCTATTTAATATTGTTCATCATGATATGACAGACCAGCATGTTAAGTTTGTAAACGACCTTTTGGGACACCCTGTATATATAATATACATGTATATGATGCATGTATAAATTTCGCAATGACCTTATCGATGTCGTAATTGTAACTTTTGCATAATAAAATTTATTTAGGCTTTTATAACAAAGAAGCACCCTATCTTCTCAGCTCTAACTTATTTGAATTAACGTGCATTGAATTACAATCATGTATATAAATATATACATATCGCAATCAGTATAATAAAACACATAAAATATAATTATTTAATATGGTATTCCTTTTTATGTTTCATTTTTTTAAATATAAGTTGCATAATCAAAGGAAATCACCTTCACCAATGCCTTAGAGTATGTATTGTGCATTAAAAGGGATAAATTGATTAAATTCAGTCTTTTTATAGTTTAAAGAATATAAAAATGTACTGTATATATTATAAGATATTATATTGTTTATATAAGTTTTATTTTGATAAAGCGTCGAAAATTTCATTGCATTAATTGATTTTGTAATTTTAATGATTTTTAGAGGAACAAATAGCTTCTGCAACAATCGTGACCCATCGAATATTAAATTTGTCTACAATATTCTCATTTTTTACAGAAAAAAAAAATGTGTAACAAACATTGAAGTCTTCGGGCTATTGGATTTTGAAACAGCAAAATTATTTTGATATATTCTTGTTATAGCGGCTCCCAAGTTTTAATTGCGATGTATCGTAAATACGTAACGTACTGATTACATATAACTGATACCGTACTGATAACGTACTGATAACGTACTGATACCATAACGTAACTGATTTTACGACGCGTATAAGTGTCACTATGTGTGAAATGTATAAATTTTTACAATTGTGTGTTACCAATGTGTCACAGTCTGATTTCATAACATTGTAAATGTTGTTACATATTCATCTCAAAAGTTAATGAAAAAATTGTCACAAATTGCACAATTTTCACAAAATTGTCATAATGTGACTTCACAAAATTGTCATAATGTGACTTCACAACATTGTCACAAAAACATTACAGTGTTAATCACAATTTTGTCACAAATGATCTACAAAGTGAGTCTAAAATCATGGTACAAACTTTATGAAGCGGTAGAGCTCAATATAACAAACAATTATTCTGCAGGAATATATGACCAGAAGTGACGTATTGAGGTACTAACGCTAGGAGTCCAATTTGGCCCTCATTCTCACTCAATCCAAACTTATCTTTCACACCAAAAAATTTCTATGTTATTCTTTCCTTTACTTAAGACAAACATTTCTTGATTACACACAAAAAAATATTTGTGTGAAAACTTCCGATATGAAATAAAAAATTTTGAATAAAAAAAAATCCTGCAAAACTCGAAAATATGTGAAACAAAAGAAATACATATATTTACGTTTTTAACAACTTACAAAATTTTATGTCATACTTGAAATTTTAAAGAAGAATTTTTTTCTTCCTGTAATCATGAAATGTCTGTCTTAAATAAAGAAAAGAACAGTATTGAATATTTCTGGTACAAATCCGAAATTTTGAAATAAAATAAAGGGCTAAATATGTACCCTGATGTTTGTATTTAAGAGCCCACAATAGTCACAGAAAAATTACTCAAAAAGACCCGGATGACCATGTAAAGTCTATGGGAGCGTTATTTTCTAATATCTCGCTCAAATTTTAATTTTTTTGCATGATTTTTTTGCACAAGATAGCTGAGGGCATTCCACAAACGGCTGGTTTTTACTTTTTCAATTTTTGTTTCAGATTTTCTTTAAAAAATTACTTTAACTTTCGAAACCGGTTTAAACCGGTTCTGAAACTGAAACTATCGTAATATAAAAAATATATAACCAAAATCGAAAAAGTAAAAACTAGCCCGGTTGTGGATCGCCCTCAGCTATCTTGTGCAAAACAATCATGCAAAAATATTAAAATTGGAGCGAGATATCCGAAAAGAACGCTCCCATAGACTTTACATGGTCATCCGGGTCTTTTTGTGTACTTTTTCTGTGACTATTGTGGGCTCTTAAGATGTCACTTCCGGTCATATATTCCTATGCAATAATTGTTTGTTATAGTGAGCTCTACCGCCACTTAAAGTTTGCCCCATGATTTTAGACTCACCCTGTATTTCACAAATTGGTCACAATGTGCCTTGAAAGCATTGTCGCATTCGTCACAATTTAGTCACAATGCTAATACCAAAATAGTCACAAATGACACATTTTTCACATTTTGGTCGCACTGTGACTTCACAAAGTGGCCACAATGTGACGTCACAAGCAAGTTCTAAAACGGCCATAACGACTTCACATTCTAGTCACTATGACTTCACATCGATCGTCGATGTTACGTCATGTGACGTCGATGTGAAGTCGTATTATGGCCGTTTTAGAACTTTTTTGTGCCGTCACATTATGACCACTTTGTGAAGTCACGGTGTGACAAATTTGTGAAAAATGTGTCATTTGTGACTACTTTGACATTAACATTGTGACGAAACTGTGACAAAATCGACGATATTTAAATTGCTGGAAACATGTTTTCTAAAGTAAATAACAAGTTTTGAAGAGTATTTGTAATTTTCAAAATTTTTTTAAGAAAGTTGCATCTTAGTCAAAATGTGACGTAACTGAGTGGTGGCATTTTCGTCATAGATGTGATGTGACCAAAGTGACTCCCAGTGACGTCATTGTGACGGCACTGTGACCATGCATGCTATGAGGGTATATGTCTGTGAGAAATGATTAAGGAATTAGCCATTAGACAGCTTTGGAAATTGGCGCCCTTTATAATACTTTACGCACTTTGTGTACGTTCCCTTAAAGCTTCGTTCAACTCATCCGCTTTAAGTTACAGAAAAATGGTTTCAGTCATGAAATTTAAAGTTTCATAACTCAGTCAATTTTAATGTTAGATGAATTGGACCTTTTTATATTGCTTGTTAGAGTGATGGAAAATTTTTATTAAATATCACTTATAGAACCGAGGGATCATTAAAAAATTTGATTTTCGTAATTTTTTTACTTTTTTTTTTTTTTACCTAAATCGTTTAAAAAGCAATTCTTTATCTTTTTTAAAGCATTTTTTTGCAATTGGAATTATATGTCTATGACTAACAGTTTAGAAATTGGCCATTGGCCACTATTGAGAGTGGACTCCCTGTATATATATATGTTAACATTTGAACGGAGTGTGGTTTTTGGGTCTGGGGGGTCATGGTCGGAGAAAATATACCAAAATTTTCCGGAAGTGCTTTCCTCCAGACGTCTACAGTAGGCTTCTAACTTTTTGTAATGAAAGCTACCTAAAAGTAAATTTCAAAAGCAGACAAAATCAGAGTATTCATAATATTAATGATGCATATTAAGTAAACTAATAATGATACTATTTATTATAGAGTAATATACACAGAGTTTCTAAATAGTAAACATACATAGGGTTTTCTTATCTGAAAAATATTGACTAATTTAACATAGGGACATTTAACTATGAAAAATAACCATTATACAAGTATGTATACAGATATTAATGTGAATTACATCATTAACAAAAATACAATATGCAGGGTTAGCAGGAACTAGTTTCCCAATCCAGAGGGTACTAGAAGCGTTTTATTGGCCCAAATGAGATCAAATTTGAATTACAGATAATACAAATTTTGCGCTTAACTTTTATTTAAAAAATTACAAAAATTTTAAATGCAAAAATCTGCCGACAGGAAGCACTACAATTCACAAAATAGCATCACTGTAAGATTTTTCATGCAATGTAATACTCCATGCTCAATGATACACTATTGGCACACTCACACTACCACGCGGCGACTGATTGAGCTTCAAAAACCGTAGTAGCCACATTTATTATCCTTCTACAGCTACAGTGGAATTCTTCTGGTTCTGGTAGAACGGTTTTACCACTATCTGTTTCTCCTGCAATATAACTATGATGTGCAGAGAAGTAACTAATGCTCGTTGAGAATCCGTTTTATTTAAAACTAAAGAATAATACTAATTGACATGCTCTATATCACAAATGATGTTTCACATTTTCAATACATGCAAATATATGCCATTTGCGATACAGTGCCATCTATTGGTGAATTTTCATATTAAAGAGTTTTGTTTGATACATGCAGCGGCATTTTTTCATTTATCTCATTTCAAACTTCGTTAAGAATTGGATAATAGAACAAATCAGAACCTCTGATGTGGGAATATTATAGTGTGGGTGTGCCAGTTGTTTCTCAAATATTGGATATGCCGTATTCGACTCTTATGGCAATTTTTGTATTTTTATTGCCCAGTTTCACGTTTTTAATATTATTTATAAAGACAATTATATGTTTTTGTAAATTACAGTGCCCCCTATCGGTGAATTTTTTAAAGGTGAATTGTTCTCATATATTTAATAAATGTGAGCGTTACATTTGAATCATCTGCAGTTCAAATTTGAACTCATTTTGACCTATACAACGCATTCTAGAACCTTCTGAAGTGGGCAACTTATTTCTTGAAAACCCTGTATTTAAATTTGAAATTTCAGAAAATAATTTTACTGAAATGTAACATGAAACTGTTAAAAAACATGAACGTAATTTTCATTTGTTATCGATCCCGCATATTAAGAAATTTATTTTCATAAATATTCAATTATTTGCAGTCTCCTATAGTGATGAAATATTTTCCTTTTAGTAAAGTAATGCATATTAAGATTAGTGGTGGTTTTCAAATATCACTTATTTCAAAACTCTTTTTATTTTATAACTGAATAATTTACGAGAATGTGGAAACTGCACTTTGCTGAAAAATTAATTAATTATTAATTATTTCTTTCTAAAGAACAACTACTTACGAAAAAATACTTACGAAACCAATTGGCAAAGAATACAACAGTAGTGTAATGAATTTTCGAAATATATTTGATACATTTTAAATAGAATTCTGTGAAATACCAATTTGTGAAATACTATGGTTTATAATTATTTTTACTACGTACAAAATTTCAATTTCATAATTTTCATTTTTATTTTTATTTAGATTTTCTACATTTTAACGAAACGAGAAACAATTTTCAGTATCTCTGAAATCTGTATTTAAAATTTTTATAAAGTAATAGTTTTCAGTACTTGAAAATATTCAAAATTAGTTTTTCTTTCAAATATATTGCCTACATTATATTTTAAAAATTTAAATTAGTAATAATTTCTTTCATTTAGTATGATCATTCTTCTGAGAAAATATTAAAATAACATTGTTTAATGTTTATATTAAATATAAGTATTGTAAAATTATGAATTTTAAATAAGTTTTAGAATGTAAAACAGGAAATTCTTTTTTGGACACGATATAAAGTAGCTTATTGGAGTATATATATATATATAATTAACGCTTTGATACATATAATGATGAAACATTTTGCATTTTGAAATTAATAATTATTCTATTTAAGAAACATGAAATGAAATAGTTCATTACCAGATTCAAAAACGTATTTAGGACTATTGCAGCTGATGATACAAAAACAAGATACACTCTAGAATCCAACATCGAGTCATGTTACCTGCTATTACCCTCACCGGGGTAATAGCAGGTAACATGACTCTAGCGGGTTTTAGTAGGAATGAATTCATTATTTCCGTTGGTCTTTGATTCTAGGAGGTCGTTTTCGGGATTGATGCGAATTTTCAAAGAATATCCAAATATTTTTTTCAGATTAAAAATCTACTTGGGATGAATTAACATTTTAGTCACAAAATAACGTGATTCAGTAGCGCGATTTTAATCAAAGATATAACATGAGTAACATGATTTGCGGTGATGTCAATTTGACCATGCTTACTGCACGAATATAAAATATTTAAACACTAAACGAAAACAGGACTAAGAATTTTTTGTCATGTGAGCCACACCCTTCCTATCCTATATTCCTTACCCTTATTCCCCTATTTGAAACAAACAGGTTATGCGTCCCTCTGAAAGTAAGTCTCCCTCTTCAAGCAACACTGTTTGGAAAAGCTGGGTGTATCTGGAAGATGAACACATACTCACAATATTATATATATATATTTATATATATATATATATATATATATATATATTATTGTGAGTATGTCTGAGACACTCTGGAGATGTAAGTTGGAATTCGTTGTTTATCTTCCAGATACACCCAGCTTTTCCAAACAGTGTTGCTTGAAAAGGGAGACTTACTTTCAGAGGGACGCATAACATGTTTGTTTCAAATATGAGTTCAAGTTTTGACAGCTGTATCCTTGTAAGAGGGGGGGTAATACCCATATTAACGAATAAACCAAATAAAAAAAACAAAAACAAATTGCGAATATTTAAAATGTCCATTCATACTAAAATAGAAAAAAAAATATCTGAAGAACATTTTAAATTTTATCTGAGTGAGCACAGGTATGTATTTATTCTACTACGAAAACCATGTTTTGGAAGGATAAATAAATATAGTTGTTGATTTTAGCTGTTTGAACCACAAAAATAATGCAATAATTTATATATTTAAAAATTCCTTTCTTCAATGAGACCTACTCCATGCAAAAACTTCTGAGCACTTTCGTGACGTGCGCTGCATATCTAAACAAACCCTAAGAAAACATAAAAGGAGTAATTACTTATTTACTATTTTTTTGGATAGTGCCATGATGATTTTGTAGGTCGATTGAAAATCCATCAGAAAAATTAAATCGTCAAAACAGAAAAAAATAATAAATGCGTGTGCAATTTGTTGCTACACTGTTAAAAAATTGAATTTTTAGTTGCATCGTCACTCGACCGCTTTTACAGAGTATCTCTATTTTGACCTATTAGTATATTCCATAATATAGTGAAGTAATCATTTTCTATAAAAGCTAAAAGAAGTAATCATTTTCTGTAAATCTTTTTACTATGTAGCTTGTTTGTTTGCATTTATGTCGCCGAATTGTTTACACTTGGAATATAGGCCCTGAAGGTTTGCGGGGGGGGGGGGATGTGCCCTCCGTGGGGGGTGTTTTTAAAGAAACCTAATCCATATTTACGCAAGGAAATTCAAGATTCGAAGAATACCACGGAAAACTCCGAACGATTAGGCCGACCTATGCGATTGGGATCGAACCCAGCACCTGCCATCTACCAGTTTCGGAGGCAGAACCTCTCGGCTACTGGTGGGCATTTAACTGTGTAGCATGATATCAGCCGTGAAATGCAGTCGTTAAATCCCATATTTATTGCCTGCTCTCATTGGCTGGCTTCTTCGTTGCCGCAGATTGATGTCTAGGTGCATATATCTTCTAATCTGGCTGCTTCGTCGCTGTGAATTGAAGAAAAACTGCAAATATCCTTCTACCTAGTAAGTTTTAATTTTTAAAAGAAAATCTAAATTGAAATTTAAAAATCCTGCAGCGAAGTGCATTTTCCGGTGTTAGCACCCTCATATGACAAAAATTCAGAGACCGGGGTGTTATAATTTTGGCGTGAAGTTCAAAGTTTGATAGAACAGTGCCAAAATTAAAAGAAATCAAATGCCATTAAAAGCCCATCATGAGGCTTTTAAAAATATGAAACTTCGTGCATTAGTTCTTGAAATGTGCTTATCGATAAATTTGTGTAAATCCTACAAAATTCAGTATAACAGCATCAATTGTAAGACGATTAACAAAAATGTAAACAAAACCAATTTATGTTAAGGATTAACTGAATCTGAAGTTTGATGGAAATCTGTGCATTAGTTCTTGAGATAGAGATATTACAGGAGTAATAACAAATGCAGCGCTATTTGAGGAATTATTTATATCAAAATATATAAAAAATCAATTCATATGAAGGACTAATCGAATCCGGTGTGAGGGATATCCGTGCATTCGTTCTTTAGATTGATAAGTTGCGAAAATCTTTAAAAATGCAGCATTCAGTCATCCATTGAGCAATTTACACTAAAACGTAAAAAAATCAATTTATATCAAGGATTAACTGTATTTGAAGTTTACTTAAATTCCGGGAATTAATTCTGAAGTTAGAACTATTGCGAAAATCGCACAAAATGCAGCACAGCAGGGACACCTGTTGAGCGATTTACACCAAAGTATAAAAAAAGTAATTTCAAGTCGTCACCGTCATTAAAGACAAATCGAATGTGAAGCTTCATGAAAATTCGTGCATTAGTTCACGGGATTGAGCGATTGTGGAAATCTTTAAAAAATGCTGCAAAACAGCGCCACCTACCGAGAGATTTACATTGAAACGTAAACAAACATAAATTCATGTCGATGAACAATTGAATCTGAAGTTTGTTAAAATCCCGTGCATTAATTCTGGTGATAGAGCTACTGGGAAAATCGAATAAAAGGCAGCATAGCTGTGCCACCTGTCGAACAATTTACACCAAACTTACTCAGCACCAATTTATATCAGGGACTACAGGGATATGAATTTACATTAAATTCCTTGCATTTGTTTTAAGAGATAGAACGTCCACATAATTTAAGTCATATACAGACAGACGGACAGACAGACATTTTATAAAAAATATGTTTTTCGAGTTCTTTGAACCTTAAAACGTGTAAATCCGTCAAAAGACGAATTCGAAACTCTTCGAATACTTGTTATTTTCTTTATGTAAAGATAGGAATAAGTAAAAATAATTACGCTTGATAACATGCTAATAAACATCCCCTCCCTCCGAACTCAACTGTAAAAAGTGCAATTTCAAAAAACTTAGCATATTAAATATATAAATAGCATATTAATTTTTTTCTCGTCAAATAACCTTTATAAATATTAATTTTTTTGAAAACTAAAATTAAATAACTACAGCATTTACAAAATAAAGAGGGAAATTATTTTTTCTCCCAAATACTTTTATTTTTTTAAAATATGCATAAAAAGAAAAATAAACATAATTATCAGTTATTGAAGAAAATATTAATTATAAAATATTTGCTTTCTCGTGCATTTTTATAAAAATTAAAACATTCTATGATGTTTAATAGATTGCACATTCTTTAAAGAGACTTTAAAGGAAAATTTTCAATTTCATGTTTATGTCTGCAACAACATCGAAAAGAATTATTTATGAAAATCAAAACTTAGTTTCTAAATATAAGAAAGACACAAAAATCCTTTTCTTCGTTATCAAAATATAAAGATTTATTATGAATCATATCATTTTATATTGATCCCTATTTTAGGATTATCCTATTCACTGTCAGAATCTAATGAATAAGAACTACATAAAGCAGCCTTATACCGACATATCACTTCTGATATAGAATGTAATATCCCCTTTTCTGCTGTCACTCTTTTATTATGTGGATAAGTGTATTTTCAAGCTTACAAGAGGTCAAAGTCTGTTTTATCCAATCAATGATATCCATTTTTTATTCTTTAATAATAAGATGTAGAGGATTTGTCATTTTCTAAGCAAATCAGAATTAAAATATTTTGCTCCATTACGATAGTTACAGAAAGAAGAAATTCAACGATCTTCATATAAAGCATTTGGAATGCTAATTTTTAGTATAATTTTAGTCAAATATTATATAGACTACAATTTTTACCAATAATATTACGTAGAATTATTATATGATTTCTTTTTTTCAGACCAGTGCCAGCTATAATTTCAAACTTGCTGTAAGGTGTTGCCATTTTTAGAATGATGCGCCAACTCTAAAATTTTCTTAGGTGCTCGAACCTACGTCACCTGGAGATCAATTCCTCCTCGCTTCTCTTGTTTCAATAGAATAATTTTTTATGCTGTTCTGCGCTGTAATTTTTTTCTGTGAATTATTTGAATTATTTTTTAACTCAAAAATAACTAAATAATATACTTAAAAAACGAAAAAAAGTTAGTGAATGCGTTATATCAACGAGTTCTAATAATTCTAGGCGAGAAAATGCATACAAATTTAAAAAACATAGTACAGAGTCTCAAATCCGCAATTATTAAAAATCCGAGCATTTTGTTGACTGAGGATTATTATTCTGGAAAATCGCAACCGAAAATGTTTAAATCGAAAAGGACAAGATTTACTATTTTAGACTGCAATTTTAAAACCGAAATCCTTTTACGAATGTCAAAAAATTTCTGCAGAACGCAAAAAATCTCTGAATGTTACATAAAAGAATTGCGAGAAATTCCGAATAAAGAGGGCAGCATTTACTATAATGGATTAAAAGATTAAAACAAGATTTCTTTCTCAAATGCAGGCAAACCGCTATAAAATGGATTAAAAAACAAGGAAATTAAATTAAATAGACATAAAAAATGTAATTTAAGAAATTATAACGATCATTTTGAAGATGATATTTCCAAAGACTAAAATTTGCGACTGGTAAATAAATATCTACATTTAAAATAATAATAATAATGAACTTCGTTCTTAAGGTGATGAAAATATTGCTTAAGCATCAACAAAGTCATATATTACGTAATAATTTAAATAATAATTTACACAAAATTTCAATACTGCGAGTTTTTAAACTTCTAAACATCGCACATTTTCAATTTTTACATTATTGTATAGGGAAAAAATTTACTTTTAAATGCAATTTGTTTGAAAGCTGTATCTCAATTTATTTTTGAGTTATTTATTTTCTGTAAATTTTTATGCTTTTTTTGTCATCATGGCAACAGAAGTATTCCATTTCTGGACATTAAACATGGGCCAATCAGAAATGAATAAAATACAGACATCACAAGATTTGAGATATGCTTTAGATATCTCTATCGACAGAAATAACCATTATCCAAATGGTTAAAAAATATATAACAATTAAAACTTATACATGAGAAAATTTATTATTCTAGGTTAAAAGTTGATGACGGAGTTCCTTTTACAAAAATTTCAAAGGAAATGTCACGTAACATTATAAAACTTCAAATATCGCAAAAAAAAAAAAAAAAAAAAAAAAAAAAAAAGGCACGAAATCCGAATAATTTTTATTGTATTTTATTTTTTATTGAGTAGATTAGATATTGTTTACTTTATTGGATTATTGGATTTATTGGATATTATTATATAATTCTGTCAATACGTAAGCAACATTTTGATCATCTTAAGAAGGATGTTCTTTTTTATTATTTTTTTTCATATGAGTAAAAGAAATGCAGCATTATTTTTTTAGCTAAAAAAATAAAGCTGGATTTCTTTTACTCATATGAAAAAATCGCCGCAAACTTAAGAAAAAGAAAAATTAAAAAATGTATAAAAAATTAAAAAAAGGTTTTGTTTTGTTATTGGAACTTTTTTCCCTTTAAAAAAATCCTTAATTCAAATATTTGTTTTAGCACTGCCTTTTTTGTACTTTCTTTTATCTATAATAGAAGGAGGTATTGTAGTTGAAATTTTGTTCGACATCCGGTTTTGGTGGATTTACATACTTTAAGGGTCAGAAAATCCTCAGGTTTTTACAAAATATCTGTTTGACCGTATGTATGTGTGTTTCATCATATCTTTGAAATGTATATAACATTATACCTAGAATTGATCCAAATTTCATGTATACGTGTTTTGCTATAATGATGCTGTAATAGCAAATTTCTTGAAATTTTCAATATTCTATTATCGAAAAGTAAATGAAGCTATGCATAGAATTAAATAAAATTTCATGTCAATTTTTTTTTATTATAGACAGCAGATCCAGGATGCATTTGGGGATATTCCGCCTGGAAGGGTGTTATAATAGCAATTTTTTCTTACTTTCATTATTATTTCATTGCAAACATTAGGAAGTTTCGCATAAATTTAAACAAAACCTCATATATATGTTTTTCACTATTGATGTTAGGTCCTAATTGAAAATGGAGATGTAACTCTAGAATACGACAACCTGATAACGATTTTTTGTGCGATTTGATTTCGATTTTTCGTTGTTATATTGCACATCGGCTGTTGTTTCTGATGCTACATATACTTCGTATATAGCTAATCAGGTGATTCGAAAAAAAGCTGATGTACAATAGAAAAATGTTAATATTGATTTTATTAAATATTATGTTCGAGTATAACTTGTTTTTATTATGAGTAAGAAGATTAAACTGAAATTTAAGATGAAAATTCATGCTAATGTAGGGTTGAAGTAACAACCTATAAGCGGTGATCGATTTGAGCCGGAGTTCAGCGCCGCTATTTTTCTGTTTTTAATAGAAATTTAAATAGTGGTCTTAATTTACTGGCGCTTATTCCGGAGTTCAGCGGAAACAGTGTTTCTAAAAAAATTAAAGCCTAAATTTATTTTTCTTTCTCTTCCATATCCAATTTTTGCGTTCTTTCCGCAAAAGAGCTCACATATATGACATAGTGCGTCATGTTCCCAAAATCTTTTTTCAGTGGTTTCAGAACGACGATGAGAAGTGTGAAAATTATTCACAACTGTTTATGCCGCCTTTACTCGCTATTTTTTTTTGTGTTTTGAAAATATTCTCTCTGATTGACAGTTTAACTCCACACGCTGCTTAATTTTCCCCGAATATCAAAGGAGCGCAGCTCCAGTATTTTTTTTATTCACTGAACATTTAAATAGTAATCAGAACCGACCGGAGATTATAAGTACCGCACATCAATCTGAAAATTCCGCATTTGAATCTAAAAAAATATCAGCGATATTATTTAGCCATTATGCATTTTACATTTAATTAACTCGAATGAGTGTCTGAATAAATTATTTTAAGGAATGCGATTTTGCTGAATTTTCTTTAAAATAACTGCTTTTTAGAAATATATTTACTTTTATTTCGTATTTTTTCAAATTTCGTTTTTTATGCATCCATTTACTTTATCACGTTAGAATAATGTTGGATGTCCTGCAGGAAAAAGAGAGATATCTTCAGGTTCGATCTTGTCTTACCTCCCGACGAATGTTAATTCTCAAATCCTTTTGTTAAAAACCACAAATGAGCTTCGAAAAAAAATGGTTCAATTATTTTAGCTTGGCAGCTAGCCATTTTCGTATCTTAATGCAGTCTAAGGCACAGAAATTTGGGTTGTAAAGTCATAATTTTGCACCATAATCTGGTCTACATGCATTGTCATCATTTCTTCCTAGTGGAATTTTCGATGTTGTAAGCTTATAAGTAATATATTTTGTATACAAATTATATAATAACCTTTTAACACAATGCTTATCATCTATATAATAAAAGCCTAAGTCATGTGACTGTAATCAACACTTCCGGACTTACCCACTTCACCCTTTATATGCTAAGCAGCCAATTTCATGTTAGCCGCTGGTGATAAGTCGCCAAATTATTATACAGATTATTGCTATTATAAGCGCATTTGGCTGTCATCAACAGTTTGTCGTGATGATCACTTCGCTTTTCACAGGCCAAGAGGCCAGTTATAATAATATAAAAAAAAATTCCGGATAAAGCTGTATAAAAGTTATATTTTTTTTTTATAGAGATCGCTTGAAAAAAATAATATTTGAGAGATGAATTACACTGATGTACATGTATGTTTTGAGATTACTTCAGTGAAATTTAAATTAACTTCCCAAAATCTTTTTCCACATAGGTAAACAAAAAAAGATTCATTCTCCAATGATTCAAAATGTAATTAATGGAGGTAATAATTCATAAAGCAAGTTCTCCAGCCATCAATCTTGCCATGCAAAAATAATTCAAGCATGTAATCCAATCAAACTCCAGTTTAATTCTGCTGGGTGAAATACTATACAACTCAACTTTCAAAATGTTTTATTGACAAAGTGAAATGTAAATAAGCCAACTCACATAATATTTAATGTGCGATTAAATGATTGGTAATAAATGAACGATATTTTGGTTTAATCTAAGGGTAGACATCATTAAAAGCCTTTTACAGAAAAAGTCAACGACCAAATCCTAAGACCTGGAGACCAAACTAGTCGCCACGGCGGCTAGTTTTTTAATAATGGACAAATTATACAATTTTTTACTTCAAATATTTTATTGTTGTTTGAAACACAGATGCGGTGTCTAGATCACCAGGTATATCCTTCAATGCCTACATTTTTTTAAATATACAAATTAAACCAGAAAGAAAAACCACAATTCAAGCATAGATTATGAAACACTTTCCATTACTTTCAGAAAACTTTGTTAATTACAGTAATAATGTAAAGAGAGTGTCTAAGCAAATATTGTAGAAAACGCTCAACATATGAAAAACAGATTTTAACACTAATCAAAAAGAAACTTTAAATATTTTGTGTTGTTCATTATATGGATTTTAGATTTGTATTTATTCTACTTAGTATGCTAAAATTTAGTTTAATTAAACGACACATAACACAATTGAAAATTTGTCTTTAACTATTTCTACCGACAAACAGAAGCGTACCTAAATTGTTTTGAAGAACCCTGTATATAACTTACACACTGTCATGCACGCCACATATTAAGCTTATTTATAATTAAGGCAAAAAACCTTATAAAACTGCTGAAATCAATCTTCAAGGAATTACTATTCAAAAGTAACCACGTATCTAGTTTTTCCCGTAGCCCTATACAGGGTGTCCCAAAAGGTAGTTTACAATCTTAACATGCTGGTCTGTCATATCATGATGAATAATATTAAATAGGAAACTAAGGGTCCCAAACGTCTTCCAAAGGAGATATGCGCCATTAAAGTTTAGGGTCCAAAAATTCAAATGATTATACAAAACAGAAAAATTGGTCGATTCGTTTGCGGTTTTCACTAAAATTATTCTTTATGTCAGTATTTTCTTGAAAATAAATTATAAAGATAAATTAAAAAAATGTCGGTAGAGGGCGCTTTAGACTTTGGAGTAACGATAAACTAGTCTTTACCATTATTTTTTTGATCTCATTAAATTTTTTTAGAAGCTTAGACATAAACTTAAATTTTGAGCTCAAACTCAAAATCGTTGGAAGTGGTTAAGTAGCGCAAACTGAATTGCGGGGGTAGGTTCAAATTTCAAATGATTATAAAAAACGGAAAAATTGATCAAGTGATTTGCGATTTTCACTAAAATTATTCTTTATGTCAGTATT
Source organism: Maratus speculifer (assembly GCA_964019185.1). Lineage (NCBI taxonomy): Eukaryota > Metazoa > Arthropoda > Arachnida > Araneae > Salticidae > Maratus > Maratus speculifer. The sequence goes on from OZ025294.1 coordinate 77,267,226, forward strand.
ATCTTGAAAATAATTTATAAAGATATAATTCAAAAATGCCGATAGAGGGCGCTTTCGACTTTGGAGTAACGTACAACTATTTTTTCAGTTATTTCTTGCATCTCATAAAATTTTTTTTGAAGCTTAGACATAAACTTAAATTTTGAGATAAAAATCTGAATCGTTGGGAGTGGTTAAGTAGCGCAAACTGAACTGTGTTCAATGGCCAATTCAATGTGTTCAATGGTATTTTTAACCGTTATTTTTTGTATCTAATAAAATTCTTGTAAAGGTTCAAACTTAAATTTTGTGCTCAAAATCTGCATCGTTGTGAGTAATTAAGCGGCCAAAAATTGAACTGCGTTCGAGGGGTGGGGAAGGTACTAGTAACATTTTAACTCTTGAACATAGTTTAGTTTGCGCTTCTTAACCCCTCCAATAGATTTAGATTTTGAGCACAAAATTTAAGTCTAAACTTTGGCAAGCATTTAATAAGATTAAAAAAAAAAAAAGATTAAAAATAATTGTTGGTTATTCCAAAGTTTAAGGCGCCCTCTAACGGATTTTTTAAAATTTATATTTAAAATTTATTTTCAAGGAAATATTGACATAAAGAATAATTTTAGCGAAAACCGACCAATTTTTCCGTTTTTTATAATCATTTGAAATTTGAACCTCCCCACCCCCATTGAACACAGTTCAGTTTGCGCTACTTTACCACTCCCAACGATTCAGATTTTTATCTCAAAATTTAAGTTTATGTCTAAGCTTCTAAAAAAAATTATGAGATGCAAAAAATAACGGAAAAAAATAGTTGTACGTTACTCCAAAGTCTAAAGCGCCCTCTATCGGCATTTTTTGAATTTTATCTTTATAAATTATTTTCAAGATAATACTGACATACAGAATAATTTTAGTGAAAATCGCAAATCAATTGACCAATTTTTCCGTTTTAAATAATCATTTGAAATTTGAACCTCCCCCCGCAATTCAGGTTGCGCTACTTAACCACTTCCAACGATTTAGATTTTGAGCTGAAAATTTAAGTTTATGTCTAAGCTTCTAAAAAAATTTAATGAGATACAAAAAATAATGGTAAAAACTAGTTTATCGTTACTCCAAAGTCTAAAGCCCCCTCTATCGACATTTTTTGAAATTTATCTTTATAATTTATTTTCAAGAAAATACTGACATAAAGAACAGTTTTAGTGAAAACCGCAAACGAATCGACCAATTTTTCTGTTTTTTATAATCATTTGAATTTTTGGACCCTAAACTTTAATGGCACATATCTCCATTGAAAGATGTTTGGGACCCTTAGTTTCCTATTTAATATTGTTCACCATGATATGACAGACCAGCATGTTAAGTTTGTAAACGACCTTTTGGGACACCCTGTATATGTTTTGATTTAGATGCCACAAATTCTTATTAGTGCATGAAATATAGTTTAGACTCGAAAATGCCTTACTCAAATCACGCTCTTTATTATTAATGCTCACAAATAATGTTCTGTGGCCCAGTATATGGTCTGCAGAATTTACAGGGTGTCCAGAAAATGACTGATCCATTTTGAATATAAATAACTAAAAAACGGTTTGAGATAAAAATGTGCGGTTTGCTGCATTGTTATCAGAAAATCAGTAAATTTTTAGATATGCACTTTCTTAAAATAGTTCGAATTTCGACAAACAGATGGCACTGATGTCGGCATCAGGCTGCCAAAATTCAGACATTACTCTATTTTCATATGCATGAGCTTTTTTAACTTATTTCGTAGAGTCGAATCTCAGTCGACATATTGAATCGACTCTTCACTCACCTACAGAAATATATTTTGTTGGACGGAAAGAGATTTAAAATAATATTTATGATTGAATAATGTCTATCACACTTAATAAAAAACAGCAAAAAATACTTTTTAATAAGTATTGACTTTTCACACATTTACCATAAGTAAATTGTATTCAAAATATATTTTTGTAATCGGTTAACTGACTCTCTTTTTACGTACAATAAATGGAAAGTATGGCATAAACACGGTTCTTTTATGTTAAAAAATCTTAATATTTCTTCCATTAAATAATATAAAATTGCATTTAAAAAATTTAGTGATGTCAAAAATCTTTAAAGTATGGATCAAGCAAAATTTTCTTGCTTGTACGAAATCAGAAGTTAAAACAGTGGTACACAAATAGTGGTGGCAAATTTCCTGTCTAAAATAAAAGCGGGACAATGACTTATAAATCGGCACATAAAAATATATTAAACCTTAGAATAAAGGTTCGTCTATATTTCGTCTATAAAAAAAAACCTGTCATAAACATAAAAAATTATAGATCACGACGGTGAAAGTAACATACGAAACTACCTGCTAAGATGGAAACCTGTCTAAAACGAACTCTTTTTCATTTTTCCGCAAACCGTATTCATCTCTAGCGACTTACCTGTTTTCATATCCTGAAAGTCGCCCCTTTTCAAAATTTCATTATAGAAAGCATAATATATCCAGAATCATCATAGAATCATTATAGTTCTACTTATTTTAGTTCAATTTTATAAATATAAATATTACTAAATTACGGGAACATTAGTGTTTTTCATACATCACTTTTAAAAAGCTTTTAGATTCATTTTTTAAATAATGTTCCTTATTTCAAATCACATGCATTTTCAGAATTTTCCTTCCCTTCTTTTCCTCAGGAAGAATAGTTAAGGAAAGGGGGGGGAGGACGGAAAATATATTTCAGGATCTATGATGCTCTTTGTAATGAAATTTTGAAAAGGGGTAATTCGCAAGTATAAAACAGGTACGATGCTTTTTTTCTTTTTAAACATCCTTCCATTTCAGCGTAGATGTGTTTTCACTTGGGGAGGAGGAAGAAGAGCGAGGTGTCTATAAAAGCCACCTTAAAATCTCTCGTGGCTTTCGCAATAAAACTTTTAGATGTGTTAAATGTCAAAATATGAATATAATGTAAGGATGATTTAGGTTTTTTTGAAAAATGAACAATGTTTCGTTTTAGGCAGGCTTGCGTCTTAGCAGCTGGTTATGTATATTACTTCCTCCGTCGAAATCAATTGTTTTACGTTCAATACAGGATTTGTTATAAGCGGAATCCTTCATTCTCAGGTTTATTATATTTTTATGTGACGATTTATAAGTCACCGCCCCGCTTTTTTTTAGACAGGGAACTTGCCAACACTATTTCCGAACCACTGTTTTAATCACTTAACTGATTTCACTGCACAACCTAGGCAAGAGGAGTCACTTAGTCCAGCCCTTAAAGATTTTCACACCACTATTTTTTTTAAATACAATTTCAAAGTATTTAATGGAAGAAATGTTTAGATTAAATATTATGATTTTTTTATTTAAAAAGGCGGTGCATATCCCATATTTTCAATTTATTGTATGCAGAGATTCAGTTAACTCGTTACAAAAATATTTATTGATTACAATTTATTTGTGGTAAATGTGTGAAAAATCAATGCCTATAAAATGGAAGTTTAGTTGGGTTTTATTAAGTATAATAGACCTTATTCAATCATAAATATTATTATAAATTTCTTTCAATCCAACAAACTCAATTTTTGCAGGTGAGTGGAGAGTCAATTGAATATGTTGACTGAGATTCGATTCTGCGAAATGAGCCAAAAAGCTCATGCCTATGAAAATAGAGTAGTGTTTGAATTTCGACAGCATGATGCCGCCGCCAGCGCCATCTGTTGCCCGAAATTCGAACTATTTTAAGAAAGTATATATCTAAAAATTTACTTATTTTCTGATAACAATGCAGCAAACCGCATATTTTTATCTGAAACCGTTTTTTAGATATTTACATTCAAAATGGGTCAGTCATTTACTGGACACACTGTATATACTGCATTTAGTGTACAAAAATTTAATTTAAAACGCCTACGTAAACAGCAAACGCAATTGCATCAATTATTCCTAATATATAATTCTTCAGATACAGTATTGTTGCCGAAATCTTTTATATGTTCTTGTAAATAAATGGTAACTGTGATGCACATCATCAAGCATCTTGTGTGTAAGAAACCTCAGTAAATGCACATATCCATTTTGACATGTTTGAAGTAGTGCAATATAATTAAATTTCACTGTGAACAGTTTTTTCCTTGTAGACGCTTATCTAAAAGAAGTCTCTTTTGTGATTCAATAAATGAATGATAAATATTTTCCACCCGACATTCTACAGAAAGCATGTTTTAGTGATCCTCAGAAATTCATATTAATTTTAATTTATTTAGAGCAGAAAATTATCATTAAAATACGCACTTTTTTTTTTAATAGATCATAAAATTACGAATACTTTTGAGTTCTCCTGTACGCGTATTGTAAGTGTTACAGATAGCATATTCTATAATAATATCTTCTTGTGCACTTCAATAATATATATAAATTTCATTATGTTCAATATTTTATATAGCTGTTAAAATCCATCGCTAGTGTTTTTACCTCATAAACCACCTTCATAAGGAATACTTTTGAGTGCTCCTCCAAATGAACTCTCACTATTAAGGACTTCATTTCCAATATCGAATGTATGATGACAAACCTCCATAACGTATGTATATATGGATACAATTACATATCAATCAAAATATATTTACGTGAGTTAGAACATTAATAGAAAGACGTCAAAATTGCGGCCATAAACACTTTACAACTATGTCAGAAAGTGTTTAAAATAAGCTTTGACCTAATTCCGTTTATTAAATAATGTTTAGAAACCTTAAAATAATGCAGGTTTTTTTTTAAGTTTTGCATTACACTGCAAAAGCATCTAATTAGTTCTATCTTATTTAATTATTTTGCTACACTGATTCAATCGTATATTTACAGAATATACTGTTTAATTTAAATCATCGTACCGCTTTCATTTCGTTAAAATAGCCTTAAATTTATGTCATCATCATCATAATCAACCGTTTTCGATCCACTGCTGGATGTAGGTATCCCGCAAATTTTTCCAATGTTTCTTGTCAACTGCTTTTGTCATCCAAATTACACCGCTACTTTTCTGATTTCGTCTTTTCATCTTACTTGTGGTCGTTTTTGTGGTGGCTTTACATCTCTGGGATACCACTGTAGGATATTTGTGCTCCATCTACTGTCTTGTCTTTTTGCAATGTGCCCAGCCTACTTACATTTAAGCTGCTTAATTCTTTCAATGATGTCAGAAACCTTTGTCTGCATTAACAGCCCTGAAGAATAACAAAATATGCTAAAAATTCTGGCAGAATTTAACATTAATGTAGGATTAAAAATTAATTTGGAAAAGACTAAGGTGATGTTCAATTCCTTTACATAAAAAAAGAAATTTTTTTACAAGAATACTGAGATTAAAGAAGTTCAAAATTATGTATACCTTGGACGGGAAATAACATCGGATAATAGTATTATGAATGTAATCAATAGAAAAATAAGAAATGAGTAGAGTACTTTTGGGAAGAACAACATTGTTCTGAAGAGTAATATGCCTCTTTGTTTGAAAAGAAAGGTGTTTAATCAATGTGTTTTTCCTGCACTAATTTATGGAGCGAAACATGGATACTAACAAAACGGATGATACAAAGACTATAAACAACACAGAGAAGTATGGAAAGACGTATGTTAGGCATAACTAGTAGAGACTTAAATTTATATATACTCTATATATGTAAATCGTTTCATAATTGATTGAAAATGTATTTAGACATTAATAGATCTTAACAATTACTTTAACATAATATTTAAATGTCAGTTATCTTTCACGATTCGGCAAAGAAATTGCTTTGTATGTATAAGTTATTCAAATTATGTCATATTTGCGAAAATATCGATTAAATTTCGAATTACAATTTTATAATTCCATTTAGTTATGCTATGCTTTAGATTTTCAATAATTCTAACTATTTTAAATGTATCTCATACGAATTATTCTTAAGTTAAATTATTTTTAGTCAGATGAAAACTAATTACCAAAATGCCTACAGTCGGTCATCTTCACCAAATGTATCCAAAATATAGAATTTTTAACTGTTTATTTCGTATAAAGTAATGCATACCCAAAAATGTATTTAAACTTTTCAAAACTATGCCAAATCTGTTGGATGAATATTTTATTTAGTTTCGTCTGAGAAATATCGAATAATGCCATTTACTTTAGAGATAAAAATATTAATCTTTTCATAGTAAGTATTTGCGAAAATATAACTTCATTTTTACGGGTTAACCAAGATTTCGTATAGAGATGTTTATCATCAGAAACCAGTATATTTATGATGATTAGAATAATTTTTTAAACAAAACTTTCTTTTGCTGCCCATTTAAGAAAACAATAACGACATTTAAATAACCATAACGTTTCCGGATAGTATTTATCGACTAAAACCAACTTTCCAAATGTAAAATAAATAAATAAGTAAAATAAAAATAAAATAAAATAAAAAATATATTTTAAAAAATGCGTCTAAAAATGGCGTGATATCAATTTTAAAATTTTATATTATGGAATTTATATAACATTTTTCATTAAAAATGTACCATTTGTAGGTCATGTGCTTTCGTATGCGTTGATAGACAATTTTTCAAGATTAAAATATTTTAAAATTATGCATGATAGGCTTGGCGGCCATCTTTTCACATTTTCCACTAATTCCTACGTATCCAAATGTTACATAAGTACCATATAATAAGCTTAAAATTTTGATATCACACCATTTTTTAGCCACAACTTTATTTTTGTTCTTTTTGCTTGGCTTATGTTATTTTTGAAAAGTTGGATTTTAGTCGATATCATTTTTTAAAAGAGACTATGTATAATTTAAATAATAAATAATATGTTTGAAAGTGTGTAACATCATTGAAATGTACTTGAAATGATTTTTCCCATAGGCCGTAATGAAATACGTTTGACCATTCATGTAACTATACTATTACTATAACAAACTTCATTTTCTTTATCGATGTGCTAAAACTTCTGGGCAATCCGAATATATTTAAGAGAGTTAGAGTGCGCAAGCCGAACTGAGGGCGGGACGCATTTTCAGAAAGAATCACGTTTTGAGCACCTTATCGCCAGAACAACGATTGGCGCGTAGATGAGGTCAATGCTACGCATCCCTTCTTGTTAGTGACATTAAACGCCTAGCGAATAGCAACCCTTCCTCCTGCAAAGAGATCGCGCTTATTGTTCATCTGTTTTTCCGTAAATGTTATCAAGCAAAACTATAATATGAGGAAATGTTATTCACCGTTGTTTACGATTAAAACATAGTTTAAAACAAAAAGCTTTTTCAGATTAAATTGCTTTAAATTTCACAGAGCATCTAAAGAGTTTTTTTCTTTTCTTTTCTTTTCTTTCTTTCTTTCTTTTTTTTTTCTTAATTCAAAAATATTATTTCCTTAACTCTCTATGTTCGAAGAAATTGAGAAGTTAATTAAAAACAGTAGTAAAGATTCGCTTGTAATAAATATAATTCTATTAATCATATGTTTTATGACACATTTGAACTTAGTTTATTTTGTGTTTGGTGATGCAGCTAGCTCAACGTTCTCGCTTTCGCCAACTCACCACGGCTGGCGCTCAAAACGTGATTATTTCTGATAATGCGGGCGGGACGGTAGAACAAACCGAAGTCATAAACACTGTTGAACAATGTTAGAAAAACTTAGAAACATCCAAGGTAAACTCATAACTCATACGACAAAGACGTCAAATATGTTTTCTAAGATGATTCTCTGTACACAAACGAAGTGCCTATCGTTTACCATGGTTTTTTACGTAAAAATCACTCAATTGTATTTCAAATATTGTGTTTACATTAAATATGAAACTTTAAATGCCGATAACTTTCAATGCATACTTCTTAGTAGAAGGTTCCGCTTCTCTTAAAAATATTTTCATTTTAAAACTCCTTAGAAAAATGTAACATTTATGCAATTTTTTTCGAAAAAATAACCTCGATGAAAAATGTACGTATATGTCGTTGGGCGATTCACATTAAAACGAAAGTTGATCTAATTTATATCAAAACTTAATTTGATGTTTGATGAAAGTCTGTGCATTAATTTATACAAAAACATAATTAACAGTAATATTTATCAAGGCATACATGAATCAGAAGTTTGATGAAAATGTGTGCATTAGTTCTTCAGATGGAGCTATTTAGGAAATTATGAAAAATGTAGCATAGAAGCGCTACCTGTTGCGCGATTTACACAAAAATGTAAACAACAACAATTCATGTCAAGGTGTAACCGAATGTGAAGTTTTAGGAAAATTGGTCTTTTATTTCTGAAGATAGAGCTATTGCAGAAATCATGTAAAAGTCAGCATAGTTGGGCCATTTGTTCAGCTATTTACACCAAAAATGTTCTCAGATTCCTGAAACGTGTAAATTTGCTGTAAAACGGAATTCGAAAGTTTTAACGAATCCAATACTTTCTTTTTGTAAAGATAGAAAAAAATAAAAATAGCTACTTGTTTATGGTTTAATTTGATATTTCTGCAATTAAATACATAAACTATTATTTTTTTTTCTAAAATAAACTAACTAAATACAATTTTATATTTGATATGTCACTACGTCAACCACGTCATCACGCCATCATCAAAACTCATCATTTAATACGAAAGCAAACAAAGCACTGAAAATTAACGTAACAGGTTTTGTATTTCTAATTTAAATATTAAACACAGTGGTCATAAATTTTTTTCTGCCAAGTTGTGTTACGTAGAAATAAATTTTTATTTATTTTTTAAAAACTGATTTTTGTTATTTGATACAATCAATGAAGCTGGCATAATTTGTTTTTTAACGATATTAATTTTTAATTAAAGACTTTTTTGTTGCATATTAGTTCTTAATTAAAGACTATTTTTGTTGATAGTCTTAAATTTCTTTCCAACGCTGCACAGTTAACTAATAATAATAATAATAATAATAATAATAATAATAATAATAATAATAATAATAATAATAATAATTTTTATAATTTATAAATGGAAATTAACGTTATTTCACCTTTATATCACTGTCATAGTATGAGAACATAAATAATTAAAAGTGATAAGCTTAATTACTTTCATTTTTAATTTCAACTCCTTTCTAAAGTCATTAAAGCTAAATATTTAGAAGCAATAAAAATTCTTCTATAATTCCTATGAAACATATCATAGTATCTTTATCTAAAAGGGAAAATATTTAACTTTTACTGAAATTAAAAAAATTTATAAGTACGATAAAAATGCATTAAAGTTTAGATGGGTATACTTATGAAATTAAGCCAAAGCAATTTTTTAAAAGTTTGAGTTTGCATTTATGTTGTATTACACTTTTGTATTAACCACTATAGATGCCGAAGTAAATTTATCGAGATGAAATATTTAACATAATAAACCGAAGTCCTTGAATTTAATTGGTCTGCTAAAGTTTTGAAACAATTTATAACTGAAGTCTCTTAGTATTGCAATCGAAAAGAACATATTTCTTTACTCGATAAAAACTTTGATGTAATTCATGTGTTTGTTATGAAACTCTTACTTTCATAGTTAAGGAATGTTCTTTCAATGAAGTCGAATGTTCTTTCAAGGGTGACTTAGTACTTGTTTAAGTATTTCACTGTTATTTTAGAAATAAGGCGACTGAAAGTTTTCTGTTAAAATAGTTATAATATTAGCTTAAAAATTTGAAATAAAATAAGAGGCAGAAAATATGGGAATGCAATCACATTCAATCTTTTTTGTCTGCAATCGATTGAATAAAATTCTGCTGTATAATTTATTGCATTTCGAGAGTCACATCGTTTTGTTTTAGGATAGTTCTGAACAGGGCTCTACAAACTGTAAAAATTTTGTCAGTTGATAACACAATTTGTTGTTCAAAAACTGTAAAAATTCGAAAAGAGTCAGTTGAAAAGAACACATTTCTTTTCTTGATAAAAAAGACGATGTAATTTGTGTGTTTGTTACGAAACTCTTTCATTCCAAGTTAAGGAATCTAATGTTCTTTCAAATATGACTTAGTACTAGTTTAAGTATTTAATGTTATTTAAGAAGTAAGGTAATTGAAAGCTTTGTGTTAAATTAGTTGTAGTATTAGCTTAAATAATTTGAGATAAAATAAAACAGAAAATAAGAGAATGCAGTCGCATTCAATATATTTTTGTCTGCATTCGATTGAATCAAATTATGATATTAATTTATCAAACTTTGTAAGTCAACATCATTTTGTTTTACTATAAAGATAATTCTGAACAGGGCTCAACAAACTGCAAAAAGTTTGATATCATGCAAAAATTTACCACTTACACACATACATGCAAAGACCGTTGGCAGAATTTTTACCTCAATTGAGAAGTGTTTATGAATTCAGTCTTTCTGCCCATTATTTAACTCCCGGCTTGCAATGTAATTGAAATATGCCATTAAAGTTTACCAAGGGATCACTGAGATTTAAAAAAAATCGTAGCATTTATAGTTTATTTACAGCGGCATTCAAAAGTAATGCATTGCATCATAATATCAGGATAAAAGTCATTCGAGATGTATTTTCATGGTTCTGAATTATTTTAAACCGGATGAAAATTATATCTCTTATTGAGATGCACAACAACATTGCTACTATAGAATACGTTATTATAGTACTTATATTTAAATTACAGGAGCATTAAATGTCCGAGAAAACAGGCAAAACAAAGAAAAGGGTATTAACAACTTGCATGTTTCAGTTTTATTGATTTGTGGGATTATTATTATTATTATTATTAAACAATTATTAATTCCTTGACTCAAATAAATCGAAATATGCAAGGTTTTTTTTACCTTTTTTTTCTTCGTTTTGCCTGCTAAGAGGTATTGGAACAACAGAGACCTGAACTTATCGGGCAACTTAGCTGGTCAGCTTTTCCACGATTTTCATTCAAACCTAATCAGTATCTGGTTATTATGAGGACTAATAGAATGTTAAGATTCATAAAATTCCGCGGATTAGTTCTTGAAATAAAACTAATACGGAAATAATGAATAATGCTACACAGAAACACTGCCTGATGGGTAATATAATCCAAGCGTAATAAAAATTAATTTAGATCAAGGTTTAACTGAATATGAAGTTTGAATCATTTTTGTGTATTAGTCTTTGAGATAATTCAAAGGTCATAATTTGAGTCAATTTCCAAAAATTACAATTAAAATAAAAATAGATAAATTGACAAAAACAGTATTTGAAAATTTTCACAAATCCAAAACATTTTTTTAATGTATTAAAAGAATGTAATATATACTTTGTATGACAATTCATTTCAAGGCATAATTTAATCTTGCAAAATGATATATCTTCACTTGCGAAACTCTTCAAATTAATTTGAGTCTTTCAAGAATTTTCATTTCGTTTTCAAAATCGAGATAAAAATAATTATAAGATTGATAATTTAAATTTCAAAAATGAAAATATTTTACAGCGTAGTTTAACTCATTCAAATAATATGAATTCAAATAATATTAGTCATCTATTGTTTGTGAATTTGCTAAAAGTATCAAGTAATTTTCAGGGCTATATTAGTTCTAGATTAATATTCCAGAACAGTAAATTTTAAGAGATATTTTGCTAGATAAACATTATAAAAGTAATTTGAGATTAAAACAAATACTTTGTATTTAATCAAACATCTAGTAATAGAATTGAAAATGAATAGAGTAAAATCGCACATGTATATATTTAAACTGCTTGAACAAAGGTTATATTTGCAAAAATCCTTACGCACTAATCAAAAAATATTTTCATGCAGACTCAATAGAAAAACTAAACTTAAATATCTTTGATGCATTTTATAAATTATAATAATTTTTATAATAATAAGTCCTTAAAAAGAATGTCCAAATTTCAATGGTATATTGTAAAAGTTTAATTAAGACTATTTACAACAAATATTAAATAAAATTTGAAGTAAACTAAACTAGTTTTCCTTACAAACATTTAATATGTGCACTCTAATTACCCGGTGACATCTAACCTAATGCCCAATTCTTCTTAATTTCGGTTAACAATTCGGGAGTAATGAAAGCAATAGCGTTTTTAGTATTTGTTTAAATTTTGACAAAGATTTTTTGGTGGCGGTGGAACGTAGACACGATCTTTTCTAAAGCCCCAATAAAAGTGATTTTTTCAGTAGCGTAAGTTTTTAAATCTACAGCCCTGCAATAACGTTTTAAACTCAGGAGTCGCTATTTTGCGTATACAGCAATGAAAACGAGTCAGTAACAAAATAGCACTTGCGCATGCACTTATCTAAAACTGCTTGAGTTACTCTTTCTTTGTGACCTTAAGCGAACACTCTACAATACTTATAGTTGAATTTTTTTTTTTATTTATAGCTGGGGAATTCCTTTGGTTACTTTAGCTGTATAAAAATAAATAATTATTATATCAATATGAATAGCATCACGTTTTTTTAATTTAGTCTGGTTATCATTAATATATATACAGTGGCAGTCAGTTAGTTTCTTCGATTTATTTACCAAAAGGTTTCAGCAAAGAAGAAGCACAATTGCTTCAAAAGTTAAGAATATGTGAATGACCTCCGACCACGTGATCATTTTGATTGGATACGGAAGATGCTTCATGCAAAGGGATAAAATTCGTAGTTCGCGTCTGCAAAAGTTTCCGGCCACTTATCATTCTTTAGTTTTTTTCTATCGGTAAACTGTTTTTTGGTTGTGTTTATGAATGAATCAACGTGCATAGCATAGTCTGAATTCAAAATTGAAAAGTTCAAGAATTATTGTTCCTAAATGAGTGATTAGTTTGTCGCTAAAAGGCCAATCTTCTCGAGATATTGCGGCAAAGATATCGATCGGTAAAATCAACCGTAAACGATATTTAAAATTTATATAAAGATGGCCGTGGCCTTCAGGACTTTCAGAGGTCCAGGAGATCCCGGAAAATTACTATTCATGGGGACAGAATTATTATGAGAAAAACAATTGATAATCCGCATAAAAATTCCGCTGCAATATACTGTGATTTACGGAGTGAAAATATTGCTGAAATAAGTCCGTATACCGTATCAACATGCTGACGTGATGCATAACTTTATGGAAGTTTCGGTGTTAAAATTTTTTCAGAGTTAAAAAAATACAAACGTACCCAACTGGCGTTTTTCAAAAAACACAAAGTCTAGTCAAATGAAAACTGTAAATCCATCAATCGAATTTGAAATAGCTTTGGAAGTGATGGCAGACACAAAGTCCGATGGCCTAATAACAAAAGATATGATTCGACCTATATTATTCCCACAATGAAGCATGGCGGAGGACACATTATGCCGTGGGGAGTATTTTCTTCGAAAAGTGACGGTCCGTTATTTGAAATCCACAGCCAGATGAATGATACAGTATTTGGCAAGACTATTTTCTGCCTTATTAGAGAAAAAAAATTTGGTCGCAACTATTTTTCTTAACATGATAACGACATAAATAATGTATGCAAACCTCGATAAGCAATGGTTTTCGCACAAAAAATTTCGTTTTTGAAATGATCTGCCCAAGCACCCAACATGAATCCAATAGAAAATCTTTGAAAAGAAGTTGACAAAAGTCTGCGGAACTATAAATATTCCAACTCAGCCGAAATTTCTTCAAAATTGCAAGAAATTTGGGAAAAACGTACCATAGACGATTTTTTTCCGTTGATTGTATGAATGTCACGTTGCTTCGCCGCAGTACTTATTACTAATGCTAATAAAATATTAATACGATAAAATACTAATTGTAAATGTTGTTGATCACTGTAATTTTCTATTACAAAACCACTTTTTTACAAACTTGTGAAGGTGGCCGAAGAACATGCGTTTTCCTTTATACTTAATTTTGTCAGTTAAATTTAATGATATTTACATGTTCTTCTATAAGTAAGTTCCAAACTATTATGTCAATAAAATGTTTAAATATCACTTTCAGATTCCTCTTCATATGGGTATATTTACAAATTAACTGAAAATTTTTTTCTGGCCGGAAACTTTTGACCGCCACTGTATATATGTACAGAAACCTGACATTTTGAAGTTAAATAAAAGATTTTGAAACCCTCTTTATAAAAGTTTATAGCAACCTAAAATTTAAGTCTTACATAATTATAAAGTGTACATTTTGGTTAGACAGACGCCAGTGTATTTATAGAAAGCTTATATAAAAATATATATGTAATAAAATAAAAAAAAATTGCGCCATTTTGTTCTCTCTTAACTTCAATTCTAAAATATTTTCTTCTCTAAACATATTTCAATCTTAGTTTCTCAATGTATTAACTTGTTACAGCTAAAATTCTTTTTCTTATTTTATTTATTAATAAATTATTACTTGCTTTTCAAAAAGGCGGGAAGTATTTCGTAACCTTTTTACTTTGATGACTTAGGTGCGTCTCAGAACAAAACCATCACAGCAGATGTTTCAGCGAGTAATCTTTCATCGAACATGGTGAACACAAACAGCGTTGTGAAGCAATTCTCAGACAAAGGTTCAGTTGGTAGGTTTTGAGCTCGATAATTCTTATTCAAAAATCGAATGCCGGTTCATCTAGATCCTGCCGGCTAATGTAACGAGAACGGCGACGACGTCGAGATTCCACAACAACGTACAAGCTCCCGTGCATCACCAGGGTTGATACAGCACATTTATTAATATCTAATTATCAGCAGCAAGGTTCTGTAGCCGTAGTGTAAATTTTCAAGCAACGAAGGAGTTTTATTGGGAATTTCCCCGTCTGTTCGTCCACAACCCCCCGGATGCCCCACCGTCCTTCCTCACAATACGTGGGGGAAGGGAATTAAAAGGCTGGCCAGATCTGACGATAGCGACGGTCGCCCTGGCAACGACATATGTGATTGGCACGTTAGTGATGACGACTCACAAAGTGACCACAGATATATTAAATTCACACTAAACAACTATGAAAACATCGACTATCAAAGACATGGCTTACAAACAAAAATAGGTAAACATGCAAAATTTGACAAAAGCATCAGAAAAATCAGAAACAAATACATAAAAGAACTTCAAAGAACCACAACAGAAGAACAACTGGACAATGTAACTCTGAGACTACAAAATGAAATCACATCAATTGCTTTTGCTTGTTATAAAAAGAAACGCACACCTGCGGTCACTGCCCCCCCTTGGTGGACGGACGAAATCAAAACAGCCAGGAACAAGGTTAGGGCGCTCAGGAGGAGATACCAAAAACAACCAGATGAAGAACTAAAAATAAAACAACAAATAGTATTTAAAAGAGAAAGAGCCAAACTTAAGAAGCTCATCAACAAAACAAAATTAAAGACATGGAAAGATTACTGCAGTAAAGTAACGGACACATACGGCTAGCAATACAAAAACGCAAGCAATAAAAACACGGGCCGTGCTAAACTTGTCAATATACTCCCACCACAGCAATCAGTAAACATTAAAGATACACTGACACACTTTTTAGACAATCTATACATAACAGACCAGAACACCCCCCACAACATAACAGCAGTAAATAAAAAAAAAGATGATGAAAACCACCAGTAGTTACGAAGGCGGAATTAAATATAATAATCAGAAACCTCAAACAAAACAAAGCAGCAGGTTATGACTTCATTGACTATAACTTAATTAAACGCATAAACAATGCCGCCCCGCAACTACTGCTCACACTTCTCAATACATGCTTAAAATTTGAATACTTCCCCAAGTCATTTAAAATCGGAATAGTGGTCCTCTTTCACAAGCCGGGTAAAGACCCCGCAAACCCTAAAATCTACAGACCGATATGCCTACTACCGGCAATAAGTAAGATTTTAGAACGCATAATACATGGTAGAATAAACTACCATCTTAATAAAAATAAATACTGGAGCGATAAACAATATGGCTTCAAGCAGGGATTCTCCACGGAACAAGCACTGGACAACCTAATTAAAACAATAAAAGAAGACAAAGCTAACAACTACCAAACACTCTTAATAGCCATGGACATCAAAGGGGCTTTCGACAACATACGCTGGCCAATACTAATAGATAATATAAAACAATCTCCCTGCCCGGGTTATTTAATAAACTGGGTAGTGAGTTTCTTACAACAAAGATACGTTTCACTAGAGGAAAATGGGATCAAAATCACAAAACAGACATTTGGCGGCTGTCCCCAGGGAAGTTGCCTGGACCCGCTTCTATGGCTATTAATCGCAGAGACAGCATTAAAAAAACACTGGGGAAAACATGTCAGGATACAGGCATTCGCGGATGACTTTATTCTGATACTCAAGGGAAGAACGAAAGATAAACTTAGAAGACTCGCAGATAGAATACTCAAAGCTTTTAACGATTGGATAGAGGCTAATGGCTTAATGCTGAATAAAGAAAAAACAGAACTACTATATCTAAACAGGGGACATATGAGGAACCTACCTACAGAAAACACCAATGTAATAGAGGGCATAGAGTTAAACGGTCAATCTCTAAATGTGAAAGAACATATCAAATATCTGGGAGTGATATTGCATAAAAATCTAAACTGGGTACCTCACTGCGCAACACAAACAGGCAAAGTTAGATCAAACTTCAAAAACCTGGCCTATATGGCGGCAAAGGGCTGGGGACTAAAACCTAACATTATCAAGATATGGTACACAACAGTAGTGGAAAAAACGCTAACTTATGCGGCCCCAATATGGGGGCACGAGCTCAATAAAAGGAGCAAAGAGATATTCTCTAGTTGTCAAAGGCATTTTGCACTGGCCATAGTCAGGGCTTATAGAACGGCCCCCACCTCGGCACTTCTGGTACTCTCGGGCCTGATTCCAATCCATCTCAAAGTCAATTACGAGGCAGCCTATGGAACAATCGCAAGACTTAGAAAAAACACAAAAATACACAACAAGGTCCTGCACCAACTTGAATATGAAAAGAAAATCAATATATGGGCAAATCACCCAGCCGAAATAATTGAACCAAGGATTGGATATAACATGCACGAAGTAGTCACCTACACGGACGGATCCAAATTGGAATAAGGCGCTACAGGTTCGGCCTTTGTAGCATACAAAAATAACCAAAAAATAATGACATGGTCAGTGCCCCTAAGAGAATGCGACAGCGTTTTCCAGGCCGAACTACTGGCAATACAAAAAGCAGCGGAATGGGGCAACACAACAGGTGAGTCATACAGAATACGCTCGGATTGCAGATCAGCCATAGAATCACTAAAAAAGCCATTTAATGTCAATGAAACAGTAGATAAAATACAAAACTTAATTAAAGAATCCAACAATAAGTTTAAAATCAGCTGGGTCAAGGCGCACGTGGGCATCCAAGGAAACGAGGATGCAGACGAGTTAGCCAAAACCGCAGCGGAAAACACAAATAACAAAAACAAATACTATATGAAAAAGCCAATCTCAAAACTGAAACGGACACTCAAAGAGCTAACAATGAAACAATGGCAGTTCGAGTGGGATTACGGGGATACAGGCAGGGAAACACATCAGTATTTTCCAACAGTAGGTGAAAGCAGACTCATAAGTGACTTTTTACTCTCACAACTTTACACAGCACATGGAGCATTTCCAGCTTATCTCCACAGATTTAAAAAAGCGGACACTCCGGACTGTGCATGCGGCACGGAGGGTACGCCTAAACATTATCTCCTCCACTGCCCACTCACCCAACAGTACCACCTGGTAAACATAACAACAAATAATGATAAACTGTGGCACGAACAATGAGGTAAAAACAAACACGTACAAAATAAAGCAAAAACAGTAATCAGGTGGCTCCAAGAAAACTGCGACAGTATCACAACATTAAAGAAAACAAACATATAAAACAGAAAGCCCTCTCATTTTGGTAACCCAGCAGAAACATAATACTGTATGTTATGTGTTATATGTTGTATGTTAAAAAAAAAAAAAAAAAAAAAAAAAAAAAAAAAAAAAAAAAGGCTTAGGATTTTTTTTTTCTTTCGCCAAAAAAAAAAAATTGTTTGTATATGTTTTATGTCCTTTAGCAGTGTGCGGTAGTCGCACAACATCAGCTGTAACCATGGCCCGCAATAGGAGCCCCGCAACATATGAATTGCAAGCCATAAAACCATTCCAAGTTGTTCAATATGACACAGTAAGAAGCTTCAAACGCCCCCGGCACTGCTTGTCCGTCCACTGTGTTGTGTTATAAAAAAAAATAAAAAAAAATAAAAAAATAAAATAAATTATATATAAAAGGTCTAGGAATCCCCTAATGCCAAAAAAAAAAAAAATAAATAAAAAAAAAAAATTAAAAACTGCTTTTATTTTAAGTTTTTTCATCTATTATTTTATTTTATATATTTTTTTATTCTTTATTTAACTTTTTTTTTAATTTTATTATTACTAATTTTTATTTATTTTTTTATTTTTTTATTTTTGAAAGCTCGCCTCTTTATTTGGTGCAGTAGGACTCTGTCCGCACAAAATACCGGACCCGCTCTAATGGGACAACCCAAGGAGCCAGTTTTTCTCGGTGGGGTACGGTAGAAAGGTGGGTTCTTGTCTCTCTCTCTGCAACGTTCTCGTTTGCCTTGCTATTTGGCGCAAAAATTTTCCTCCATCAGCGGTACGACTTAGCTTTTCGGCAATTTTCTGTTTTTCTTTTTTTTTTCTTTTTCTTTTTAAATTCCCTCAAAATTTCCCCAACATTCAGCTAAGTTCAGTACCATTGTTTAGGCCCAAAAACATCCAGTCCCATTTCGTCTGGTATGATGAGTACAAGGTGTGCGGCAACAAATCACAAAGTTAACCCAATGTGCAATAAACCACAAAGATTACCAACAAAGCACTTAACCTAAACAGCCGACCCGGGTACTTGTCTTAGTGGTTCGCCACTTTGCCGGCTAAAATTACATCATGTACGCTAATGGCGCCTGGTGCATGTAAAATCCGTCGTGGGTGCATAGTCCTCCAAGTTACCTGTGAATTATACCTCTGGAGGTGCCTTGCCAGGTGAAGGTCTCGTCATCTGATCAAGGCTCTAAATTACGAGACCAATTTGCGAAGCCATTTGCAGTTCAAACAACAGGATGTACCATTAATTAACAGGCGAAACAAAGTATGCTCAACGCAAGCAAGTACTGCAGAAATGATGGCATGCGTAGCAAAGAAATCAGGTTTATTGCCGCTACGCGGCAATTAGGCGGTTGACCGCCCCGATACCAGGTATCTAACCCGTTAAGCTGAGATAACTCGGCAGGTAGAAGCTTGGCCATCGGTTAGAAAGAAAAAGAAAGCCAATAAGTCTTTGCAATTCATATTTATTATAAGTCATAAGGCAAACGAAGTCATTCCAGCATTAAGCAATGCACGCATCGAGTACTCCAAACTTCGTGAAATAATCGACATCATTAAATATTCCAATTTATCGGACAAACCAAACGAACATCTTATTAGTTTTAAAGACAGATGCATTCTCACGCTCCTAAAAAGCCAAATGAATAAGGAACATTTTCACGACAAACTAGCTCCCTCCTACTCCGCGTCAATCAATTAAAAAATCCAATTAGGATTAACTCGAGTCTAAACGTGAAAAGATGATCAGCTCTGATTGTTCTAAGAAGGCGTGTCCTCGGGCAGGATCTATATTTTTCCTCGCAAATAACAAGCCCTTTAAAAACGCACATTAACACCGGTCACGCGATATTAAATAAAAAATAAAAAATCAAATCCCGGGAATATTCCAGAAAGTAAAAAGGTTACGAAATACTTCCCGCCTTTTTGAGAAGCAAGCAATAATTTATTAACATATAAAATAAGAAAAAGAATTTTTGCTGTTACAAGTTAATACATTACGAAACTAAGATTGAAATATGTTCCACAAATTTTAGAAATGAAGTTAAGAGTTTTTACATATATTCCTATATACACTATATGATCAAAGATGACCAGCCACTTGCGATTTTAGACTTTTGGTTAAATGTCTAATAAAATACATGACGAATCATCCTGAAATCTAACTGTGTAAAAATAATAGTACATGTCATACTTTTTCGTGAAGATCTTTTCCCGAATATCCAATAGAGGACCGTCAACAAACTGAAAAAGAACGAATATCTTTTGAATAACTCTGTCAAAACTAATGTAACAAAAGCGTTCAAACTAAAGATTATGATTAAATGGCTTATTGTAATAAACTGTGTTCACTTTTATACGGGTAGTATATATACTATTAGAGAAATAAAGATTTTTATAAAAACAGTTCCAAATTTTTCGAAGTTTTTTGCTTATAATTTAGATTTTATTATAAAAGAATGTTATTTCCCAAAAATATGACAAACAACTTTGCACGCAATACCTTGTAATCTGAATTCAAATATAATAAAAACTGTATAAATAATAAAAATTGTAAAAATAATAAAAATTCAAAATTATAAGGGCAACGTTTGTGAAAGTCACAAAAACATAGATTTAACATTCTGAAAGTGATCGTCGAGAGAATAAGCTCAAAATCTGTTGGAAAAACAAAAAAGATGGCTCAAAAAGTTGAGAGGTTGTTTCGAAATATAATAGAATGTGCCATATTGTGTATTGTATATTGACACTAATCAATGGATAAATGGATACAGCCTCTCATCTTTTTACTTCATTTTGGGAATAACGGAGTTTGAGATTAATATATCGACAATACCTTTTAGAATTTTCAAGCGATGTTTTTGCGATTTCACAAAGGTTGTTTTCTGCATTTAGCTAACTCAATATGCAAACGAAATTTTGATAGCGTTCAAGCATGCGAAATGAAAAATTATTTAGTAAATCTGCTTATTTTTCGTACAACATTTATAATCTTTTAATTCTGATTTCGGGGTCTGTGTACAATGTGTTTATCATATTTTCGAAAAAGAATATTTTTTTATACTAAGAACACTGCAAATTATAAGCAAAAATAACTTGGAAAACTTTGAAACTGTAAAAACCTTAATTTTTGTATGTGTGTTCATGCTATTAGAATAAAAATAAGCATAGCATATTACAATATACCACTTAATCATAATTTAAAATTTGAACGCTTTTGCTTCATTGGTTTTGACCCAGTTATCCAAAAGACCATCTAGTGTATCTGCATACACATGGGTATATAAATGCATATATCTGTATGTATACACACATATATATTTATATATGCATATATATACATGTCTATATAACGCTGCTGCCGGAAAATTGAGAAGTGATTTATAAAGAAAGTAATTTTTATAGTAATTTCTATTTCTTTGGTCCAAATTTTGAGTGATTTTTACGATTTGTTTTCGTTTAAAAAAGAAATATATAAATTTTGGACATTTGCTTTATATTTATTAACATTTCACTTATAATTCTGTTTTTTAAAAAGGTAACTAACTCTGTCACTGCCGCTGTCAAGGAATTCTTTACTGGGATTCTTTCTTCGTTCTTATTGAGAAAACTGGCATACAAAAACCAATCGTTGTGGGCCACCGTAATACTTACCCATCATGTTTATGCATGCCATAAAACTTGAAAATGAAACATGTGGATGCTATTTACAAAATGCATCGCCATTCTAAAATAAATTTTAAATGTATATTTAAATATTTTTAAGTCATAGTAATGCTCTATTAATGTGTTGCTGATGAACCAATTTCGAGAAAGTATATAAAACACAAAATTACTAAAGTAGTTCCGAATTGCGTAAAAGAAATATCCTTATAACACCTAAAACCATAATCATATTAACTAACCTTTTATTGTTTCAGATTAACCGTCTCATATCCAATTAAAATGTATCTTAGAATTGAAATTTGAATGAAATACAGGGTCATGAAATGTTGAAGAATGGGAAAATATGATTAAAAATATCTCGACAACTAATTCTCCAATCGACTTCAAACTTTATGCAAAATTCATGTATTTTTTATTGCTTTTTACATCCACTCATTAAAATAAGAAAAATCGAAAATTTTTATATGCGTTTCATCAAAACGAATATTTCGAGAGTCCTAAAAAATACTTCCGGATAATCCAGGTAATGATATTAAAAAGAGTTCTTCACATTCCTTCATACTAAGTACGTACCAAAATTTGAAGTCTCTATCTCCATTTGTTCGGGAGGTAGAACATTTACATAAATACAGACAGACGGATCGCAATTTTTTTTTTTCTAAAAATATGTTTTTTGTAATCTCTATTGTCTGAAATATGTAAATTCGTCATTTTTTTCGATTTTCAAAACTATTATAAGATTTACCCTATACTACGCATGATGGGTAAGTAACAATTTGTTAGGGGGGGGGGTGCACATTCACCATCATGGATTCATGCTATTCACATAAAAATGAGCGCAGTCAATACAATAAGCTACTTAATCATAATATGGAATTTGAAAGTTTTTGCTACATTAGTTTTGACAGGGATTATCCAAAAAATGTATATTAATGACCCTCTATCGGATTTTGAAAAAAAAAAAATGCGGAAATGTGTGACGCATACTATTATGATTATAGACTTAAAATTTCAGAATATTTTCTCATATATCTTTTTAGATATTTAACTAAACATCTAAAATCGCAACTGGCCGGTCACCTTTGACCATATAGTGTATTTATTTTAGGTTGAAATATTGCAACAAATGTTTGAGAAATATTTGGCTGCAAATATGAAATTACTTTTGATACAACCTTATAAAATTACAAGCAATTCAGTTGTCATTTAAAAAAAATCACAGTTTACAAATATTATTGTAAACTAAGATTAATGTATATATTTTTTAAATATAGAAAAATTCCTCTTTAAATTCTTTTAAATAATTGCACCTTCTAGACTAATTCCACACGAAGTTTTAAAACTAAACTTACTGGAGATGAAATTACTTTCAGATTCGATTTCAATAAAACTTTAATTTAGTTTTTTTATTGCTATACAGTATACATTGATTCTTTTGACTATTACATTTGAACTAAATAAAATATTTCTTGAAATATATTTATTAACTTTTCAATTAAGAATCTAAATTCGGAGAAGGAACTTTTATTGATTGGAAGACTCGGTAAAATGTAAAATCTTAGTAGTCTATATTTTTAATGTAGTAAATACATTTTATCATATCATGTGGAAACATTATTATTTTCGTCTATCTTTACAGGAAAACAGTATTGGAGTCATGAACATTTTATAAATCCGATTCTTGACACATTTACACATTTCATGGTTCAGAGGACCCGAAAAAATGTCTGCTTGTGATACTGTCAGTTTATCAGTCGGTCTACCTGTATGTGACAAAAGTTTTGTGAGTGCTCTATCTGAAGAATTAATTCACGGAATTTCATAAAATTTAAGATTGTGTTAGAACGTGATATAATCTAAATCCGATTAGTTTTAGGTGAATGTCGCTCAACAGGTGGCACTGTTATGTTGTATTATTCTCAATTTCTGCAATAGCTATACCTGAGGAAGTAGTTCATGTATTTTCATAAATTTTTAGATTTGTGTTAGTATTTAACATGCATGGTTCTGTTCACGTTTTAGTGCAAATCGGACAACAGGTGGGACTGCCATGGGGCAATATTTGTGATTATTGCAAAAGCATTATCTCGAGAACTAATGTATGTAACTTCATAAAACTTTAGATTCTGTGAGATCTTGATATAAACTAGATCTGATTAGTTTTTGGTTTATATTGCTCAGCAGGTGGCGCTGTTATGCTGCATTATTTACAATTTTCCCTATAGGCTTTTATCAAAAAGTAAAGAATGGATTTTCATAAAACTTTTTTTCATATTCAGTTAATGCCTCATATAACATGATGCTGGTTACATTTCAGTGCAAATTGCTGGACAGATGGCACTGCCATGGTGCATTATTTGTTATTATGGCAATAGCCTTATTTCATGAACTAACGCACGAAATTTTCTAAGGCTTCAGATTCCGATAGACCCCTATATAGATTAGTGATGTTTAGTTTTTGGTGTAAATGGATCTACAGATGGCGTTGCTAAGCTGCATTTTACACGATTTCACAATAAATGTATTTCAAGAACTAATGTATGGGTTTTCCTCAATCTTCAGATTCAGTTAATACCTGATAAAAAAAAATATATATATACCCTTAAAAGTTTTTGGTGTCCATTCCCAAACATGTAGCGCTTTTATGCAGTTTTTTGTAAAGTTTTGCAATAGTTCTATCTGAAAAACTAATACAAGGATTTTTATGAAACCTAAGATTAAGTTATAAGTTAACATAAATTGTTGCTGACTACATTTTTGTTTAAATCTCCTAATTGGTGGTGTTGCTATGCTGCCTTTTTCAGAAAGCATTAACATGCATAAGATAGAAGAAAGTTTTGGGATTACCACATTTGACCTGTTTTATATAGTCTTGTTTTACAGATTAATTTTAAATGTTCTACGGGTCTAAATAAAAAGGAAAGAAACAAAAAATTGAAGGAATTACTTAAACGTGAAATTATATGGCAAAATGAATTTAAACGAAACAAATCAAATTACAATTTCAACAAGATCCAATTAAAAAATTTCGTAAAGGACTACAAAAGACAAAGGTTCTTTTATAGCAATAAAATTTATAACTTATTGAAAAAACATAATAAAAAATGTAGGTTAAAATTTGTGAACTTTTGTATCACATAATACACAAACCCACATCTTTTAAACATAGGCTAATTAAAAAGAAGTGTTTTTCAATCTGTATAATGTTATCTGAATGGGAAAAAATCAAGATATCCTAGTTTGAAAATAGCATTATTTCCCTTTTTGACCCCTTGAGGTATTTCAGTCAAAAACACGTGTATAGTTGAATATAGTATCTTTAATTGTCTACAGTTGCATGATATGCATTTTATTGTTGTTACTTGTCCATATAATGCTGAAGTATTATTTGAAAATAAAACAAAATAACGGAATTGACAGAAACATAATTAGATAAACAACAAAGCTGCTGTGACATGTATTCTGCTTAAAAAATTAGAAAACTAATTTACCCATCATTTGCAAAATTTTAATAAGGTAACAAACAAAAATTTTATTAAAGGAAAGTCACAGTTCTAATGCTAAATTCCTCTTGAGTAAATTATCAAAATAATTATAAAAACGCAAATAAAATGCACTAACATTTTTTTTGCACATTTATACATATAATACCGAATTACAAGTAATTCCGTTGACATTTAAAATAAAATTCACAGTTACAAAATATAATTTTAAACTGAGATTAATGTATTTTTCTTAGAAAATTAGAAAAATTTCTCTTTAATACATTCTTTTAAATTATACACCTTCCAAACTAATTCCACAAAAAGTTTTAAAACTAAACTACTTCCAGATGAAATTGCTTTCGAAATCGATTTCAATATAACTTTAATTTAGTGTTTTTTAATGATATGCAGTATACATTGTTTTCTTTGACTATTATATTTGAACTAAATAAAATAGAATAGAAATATATTTGTTAACTTTTCAATGAAGAATCTGAGTTCGGATAATGAACTTTTACGATTGGAAGACTCGGTAAAATGCGAAATCTTCGTATTTCTATACTTTTATTTAGTTAGCCCATTCTCTCATATCATGTTGAAACATTAATTTTATATCGTTTGCCTTTACAGCGTAATTTTAAATGTTCTGCAGAGTTAAATATTAGAGTAAAAAAGAAACAATTATTTAGCAAACAATTACGTAAATGCAAAACTAGTTGTTGTTGGAGGAGGGGGGCACCGTAATACTAATCCATCATGCATATGCACAATATAACATATGAAAACAATACATGTATAAACTATTTATAAAATGTATCGCACTTCCAGAATAAAATTTAAATGAATAAATATATATATATATACACATATATATATAAATACTTTTAACACATGTTTGAAAATATTTAATATTTAGTAATGATGTATTAATGAATTGCTGATGAACCAATTTCGAGAAATTGTATAAAACGCCAACCTACACAAGTAGTACCGAATTGTGTAAAAGAAACATCCTTATAACTTCAAAAGAAATAATCATATAAACTAACAGTTTAATGGTTCGGATTAAGCATCTTAAATTTAATTAAAATGTAACAATGGATTGAAATTTGAATGAAATACAGGGTCATGAAAAATCGAAAAATGTGGAAAACAAATATCAAATATCTCGGCAACTAATTATCCTATCGACTTCGTTCTTTATGGGAATTTTGTGTTATTTTCTTGCTTTTGAATCCATTCTTTAAACTAAAAAAAATCGAAAGTTTTTATATACTCTTTCTTTTTATATATCTGAAAAGAATAGTGCCAAATACTCGACGTTAGTGATATTAAAAAGACTTTTCCCATTATTATAGAAATGGAACCAGTAAATACACACCAAATTTCAAATCTCTGTCTGAATTTGTTCGGAAATAGAGCGTTTAAAGACACATAGACAGACGGTCGACAATTTTTTTTTCTAAAAATACGTTTTTCGGAATATTCAGTGTCTGAAACGTGTAAATCCATCAATTTTTTTTTTTCGTTTTTCAAAACGATTGCAAGATTTACCCTATACTACGTATTATGGATAAGTAATAATATGGTAAATGGAATTTAGGTAAAACAAAACAATAAAAACAAACATCAATTTAAAATTATGTATAATTAAAAATTTTCATTTCCTGCAAAGGGTTGTTTTACAGCAATAAAAACCGATAATTTATTGAAAAAATATAATAAAAAATGTAGATTAAAAATTATGATTTTTTTTCTTCTCATAATACACAAAACCCACATCTTTTAAACGTAAGCTAATAAAAAAGAAGTGTTTTCATCTGTATAATGTTATCTAAATGAGAAAAAAAAACAAGAAAAAAAAAACAATCGCGAGTTTGAAAATAGCATTACTTTCCTTTTTGACTCCTTAAGGTAATTAATTATTTGTCAAAAACACGTGTATAGTTTAACATGACGGTTTCTTTTGTCTACAGTTGCATGTGATGCATTCTATTGTCTATATTTGCTCACATATGAGGCCTGAAGTATCATTTAAAAATAAAAAATATCAATGGAATTGATAGAAACGTAATTACACAAAGAAAGTTGTTGTTACATGTAATAAGCTTATAAAATTAGAAATATAATTAACTCCTCAATTACAAAGTTTTAATAACTATATAATAATAGTATAATTAATAATATTTAATAATAATAACAATTTATTTAATAATAATAGTGAGCAAATAAAAATTTTGATATGGGAAAGTTCCAATTTTGTTTTTTCCCCTTCGGTAAATTATTAATAAGATTCTCATAAAAACACAAGTAAAATGCATTAACATTTCTTCCATGTGCATACATGTGATACAGTGGTGATCAGAATTATCAGAACAATTGAAAATTGCGCAGAAAAAATTTATTTCTGAGTTAAATAAAGAGAAATTTATACACAAAATGCTTTTTTATATTGGAAATCATTGTAGAATACAAAACATTGGAAAATGCAAAATATGAATGTTTTGTCACAATTAACAAAATATGTCATTGTAAAAATTGCACAAAATTATAAGGACAATGAATAATTTTTCCTGAAACATACTGATAATTAATAATCTCCCCGCTTTTTCTCAATCACTTTTATCTGTCTTGACATCATGGAGTTTGACAATTCCATAAGAACGTTCTTGGAAAGTTTTGAGTGATCTTTTTCGGTGGAAGATATGAGTTTTTGCTTGTTTTGATATTTTATACCATTTTTGCATATTTTGTGTGCCAGAATACCCAACAGAATTTCGATTGGATTCAGATCAGGACTTCTGGCCGGCCAATCAATTGGTTTCACGAATTGGCATCAAGTCACGAGTTTAAAGTTTGGGAAACACGAACCGAGGCATTGTCGTGCTGGAAAAAATATGCTCCAATCGCTATCAACGGTGCTTCTAGTAAAAAATTATCGCCCGATACATCAATGTAACTCTTAGAATCTTCCTACCCGTCACAAAACTACTGTATTAGTTCTACCTGTTGTGCAACCTCCCCAAACCGTTACGGAGTCATTTCCAAATATATGCTTTGAGAAAATTGTTTTTTCTCTACTGAGATCATACTAGAAGCTCCAAAAACAATCTAGTCTATCATAATTAATCTTTTTATCATCGGAAAACACAGAATTCAACTTTTTTTCCGTCGTATTGCAGTTTTTGGCAAACTCCATCCCCAGTCTCTAATGAACTTTTGCATGAGGCGGTCTTGACACATGTTTACTATAGCGAACATTTTTCTTCCTTCTTAAAAAACACGTCGAACAGTTCCAGAACTTACATTCTAAGATCAATTCACATTTTTTTCCCGTTTTTTGGAGCAAAGTGGCCTTATTATCATTCTTTTCCCATGTATGTCTTTGCCGTCCATATTTATCGGTAGCATATAAGCAACCTTTACATGGATACGGACATGGGAAAAAATTCTGCTTTGTTATTGGCTAATGTTATGGAGCAATGATTCTTATGGAGGATGATAATGTTATGGAGGAGTCATGAGTACGTTATTCGCCATAGTGCAGGAGAGATAGAAAAACAAACCAACATCGCTTTATGATGTCCAATACCATAGACTTGTAATCACAAAATTTTTATTTATACAAAAGGGGAAATTTCAAAGAAAAAAAACGACAATTTTTGGACGATTGTTCATTTTTATTCATCGTAATATAGCCCGATTAAAAAATCGTAATATCGCCTACTCAAAATTGAATGATCTTCAGACATCAAGCGTATGTTAGATGAACATTTAAAATTCTCTATCTGTTTTTTATAACGTAGCTTGCAACAATGTGGAATTATTGTTTTACAAAACTAAGTTTATTCAATTTTATACTATGTAAAAAAATACATTTGGGATGTACTTAAATGCTACAAAGTGCAAAGTTCATTTCAGTCTCCAAGTACAAACTTGTTAGTTCAGTGATTACAATGTCTAATTTTAAATGAAAATAAACATTTTAATCATAAATACATTTATTCAGCTATCTTCAAGAAATATTAAGTTTACTTCTAAGGTAAAGTACACTGTTGAAAATAAATCTGTGAATTCCAGGTGAAACTACCGGCAGCAATGTAGCCGATTTTTTACCGTTCCGTTAGTAGATTCTCCGGTTTGGGAAATAAATTAAGAAAAAACTCCGTTTTAAGATGCGGTAATTTTCCATTATAAATTTTGGTATTTCTCCGTTATTTCTTACCGCCCGAACGGTCGCTTTCCGTTAGCTAATACAACAAAAAAGGTATATATCCGCTATTTTTCCAAGTTACTGTCCGTTAATTAATGTAGCAAGAAGGGTATATTTCCGCTTTTTTATCAGCCCTTTTTCAGTGCACTGTCCGTTAATTAATATACAAGGGTATGTTTCCCTTTTTTATCAGCTCTTTTTCAGGTCACTGTTTTTCATATTTCTTTTTTAGAAATTACTTTTAAAATATACTCTCACTAATACAATGAAAGCATAACTTAAAAGTAAATATGGCTATTTTTGAAGACAATAAAAGGTTATTAACATAAGAAATTACTGCATTAGTCTTCCTCAAAATTCTCAAACCGTAATATGTAGATTTTACAGAAAATAATCCAGAGCCATGTTTTCAAATGTTATTTTTAATTGTTTTAAATGAATATAGAATTTTAAAGTTTAAAAATTCAGCTGCTGAACACATTTTTTTTCAAAAGTATATAAGGTTTTATGTGAGGAGTAAAGTTACAGTGGTCTCGCAGTTGTGATGTTTTGGTAGGATACAGACTTCAAACAAACAGCTACTATGTTTTATTTTTCATTTAACATGAATGTAGAAATTTATCACTGCATATAATGTAAAAAAAAAATATTAAGCTATAATTTACAAATAAAATAGAAAGTTCATCATATTATCTATTTGTTTGGAGTTAGTTTCTGTTTTCATTCGCTTCCATGAATTTCCAGTTCAATGTTCATTAAAAGCATCTATTAATTTTTTTACAAATATATTCTTATTTGCAATTTTAGAAATATAATTTTAATTGCAATCGTAAGAAATTTTTTGGCTCATTCTTGCTCAGTAGCACAGAGGTTTGAGATTATCTTTGAACTCATCTTTAATTTATAAAAGAAACTCGCTATACCTTTTTGATTTTCCTGTTAGTATTCGTTTCTTTATTTCTGTTGCAGGAAAATAGGTTAACTATTAATTCAAGTGAAAAATCTGTAGATGAGGTCCCATAAGCCTAAATAAACTTGTAAGAATCTGAATTTTTACATTTTTTTTAAAAAATGACTTTTATAAAGACCGTAATTTGTGAGTTAAGTTTTGAAAAGCCCTCTTCTTTTGACATCTAAACTGAATATTGCCATTTTCCCCACTGCAGTTTGTATATCCTGTATCAAATACACAAATATATATACTGTGGTAAATCCTACTACTACAGTAATTTAAGACTAAGTCGATGTTTACACAATTGGATTTTTTTCTTATTTCAGAAAATCTCGGTACTTTTAAATAGCTGCAAATTTAACAAAATACAAATTAGTGTGCTGATTTATGGAAAAGTAATTTGTGATTCATGAACTTTTTTTTGCTTTGACTAAACGTAGAGCTCTAAGTTTTAAAGTTAAATATTTATCACAGTATATACATATGATATCATGATATAATGTTCTTAACAGAATAAATTCAAATTGAAGGTTTTAAAACTGTTGTTGTGTAATTTACATGTATTGTATTTAAGATTTTTCAAACTATAATTACTAATAATCATATGTTAAATGTTTAGAGAAAATTTTTTTTTCAATTTAATTCATTTTATTATATCCAACTTTTTCAAATGCTTAAAAATTCCTTTGAACAAATTGAGTAGACCAAACAAAATTGATAAATTGTCTGAAAAATAATAAAATTTTCATTTCTAAAATTTCATAGAAATTCCTGGTAGATATTACTACAAATGTCACCGAAAAATTTTCCTTTTTGGTTTTAAACAACTTACTATAATTCTCAACTATTAAGAATGCTTTGCGACTATATTACTGAAAAAAAAAATCTCAAAACTTAATTTTTGTTTCCGATTTTTCTGCCTTTGCTGCATTTTGACTTATATTACAGAATATAAAAATTGTTAATTTTAGTGTGAAAGAAATAATTGTGCCATAATCTAGAATACATGTAATGATAATTATTTTAGGAATAAGGAATACTTTAGAATATCTAATCATAATTTATCTTACAAGGATGGTAGCTTTAAAAAGCATGGTTAAAAAAAAATAAAGAAATAGGAAAGGTAATGATGTATTTATATGCTGACTAAAAGATCAGTCAAATTTATATAAATGAAAAAGACTAAGAAAGTATTGATGAGGCTGCTTACTAGTAAAACTTAATACCACTATAATTTAATAATAAGTTTTAGTTTTATCGAAACGTCTCAAACAGTAAGGCAAAAATTTCTGTTAAAGGTTCCAAAATTCATTCTACTTGTACAAGTGACTTAAGGCAGATTAGTTGCAAATTTTTAAGATATACATTTTGTTGAGAATTCCCATTTGAGAAGATCTTTAAAAGTCTAAATTTTGATATATCAAACAAAGCCAGACAACTTTTACGAAATGTGGTGTTTTATAAGATCTACAAAGAAACAAAAGATTTTTTAAATGTATATACAATGGAATCCTCATGTAGGAATCCTTTAATAATAATGTACACTTTTTTGTTATATAAAACTTATTTCTGTAAATTTGAGACAAAAATTTGGCTGAAAAAAATTAAACTTAAAAATTCACTGTTTTCGAGTGTTTCCTTTTGCATAGCAATCTTGGAATTGCATATCAAAGTTTCTACTTAAAAATGGATAAGGAAAAAATAAGTAAAGAATTTTCACTAGGTATATCATTTTTAATTATTAAAATCTACAGTAAAACAGTCTTATAACTATCCTATTCAACATTTACTATTTCTTAGCAAAGGATGGTATGTAAATCAAAAGTTTTGTGCATGTAGATTTAAATGAATAATAAAAACTTCTCAATTGTATTACACAAAAACTTATAGCAAAAATAAATTTATTAGAAGATATTGTATAATACAATAATGAAACAAATATAAATAACTTAAGTATACAATAATGAAAAATGTTTAAAGGTTGAAAACGCTTTCAAATTACTTCAATTCGATTACCAGTTTTAATACTTTAGGAGAAAGAGAATATTGTGTAGTATTTTTTTTTTCTTGGGTGCTTTAGTTCCTCTTTGTGGATTTATGTTGGCATAGCACCTATATTTATAATAAAATGAAATGCTTATTAATAATGTTGAAATAGATATGCATATAGTTGTTAAAACTAAAAAATAAAGCAAATACAAAATACAAAAAGCTCTCAAACGTTTTGTAAGATTCAAACTGGTTTTCTCAGTGTTTTCATTTCTAATCACTAAAGATGTTGAGATATGTTTTTTTTTACTGAAAAAACATTCTGTTAGGAAATAAATTTTACAGAAACTTCCTTCCTCTTTTAAATTCCAATTTTTTTTTCTAGAAAGACACCTTAACAACAAAACATAAGAACATAATTGTGATGTTTTCTCTCAATTTTTAAAAATGCTTAAAAAAAAGTTTTCCAACTCCCCCTCCCCCCCCCCATACAGACATATAAGCCTTGAGAATATCAATTACACTTGTTTTTTTTTTTTAATTGATTTATAAGTTCATAATTATATTCATTTAAATAATACGTCTATATCAAGGAAACCTACGTGTAAGTGAATAGATATATCATTTCATAGAAATGAGAAGGTTAAACGACTTATTATAAACAACTAATTCCAAAAACGTACAAAAAGTACCCTGTGAAAACGATGACAAGAGTAAAGCTATCACCTTAAAATTTTTGTAGCAATTTGATGCAATGGTGAAAAAAGAAAAACTAAAAAATAATAATGTTCGACTTTTGCAAAGACAATAGATTACCTGTAAAATCTTTGTTACTACACACAAGAAACCAATGCATCTGGTTCTATATATTCTTGATTCAAGGAACTTAAAATCTATTTTTAGGGAGACATACATCAAGCTCATAAACGAACTTCAATTTCCGACTATTAAAAAAATATGGTCTGAAATTAAAAGTTAGATATACATATTTTAGATTTTAATTAGATATTCATTAATCATTCAAGTGAACCGTATATTTTATTATTCTGCTTGTTACGTAACCATTTTAAGAATAATTTTGTCTTAACATACATTTAAAATCTAATTTTTACTGAAACTTTATGCATCGTTTTCAGGCAATCCCTTGCACCAACGTATAAATGATAGGATGTTGTAAATGATTTAAAACAATTTTGAGAGACGAAAGATGTGTTATTTTATATCATATGCTTAAAAAGATTGAGAGATGCAGAATTAATACTTATACTGTGCTTCAAATTGTGAGGCGTTGGTCGAGCAGAAAATTGGCAACGCAGGATTATAAAATATATTTTACAACTATAAGAAAAATTGTGACACTTAATCATATTTAAAATTTATTGAAATCTGGATAAATTTGTATTTAAAGCATTTTTATATTTAATACAAAACTGTATTTAACAAACACAATTTTGAAAACTAATAGAATCTCCACTTAATATTTTTTGAATAATAAAGAAACGAAGAAAATTTCTTTAAAATGACATGGAAGATATTGAAAATTTCATGAAAACTTATTAAAATATTATGCATGTTACGTCCAAAAATATCATTGAGAAAATTGAAAGTTTCAGAAACATCACTTAAGCTATTGAGCAGGTATAATTCTAAAATAAAATTTTTGCTCTAATAGGAATTTAAAGGAAGCAATTTCCCTGATCAAATCATGTCCCATTCTTCC
The DNA here is from genome assembly GCA_964019185.1 of Maratus speculifer. Taxonomy (NCBI): domain Eukaryota; kingdom Metazoa; phylum Arthropoda; class Arachnida; order Araneae; family Salticidae; genus Maratus; species Maratus speculifer. Next base: position 77,301,096 of record OZ025294.1, read on the forward strand.
CTTCACTGGCACGTCTCATTTCTCGACCCTTCCTTCTTTTGTATTAAGTTCCTTATCTAAACAAAAATGCTGGTTTTAGAGTTAGTTTAAATTATATATAATATACAGTATAGTATTCCATAAATAGGGAAACTATTGCATCTATGCATAAACAAGTTAATAAGCAGTTGCATAAACAAGGGTGATTCATAAAAGATGGGCAGAACTTTAAGGGGTTATAGTACACTTAAAGACAAATAATATTAAATAGGAGACTAAGGGTCCCAGACGTATTCCCAAGGAGATAGGGGGCATTAAAGTTTAGGGTCCGAAATTTCAAATGATTATAAAAAATGGAAAAATTGGTCGATTCGTTTGCGGTTTTTGCAAAAAATTTTCTTTATGCCAGTATTTTCTTGAAATAAAATTTTAAAGTTCAATTTCAAAAAATGCCGATAGGGGGCGCTTTAGACTTTGGAGTAACAAACAACTATTTTTTAACGTTATTTTTTGTATTTCTTTAAATGATTTCGAAAGCTTAGACTTAAACTTAAATTTTGATCTAAAAATCTGAGTCCTAACGAGTAGTTAAGTAGCGTAAACTGAAATTTGAAATTTGAAACCCTTCTCCCCCCAGAACAAAAATCAGTTATTCCCGATCTTTGTGTCGTAGATTAGGCTCTAACTACTGCCGCGTTTTGCTAAAATTATTCTTTATGTCAGTATTTTCTTGAAAATAAATTTTAAAGAAAAGTTTCAAAAAATTCCGATAGAGGGCGCTTTAGACTTTGGAGTAACGAAAAACTATTTTATACCGTTATTTTTTGTGTCTCATTAAATGCTTTCTAAAGCTTAGACTTAAATTTTCAGCCCAAAATCTGAATCGTTAGACGTGGTTAAGTTTCTGGGGAGAGGGGTTTGAAATTTCTACTCCTGAGCACAGTTCAGTTTACCATGTCCACACATTGTGTGCTGTGATACGAGGTAAAAAGACACAAATTAGGATTATGTTACCAAAGCATATTTATTAACATGTAATTACAATAAATGTTCAAAATTGTGACCACCAGAGGTTATGCACGCAGAACAACGGCGAAGAATGGAACGGCGAACATTCGCGAAAACATCAGGCTTTTCGAGCACTTCCCCTACAGCGGCGGAAAGTCTGGCGACCAGTTCCTCGGGGGATTCAATGGGTGTCTCATACATAAGAGCCTTCAATTGTCCCCAAAAAAAGAAATCGAGGGGTGAAAGATCTGGCGAGCGAGCAGGCCAAGCAACAGGACCACCTCGACCAATCCATCTGTTCGGAAATGTGATGTCCAGATAGTTGCGGACGTCTCGTACATAATGGGCTGGCGCTCCATCGTGCTAGAACCACATGACCAGCCGGATGCGTGGAGGAACAACGTTTAACAGTTCTGGCAGCACATGTTGCAGAAATGTGAGGTATGTTTTACCGTTGAGGCGTTCAGGAAGAAGGTACGGTCCGATTAGGTGGTCTCCGAGGATTCCTGCCCAAACATTGATAGAAAAGCGTCTCTGATGAGCATGTGGATACGTAGCATGTGGATTGACATCCGCCCATACATGTGCATTGTGTGTGTTAAATGTACCTTCACGTGTGAAGGTACATTCATCGGTGAAAAGCACAGTTCGTCCAAAATGTGGATTTAGCGCGTTCTGCTGCAGAAACCAGCGGGCGAATTCAATACGATTTGGATAATCCCCTGGAGACAGTTTCTGGACTCGTTGCACATGAAACGGGAGCAAATGTTCATCCTTCAGTACCCTCCAAGTCATGGACTGTGAGGTATCCACCTGCCTAGCCACTGTTCGTGTACTTGTACTTGGCTGCGCCGCTACTACATCCAGAATGGCTTCTGCAACAACTACTTATTCGTCCTTTTTTGCACGACCTGCATTCGACCGGGAAGCGAGAAATGATCCCGTCTCACACAACTGTCTGTGCAAGCGCTCGAAAGTTTTGCGGTTAGGCAACCGCATGTTGGGAAATCGCTCTCCGTACATTCGTTGTGCCTCTGCACCATTTCCATTTGCCGCTCCTTAAATTAAATGCATCTCAGCCTTTTCCTTATTCGTGAAGGGCACCATCTTCCGATTCATTACTACAGCGACTTACACTTGACTCACCGTTCAGTGGTTTTTATGCCTGAATCGTGTCGAAATTTTGCATACGTGTTCTTCTTCTTCCCCATTTGACATTTGCATACTTTCTGTCTCCTTCTTCACCCGGTGACTAGCGTCAGGAATGGAGCTTTAACGTTTGCATGAGCGACGTTTCCAACTGTGCCAGTGCCTTTATGAGTGAATTCCGACTATGCAGTCCTTGACGAAAGTTGTATTTTTGCCTCGTATCACAGCACAGAATCGTTGGGCATGGTTAAGTAGTGCAAACTGAACTATGTTCAGAAGTTGAAATTTGAACCCCCTCCCCTCGCTACTGAACCACGCTCAGCGATTCAAATTTTGAGCTGAAAATTTAAGTTTAAGTCTAAGCTTTAGAAAGCATTTAATGAGACACAAAAAATAACGGTATAAAATAGTTGTTCGTTACTCCAAAGTCTAAAGCGTCCTCTATCGGAATTTTTTGAAACTTTTCTTTAAAATTTATTTTCAAGAAAATACTGACATAAAGAATAATTTTAGCAAAACAGTAGTTAGAGCCTAATCTACGACACAAAGATCGGGAATAACTGATTTTTGTTCTGGGGGGAGAAGGGTTTCAAATTTCAAATTTCAGTTTACGCTACTTAACTACTCGTTAGGACTCAGATTTTTAGATCAAAATTTAAGTTTAAGTATAAGCTTTCGAAATCATTTAAAGAAATACAAAAATAACGTTAAAAAATAGTTGTTTGTTACTCCAAAGTCTAAAGCGCCCCCTATCGGCATTTTTTGAAATTGAACTTTAAAATTTTATTTCAAGAAAATACTGGCATAAAGAAAATTTTTTGCAAAAACCGCAAAACGAATCGACCAATTTTTCCATTTTTTATAATCATTTGAAATTTCGGACCCTAAACTTTAATGCCCCCTATCTCCTTGGGAATACGTCTGGGACCCTTAGTCTCCTATTTAATATTATTTGTCTTTAAGTGTACTATAACCCCTTAAAGTTCTGCCCATCTTTTATGAATCACCCTGTATACAGTAAGCGTAAAAAGTATATGAAGCAAATTTACTTTTGACTCTTTCCTTTATATACAAGTAAGTTTATACAGACCAACACTTTTTTACAACTGAAGATTGGACTACCAATGGTTCATCTTCTGTGAGATTGATACAATGTTTAAAATGATACATAAAGAGTAAAACATTCTGTCCCATTCCTCCAACAGTCCCACTTCACCCCACTCTTTGCTATGTTATAAGCATCGATACATCGATTGATAGATCTTTGGCGATGGTGTATAGTAATTTTAAACAGGTTTTTGTTGTCCCTCGTAATATTTGCCTCAGGACTGAAGAGGTTAAAATCTAATTCATATTAATAAAAGATGAAAATGAGAATGGTGAATTATTTTTTATAGAGTTATATTTAAAAAAAACAGAATGTAATTATAACTAAAGTAGATAGGGGAAGCGGAAAGATACACACTTTCCATAAATTTTGGTTTTTTAAGCAAACACACTGGTCTAAACTTGTGTAATTAATGATTAAAATCTTATATTGTAACCTTAGGAACGTGCCACAATCAACTGATATTCGGTCAAATTATAATTTCCTGAGAAACTAATTTTTAAAAAGGCATTGCTCAGCGTAAATTTGCCCCATTGGTTGGAGTAATAAAAATTAAACTATAGCAGTTGTTTAACTGAAAATTAGAAGTTAATTTGTGATCTACTGATACATGCAAACTGCATGTAGCAGCGGTCTGCAAGTCTGTTAACAAAAATTAAATTTTAAGATCTAAAAGTGTTTTATGCAACAAAAATAGAGTAGGTCGGAGTAAAAGTACGCATTTTCAATAAATCTTTATTTTTAACGAACACATTGGTCTAAATTTATGTAACGAATGAGTAACATCTTAGGTTAGAAACTTAGGCAAGTACCAGCATCAATCGAAAATGTGTCAAATTGTTATTTCGTGAGAAACTGCATTTTTTAGAAAATATTACTCCTTTACGTGAGTAAAAGTATGCAGTGATGGGGCAAAAATACGCAAGTGCATAATTTTGCTTCATTACAGTCGGCTTTTGTCCCATTTCCGATACAACGAATGAGTTATGTAAAACGTATTAATAAATTTCTCTAATATTCATAGTTTAATTGAAAATTATAAATGAAACAATTAAAAAAAGAAACAAAGTGGTATTTGAGATCGCAAATACAAGTCAACCACTGAGACAGCAGTTAACTGCTGTGACAAAAATTTCAGCATAAGTAATATGAGTGGTCTCAGAGACCCGTTGATCGTAGAATGAATAAAATAATCAAATTTTTTATAAGATTGTGTTTCTGTGTTAAACATTACGTATAAACATGAAGAAATACCCCTATTCAAAAATCTAACGATACTGTTAAATTTCCAAATGAATAATAAAAAAAATCACTAATATGAATATTTTAATTGAAAATTACAAATTAATCTGATAAAACTGAATATAGCAGTCTTTCAGATCTATAGCTGAAGTTGAGGTTAATGTTTAAAACAAATGCATTATATGAAAGAAGAATATTGATATTTAAAGGTAGGAAGGTAGATTCTTACTTTCTATGTCAAAAAAAAAAAAAAAAAAAAAAAAAAAAAACTAGAAAAAGGAAAATGTTAACTGGTTTATAACACTTAAATAGCTATTATTTTTATACAATGCTAACATATATAAAAAACAAATCTTTCCACAAGATAATTGTAAAAAGCTTTGCACCTAGCTATAATAGAAAAAAAACATCTTTGCTTCAAGACGTACGTGTACTTTTACTCTATTCTGCAGTATTTTTGTTTAACTGGCTACCTAAAATTAAAACAAATGCGATCGAGATAAACAACACAGCATTTAAAAGCAAATGAGTTTGTGTTAAATTTAGGATTTAAATATCCAAGATATTGCTAGCTGAACAATAAGGTGAAAATTTTAAAATGTTGGATAAAAATTCAAAAATTTAAACTTGCCTATTTTTTTGTCACGGAATGCTATGTTTTTCACAAGATTTGAACACACAACTATTACATTTCAAACCAAATTACTACCTAGTGGTCATGATTTCTTCATATTAAATCAGCCAGTGAGTATCGATGACCCGTGCGTATCTTTGCCCCCATCTACTCTACAATTAGAAAAATAAAGAAATCCTTAAGGGACTTCATTACCGGCACATTTTCTCTCTCTCTCTCTCTTTATATATATATATATCTATATACAGTTATGTGTGTGATGAGGGGGGGGATTGCTTGCACAGAAAGTGTCCACAACTACGTTTTGGATCTTTTGATATATTTCTGTTATTTGCAAAAAAAAATTTGATCAATATTGGGAAAGTGGGCTATGCAAATGATTGAATATTATTAATAGATTGATAAATTCGTAATAGATTGCTATATTATTGAAAATATTAGAAAACAATAATTACAATTGTTAATGAAAAATGATTTCGTTTATAGTTCCTTAAGACGTACATTACTTGGACTCTGCCTTTTTTTGAAAAGCTTATGCAGTATATGTTTAAAAGCATGGTAGTTTAGGAGTTTTTACTAGATAACATTTCATGTAAATTAATACATATACACGTTTTATACAGGGTTATAAGCATGCTTTTGATGATGATTATCAGCTTCAATGTTGAATTCAGGAATCCCCCCCCCCCACCACACACACACCTAAGGTTTGATATTTAATGCTTTTTAATGGATTAAATAGAAATTTGAACTCTAAAATGTCCTGTTTTCCTCCACCGCAAAAACCTCTCCCATAGAAAAATGTCTAAATTCAACACTGAAGCTCATTCTGTATAACTAATATAACATTTATTCAAGCGTGCCAAGTTTAATTATATTGAGAATTTAATACATTAAAAACTTAAATCGACAAAATATCATCATTTGTATCATAAAATTTCAGTGAAAAGAAAACAAATATGAATAAAATTAAGAATTATATAAAATAAGAATTCTGAGCTTCAATTACAATGGCGCCATCCTGCTTTTCTATTACATAAATTAATACTTTTGAATTATAAACGGTCAATTATGGCATCACAGTAAAAAATAATAGAATATTATCACAAAAATTCAGTCTAAAACTATAATTTAAAAAAGTAAAAAAAATCCAGATACTTACTTCTGATTTTGAGTGAAAACTGTAAACGAAGCGTGAATAATGTTAAACAACGGAATGAAGCAACTTTTATTTTGATCCCATAAATGCAAGAACTAAGTTCTTCTATAATTTGATGATTGATCTGAGCAATGAACTTGTGAACAAACTGCGTGAAGATGCGGGTCACAGTCAAGAAATATAATAGTCTTTAATCTCGATGACAAAAAACAATACAGTTGCAATTAAAATAAAAGAGACAGGCTTCTTTCGTTGAGTTTTATCATTTCTGTGCAGTCACATCGCCATTTTGTAAACATTCGAAATAAATTCGCAACTGATAACGGTGAATCTCCTTCTATCTTTGTTTGTTTCGTTATTTTCAGAAAATATGACGAAATTTTCAGATTCTTAACAGAAAATGTCCTTTTATCGTAGAAAGGGACTTTTTCTGTGAAATTCAGGAAAAAAATATTCGTGAATTTCAGAATTTTTTTAACAGTGTAATTTTAACTGTATTTTTTTTTGTATGACTAAAATATTTTGTGATTCGTGAAACCGTTGCTTATGTGTGCAAATATTTACTTAATGAACATTTTTTAGACAGTTACATCTGTGAGTTATAAACTTACGATAAAAAATGAAAATGTCTTTAGTTTCTAATTTTCGCATAAAATTGTTTCTGGCATGAAGTAATGCATTGCTTAAACATTAGAATTATAAATACATTGTAACATGTCTATGTAACTATGAAAATTTCAAATAAGAAGATATAAGAAATGTTGTTAAATTATTTCTAGGACGTAGTTTTAACCAATCACACCGATCCGAAAAACAACTTTTCTACAAGTATCAACAAAACAAACGTCTTTTCATTTCCGGTTAAAAGGGAAAAAGACAACGCCCTTTAAATTCCCGTTAAAGAAACAACAAAACAGATCAGCCAATTACAGCACAGAATTCTTTCCCATGTCCTTATCAATGTAAAGGTTGCTAATATGCTTACCGGTATTTTTACGATAATTGTATATAAACGTTCTTGATCTAATAAACTTTGTAGCAATTAAGCATACAAAAATGTTTTGAATTTTGAAATGCATCCATTTTTCCTTTCTGAAACTCCAAAAGCTTTGCATCTTATGGCATGATTGAAAAACAAAATAATGCGATTCCAAACGCTTACTACGCATTTATATCGTCATTAAGTTCCGTGTGCAGAGCAAAAATCATGCAAATTTTACTTTTTAGAACTCAAAAATACAGTTGTTCTTATAATTTTGTCCATATCATATGGCTGTATAAATTTATAATACGTTTTATAAATATCAATTTGCAACATATTTCCATAAAAACAGATTAAAATAATCTTCATTTTTCATTGGTTTCCAGCCATTAAATTTCTATAAGTTTCCCGCTAAATATAATCAAGATCTGGCAATTTTTGCCTTGTCCTTATAATTATAACCACCACTGTATATAATTATTTAAAATAAGGGCTGGCTTTTTGCAAGCAGAAAGTGGTTTCTGCCATACCAGTGGCAGAAAATGGTTATAATCTGTTTTAACTAGCAGAAATTGTCAACAACTGGCATAAACACATTTTGTGATATCGTCGGTACTATGTCAAAGTATCCAATGTGAAAACAGCCACTTTTCAAGAGAGCAAAAAAACAGTTTTAATTGTGGATTCCAAATCAGCGTTAAACAGCAGTAAACAATTATTACATTTTTTGTTTATATCCTGTTTAAGCATGCTATAGAGATAAATCATTTGAATAATTTTTCTCGTCTAAAAATCACATCGGATAGTTTGATATGGTATGATTATTTGCACGTTTTTAGCTTCTCTGCACTTTTTCAGCTTCAAACTATTCAATACGCACTTTGGATAGTTTGACATGGTAAAAATTTTGTGCTTTTCCCATTTTCGTTGTTTCAAAGTATCGAATATGCGCATTGGATAGTTTGATTTTTAAAATATTGTAAATTTCTCAGGTTCATTGCCTCATGGGAACGAATGTACCACATACGGTAGTTTGTCTTGTAAAAAATTTGTTATTAGCATATTGAATTTAAATCATTTCGGAATTTTCTTTAATAATTCTATAAACAAATATACAGGAAATTAATGAAGAAAAAGTTTGTTTTTAAACGCTATGTAATTTTACAAAATGTCAGAAAAGACGGAAACAATTTTCAAAGAAGGAGGCGAGCAAGCACGAGAATTTTCCCAGCTCTGTTTTTACGTGTGTTCGTAATTATGTAAATACGTAGCATCTATAGTTGTCGTTTAGTCCTTCCGTCTGTTCGTCTGTCCGCATATAACAAAGCAAAAACTACCCAACCGAATCGGTTGAAATGTAAAATATATAATTATTACATAATTTTGTCATGTCATTTCAAATTTTACGAAAATCGGATGCCTAGATCAATTACAGGGAATGTCAAAAGTATTCTGTTACATTACGGTCAATGGGGAAAAAAGCTTCAAATGCATTTTAATCGTTTGAAATTTAAAATGTGTAATTATTGTATAATTTTGTCATGTTATTTCAAATTTTATGAAAATCGAATGCATAGATCAATTACAGGGACAATCAAAAGTATTCCGTTACATTACCGTCAATAGGGAAAAAGTTTCAAATGAATTGTAAGGGTGTTACACTCATTCGAATATAATAAAATTGATATTCATCTATAAAGTACATATTATAATATACATTTTGTACAATCTGGGGTGCAAAGAACATTTGTTATTGATTTACAAGGCCACACAAAAGTATTCCATTACATAATGGTATAGGGAGAACATTGTTTGGTGCGCGTTTTATTTGCAATTTACTAATTAACATTTTATGAGATCGATTACATTTTTGATGAATACTACGAGTTTTTTCCTGTATAAAAGAAAGCAGATAATATTTACAGGGACACACAAAAGATTTTGCTATGTCAAATCGAAAGTTTCATAAATTTAAGACCTCTAACGCCTATGTCATCAGATCCATCAGATCCGCACGCATTAACGCCGGGTCATTTTCTAAGCGGAGCACCGCTCCTCGATATTCCCGAAGCTTCTAATTGACGAGTTCTATCATTAAATGCTCGTTTTCGCCTTATTGAAAGGGCTAAGAACCAATTTTGGTATAGATGGTCAAGAGAATATCTCCAACATCTACAACAGCATCCTAAATGGACTACTCCAAGTGTTAATCTCCGAGAAGGAGACATGGTGATACTTCATGACCGGTCCCTGCCCATGAGATGGAAAATAGGCCGTATTTTGCAAACTTTCCCAGGACAAGATAATCGTGTTCGTGTCGTTTTGATTAAAAGAGCGGACGGTGACATCAAACGTCCCATTACGAAAGTGTCCCCTCTATTGTTGCGGAGGATGTTGAGTCTTGAGAACCTTCAGAAATAACACTATTATTTCTGTAAAAAGATACTAGATGGCAGAACCAAAAAACATTGATCTTGATAGAACGGGACTGTTAATGACTTTAATTAATTATTATTTATCATTAATTGTAACTCATTTGTGTTTGTCAATTCCTAATATGTTTTCATATATATATATATATTTAGCATTTAATCATTTGTTTAAATTCATCTTTTTAGATGTAGTGTATTTGTTATACTGCAGATTTGATTGCGGTCTAGTTTAGACCAATGTTAAGATTCCAAAGTATGTTTACAAATGCTGAAGTCTATTTAGATTCTATTAAATCTCTTTCAAATCCCATTAAATCATATTTTTGTGTGTGAAGAACCATAAGTAAAAGGGTATAATATCATCGATCAAAAATACAAAATAGTTATTTTCAAGATATCAATATTTCATCAAATCGGAGACTGCCACTGAAGTTACGAAAACGATACTTGTGATTATGCAAGACGCCGTCAAGAAGAATGTTCTTCAGGTAATACATCTCTTCTGATTATAATTAATAAATTCTCTGTTAATTCAGTTTAAATTCCAACACGTAGTACTGTCTATTATAACAGCAAGATCTGAATATTCTTAAAACTTCATTATCGTATGAACGCACCTCATTTGCTACGCTTCACGTGCAATTTCCAACTTGTTGAATATTAAGCATAGTCTATATAATAATAAGCGAAATCGATGAGTGTTTGTTGCTAGTATTTTTCAATAGTAATCGCCGATTTATATAATTCCTTTTAAAACAAGTTGGAATTTTTACCTTTTAATAAAATTTGAATGTAAAGAATAATTCATTATAGGATCTTCTTAATACAATAATTTCAAAAGTTTCACTCACGTGGTAAATGATTAAAATGTTGTAACATTTTTTAAAAATGTTCCGCCATAATTAAAAACTGTTAATGACTTTGTTTTACTTCTCTGCTGTCTCATTGTTTTCTTACTTTCGTAACCATACTCAGATTTATATGGGATTTCTGTATGGTTTTATCATTTACTATGATACATATTTTGATTAAAATGGAATTTATATAATTAGGTGATCTACAGGGACTCTCAAAATAAGCACATTACATTCCATTCAGTACGATGTGATTTAGTGTATTTTAACAAACATAATGAAATTGATATGCTGTTATTCAGTGCACTAACACTTGTTTTCTGTAGCATATTGTGTGAATGCGTAAATTAATTTCAGGATCTGGCAAAAAGAATTATTTTATGGAATAATCTATTTCTGTATTATAAGAGGAAAAGTTTGTTTTTTGTTTGTAGGTGTTAATATCCGGAACTACCGAACCGATTTCAAAAGTCAGGGTACTAAAATGTTGTTCACCCGAAATCAAAGATAGGCTATATCTTATGTTGATGCCACAAATCCAAAGGAGATGCAGGAGAAAAAAAGTTCTAAAAATGTGACTTCTGTGTTACTGAAGGGACTACAAGCATGAAATTTAGCACGGTAATTACTTATAAAATGTAAATGGATCTCTAGTATTTCCTTAAAAATTTGAACGTACGTACGTATGTTTGTTTGTTTCCTTCTCTGTCTGTCTGCTTGTTTGTTTATTAATTTGATTGTTTGTAAGTTTGTCTGTTTGTCAGTCTGTCTGTCTTTTTGGTTATCTGTTTGTTTGTTTGTCTGTCATTTGTCTGTTTGATTGTTTGTTTGTTTGTCTGTCTCTCTGACTTTTTGTTTATTTGGTCTCTTTGTTTGTCTGTTTGTCTGTTTGTTTGTTTGATGGGTTGTTTGTTTGCCTATCTGTCTATCGGTTTGTTTGTCGTCTGTCTGTTTGTTTTTGTGTATGTTTGTTTGTTTGTCTGTCTGTCTGTTTGTTTGCCGGTTTGTTTGTTTGTCTGTTTGTCTGTCTGCCTGCCTGTCCGTCTGACGGTTTTTTTGTTTGTTTATCTGTTTACTCGTTTGTCGGTTTGTTTGTTTGTCTGTCTGCTCGTTTGTTTATCTGCCTATATGTCTGTCTGCTCGTCTGTCGGTTTGTTTGTCTGTCTGTCTGCCTGTTTGTTTGTCTGTTTGTTGTTTGTTTGTTTATGTTTTTTGTTAGTTTATTGGTTTGTTTGTTTGTTTGTATGTCTGTCTGCTTGTTTGTTTGTCTGCCTATATGTATGTTTGCTTGTTAATTTGTTTGTCTGTGTGTCCGAATGTCGGTTTGTTTGTCTGTCTGCTTGTTTGTTTTTTTGTATGTCATTGTGCTTGTTTGTTTTTTTTGCATGTCTGTCTGCTTGTCTCTTTGTTTGCCGGTTTGTTGTTTGCTTGTCTGTATGTTTGTTTGTCTGTTTGTTTGTTTGTCTGTTTGTTTGTTTTTTGGTTGTTTTTGTCTGTCAGTTTGTTTTTGTTTGTTTGAGCAGAAACTTGTCACAAAATTTTTATTTCAACATCTCAAAAAAAAGTTATAGCAATAATGTTTACCGTAAATGCACAAAATGCATAAAATACACAAAATTTTCTAATGAAATTAGTATATACATTTTTAATCCAACAATAACGTTCTTCTCTTCAGAACAAACTTGTTGTTCTTTGATTATTTGTGTGCATTGTTACTAAATTTTTAGGCATTTGTTTTATTCTTCATATTATATTCAATATAGTCTATATGTTCCCAGAATTAAAATTTTAACTTTAGTTCATAATTGCCATAAATTGTAAGCTAAAATGTCTTTCCCTGTTGTCTTTAGCGGATGCCCGTCTGAAATTTCGTGATGATGGTAAATGGAGCTTGCTAGGTGGAGCTTTTTAACCTCATTCCATTTCATTGCCCTCTCCACCTAGCTGAACGTTGTATCATCGGAAAATATATGAAATTATATATAGAAATAATCGAAACATCATACATTTCTTTCATCTGCGGACGTTAGGTGCCAGCTAAAAATGGAGGAAAATGTCCCTCTCAAAGCGCTTTCAGGGCGATTTTAAGGCGGAACATCGATATACCAAGCCAACTTTATCAAAATTTGACGGCGTCCCGTGAGCGGGATGTTGGAATCCGTCGATGCGTGAGGATATAACTAATCTCAGATTCGTCTAACCAGAGAAGTTGAGAGGATAAACCATACTGAAACACCAAATATCAAATGTAACTTTATTTTCTTTAATTAGGATCATTTTTATTTCCAGTATTAACATGTTTAGCCTGCTGATTACGGGTTAAGATACTCAACATCAATCTACTTTTTAACATAAGTATTTTCTAATAAAAAATAATTGCGGTAGGTCTCTACATTGTTTACAACCTTAAAAATATTTGAGATAAATATTGTGAAAATTTGCTGGAAATCTGAAACGGTTCTTCTTTTTATTTTTTTTTAAAGGTGGTACTTAAAAAACCCGTCATTTTAAAGATATGCATTTTTAACAATTACAGAAAAAACATCTGGTGAATTGATTTCATATACATATCTTCATTTCTGATATAAAAAATTAAAAATGAGTACCAGAGTTTTTTACGTTATAAATATTAAAAAAATTTTAAAAGAACTAAAAAATTGTGCAAGAAACAGCACGACTTCGTATTTGTCAGTACAAGCATATTCTTATAAACTTTTGGATATTAAAATATACATATTTTTTATACATTAGTATTCAAAACCAATGTATTTAAGTGAGTTTCAATTTAATATTTTAATAACGTATAAAATCTTTTACACATAAAATAATTTGCAAAATCCTTTCATAAAAACTGATGGTAATTAAATGAATTTATAAAACTTTTAAAAAGTTAAATGTAAATTTGACCTGAAATGAACAAATCTTAAATGTAAAGTAATTTAGATTCAAATTTAGCAGCAGTTTGACCTAGTTTTAAATTCGGATTCCTAATTTTATTTAATGTAGTTGATTTATTAACTTGACATTTTCAAGCTGTATAATTCCAAAGTGTATTCAAACCTAACACTTTAAGCAATTGTTCCAAATAAAATTTGTCGAAATGGGAAATTTAATTGCTCAATTTGAAGTTAACGCGAAATAATCTTCCCGTTCCTTAAATAAACTTAACTAATACTTATGTGGCTCATTCTTTAATTACGCTAATTAACAGTCAGATTTTGGCCGCTTAATTAACCATTTAGACGTTATATGATTATACAACTTTATATGTTCATAAAATATTAAATTCTTGCATGTCACATAACGAAATTTGTAACAGACCAATTAAAACTAACATATATTAAATGACATAATTATGTCCACAAAAATATAACAAATTACAGTAAATATTTATTGTAAATGTTATTTAAAAATAATTATGTTTTAACTAAGAAGATATAAAGGAATATTTAGAAAAAATTGTCATTTCTTGCTATATCTTCTCTACATAACTTATAATTCTTCAAAAGAGTAATCGCTAAGTATTTGTCTGCATAAAATGTACCAAACACTTTTTACTTTTTCATTATCTACTATAAAAGAAAGTATTGTAATCGGTATTTTTTCAACTTCCGGATTTCGATGTTTTACGAGTTTTAAGGGTCACAGATACCAAAAAACATGTTCGTACAAAATGTCTGTCTGGGCGTATGTACGTCGGTTCGTATGTCCGCTGGTCGGTATCATTGGAAAAAGTATAAAGTTATCAAGCAAGTTCTTAAAAAAAAAAAAAAAAAAAAAAAAAAAAAAAAAAAAAAAAAACTTTGAAAGGAGGCGCTTTAATAGCGATTTTAGTGTCATTTTCAATATAGTACAATAGAAAAGCATGTGGATTTATGCATAGCACATAACGAAAAACTTTTGTATATGCTTCTGGCTGAAGCGAGCAGTTCTTTCTTGAATTTGAAAAAAAATACGCCGTAAGGGGGCGCTATGATTGCAATGCCTGAGCCATTTTGATTATTGTAACACTGAAAATTGTAAGAAGCTATGCATAGACTTGGACTGATTTGTTGTGCATGCGTTTGGCTACAGCAGGTTCTTTCTGAATTAGAAAAAAATAGCCGGGAGGAGACATTGCAATAACGATTTTTTGCGCTATTTTCATTAATTTTACCATCTAAAAGTATATAACCTTATGCATGTAAAAGCACCCAAATATGCTTAGGGCAATAGCGAGCAGGTGCACTTTCAGTTTGGAAACCTTCCGCCGAAAAGAGGTTCTGTTACAGTAACATCGGTGTATCTTTCATTATTGTATTTGAAAAAAGCGTTACACTAGAGAAGTTCTGCCTAGAACTGAACCAAATTTTTTACCCAATATTTTTTGTATGATTTTGGCTATGGCAAGCATTTTCACCCTAAATTTGAAAATATTTCACCAGAAGAGGTTTCTGTGATAGAGACTGTAAAGGTGTTCGTTCATAGGCCCAGGTGAATTACCAAAAAGAAGCACACACAAAAAAAACTCCGAAAAGAGAGTTACATTTTAGGACGCATTTATTTTGCAAGCATTAACAGACAGAAGGTTCCCCATAAGGGGGGGGGGAATTCTCAGAGCTCTAGTGAGCTACATCTTGTCTGTATGATGGCAATCAGTGGAGTGCTGATACAACGTCACAGCCCTTATCGCCAAAAGGCATCAGAAGTCTTTCATACAAAGAATTTTGGCGACATTTGATAAACCACACGTTCAGTATCAGTGACTACATTTGCGGTCTGGGAACCCACGGATTATTTTCACATCTGCGAATATTTTATAGGGTTACAGAAATATTTTAAGCTTGGGAAGTAAACAAGGGCAAAGCAGGCCGTTACTTAAATTGGAGTTTTTGCTGACCACAATTATATTACCCAGATGTGCAATTGAACAGAAAGAAAGCACAGTCAGGATAAACAGAGATAAAAGTATTTCTAGTTTTAAGCATTAATTGTGAGAATGAAAACAGGGTGTGGAAGGCAGATGTTAATAAAATGTAA
Organism: Maratus speculifer; assembly: GCA_964019185.1. Classification (NCBI taxonomy): domain Eukaryota; kingdom Metazoa; phylum Arthropoda; class Arachnida; order Araneae; family Salticidae; genus Maratus; species Maratus speculifer. The sequence goes on from OZ025294.1 coordinate 77,316,662, forward strand.
CGGATAAAAGATTATGATGAACAAAGCCCAGAACTTTCTTTATTTTGTTAATAAGTGCGGTATCTATGGGCAGATGTTTTTCCAGACACAACAGAAAATTTGTGAGAAAGGAAGTTCTATTATTAATTTTCTACAGAGAGCTCCAAAAGATGAAAAGATTAACTTCTATTAGTGGGAGTATGAAAGTTAGAACTTAACTATTAAATGTGGGATTAATTTAACTAATGGGCTTAATAGTGAAAAGGGAAAATAAAATAGAACAAAGAATTTATTAAAGGGAAATAATTATTGCATTTATGAAGGGGAAAAGATATGTAGCGATAATCTCCGCTACATAACTCACCCCAGCCACCACAAAAAAAACTTTATACTTGTATTAAAGTTTTTTTTTATACTATTATTGTCATAATTTTGAAGATACTGAAAGTGCCGTCTACCAAAATATATACAAAAACACATATCAAAAACATAGAAGTATATATATATAAGTACTACAAAAATGATTGAATATACTATCTTGCCTGCAGAATATGTAAATAAACAATGGCGATATATATCTTTGTAATCATCATGACAGGGAGCTCCTTAATAGTTCAAAAAAAAAAATTGCCACAAAATATTTACTTAATATCGGATCCTTTATTCAATTTCTTTGTTGTGGCGCTGGTACCAGCTGTATAATTTGTTATGTCATGAACAAAAATTGAGAGAAGTATTTTATTTATTTATTTATTTGTGATCACCTGCTAGCTTAGTATTTGATAACTTCTCTTTAAATTGATCTTTTTTGAGATCAAAATGGCATAATTGCAAGCAAAAATATATATTTATAAAACACAAAACAGAAATAGTATATATTTAAAACAAAAAAAAAAGAAAACTAACTAAGATAATATGTTCTAAAAATAATGTATGTTGTTAAAAAAAAATTGAAAATGAAAATTTGTGCATAAGGCACAGGACTACTAAAAAAAAAGAGATGCCACTGGCATGCCCATAAAAAGGTTGTAGCCCTTAATCTTGTACAAAAAGTACAAGTATTATGGCTTCGGTTTAAGACGTCGGCCCTAGGGGAAGAGGGAGTAGTGGACGAACCCATATTGCGTACAATATAAGTCCGCCCCGCTCCTCAGTAAAATCGCACTGATCTACGAAAGGAGCGCGCTTGGAAGTCACATAAAAAATTTAACCTAAAAGAATTGGTAGGCCAATTCAAGGTGAAAATGAAATGTGTCGCAAGACAGGTGTGGCGTGAAACCTTAGGGCACAATTTTGAACGGTTCACGACTTTTGGGGGATAAATTAGAAAAATAAAATAAAATATAAGATGAAATGTAATCCATCTCATAAATTGAAACAGTCAGTCCGGGTAAGATAAACAAATAGTCAGGATTAGATGCTACTACAACTGGAATATTTCAAAAATAAGAATGATACAAGGTTTTTTTGTGTTTTTTTTTTGTTTTGTTTTTTTGCATGGTACTATTCGACTGTCCAAAATAATTTGTAATTATTGTTGAACTACAATGTTGAGATAAACTGCATGTAATGAAAATTAATTATTAGTGAAGTAAGTGACCTTCTTTTCATGTACTGCCACTACATAAAAAGAGGTAAGTGTAACAAGGGAATTTACATGTAGTGTGAAAAAAAAATCAAATAACCTGCAATGTAAATGTGACAAACAAAAATGAACTAAGTGTCGATTGAATCACTGTAATATGTAAAGGGAATAAATAAAACTTTGAACAATTGAGATGAAATGGTTAAGTGTGAGCATGACAAACTGTAAAAAAAAATGTCAATTGTTTTTTTTGTGTTAGAATGAGCCTTTTAACGAAAAGAAAACAAAAAAATGAACCGAAGAGAATTTAACGGTAAGTGTGTTAAAAGAAAATAATATTCAAGATATTTGTGTGAATGAGGGTTTCAACTACCTAATACACAGTAATTTGTATATTTAATAAGGGAAGGATTCATATCACATGACAAAAGTGTAAAAATGTAAACACATGACATGACTGTGTTGTGTGTTATCATGAACGAGCTTGGAGAAAATAAGTGAAATTGATGTACAATCCTCAACCCGAGAAATAAGAGAAAAATGTAAGAACCACATGACCTAGTGTATTGCACATGACTGAGTGTATATAGAAAAAAAACAACAACAATGTGATAGTGTAAGAAATCGCATGACCTTGTGCAAAAACACATGAAAAAATTGTGTGTAAAAGAAATCACATGACCGGGAATCTAATATACCTTGACCTAGAGAAAAACACATGACCTTGTGTAAAAACACATGAAAGAAAGAAAAAAAAATGTGTAAAAGAAATCACATGACCTGGTATCTAATATACCTTGACCTGGAGAAAAACACATGACCTTGTGTAAAAACACATGAAAGAGAAAAAGAGTGTAAAAGAAATCACATGACCGGGTATCTAATATACCTTGACCTAGAGAAAACACATGACCTTGTGTAAAAACACATGAAAGAAAAAAAGTGTGTAAAAGAAATCACATGACCTGGAATCTAATATACCTTGACCTAGAGAAATGCACATGACCTTGTGTAAAAACACATGAATGAAAAAAAAATGTGTGTAATAGAAATCACATGACCTGGTATCTGATATACCTTGACCGAGAGAGAAACACATGACCTTGTTGAAAGAAAAAAATATATAACTCAAAGTTCAGGAAAGTAAAAATGTAATTGTACTGTCAAAAATCCTTTTAAAGTTAAAATTTGATTGAGAACCCCCCAAAAAAAATATCTACACCATGAAAAATGTATTAAATGTGGAAAATGTAGCCTGTATAACAATAGAGTTGAAATATTGTTACAGTTAACTGCATTCCTGTTACTGCAAAACAAAACATTAAAGGGAGAAGAAAGTGTGTTTGATTGAGTAAATATGTTTAAAATGATTGTGTACACCAACACGAACCAACCAAAACCAAGTGAAAAACAAAATTGACGACCCGCATCAAAATTTTCACTCTTACATGCCTTCTTTCTATTACTCAACCATCTGCGCGCTTGATAGCCGAATAAAGAAAAATACAATACCTTTGTACACAAGATTAATGTGTAGACAATTTGTTAAAATTTAAAATGTAACAGGAAATGTGAGGGAAGAAATTACTAAATGTTTTATAAAAAAAATGAAAAACAAATCTGTCAAAATGTATAAAGAATGTATAAAAAAGCGTAGTGAATTCATCCTTTAGTATGTAATGTGTGACCAGGAAAATTAAAGAAAAAACATTATTTCTCATTTGAAATAGACTCAGTTGTATGAAGCGAATGTCTTTGTATGTTTATATATCTCTTGACAGCTGGGCAGTTATGAGAAAAAGCTGTATGTTGAATGTCAAAATGGGTATTACTTGATTCATTGCACCTCATGCAATTAATGCATTTTGGTGTGTTTACACAATTAGGGTCTTTATGTGACATAGCACAGACAGGGCATATTATGTCATTAGGGCAGAATTTACTTAAATGAAAAAGACTCTGACATGTAAAACATCTTTTTATATCTATGTACCTTTTAAGAGTAAACTTTGTGGACTGAATAATGATATGTTTATGTGCAAGCAAAAATTCAGCTAGGTGGGGTGGCATTAAAAAAATCCAGTTAAATAAATTACAATGCTTTATTTTTATTTTGTTTTGAAATTCAATGGGAGGCGAAGAATTACCAGTTAGATTTGAAATAGCCAAAATAATGTCAGGTATGCTAAAATTTTCAGGCAAACGCATGATTACAACAGGGATAAAATTGGTACTATCTTTCTTAGGGGTACTGAAAATACTGGGATGAAAATTGTTACTGTCACATAACTCATTAACCTGTTGATTACTAGAGAAAGAGGGATTTGTATTACAACCTTCATGTATTGTAGTGTGTGGAGATTTGATAATGAGGTTGTTATCTGTCTGTGTGGACATATTCTGAACAGATTTTAAACAAGCAGTACTAACCGAAGGAGTGATACCTTTTTGAGTATTTGATATGTGAGGTTTAGTTTTACTTTCTAGTTCCTGAGATAAGTCACGTACACGTTCCAAAAGTTTGTTATTTACCAAAAATAAATTTTATTTTTCGTGTTTTACCTTAGCATATTCATCTTTGAGTACTTGAAAGGTCTCTTTCAAAATGTTTAGATCCCATTGAATTGTGAATTTGAGTTCTGCAAAATTAGAGTAAAGTATATCAGTGTTGCTTTGATGTTTTATTTGGTTTTGAAACGCTGTGGCTTCAGCGATAATTGTGTCTGAAAACTTTGTTAAATTTTCCTCATAAAATTCAAGTAAAGGGGATATTAAAACCTGTGATTGTCCAAAAGCGGACCCAAATTTATTATCTCTCTCTGACACTGTTTGGGAAGTAGCTGAAGCTTGTTTTAGCTCAATATCAGCCATAGATGTTCACCAAAAGAAAATGCACTAATATAAATCAAAAGAAAGATTTATAAATAAACTAGGTGCACCAAAACAAATCAGACTGTTAACCTACAGTATTAAAATTAATAATTTGGGGGAAATAACCTAAAATGCAAGTCCAAACCAACAATTAAATTTTGCATTAGTCAGAGAGCAAACGCTGCCAAATTACGAAATAATCTAGACACATTTAATGAGGGGGGGGTATACAATCTGTGAGCACAGAAAGAAAACAACAAAATGCAGACACTAAATAATACCTCTTTTTTTTTTTTTTTTTTAAATGCAAACACAATTTTTTTTTTTTTTTTTTTTTTTTTAAACTGTACAGCCTTCAAAACAAACCAATTAACCATTCAAAAATACCAATGCCAAATCTCCTTTTTTTTTCTTTTTTTTACATGACAACCGAAAGTAAAAAAAATCAAAAAAAGCTTGTTTAACAAGGTACTGGCATAGTTCATGGCAAAAAAATTTAGTAAAAACGAGAATAGGACTCTCAAACTGCAATTAATTAAGGACAAGTAATGTCAGCGAAAAATTAATGCGCGAACACATAAAATAATAAAAATCTGTGATATTTAAATATGCAACACATAAATACTAAAACAACATGCATTGAAAATAATAATACTTTTGAAAATTGAGCATGAAAAGAGAAGAGTGCTTTCAAAAGTGCAAGTTAAATACTAAAATTTAAAATGTATATTGTTTACGTTAATACACATAAAATTTCAAAAATGCACTATATTTAAATTAAAAAAATCTTCTCTGTTCAAGCTGATAAAAAGAACACAAACTATTTTCATTATGAATAATCTGTAAGCACTAAGAAAATATGTTTCTATGTTATGTTGAGTAATTATTATTATATATATATTTTTTTAAATAGAAACTTCTAGTACTGAAACATGTTTCTGTCACTTTTTTTTTTTTTTTTTTTTGTGTTTAGCTCACGTCACTTTTTTTTGCTAGAATTGCTATGCATTTACAACATATGTAAGACTGGGTGCGACGACCCATTTTACTAGCAAACCTTAGCATTAGTAGACTGCCGTTGTAGATCTAACTATGCAAATCAGTAATTTTGACGCAGTGGCTGAACCTTCAGAGAACGAGAGCAGCACAAACACACACTAAATGTACTGAAAGTACTTTATCACTGTAATTTTGTTGTTGACAACGATTTAAGATAAAATAAAAGTGCGTACAGGTTCGACGACCCGTAACGCATAAATTTGATATCTACATTTTTTGGTAAACACCAGCCACACAAATTTCACATACTTTTAGCTTCATCAGAGATGCGCTTATTACACGCGTTGCATATTTCACACAAAAAGTAGATTTACACATGTAAACAGCAAAATAGGGTTCCACATCGATGAGCACTTCACAAAACATTTCTGTAATTCTGTAGATTAGCATCATAGATGTACTGTATACGAACGGTAACATACCTCTAGTTACACACAGAACGGAACCGCTGAAGAGTGATGAAACATTTTTTGCAGAGAAATATAGTACTCCCTCTGTCCCAAATTAGTTGCGACATTTGAATACTTTTGTACTGATTATTGATATTTATGGCTTTATGATTTTGTTTGAACATTTTTCAGAGAGTTATACTATCAAGCAACAATATTTACGTACTTAACATTCCCTCCATAATTCCCTAAATAAGTAATTAATAAGTTTAAAAAATCCTGGTTCACACGCTATTAAGCCACGCCCCATTTTGCAAAATTTTTTTTAACAAGAATAACATAAATCTGTCTTCAAGCTAATCAATCGTGAATTCTCGCACCTTATTACTTTTGACACCTAGTATACACCATAATATTCATTCCAGTATAATTTTACTGGTGTCGATGTACTAAACTGCATCAGGAGTTACTTATAACTCCGCCTACTTGAAATGTCGCAACTAATTTGGGACAAAATTTTCATCCTAAATGTCGCAACTAATTTGGGACAGAGGGAGTATTACGAACAGCTGGCGTTGCGAGCGAAACACTTGACCCAGTCAATTTCTGACGTATCGAAAACGAAAGTGGCACTTTTCTTGAAAAGGGCGAAAACAGCAGGTGCGACGCGTTTTTTTTGAAGACCCAGGGAGAGAAAAACGGAGATATGCAATCTTTCTTGAGTGCAGGAGAAAACATAATTGAACACTGCAGGTTTCGGGGAGGGAAATACGTCACACAGTGAAGTATAGACAGCCTTGGAACTTCGGGGAATGCTGCCCCTTTTTTTTGCGCAGTCATGACCCGTTGACGTACGTCGGTGCTTTCGTCCGTCGGTGCATACGTGTTTTCGTCGAAGATTTTTTTTACTAATTTTTGGAACTCTCTGTGTGTGTGTGCGTTTTTTTTTTTTTTTGACCGGAGAAAAAAAACAAAGGCCTGATGCACCAGATATAATATGTAAAGGTGTTCGTTCTTAGGCCCAGGTGAATTACCGAAAAGAAGCACACACAAAAAAAACTCCGAAAAGAGAGTTACATTTTAGGACGCATTTATTTTGCAAGCATTAACAGACAGTAGGTTCCCCATAAGGGGGGGGGATTCTCAGAGCTCTAGTGAGCTACATCTTGTCTGTATGATGGCAATCAGTGGAGTGCTGATACAACGTCACAGCCCTTATCGCCAAAAGGCATCAGAAGTCTTTCATACAAAGAATTTTGGCGACATTTGATAAACCACACGTTCAGTATCAGTGACTACATTTGCGGTCTGGGAACCCACGGATTATTTTCACATCTGCGAATATTTTATAGGGTTACAGAAATATTTTAAGCTTGGGAAGTAAACAAGGGCAAAGCAGGCCGTTACTTAAATTGGAGTTTATGCTGACCACAATTATATTACCCAGATGTGCAATTGAACAGAAAGAAAGCACAGTCAGGATAAACAGAGATAAAAGTATTTCTAGTTTTAAGCATTAATTGTGAGAATGAAAACAGGGTGTGGAAGGCAGATGTTAATAAAATGTAACGGATAAAAGATTATGATGAACAAAGCCCAGAACTTTCTTTATTTTGTTAATAAGTGCGGTATCTATGGGCAGATGTTTTTCCAGACACAACAGAAAATTTGTGAGAAAGGAAGTTCTATTATTAATTTTCTACAGAGAGCTCCAAAAGATGAAAAGATTAACTTCTATTAGTGGGAGTATGAAAGTTAGAACTTAACTATTAAATGTGGGATTAATTTAACTAATGGGCTTAATAGTGAAAAGGGAAAATAAAATAGAACAAAGAATTTATTAAAGGGAAATAATTATTGCATTTATGAAGGGGAAAAGATATGTAGCGATAATCTCCGCTACAGACACTCTTATGCCATTTTCTTTATTATACAATCGAAAAGTACACAAAATTATGCATAGAATTGAAATAAGATATTATGCATGTTTTTGGCTATTGCTTTGGCACGGCTGATTGAATTTGAAAATATTCTGTTAAAAAGGGTCACTATGATTATGATTTTCTAAAAATTTCTTCAATTTATCATAATTCTATTATCCATCGGTCCAACGACGGGAAATTTGCTTCTTGCTTTGTCATCTATTCGGAAATAACTGATGACATCTAAATAAGGAAAAACTATTGATTTTAATAAGGATCATGATGTAGTCCAGTAGATTAATTCGTTTTTGCTCTGATTAATTGACTGAAGCAGAAATTAAAAATATAGTATGGTATTGGTTAAGATGTAGTATTAAACGAATTATAATGACGTGATAACATTTGTAACTACTTTTGATATGATAAGATGCATGAGATATATGAGATGAAAGTTTCGGGATTGGCACATATAACCAGTTTTTTTAATGCAAATAAGTAAATAAATAAATACAAAAAAAAAAACTCTTAAAAATACGTTTTTAAATCTTATAATCCTTTAATAGTATAAATCATGTAGTTATTTTTCATGGTATTAATGTTTAATTTTTGTTTAATTTAAAAATTCAGCGAGTTTTTGTTTTTTATGGATGTTTCAAATCTGATATGCATTTTAAGTTTCTTAACGAAAATTTATCTATTAACAGTTCTTTAATTAGAACATCTCTACATCATGTTTTCAAACAATATGTAAAATTGCCATACTACAACTAAAAATACTAAAGTATTTGTTTGCTAAATCAATCGCGCCATTAAAAAAATCTAATTAAAAAAAAAAATTTCTAAAAGAAAATATTCGGGCAATGAAAATGACATGAATGGCCTATGACAAACGGTTAACATGCAAAAATATATGAAAAAAGGGTTTTATTTCCAATTCCATTGCACTCATGGAAGACTTATACTGGATGAAGAATATCGAATGAAAGAATTCAAGCACAAAAGATTTTTAGTAACGGTACGCTGTGTATATCCCTCCTAAATAACAGAAAAAGAGCAACAAAAAATGCCTGCGCACATGTTTTACCTTTAGGATATCATTCAGGTAATCGAATTTGAGCATCTATCCTATACTCTTAAAAAAAAGAATACCTAATATTATTGCATAAAATTTTTGGCAACCTTGATATCTCCATTTTGCTGAATCATTCAACTGATACAAATGTTGTAACGTTGCAGAAGTGTGTAATATTATACCGATTTTGTCAGTTTAAATTAAACCATTACATCAGTTAAATTATTTCATAAAATTGGACGCAGCATGTGGATACCAACTTTATAGGGTAATAATATATGTGGGCGATTCCGTGTGACTCACATTTGCCAATTTTTTTCAAAAATAAATTCCATATACATCAAAGAGATATTACATTTAATTGTTAAAAATTTCGTCATAGATATCTGGAACACAATAAGAAATTAAAGATATTAATCTAATAATTTATAGTTGGTGTAGACAAGTAGGTGGTGTACAAATTTTAATTTGGTACTGTGACTTACATAACAAAAATTAAGAAGTTAAGTTTTATGGATTAATGAAGGCCTAGAACTATACATTCTTTATCACAGTACAGTTAACAAGAAATATATCATAGAATGAAGCATACTTTCAAGTTATGATATGCATAGAAATAACATTGTTTTGATAGTAATTGTATCAATCAATATTTTGAGTATGACTCACATTATATGGCATTGTGACTCACATTACATTTACAGGTTATAATCTTGGTTTTTTCAGACTATTTTGAGGTATTCCAACTTACTAAATGTTGCCAGATTATAATCTTCAATGCATATATAACATTTACAAAGTTAAATTGAGTTGTTTTGTTTGCTTTTATTTTTAACATTACAGTTCTCCAGTTTCCAAGTTATGTGGAATTGCTAGTGCATTTTTTGTAGTATTGTAACCCCTCCTTTTAAAATAAATTGTATTATATCTTAGACAATCTTGTTATTGTTATTGTCAATAATAAAGGGAAATTAATTAATATAATTGTTCAGATCATAATATTTAGAAAATACTAATCAATGCAATATGATACCCATTTTTATATGCTCCTCATTTTCACAATTCTCAGTGCGGACACGTGCAGGATGGCTGAGATTGTGCATTCGAACTCTGTACAAGAATGAACTCCTCCGTTCCTCCCATTTCCTTTAAAAAAATTTAAATTTTCAGACAAAGCATTTTCATCAAGTTTATTAGGTTGTAATTCTGGATGAGCTAGCTCACACTCTTCTCCAAGGAGACTGTTTGAGGAGCTAGTTTTGATCTGGTGCACTACACATACATAGGTCAGGTCTAACCAACCCCTGCAATGACAAACGCATCTCGACAAACATTCTCCTGACACAATCTGCTTTCTTCACCTATTTTCAGTCATCTGCCGCCTTCAATTCCTCACTCTGTTATCTAAATCTTTTTAGCTAACTCTGCATAAAGAATCATCCATCCAACATCAAATCAACAAAATAATAATAGTAATAAACTAGCCAGATGTGGTAATCCCAAAACATTCTTCTATCTTATGCATCTTAATACTTACTGAAAAATGCAGCATAGCAGTTCCACAGGTTTGATGATTTACACCAAAATCTAATCAGGAACAAATTATGTCAATTTATAATTGAATCTGAAATTTGATAAAACTCCGTGTATTAGTTTTTGAGATAGAGCTATTGCAAAATCTTTAAAAAATCTGCATAACAGTACCACATGATGGGTGACGCATACGATGCATACCAAAAATTATTCAGGATCAATTATATATTAGGTACTGATTGAATCTGAAGTTCCATGAAAATCCATGAATTTGTTCTTGAGATACAGCTATTGCGAAATCATGAAAATTGCAGCATATCAGCGCAATGTGTGGGACGATTTATACCAAAAACCAAACAGCACTAATCTATATAAAGGACTAACTGAATCTAAAGTTTTAGAAAAAAATGTGCATTAATGCTGGAGATAGGGGTACTGCGATAATCACGAATGTAATGTATCATGGCAGCGTCACCTGTTGTGTGATTTACACCAAAACGTGATAATTATCATGTTATATAAAGTACTAACTAAATCTAAAGTTTATGAAATTCCATGCATCAGATCTTGAGATATGCCTACTGTGGACTATAAATAATGCAGCATAACAGCGCCACCTGTGGAGTGATATACATAAAAAACTAATTAAATCCAATTTATATCAAAGCCTAGTAGAATCTAAATTTTTGCGAAGTTCTGTTCATTAGTTTTTGAGATACAGTGCCCACAATTTTTTTCACATACAGACAGACTTACTGATAGACAGACAAACAGACTCACAGACAGACATTTTGTAAAAACGTGTTTTTAGGGTTCTCTGACCCCTAAAACGTGCAAATCCGTCTAAAACCGTATTTCAAAAATAACAATTGTACAATTATTAATTGGGCAACAATGAAAGCCAGAATAAAGTCGTAAAACTGACCATCTCCACTATGAAAAGGGCTCTTGTCATGTGGATCTCTGCCAAACAGCCTTTAAGGAAAATTATTCGGCTCCGGATATTATAATCACGTGAATGGGGCAAAACAGATGAATTTTACTCCGTGCCCAAGGACAGAATCTTCTAATCTTTGCAATCTGGCCGATAGATACGAAAATAGCCTACAATAACGAAAAAACATCATAAAATCTTTTATCAGAATAGTTTTTCACGCTGATAAATTATGATCGTGACTAGAATTTAAATGAAATTTTTATTTTTAGGTTTAAAAAAAAAGTTTTTTTTAAGGCGTGTCCTTTATGTGTTTTCAAGGAATGCATTTTATGAATAGGGAAATCAAAAATCCTTATATAAGCTAGGAAAGAAAAACATGTTTCCCTTCATTTTTAAACAGATTTTCTTTTATTTGCGTTTTTTTAATTGAACAATTCACACCAAAATCTATTGAATATGCATATTTTATTACTATGTAAAAGTTGTGTGTCAAGTCTTAAATATCTGTTAGATCCACAGTTGCCATACAAAAGATTTTGGATACTGTATTGTATCCAAAGTACTGTATGTTTTAAAACTTTCCTTGTAGTACGAACGCATCTCATTTGTTACGTCTGAAATGAACTTTCCAACTTGTTTTTAACATTAATGCGCTTTTTAGTTTAATAAATGTCTTACATTAAAATCATTATTTCAATTTTATATGTGATTCGATGTGATATCTTTGGCTACTTGTTCAGACTCTAATTTTTTTATTACAAATATTGTTAGCATCGTAACATGCACTCATACACTGAACGGCAATATTGGAAATAATAATAATAGCAAGAAAATAATAAAAATAATCACCAATAAAAATTGTTTGATAACATAAATCCAGTCTACTGCACAGGATTTCTTAGATATACTTTTCCTTTTAAAAACTGCGTTACATAAAAATAAATCTGCAGTAAACGATTCAGAAATGGAACCATATCTATAAAATATGATTATATAGCCGTGCGGTTATATAACCATAGTAATTAGATAGAGATATGTTGCGATTAAATTTATTTCGATTGTGACCAATAGCAATTTTTTGCGACCATTTCATAATATGGTTAAAACTAACTATCTGTCGATCCAGTGGCGTGGTCGGTAGCGGCAGCTGCTACCACACCGTGGGTTCCTGGTTAGAGTCCGGGTACGGACATGGATGGTGTGTTGTCCCTTTGAGGTGTAATAAAATATATGTAATGGATATGAGTAATACAAATTGTTCTGTATTGTCTCTGTTTCTGTGTATAATGAATCAATCCATGCGACAGTCATAGCAGCTAAAGGCCTCAAAGCGCTAACAATTCAAAACCAATTATCTATAAAAGCGATAGAAATACGGCAGTTTGCTGCAAATTTTTAACAGCGTATGTATCTTGATCCTCAAAAGTAAGCATTTGATAAAAATTTATTGCATAACATTTATATTTAGGAAGATAAAATACTTAAAGATGAAAACAAATTACAAAATATATTTGCGTTTTGAAGGTTTTATAAATTTACTGTTTTTCCGTACTGTGTTACTTTATTATTATTATTATTTTTTGTAAAGATAAATCAATTATAGGCATTTACATTATTTTTTTAAAGGTATCTTTTTACGAGAGACGATTACAAAAGGGCACAGTAACGAGTAAAATATGGAACATTGAACAGAATTTTTGTCTTTTTCTTTATAAAACGTTTCAAATTCTTTTTCTGTTAAAAAGAGAAATTCAATTTCAAATCCAATTCTAAATCTTGGATATCAAAATGCTTTTAAATTAATCCTTCATTTTTTTAAGGAAATATATATATTTTTTTCATTCAATCATCTGTGTATAGATATAGATGTACTAGCATTTCAAATATATTTTCTCTTATACGTTTAAAAGTATAATTCTATTAAAAATATTGTATATTTGAAAAGGCACGAGGTAGAATGAAGATAGATCGTAATTAGAATAATCATATAATATTGTTTGATAAGAGAAAACATTGGGATAATTCATTAATGTTTTTATTGTACATATTGGACAAGGCCAATTTAAATTATGGGTCAATAATATCATATCAAAGCCTAAACAGGGCGATTTTTGAAATTTTTGACGAATTTCGGAATTTTTTTCGCAAAGAGAAATTAACTCCCAGATCTGGTACTTGGTGTATGAGTACACGTACTTTTGACCTATTTGTAGAAAAAAATGTGTAAGGTTGACAGTTTCCGTTGTATGAAAATTTTCCTCTTGCAAACGGATAGATTTTGGAAAAAATCGTACATTTTGTGCTAAAATTTCACCTGTAAAAATTTATTTTTCAAAATTGTTCTATCACTGTATATTTAGCCTATTTTATTCTGAACAAAATGCTGCAAACCCCATTTCAATTGGGAAAATAGAAGACGAGATATTTACAATTTTGTGTACCCTAGTATCTGAGAAAATCGCTGCACACGATGAAACAAAGATGGCCGCCATGCACAAACAAAAAATAATAAAATTAAAAGAACGGTCATTTTGAACTTCCGTCATGTTAGGGTTGTTGTACAAAAAATTTCAGATTTTTTAAAAATGGTCGAGCGACCAAAAAAATATTTTCTGGACCACTTGAAATGGATTGACCCTTATGTAAGCTTCTATTACTTACTTTCTAAGGTACAATATGACGATCTTAATAGCTTTGGGAAATGCGTAATTAATTGCAGAATATTGTGGGAAAGCACATTTTATAAAATATTATTTCCATATAGTTATATATAATTTATTTGTCACATAGGTAACTAAGCGTAGAACCAATAGTGTAAAAAATGTCCATCATGAGAATCGAACCCGAATCATTATTAATAAATCTCCAAATTCTGTACCGTTTAAGCTACAACGCGACGATGATTCCCAACATAGTATCTGTCACTCATATATGTTGAGATTCTTGGCAAAACTGCAGCTGCAGAAAACGATGGAATAATTTTTACCATTCTACAATTATGTGACGAAACATGCGACACAAATAAACCCAGCATCAATACACATACATAATTTTATAATAAAATGAATACATATATTTTTTAATAAGATTTTGAATTAACTTTCAGTAGCGAGATTATGTTTGAAAATATTGAACATTTAATATGTGATTCATCACAATTTGTATGGGTCTACCCTCAATTAGCAATGAAAAAAATCACATATCAAATAGTCAAAATTTTCGAGTGCAATTTCACTGCCGAAAAAGAATTAAAAATCTAGAAAAAAAATATTATTTTAATTTAAAGATTTCCATATTTTTGAATTTTCTGTAAGTATTAAATTAGCAAATATTTAGCACAAATGTGCACTGCAAAACATAAGTTAACAATATGTTTTAATAAAATATAAACATGCCTGAACACGTATTGCAATTTTCAGTCTCGATGATATTAAAACTACACAAAAAGCTTTCATCTCGATACTTTTTAAAATGTCAACACTGTATTTATGATGATGACAGTTGCACAATTATTTCGAATTGTCAATATTGTTCTTTGTCGTTAATTTCATTTGCGCTACTTGATAAAAAAGCTTTTGTTTATGTGTACAATTGAGCAAATTTATGTGCTTCAACGTATAATTATTATTTAGCCAAAAATTTAACTCTTCTCGTGTGATAGGCAAACAATAATAATAAAAACAAAAACATAATTGTAATTTAACAATTACAACGATTATTTAGAAAATGATATTTTCGAAGATTAAAATTTTAAAGATTTATAAATAAATTCTGTAATAAATTAATAATAATGATAAACATCCCGCTTATTATGATCATAACGAGACATTTATTATGTACGCCATGCATTAAACATTAATATTTATAGACCAAAGATAAAAAAACAGTAGTTTATAGATATACAATTTTAACTGTTTAAAATGTGTGTTTTTATTTGATGGAGTTAATCAGACTGACTTCTGAATGCCTCATATTACGAACAATATGATTTAAACATTAATATTCGTGGATCCATCATAAACAAATTTTAAATGAAATTTCATTTTTACAATTTTCGGAACAGCAAATTTTTAAACCTCCAATCTTCGCACATTTCAAATTTTTATACCGTTGCGTAGAGAAAAAAATGCACTTTTAAATGAGATTTGTTTTAAATCTTTATCACAATTTATTTCAAATTATCATATATATTTTTAAAAGTTTTTATTACTTTTTTGTCATTGTGGTAACAGAAGTATTTCATTTTTAGACATTAAACATGGACCAATCAGAAAACGAATAAAATAAAAAACAGAAGTATTCCATTTTTGGATATTAAACATAGACCATTCAGAAAACGAATAAAATAAAAAAGTTGCGGAATTCAAAAAAAAAAAAAAAAAAAAAAAAAAAAAAAATTCAAATATACTTCAGATTTACCAGTTCTCTACCGATGATAACAACTATTTTCCAAATAATGATAATAAAAATAATAAAATAAAAAAAATATTCGTTGGAGGGGGTACACCTTAATACTTACCCACCATCGACACGCATCCTATGAAATATGAAAATAAAATATGTATAAACTATTTATAAAGTGCATTGCAATTAAAAAAATCTAATCGTATGTTTAAATATTTTTAACACATAATAATTTTCTATTACGGAATTGCGATATGGGGCACATGTTCGTTTACAGTCACACATAGAAACAGATAGAGAGAGACACAAACAGAAGATCGGCACTTTTTATATAGATGTTTTTCGGAATCTTCAGTGCCTGAAATTGTAAATCCGTCAAAAGGGTTTTTTTTTAAAAACGACTGCAACATTTACCCTATAATACTTATGATGGAGAAAAAGAAAAGAAAAGAAAGCTTGTGCTAAGTGTGGTTTATTAAAATCACTTTTTTAGTTTACTTAAGAGAATTTCACTTTCAATTGATTGAAACTAAATTTGCTCGAATGATTTAACTATGAAATAGATGTCATGTTTATTGTCGGATAAAAAGGGTTTAGTTAGGTAATAATTAGAAAATCAATATTTCTTTGGAATGATAAAACTAAAATTATGCAATAATCGGAGCGTTGTCCTACTACTAATCGTAAAAAAAAAAAAAAAAAAAAAAAAAAAAAAAAAACAGTGAAAGTAATTATTTAATGAGTTTTATGCATATAAACGATTTAAAAAATATTATATTAAATGAAGATTTTCTGGATAAAAAATGCAGCATTAGATTTTATGCAGATAAAAAAGTATTTTATTTGTATAAAGAGAAGCAATGTACATTATTATCTCCGATGCAAATATTTATGATGCAATTTTATGGAAATTCTCATAATTTCATATGTGGTTTCTTTTTATTAACGTCTTCCGAATGCCGGAACTGAATAAAAGATAGTAGCATAAATTAGATTAAAATTATCATTTTAACTCTAAACATGAATTTTATTTCGAAAATGCTGTCTATATTGACTGATAATAAAGATATATGCTAGTTTGATTTAAAGTACACAATTAAAAATCTTATCATAGTTTGAATCAAAATTTAGTTTTCAATTGTAGAATAGTGATACCTTGAACCAATATTTAGAGTTCCTGCTGAAGCATATTCTAATAGATGGACCGAGGTTGAAGTAGGAAACTCTAAATGCTGGTAGGCAATTTCATCACCTTATGGTGCCAGCTATTGAGCACCAAATCTTGATTCAATCGAGAGCAAAATTTTTAACTGTGTATTAATGAAATGAGGCACATTAAAAAAGTATAAATGGTATTATTTCATAGTGCATTAAATTTTTCCTTTTAAAGAAACCTTTTTTATTACTATTTTATTAAAAAAATTCTTTAAAAGAACTACAAGCAATTTACCATTTTATAATAACGAGGTGGAATTCGTCGAAATTTGACGAAAGAAAATCTTTAATGAAGAACCGTTAAATTGATTTATAATAAATTTACAAAATTAATTACAATAAAAAATGCATCTTATATTGGTCAGGGTAACTCTCAAACAAATAATATAATAAATTAATATTTACAAAATACTATAAAACTCAATTATAAAAATTATTAAACGAAATAAAACCGAAATTAACCGGATTTTATAACAGATGATATTTTTTAAATAGTTTACGCATTTTAATTTATATTTCTCTTTTCAATTTTAAGAGAAAATGAAATGTTTCTGTTGCCACAATTACAAAATTGTTAGTAAAAATTATAAAAAAATTAATATCACAAAATTTAATTGAGATACAGCTTTGAAACAAATTGCATTTAAAAGTACATTTTTTCCTCTGTACGACGACGATGTAAAAATTACGATGTTTGTAAGTGTAAAATTTGCAGTAGAGAAAATTTCAAAACGTAAATTGCATGGAAAAGTGTTCCGCATTTTAAGTTCTATTTTTTTTTTCAATTTTAAGAGTAAATGGAGAGATTCTGTTGGCAGAATTACAAAATGGGTACTAAAAACTATAAAATGAATTAATATCTTAAAAATAAGTTGAGATTCAGCTCTTAAACAATTTGCATTCAAAAGTACATTTTTTCTCTATACGATTGTGAAAAAAATTCGTAAAATGACGTATGCGTTACACACAGATACGTTCGGTCTTCATAATATCGATACATTTTATGTTTTATGCAATGCAATAAAAATGTCCCATAGCTAATGCAATAAAACTTGCTAAAACGAAATCGCCTACGATGATATTAAATTACCGATTTTAAAAGGTTGTAGAATATTTCATACTTTTAAAATTTTACTTTTTTACTGGGACGATGAAAGTTTTCTGTTTAACGAAATTCCGTTTTTGACAAGATCTGATTCGAGGATTTTTGATTATATTAATATACAGCAGAACCTCTCTATTCTGATTGTCATAAGAACAACAATAAAACGTCCAGATTATGGAGATACTCAATATTGAGGGAGATTGGAAAATAAATTACTGCTACTACTATATAGGGCGACTGAGCCAGTCGTTGATCAAATAAGGTCGGTGTTACGGGGGTCTTATTACACTATTTCCTCCCTTTTAAGCTTTAGAAGTAAACTAATACAATTTCTACAACTCTTAATGAATGTTCTACCATGGGCAAAAATGAAATCTTGCCGAAATTAAATAGCAACAAATTTATAAGCAAATAGATTCCTTAATTGCTATTTTCTAAATAGTTGATCAATTGAAGAAAATAGTTGAAAATTACTAAATTAATCTTTAAAATACCATTGTTGTAGCTGTGATTAACAGTAATTCATATAAAATATTATTTAAAATAAGCACGGCAGAAGTGGATTATTTTAACTTAATTGTCTTCAACTAATCAAAAACAAAATTTCTGCATTTTCTAGTTAAAAAAATCATATTATGATTTCTTTTATTACAGGCATCTGACAACAATGTAATAATACATGCTTAGTTTACAGAGAGATGAAGGAGAAGTGGGGATTAAAAGTAGCGTTCATAAGAGTGGGATGTTCAGATTAGAGGATAATCGGAATATAGATTTTTCATATTTTATTCAGACACATTATAGAGTGTATAAATAGATAGAGTCCACTGTACGTAAGCTGATTTTAATATTTCTCATTCAATTTTATTTTATTGTTTACAAAATCTAGTATTAAACTAATCGAGTATAAAAATATGAATGAAACTAGACTATATTTTCATGAATAATTTAAATTACGCGCATGCTGTTTAAAAAAATTCTTTTTTTTTTTTTTAATAAATATTTACCCATTTATTATTGCTTTATTTATTATTCTTCAGGAAAATGTATTTAAAAAAACTCTTTTAATCGACCAAGTCTAAATATTAAATATGTGTTAAAAAATAAAATAAGGATGAATTAAATCTTTCCGTTCATAAAGTTAAATAAATTTTGTAAATGAATAGATATTGATTTATCTATTAATTTAAAAATAAAAACAAATACACTGAAGCAAATAAAATATGATATTTTTTGTCAAAATCTTGCATTAAATTAAATTAATAATTATTACATTTTTTAAATGTTAATCTTGAATGAGCTAAAATAAATGGAAACTTATTTATTCCATTTAATTAATCCCTATATACATAAAAATATGCAAAAATGACTAGTTTTTTCTTTATACTTTTTTCCATTTGATACATTAATAAAATTAATATCGTGTCAATAACGACAAAAATCCCTTTCGGCATGGCCTATAGGCGGAGGTAGATTTCGAAAAGTTTTCATCTCAAAAAAAAAAAAAAAAAAAAAAAAAAAAAAAGCCTATTTTTACTCAAATGCCCATTTTGGCAATATATTTTGAATTATATTCTTACTTTATTTAAAAAATTGAACAATATGCTCATTATATAGTTCCTAAATAACAAAAAACTGTTAATTAAATTCGTTTGACAGCAAAATTGAATTTAAAAATGAGTCATAAAATAACCAATTTATTATTTTAATACATCCACAATTCTTTAATCAAGATCGCTTTGAGAAATTTTGTGCGAAGTGCCTACTTTGACAGATTTTTTTTAAATATATATTTAGCCTTTATCAAAACTCTGACCAATACGGCACATTACACAGTTCCTAAATAACAAATAACTGTCAATTGAATGCGTTTGAGAGCAAAATTGAATTTAAAAATGAGTCATAAAATAAACAATTTGTTATTTGAATACAACCTCAATTCTTTTATCATGATCGCTTTGGGAAATTTTTTTGTGAAGTGCTTACTTTGACAGCTTTTAAAATATATATATTCACCCTTTATCAAAAAATCGACGAATACGCACATTATATAGTTCCTAAGTAACAAAAAACTGTCAATTGAATGTGTGTCAGAGCAAAATTGGATTTATAAATGAGTCATAAAATAACCAATTTGTTATTTGAATACCCACAGTTCATTAATCATGTCGCTTTGGGAAATTTTGTGCGAAGTGCCCATTTTGGCAGCCTTTTTTTAAATATATTCTGCCTTTATCAAAAAACTGGCCACTCCGTCACATTATATAGTTCCTAAATAAGAGAACCTGTAAATTGGATGCGTTTGAGAACAAAAAAAGATTTAAAAATGACTCGGTAAAAACGCAATTTCTTAAATTTCCGCAAATTTTAATCACGATAACTTCGTGAAATTCTGTTCAAAATACCCTTTTTGGCAGCCTTTTAAAATATATATTCTGCCTTTATCAAAAAACCGCCCAATACGTCAAGTTATATAGTTCCTAAATAATAGGACCTGTAAATTGGATGGGTTTGAGAACAAAAATGAATTTAAAAATGACGCATAAAAAACGCAATTTGTTATACTTAATGAATTTTTTAATGATGAAAACTTCGGGAAATCTGTTCAAAATACCTTTTTTGGCAGCCTTTTTAAAAATATATTCTGCCTTTATCAAAAAATTGGCCAATACGTCGCATTATATAGTTGCTAAATAATAGGATCTGTCATTTGGATGCGTTTAAAATCAAAAATGAATTTTAAAATGAGTCAGAATATAAGCAGTTTGGATTTGAGGTTTTTTCTCCAACTCCTATTTTTGTTTAATTTATTTTTGCTATAAGAATTGGTTCTATGAAAAACTTGTCAATATAAAAATTGTAGATATTATTGTGAAGATGTAAAATAAATTTAATTAGATTTAATTGCTTAAGAATTGAGTAAGTTATGGTTTTTTTTCTTTTTCCTCCCCCCTTTTTCTTTTCGTTTTTAATTTTTTTCATCGGTAAAAATTGGTCCTATCAAAAACTTGTAAATACAAAAGTTTTAGATAATATTGAGTACATTTATATAAAATTTAGTTGGATTTGATATCTTGAGAATTGACGAAGTTATGATTTTTTTTCTCCCAAAAACCATGTTTTTTTCGCCCCTTGAGCCCACTTTTAACTTTATCAAAAATCTGTCACGCATAAACTTTTTCCTCATTTTTTAGAAGTAATATAAACTTTAAACTGATTCGATATCTATTTTAATTAAAAAGTTATCGCGTTTTTTCTGTTTTCACAAAAACCCTCCTAACTTTCACCTCCTTGGTCCGATTTTGCCCATTAACGAACTTAACCGAGATTTTATGCCCTTTGATTTTATGTAAAAGTTTGATGAAGATCTGAGCATAATTATGGAAGTTATCGTGTCTAGAAGAAAGTGATATACACCGATAGATAGATAGATAGATAGATAGATAGATATATATATATATAAACTTTTTTACTGATGGTAGTTTTGGGGTCTAGGAGTCATGATTCGTGTAGATCCGCAAAAATTTTTCAGAAATTCCAACATGGGAGACAATGCAATAGGTAGTATTTCATACGAAATCTACCTAAAAACAAAAATTCCTATGAGCGTTTCTTTTCATTTTGGACGAAAAAAATCTCGTTTTTTTCAATTTTGAAGAAAGAAAATACAGTAAAATGTAAAATTTAAAACATACTTTTTGAAATTGTAAAAGTTATCCGTTAAATTTAAGGTAAAATATTAGATGCAATTTTTTTATTGCATCTAGTTTTTCTGAAAATCTAACGGATTTTTTTTTTTTTTTTTACAGTTTATTTGTTAAAATAGTGCAAATCTTTTTTTTTATATTTAAGACGAACAAATCTACAGTGCTTGTAAAACTATAAGAAGAACAAAAATATTATTTTTTTAATAAATTTCGAAACAAATAAAACTTTTTCCCTAAGAATATGTATAATCATACTGAAAAGCTGATAAAAAAGTCAACAAAACTCAATTGTTGCAACAAACATTTGTTTCTTCGGTTACTACACTGGTTTTATTTTGCTGTCTTTATAGTTTTTACACAGGCAAAAATAGTGAGGTTTTTTGTACAATTACTTTATTTTCCTAATAAAAGTCATTTTATTAGGAATGTCTTTATAGTTTTTACACAGGCAAAAATAGTGAGGTTTTTTGTACAATTACTTTATTTTCCTAATAAAAGTCATTTTATTAGGAAAATAAAGTAATTGTACAAAAAACCTCACTATTTTTGCCTGTGTAAAAACTATAAAGACAGCAAAATAAAACCAGTGTAGTAACCGAAGAAACAAATGTTTAATATGTTATGCATCCATAACTGAGTTTAATGACTGCAAATATTCCATCATTCCTAGACATCATTAATTTTTGCAACTTTTTGGGATTGTTTTTGTGATATTCAACTTCAACCATAGATCTGAGTTCTGATGCTGACGAAAAATGCCTTCCATTTTTATAAACTCGTATTGCTGTATCTCTCCATATGTTATCGGTAAGATTTAGACCAGGACTTCTTAGCAGCCATTGCAAAACTTCAATATTTTTCTCATAGAATTTAGGGTTTGTCTCACAGCTTGTGTGGATAGGCGCATTACCTCGATGTTATATCCGTTTTTTTTCCTGGCAGAAGGTTGCAAAAAATTAAAGATGATCAGAAGTAATTTGTATATGTGTCTTTGAATTCAATTTTCCAGTAAGCTAAAAAAGTGACACCACATCTTTAAACAAGAAGCAGCCCCATGTCGCAATGAATCCGCCACCTTACTGTTCCAGCCATAGAAGTATTGACTTGGGATGACAAACCGCTGCAGGTTATTTTCTCTGGTGAGATAAGAGAAACTTAAATGATCCTGATGGCTGGAAATATTATTGGTGATAATTTGAAAAAAGAAAAAGAAATCTTCTCAAAACGTCAATTAGTTCATGAATTCATTGCGACATGTGGCTGCTTTTCGTTATATGACACGGAGTCACTTGTTTATTCTTTTCGGAAAATTTAATTTAAAAACATATATAAAAACTCCTTCAGGCCATCTTTCATATATTGCAACACTTCTGGCAGGAGAAAAACGGATATAAAAGCGGGATAATGCGCCTTTCCACACAAGCTGTGAAAAAAATTTTGTTTACAAAAAAAATATTGAAGTTTTGCAATGGCTACTAAGAAGTCTTGGTCAAAACCTTACCGATTACTTATAGGGAGATCTAGCATGACGAGTTTATAAAAATGGAAGGCACTTTTCCTCAGCATCTGAACTCAGATCAACGATTCAAAATTAATAGCACAAAATCATTCCCGAACAGTTCCCAAAATTAATGAATCAAGAAATGGAATATTTGTAATCGTTAAACTCAAAAGTGGGTGCATAATGTATTAAATATTTGCTTCTTCGGTTACTATATTGAATTGATTTTACTGTCCTTATATTTTTTTACACAGCAAAAATAGAGGTTTTGTGTAATTATTTTATTTTCGCAATAAAAATTTCACAGTTGAATTTTTTTATTTGTATTTAGCTTTTCAGCATGCTTAAACATATTATAAGGAAAAAAGTTTTATTTGTTTTGAAATTTATAAAAAAAAAATGTTTTTTAGTGTCCTTATAATTTTTACACTAACTGTAATAAAACGTTCAAAAATTTTAAAGTCGTATTAGAAATTATTTATTATTTATTATAATTATTATTTAGCTTTTCAGCATGCTTAAACATATTATAAGGAAAAAAGTTTTATTTCTTTGAAATTTATAAAAAAAATGTTTTTTACTGTCCTTATAATTTTTACACTAACTGTATTATAAAACGTTCAAAAATTTTAAAGTCGTATTAGAAATCATTTTTTGAGCAAACTTATAATTTATAAGTTTTACAATTATGTTTATTTAGGGCTTGAAAAACATTTTAATAAATATTCCTATTAATTTTGCACACGGCAACGGTAACATTTTCAGTGTCAGTAGTAATAAAAGAATCTACTTTTGCATGAAAATCAAATCAATAAATAAATATTATCAAAACTGATCTTGTGAATGCCACAGTTTGAGTAGACGTAATTTGTAAGCATGTTTATTAAAAGTTTTTTATAAGCCTGTATTTTTGTGTAATAACTTTTAGTATCAGTTTGCAATATAATGTGTGTAATCGCTCAAATTTAAATCCTTCATTCGACACAAACAAAACAATAACCTGGAACAAGGGCTAAATTCTTTGACATTAGTCTGCATTCGTTCTCTAAATAAAAATGATCTGCTTTTTTAAGCACTCTAAAACAGCATTAACATTGTTTTATGAATTAAAAGCTGTATTACTAAAGGTTTTTTGCGGAAACATACGATTGTGTTTGTGCTTAATGTAGGTGATTTTAGAAATACATTTTTGGCGTCACCACCAACCAATATAATTCATCCCTATTCTTCATTTTTACTCTAAGGCCTTTGTCAACTGAAAAAAACAGATTAAAAAATCTACAGTAGAATTATTAAGTCTATTGAATTTATCTCAACGATTAAAATGACAGACGATTGTTGGTTTTCTAACGGATTGATACCGAACAATCTAATATGCAAAAATAAGAAGTTATTGTATCAGACATTTTTGAAAAACGCAGTTTAATCATAATATTGCTTTCACTATTGATTGAAATAAAAGATAATTTCGATTTCAATTTGAAAATGACAGAAGAAAAAAAAATCTAATAATCCCAATCGTTACCCATTTTCTCCCTTTTTCAACAAAAATGGAATAATGTGGTGGCCATTATACAACAAATTTAATTCAAGTTAGAAAAAAATTAATATCTCGACAACTAATTCAAATTTTAAAGTTCTGATGTCAGTTTTGAGACCTGCGGATCAGTACAGGTGTTTAGTGTTAATTTCACAGCATAATATTTAATATTTTAGAAGATATATTGTCTTCATTATTGCTTGAAGTGAACGATAATTTCGATTTCAATCTGAAAATGACAAGGGAAAAAGAAATCTAAAAATACTTATCGTTAACCCACTTCTCCCTTTTCCCACAAAAATAGGGTAATTTTGTTGCCATTATTAGAGATATTTAATTCAAATTAAAAATAATAATAATATCTCGAAAACTAATTCAAATTGTCAATTTCTAATGCCAGTTTTGAGATCTGCGATTCAATGCATATTCATATGCAATTTCACCGTATAATTTTTATATTTTTGGAGAAATTGTCGTAAAAAATAATCAGTTGTTTCATAAAATTGTTTTGTTAGGATTATATATATATAGGATATATACAGGGTGTCCCCTCTCAACGGTGGCCAATGGCTAATTTCTAAACCGTTGGTCATAGACATATAGTTCCAATTCCAAAAATGCTTTAAAAAAGGTAAAGAATTATTTTTTAAGCGATTTAGGTAAAAAAAAAATGTTTTACTAAAAAATTACGAAAATTAAATTTTTATACGGTCCTCCGGTCTTATAAGTGATATTTAGAAAATTTTTACCACTACTTTAACAAGTAAGACAAAAAAAGTGCCATTCCTCTGCGATCAAAATTGACCGAGTTATAGCTGTTCAAAGTTGAAGCATATTTTTTGCTGAAAAATAGGGGTCAGTCACAAATTTACTGGAAATAAAAATAAACATCAGATAGAAAATTTAACTTTAAACATTGAGAGTAAAAAATTTTTTTACAATGTTGTTTTTGAATTTTTGTTGACATTTACATGTTAAAGTAAAATATGCAATTTGTACTAAAAATATAAGTAAAAAAATAACAGAAATTTTGTTAAATTAAACTATGAAAAGCAACAGTCACAAATCGTTACAAAATTATACATATTTAAAGTTCTATTAGATTACTCAACCTAATAGAATTTGATGTAGTCCTATAAAATAAATAAATGGAACGCACCTAAAATCGTATTATTACATTGTCATCGGGTTTTAATAAGTATAGGACTTGAACCTCAATCAGATATTTGGAAGTGAGTTAAAATTTAAATATAAGTTTTGAACTAGGAAAATTTACATACGAAAACTATGAATAAAATAAAAGCTTATCAAAATAACATACCTTTTTTAAAATAAAATCACGAAAAGAATCAGCTTCATTTGCTTACAAAATAAAACATACGTAAAAATACAATTGAGGATATGAATTTCAAAACTCGACTTATCGCTTGTTGATTTCTCTGTCAGTCTATACAAACCCCCACTATTGTAACAATGCAATCTCAAAATTTATAATGAAAACCAATAGATGCATTTAAAGTTTTTTCGCTATTTCCCAAAATATGATTTTTTTCGATAAAGAGAATTTTGAAATTTATGTCTTCAGTTATTTTAATAACAAATCTAGAAGTTAATTAATTATAATTAACACTACCGTAAAACTTATACGGTGACAGCGCCTTCAGTTAAATCGCTCATTTAAAACATTTTGTAATTGGAACTATATGTCTGTGACAAATAGTTTAGGAATTAGCCATTGAACAGCGTTGGAAATGGACGCCCTTTATAGTACTTTAGCACTTTGTGTACGTTCCCTTAAAGCTTCGTCCAACTCATCCATTTTCAGTTGCAGAAAAGTGATTTAAGTCAAGAAATTTAAAGATTCATAACTCGGTCAATTTTAATGTTACATGAATGGGACCTTTTCTGTATTATTTGCTAGAGTGTTGAAAAAAATTTACTAAATATCACTTATAGGACCGGGGGATCATATAAAAATTTAATTTTCGTAATTTTTTAGTAAAACATTTTTTTGACCAAAATCGCTTAAAAAACAATTCTTTGCCTTTTTAAAAGCATTTTTGTAATTGGAACTATATGTCTATGACCAACAGTTTAGAAATTAGCCATTGGCCACCGTTGAGAGGGGACACCCTGTATACGGATGTGTATATATATATATATATATATACACACATACATCAGTTTTAAGTATGTCAATTATTGCAAATATGTGTGTTAAAGCTGCTCTAAAAAGTGATATATAAATATTAAAAAAATGCATGAAAAATATCTTATAGAGCAGCGGGTGCATAAAGTATGAAATTTGTGGGAAAAAAACAAGAAACATTAAAGTACTAAAATAAAACTTTTTATGAAAGTCGCTAGCTAAACTGCAAGCCATTACTCATCAGCAGGCGAAAGAGCTCTATATATGCCACACATTATTTAATTACAACATCCAATATTTTTTATTAAATAGGTGGCTTGAGTACGCATGTTCTATAGTAATTTTTCATTCTCTTTATGCTTTCTTACCTTTATAAATATTTCAATCAAATTCGGCAACGTCCTGTGGAAAAAGCTAAGCTGCATAATTTTTCAAATGCTTTTATATGGGTGAATTTATTTTTGTTATTAAATAAAAACTATCAAAAGCAATCATTTTGCTAAAATGCGTTATCGAGATAAACAATTTTCTAAAGTAAACATTTATTGGATTCTTGAAAACTTATTTCTTCTATATATCAGATCTTAAAAGGTTTTCATTCGAAAACAGGTTTTTCTTTCTGGAAAGCTTATTATTGCTATTTTATTCTATAGTCTACAAATATAAAGGGAAGAAATATTGTTAAAAACGGCACATTATTCATTAGTAAACATTTTCATTTACCTGTAGTTTTTAATATTAATGTAAGCAACTTTATGGATATTTTGTTTCAAATAAAGCTGTGTTTTTTATTAGCTTCTACTGACATTGTATTATAAACAAAAAATATATTACTAAGTAACATTTTATAATTTTTTATGTTATCGTTTTATAAAAATTGGAAAAATGAATCGGGTAAATACAAAAAAGTATTTTTAAAAATAAATTAAAGTTACTCAGATTCTACACAGTAAAATGATATTTAAATCTTTTTTATTTTAATTGTAACATTTCTAAAGGAGAAAAACAATGCATAACCATAAAAAACGTCAATATTCTCAAATAAAACTAAATAAATTTGAAAAAAAAATAGGCATATTCATATATATACATGTAATATTAAAAATTTTCACTTTAATCCTAAGTTAATTACTTCCAAATTTTTTTAACATTGAACTTTTTCCTTTCTTTTTAAAATATTTTAGCACATTATTTTTTATTTAATCAACTCTTTTTTTTATTTTATTCTAGAAAACATTAATCTTTCAAAAAAAAAAAAAAAAATTCTTACAAAGAAAATTCGATTACTTTAGTCATTGTATCTATCGTATCATATTTCTTTTGTTATTCTCTCAAACGTTCGAAATACTAATGTAAATACTAATAAAATGTCGTTTTTGCTTGACCGGGAGATTCCAGTTGTATAATTTGCGGCCGTCTCAGAGAACTAACTTGAGGTTTATGTCAGCAGTTTAAATTTCTTTGGTAAAAAGTGCATTTTCAAACTTTAATTGGTAAATTAAGAGTTTGTAGTGAAATTCATTTTTTCCCGCGCTGATAACTTATATAAAGGATTACATTGGCTTTCGAAAGAGAGTCAGTTCAGTTTTGGTTTCGTTTGTGCGTTTCTTCATATTATGTGTCACCTGGTAAAAGTTGACGCAAACGGCGGATAACTAATACACCAACATAATTCTATTTTTTGTAGGTACTTTATAGTAATACAATTTTTAAAGTCATCATTAGTGGAATTGTTTTACTGTGATATGAAAATCTATTAAGCGTACTTAAAAAAAATGTATGGAGCTTCTGTCTAATTTCTCTGGGCAACATCCCTAAGGAAATTATCTTGTTGCTTTATTACTTTTTGCTACACGATTACTAATTCTTCAATGGAGTATTCTTGCTAAATGACTTAATTCTAAATTCTTTCCAAATACTTTTAATATTTCACTTTTCCTTTTTTCTTTGTATAATATCTAAACATATTTATTTTAATTCCTTTAATCAACGCTTTCTTTATTTTATTTTATTTTAAAATAAAGAAAATCATTAAACTGTCAAACCGATTCTTTTCTTACCATTACTCATTATTTTATCTGTTGCATTTTTTTTTTTATCTTACGTTGTTCTAAAAAACATTGGAGTACACACTATTCCTGTCATCGCTAGAAACCGGATTGCATCATAATGTTCCTAGTGACTGAGAGAACTCTTTTTATTTTATTTTTTTAGATTTTTGCATTGATTAAAACTCATATTTAGAAATAATTACACTGCAAATCTTAAAACACTTTTCAGAACACTTTTTAGAACACTTATTTTGTCTCCTTTTTTAGAACACTTTTTTGAAACAGTTTTTAGAATACTTCTCAGAATACTTAAGGAACACATTTGAGAATGCTTTTCAGAACACATATTTGTCTCCTTTTTTAGAACACTTTTTAGCGCACTTTTCAGAACACATTTTAGAACACATATGGAATGCTTATTTCTTTCCAGCGCACTTTCTAGAACACATTTGAGAACACTTTTTGGAACACATTTTGTCACCTTTTTTGGAGCACTTTTCAGCGCACTTTCTGGAACACTTTTTAGAATGCTTGTGGAATACTGATCTTTTTCTAGTACACATTCTAGCACACTTTTCCGAACATATTTTAAAAAAATTTTCTTTTATACAATTTTTCTACATAGTTTCTGCAGGTGCACATATATTTTTAATGAAGTTTTTTATGACCAAAAATATTTACACATTAACCATTTCAGACAATTTGTTTATTGAGGTGGGCATTACTTTTAAACGGACAAAATGTTGCATGCATTCCTGTTATTCTCCAATAAAATATTTTAAATGCTCAGACAACTAATTTGAGATTAAACTGGAAAAGCCTGACGTCAGTGAAAAAGAATATAAATTGCATTGTCTCTGTCAAATTGGCCAACATTGAGGCTGAAAGATTGATGGATTTTAGATCATAATTTTGTTTACAATTTTTTGTTTGAATCTAATTATTATTACAAAAATTTAAACTGCATTGTGAAAACAATTTAATAATTTAGAGCAAAATTATACACAATTATTAATAAAAGTTAAAAATACCGCAGGAAAATATAGCATACAAATAAAACATTAAAATTAACAACATCGATTGTTGAAATTAATAATTTATAGAGAATTAATAATGTAAAAAAAAAAAAAAAGTTTACACAGAATAATTTTATTGATTGTTTAATTTCTTAAACACAGAATCTACTATGCCATTTAGTACAATCTATTTATTGGTTTCTGATCACGAGCTTCAATATAAAAACTGTTCTTTTAAATAATGAACTGCATTAGAATTCTTAAATAACTAACCATTTCTTTGAAAATTCACTAAATATGGATTTGCTAATTTATTATTTTTTTCTTACAAACCTCATAGAGCAATTTTCATTTGTTTAAATCTGAACAGAAAGTGCAGATGACAGAGAATTGGGAATAATGCAGATTTAACAATGCCAACAATATAACATATTTTTTTAAGAGACAAATGTACACCCAAAAGATTTGCATATCCTGTTGCAACTTCTAGCTTACCTGACACATGGTGGATATATTTCTCTAATACATAGCTGAATAACGCAAGCTTGTATATCAAGATCAAGGTTTATTCTTTTAAAAGAGAAAACTTACATCACAAATATTAGAGAAATAAATAAATTGTATAAAAATGTATAGTACACAGCAAACTCGTAGATCAAATGTCATGCAACAGAGGAAAAAATTATCTCCCCTTTCCCCTTCCATAGGGGAGACCGGGGATGGTTGACTATAGGGGTAGGTAGACTAACCGCCAAAAACACGCCAACGGTATGAATATTGCGTCATCCCAGCGCAGCCGCGCATCACTCTCCGCCCCCCGCTCAGTCGTCGGTAGTGTCGCGTCGCCGGCACACGCCGTTTTCGAGTAGTGACCCGTGAATTGTTTTCATATCATGTAAGTAATATTTTCGTGTTGCATATTTTTTGATCTGGTATCTACACATTTTATGTTAACAGTTTGCCTATTAGTCAGAGTGTTTTATGAGTCCATATTGATATTATTTTATGTGTTATTTCTTAATTAGGTGGCAGTGTTTAGGTTATCCATGCCATCGAAACTTAAAATGTCGTTTGGGGTTGGTAGACTAATTTCTTTCGGGGCTGGTTGAATAATTAGTCAACCAAACCCAATGACATTTTGAGTTTAAAATATCTTTAAAATTATCTTTTTATTCGATTCTTAATAAGTATATTCTTTCTTTTGCTTCAGCAGATAATAGAAGAAATATTCGGAAACGTAAAAGTACTATATATACAGACACCCCTGAAAAACAAAATCTTATAGATATGAAAAAGAATAGAGAAACTTTGAAGAAAAGAAGAAAAGATACAAAAAACAGAATAGAAAAAGGAAAAGAAACGAGTAAAGGTAAGGGTAAAGGAAAATGGAAGGGCAAAGGAAAAAGGAAAGGGTAAGGGAAAAGGAACGGATAAAGGAAAATGAACGGATAAAGTAAATGAGATGAATGTTGCTGATGACACCGTCGATGGAAATGACGATGCTGTGGATTCAGATGACGAGAGCACGATTTGTTTAGAATGCACTGAATCCTACGCCGATAGTGTCTCTGGCGAACAATGGATTCAGTGCATAATTTGTAAGTTAAGGGTTCATGCCAAATGTGTAAGAGGTAATCTAATGTTTTTTGAATGCAAACACTGTATTTCTGATAATGAAGACTGATAACTTGCCTGTTTTTTTTTATATTTTTAAGTATACAAAGATTTATATGTGATTTAAAATGAGACTGAAGAAGAGTTTAGTTTATAAAAGTTTAAATACTAAATGCAAGTATTTAACAATTACTATTTTTTAAGTAGAGAAATGCAAAATGTGCATTTAATTTGTGGCATAAGAAAATTTTAAATTGTTACATTAATAAGAATTAATATGTTACATTCATAAGAAGTTATAGAAAGATTTATGTGTGATTTAAAATGAAACTGAAGAAGATTTTAGTTTAAAAACTTTAAATACTAAGAGTTGATAGTTTTTATAAAGACTTATAAAGGATGTCTGTACCTGATTAAAATGGTTTTTTAATAAAGAGTTCAATTAAATTGAAAATAGTGTTTTATTACTTGACTCTTCTCATAATTTGTTGCTTATTGATACGTAAGTCTACTTACCCCGGGCATATAGTCAACCTACCCCGGTTCCGGGGTAGATTGACTAAGAGTCGATGTTCTGTAAAATGCATTTTTACATGATGATGATATTGAATAATTAACTATGTTTTGTTGTTTTTTATTAGTTTAATAGTCCTTCTATCCATTAATGCGATTATATTGTCTGTATGGATGAAAAGAAAAAAAATATGTATGATTTAGTAAAAAATTAGTCAACCATCCCCGGTCTCCCCTAAAAACAATAAAAATTTTCACAGTCATTCACTTTTAAAAAGCTTCGAGATTTCAAGAATTCAATGTAAGCAGAACATTGAGTTAATTGGATTAATGTTGACTTTGAGTTTACTCAATTCATGAATTGTAAAATTTGAATAGCTGTTTAATTTGAGGTAAGCAAATGTACACCCAAAATCAAAACAAAATAAATTTACTCTTAATGCTGATTGTAACAAGCAATAAAAATTATTCTTCAAATATAATTTCAATTAATTCACCATTATGCTATGTTTAATTTTTGGTCTATCAGATGGTTTTCTATTTTTTTGCCTAATACATGTGAATATTTATTCTTAAGTCGAATTATAAGCACTTACTTAATCATACAAGATCTGCTATTTACCAACAAGTACCACAGTTGAAACCTGAAGAAATTTTTTTTACGTTACAGTTATACAAATCTTTTTGTTAGATCCATTAGTTTTTTTTTTTTTTTTTAATGATCTTTCAAAACCCTGGATATAATTATAAAACTTCCTAGAGATCATACTTCATGGATTAAAATGTAAAAAATTAAGAAAAAAAAAGATATATGACATAAAAAATAAAAAAACATACATTTTCACAGAAGTTTAATAAAAATATTGAAGTTTTTTTTTTCAATTATTACTTATGTATAACAATAACAACAACGGAAATTTAAACTTTAGCCCATTATTCAAATTAGTTCACAACTTTTATTATCTTTAAATAAGATACATTCAAACTGCTTCACATTTTAACTTTTGAAAATTACATTTTAGCAGGGCTAAAACAATTATGGCTTTATTCAAAGTTTATAATTATGCTGGTCAAACACAGGAACTCCTAATGGTCCCATTGCTTTCATATATATTGCAGAGGATAATTTAGTTTCAAAATGTAATCGATCGATAACAGTACAGTTCATAACTCCATTACACCTGCTGAGGTTTTACTTAATAACTGCTAACAACACAGGACAGCGACATAGGCGATTAGCATGTCTTTAATGAATACTATTGCACTTGGTGATCGAGAGGCTGGCACATTCTTCAGCTTTTGTCTGAAATTTGTCATCCTTCTAAAGAAAAAAAATAATAATCAGATACATAATGTATATTAAAAAAAAATTAATGACAATTTTAAATTTTACTTAAATATAATAAGTATAGTGTTGACTTTAAACTGCTTTAGCAGGGTGCAGCACCTGACAGCCTTTTGTATTTCTTTTATGTACCTGGTGGCTCTTTTAAATCCTTCTGATGCACCTGGTGATCTTTTTTTAAATTTCATTTGCGCTCAGCGTCAATTGAATCGATCATGGAGAAATAATGCAAATTCTAGGATATTCTAAACAAACCAGTTCAAAATATTTTGGGTGAACAAGGTACAAGTGTACCCTTTTTACAGAATAGTGTCCCCTTTTTAGAAAATTCCCACCCGGCGGCCCTTTTTCTTGAGTTAACACTAAAGCATTAAAAAAAGAGGTATAAGATAGGTACATCATCAGCTGCAGTGATATAACTGAAAAAAGATACGTCCAAATATAATATTTAATTTGGATTGTCAAAAAATGTAAGTGTTTGAAAAATATAAAATGCTATATTATTCCAAAACTTAACCATGTCTAACAACAACCTGTGTCCAAAAGCATTGAGCTCTGATACTCTCACCGCAGATCACATTATATATAGTGTTAACTCTAAACCATTTTATCAGGGCGTAGTGCCTGGTGGTCCTTTTAATTTCTTTTATGGGTCCGGTGGCTCTTTTAAACATTTCCAATGTGCCCAATGACCCTTTTTAACATTTCCCGTGTGTCTTGTGGCAATTTAATTGATTCTGGGAAAATATCGCAAATTTTAGGGGACTCAAACAAAGCAGTTCAAAATATTTTGGTGGAACAAAGTACAAGTGTGCCCCTTTTTTTTTGAAGTATTCCCTGTTTGAAAATAAATGCAATGTACCCTTTGTATAGAATAGTGTTGCCTCTTTGAAAAATTCTTAGAATTGTTAAAGCAACATTGTTTCTTGAATTGTATGCATTTCAATTTGTATCCCTTAAAACCTGATGAATTATTTAAATGGGTATAACTCTGAGTTTTTCAGATATGAAGATACAATTTTTTGTGTATAATTCAGGACTGAATAAGGGAAGTTTCCTAATTGGAATTTTTATCCTGGGGGGGGGGGGAAATTTAATCTTCGTACTTTTTCAAACAGGCCTCCCCCCCCCCCAATGGAATTACCACTTATCTTATCAAAATTTTCACATTATTTTGAATGAAATTTTGCAATTGGAAGTATTTTATTAAGCACAATATTTAAGAAGACAGCATATTGTTTCGATAATTATGGCTCACTTCGGTATATATTATAATGCAACATTCGTTATTGCTCAAAAATAAGGAAAAGTAGTTAAGGAATAGACATAAACTAGTTTTCACCAATAAGCTTATTAATTATTATAAAGGTATTGGCCAAAAATAGAGATAAAAGTAGCAGAGATTTGCTTAACAACATAAGTATATACAGTTTAAATTTTGACAAAATCTGATATAATCTAAAAAATAACTTTAATAAAGGATTTAAAAATTTATTGTACATTAAAAAATTAAAAATATAACTATGCATACTCATGTTCAAAATTAAGGTCATAAACATAAAACTGCAGAATTACTGATACTGGGTTGCTACAAAATTTGGCACAGAAGTACATTACAAAGGAAGAAAGAATATAACATAATACTATGGAAAAAAAATTGTAATTGTAAATCAACAAACAGGCTAATATAAAAAAGTATTAAATAATGAATCAGAGATAAAGCATTTATCTCAGAAAAAGTTTGTCAATATAGAGTGTGAAGAGGAAGACCATGCACTGTTGTACAAGCCTCACACAACAAGCTCACATACTGTTTATGAAGGTGTTAATTTATTGGTACTCTTATAAACAGTATGAAAGCTCATTGTGAGGCTAGTATAGCAGCACATTGTAGTCTCACATCACACTTCATATTGGACAGACTTTTCCTGAGATAAATACTTATTTGATTCTTGATTTAACACTTTTTGATATACCTTGCTCAGTTGTACAGTGAAAGTTAAAGGGGGAGGGGGGGGGTAAGAACATCTCAGAGCTAAAACATAGCCTCTTAAATGAATCACTAGTTAAGCCAATTAGCCTCTTTTATAAATCAAAATCAAAGTTAATATAAAATTTTTTTTGACTTACTTGGAATCTATGATTTTGTTGAATAAAATTCTGCTCAAGAAAGTGATTCAGTTAAAGGGCAAATATTGCATTTAAAATTGTGACAGCATCTATTATATGCATTAGTTAAATGAAAACTGGTCATTTGTTTTGAAAAAGGGCAGCAATTAGCTTCGAGACATCTTAGGCTAAAAGAGTGGTCATTTCATGCAGCACAGATGGTTTAAGTTTATGGTTTTTTAATTGCATTTCTGCCTTTGTTCTAAATTCAAAACAATTATGAGACTTTAAATTTCACAGAAAAATGTAAAATACACACTTTCTAGATTTTTCAATCTCAAACGCTCTGTTTTGTATTCTTGCTGTCAATTTAAGAGCATAAATCAATCTAAGATGACCAAATTATGTGTGTTAAAATCTTTGAAAATATAATACTGTATATTCGGGTGTATAACCCGCACCCTTAAATCGACCAGTGCAGTAAAAAAAGTTCATGTATAACCTGCGGAGATGCATCGGTGTATAGACCGCGGGCTATACACTGTTTACAAACGTATATTTCGATCAGGGTTCGAAATTAGAAGCCATTAGTCTTAATTTTTAACACAAATTTACCAAACTTTTCATGATGCATAATACCTACAGTAATTCGTCTAAAAAATTAAGATTTTCAGTAATGTAATTTTCAGAAGAAATGTCGCGGCGTTTACGTGTTTTAAGATCAAAATTCAAGTGATGTGGCGTTTATGCACATTTTTTTTTTTTTTAAACAAGCGTGATATTTTTTCTAAATTTTTCTGAAAAGTAAAAAAAAAAAAAAAAAAAAAAAAAAAAAAAAAAAATCTGTGATAAATTCAAAATTTCAGACTCAAAATGTATATGTATCTTAGGTCATTGGTTAACAAAAAGATCGAATCCTCGGAATCGGTCCGAAATGCAACTCTGAAAAGGAACGATTCCTCGGACTCTTCTGAAATGAAAATACTCCGGAAAAGTTCGATTCCTTGAACTCGTTCCGAAATTAAACGACTCATAAGCGACTCAAAATATACAAAATAAAAAATATAAACGACTCAAAATGTAAAGGAACGATTCCTTGGAACCGTTTCGGAAAAGATCGACAGCTCTGAATCGTTCCGAAATGACATAAATCATGCACTATCTTTTGTTCTTTGCAACAGGATAGGGTAGATTTCTTTTTAAAGTAAACTAAATCTTAAATGATGTTAAATTCAGAATCGGTTGGTTGGAAGGGTTCAGGTTTTTGGATTTTGTACTCTACAAACACAATGGGGTGCTGCAGCACCGATTCGCTAGCAAATTATTTTCTGATATTTTATTTATAGTTTATTTTTTTTAGGTCTCACACTTAAGTCGACCCCCCACTTTGATGTTCTTTTTTTGTCTAAAATTTCACAACCTATACGCTAGTATATATGGTAGCCATTATAGATCTATCAGTGCAATACTAGGCGATAGTTGCGACAGTTCTTCCAAACCCAGAAATAAGTATTTAAGCAGTAAAAAAAAAGTCTTTACAAACATGGGAGAACTCTCTAAATTTCACGGCATAGCGAAAAAAATTAAAAAATTTTGATATTTTTTTCAAATTTTTTGAGGTTTAAAAGTTGTAGAAAAAAAAAAAATCACGATTTCCAATTTTAAAAAAAAAATCTTTGTATAACCTGCAGCGGCTTTTTGGAAGGGTTTTTTCTTGTATAAGCCGCGGACTATACACCTGAAAATACGGTAATTATAAAAGTATTATAAAGAAATTAACATAAAAAAGCATTTTTTGATTATAATTGAATAGATTATTGCAATAAATGTTTATTTTGAACTGTTTTTTTCCGTAGTGGAGGTACATAAATATACAATCACATTTTATAAGTTGGTAACATAGCTTGAAATTTTCCTCAAGAAATCTTACCATCAGGGTAATTACTGCCACTTGTTGCCCGTAAAAAAAGTAATTGGAATTGCATAAACTTTTAAATACATGCCTATGAGCAAGATTTTTCATAACAGAGACAATAAATGTGCAGCATTTTCTTAGAATAAAATGCATCAACTAAAATTAATAAACAATAAATTAGCTATACCTTAATCGTAAATGATGCTATCAGCGTTTTTTTTTCGCCTGTTTTTCTTTGGTCTGGAGTAGGCACCACAGATATCTACCATAAGTAACAGAATATCCTAAAATCATTTAAAAAAAAATAAATAAATAAAAAATCAGAAAGAAAACATACATTTTTTCTTTATAAAAAAAAAAAAAAAACAAAAAAAAACTGACATATACAGGGTGTTTAAAAAAATGTATGGCAATGCTTAAGAGTGACAGGAATTAGCAACGATTGTGTAGGAAACCAGGTTGAAAAACATTTATCCAGTGAAAAATATAGGGTACTAAAAATTCAAAAGTCACTAATTAAGCCACAATTTAATTAAACTTTATTATTGCACTGCATTACCGTATTTTCCGGGAATAACGCCGCACCGAGTATAACGGCGCACTTGGTTAAAAATAAAAAAAATTAGTTTAACGCCGCACCGGGTATATTCCCACATTCATTATTAGAGCAATGAAATAAAATTATTAACTGATATAAAGTAAAACATTTTGATCTTAAATAAATAACTTATCTTTTTTTTTGTTGTACAGTTATTTCAATGAAACCAGAACCTCATCCATTCGCTGCGGCACGATTCCCGTTAACTTTTGCTAAATTGATAAAATTCAGCTTAAATTTTGCAGAGTAACTACGGCACTTACAACTCACATCTGAAGACATATTTAAGATAAAACTTACCGCAAAATACCGTTAATCCTTTCCCAAACGTGACAAAAAAAACAAAATAATTACAGGGGGGCGCTTACACGGGATTTTTCCGCGATTGTTTCACAAAATTTGCAGGATGAATCATGATAAATTGAATGAATCGTGAATCTTTGGATGAATCATGAATTTTGATACTTTAAGCAATTTGCGTTTTTTTTTTAAACGTAAATTCTGTCGAAAAAACGCAGAAAAAAGAAGAAATTTGTAAAAAAAACCCAAAAAAGCATGAAATTAAAAAATCTCGAGAAAACGCACATTTCTAAAGATTGAAGATTTATTCATTTCATCATGATTCATTCCTTTCTCAACCGTTCTTTTGACATAATTTGTACTTTTATAGAGATTTTTTGACGTAATCCGCGTTTTTATTGCAATCTTTCATCGAAATGTGGGTTTTTTGGCGATACTTCGGCGAAATACATGATTTTTTCGTGATTCTTTAAAGAAATTTGCGGTTATTTTTCATGATTGTTTGGCGAAATAGGCGTTTTTTCAGAGATTGTTTTGGAAGGGAGGGCACTTTCTCAGGATTTTTTGAAATTTTCAAATTTTTTATAAAATGGGGAGAGGGCGGATTAACGGGATTTTACGGTATATCAGTAAATTAAAATCAATTTTAAGCATAAGATTCTTTAACCTTAAAAATATAATTCCACGTGCTTGTGTATAATTACAGCGAAAGCAACAAAAGTTTAGATTTGCCGATCTGTTTTCAAAAATTTTAAATTGATTAGTCCTATTTACAAGCCGCACGTAGTTATTGGCCGCACTTTTGTTTACAAAACAAAAAAATCTAGTTTAACGCCGCGGCGTTATTCCCGGAAATTACGGTAGACAAAAATGAAAGTAAATTTAAAGAGAAAAACTAATTCTAAATAGGGATGCACCGAATATTCAATATCTATTCGGTATTCGGACATGTTACTGAATATTCGGTTAGGCCAAATATGAAACTATTCAGTTAAGCCGAATATGAAACTATTCGGCCTGCCGATTATTCGGTTTGGCCAAATATAAAAGTATTCAGCCGAATCCAATACTTAATAAAACCTTTTAAAAACACATTTTTTAAAACTTTTCACATTTTCTAATTTTAACTGTCAACTTATAAATATATTTAAATTAATTAGAAAGAAAATCATATTTAAATAAAATAGAATGTTTTTACATTATTTATTTGTTGTTTGTAAAGTATAACTTAATGGTATATTCGAAAATATGATTTTCCACCTTCAACAGCTCAAAATTTTCCGATTCATTTTCAGGCTCATTTTTTAAAGTAGAAATATGAAACTTGCTGAGAGAATTTTTGGAGTGATGTACAAGGTGCCGTGTGATGTCATTTTGCACTCCATTCATTAGAATTTGATTTATAAGCAATTATTTTCTCAGCATGACCCCTTTTTTTCATTCGAAAATCTCCCACATCGGAAGATTTTTTCCAAAACGCTGTTCTTGACAGCCTTTTTTTACAACATTTTCTACATTTATCAAAAAATCAACAATCACGGCACCTTGTGTAGTTTCTAAATAAGAGATTTTGAAATTTTGGTGCATTTCAGAGTAAAAATGAATTTAAAAATAAATCTGAAAATAGGCAGTTTTGATCAGAATACACCCTTAAGAAAATTAACCATGAGAAGGATTAAAATGGTAAATTTTATTTTGATTCTCTTTTGCTTTTCCCAAATAAAAATCCTTAAACAAGGAAGAAAAACTTTTGAAAATAGTAATAGCTATCAAGGCAATTTTTGTTCATGAAACCATAATCATAATTAATTTTTTTAAATGTGATTTTTGTGAAAGGATCGCCGTATCAACCAGCATCATGTGAAAGAGGACAGTCGCCCTGGGTGCAGAAATTT
This sequence comes from Maratus speculifer, assembly GCA_964019185.1. Classification (NCBI taxonomy): domain Eukaryota; kingdom Metazoa; phylum Arthropoda; class Arachnida; order Araneae; family Salticidae; genus Maratus; species Maratus speculifer. The sequence continues at coordinate 77,356,986 of OZ025294.1, forward strand.
AGGGAAGCCGATTTTCTACTAACAACATCATCTTTGGCCGGTAAGAAATATCATTTAAATAAAGTATCATTTTTGACCGCAGTTTTCTCTTCACACGTCCCATCATATGAACCCAAATTTATCAAAATGCTGCTTAAAAAATGTGAAAATTTCATGAAAGAATCTCAAAATAAATGTGAATTTTATCAAAAGATCGAAAAAAAAAAAAAAAAAACCTCGCTAATTTCTTTAAAGGATTGCAGGAAAACACAAAATTTCGAAAACGCAAAGAGTTCTTCAAGGGTGATTCTGAGTAAAAACTTTTTTGAAATTTGCAGCAAATTTCTGAAAAGTTACAGCAGATTATTTGAAAGGGGAGGGGGGAGGGATTTACTTTTGACTTTGTGTTTTTTCTGCAGCCATTTGACGAAGTTTGCCCATTTTTTTTTTGCAAATCTTTGATGAAATTTGTGTTTTTCTTTCACAATTGTTTTATAAAATTCAGGGTTTTTTTTCCCGATCTTCAAACGAAATTTGAGTTTTTTCACAATTATCGAACGAAATTTGCGTTTTCCTTGAAAACTTCTTACAATATTTATGATTTTTTGCCAACGATTTGCAGAATTAATTTTTCTGGGCAACGATTTGTTGAAATTCGTGATATGTTTTTGTCTATAACTTTCCGGATTGATGAGGATTCTTTTTTTTTTTTTTCTTTCCGGAACCAAAAATCTATGATTTTCAGAAAATACAGAACAGAATTGCCTTTGGATAGCTTAATGAATGCAAAATTCGACAAAGGATCACTTAATAAATCCGAATTGCGCCAAAATCATGTTAAGTGTGCAAATTTCAACAATGCATCGCAGAAAAAAATGTAAATTTTGTCAATGGGTCATTAATAACACCAATTTTGTAAAAAGGCTGCTAAAAAAATGCAAATTCTTTTGAAGAATCACAAAAAAGATGTGAATTTTGTCAGGGGGTTGCCGAATAAATGCGAATCCAGTCAAAAGTCTGCTAAAAAAATACAAATTTCATCACAGAATCACAAAAAAATGTCAATTTCGACAAAAAACGAAACTTGAAAAACAACACATACACAAACATATCTGTTTATTGTTATAGGTTTAATTTTTAATCAGAAATAATATATACTGAACTAACTTTTGAAAAATTAGATTAACCCGAACCCAACTTGCAGCAATCTACATTCAATATAAAATCAACCTGAACCAAAAGCAGAGTTTATCAGATCTGAAATAAAAGTAATTTGCACAGGAAGGGAATTTATCCCTTTGAAAACTAAATAGACTATATAAAATCCCCCCCCCCCTCATAGTATCGTTATCAATGTCAATTTTTTTTTTTACTTTTAAAATTTATCTATGGGATTTAGAGTGATATATAAAAGTAATTACATTGCTTTTATTAATGTATTATTGATTCAAAATAAGGGAAGTTAATAAAATGGCACTTTATACATAAGATATAAATCACATTATATATGAAATATATATGAAGTAACACTTAAAACAAATACTTACTATTTAAAGGAATCTTATAATTTGTAACTAATAGCTTTTTATAACATAATCTATTTAACAATAATAGTGTCTTCTTGCACAACTTACCACTCATGAACGGGGAGAGACGGAAGGGAGGTATACATAGAAATTTTTATCAATGAAACAAGCAAACAACATTCTTTCTCTTTTATTTATTAGTAAACACAAGTTTCATTTCAAATACACTTTGCATTGTCGAACAGCAATTATCAATGCATACACTTATAAAGAAAAATAGAAATGTGAAATGTTGAGGATTTCCATGTTTTAGAATTAATCAACTTTATAATAATTTCGTAATTTCAATCACGGTTTTGCATTGTCATAAAAATAGATTAAAAAAAAGGACATACTATTTTGAATCAAAGACTATGCCACGAGTAAAAAAGGAAAATTTTTGTTGGTTCAAAAATGATATCGATATCAATAGACAAACCCACCCTCCCCTAGAGATATCATCTGCCAGTGCCAGAGAGACACCCCTCCCCGCCCCCCTAAAGTGATAATAGTTATATATGCACAGCTCCTTAAGGCCCCTGTCCTTGCTCGAGGAAACGCTCGCGAGCTAATGCTATTCCTATGGGGAAGCATTTTTCTAATAACTCTTTCGCATTTTGACATTTTTGGATAATTTTTTTGCATTGGATAACTGAGGTGAATGCCGACAGCACACCTTTTTTACTTTTTTGATTTTGGTTACAGATATTTTTTACAAAGTTAGTTTCACTTTCAAAACCGGTTTCAAAACTGAAAGTGCTTTTTAAAAAATATATCTGCAACCAAAATCGAAAAAGTAAAAAAGGTGCGCTGTCAGCATGCACCTCAGCTATCCAATGCAAAAAAAACTATTCAAAAATGTCAAAATGCGAAAGAGTTATTAGAAAAATGCTTCCCCCATAGGAATAGCATTAGCTCTCTAGCGTTTCCTCGAGCGAAGACAGGGGCCTTAATATGGATGATTCCAAATACTTCTAATAAAAAATGACAGCAAAAGAAAACATTAAAAAATTATTAATTATAAAATTAATATTTTACTTAATTATTTTAAGCATTCATTATATTTTTTAACATTTAAGTACATCCAAATTATATTTTAAAAAAAATGTAAACAAAACATTTACACAATGCACAACTACTAATTTCAAGATGTAAGATTTGAGAGAGTTTACTGTATACTGTTACTAAGATTATAAAATCATTTGATTAATATAAAAACGGAAGATTACAGATTAACATACAATATAGGCACCTGCCTTTACTGGCAAATCTCGCATGTCACAATAAAATGGAGATGACATGCCTATGTAAAAGAAATTAGGCTGAAAACTAATTGATTTGATTAACAAAAACAAAATGCAATAGAATACGTACCACAGAAAATTGTTGCAAATATTCCGGTGTGTAATCTTCCGGTTATACTATATAAAAAAAAGTGCAGAAATGCCGGATCGAATGTAAGCGTCCATGGCGTCCATATGAAAACATAAACAAACAGCTTCCACTTCCCGCGCGACGCGATGATGTTGCCACACCAACTTGATAAAAACTTTCGACTACAGTACTTCGGAAAAAATTATCTGCTCGCCTTGTCAAATTGTTTGCGTCGAAAGCTTATTATTTGCAAGTGAGAAGTTTTATACTGTATTAATTGTTTAATTTAGAATGTACTGTGTCAAGATACCGACCGCATTTTAAATCAAATAAGAATTAGGTCAATACAGTAATGCAATTTAGATTCAATATTTTAAAATAATAATAATAATTATATAAGTACTGCGTTCATCATTAGTGACTAGGAAGAGGAGAAGGAGGGTTGCACCCATCACCTGCTCATGGGGTGAGGTGGGGCCAGGCACGTAGCCAGGGAGGGGGCTAAGGGGGCTGAAGCCCCTCCCGAAACTTTGAAAATACAAAATTATCTGCATGATAAAAAAATAAGTTTTGTTTCTTTTTATCTTCCAGTACATTAAAATCAATTGCATTTTTAGCTGTAAAAATATCCATTTATTGAATTACAGTTACGGTAATCCTTCATTATATCGGTTATTTGGATATATTGTTTTTTTAATAGGCATATACCACTAAAAATATAAATTCTTTTTAAAAAGTAATTTTTACTGTCTTTATGCGCAGTAAAATTCGATCAAGTGTAATTTCTTATCATTAATTTTACTAAGAAAAATTAAGTATAATGCTCATACGGCATAAGGAAGATCAAGAAATATTAGGAAGATTATTTTCTACATGTTTCAGTCATTGGAAAAAAGCTAAATGTTTTTCTTAAAACATATACAATTAGATTATCACAAATCTCATGTTATTTTAACAAACAAACTTCATATTTTTGCAGGAAAATAGAAATAGAATTATTTCATTGTTGAGTTTTTAAAGAGCTCCAGGAAAAGAAGAAATTAGAGAAAATCTGGAACTAATACTTGAAACAATCTTATTTTGTGCAGAATAAAATAACCACTGACCACGATGACGATCCTCTAACTTTAGAGAAATTGGTATTAAAAAAGATTAGTTAAGAGTTCTTTTAAGTTTTGAGGAAAGTCTGGAACGAATGAATTGAAACAAGATATTATAAATATCCTTAGAAATGCTATTTATTTCACCCCATAATGAAATCAAATATTCTGGGATACAGTTACCGAAGTATTAATTATCAAAATATATATTGCGATCAGTTTTAGCTTAATTGCTATTGAAACTATGGACATTTCAAGCACAGAACAGCTTGCCATTTGTGTTAGATATGTGAACTATTAAAAAATACACAAAACCGAATAATTCGGAATTTTTTTTCACGTGTTATTCCAATAAATGTCTCAAAAATTCAAGAAAAGTAATTTTACAACATTGTGATGAACTATGTCTTGGCATGTATAAATGTGTCGCATAGGCGTATGACAAAGTAGCCAATAAATTTGATCATGTTAGCGGGGTTCATTCTAGAATTCTTCGAAAAATTAGATACGTCTTCTGTGAAAGCCATTGGTTAAATCTTGCCTGTTTCCAACAACATGCTGATTCCCTTCATTCGAAAGTATCATGCATGGATTTGTTAAACCAGCGACAAAAGTTTTTTAAAATCCCCTGAAGGCAAATTTAGTGCTTCAAGAAGCAATTGCATCATATATCCTAGAAAACAAAAGAATAAAACCATAAGCATTTGTAATACAAATTTTATCGAGAGGCATGAAAGCATATTGACTTTTGTTGAGCTACTTAAATACATTTGTATTAGCTCAGAAAATATTTCGAAAAATACATGGAAGATTTCTTCAACAGCTGGAGTTTTTTTGGCAGTCAGTGAGAAGAATCATTTTCTCATAAGCTTCTCTGTTTGTCAAAAGGTTTTCTGTCTGACAATCATAGTGAATTCTTAAAAAAAAAAAACTTGTGATATAATATTGACTGTAAGCCATTCTAAAGATGCCTAATTGTTTTACATAAATATGCAGAAAAATGAAGTAGAAATCATCTGTGAGATTTTATTGTACATCAAAACTTCGGGAAGACATCTTCCAAACTGAAATAAAGATCCCAAGACTGACATTTAGACAGGCAAGAGGTACAAATAACCCTCAAATTACATCCACTGACAAGTATTACAATATCACGGTCACCCATGTAGAAAGTCTTATTCAAAATTTAAACTCGTGTTTAACTATCGATAACAAAATTATCGATTCATTTCGAATGAAGACATTCTAAGAGATTACCAGTTACATCTTCAAGGATGTGCTTCACTGGAAAAAGCAAGCAAATTAGAGAATCCGATGCAATATTTTCAGGATAAAGTGTCAATGTAGCAAGTGAAAGCTGAATATGAATTAGGGTGCAAGCAAATCGCTAATGTTGACACCAACACAGAGGTTTTAAAAGTTTTAGTACTGTAATGTGACGTATTACGATAAAATCAAACACTTGCTGACAGTTTTGGTTGAAAGCTGAGTAACAAAAGTCAGTGCTGAAATATATTTTTCGGCAAATAAAATAATTAAATCTGATTCGAAGCATTATGGTCGATGATAGACTGAGTAGTTTTTCCATGATTTCCATTCTTTGGGAAATTACAGAAACTCTTGATAAGTCAATCAGCATCATGGCTAAGAAGAAATTATGATGATTGCTTCTGTTGCACTAGTAAGCAGTGTTGAATTCAGGGGGTTGCCTGAAGGGGGACATCCCCCCTCCTCCGGAGAAATTAAATGTCCCACCCCGGGAAAATTTGTGATTTTGTGTTTTCAATCGTCAAAAAGTACAATTCCCCTCCCCGGAATGCTATAATGCCCCCCAGAGCCCAAAAATCTCTCCCGGAAAAAAGTGCCTGTATTCAACACTGCTAGTAAATTTATTTTACCACGAGTGTCAGTTATAATTATTATACTCAGAGAATGTGAAATAGAAACATAATTTTTATGATTACATATGGCTGTAGCAATTTTTTTTTTTTCAAAAAAATAATGCATGTAATTTATTTTATTTATGGATCAATAGTCTCAAGACCTCGCACTCGTAAAGTCAGATTCTCGCACGTTAACAGTAATCCTGTGTTTTAAATCAATACATATTATTTGTTTGCATTTCAATATATAACAACGTTTTTCTTCATAGGATAGAGGAGCACATTTGAACAATTTTTTTAAAAATCACTACATTTCTCATTTGATTTATATTTTTTGAATTATATTTTTTGCATTTTAAATATTACATAATAAAAACAGTGCATTTCTTCTTCATTATGAACCAGAAATTAAAAGTTTTCCATATGAATTAAAAAAAATTGTGTGGATTTAAAAAGCTGAAATATTTCTGTTCAAACCTGTCCCATGTAGGGGTATTTTTGAACAAGTAAGGGGCACCTTTGAACAAATGAGTAAAATATGAAAATATTGAGAGTTTTCATAAAACGCTGCATATGTTTCAGAAATATAAAATAATACAAATAAAATTTAATAACTATATTTTATTGAAACTAATATTTTTTCTATTATTTAACCGAACTTAAATCCATCAAAGTTGATCTCAAAAATCATTGTTGAAACAACACCGAATGTCTCTCCAGTTATGTTTGTTTGAGAAAACTGTTTTAAAATATCCTTGTAATACACCAATATGATATCTGATACTTATGGAAAATTAAAATTCTTCATTCACACTTTATATGAAAAAAAAAATTGACTAAAATTCTGTTTTATCTAGTACGAAAGTATTATTAATTCCGTAGTTTGGGAAAGAGTAAATGAAAGAGTATAGGCTTTGTTAGACAAACCTACTAAACAATGAATCATTGTGTATCCGAATTTTGCAATTATCAAATAAATGAATGCCATTATCAATTTAGGTTTGAAACTTCCAATCGCTGATACATCCAGAGGTTGTGATACATGTTTGAAGTAAAGAAGGATTGTTAACAGTATAAGTTCATGTTCTTTGATATTCTTAATTAACCTCTTTTCACATAGAAAAAATTCCAAAAATAGTAACATTTAGGTACATCAACAACTCTTTACTTTATAGTTTTCGATGTTCAATGGTGCCCCGTCACATGGAATTCAACATTACAATAATTTACTCAATTTGGCTGATGAATTTGAATAAAACAAAACTTATAAACTAAAGATTACATCTTTATTTAAGTGTTGAACAATAAATCAAAATTTTAGGGATACAAAATTTTGAACAAAAATCTTACAACGTTATTTTCTTAAGTTTAGATTCAAGAGGGAGAAAAATATATATCTTGCTTAGACAGTACTGTGTATAGAAAATGGATGAGCTTTGTATACTTATTGCACTGAAGCAATAGTAATGTATTGCACTGAAGCAATAGTAATGTATTGCACTGAAGCAATAGTAATGTATTGCCATAGACATTTTTAGAAAATAATTTATTTGAAGGAAAATAGTTAGTGTTCAAAGGTGCCCCCCTCTCTCCTACTTGAGGCTCATCTCAAACATTGTTAGTTTGTGCTTTTTAAGTTTCGCAGAAAATTTTTCCTAAAAACTCTCCGGTTTCCAAATCGGTTTGGAAAGTGGAAATGCTCTTAAAAGTTAAAAATTGCAACAGATATTGAAAAAATTAAATATGAGATGATAATATGTGACATAGTTAACAAATATTCTATGTAGAAACATACATTAGGATAAGCCTAGATTATTTTTAAATTTTTTACTGAATATTATTCAAATTACTTTTGTAAGAATAGAAAAAATTCCAAAATTGAGCCCCTCCCGAAAGAAAATCCTGGCTACGGGCCTGGGTGGGGCCAGCGTTAAATTCAGACACTTTTCTCCGGGAGGGACTTCTAAGGCTCTGGTGGGGGAATGTCCCCCCCCCAGGCCACTTCCTGGATTCAACACTGGATGGGGCTGTACTTCTCCTCTCATTTGAAACAAAATGAAGAAGAAAATTCCGTATCCCCCTCCCCTCTCTCACCCACACACACGAAAGAAACATTAAGGATTTTCTTTATTGCAAAATATGTAATGGAAAAAACAGCAAAGGGCTATCAATATTTATTCCATTTATAAGTATACTTGGGATCTAAAGTTAACGGAACATTTGCATTTGAGGTGGGGCTCCGGTGGGGAATGCCCCCCCCCCCGGGCCACTTCCTGGATTCAACACTGGATGGGGTTATACTTCTCCTCTCATTTGGAACAAAATGAAGAAGAAAATTTTGCATCCCCCTCCCCTCTCTTACCCACACACGAAAGAAACTTTAAGGATTATTTTTTTTTATTGCAAAATATGTAAGGGAAAAATCAGCAAAGGGCTATCAATATTTATTCCATTTATAAGTATACTTGGGCTCTTAAGTTAAGGGAACATTTGCATTTGAGGGAAAGACACGTTTCATTGTAATAAAATGTTTCAACTAACTTGAAAAATCTCCTGATGTCAAGAGTCACACAGTTATATGCTCTGTGCCGAGAGCTTTAGCAAGATGGACATGTATATTAGAGGGGGGGGGGCGGAGCTCAAAATATGTAACTCTTATCTTTTCATCTCACTTTTATTCATTTTTTAATTATTCACTAAAAATATCCAAACCTGAAGGAGTTGGGGAGCAGTCCATAGAAAATGGGAGGGGGGGGGGTAGATGACAGTGTTGAATTTAGACACTTTTACCAAGAAGGATTTCTGTTGCTCGGGAGAGGGGGGGACATTGTAGAGTTACGGGGGCGGGCGTGCATTTTTTTGCCATTGAAAACACAAAATCACAAATCTTCCGGGGAGACATCTCATTGCTCTGGAGGGGGGGGGGATTCTCCCCCCTCGGACGTTTTCCTGAAATCAACTCTGACAAATGGTACAAATTACCTGCAGCGCCGGGGGGCGGTTGCCCCTGAATAGCGCCGGAAATATACGGGGCGCAAAAATTTATGCTCACAACGTCATTTTTTGCCTGTTACAAGAAAAAGTTCCGGAGGGGGGCGCCAAATTCAGACTTTTCCCTGGGCGTAATTTCCTCTTCGCACGCCCCTGATCACCTGTTACCATCTCTACTAGAGCACCTGGCTTCGATCCTTGTTTAAAAATAAAGTAGCAAAACAGTGTAATCGTACTTTTTTAAGTTAATTATTTTTTAATTTAAATATCTAAGAGATAATAAAATTAAAAAGTCAGAAGTTACTGTTTTTTAAATTTACCTGTGTAAAACAGAATTCTTATTCATACGGAAAACCAAAAAGGATATTATGCATTTATACCTCCTAAGACGGAAAGAACCTGTCTAAGACGGTAATTTTACTTATTAAATTTCGACTTAGCAAATTTATGTTTATGATGTGAGAGAAAAGAGGGCTTGCATTTGGATTGCTACCAGGACACGTGGTCTCTCTGCACGGCCCTTGAAAGGGGGAGGGGGGAATTACATGACAACTCTTTCCTCCTTAATTCACCAATTCCTGATAGCACTGTACGTCATTACGATCAGTATTTGAAAGTGGAATTGAATATGAAATTGAATTAATTAAGCACAAAATTCTTTTCCATGTTAATGTTACACCCCCTCCCCCCCACACACAATGCACCTATTATTCTTGTTCTCTAGGTTTTTATGAATTTATGAAAGCCTCAAAATAAATAATCACTATATACATGCATGCAAAAAATAAGTAAGTAAATAAAAAAATTAACTTACCAAATTTATTTTGAAATCCACATTGATTGCGATCAAGACTCCTTATGGTCGTCATCGTTGTAACAAAGAAAGCCATGATTTCACAAGTGTGCCCGTATGTGTTCCCAATCTGCTCTTAAATGTGTTCCCAAGTTTAGATTTAACAAATATTCTGGGCAGATCACTTTCGGAACACTTTCAGGATACTGTCGGAACACTTTCTTTATAGTGGAACACATCCGGAACACATATCAGTACACATTAAGGTAACTGGAACACTTTTTTTCAATCAAAGTGCTCCACATGTGTTCTCAATATGTGCTGGGAATTTGCAGTGTATTTGGCAACTTAGAACTTAGTCTTAAATCCGGTATTCTAGCGTATAGTCTATTATAACCGCGTTACATTGATTTTGGTGTGATATTTCTACTTTTTGTTATTGTGCTAATAAAACTCCTATCAGCTGGAGAGAAGAATTTATGTTGTGAAGTTCTAAGATAATAATATATTTTACTTACAATGGCTGCATCTTATGCCGATATAAAGTTTCAACCAGCATGAGTGAAATTGTTTTTTCTGCGATATGGAATATGAATAAATATGATTTAAAATATTCGTCGCTTCTGTCTACGTTAAAAGATTTTAATTTGTTGCTTTATGGGCCGATGCCACACGATTGTTAAGCATACGTGTATTCTTGATGGAATTTTCTTATTAAGCGGTGATTTAGAGTAGAATTTTACATTTTATCGACGGTATTCATGATAACAAAGCTTTGATATTACATAGGTATATTTAAAACAAGTTGATTTTTTTTTTATAATTAAATGTTAATTACACTGTTTTTATTTTATTTTTATTTTATTTTTAACATTTCCAATTGAGAAAAACATTACTTAACTATAGTAAACGTTACTTCGCTCAGTCAAAAATAAATTAATTGGAAAATAACTTAAGAATTAACTTAAGAATTATCCGTTTATTTTTCAATTTAAAAATTAATTTGTTGCATAAATTGACGCTTTAAGAACATTAGTATAGACAATAACGTAAAATATTCCTCTCTTGACTAAATAAACAGAAAAATTTGGTGTACAATTTTAGTTTATTACGTTTTGGTACAATCGTGCTATTACATGATTTTTTGAAAATTCAGTTTTAAAATTTAACCGTCTGAGATAACATCAGCACACGTATAATACATGTGTGTAATAAAGTTCGAGGCATACTCTGTGTATGATAACTCCTAATTTCTTTTAAGTGTTGGCAAATACATATGCATAGACAAATCATTGTAGTGCTGTAGCTGGAAAAAATATTTGTGGGAACTCAACAGTTCATATATTACGATGTTACCGAATTTTTGCTAACCCAAAAGCCAATTTGAATTATTTAGCTAAAAGTCGACTTTTTTATTTTATTGAAGTTTTTATAGTAACGTAATTTGCTTTCATTCAATAAGATAGGGCAACCGATGTCAGTTCAGAACCTCCGCCACATAAATAATAGGCCACTCGCTGACAAAAAAAATGGCAGCTGCCAAAGGCGATTTTATTCTTTTCAGCGTGTGTACGATCCTTTCAGTTTTAGTATCAATAAATTTAAGATTATTAGCTTTATTTTTCTGAGATTAAAGAAGTCTAAGAAATATTTTATAAATTAATTGAGTAAAAACTTAGGGGACCGTACGCAATTTAAAAGAATCCGTCTTCGGCAGTCGATATTTTTGTTTGCGCTTTCAAGCCTAGTATTCAAGGGGCGGTGGCAGGTGGAACGGATCTTCTGAGAACTAGCAAAAACTAACGTTTTGCTTGAAGAAAAAATGAATTGCACTCTTATACGATTTTATTTATTTATATATTTTATTTTATTATTATTATTTTTAGAGTAACAAACCAAATATTTCTGGGAACGGTGCTCCCACGCGTTTCCATCTAATTACAGCAGTGAATCATTGTGTAAAACGAAATCCTATCTATGAAAGAAATTTTTTTCAATTCTGATCGTTTCTGCCCTAGAATGATTCAGAAATTTTGTTATACTCTTTAGCTGTACAACAGCTTAGTTTGTTGAATATGGTTAACATTCATAGCATGACAAATTCATACTTACCGAAAGCCGTTAAAAAACAGTAATGTACAATTAGTATGCGTAGCCTGTGAGCTCAATGCCATCAGTAAAACTGGGCAACATTATTTTTATTTATTTTCAGGTAAAGAAATATTAGTGATTTTCTAATTAAGTGCTGCATTCTAGAGATAAACCACTTTTGACAAATAATAATCAATATTGATTAATTATAAATTTAAAGAAAATTGTATCTTATTTTTTTCACAGTTATTGAAATAAGAGTTCAAAGTTTACAATGAAACAAGCGGCAGTTTCCTATTTCAATTCATTCGATTACTGTTGATGTTCAAATTTCATGTCACTTATCTTTGAACTCAGTTTACTTCAAATCGAATTTTTGTCACTACAACCGATTGGCTTCTGGGTCCTCCTATATAATACAGGAACATACAATATATATATATATATACACTATATGGCCATTGATTATTGGACACTTGCGATTTTAGACATTTTACTAAGCATCTCGAAAAATACATGAGGAATCATCTCGAAACTCTTAGTGTATAAATATAATAGTATACGTCATACATCTCCGTGAAGATTTTTTACCGAAACTCCATAAGGGACCGTCAACAAATTAAAAAAGAATTAATATCTTTTGAATAAGCCTGTCAAAACTAATGTAGCAAAAGCGCTCAAACTCTAGATTATGATTGAATGCGTTATTGTAATACAATGTGTTCATTTTTATGCAAATAGCACGCACACTCGCAGAGTAGTTAAGGTTTTTATAAAAATGGTCCCAAATTTTTCCAAGTTTTTCCCTTATAATTTTCAGAGTTCTTAATATAAAATAATATTTTTTTCAGAAAATATGACAAACAACAGTGCACACAGTATCCTGTAATCAGAATTAAAAAATAATAAAAATTGTATGAAAAATGAGTAGGTTTACTAAATAATTTTTTACTGCGCATGCGTCAAAGCTATCAAAATTTCATTCGCATATTATGTAAGCTAAATGTATAGAGCAATTTTTGTAAAAGTCTCAAAATCATAGCTTGAAAATTCTGAAAGTAATCGTCTATAAAAAAGGACAAAATCCGTTGTTTCCAAAATGAAGCAAAAAAATGAGGGATTTTATCGAAATGTAGTAGTACATCCCGTATTGTGTATTCTATATTGACACTAATCAATGAATATATGGATACAACCCCACTTGTTTTTGCTTCATTTTGAGAATAACGGATTTTCAACTTATTCAATTGACGATTATTTTCAGAATTTTCAAGTTATGATTTTGTGACTTTCACAAAAGTTGCTCTATACATTTAGCTAACATAATATGCAAATGAAATTTTGACATCTTTGACGCATGCGCAGTAGAAAATTATTTAGTAAACCAACTCATTTTGTATACAATTTTCATTATTTTTTAATTCTGATTACAGGGTACTGTGTGCAATGTTGTTTGTCATATTTTCTGAAAAAAATATTATTTTATATTAAGAACTCTGAAATTTATAAGGAAAAAACTTACAGATATTCAATAACTGATATTTATAAATTTGTAGCGAAGAAATGGTGGCGCGTTCCGGTACTTAAAATTAAGTTTCAATGGTGTTGACTACATGATAGATTTAATTTATTAATATTCACATTTAACGGGACAAAGGACCTTGAAATCCTTAAAAATATTTTTTTTTATTTTTTGTAAATTTCACCTAAATATTATTCAAGGGTACATTATATGCATTATAACATGCATTTATCACAAAAAAAATACAAAAAAAAAAATTATTTTTGACAAAAAAATGGCATTTTACGCAGCGTCTTCGAAATCTTCGAAATGCGGACTGCGCATTCCATATCAATGAAAATCCCCAATATTTTTTATGAAAGTTTGTTTTATATATATAAACAAAATTGTGCATCCAATTTTGAATATTTGATTTTAAAAGTTAAAAAAAAAAAAATTGAAAATTCGAAATTTTTTCGAAATTTTTTTCAAAATTTTCAAATTTTTTCATTTTTTTTTTATTTTTTGTAAATTTTATCTTAAATATTATTCAAGGGTGCATTATATGCATTATGGCATGCATTTATCACAAAAATATTTTTAAAAAAATATTATTTTTGAGAAAAAAATGGAATTTTACGCAGCGTCTTTGAAATCTTCGAAATGCCCCCTGCGCTTTCCATATCTATGAAAATCCCCAATATTTTTTTTGAAAGTATGTTTTATATATATAAACAAAATAAAGCATCGATTTTTACATATTTGAATTTTAAGAAGTAAAAAAAAAAAAAAAAATTGAAAAATTTGAAAAAATTTTCGAAAAAAATTCAAAATTTCATTTTTTTTTTAACTTTTAAATTCAAATATTCAAAATTCGATGCACAATTTTGTTTATATATAAAAAACAAACTTTCATAAAAAATATTGGGGATTTTCATTAATATGGAATGCGCAGTCCGCATTTCGAAGATTTCGAAGAAAAAATGCCATTTTTTTGTCAAAAATAATTTTTTTTTTGCATTTTTTTGTGATAAATGCATGTTATAATGCATATAATGTACCCTTGAATAATATTTAGGTAAAATTTACTAAAAATAAAAAAGAATATTTTTAAGGATTTCAAGGTCCCTTGTCCCCTTAAACAGTTCAAGTAATAGACATCAACAATCTTTATTATTAATAAGAACTAACATTTCCTTTGGAAATAGGTGAAATGAAATTACTTGAACTAATAACTATCAGCCTCCCCCGCTCACGTTTATTAAACTAAATTAGATACGAGGGTTTTTTTTTTTCAGTAAGGACCATTTGAAAATAAAAACCAAACGCAACGAAATATTTATCCTCAAAATTTAAACTAAATTAAACACGAGAGGTGTTTTTTAAGTAATCGCCATTTGAAAATAATAACCAAACCCAAGAAAATATTTTAACCCCCCCCCCTCCCTATTAAACTAAATTAAACACAATGGGTGTTTTTCTAATAAAGGTAGTTTGAAAATAAAAACCAAACGAAAGAAAAATTTTCAAAAACAATAATTATGTTCATTCTAGAAACGGAAATAAAAATAAAAATTACAATAGTAATCCTTGTTCTGGAATATAAAATTGAAATAATGCATGTGTCAAAATCTTGGAACATTTCATCCAAAGCAAGTAGTATTATGAAAAATCTATTTGAAAAGAATATTGTATGGCAAAATAGTATGATTAAAGCACAAATACTTTCAGAAGCATCTGATGTTTATTTTCGTCTTCATTTCTCATCTAGAAATTTCTTATTTACCGATACGTTTATTTCATCATTAAAGATCTTCAATACTACCAGTATGCCGAAAGAGGTACAATAAATATCCCAAGGCAAATGCTAAATGAAATATGTGCTTTTTCCGTAACGTGAATAAACATCAATAGACAATAATTATCTCTTGCATCTTTGACAATGATAACGTGTGAGTTATTATTATTTTTAGATACTTTAATTTGTAAGTATTGTAATAAAAATATACATTGACAAAAAAAAAAGCCTTGCCCTTATATTAACAGTTCACCCTATTCAAGATATGTGAATATCTGTATCTATATTTCAAGAGTAAAATTTTCTGAGTTATCATCTTATGTATTAACATGTCAGGCTGCATTTAATAAATAATTTCATTTCACTGTTTCAAGAGTTATATATTTTTGCAGATACATAATTTAAAATGATATTTTGAATGATTTCTGTTCTATGATCCGGCTGATTAATGCATGCGTGAAGTAGATATGCAGTGCAACTAACATCCGTTAAATGGTGCTGAGCAAAAAATTTCCCTTGCGAAAAACAAATTTTTCTTTCAAATTAAGAAACTGAATATTTGTAAATTTTTGTTGTTTAAATAAAATAATGCTTATCTTAAAAACATGAAAATCATTATCCAAGGCAATATTCAGCTGGATCACATGGGGTATGGCGTCAGCAACGGCCATAATCGCCATGAAGCGGCAAGGATCGGCGGAGTTGTTGGCATAGCTTACTGTTGATGTGTTGACTGGTTGGTTCTACACTCCTCTCTTTAGATTACGAAAGAAGAATTAGTTATGTTACTAGAATTTCATAAGTAGAGTTTTCCGAAACGATTTTTTTACTAAAGATTCATTAGTAACTCTAATGATATCTGTAATGATACTTAATATATTTTAGTGAAATCCCATATTTCTTTACAGTGTACGAGAAATGTGTGATAATGCAAAAAAATGAATATAATGACGAAGTAGCAGAGAATAAAGTTAAGGCTGATGAAGTTACCCGTGCCAACTTTGTCTGATGCAATTACGGCATTTGAAACTGTATGAGCTTTTATATACGCGTATGAAATCACAAAAAATAACTAGAAAAAGGTTTTATATATTGAAAAAATTATTTTTCTTCATAAAAAAATGAACAAAAACCAAACAAAATTATTGATTTTTTTTTTAAATATCAATTTACTATTAATTTTTTTTTACAGCTTAGAAAGGAAAATGTTAGAATTTATTAGTTTAAGGTATACATTGCATTCATTAGTAAACATAAACATTGTGTTTTTCGTATTTTGAATCTAATCCGCATTCATCGTTTTCCCGCATTCATCGTTTTTTTTCCCGCACTCCTTGAAAAACGATGGATCGAGGTTCTACTGTATAATGTATTTACTGATGGTAAAATGTGGAAATATCAGAACCCGATTTTGTGAAAATTTGGAAATCTCAGAAAACGATTTATTTTAAACTTTAAGATGATTTATAACACGTGATAAATTTTTTAAAAAAAGAATGGGATGTCACAACTCGAAAAGCAGAGGAAGAGGAGCAAAATTAGGAAATACAACAAGGTTGTCTATTTGAAACTTTAAGGTTGTTATAGCACATAATATAAATTTTAAAAATTTGGGGGTGTCAAAAAATGGGAGAGGGGAAGAGCATGTTTTTAACAATAACAATTTAAAAATTGAATGCATAGAAAATAAAGGATTGCGAAACATTTGCGTCTGGGTTTGGCTAGAAAATAAGGATTGTATGGGTTACGTGGGGACTAGTAGGCGATTACGTGGAAGAATAAGGAACATTGCCAGAAGGGGTCGGTATACACTTAATCTACTGAAAAATAGTTAAATACAGATCTTCAATGATTTTATACTTATTATATCTTCAACATCTATTTTGAACTCAATAATCTAAGGCTAGACGAATTTGACAGCAATTATGGATATTTGTTTAGTTTTAAGAATTTTTTTCTAACTTGATCTTTGTTAGCTATATTTCATTTAATTTATAATTCTTGAGAGAAACTTACCAGTGAAGCTGCTATTAATAAAATAAAACATGATTGTCGTTACTTCTCACAAAGAAACTCATGCCTGATAGAAATAATTTGTAATTAATTAATAGTGAATCATAATTGTGAGTTTACATTTTCTACGAAGTAAAAAATAGATTTACCTTCTAAATAATTTTTTATATTCTCTAGTGCGTTTTTCTATTTTTGGAATTAAATTATTTTTTGTGAAGTAATGTGTCAACTAGTTGTATGCTCGTAAAAAATATTTATAAAAAAATGCGCATTTATAAATATTTTTTGCTAGAAAAACATCAAACTAACCCTTTTTATATAACATATTATGTCTGGCAATACATATATCATTTGTTTTACAAAATATGTGTCTTTTAAAATGCTTAATCATTAAAAAAATGTTTCTCGATACATATTAACTAAAAACTTTCGAAAAAGAATCATTCTTAACTATCTTATATATGATCCTAAGATGCAAAGTTTCCCATACTTTTTTTTGGAAGAGCTCATATTTGTTTATTTTTTAAAAGATTTTTTAAACTCTTTATATTCAGTTATGTGAAAAAGTACAGATGTTGCTTAAAGTCTTAAGGATTTTTCAAAGAATTTTTTTCTGCAATAGAAACACTACCTTAGTCACCATAGTTCTGTGAACAACGTAATTATTTAAGATATTTATATTTTATAGATTACAATTACTTTCAACCTTTACTCTTATTTTACTATTTTAAATTTGTTTTATAAACCTTTAAAAGAAAATCTTCTAGCTATTTAAAAACTTTAAAATAAAAAACGCACTTGCGTTACAAAAGATATTTTAAAATTCTTTGAAATCAGAAATAAGTAATTAACAAAGAATATTCTTATTTCTATATATTTTTATGTATTTTTAATTTTTTACTCTATATTATTAATATCATTTATCCGTTTATCTATTTTATTTATTATTGTATGGTGCCTTTAACAGGTTTTTGGTTTTTTAGGACCCGGCTTCCCCCCCAATCCCTCGTCTTTCTGACATTAGACTTTGTCTGTGACTTGAATTGCTCTACGTTTCATTTCGTTAATAGAGGCATAAAATTGATCCCTCCTGGCACTCTGCCAATTATTTTTTCCAAGTCAAATGTTCTTATTTCTAAAAAATAATTAAACTATAATGCGAGCAAATATTGTGTATGTGTGTAAATTTTATCTTAAAAACGGCTGCAACGATTTTGGCAAATTTTGTAGTTTTTCATTTTTGGGCACGCGAAAACTATTTGGCTAGGTCTCATGTTCGAGAAATTTCGATTAGTGGGTCATTTATGGGTCATATTATGGGTCCAATAAATTTTAGCTGAAAAACGGCTCTAACGATTTAGACTAAATTTTGTGTTCTATCGTTTTGAATTACGAACGGGTTTGGTCACATGTTACAGAATTACGATTAATTGGTCTTTTTTATCATTATGCATCACGCTAATTTTGTCTGGAAAATCGGTCAAACGATAAAATAAGTAAAATAATATTAATTAAAAAAATGTGAAAATTTTAAATTAGAGCGAGATATTTGAAAATGACACCCCCATAGATTTAACTTTATCATCGGGGTCTTTTTCAGTGACTAGTTTCGGCCTCTGAAAAACTCAAACAATTTCACCATTTTATTTTCCATGTGCCCTTAACATTTCCGTTATTGTCATCACAAGATTTGGCACATAAGAATTGTTTGTAAAAGGAAGAGGCGAGATCACACAGTCTAGTGGTTACTGTGTTTGTTATAAAATGAATTGCTTGAAATTTTGTATTGCTATTAGGTAGCTTTCATTACAAAAAGTAAAAAAAAAAAAAAAGCTAACTTATTAAAAGCTAACCAGCCGTCCGGAGGAAAGCACTTCCAGAATATTTTGGTATATTTTCACCGATCGTGACTTTCAGACCCCAAAACAACCCTCCGTTCAAATGTATGACATATATATATATAATGACATATATATATATAAATATATATATATAAATATATATATATATGACTTTTGTCATGCTATAACTATAATGTATTTATGAACCGATTTGAATGAAACTTAGTATGTACATAGTACATACAAATATCTCGACCGAGTTCATTGGCCAGCATCATCCGTCATCTTGTTTGAAAATGGCCACCATTTAAAATATTTTTAAAAATAAAAAATTTTAAATTAAATGCGAAAAAAATTAAAAGTTGAAAAATATTTTTATTTTATGTATTAGATCTTAAAAGACCGATTCCAGAACGCTTTTTATTTTGTCTATATCTTAAAAGATGATTGAGTTATAGCACTTTGAATTTTTCTTATGGCTGACATTTTGAAACGATCTGATTTTTGTCACGTGATAACACGCGTATTTATAAAACGGTTTGGATGTAACTTGGTGTGTACATAGTACATAATGAAGCCTAGACCGAGTTCGTTAGCCAGTTACATCCGCCATCTTGTTTCAAAATGGCGGCCATTTAAAATTGTTTTACAAATTTAAAATTTAAAATTAGGTACAAAAAAGTGAGAAATTGAAAATGATTTTTTTTACGCATTTGACCTTGATACAAAGATTCCAAAGCATTTTTTGTTTCGTCTGTATCTTAAAAAATGGCTGAGTTATAGCACTTTTATTTTCTAATGTTACTCACATTTTGAAATGATTTGGTCTTCGTCAAGTGATAACACGCGTATTTACAGGGTGGTCATAAAAAAACTTTGGCGACATACGGAGCTCTAGCAGCCAGTCCGCTCAAACCGATCGAAATGAAATTTCAGATATAGCTATTCAGAGGTATGAGCTCGAGATTCTGTGAACGACAACAAAATGGCGCTCACAGTTACGGTTCTAGTTACAGAAACTCGAAAATTTCCGTAGGCAACACCCATTTTTTTCATCGCAAAATGCTCAGCGCATGCGAAAACCCTAAAGAGCGTTGGAACCATACGTGTATCGCAAGAAACGGACATGTTATGCACGCACAAAAAACTGTTCTGGGAATCTTCCCCTCCATAGAAAAAACTCGATTGGGGCGGAAGGAGGAAATTTGCATATGACGCAGAGTCAGTATAAGAATCTCTGATTACAATACAGATCGGAGAAACTAAAACTTTTATTTTGATTACACATTTTCCACATGGGTGCCATGCCTGTGATGGCACCCATGTGGAAAATGTTTAATCAAAATAAAAGTTTTAGTTTCTCCGATCTGTATTGTAATCAGAGATTAGTGTACTGATTCTGCGTCATATGCAAATTTCCACCTGGCGCCCCAATCGAGTTTTTTCTATGGGGGGGGGGAGGATACCCAGAACAGTTTTTTGTGAGTGCATAACATGTTCGTTTCTTGCGATAGACTTACGGTTCCAACACTCTTTAGGGTTTTCGCATGCGCTGAGCATTTTGAAATACAAAAAAATGGGTGTTGTCATAGGAAATTTTCGAGTTTCTGTAACTATAACCGTAACCGTGAGCGCCATTTTGTTGCCGTTCATAGAATATCTCGAGCTCATATCTCTGAATAGCTATATCTGAAATTTCACCTCGATCGGTTGTGCGGACTGGCCGCTAGAGCTCCATATATCGGCAAAGTTTTTTATGACCATCCTGTATATACCGATTTGGATGAAACTTGGTGCTTAGATAGTACATACCGACGCCTGGACCGAGTTTGTTGGCCAGTTCCAACCGCCGTCTTGTTTCAAAATGGCGGAATATTAAAAAAAATTTTAATTTAAAATTTAAAATTAGGAGAAAAATAATAAGAAATTGAAAAAGATTTTTCTTCTGTATTTTGACCTTGATACAAAGATTCCAGAGCATTTTTTTGTTTCATCTATATCTTGAAAAATGGCTGAGTTTTATCACTTTCAATTTCCAGTGTGATTGACATTTTGAAAGGTCTGAAATTTGTCACGCGATAATACGCATATTTATAAACTGATTTCGATATAAATTCGTGTGTACATGGTACATACCAATGTCTTGACCGAGTTCACTACCAACTTTATCCGCCATCTTGTTTCAAAATGGCGGCCATTTAAGTTTGTCAAAAATCTTTTAAATGTATAATGATGTACGAACAAAAAAATAGAAATTGAAAATAGGTTCTTTCTAAATTATTTATCTTAATAATGAATTCCGGAGTATTTTTTGCTTTGTCTTTACCTTGAAAAACGCCTGGGATATAGCAGTTTGAATTTCTAATGTGGGTGACATTTTTTTAAAAATCAATTTGTCCGCGACAGCACTCGTATATATTAAATCGATTTCGATGTGAGTGTGCATGCTCACATGAATTAAGATTTCGACCAAACTCATTGGTTTATTTTATTCATCATGTTGCTTTAAAATGGATATCGTGAAATTTGGCGACTCTATAAATCGCTTAAGAAAAACCAGGTTGAATAAAAGATGACTAATTTTTAAAAATTCCTATTAATATTCAGTAGTGATAAAAAACTAGTATTCAATCTTATATAATCGTGTTCACTATTTTGAGCTTCGTATATTTGTATAATATAACTTAATTTAAAATAAATAAATAAGTATATGAAAGCTACCTATTCCTCCCGGCACTGCTGGAAGGACTTTTTTAAAAATTACTTTCACTTTTGGTACCGGTTTTGAAACTGAAAGGACTTTTTAAAAAATCTGCAACCCAAATCCAAAAAGTAAAAAACAATCATACTAAAGATTGAGCTCAGATATCATATGCAAAATAAATCGTTTGAAAATTGTCAAATTTAAACGAGTAATTCGAAATTAACTTGTTCATTGGTTTATCATTTTGGATAGGTAGTTTGCAAGTGGGTGAAATCTCTCTTTAACCTAAAAGCATACTAAAATATCAGCATGCAATATCTGTTGGCAAAAAATCCCGTACAATGTTTCATCGGTAATCTTTGAACTCAACATATTATTTGAAAGAATTCGGAAATTGCATGTCAAGTGTAGCAAATGAAATACGTTCATACTATAACAAAGTTTTTAAAAATTCAGATCTTGATACAATAGTATATATTGATTCGGATGAAGTATAGTAACCGAAATATTTTGTGTGTCCTTGTAAATACCATTTGCTTTCTGATATGCAGAGAGTAACATCAATAAAATGCACTTGAAACTATATTTTCATATTGCTTGTTATGTAACGGAATGATTTTATCCGTTCCGGTAATTAATCATTACATCCAATTTTCATAAAATTTAAAATGACTAGACAAAATTGTGCAACAATTAGTAATCTGAAATTTCAAACGATTGGATTGGGTAAATTTTGCTGTGTTGTATGTGGACGGATGGACGGACTGAACGACGACTGTAGGTTCTACACATAATTACACGAACGTACCTAAAAAGAGGATGGTGACAACAGAAATAATACATAATACCTAATCTGATGCGCGATTAAAATTTGTCAGTGATGGAAATATTTCATTCTTGATTTTTTTGTGTGAGTTTAAATTTATGTAAAAATGCCAATTATACAGATTTTTGTTAAACATGCTGAATTAAGCAACTGATCGTTCATAATTTAGTCTTCGATTTTGCTTGTAAATTATTAGGAAGAGCGAAGCGAATCCTCTACCACGCTACACAAATTACATTATGTCGTATACTTTACAAAAATCTATTTAGTATTAGACTTGAAATTAAATATAAGACTTAATTATAATCTGTAAAATTTGGACAGTTATTTTTTTTTAACAGAATAACTAGGAATATTTTAATTAATTGATTTTACATGTTTTTCTATTACGGATGCATTTTTGCGAATAAAAAATGAATCGCGCATATTTTCAGAAGAAAAAAATAAATCAAGGAGTTTGTAATAATAGGTAGAATCACGATTAATTAATTAAAATTTACTTTCATTATTCAACCAAAATATTTAAAAAAGCTTTTGAAAATAAAATTGAAGTATTTCCCCATGAAAAATAAATATAAAATTGTTTTACGAATTTAAGAAAAATTTAATATTATGTCATCACTTTTCTATACGAGATTTCTTTGAAAAAGGGAAATGAAATAAATAGCTTAGCGGATTTTTATTCGGAAAAAAACAAACAAATATTTCATCCTATTGGAAATATAATGAACGAAAGTCAGATGAATATGACGACTTTTTATATTTTAGACTATTGAAAATAACTACTTAATATGTACTTCAAACCATAAAAGAACATTAAACTTTTTTGCATTAAATATTTATGATATTTGAGAGGAAATTGTACATTTTAATAGAATATTTTTAAAGATTGATTGGAAATGACGCATATTTTAGTGGCCATTCCTTTTTAACATATACTAGTTTCACGTTTTCTTTTATGAATTTTTTAAAATATCCTTTATGAAAATTATAGCATATTTTTAATCAATTAAAATTTGTGAAAATTCAATTATAAAGGCATTTTTTAGTGTTCAGAAATCCAATACATAATTTATTCTTAATGTGAAGTCATTTGCGCAAATGATTACTTACGCATTTTAAAAGAATTATACTATGATTTTTTTCTTTGTAAAGTGGCAACAAAAGAATTGTAAACAAATGAAATTAATTGTTAAATTCGATATATAAAGCGTTATTCAAATTTGAAGATTGAAAATTAAACCAACTGAAACATATTTATTATGAAAAAATAATTAGTGTTAGTATTATTTAAAAATAATATAAGTTTGCCATTTAAAAACCATTTATGGAATTTGGCGGAATTTGCATTTCTAAAATTAAAATGCGCCAAATATAAAATAACGTTTTTCCGTAGTAAAGATGCAAAAATAACATAAAAACTATCGTTAATTTCAAATATTTATTTATGCTATGGATTAATGCTTCGCTGATCAAAAAATAGCATGGCTTTTGCTAGTTGATACTATTATTCAATAAAATGTTCACACTACTTAAATTTTTCTAATAGTATAAAAACGAAGGACTGAAACATTTACATAATGCATTTTAAAAATTACAAACAAAGTACGTGAGAAGATATTTTTCATTTTATTTAGTTTGACTTTTCCAGGAAAGAAAAAAAACTTATTTATTTAAGTGTAACCCTGTGTGCATCTTTCACTAATGGAATACATTTCCTAAATATCAACAATATTTTAAAAAATAATTAATGGTACAAATAGTATGACAAAATACACTCAATGAAGTTATATAAATATTTTCGTAATTGGTTTATTTTTCGTTAGTATTTCTAATTAGTGTTATTTTAAAAAAAAAATTTAACATTTGTATTTGTTTTATCTTTTGGGAAAATTATGCTCTTTAGAAATATCTAAAAAAAATAACTAAGATAAATATTGCATTTTTTATTCAGAAGGATTTTATACAACACTCGTCTTAGAAATATAGCTTTTTTTTCATTATCTTAATTAGGCCTGAAGGTTTCAGTTAACAATGTGATATTTATCTAAATGCTTCATTATTATGCCATTATGTGAATAACTTCTTATGATTTCTTTGAACTGAAATTGTGTCACTAATTAAATAGAATAATAAAAAACGAAGTTAAATCATTTTTAGAAGTAAACTGTGAGCTTATTTACATCATACTCATTTTAACTTTCCACTTGAGCCTTATTCTATATTAAAAAAATCTGCTCAGATTTCAAAAAGAAATAGTTAATAATTATCTAATACTAAATATAGAATGCAAATGAAAATTTTGTTCTAGCTATTTAAAAAACTACTGTTTTTTGTCAAATGGATTTTGGGAGAACTCGCACTGTTATTTCGATCCTTTTTTAGAGCTGTTTTTAGCAAATAATGTATAGTTCTATGTTGTTACTTTCTTTTATCTTTACAAGAAGAAAATATTGGATACGTGAAAATTTTCGAAATCTGGTTTTCAATTGATTTACACGTTTTAGTCGTCAGATAAAGCGTATTCAAATAAGCGTGTTTTTACAAAATGTCTTTCTGCGAGTCTGTCCGTCCGTCTG
This sequence comes from Maratus speculifer, assembly GCA_964019185.1. Classification (NCBI taxonomy): domain Eukaryota; kingdom Metazoa; phylum Arthropoda; class Arachnida; order Araneae; family Salticidae; genus Maratus; species Maratus speculifer. Next base: position 77,382,024 of record OZ025294.1, read on the forward strand.
TCTATCTGTCCGTGATTGTGTGACATAGATTCTGCGAGAGCTCTACGTCAAGAACTAATGCACGATATTTTACAAAACATTAAATTCAGATAGACTTTAATATAAAATGGATCTGATTAGTTTTTTGTATATCGCTCAACAGATAGCGCTGCTATGCTTCATTATTCACAATTTCCTCAACAGCCATACATCTATAATTAATATATGGAATTTTATAAAACTTTAGATTCCGTTCCGTGATATATTATGGTTTTGATTACATTTTGGTGTAAATCGCACAACTGGTATCGCTGTTATGCGATATTATTCAAGATTGTCGCAATAAATCAGGAACTGACGCTACTATGTTTAATTATTCTGAAAGTATTAACGTATTAACGTGTAGGAGGTAGCAGAAAATTTAAGGATTGACACAACCAACTAATTTAGTTATACAGTTATAGAAGGAAATTTACAATCCGAAAAATATGGCCTTTAAAAAAATTCTGCTGGACGGAATATGATGAAATTTGGATTATTAGGTAATTTTTCATGGAAGATTTTATTAGATCTCTGACCACTGAGCAAAAGGGTGAAATTGTAATGTTGGTTTCTCTGTAATTTTCTTTAAATGATTGAAAAAGAATGTTTTATGATATAATATGTAATATGTATATATAAATATGCATATAATATAGCATACATATTTTTATTACGTATATGCTTATAAGCAGTGTGAATATCGATGTTAATTTAATTTCTGAAATAACTTATCCTATTCTATGTTTGGTTATAAAATTATGGGGTAATGCTCTTTAATCAAACGGACCTGCTTATGAAAGATGAGCCGTTTTAAACGAATCTGTTTTCTAAATTTCAATAAAACATACACTGTTAGTGATATAAATTTTCTGAAAAGTTTTTAGTATACAATATAACATTTAATGTTGCTTAGATTCAAAATTATGGTGAAAGTTCTATTATCAGATAAACCCGATAATTAAAAAATTGTCATTAAAAAAGTTCTGGTGGGCGACTTTTAATTAAACTCGCATTACGAATTAGATATTTTTAAAGGATAGTTTGAGTATATTATATGCCGTTTCTCATTAAATAATATTGTGGAACACAGCAAAATATCAACTAAATAACAATTTCACTTTTATTCTCAGATCCACAGATCCAAAGTAGTAATATTTCAATCCATTTTGTGTTAAATAAACATTGCTGGAGGGGGGAGGGCTTGTTGAGCTCGAATCAATTGGTAGGCCTCCCCACCTGGCTGAATCTGCTGGCTTCGATATTTGAATTTTTTGTGTTTGCAGGCGCAGAATTCTAAAATCAATGTAGCGGAAAACTGTATTTCTTTATTTACTAGTTTCTACCCTCGACATCGTTCACGAAATATTTAAAATGAAGAAATCTGTAAAAAAAATCTAACAGTTAAAAAATATATATATAAGTAATCTTTTATCATATTTTATAGTAGAAACACTTCTGAGGATCAGTTTTCTTATTTTTGTTATTATATGTATATAGGGTCATTTCAATTTCTTTATTTAGCTTAAATTTTCATCTGCGGGTTCTAAGATTAAATAAGAAATACATTTACATTCCGTTGTTCTATTTTATTATTTATATTTATTCCGTGCATGGATATTGATTTAATTTATGCTTTCGTGACAATGAATATTATTTAAAGATATATATATTAGTAAATATTTGAATAGGAAAATGGTTATTAGCATTCACTTCAGAGTGTATTTGAACTGATTAGAATAATAGAAAAATTAACTCACAACATTATATTTCTATTCTAAAAATCACATCTTAAAAAAGAAAATGGAATTAAAAAAGTCAAATGTGATGAAGAATCAAAATTCAAAAATAAGTAATAAAAGTACGATAAATACCTTTAAATTTCAAATATTATACTTTTTACATATTTATTTTCATCTATCTTAAAAAAAAAGGCATTAGATTCACGAAAAATTTTAGAATTCTATTTTTCGACGAATTTACACATTTTAGTTCGAGATAACGCAAAAACATGTCTGCCTGTGAATCTGTCTGCCACTCTGTCACTCTGTGAGTCTGTCCGTGACAAAACATTTGGGGACCTTCTATCTCAAGAATTAATGCAGGGAACTTCACAAAACATTTGATTTAGTTAGACTTTATATAAACTGGAGCTAATTAGTTTTTGGTGTATATCACCCAACAGGAGGCGCTGCTTTGCCTCCCTTTTCAATACTTCCACAGAAGCTATATCTTAAGGCCCCTGTCCTCGCTGGAGGAAACGCTAGCGAGCTAATGCATTTTTGAATATTTTTTTTTTTTTGCATTGGATAGCTCAGGTGCATGCCGACAGCGCACCTTTTTTACTTTTTCGATTTAGGTTGCAGATATTTTTTTAAAAAGCACTTTCAGTTTCGAAACCGGTTTTGAAAGTGAAACTAACTTTGTAAAAAATATCTGCAACCAAAATCGAAAAAGTAAAAAAGGTGCGCTGTCGGCATGCACCTCAGCTATCCAATGCAAAAAAAAAAAAAAAAAAAAAAAAAGGTCAAAATGCAAAAGAGTTATTAGAAAAATGCTTCCCCATAGGAATAGCATTAGCTCGCTAGCGTTTCTTTGAGCGAGGACAGGGGCCTTAAGCACTAATGGGGGGATTTTCATAAAATTTCAGATTCCGTTAGTTCTTGATATATTGTGGCACTGATTACTTTTTGGTGTGAATCGCCCAACATGTAGCGTTGCTATGTGGCGTTAGTCATGATTATCGCAAAGCTTTCTCTCAGGAACTAACGCACAGATTTTCATGAAACTTCAGATTTGTTTAGTCCCTGATATAATTTTTTATTTTAGTTTTTAGAGTAAATTTCTCAACAGGCGACGCTTCTATCCAGAATTCTTTTTTACATTTTCTGTAATTATTCTATCTCAAAAACTAGCTCACGAATTTTTATCAAATGTTAGGTTCCGTTTGAACTTGACATAAGTTGTTGCAGATTGGATTTTGATGTAATTACCTAACCAGTGATGCTGCTACGTTTCATTTTTCACAAATATTAACGTGTATGAGATAAAAGGATGCCATGGGATTGCTACATCCGACAAGCACTTTCTCCAAATGTAATATATGATCCTCCCACGTTTCCCAAAATATGGCCATATCATCAAGATAAGGTAAACAAAATTCTTCCAACCCTCTTAACATTTTATACCTAACTTTCGAAAATCTAAAGGACGCATTTAACATTACAAACGGCATGACCAGAGGTAAATAGGAACCAAAACTAGTTACAAAAGCGGCCAGACATTGAGCTTTAGCTGTTAACGGAATTTGCCAATACCCTTTTGTAAGGTCTAACACCGTAATGTATTTTGCACTGGCAACTTTCTCTACTCTGTCCTCTATGTTCGGTAAAGGAAAGAACTCTGCCCTGGTGATCGCATTCAATTTCCTATAATCTATACAGGGTAGAGGGTCTTTCCCAGGTGCCTGTACTAAAATCATAGGGGAGGTAAAATCAGATTCCCCTTCAACAATGATATTCAGTTGCAACATTCTTTTAATTTCTTTCCTCAAAATTTCCGTTTGTCTATGCGAAGATCTGTAAGGTTTCATTTTGACATGTTTATACTCTACAAATTCGATATCGTGCTCCATTAAATCAGTGCGTCCCGGATCATTTGAAAATAAAGAACTAAATTTATCTAATAATTAACTCAACTGCTCTATTTGCGCAGAGGTGCCTTTAGAGTTCAAATTACTATCTTTTATAACATTTTCAAAGTTATAAATGATTTTTTTTGTTTTACAGTGTATGCTAACGTTACATAGTATGTGTTTTATAGTTTTTGAGTAACATTAACCGGTTTATAATTTATGTATTTTATGTTTAATATGTCTATTACATAAACCGATAATGTCTCAATCCTTCGGTTAGTCATGCTTACGTAATGATATTAAAACGAAAATTTAATTTTGCATACTGTAAAGAAAATTTTAAAGTTACTATTTTTTTTCCAGGAATTTTTAAATTGCCAGTACTTTTTATATAACGGTACCTACAAAAAAATCATGTAACTGCACTGTAAAATAAACCTGTAAAGGTACTAAACTTTTTTTAGGAAACTGGGATTCCTAGAACTTTTTATGTAACGGTAACAGCAAACATTCATGTAACAGATACAGATTTGCACTAAAAAACAAAAAATCTGTAAGATTACTAACATTTTTTAGGAAGTTTGGGATGTCAAGAATTTTTTATGTAACAGCAACCCAAGTAACAGATAAAATTCTAGTAAGATAACTGTAATTTTTATAGATTCACTTGTAAAGTTACAGATTTTTGTTGCTTTACAAAAATAAGTTTTGTACATTTACATATTTTCTTGTACTTGTACAGATAAAATGTTACTAAACATATAGATTTCGGAAACTTTACATCTGTAGAACTGCAGATTTTTTCTTTGCAGTGTGATAGACGTTTGATGTGTAAATTAGAAAATTTGTAAGATTACTGAGTTTTTCTAGAAAAGTGGGATTCCTAGAACATTTTATATAACTGCAACTCGCGCTGCAGAATAAATTTTAGTAATATTGCTGTAACATTAGAAGATTCTTTTGTAAAACTTCAGATTTCTGTAGTTTTTTATAGTTTTGTAGATTTAAATCTTTTTTTTACATAGTGTACGGATAAAATTTTAGTAAGCATACAGAATTATATAATTTGGCATCTACATAATTATATATATATATATATATATATATATATATATATATATATATATATATATATATATATATATATATTATTATTATTATTATTGAAGTACATAGTTAGAAAGTGTAACATTTGAATGTATGTGTATATATTCTTATAGGAAAACATGTGTGACAGTTGTTGCAAAACTTCGAGGAAAATAAAGTTTTAAAATAAATCAAGAGGTCAATGTGTCTCTAAATAAATACACTGTAAAAAAAAATCTGTAATCCTACAGATGAAAAGTTGCCGAAATCTGTATGCTTATTAACACTTCACCTTTGCACCATACAAGAAAAGATGCAAATCCACAGAATTAATTTTTGTAAAGCTACAGAAATCTGTAACTTTACAAACAATTCTACTAAAATTACAGTAACCTTTCTAAAATTTTATCTGTAACATGGGTTGTAGTTACATGAGAACTTCTTGAAAACCCAGTTTCCTAAAAAAATTTCGTAACCTTACAGAATTTTTGATTTTTAGTACAAATTTGTATCTATTACATGCACTTTTGATGTTGCCGTTACATAAAAAGTTCTAGGAATCCCAGTTTCCTAGAAATCTTTTAGTAACTTTGCAGAATTTTTTACAGTGTATTTATTATTTTTTGCATTGAAAGATGGTTATTAAACTACTTTTAGCTTACGTTCACTGATATTGGAGATTATTTTACGACTTATGACTAATACCTACTTTTTCAATAAGATATCAATTTTCATAATTTTTACACATGAATGTTACCCATAATTTGTATGAAAAACATTTGTGAAAGAAATGTAGAGTAATTAAGTTTAAAAAAAATCGAGAAAGAAAAATAGATTAATATACGGCGCTAAAAAGAATGTTAAGTAATTTAATGTTTTATAAAAATATCATGAGGGGAATATAAATATGAACCATAAAAAATTATATATTTTCGTATCTTTAGTGAAATTTATTTTTAGCATAGAAAAAATACATAGAAGTAAAAGTTAAAATATTTTTTTATTTATTGATTTTAGAAGAATAATTATTATGCGAGTAATTTTAAGTAAATCTAAAAAAAAGCTTTCTTTAGTGGGATTATTTGAAGGTTATTCTGAATCAACAATAATCAAAAGAATATTTTTAAATTAAGTCATTGAAATACTTTGCAACAGTTCATTAAAAGATTGTGAAAAGAGTACAAGGCGTTACCAAAAATTAGAAAACCATAACTACTCTTTTCACTTTCTCATAAAAAGAATTTTATTTATATTTATACATAATTATGTTCAAAGAATTTATAATAAGCATGAAATCTAACATCTCATAAATGTTTTTTTGTTACTAAAATAGGCATAAATGCAATGAAAGCTGTTTTCGTAAAAATAGCTTTTTAAAGAGAATAAATTAGCATTCCATTTTAGCTGAGTGCCTACTTTCTAAACGTTAAAGATGAAATTTTTTATCGAAGTAAACTTTAAAGGGTTTGGATTTAAAATTAGGCATTACTTCTTTCATAAATATAAATATTCTTAAAGGGCCTCGGGACTCTTAAAATCGGAAAATTTTTAAAAACGAGACCATTTTCAACATTTAATATCTTAAAATTTTTATGATATTAAAACACAGTTTTTATTGAGATGAAAGATATAAGTATGCTCTTTCATTTTATGATTTTTAAAAAATTGCAAGACGCAGAATTAGCATTTACAAGGCGATCTAAACTGCCAAGTATTTGACGAGTAGAAAATTGGTATAATAATTTATGCGTACGATTACAAAATAAATATGGCAAAAAAAAAAAAAAAAAAAAAAAAAAAAAAAAAAAAAATAGAAATTTTGGTGAAGATTTATACATCAGATTGTAATAGATACCTTGAACCTAAATACATTTATATTTAAGGCATTTTTCTATTTTGAATACAAAGCTGTACTTAAGTAATACAATTTTTTGAAAATTTTAACAGGATAATCACCTAAGAAATAAACTTTTTTGAAAATTAAAATGGAAATTTTAGGTTCCGCTTTTTCAGGTTAGCATGAAAGATATATTTTGAAAATTTTATGTGAAAATACTTACAGGATTTTGTGATATCGTGCGCGCGAAGAAAAAGAAAATGTCATTTGGAGAAAAATGACTTCCAAGTTTCGGAAACGCTGCTTCAGCTATTGAGCGGGAAAATTCTAAAACCTATAACTTTTGTTCTAATGAGAATTTTGAGAAAACATTTATATTAAAATGTTTAACATATAGAAAATGAAATTTCGAAATTTTGAAAGCTTTAAAAGTCTTGAGACCGCTTAAACAGTGACGTTTGTTTTAATAAAACGTAAAATTGGACATCTTCTTGATTTACAGTGTTATAAGAAAAAGCAAAGTATATGGTAAAATGCTGAAATATAACAAAAATATACATAACTGATGGAAGTATAACAAAAAAAAATATTATTAGCATCGTCATACAGTTGCGGCCAAAATTGTGGATACTTTTAGGTAGCTTTTATTCCAAAAAGTGAAAACTTATCTTTTGCAGCCGTCCGGAGAAAAGCACTTCGGAAAATTTTGCTACATTTTCGTCGATCGTGATCCCTAGATCCCAAAACCACCCTCCGTTGAAATGTTGACTTGCATATATATATATATACTACATATATATACACTATATATAAATATATTAAAATGACAGAAGTTTTTAACTTACTGTACATTGTGTGACTGTTTAAAATGACTTCCGATGTTTCTAACATTCTACTTAAAATGCTGTATAAGAGTTTGCATTTTGCGAAACGGAACTTTTTCTATAAGTATACAAAGTTAAAAAACATAAAAAATTCAAAAGAATCAAATAGCTGCCATTTTGAAACAAGATGGTGGATGAAGCTGACCAACAAACTCCGTCGAGACATTAATATTTCTATTATGACATAAAAAATTTCATCCAAATTGCTTCATAAAATCTGAGAAAATTCAGGTATATATTATATCTATATATATATAGTATATATGTAAATCAACATTTCAACGAAGGATGGTTTTGGGATCTAGGGGTCATGATCGACTAGAATATACCAAAATTTATCGATGGTCTTTCCACGGACGGCTGCAATAGGTAGTTTCTTTTTTACTTTTTGTAATGAAATCTACTTAAAGTGTCCACAATTTTGGTCAGCACTGTAGATAAAACAAAATCATTCTAAACATACCGGGTGTCCCAAAAATGACTGATGGATTTTAAAATGCAATAACTTGAGACGGTGACATCTATTTAAAAATTTTTGCAGGAGGGCTATGTATAATGTCAGGAGTTTTTTTACCGCAATTTTTTACTTTAGTTCGAATTTTCAAACAATAGGTGGCGCTGACTGTGATTGAAGGCTAGGTGATCAGTGCTGAGTGAAGCGTCGACCTGGCCTTCAATCTCCGTCAGAGCCACCTATTGTTTGAAATTAGAACTAAAATAAAAAATTACGGTAAAAAAACTCCTGACAATTTACATAACCCTCTGCAAAAATTTTTTAAATAGCTGTTACCGTTTTCAAGTTATTGAATTTTAAAATCCATCAGTCATTTTGGGACACTCGGTATGATTAAACATGAATAGAAATCAGGAACTGTAAGTGAGGTTTCAATTGATAACTACTATTTTTTTTTTTTGTTGCCAAACTGCATTTCATAGCTGCAATTTTATATTTGATCACATTTTCCCATTTCTTTTCGCAACCATGTTAACAATAATATTGTCTCTATTTTTAAGTGTTAAAGGTAAGAGGCAAGGGGCTCTATAAACAAAAAACATTTCACTGCACAAAAAATATTTCACTACTAGCGGAAATTACCGAGGAATATTTTCCCAAACTTAACTAAACATTTCTATGCATGTGATTAATACTCTATATGGCCAAATGTGACCGACCACTTGCGATTTTAGACATTTTGTTAAATATCTAAAAAAGTACATGAGGAATTATCCTGTAATTCAAAGTGCATAAATATAATAGTAGAAGCCATATATTTCCATGAAGATTTTTTTACCGAAACTCCATAGGCGACCGTCAACAATCCGAAGAGGAACGAAATTGTTTTGGATAACCCTGTCAAAATTAATGTAGCAAAAGCGTTCAAACTGTTGATTAAGTGGATTATTGTAATTAACTGAGATTTTTTTTTTCTGTGAATAGCAAGCCTACTCGTAGAGAAATTAAGGTTTTTATAAAAACAGCTCCAAATTTTTTGATAATAATTAGTTCTTGATATAAAATGATGTTCTTTACCGAAAATAAGGAAAACAACATTGTATATAATACCCTGTAATCATAATTTAAAAATTATAAAAAGTACATGAAAACTGAGTAGGTTTACTAAATATTTTTTTACTGCGCATGCGTGAACGTTATCAAAATTTCATTTGCATATTGTGTTAGCTAAATGTATACAGAAACTTTTGTGAAAGTGGAAAACTTTTTACTGTTTTTGATTTAAAAGATGCTTATTTACAACAACTTGTAGTTAATGAAAGCATTAAAATTTTAACTATTAATACTCACGAAGGCTAATTTAACGTTTTAAGATTAACTTTTGGCGTAAAGTGTGCTTCTGGAATGTTCCAGAGAAAAATAGACAATATATTAAAAAAATATGAGAATGTTGGTGTATTTTTAGATGATGTAATCATAAGTGCTAGGAATGAATCAGAACATTCTGAATGAGTGTAAAGTGTTATGAAATGTGTTTCTGAGAATGGTATAAGATTAAATAGGGGAAAATTAAAATTTATTGTTTCAGAAGTTTGCTATGTAGGACATAAGATATCTCAGGAAGAAATTAGACCTATTCCAGAAAAAGTTAATGCTATTTTAAATTCATTTATTCGAAACAATGCGTCACAGTTGCACTCATTTTTAGGCTTAATTTCTTATTATAGAAATTTCTTAACCTCTTCAGTCCCTTAGTACCCGAAGGATTACATCAGTTTTTTCCCATTTTATTAATGATACTCAAAAATAAATGAAATTTTGATATAAGAATGTTTCGAATTCTAAGATTCGAGCTAACGAAAATAAAACAAAAATCTCGCTCTGAAGTCAAACGAGAGAAGAAATAATTCAGAAATAATTAAAAATACTGTAATAATCGCCAGTAGCGAAGAGATTAACTTATATTTCAGATGTTTCAGAAGCTTTACGCAGATTATTAGATAATAATGTAAAGTGGACATGGTCAGAAAAGCATGAAAAATCATTTCAAAAAGTTAAACAACTATTTTGTAAATCTCCTATTTTAGAATTATATGATGTTAACAAAGATATAGTTTTGAACTGTGATGCTTCTGAATATGGTATTGGTTGTGTTTTAAGTCATTGTTATCTAAAGAGAAACCCATAGCTTTTGCTTCTAGAACTTTAAATAAAACTGAAAGGTATTATGCAATTGTAGATAAAGAGCCTTTATCTGTTATGTTTGGTGTTACTAAATTGCAATAATATTTAGCTGGTAAACAGTTTAAAAGTATAACAGATCATAAACCTTTAATGAGATTGTTTGATCATGTTAAAAAGTTATTTGATATATTATCGCCTAGAATGTTGAGATGGACGCTAGTGTTAGCAGGATATGATTACATAATTGAGTATAAATATTTGCATTTGTGTATAATTACAAGTAAAAATAATTAAAATGCTGAAGTATTATGTAGATTACCTCTCCCAGAAACTGTAAATATAGTAAGTAACCCGGCTGAAATAATGCTTGTTTCAAATAATGATAATTGGCTGTTACTTCTAAAACTATTGCAAAGTGACAACTGAAAATCGTGTAACTGAACAAATTTTAAAGTGGGTATTACATGGATGGCCGCTAAAGGTTAAAGCAGAGGAATATCAACCGTATTTTCTTCGAAGGGAAGAAATTTCCGGTTGTTCGTTATGGGGGCATACTGTAATTGTGCCTGAGGAAGATAGCGAATATATATTAAAATTTCTGCTTTCCGTTACTCAGAGTTTACCTAGCATGAAAGTTAAAGCTAGAGGGGTGGTTTGGTGGCCAAATATGGATAAAGAAATTGAACAAATGGTAAATTCATGTACTAGATGCCAGATGTGCGCAAGGGAATATCACAAAATGAAACCCTTGAAATGGAAGTCTGAATTATCCTGGGGAAGTATTAACATAGATTATGCAGGTTTTTTTTTTAAGGTAACATTTTTTAATAGGAGTCGATTCTTTTACTGAATGGTTAGAAGTAGAGGTAGTGTCCAGAACTGATAGTAGAAATCCTATTAGAATATTAAGAAGAATTTTTGCGACATTTGGATTACCAGTAGAGTTCGCAAGTGATAATGGATCCGCGTTCGCAAGTGGTGAATTTGAGGAATTTCTTAAAAATAATGGAATTAAGCAAACACCTATTCCACCATATCACACAACATCGAACGGACAAGCATAAAGATACGTGCAAAGAGTGGAAAATTGTCTTAGAAAGATAGATAAAAGTGACATAACATTATCTATTTCATGACTTAGAAATCATTCCACCCCTCATTCGGTAATTGGTGTAATTCTAGCAGAATTAATGTCTGAGAGACCAGTTCGAACTGCCCTTCACTTGGTATTACCATCAAAACCTAAAACACAGCAACTTCTGCACAAATATAAACTTCATGAATTAGTTTTTGTTAATTAAAATTTCAAAGGGAAAAATTATCAAATTATTAGGGTGTAGATGGGTTTCACAAGGAAGGTCTCCATACTGGGCATACTCAGATTTTTTGAAAAAAATACAAATTAAACTTTTCATATATGTAATAAAGGATGAGTGAAAATTAGCAGCGGAATTAAAGCAGAAAACATGCAAAAAAAAAATACTTTCGAGTGTTTGGCGCGAAAAGACGAAATCGTCACGCGATTTGGCGAGCAGCATTTTCTCTCATCAAAAGCAAACGATTTTAATGCATCTGAAAATTTCTTGTCAATTAAATTTTAGAATACATGTAAATAGTATTTAATGAACTTAAATTTGAACAATGAGAGAGTTTGACACATAGATGTATTTTATATTACATATTTCTGTTGCTTTTGCTGTAGTTGTTTAATTATATCACTTTAAAAATAATTCCTTATATAAAATACTTTCATATTGAAAAGTATTTTTTCATATATTTAAGCGTATGATAAAATAAAGGCCATATGAAGAATGCAGCAGTAATCCATTTCAATATCGGAGCAGATTTTATTTCCATAGCAACAAAATTGAATTGACAGAGCTCAATTAGACTGGAGTTAATTTTGAGATTGAAAACAATTTTAATTAATTTAAATTTTATTTAAATTCATAAAATTTCGTAGTTTCTTTTCATTATAAACATATTATGACGAAATTATAGTTATAACAAACCAAAACAGACGAAACTAAAGTTGTTTAAATTGAATTTCTTTGAACAATTTCAACATAAATCACCTTAGAAAGTATTTGACATAAAAAACTTATGTTTTGAATTTTATTTTTTCGCCAACCGATGATAAATCGCCAAATAAACGAAATGTGTATTATTTTTTTGCGAATATTCTGCTGGGATTCTGCCGAAATTTTTTTATAAACATATCTATCCACATGAGAAGAACATTCTGTAATTTTTTTCAGAATTTTCTGAGTATGCCCGTATGGAGACTTTCCTTGTCAGTAAATAGATGCAACTAAAATAATGTGTAAGCGTCACGTTAGCCATTTAAGACGTAATAGAGAGGTAAGTTATGAAATATCTGACAGATTTGAAGAAAGAGACTACAATGATAAACAGATGTCAGAAAAAGTTGATAAAATGGGACTTTACAATGATCATAATAGGTATGAAAGTGTTAACCAAAGCTGCTTTTCTGGAATAAATCGAAAAATAAAAGAATAAAATAATAATGAGAATATTATGGAGCCAAATAAATTTCAATCTTCACAAGATATTGTAACAGGGCAGGTTCTGAGTAATAAAAATGACGTTACGGCAGATATATCTGTGAAGGTCAGTTACTAAAAATAATGATGAGGACTTAAAGAAAAGTGTTCCAGTTCGAAGAAGCTACACAGCAAGATTGCCTGTAGTTTGTTAACCGACTTCAAAGAGGAGGTTATGATTTCGGCCTGTATGTATTTGTTGTTCACGCATAACTTTTGCAAATATGAACCGATTTTCATAATTCTTTTTTTTGTTTGAAAGCGTATGAGGCCCATGTGGTCCCATTCAAATTTCATAAAAATCTGATAATTAGAACTTTTTTAAAAATAAAAACTTTAAATTTCAAATTCATTTTGAAGCAATCGACCAATTAGAAGTGTTCATTTTGCATGCTTTTATGTTTCACTTACATAGACACATGATCTTTTCACTGTTAAAAGTTTGAAGTTTTTGCTGCATCACTCCACCGCTTTTATGGAATATCTCTATTTTGACCAATGAGAATTCACCATAATACAATGAAGTAATCATTTTCTATAAAAGCGACGGATTGACGATAAAGTAAAAGTTTCAAACTTTTAACAGTGTTCAAAGTGCAAAATCCTAACTGGACGAGGGCCAGGATTCACATAAATTTTGCGCTGTTTGCGAAACGAGATTTATTAACAAGAAAATTTATTTAAAACATTGAAAAATTTGCTAAAATTCAGGCTTCTTATTCGTTAATCTGGTTTCGCTAACAGTGCAAATTCTACCTGGATTCCGGACAAGTTCTCTTATGCAAGAAACCGTAAATATAGCATCTAGGGGATATAGTATGGAAATCGGCTATCTCAGGGCGTGTTCAGAGCAACTTACAAAAGTAACCAATGTTACCGACCGATTGTAGGGCAGTACGAAAGAAAATTGTGGCATCAATGAAAACTATTCAGTTGAATTGTAGCTGACGTCACACTTCGCTTTGATTTTCATTTCGTACTTGTCTGCAATCGGTAAGTGGTCGGTAAGTAACCGGTAAGTTGTGCTGAACACGCCTTCTGTAACACTTAAAAAAAGCGCTAAAATGTTCTATTCTTTAAATGTGCAACAATGCTAATGAAATTTAAAGATAGAAACGACATCTGCAGGACATTTTCTAAAAATGCAAGAATTATTGCTAGTCTAGATAATGTATCACGAAAATGCCGCAGATGTCGCTGTGATCGACAGTTTGGAATTCAGTAGCATCGTTGCACATTTAAAGGATACAAATTTTTAGCACTGCTTGCATTGTGAAAAATTGAACCCTTTTGCTGCATCGTCAATCCATCGCTTTTATAGGAAACGATTACTTCGCTCTATTATGGAGCATTCTCATTGGTCAAAACAAAGAAATTCTATAAAAGCGATGGAGTAACGATGCATCAAAAGGGTCAAATTTTTTACAGTGTCGATAGCAGATTTTCACTTCCAGACTCTCTCCTTCTTGTATTCCAGACTCTCTCCTTCGAACAATGAAAAGTTCTCAAAAATGAAGGCTTATGATTGGTCAATCTTGTTTTGCTTAACCGCAAATAATCCTTCTGGATCCTAACCACTGTTGTAGAGATGCTAGTTTTTTTCCAAAATACGAAATCTTAGCTGGAACAATTCTCGTATCCACCAAATTGAAAGATCCACATCGATCCAGACATGAGAATTCGATATCGAAAAGCTGAAAATTCATCTCTAAAGAGCCTTACACGTTAAAGCAAGAGTGTCTGTGTATCAGGGTGCTTGTTATGCCGGATTCACAAAGTGATTAAACTACATTTCTATGTGCTAGATTTACATTTGTAAAATATAAATGAAGAAAATTTTTGACAAGCTTACCATTAAAGTTAAGCTAGTTAACTTCTTTTACCCATAAAAGAAACTCATTCAGGCGACTACCGCCAAGTTCTGGAATAAAAATTCTTAAATTTTCTGTACTTTGGAAAACCGCGTTTATCAAAGAACAGTCTTATCTTCAAATATTGCTACATTCATATAGACGCATGATAAATCATAGTGTGATTTTGATAATATCTTCCTTTTTAGTTTTTATGACTGAAAAGGGTATTTTAATACATACGAACATTTAGAATTACTTTGTTATGCATTGAATCATGGAAGCAACTTGACGCGCTCTGATTGTGTACGCGTACTTTAAACTGTAAAAAATCTGACCCTTTTGCTGCATCGTCACTACCCCGCTTTTATAGAATATCTCACTTTTGATCCATGAGAATGCTCCATAATAGGCTGAAGTAATCGTTTTCTATATTAGCGGTGGAGGGACGATGCAGCAAAAGGGTCAAATTTTTAACAGTGTACCCTGTTTAAAATATCTTGAAAAATTTCCTCTGTTTTTAAAGACTATTTTCTGACCAATGAAAACTCTCCATAGACGTTTTTAGATCGCTCTCATTAGTCAGAAAATAGATAGCTTTAAAAACAAAGGTAATTTTTCACAATAACGTATACTGATGTATTGTCAGCTTTTCAATGCCCATTTACGAAGTCTGTAGATTTCAATGTGGACCTTAAGGCACTACACTAGTCTCAGAAAAAGACCCGGATGTTAGTGTAAAGACTATGGGTGTGTTCTTTTCAAATATCTCGCTCAAATTTTAATATATTTACATGATTTTTTTTTTTTTGCATAGGATAGCCAAGGATATTCTACAACCGGCCTAGTTTTTACTTCTTCGATTTTGCTTATGTATGTTTTATATAATGATAGTTTCAATTTCAGAACCGTTTAAACCGGTTTTGAAATTTAAAATATTTTTAAAAAAAAATCTGAAACCAAAATTGAAAAAGTAAAAACTAGGTCGGTTTTGGAATATCCTCAGCTATCCTATGCAAAAAAAATCACGTAAAAATTTTAAAATTTGAGCGAGATATTTGAAAAGAACGCCCCCATAGACTTCACATTATCATTCGGGTCTTTTTCTGTGCCTAGTGTGGGGCCTTAAAGTTTGCTGAATGCGATAAATTTCCAAAATTTTAAAGCTTAAATGGACAAGTTCTCGCATCCACTAAAGCGGAAATAGACATCGATACCAATCGACATCCTTAAGTTGTTAAAAAGATGGAAATCCTTTAGTATATATTTTGCTCCGGAGGAAAAAATTATCTCTACATATCAATGCAAAATAAAGTGCATAGATACGCGAAACAAAATTATCTCTACATATCAATGCAAAATAAAGTGCATAGATACGCGTAACAAAATTATCTTTAGATTCAGATTTGGTTACCGGATTAGACACCAGAATGATTTCAGTTTTTGTTCATGTAGAATTCCTCGATGTGAATATGACGACACATGGAGCACAGTATACGACTGATTGAAAAGATTCTGGACAAAAATGAGTCATCAAAGGGGTCCTTGTAGCCGAGTGGTTAAGACACCACGCTGCTAATCTCTTGAGAGCGTAGGAGATTGTGGGTTCGAATCCCACTGGCTCCGTTTCACAGACTCTTTATGTGTAGCTCCCGGTTGTACTTTTCTTGTGTCGTAATATTTCCTTGTGCAATCTTGTCCTTGTATGTCCACGAATTTATTTATAAAATAATATGGATTATGTATTTATGTCTGCGTAGAAATAAAGGATCATTCGGCGTACAATCGAATTCTACCAGGAAATCATCATCAAATTTATAATAGAAAATGCCTAGCATTGCGATACATTGTTAAAAATTTAACTTTTGCTGCAACGTCACTCCGTCCCTTTTATGGAATATCTCATACATACACTGTAAAAAATTTTACCCTTTTGCTGCATCGTCACTCCTCCGCTTTTATAAAATATTTGTCTTTTGACCCATGAGAATGCTCCATGATAGGCTGAAATAATCGTTTTCCATAAAAGCGGTGGTGTGAGTTTCAAATTTTTAACAGTTCAATTGGGACAAAAGCGTCCGTGAAAAAAGTATTGCTGTCGGATGCTGTCACTCTGTTATAGATGCAGCCAAGTACAGGTTATGATTTTCGGATTCCTCGTCGAATCATCACCGCTCATTTCCGATTCCTTTACTGCATTTATAGGAATTAGATTGTTGTTGTTTATCTATTGAATCATAGAGCGATTTTTGTTAAAATCTTTCCTTTTGCTTTTTCTGACTGAAGGGGGAGTACTTTTGACTACACTAGAAAAGCATTTTACTATTCATTGATACATGGAATCATTTTGCTGTTTACTCATATATGGAAGCGCTTTGCCGCGCGCTTAAGTGTAAGGCCGCCACACACTACAAAGACATGTGGCAAAAATCGTGCAACATGACGCAGCCAAACCGGTTTTTTCTTTGTTATCAGGGTGAAATTGTCGCATGTCGCACGCTTTTTCGTTCAATGTTTCACTAGTGTGTGGCTGGTCTAAGGACACTTTACTTGAGCATTGTCACCTTTCGATAACCACTTCCGATGTCCGTACGATTAGATGTTGACTTTAAGATTTCATGAATGCGGTAGCTTTTCGTCGTGCCAGATCTGAAGAAGTTACCACATCCAGAAAACCTAAAGATTCACAACGATACTAACCGATATTGTAAGTGTCTTTTGAAAAGTTGACAATCAAACAGTAACAGCGTTGCAAAGAGCAATCATATGTCAGTACACATAATTATGTATTATGATATAAATAACTAAAAAGTAGCAAATAAATTTAACTTTTTCAAAAAAATGTATAACCGACTCCAAAGAAAGCGCTAAAAAGAATTAAATAATTCTATAAAATTCTCTAATGACAAATCGTTATCTAATAACCACACATTGACTATCATGTACCGGTATAAAACGGTTAAATTTAATATATAAAATTTAATATCCACCAAACATAGATTTTCCAGAGAATATTTTTTACAAGAGATTAATTTACATATTTTTGATTTAATTTTTGAATATATACATATAAAAAGTAAGGAATTACTTTTTGAAGTTGGTGCCAAACTATCTTAAGTATAGTAAGAATTGTGGATATATACCATAAATAAAATCGGGAAATCATTATCGATTATGATTGTTTGGCACCAACTTCAAAAAGTAATTCATTACTTTTTATATGTATATGTTCAAAAATTAAATCAAAAATATGTAAATTAATCTCTTGTAAAAAATATTCTCTGGAAAATCTATGTTTGGTGGATTTTAAATTTTATATATTAAATTTAACCGTTTTATACCGGTACATGATAGTCAATGTGTGGTTATTAGATAACGATTTGTCATTAGAGAATTTTATAGAATTATTTAATTCTTTTTAGCGCTTTCTTTGGAGTCGGTTATACATTTTTTTGAAAAAGTTAAATTTATTTGAACTATGAGGGGAAGGGTATCGTATCCCGAGAATTCCGAGAATAGTAATAATTCGTGTTAAGAGATGGCGCTTTCATACCGTGATCTGGTTTGCAAAGCTTTAGCATGTGGGCCCTTGAAAATCGGGAGAATGTAAGAAATGACATTAGAGCTGCATTTAATGGCTGCTGTATATATTTTGTAAATAAACTATACGAAGTTATAGTGATACTTCCCTGAGGAAATTACAATGCTATAAGAGTACATGGTTTTAAAACTATCATAATTTGATTTAAAATGTAATTCAAGCAATTTGACAAGATATTAATTTTATGATCCACATAAACAGAATATCTGTCTTTTTAATTAGCAGATTTCAGGTTGACGAAGTGCTGTAGTCTGTGGATAATCTAATCTTATGATTTATCGTTTCTTTCTACTCTTTTAAGTTAGTTGAAATATTTTTGAAAAATCATTCATGCTTGAGATGATATTAAATGATAATTTAAAGTGCCGCTAAATGGACAGTCAGTTTGTCAATAAATGTCATCTTAAAGATAATTTTATTCCTGTTTTATTATGTAACAATTAAAATTTTATAGTATTTAGTTTTAGAAGTAACGTAAGTACGATAAAAGTGAAAGCAAAGCACTGTTTGTTGTCATCATCGTTAATTTCCTAAAATTGTAATTGGGTTTTGGCTACCATTCAAAAGAAGATTACTTTTATTGATGATAACAGATAATTCCACAATGAAAGAAATTAGACATTGTCAGTACTAATGAACAGTTAAATGAATTTACAATAACCCTATAATATTTTTCCCTATAGGACAGAGCTGTCCAAAGCGATGTCCGTGGGCGTCGTGGCGCCCTTTGAGTATTTATTTGGCGTCCTTTTGAAGATTTCTTATTATTACCATTTTTTAAAAATAAATTTTTATTTAAAAGGATGCTTTCTTTTATTTTTGTTATTTGCTTGAGAAATATTTTTAAAACTAGGTAAGTGTATTTCACGCATTAAGAATGAAAACGTACATTAAATATTTAGTCATGTGCTATTGAGTTTTTTCACTAATCCATAGTTATTTATTGTAAAAAAATGCCTTGGAAATTATGAAGATGGAAATTGGTAAAAGTTACCACTGATTTTTCTAATATGTTAAAATGCGAAATATAGAAAAATAAGCGTCATCCTCTCCACCTTTGTGTGTAACTGTATAGCTTTTTTTTGTTGTAATCATTTTTGATGTTGTAATACTGGCCCATTGCTGTTTTATAAAAGGTAAAAAGACTGCTTTTCTCTGCCAGATCATTAAAATTTTAGGTACTTTTTTCGTACTACATAATTTTTCACTGCACATGCATGAAAGCAATCAAAGTATAATTTACATAATGTGTTAGCTAAATGCATAAAGCAACTTTTGTGAAAATCTCAAACACATAGATTGAAAACTCTAAAAATTATTGTTGATAGAATAAGCTCAAAATATGTTCACCAAAATAAGTAAAAAGATGGGGGGATGCACCCATATGTCCATTGATTAGTGTCGAAGCAACATACATAATGTTGCATACATACTGTAACAACATACATAATATATACTATATATATATATATACAACCCCTCATCTTTTTTTTTCCTTTTGGGAGCAATGGATTTTGATCTTATTCTATCTACGATAATTTTCAGAATTCTCAAGAATTGTTTTTGAGATTTTAACAAAAGTTGTTGTGTACATTTAGCTAACAAATTATGCAAACTATATTTTTAATGCTTTCACGCATGCGCAGTGAAAACTTATTTGGTAAACCTACACGTTATTTATACATTTTTACTCCTTTTTAATTCTGATTGCAGTGTATTATGTACAATGTTGTTTGTCGTGATTTCTGAAAAGAACATTTTTTTATGTTCAGGACTCTGTAAATTACAAGCAAAAACTTGGCAAAATTTGTCTGTTATTTTGAAAATCTTATTTTCTCTGCAAGTATACATGCTATTGCCATAAAAATGAATACATTTTAAAACAATAAGCAATTTAATCATAATCTACAGCTTGAACGCTTTTGTCACATTAGTTTTGACTGGGTTATCCAAAAGATATTCGTTCTTTTTCAATATATTGATGGACCCCTATGGGGCTTCGTTAAAACATATTCATGGAAGTATATGGCATGTACAATTTACATACCTGTAATTTCAGGATCATTCTTCATGTATTTTTGTTGATATTTAACAAAACGTCAAAATTTGCAAGTGACCGGTCACCTTTGGCCATATAGAGTATAAAATTCTAATTAAATATTTCGATGCCACAGTGGCATTTGGTAATTAAGATTGAATGCAATATATGTAAAATCCCTTATCCTTTCAAGGAATCAAGACCACTTATCACGGGATGAAGTCTACGTAGGATGACCAAATGGTTGGCTCCGATTTCGAAAATTTTAACGGATTAGACTCAAACTCCAGGCTAACTAATTTACTAGTGTTACTATTGGATAAAATTATGAAGAAACGAGATAATAATAATAAGAAATATTCATTAGTTTGTGATTAATTTGGTTTTTAGAGCTCTGAAAGAAAAGAGGGAAAGAAATATTTTCAGTTTTACTAATTTTTCAATTTGAGTCTCACGAACTCGAAAAATCAAACTATTGAAATCTAAAGAAAAAAAAACAGAAATTGTATTACTTTGTATGCGTGGACTTAAAAAAGGGGAATCTTTACAATTTTAATGTGAATTCGTGTCTTCCAGAACGAAAAAGTTTCGATGGAGCGGAAAAATCTGAATGATATTTAAACTATTTTTTCTATATTATATAATTTTTCTGGCTCATCGTTAAATCCATTTTTGCTTTCAAACGCATCCAATGGAGGATATTCCATTTACGTTTTAATCACGTGGTCAAGGCAAAAGCTTCTAGGGTAAAGAAGAGAAAGCTTCGTTAGATGCAATGTAAATCCCCACCAGCCAATGAAACAGTTCATAGGGAAAGCAGTAGCAGCCTCCCTGCTTATCAGTTAGAAGTTCTTTGGGTAAATTACCGGTACCACGTGACTTTTTATAGCCTCAAACGCAGATTTGGAATATCCTCCATTGACTAGTTCTCTTATTTAAAAAATTTATAGTGTGCCGTATTGGTAAATTTTTTCATAAAGTCAGAATATACTTCAAAAAATGCTGCAATAGTGGACATTTGTGCCGAATTTTGCTTAAGATGATGTTGATAAAACCAACTGTTACAGAAAAATGAAATTAAAAATTATCCATAAGTGGCCAAATAAAATTGTTAAACTGGATTTATATAACCATATTTTGTTTTTTGTTGTTGAAGTGAGCTCTTAAACTTGAAATCTGCCTTCGCTTGTAGTCCTTGACAACTATTTTTTTAAAATGTATAACTTTCTTATACAAATTTTTGGGACACAGAACGAATTTAAAAAAGCCGTTGGTTAATGGCTGGAATCTTCGATTATTATTCAAATATGCTACAGATCAAATTTGTAACATGACATTTTTTTAGTGCCGGCATTGTGTGATTTAGAGTATGATTCCCCTTTTGTCGTTTTCCACGGCATTCCGTATGTATACGCGATTCCTTAATTCCTGAAAACAGACAGTATACGCAATCGATATTGAAACTTAAAAAATTTTGCTTTATACAGGGTGTTTCGCTACCAGACCGACAATCTTTGAGAGGTGATAGTAGACATTCAGACAAACATTATTAAATAGGAAACCATGGGGTGAAAACGTCTTCTGTTGGAGCTAGAGGCTATTAAAGTTTAAGGTCCGAAACTTCAAATGATGATAAAAAATAGAAAAAAGAGTCGATTCGTTTGCGGTTTTCGCTATAATCATTCTTTATATCACGTATTTTTGTAAAACAAATTCGTTCAAAAATTGTCGATAGAGGGCGCTTTGGACTTTAGAGTAACGAACAAATACGTTTTGTGCATAGGATTGAAATTGTTCTACAATTTAGATTTTAACTTAAATTTTAAGCCCAAAATCGGAAAGATGGGGATCGGGTAACCAGTGAAAATTAAACTGTGAACTGAGGAGGAGATTTTAAATGCTCATAAACATTGGACAAACTAATCGATTTTGTTGCGTTTTGCGTGTAAATCAGTCTCTTGGTAATTATTTTATTCAAAATGCAATCCAGATTTGATGTCCCCATTCTTTGATAGAGGGCGCTTTCTACACATCTCCAAAATTTCAATGGCATTACTCTTGGGTGTTTTACTACCAGATTAACATACTTCCAAGAAGTGTTAGGAAGACAAAGAAGACTCGGAATAGCATAGGAATGTAACGTTGAAAATGCCTTGTTTGCAAGTTATGGTTAAAAGAAGCAAAGAAAAAAGCAACAGAAACAAGCAGCGAAACAGCAACACGTTAAGATGACAGAAAACAGTTTATTTAAAGGTTATAATACAAAAGGTGTTCGAAATTACGACCAGAAGTTAGGTGTATGATACTATCTGTTGAAGACGTCGCAGCTCGTATTTCTGTAGCTGCCAGAAAGCTATCAGAGATGCCAGGAATCTTTTAAAGCGTGAGGAATTACACGCGGCGCCGCTGTCAAGCATGCCTATCTACTTCTGGTCGTAAATTCGAACACTTTTTGTATTAAAACCTTTAATTAAACTGTTTTCTGTCACCTTAATGTGTTGCTGTTTCTCTGCTGGTTTCTGTTGCTTTTTTCTTTGCTTCTTTTAACCATAACTCGCAAACAAGGTATTTTCAACTTTACATTCCTATGTTATTCCAAGTCGTCATTGCCTCTCTAACAGTTCCTGAAAGTATATTGGTCTGGCAGTAAAATACCCGGGAGTAATGCCATTGAAATGTCGGAGATGTGTAGGAAGCGCACTCTATCAAATAATGAGAACACCAAAGCTGTACTTCATTTTGTATAAAATAATTACCATGAGACTGATTTACTCGCAAACCGCAACGAAATGGATTAGTTTGTCCAATGTTTATGAGCGTTTAAAATCTCCTCCTCAGTTCACAGTTTAATTTTCACTGGTTATCCGATCCCCATGTTTCCGATTTTGAGCTTAAAAATTAAGTTAAAATCTAAATTGTAGAATAATTTCAACCCTATGCACAAAAGAACGGTAAAAAGTATTTGTTCGTTACGCTAAAGTCTAAAGCGCCCTCTATCGACAATTTTTGAACGTAACCTTTAACATTTTTTCACAAAAAATGCGTGATATAAAGAATGATTTTAGCGAAAACCGCAAACGAATCGACTCTTTTTTCTGTTTTTTATCATCATTTGAAGTTTTGAACCTTAAACTTTAATAACCCTTAGCTCCTATAGTAGACGCTTGCGCCCCATGGTTTCCTATTTAATAATGTTTGTCTGCATGTCTACTATCACCTCTCAAAGTTTGTCGGTCTGGTAGCGAAACACTCTGTATTTTCGCATTTAATATATTGCATAAATATTTATAGCAAACTGTGTATATTAGATGAATATGCAAGAATAGTTGCACTTCCGAAAAATATTTCACATATAAAGGGAATAAATTAATTATTTATATTATTTTGCTAGTACAAAGAAGATTGAATGCATCCAAAGCAACTTAATGCATCAATTATTAATATTCAGTTATTCCAAAAGTTAATTTATAAATTTCTTTTTTTTTATTCGGGGACAGTTGGATTATTCCTGCTTTAGGTATTTTCAGTTATATTAATATTTCGATTGGTTTATTTTCTTTTAGGTACAAAGTCGTGGAAGAGATTTTTACATGAATCAATATAAAATGGTAATAAAAAATATTAGAAAAATTTCAGCCATAATAACTTACTTGCAGCTTGTGATACTTGAATGAGATTCGCTTAGTATATTTATTGTATAGTTTTACTTACCCATCATGCGTAGTATAGTATAAATCTTGCAATCATTTTGAAAATTGAAAAAAGAAATATTTTGACGGATTTACACGTTTTAGACACTGGATATTCCAAAAAACATATTTTAGAAAAAAAAGGCCATCCGTCTGACTGTCTGTCTGTGTGTCGGTAAAACTTCTATCTCCCGAACAAATTGAAATAGAGAAAAATTAAAATTTGGTGTGTAAATTATGTAACAATGGAAAGAAGCTTATTGAGTGTGAGTAACCTGGATTATCCGGAACTACGTTTTTCGGGCTCTCAAAATATTCTTTCTGATAAAGTTAAATAAAAAATTCGTTTTTTATTTTAATTTAACTGAAGGATGTAAGAAACAATTAAATAACACAAATTTTGCATAAAAAACGAATTTGATCGGATAATTAATTGCCGCGATATTTTAAATTCTATTTTCCACACTCTTTGATTTTTCATGGCCCTGTATTCAACTAAAGTTTTAATTCAAAGATATATTTTAATTGCATATGAGATATTTAATCAGATGCAGTAAAGTGTTATATAAAATTGTTATTATTTTTGGATTTATAAGGATGTTTCTTTTAGGCAATTTGGTGCTATTTAAGTAGTTTGGCGTTTTATATAATTTGACAAAATTAGTTCATCAGCAGTTCATCAAGAGACAAGTACTACATGATAAAATTATTAAAATATATTTATAAATTTCATTTTGAAATTGCAATGCATTTTGTAAACAGTTTACACATGTTTATTTTCATATTTTGTTATTATGCATATCCATGATGGGTAAATATTACGATGATTTAAAATTCCTCCCAACGATCATTTAAAATTGAACTAACAATACATTTAACTAACATGCAATAGAAACATTAAAAAGTCTTTGAATCACGCATTTCGTTTTTAATTTATTATTTAAATTCGATTTCCTGCATAAATAAACTGTGATTTCCAAATAACATTCATGAATTTGAAATTCTGGTTTGCATTCAAATGTAGTTGCGTGAGTTCCTCAAATAACACTGCGTGAATTTATTATTTTATCAAGCATTCCTAATGCATCGCTGGATTTGTATAGAATAAAGTTTCCAATAGAAACACATGAATAAAATATCATGTGACATTTTATAGATCCGTTATCTACAAGTTTCAAAACTATGTTCACCTTTAAAGCATTTCTCTAAAGTTATTTTTCACAAATGAACGCCCCCTCCCTCCTATATTTTTGTATTCTAGATATTTCAATTTTTAAATTTCTTCTGATATGTTAACTATGCCTTATTTTAAGGTATTATTTTTACAATACAAAAACAACCATATCATAAAGATTTTTTTCTTTCACATTAAAAAAAGCAATTTAATTTCTCTTTTAGAATTTTCACACGTTCAATTTTTTCTTTTAAAAGACTTTACATTAAAATATTCGTCATAATAACAGTTTATCAATTATCACAAAAAATGTAAATTTTGTTCTAGAATTCATATCCTTATTCTTAAAGTTCATTATTATTCTCACCAAGTATCTTCATTGTACTTCATGTGTATATGAATTCTTTAAAATGATAAACTTATTTCAGAAAAGTACTTCATTTCTAATCGCTTATTCTGTAATTAACATTCATTTTCTGCGCTATACATTTTTCGTTTTGGC
Source organism: Maratus speculifer (assembly GCA_964019185.1). Taxonomy (NCBI): domain Eukaryota; kingdom Metazoa; phylum Arthropoda; class Arachnida; order Araneae; family Salticidae; genus Maratus; species Maratus speculifer. The sequence goes on from OZ025294.1 coordinate 77,407,539, forward strand.
AATATCTATCAAGTTATGGTTTTGTGGCTTTACTATATACTTATTACTCACGTTATTCTTTCGCGTTAAAATTTGTGTATTTGCCTTTGTCACCCCCATTAATTTTCTATTAGTGAAAAATAACACATTCTCTTTTCAATCTCGTCTTATAATAAACCATTGGCTCTTTTTATCTACACGTGTCCTGCCAAAATGTTAAGATTTCAAAAGAATGGAATGATGTCATTCTAGTCTTTTTTGTCGGTTTGTCAATGCAGAAATTATTGTCCCCTCTTCAGTAGTCAATGGCTGGCTACCGTGGGCTCGCTCTGTGACAACTCGAACTAGATCCTGATGTTGCAAGCTGAAATAAAATTACTTTTTTTATGTACGATGCTTCTATATTCAGATTTCGTGACATGATTCACGTTTGAGGAATACACAAGTTTACTTCTAATATCAATAATTTTACATAGTGAAAAATCCATATCATGTATACGATAAAAGCATAGAAGGTATGGAGACATATTAAGAATATGAAATAGATGAGAATACACCATATTGTCATTGATTATGGGACACTTGCGATTTTAGACATTTTTCTAAATATCTAGAAAAATACATGAGGAATCATCTCGAAACTCTTAGTGTATAAATATAATAGTATACGTCATACATCTCCGTGAAGATTTTTTACTGAAACTCCATAGGGGACCATTAACAAATTAAAAAAGAATGAATATCTTTTGAATAACCCTGTCAAAACTAATGTAGCAAAAGCGCTCAAACTCTAGATTATGATTGAATGCCTTATTGTAATATGCCTTGTCCATTTTTATGCAAATAGCATGCGTACTCGCAGAGTAATTAAGGTTTTTATAAAAATGGTCCCAAATTTTTCCAAGTTTATTCCTTATAATTTTCAGAGTTCTTAATATAAAATAATATTTTTTTTGGAAAATATGACAAACAACATTGCACACAGTACCCTGTAATCAGAATTAAAAAATAATGAAAATTGTATACAAAATGAGTTGGTTTACTAAATAATTTTTTACTGCGCATGCGTCAACGATATCAAAATTTCATTTGCATATTATGTTAGCTAAATGTATAGAGCAACTTTTGTGAAAGTCACAAAAATCATAACTTGAAAATTCTGAAAATAATCGTCAATTGAATAAGTTGAAAATCCGTTATTCTCAAAATGAAGCAAAAACAAGAGGGGTTGTATCCATATATTCATTGATTAGTGTCAATGTAGAATACACAATACGGGATGTTACGACTACTTCTGGATAAAATCCCTCATTTTTTTGCTTCATTTTGGAAACAACGGATTTTGTCCTTTTTCTATAGACGATTACTTTCAGAATTTTCAAGCTATAATTTTGAGACTTTTACAAAAGTTGCTCTATACATTTAGCTTACATAATATGCAAATGAAATTTTGATAGCTTTGACGCATGCGCAGTAAAAAATTATTTAGTAAACCTACTCATTTTTCATACAATTTTTATTATTTTTTAATTCTGATTACAGGGTACTGTGTGCAATGTTGTTTGTCATATTTTCTGAAAAAAATATTATTTTATATTAAGAACTCTGAAAATTATAAGGGAAAAACTTAGAAAAATTTGGGGCCATTTTTATAAAAACCTTAACTACTCTGCGAGTATGCATGCTATTTGCATAAAAATGAACACAGTGTATTACAATAAGGCATTCAATCATAATCTAGAGTTTGAGCGCTTTTGCTACATTAGTTTTGACAGGGTTATTCAAAAGATATTCATTCTTTTTTAATTTGTTGACGGTCCCCTATAGAGTTTCGGTAAAAAATCTTCACGGAGATGTATGACGTATACTATTATATTTATACACTAAGAGTTTCGAGATGATTCCTCATGTATTTTTCTAGATATTTAGTAAAATGTCTAAAATCGCAAGTGTCCCATAATCAATGGCAATATAGTGTATAAATACATAATCTTGAGATGTATATTAATTATGAACTAAACAATAAAAAATGAAAACTATTCCTTATTCTGAACTTTTCTTGGTGATAACTAAAATGTGTTGACAAGTAATATTTCGTTTAATTGATTGAAAAAAATAAAAAAATTAAGGAAATTGTACATTTATATAATACAAATATTTTACAATTTTACTGTCGTATCATTTAACACGTGTCCTTCCTGCCTGCACCAGATGGAAAAGGTAGCTTCAGAATACCTTGTTCTGACCAATTTAGCTATTTTTATTGAAACACCCGAAGCTTAAATGCGTGAAATCCGAATACTGAAGATTCCCAGTTTTTATCAATATTGAATATGGAAAGAAATTTTGAAAAATATTTAGGTATCACCAAGTTGGCGATATTTTGAGCCACGCTTTCCCACTATGGGATATGACTAATTTGTTTAAAGCGTATGAGATTTGGAGTAGTGTTTACACTAATGTTTGAAGATTTGCGAAAAAACTCGTTTTAAAATACTCAGAAAGTAAATTTTATGGAGTGATATATATTTTTTAAATCTGTTGTCTTGTTTCAATGTTGACGCCATTCTAGAAATTCAAACTGCTATATCTGAGATATTTTTAAGATAGAAGACAATAAAACATGAGCTGTAATGCGTGTATCAAGGCTCAACATTTAAAAAGTAAAACTTATTAGAATTTTAATTTTTTGTACATCTTTTTAAATTGGAAAAATCCACTAGAATATAGGCAGGATTTGTAAGAAAAACTACCAATTGCAGTCGTTACCATGATACGACTTTTGAAAAATTCCTTCGTGAATTTTCATTATATAATCCCAGGAACCCAAAATCACCCATTTGATCCATTTATATATATATATATATATATATATATATATATATATATATATATATATATATATATGCAGGGTTTCGCAGAAATAATGGAACAAGATTTAAGGGGAGATATGAAACATCACAAGGATTCAGATTTGTATAGCAATGCATGGTCGGAAAAGTTTTCCTGGCGCGGTAGTGACGACAAAAAACACAAGAAAGACAGGATACGAATGAGGAGAGAAAACATCTTCATTATCTTTAGTACAGGAGAGAATTAAGGAAAAAGAGCATTAAAGAGACTACGATCATCAGCAAAGTATGCGTTCGCAAACTACGACCCTGGACCGTGAAGCATATAGACACAACTCCGGTGCATGGGAGATCTATTGCTCTCTAGAAAGTACCGCGAATGTCCAGAACTTCCCAGGCAGCTGCCACAATGCGTGCAGCAAGTTCTTCAGCATTTTCCAGCATTCACCCGGCATTTTAATAGCACTGAGAATATTAAACATATTTTCTCGCCCTGTTCGTGTCCATTCTTTCTTGTGCTTTGTGTCGTCAGTACCGCGCCAGGAAAACGTTTCCGAGCATGGATTGTTATGCAATTCTAAATCCCTGTGATATCCTCTACCTTCCATTAAAATTTGTCCGAATATTTTTGGGACACCCTGTATGTGTGCGTAATATATGTACTATATTTTGACCGCACGATAAAAGTCGCACTTACGCATGGATCGTCTTTAAACTCCCCAAAAACAATAAGATGAATAATATTTCAGCAGGAATTACGAATGGATAAAATTAGCCCAAGAGAAAGGAAATGCGGGAGGTTAAAATTTTTGAATAACGCCTTAAAATGTCTGTGATAAAATCAGCTCTCACAAAACAATGACAGGAATAAATAAACATTTCTTGTTCTAGCAGTTGCCAACAATTAAAAAAACACACAATAAAATTCTTACCACGACAATTGTTTTACTATTGCAAGATTTTCGCGTGAAAAATGAAAATAAAAGAGTTTGACGATTTACGAAAAATTGAATATTACGTCATAACTTTTCTGTAGCAAGATTTTCATATGAAAACGGAAAATGAAATAAATAGTTTGATGGATATTGTTTTAAAAAGAGGTAGCATTATGTCATGTTGGAAATCTAATAGGCGAAAAGCAGTTGAATATGTAACGTCATACTTGTTTGAAAAAGGATATTGATACATGATAAAAACTAGACTTTAAATTATTGGCAAATTTTAATTGTCTGAGCGAAGCGAAGTCTTATACTCAGAGTACGTAACGATATTAAAATTAAAAAAAAAAATTTCGTCAAGCAAATCTCAAAAAATACTTGTCGGATTTCGATTCTGTTTGTACCAGAAGGTACCTATGAAGGTAACCTCGTGAATGCACCTACTTTCAAAAATTAGTTCCAAATAGTTTAAAAATTATGTTTAAAAAACTGATAAAAAAGCATAATTTATTTGCTTACGTCACAGGAATTTGGTGTGCGTCACTTTTCACTGACTAGATGTTTTCGTTAAACTCCCAAATTTAATCACATGGAGCAAGGAAAATACGCAAACAATTTTTAAGTACAATAAATTATACTTAAATTTAAGAAACAAACTGGAAAATAATTTTGTTGTTGTTAATTCTGAAGAAAAAAGCCTTAATTCTTAGTACTTGAGAATTAATGATATTCTTTATTCGCGTTTGTAATGACCGAAAGGGGGCGTTGTACAGACCTGATAATCGTTTGTTTACGTAGTGAATCATGCAAGCTTTGTGTTGCTGTCATGTTATTTTGCCATGAGTAAGTCAAATGTACTTTTTTATATTATAGATCTAAACTTTGTGTATAAAATTTTGATTTTAGATCATTTTAATACAAAGAACCCAACGTTGCATGCGTTATAGAACTGTTTATTTATTTGTTTATTTATTTATTTATTTATTATAGAATTTTTATTTTTATTTATCGGCCTTTTAAACACTGATTTCAGCAGAAGATGCTCACGGTATCAGTTCTATTTCGTTTTTCAGACTTTGTCCGCGAGAGGGCGTCTATTTCATTTCAAACGCGAATAATAACACTTTATAACCGCCATTAGCATCTTTTATGTTTCGCACATGCGAATTGGAAACAATTATGCCGTGTTTAAATAAAATATTGGTGCTACTTGGTTAGCTCGTTGATCAATTTCGCCAAATTATACATATTGTCACATTTTTTATTTTAAGTAACTAAAGAAGAAATAAATTAGTGAAATCCTTCTATAGTAAAAAAAAAACTAGCCTTAAAAGGAATGACTCCTAGAATGATGCTGATGTGTAAGAAATAACGAATCCGGGCGGACCCTCCTTCCATGAGTCGAATAGACCAATCAGGAAAGGGCTCCGTCTATGCATCGCCGTATGGGTTACCATAAAGAGGGAAAGGTTACCATCGCCAACAATCGCCAAGTTTGTCGCCAACTTGGCGATATATCGCCAAATTTGGCGACCAAAATTAGTAGTCGAAAATGACGCCAACTTGGCAATAACTGTAATATTTCGCCAAATTTTTAATTTCTTTACAACACCAGTCGTGTGACACATCATTTGAGAGGTCTGCAACTGCTTATTCATATTATGGATGTCTTGTGTGTCACCCCCCACTCTGTACCCCTCAGGGGGGCACATTTTTAATTTCTTTACAACACCAGTCGTGTGACACATGATTTGAAAGGTCTGCAACTACTTATTCATATTATGGATGTCTTCTGTGTCACCCCCCACACTCTGCTCCCCCCAGGGGGGGGCACATTTTTAATTCTTTACAACACCAGTTGTGTGACACATCATTTGAAAGGTCTGCAATTGCTTATTCATATTATGGATGTCTTGTGTGTCAACACCCCCACTCTGTCCCCCAGGGGGGGCACATTTTTAATTTTTTTACAACACCAGTCGTGTGACACATCATTTGAAAGGTCCGCAACTGCTTATTCATACCATGGGTTATTGGCGAGCGCAGCAAGCAGTGGTAGCCTACAACTTGGAATCGCGAAGCGATTACGCGGGGGGTTGGCGCGCGTAGCGAGCAGGGGGGGCTAGTATTGATAAAAAATACATATAAAAAGTGGGATACAAAATCATTTGATGATGTTTTAAACACATCTATCGTATTGAATGCGACTGAATGCGACATTCACGATCATAAACACATGTATCGTATTTAATGCGATTGAATGCGACATTCACGGTCATTCATTATTGGCATTTTATCTTATTTTTGGCGATACTTTTTCGGTCGACAGTATAATCAAGTAATATAAAAAATAAATAAATAAATAAAAGAAAGAAAGAGAGGAAAAAGAAACAATAGTTGAAGCGATGAATAAACAGTTATAAATAATAAACACAATAATAAATATAATAAAAAATATAAATATCACAATAAATCGTAAATCGTAAATCGTAAAATACTTATAGCAATATTCAAAAACAACACTTTCATGTCAATTTGGCGGAGAAAAAAATCGCGCTAACGTGAGCTTATATTTTTACACATAAATATGACATCTGCGCCATATTTATGAGTAAAAATAAACATAAACGATCATCAGGTTTGAAATCTCAATTTCTGAAGCCCAAACTGAACCATGATTTATAAAAACGCCAAGGTGAAGCTATTGGAAAAGTACCATGAAATTAGGACAGTATCCTATACGCATCGGATTTTTCGCAAATTTGTCGAAGATTATTTTTAAATTAATTTCTATTATTTTAAAAAGAAAGTAACAATTAAAAAACACGATTAAATCTAGATTAAATTAATATAGAAAAAATAAATAAACAATTTTTTAATAAAAAAACAACAGCCGGTTTACCATGCAATGTAAATAAAGATATTTTGGTGCCAATTATCTAAAAAAGTGTACCATATCCTGGTTTAAATTTTTTGGCTAGCTTCTTTTTCTTTTTGGCATTGAATGAATTGATGTGGTTGCAATGTAAACCATATTTAGGGTCCCTTAGGCATGTTTGGTATTGTAGATGAAGTATTTGGGATTAATAGTTTATCTACTGGTACACTCAAAAGAATTTCATTAAATTATAGTCTATTGGGGGAAATCCTTTGAAGAGTATTTAATGAAATTACGCTATTGCAAATATGTTAAACTTGTATAAATCACTGAATTCATTACGATTACCTTTTAACAGGATATTCATAGCATTTTTAATCCAATTACAGAGAAACACAAAAGAAATCGGTTACAATACTGTCTTTGAGCAATAATTTCTGGAAATGCGTTTTCAATTTTTGTATGCGCTTTTAAATTTAACTATTTTTTAGGTGTTCTAATTAATATAAATATTTAGTTCCTATCGTGATCGTCTGATCCGTCCGTCTGTCTGTCCGCATATAACAGCACAAAAACTAGCCTACCGAATCGTTGCCATGCAATTTGAAATTTTAAATATCTATTTGTTGCCAAATTTTGTTGAGTCATTGCAAATTTTAATAAAATCGGATAAATATTTCGAATATAGGGACAGTCAAAAGTATTCCGTTACATTATGGCCTATGGGACGAAAGAGTTCCAATTATTTTTTATAGATGTTAGAAACATAATGAACCGTAGAAACATAATGAAATTAATATCCATTTATCAAGAGCACTAGAATATATTTTGTAGAACATGCCGCGCAAAAATTATTTTCATTTACACGTCACCACAAAAGAATTCCATTACAAATTAGTATGGGGAGGGGTTGATATTAACTTTTCAGATTTACTCTTCTAGTCATTTTCTCAATTTCACTAGCAGGTCTTTTAAATAATAACTTTTTAGGGTAAAATTGCACAATCGAATTCACATTGGCGTATTTGAGCCAGCATGTTATACTGAAAAAATATGTTCAGATTTGTAAATCACTTATGATGGCACTTGACGGCCCAGAGCTTATGCGGACGAGGTATTCAGATCTTGTTAGTACCTTATACTATTGACATTTCCAACAGTGGCATAGTCGTAAAAAAACAGAATATACCCTCTAATCTGAGAGTATACGCTCTAGTTAAAGAATATACCCAAGAATGTATATACTGCAGCTTTTTGAGAAAGAGGGCGATTCTTAAAAAATCCAAAAAGTATACGGCGTATACCTCTGTAAACTCTCTACCACATTCATGATTGCCAATTCGTTTTATTTTATGCATGCTAAAGCGAAATACAGCTCAATTTCATGAGAATGAGTTTGAAAAGTAAACAAAACAGCTTATGTAGTGACCAGCATGCACGACCCATTTAAACCAGATTGATCATATCTGGAACACACTCGAAAGGCCACATTGTATTCCTTTGTTGGCGTTTTCGAGATTTTTATACATAATTTTTTAAAGAAAGAATACCCTAAGTTTTTATCGAAAACTTCATCGCATGCATAGAAAACAGATGTAGACATTATATTATTTTATATATGAACTATTTTGTTCTAATTATTTAAAGGCACCACACACCATATAAAAAATTTCCTCATTCTACTCAACCATCATGATTTGCGCCACTTTTAGGTTCTAAAATTGGTGTATATATTCTTGACGTCATTTCAAAGAGTTCAAATTCCGATACAAGATATTTTAATGCTTTATTATCTGTATTACTTTTAATGTATTGCGTATTTCAAATTTTATACCCATGCATGGCTGTTTTGTATAGTTTGATTTACCATTTTTTAAACCGCGTATAGGAATCTTTATGTAATATTTTGCAATTGTACCATTTACTTTGCTATTTTTTGTCATTTCGATTTGTGACAGTATATAATCAATTAAAGATAGCATCTGCTTTTTTTTTCACTTTTAGCATACTATTATTAAAACTCTGTTTTAAGCAATATCACTCAGACTAATCCCTCTGGGGGAAGTCCTAGTATTTTGAGGTTCTATGAATTTGTTTTCGCCTCTAGTCTATATATATGCGTGCATGTATGACTGTATATCAGAAATTTCACAAAATGTTTAGATCTGTAGAGTTCATTCTTGGTGATGAAACTGGATTTATCTCTAATCTAGATTTAGCATTTGTTGGTGAAATTAATACCTAACTTCAAAATCTACCAACAACTGTAGACCGAGCCGGCAGAAAATTTTCTCTAAAGTATATAAAAGATGCTTTTCATTACATGCATATGTACTAATATAATATTTCTTTATACTTTTGTAAAGCTTCTAAAACAAATCTTTTTAACAAGATTTCTTTGCAAATAAGCTGCACTACAAAACACAGTTATAATTTTGGAAGTTATTATTAAATTTTATGCAGCATAATTTCTATATTAGAATATTTCATGTTTTAACCTTTGATTCACTAGAACACTCCACTTAAAAAAACTCCAAATTCAAGAGATTTTAAATGAAGTGTTCATTCGTTAAAATAAAATCTTCAAACAATGGAATGATTTTGATATACTTTCTTTTAATATACTACTTAGTATCCGTAATATTTCTATAAGTACTTACTACTTTCCTGAATAAAGAAACTTTAATTAAGATTTGTGAGGAAAATTTTAATTAAACTTTTTGGAAAGATCTTGAATATAAAATTCCGATGCATATTAAGCTCATTTAGCTTTAAATATTAGTTCGTATGTGAGCTTTGTTGAAAAATCTTTTCTACTGTAAAGGATATTTCGCTAGTAATATGTTATCTAAACTAACTTTTTACATGTAATTTGTTACAATTTCTTGAGAAACAAACATGGAAGAGTGTAGTTAAATTAATAAAGAGAATGTTATAATAAGAAGACTCCTTTTAAATTAGAATTAAAAGAAAAAGGAGAAATATATGTACAGGCGAATTCAACTGGAAAATTCAGAGTGATGATAGTAGGCATCAAGAGTATGAAAAATTGCGTAGAATGTAAGTTTCGCAAACCTGTTGTTTAGTCAGAAATTCGGAGTGCTTCATACAAAAGGAAAGCTTACGGTGAGCTTTTTGAGTAAATTAAAAACATTGAAATAAAAATGCAACGATATGTACCTTGCTTGTGCAGAATTCTAACTTAACGAATAGTATTACTTGCAAAATCCTGTGCCCACGCAATTGATTGTACCCTTTGAACTAGTGATTGCAATCCAAAGCTTGAAGCCTCAAGTAGATACTGCTGGCTAGGGATGCGAGATTTTTGTCAGAAAAAAAAACAGAAGATTTTGATTGACACTAGTTAGTTTTGTTTTTATTACGTCACCTTTTATATCAGACTGTTGAACTATACTGAATGTGCCTATATTGTTTTCGGGAGTATTTCTTTTTATATAAATGTTATAAATAAATCTATTTATTATCGGAAATGTACTAAATATATTTGGATTATATTAGTCTATCGGCATTGTTTAACTAATTTTGCAGTCATGTATCACATTAAGAATAAAAATTTATTCCATTGTAAGAACAAAATAAATCAAAATATCCTAAAATTCGATTCTGATCAAGAAAACTTTTATAATGACGCACTGTAAAAACATTTGTTTGTAATTTAACATAAAAAGAAACGATAAACCAAACGAAACATAAAAAAGATACATATATACTATATCAAAAATTTTATAATGTAGATAGTTGTAGTTCATAATAATATCACGTTCAGATGATATAATGCTACAGTGATATATACTGTGGCAAGCAGATAGTATCAAGAGTTCTCATATGCTCTATTAATATTGTACATTAGGGCGGAACGAAAGTATAGGGAAAAATATTTTCTTCAGCAAATAATTTTCTAATAGCATAAAAAGTTGCCTTGGTATATTATTATTATGTATATTTTGCATATGTTACATTATTATGTATATTATATTTTAAGCACTGATTATAGCTTTGATTAATTACATTCAAATTACTTTTTAAAAAATGCAAACAAAGCAATGGCCAGAAATGCGCAAAATTCTAAAATCCGCATAACCTCTGGTCCCAAGCTGTGCGGGTTTGAGGGAGTCTATTGTACATGCGTGTGTGTCTTTATGAATATTAAAATTTTCTCAAAAGGTCTCTAGAGCTCATTCTTAATGAAGAAACTGAGTTTACCTCAAAGCTTGTGTTAATTTTTATTGGCGAAATTAGTATTTAACTTCGAAGTCCACCTCCGCGTACCTCAGTTTTAAGACTTTGTTAGCTTCAATCCAAATGGAATTAAGGTAGAGCATCATACATATTTTCAATCAATGGGTGGATTGCGACACCATCTTCTATGGTAAGTCTTTATCCTCTTGATGCCTACAAGACCTCTTAATTTGTTGGTGAAATTTCAAAGCAGTCTGTAAGTCATGTATATACGCGTGATGGAGAAATTGTACTACTGAAGCAAAACGCATTTTCAAAATAATTTTTTTCCTTTGATTTATTTAACATATTCGAGACGGGGCTCTTTTACAGAATTTTTAATGTTTTGCCACCGGTTTTCAAAAACAGAAATTTGTACCTCATTAAATCGAGAAAATTCTCCGATTATATAAGGCAATTTTTTCAGTAAAATTTTACTGGTGGGGGTAAATAGGAATTTTTAAGCATGTTTTCGGGCCACCGGTACGCACTAGCGTGGCGTGAATGTATTAAACAATCTTAAGAATTTGCAGAACAGTACAACCAACACCACTAATTGGTAAAAATTGTATAAAAGAGCGCACTCAGTTTCATATATTCATACATATAGCTGTGTGTATGTGAGTAATAAAATTATTTAAACATGCGTGAAAAAATTAAACTATTTTACTTCTCAAGACTTGGAAAATAGGGAAATGCATATTTCTTCTTCTATATTCATTGGGCAATCTCACATATTATTTCTTTACGTATAAGAGCAAAGAAGAAAAATAAAATATGCATAAATAGAATAATATTATTTGTTTTGCATTTCTCATAAAACACTTTCTTGACTGAATTTGGATGTTCATTTTTCAAGTATGTGGAGGGGAAATAGTGGAGTTGAATCTTTCCCCTTAATTAATTTTTTAGGGGAATTAATCTTTGAAATAATAGTCTAAGATCCATATAATGTGAATAATCTGTAAGCTCAATGCCATCAATTTAACTAAACAATTAATAATGTACATTTCCTGTAATTTTAGTTTTAATCTTTTTTAAAAGAATTTTATCATTCTATTTATTTAGTGAAATATGGAACGATTTTTAAAAATGCACGAAAGTGCAACAAAGACCTAATAAATGCAAAGGTAATAGCAGAAGACAGCTCCTAGATAATAACAAATAAATAAAATTGTCAAATAACTACAATTCTGTAATACATTTCTTTTGTAACTCCCTGACCGCCGAGCAAAATGGCAAATTTGTAATGTTGTTTTCTCTGTAATTTATTTTATATGTTAAAAAAGGGTTTTTCTAATATGTTATAATTTTTTTTATTACATATATCCTTATTAGCCTCGAGAGTATCAATGATAGGTTAATTTCTCAAAACTGGATTATATTTATAGAATTATATTAATTTAAATAATGTTTTAATTGTACTGAAATCTGCAGCCTAGTGAACGAATATATCAGTTCACGGCAGGGGGAAGGTTCTTGACTAAAAGCTTTTTCTTATTTTTATAAATATGTCCTAAAATCCTGGTGTCTGTAAATCATTTCAAACTTTTGGCAATAGAAGAATCCTTGAAAGGTTTTCCATACCTGTAATTTTTGTAACTTCACCTTTGGAGAAGGAACATCATCCCCCATTTATATCAATTAGCAACTGTTTTGTGTAACCCATTTCATAGGTTTTTAATGCACAAAAGCGAAAAATCTCAAATTCAACAAGCCGCAAGTTATTAAACTTTTTAATTTTTTATACTCCTCGAATAATTTCTATTCTTGTACTACTTCGTACAATGTTAACCTAGCGGCCTGAAGGTTAGACCATCACTAATATATATTAAATTTAATTTAATTTAGATAAAATGATTAAAAATGCCCAAAGTGGACATTACAACGTTAAATCGTCTATGAGCGCTAAAATATTAAATCACAAATTACGCGAATTTTGAATGCCGCAGAAAACAAAACATTCAATGGGGCTGAATGGAAAGCCCATTTAAAGCTTCTTGCAAAGGCTGAATATTTTTTTCTAATTATTAAACAATAATATTACAGAACTGGAGAAGAAAATAAACAGGAAGAAAGAGAACAACAACTTTTCCAACTGGACGAGAATTATGCAAAAATTAGAGATAAGAATAAAATTCTCGATTAACAAATACTATAAAGATTTAAATAAATATGTTAATAATTTAGAATCATATTCTTTTATTAATTACCAGGATCATGCTAAAGGGGTTAGCATAAAACAACTTAAAATTCGAGCCTTTAGTGGTAAATTTGAAGAGTGGTCTACATTTTAAATCACTTAAAACGAATTAATCAATAACAATCCTCATTTAAAAGACAATAAAAAATTGTTTTATCTTCGAGGAGCATTGACGGATGAATCCCAAATTTTACGAACTTGAGATGATATCTTTAATTCACTCTTCTATGCGCTTGAGCAAAGATATGAAAACAAAAGAATTGTTGCAGATTATCATAAACAAATAATAATCTCAAACTTTATGTGATGAAGCAAGATTACGCTACGTACCTCCGCAATTTATTGGATAATGTAAAGAAATACTTAAAGACTCTAAAAGTTCTAAACTTTGAAAGAAACTTAACGCAATTTTGCTAAATATCATATTAAATAACGCAATTTTGCTGAATATCATATTAAATAAATTAGACTATGAAACACACAAACAATATAAATTAACATTAAAAAACGAAAAAAGTACCTAATTTGGGCGAATTTCTAGAATTTCTTGAACTAGATGCACCATCTTAAACAGCATTAATTTTTATATTTTTTCGATATATTCTTCCAAATCTTTTTTCATAAAAAACAAAGAAATCACAAAATAAAATGTATGTAACATGTAAAACACGAAACCTCCCCATATATCACTGCAACAAATATGAAGATATCAGATAACTTAATCGAATAAACATTGTTAAAAAATATATATATTATAACTGTCTTAATTGTTTCCACGCAATTTTCCAGCGTAAACTGTAAAAAAAAAAAAAAAAAAAAAAAAATCTACGAGAATGGTATTCCAAGAACTTTTTATGCAATGGCAGCATTAAAAATTCATGCAATTGATACAGATTTGCGCTTTGAATCTAAAAATTTTTAAGGTTGCTAAGAAATTTTTTGCAAAATCGTGTTTCCAGAACTTTTTAAGTAACGGAAACGAGGATTACCGATAAAATTTTAATAAAATTAGCAAAATTTTAGTAAATTCTTTTTTTAAGTTACAGATGTATTTAGTTTTGCTTACACGTTTTGTAGATTGACACAATTTTCTTGTACAGTGTACATATAAAATTTTAGTAAGCATAACAGGTTTCAGTAAATTTAGATTACTAAGGTTACAGATTTTCTTACAGTGTAATTCACAGAGTACATGCTTCCTTTGTACATCAACGACACATCACTTTTATATTCAAAATTATTCATTACCAGAAACTATAATATATAAAGAATCATAAACAATATGCAATCCGTCATCAAGAGGAGCAATGAATAGAAATCTTATATCAGAAGAGTAGTAATTGCAAAGCGCAATTACTACTCTTTCATTTTTTTTCTTATAAATAATAATAATAATAATAAACCTGTCCTTATAAACACTACAATAATTTACTTGACAAATGTAACTCGCCTCGAAAAGCCATTCAGAGCTATTGGACTCGTTTTCACAAAATAACGTTATTTCACTTCAAGCTGTCAAATCTCTTGAATAATAAAAAAAAAAGAACTAGATCTCTAGTTAGATGCGCCAATCCCAAAACTTTCGTCCATCTCATACGTATATATAATATTTCAAAAAGTAGTTAAACATGGCAATACTTTAGTATTATTAATTTAATATTGTACCATCTTTGATTAATGTGGATCAAGATATTTATAAATTCAATAGTTTTCCCTTATTCTGTTATCACTAGTATTTGCAAATGGCTGGCTTAAAAGGACGCCAGTTTCCGTCTCTGCACGAGCTCATAGACAATAAAACGACTAAGAATCGAGAAATGGTACAAAAAACACTGCCACAATCCTTCTTTTCCCCGGAATATTCCCAAATTCAAGGAAGATCTGCTGGCCATAGACATAAATACACTATATTGCCATTGATTATGGGACACTTGCGATTTTAGACATTTTACTAAATATCTAGA
Source organism: Maratus speculifer (assembly GCA_964019185.1). NCBI lineage: Eukaryota > Metazoa > Arthropoda > Arachnida > Araneae > Salticidae > Maratus > Maratus speculifer. Next base: position 77,422,592 of record OZ025294.1, read on the forward strand.
AAAATACATGAGAAATCATCTCGAAACTCTTAGTGTATAAATATAATAGTATACGTCATACATCTCCATGAAGATTTTTTACCGAAACTCCATAGGGGACCGTCAACAAATTAAAAAAGAATGAATATCTTTTGAATAACCCTGTCAAAACTAATGTAGCAAAAGCGCTCAAACTCTAGATTATGACTGAATGCGTTATTGTAATACACTGTGTTCATTTTTATGCAAATAGCATGCATACTCGCAGAGTAATTAAGGTTTTTATAAAAATGGCCCCAAATTTTTCTAAGTTTTTCCCTTATAATTTTCAGAGTTCTTAATATAAAATAATATTTTTTTCAGAAAATATGACAAACAACAGTGCACACAGTATCCTGTAATCAGAATTAAAAAATAATAAAAATTGTATGAAAAATGAGTAGGTTTACTAAATAATTTTTTACTGCGCATGCGTCAAAGATATCAAAATTTCATTTGCATATTATATTAGCTAAATGTATAGAGCAACTTTTGTAAAAGTCTCAAAATTATAGCTTGAAAATTCTGAAAGTAATCGTCTATAGAAAAAGGACAAAATCCGTTGTTTCCAAAATGAAGCAAAAAAATGAGGGATTTTATCCAAAAGTAGTCGTAACATCCCGTATTGTGTATTCTATTTTGACACTAATCAATGAATATATGGATACAACCCCTCTTGTTTTTGCTTCATTTTGAGAATAATGGATTTTCATCTTATTCAATTGACGATTATTTTCAGAATTTTTAAGTTATGATTTTGTGACTTTCACAAAAGTTGCTCTATACATTTAGCTAACATAATATGTAAATGAAATTTTGATATCGTTGACGCATGCGCAGTAAAAAATTATTTAGTAAACCAACTCATTTTGTATACAATTTTCATTATTTTTTAATTCTGATTACAGGGTACTGTGTGCAATGTTGTTTGTCATATTTTCTGAAAAAAATATTATTTTATATTAAGAACTCTGAAAATTATAAGGAAAAAACTTGGAAAAATTTGGGACCATTTTTATAAAAACCTTAATTACTCTGCGAGTACCCATGATATTTGCATAAAAATGAACACAGTGTATTACAATAAGGCATTCAATCATAATCTAGAGTTTGAGCGCTTTTGCTACATTAGTTTTGACAGGGTTATTCAAAAGATATTCAATCTTTTTTAATTTGTTGACGGTCCCCTATGGAGTTTCGGTAAAAAATCTTCACGGAGATGTATGACGTATACTATTATATTTATACACTAAGAGTTTCGAGATGATTCCTCATGTATTTTTTTAGATATTTAGTAAAATGTCTAAAATCGCAAGTGTCCCATAATCAATGGCAATATAGTGTATATTGAAAAAAAATTGGTTCAATACTTTATATAACTTTGTTCACTTTTCGATGGTACAATAATATAAAGAGCACGGAGATCGTTTTACAGCGCCCCTTCTGGAAGATTTTTTTTAATTCAGGGAGGATCCACTTGCCATACCCAAAAATGAACATTCTAAAAAAATTAGTTCAGTTCTATGCATAACTTCTTACATTTTTTTCATGGTACAATGTTGTAAATGACACAGACATCTCAATTAATGCCTGCTGATCATAGCCAAACATTTACACAAAACATTTGGTTCAATTCTATGCATAACTTCATACACGTTTTGGTGATACAATATTGAAAATGTCTTAAAAGCCGCTATTGCAGTACCTCATTTAGGCGGATTTTTTTTTCAAATTCAGGGAAAACCAATTAAACATTGCCGAACACTTACATAATTTTTTTTTCAATTCTATGCATAACTTCATACAATTTTCGATGGTACAATAATGAAAATGACACAAAAATTGCTATTACAAACATTCTCCATAGGAAATAAAAGGTAATAAAATTTAATTTTTTAATAAATTAGTGTCCAATTCCTGTATTGCTCCCAGAAATATATACATATTCCAAATTCCAAAGCTCTATGTCAACAGGAAATGGGTGAAAAATGGATCAGATATCTTATACATACAAGGTTGTCTAATTGGCGTCAAAATGGCTCTATTTAGCTTGAGACAGTATTTCGGTAATTATTATTTACTTATTAATAAAATGTTTATTTATTTTCATCATTTTCTTAAATTATATAAAATTTGTTTCTGTAGTTATTAATTACTTTTTTTTGTTTACTGTAAATTCCTTTTTAAAACAATAGAAAATTATTAAAAAATGTATATGTAACCGGTATTCAAAAATGATGTTTTAGCCAAATTTGCGTTTGAAGAAAAAATGCGCCTGGTGCGCACATGTCATCTGTGCCAAAGAAGGACTCACATGAGTTCCACACACAAAAAATATAAGTTAAAAGAAAGTATGTAATAAATATAAATAAAATAAGAAGAAATGATGACATAAATCGAAATATTTTATTAAAATATATAATTGTTTCTAATTTTCACATGCGAAATATAAAATATTCGTTTAGTGATTAAAATATGCGATTTAAAAATTATAACAAAATCTCAAAGTTTTTTAGACTTTTTACTTACCCATCATGCGTAGTATAGGGTAAGTCTTGCAATCGTTTTGAAAATCGAAAAAAAAATTTTGACGGATTTACACGTTTTAGATAGTGGAGATTCCGAAAAACATATTTTTAGAAAAAAAATTTTGCCGTCCGTCTGTCTGTCTGTCTGTCTGTCTGTCTGTCTGTCTTTAAACGCTCTATCTCCCGAACAAATTGAGATAGAGACTTGAAATTTTGTATGTAGTTAGTATGTAAGAATGGGACGAACCCTATTTAATATCAGCAACCTCGATTATCCGGAACTATTTTTTTCGGACTCTCGAAAAATTCGTTCTGATGAAAGGTATATAAAAATTTTCAAATTTTTTTGTTCTAAGAAATGGACGTAAAAGGCAATAAAATAACACACATTTTGCATATAGAACGAAGTAGATCGGATTATTAGTTGCCGAGATATTTGTAATCTTGTTTTTCACATTCTTCGATTTTTCATGACCCTGTATTTCATTCAAATTTCAATTCAGAAGTATATTTTAATTGGAAATGAGACGCTTAATCCGATGCAGTTAATTGTTAGTTAATAGAATTATTATTTTTGGAGTTATAAGGATGTTTCTTTTACGCAGTTCGGTACTACTTGCGTAGTTTGGCGTTTTATATAATTTGTTGAAATTGGTACATCAGCAGTTCTTTAATATAGCATTACTATGTATATTAACAATATTTAAATTTTGTTTATGAATTGCAATGCATTGTATAAATAGTTTCACATGTTTTATTTTCATATACATATCCATGATGGGTAAGTATTACGGTGGCCCCCAACGACTAGTTTTTAAATAGAAAAAAAATAGGTTTTTTTTCTCTGTTTGATTAAATTGTAATTTGTTTTAATGGACTTTAATATTACTGCGTGTGCAAATGTTGTAAATGGCCAGCTCTTTAACTGTGTATAATTGTTTTTTATTTACTCCATTCATTCTTATTCGGTTGTCTAAGAAAACATCTAACCAATGAAATTAATGGATACAAAATTTCTGTGACATAAGCAAATAAATTGTGCTTTTTTATCAGTTTTTTAAATATAATTTTTAAACTATTTGGAACTAATTTTTCGTAGTGGGTGCATTCAGTAGACTACCTTCATAAGTACCTTTTGGTACAATCAGAATCAAAATCCGACGAATATTTTTTTGAGATTTGCTTGAGGAAAGAATTTCGTTTGACTTTCAATATCGCATCGTACTATGTATGTTCAGAAAGTAATACTGCGCTGTGTATTAGCCTTCGCTTCGCTCAGACAATTACATTGATTTGAGAACGAAGATTCTACCTTTTTTAAAAGTGTTAAACAGAACCTTGTCATCTAATTGAATTAAAGTTTTTAATAGGTGGAGTTATATTCTTATAATATCACCTTTCTGTTTTACTTTGGCAGCATATTACTTTGGTACAAAGTTTAAACCGAAGGATTCGTGGAATTGCTTATTAAGGCGGGACGCATAAATAAATCTGTTTACAAGATGTCATCTACATTTGATTTTAATGGGGAAATTTCACAAGGATCTTTTGCCTTACCACCGTTTGCCAACCATGACTGCCAATTTATTCAATCTGCGATTAAGTGTTCTTGCTAAATAGTATATCAAGCATTAGTTACTACATATAGAATTGTTATAGGACATCATTTCACGCACACACACACGTATAATATAATGTGTAAAAATTTTTAATTACAATAATATTATTAATGTATATTACCTAGGAGCGAATATATTTTAATGATAAGAATTCTACATTATACAACATTTTTAATTTTATTAGAAACATAGATAAATCTCAAAGAAAACGCAATATTTAAATAAATATATGCTACATATATTGTATTAAAAATGTGGATTAAGAACTACTTCCTTGAGGGATTAAAAAATTTAAGACGATTATAAGAGTATAGTTTACAAGTAAAGAAATATTATACTAGGATAATAAAATATTAATAAGTACTAGAAAATCCATTTTTCCTGGAATTTCTTACCAAAATGAATTGAAATTTAATTTTTAATAATAATGCCTGTAGCAAAAAATATTTTTAATGAATTTTTACTCGAGAAAAAGCTTTTTGCTTTGAATTTTATACTAGTTAATATAATTTACATAAGAAATCCTGCAGTTGGAATTAATGTTTTTAAACAATATCTTTGCAACGTTAAAGCAATTAGTGTTTTTTGTTAAAGGCGAAAAAAAGCAGTGTTTTTAGAAATTAAAGTAATCGCTTCGTATCAAAGATTTCTTAACTTTATATGTGCATTTATTAATGAATTATGATTTTATAAGTGACAGCCAGTTTATGAGTAAAGTATTTGAAAAAAAAAATCTATTTAAACCTAAGGTTTTCTTATAATTATGTCATATTGATTTTTTCCAAATTCATATTCAACATACCACTACACAATATATGAAATAAACTTAAAACCGAGTTAAAAAAAACACACTAAAAGGATTTAAATATTTCTTTAAAATTTCCCTAATGACGAGTCGTTATCCGATAACCATACTTCGGATATCATATACCGGCATAAAAACAATTAAATTTAATATGTAGATTTAAATATTCACGAAACATCGATTTTTGAAAGCATATTTTTACAAGAGATTAATTTACATATTTTTGATTGAATTTATGAATATATACATACAAAAGTAATTAATTACCTTTTGAAGTCGGTGCCAAACATTCACAATCGCTAATGATTTTCTCCATTTTATTTATAGTACTAAACATAAGATATACACATTTCTTACTATGCGTAAGATAATTTGGCACTAATTTCAAAAAGTAATTCATTACTTTTCAAAATCCACTTACTATGTCGGTTAGTATCGGTGTGAATCTTGTGATTTTTTGGGTGTGGTAATTTGCTAAGACAAGATCTGACACTTCGAAAACTTACCGCATTCATAAAACCTTAAAGTCCACATCTTTTTCTACGAACGTTGGAAGTTATATCAATAGGTTGACAATACATCAAGTAAAGTGTCCTTACACATCAGATCCCTGCAAAATGTATTCATAAATAAGTACACAGCAAATTGACTCTATACATTAATTCACAATAAACTTTTTTCTAGAGTAGTCAAAAGTACTCCCCATTCAATTAGAAAAAGCAAAAAGAAAGATTTTAGCAAATATCGAGCTATGCTTCAATGAATAACCAGCAACAATCTAATTCCTATAAAGGAAACAATGGTAAAGGAAACGAGCTTTGATGATTGGACAAGGAATCCAAAACTCATAACATTATGGTTGGCTGCCTCTATGTGAGACAACATATGAGTGACAACATACGGTGCCCAGATATTTTCCAAACTGTGCAAACTATAGCAATACTAGGTATTCTCTGTTACAAAATTTCATGATAGTTTCCTGAAAGAATTCTATTGTATGTGTGTGAGAAGATAACCAGATTGCGATAATGGCCAGCTCAACGACACGCTTGATGACTCACCTTTGTCCAAAACAGCAGTTAAGATCTAGCAGTTTGAAATTCTAGGATGGTTGACAATTTGAAAGAAAACGACAATTAAAGAAAAAATTACGAATTAATTTAAGAATATTGGTGAACATTAGATTAGAATTCTCTCCAAACTTGTCGACACTTGGCAGAATATCACCAAATTTGTCGACCAAAAATTCTCACCGCGGTTGGCGACATTTGCTAAAATATTGTCAAATTTGGCGACTAAATTAAGCAACTATAAAAGATGACGATTTGGCTGTAGCTACTAATTTGACAAACTACTCATTCAAAATCAGAAGGGACGAAGATTCTTTTGTAGGGTTTGTCGCATTTTATCTTCTTGGAATTTCTGTCAAATTTGCAATTTATTAAAATCAAGAAAGAAAATTTTTTTATTGAATCATCTAATCAAGTTCCACTAATTTTAGCTTCGTATGTTTCAGTATAAAATACTATATATATATATATATATATATGTATATATATACATATAACACCCAAAAAAAACCCCAAAAAACAAGAAAGGTGAAAGCTACATTTTCCGCTAAGCGCATGACGAAAAGACTTTTTTTTTATTTAATTGTTTGTTAGACACGTTTTATTGTTATAGTAATGTTTTAGATTAATTTTTAATGCATTTATGAAATTGGTACATTAATCATAATAGCTGAAATTTTCAAAGTGTGTGAAAAAGTCTTGGTCATGATTAAACCGGGATGTATTGGCAGAGATCACCAATACTCTACCGACTGAGTGAATCCGGGCAAATCTGGTAAACTTATTCACCAAACTTAATCTTTCGCGATCATAGCATCTGGTCTGATATCTTGAATCAGCTCAACAGAATAAATTGGAGTTTATTTTTTCGAACTGATGTATACAAAGCATGCGTAATTACATTAGATTAATTTTTTAACACAATCATTACAATTCGTAAATAAATCATAATGGTTAAACAAATTTACATTGTGCAATAAAACAACCCTTTAAAAAAATATCAATTTACTTCACAAATAGCTCTAAAAAATTAAATAATTATTTAAAATTCTTTAATGACGAAACGTTATCCAATAACCACACATCGGCAATGAGGTACCGACATAAAAACGGTTAAATTTAATGCATATAATTTAATATCCACCAAACATAGATTTTAGAGAGAATATTTTTTTACAAGAGATGAATTTACATATTTATGATTTAATTTATGAATATATACATATGGAAAGTAATGAATTACTTTTTGAAATCGGTGCCAAACAATCACAATCGATAATGATCATCACAATTTTTCTTTTGGTACTAGGCACAATATATTCACGATTCTTATTACATTTAAGATAGTTTGGCACTAACTTCAAAAAGTAATTCATTACTTTTTATATGTATATATTCATAAATTAAATCATAAATATGTAAATTTATATCTTATAAAAAAATACTCTCTCTAAAATCCATGTTTGGTGGATATTAAATTATATATATTAAATTTAACAGTTTTTATGCCGGTACCTGATATCTGATGTGTGGTTATTGGATAAAGTTTCGTCATTAGAGAATTTTAATTAAATATTTTATTCTTTTTAAAGCTGTTTTTGAAGTCGGTTGATAATTTTTTTTAAAAAAAAGCTCATTTTATTTCTGACAGTTTAGTTTTTCATATTGTAATATTCAATTATGTGTACTGACGTATGATGTCTCTATGCAATACACTGACAAATTGATGTACTTTGGTGGGCTTTGATATATTCAATTTGCAGGTCAATTTCCTAAATGATTTTCAGCATTTAGAAAGCAGCTTACAATGTCGGTTAGTGTCATTGTTTATCTTTAGGTTTTTCGAATGTGTTAACTTGTTTAGATAAGATCTCGCTCTTCAAAAAGTCACCGCATTCTTCAAACTTTAAGGTCTACATCGATTCTTATGGACGAAATGGGTATCGAAATGGTGATAATCCATTAAGTAAAATGCCCTTATGCATGAGCGACAAAGTGCTTGTTTACAAGTATAAGTGCACAGCAAAATGACTCCATACGTCACTGCTTAGTTAAATACTTTTCGAGTTCAGTCGAAAGTACTCCGTGTGTCGTCATATCATTATCGAGGAAATACTACCTGAACAAAATCTAAAATCATTCTCATATCTAATCCGGTAACAAAATCTAAATCTAAACACAATCTCGCTACACATAGCAATGTGCACTATTGTGCGTTTACTTATGAAGATATTTTTTTATTACCGGAAAAATATGTATAGTAGTGGATTTTTTTCTTTTCGGCACCTATTTCCGATGTCTGTTGGTATCGATGTGGGTTTCCTGTTTAGTGGAAGTGAGAACTTGACCAGTTAACATTTAGCACTTTCCAAATGATCCCGCACTTGGAAAATTTACCGTATTCAATAAATCTTAAGGTACACATTAAAATCTACTGGAATCAAAAGAGGGCGACGAAAAGCTGAAAATCAATCAGTATAGTATCCTTACACAATCAGAGCGCGTCAAAGTGTTTCCATGAGTTAATGCAGAACAAAGTATATCCATTTGTTGTTAGGGGAGAGGGGGGACACACGTTTGAACAATTTTTTTGAAAAAATCAATACATTTCTTATTTGAATTATACTTTTTGCATTTTAAGTATTACATAATAAAAACTATGCTTTTCTTCATCATATGAACCAGAAATTAAAAGTTTTCTATGTAAATTAAAAAGTTGTGAAGATTTAAAAAGCTGAAAGATTTTTGTTCAAACCTGCCCCCTGTAGGAGTACCTTTGAACAAGGAAGGGGCACCATTGAAAAAATGAATTAAGTTGAAAATATTGAGAGTTTTCATAAAAAGCTGCATATGTTTCAGAAATATAAAGAAATATGAATAAAATTAAATAATTATATTTTATTGAAACACGTCATTTTTTTTAAATTTAACCAAATTAAAATTCATTAAAGTTGGTGTCAAAAATCATCATTGAAACAATACAGAGTGTCTCTCTAGTTATATTTGGTTGTGAAAACTTTTTTACAATATTTTTGAAATGAAATACACCAAGATAATATCTGATACTTCTGGAAAATTAAAATTTTTCGTTTTTTAATTAACTCTTTTTATGAAAAATTTGACTTAAATTCCATTTTATCAAGCACGAAAATCAAAAATAGTGTTTGAGAAAGAGTATAGACTTTGTTTGACAAACCTGCTTAATCATGAATTATTATTGTGTATCCGGGATTCACAATTAGCAAATTAATGAATGCCATTAAAAATTTAGATTTGAAACTTCTCATCGCATGATTGTAATACATCTGTGCAATAAGGAGGAATTGTTAACAGTGTACATCCATGTTTTTTTATATTCTTAATTAAACTCTTTTCACATAGTAAAAATTCCCAAAAATAATAATATTTAGGTACATTAACAACTCTTTACTTCATAGTTTTAAATGTTCAACGGTGCCCCATCACTTGGAGTTTAACATTATAACTGTTTACTCAATTCGGCTGAAGAATTTGAATAAAACAAAGCTTATTAAGTAAAAATTACATCTTTATTTAAGTGTTGAACAATAAATCAAACTTTTAGGGATACAAAATTGTCTACAAAAAACTTACATGGCAGCTTTGTATACTCATTGCACTGAAGCAGTAGTAATGTATTGCCATAGACATTTTTAAGACATAATTTATTTGAAGGAAAACATTTAGAGTGTTCAAAAGTACCCCCAGTTCAAACGTGCCCCCCTCCTGTCCCCTAAATATTAAAATACTCTCCTTTAAATCATAAAAACTAGAAAATGAAGGGAGATTTTATCAAAGGAAGATGTTATCAAAAACGCACCATGATTTAATAAATAATCTGCAATCATCTGAATCGACAATATTGACATTGGAAATGAGCACTGGTGCTTGTATGTTGAGTTCGAATCTCATAACCTGAACTTGAGTCCTTCTTTTTGAGAGTGTCAACATTTTAAGTTTAGACAGTGCTTTAACAGACAGGGTTTTCGAAACTACAGAAAATGTGCGCTGTTAAAAATCTGCTGCATTTCGTTGCATAGGTACTCCGCAGCTTGTATAGAAAGAAGCTTAGAATATAAAATTAAAAGTTTGAGAACAGAAACAAGACATAAGGAAAATTCATGTAAAAATATGAGAAAGGAACAAGTCACATGAAAAATATTATTTGATGAATGTTTCCTCTATTGTTGACCCTTTTTTTATTCACCTGATTATTCTTCTACAAATTAGCTTATTCCCAGAAAGTGTTGTTTATCTTCAGGTTTAAACCAAATATATATATATATATATAGTCTTTGTAATTCTAGTCTCTATCTATCACTTGTCTTTCTCTAACGCTTTCTTTCGATGTTAATACGTCTTTTAAAATGATAATGTGAAATTTTGTGTTTCAAAGGGAATATATATAAAGATATGTATATATCTTTTTGAAAGACATTTATTTTTTTATATTGTGAATTTAAGAAATTAATTATTAGATAGCGTGTTAATAATATTAATAACACTTTCATTCGATTTAAATTTCATTAGAAAATCTTTCATTGAAATTGCATCTTAGATTTTTTTTAATGTTAGCTTTAAGAATCAGCTATTAAATGACTATTATATTTTCTTTAGAGCCACACATTAAAATTGGAAGTTCACATACAAAACTTTGTAAAATTTTTCATAACGAATTCATTTTAATTGAAAGAAAATCATATGGCGGAACGCAATTTTCACCTTGCTTCTAACACAAAATATATAAAATGAACTTTAAAATGTTCAATTTTAAATATAAGTCGTTTTAAACAATCAAATAGGGATACTAATACTTAATTTTTCTAAAAAATATCTTAATACTTTTAAACCTTAATCGCAGGCTCTTCCTCAGAGAATATTTTTGTTTATTTATAGAAATACGTGATATCGTTTTGAAAATGAACGAGCAAATCTATATTATAAAGGCCAAACGTATCTGTGCGTAACGCATACGTCATTTTGCGAATGGCAACATTTTCAAATTTTTAATGAAATTTCGGTATTGCAATTTTTGCTACTACATTTGTTTAAATTTCTAAACATCGCACATTTTTAAATTTTACCCCATCGGATAGAGAAACAAATTTACTTTTAAATGCAATTTATGTAAAAATCGTACCTTAATTTACTTTTGAAATATTATTTTTTTTCTAGTTTTTAATATCACTTTTCTAATCGTGGCAACAGGAGTACACCATTTCTATTAAAAGCAAACGGAAAAAATTATTACTGCAACCTTATGTTGCCATTTTCTTATTATAAAGGGAAAAATCGAAATTTGAATATCTTATGTTATAAGAACCGGTGAATTTTGATTTCATTTACAAAATTTGACTTACACGTAAATGAAAAAGATATCAGTAGCTTAATATCTGTTTCAGATAATAGCATTGAGACTTAAAGTTTTGAATCAAAAATATCATTTCAAATTACCTATTTTTGTTGAAAAGATGAATACAGATACGAATTGTGCATTTGTAAATTTTGATATGGTAAAAATAACGGGTTTAGATTTCACGGGGAAAAAATTCTATGATTGGATCAAAGTTGAATAAATTTTGCTTTCTTTTATTTTGGAATACTAGCATAAGAACTTTAATTGAGAACTGTATCATAATAACAAATATTTCTTATTTATTACTGCTTACATGTATAATTAAAGTTTAATTTTAACAATTTCTACAACTGAATGTTATATGTTATAGAAATAGTTTTTTTGTATTTTTTTTTTTTTACGTTAATAATGATTTGTTTAAAAGTTAGACATACTAATATAAGGTGCATTTTTTGCTATAACTAATTTAGTAGGTTTATTATAAATCAATGCAACAGTTCCTTTTTAAACATTTTCTTTCGTCAAAATTTGACGGGTTCTGCTTTGTAATTATAAAATTTGAAAGTAGAAGTAATTTTTTGTATTGAACTGAATGAGAGGATCTATATATATATATATATATATATATATATGTATATATTATTAATTGCAGTCTATTTACTTAATTATTCCACCCTGTGCTCATTCATAACTTTTCATTTTAATTTCCTGGCTTGAAGATCGAAATAGTAGTGCTTGAGATGAAAAAAGGGTAAAAAGAAATATTTAATTTTTCTACCATAAATTTTAATACGGCTTTTTTGTCAAATTGTCAGGATTTATTTTCAGGATGTTAAACCATAAACTCTGTATATTGTACAGGGCATTGAACATACTTGATTGTTTTTTGCATAGGATTTCTATGGATTCTCTGATGTTGAGGATGATCTTTCTACTAATTCAATTTTCAAGCCACGCAATTAAGAATGAAAATAACGAATAAATACAGAGTGGATTAATAAAGAAAATGGACTGCAATTAATAATAAAATATATATCTTCTCTCAATAATTTTTATCCAAAAAAAATGTCTCCCACTTTCAAATGTAATATGTATTCACTCGTTCATTTTCAAAATGAAATCATACATTTGTATAAATAAGAAAAAAATATTCTCTGAGGAAGAGCTTGATTAAGGCTTAAAAGTACTAAGATTTTTTTAAATAAAATTAACTGTTGATTTATATTTGATTGTTGAACTATATTTGATTATTTAAATCGCCTTTTAAGTAAAACTGAACATTTTAAAGATCATATTATGCATTTCATTTTAATTTTTCACCATATATATATTTTTTTAATTTTTAAATGTACAAATTAAAGATTTACTTTATGTTTTTAAAATCGATCACGTTTATTTTTTCAGTTGCTGACAGAAATTCAGATTAGGTGCAAAATTATTTTTCCAATTATTTTCCCATACTATCAAAATAGATTTTTGAACAGCTTAGTTTTTCTTCTTTCTACTTAATACAACTATGCAAATAGCTTACTTAAAATTCAAGGCAATGAGAAATTAAAAAGGTAATTATTTGAAAAGTATGTGAGAAAAGATTAGCATAATTCTTCCCTGCAATTCAGTTTCTTAGAAATCAATTTTCTTCAGGAATGTGCTTCATCTTTCTTACAAGAAAAAAACACCTATTAAATTCTATATTTTAGCGATTAAAATGAAAATGTTTCTTGGAGAATTTTTATGTTTAAAAAATTACTCACCTTAGGCTATGTAAAAATGTGCAAAAATTTGTAGAAAATTTAAAGAAATTTTTATTCATTATTAAGATATTTTAGATATAAAAATATGAATACATCTTTTAAAGAACTAAATAATAGTTTCGGGACGTCACAGTGTAATAAATCAGGAAAATTTAAATGCGTATCTTATCCATCCTGTTCTTTGCATTAATGCCCACAATGTGTTTTTTCATTATAAATGTATGATGTTCTACAAGTTATAGAATCATTTTTTGCCCTTAGCTTTTGCCGTTTTCAAGATAGCAATGTTAACGCCATAGTTTTTCAACACGTAACGGTGTAGACGATTTCATTTATTATTGAATGGAAATTTTACTTTATCTGAACCTCACTGTTAAGACTATAGCTCTTGTCATCCAGAAATTACGATGATGGCAACGGAAACAGTGCATGCATTGTGAGTTATCTTCTACAGCTCATATTCAAAATATTAGAATAATTGAGAAAAAGTAATAAGAAAAAATTATTTGTCATTTATTTATTTTTTATACTAAGTAAATGCAATTAAATTTCTTATAAATTAAATCTGGAATGTTTAGATAAGATTTTAACATTTATAAAATATAAAATACAGCACAATAAATTAGGTATACAGCTTCCTTAAACACACAAGAATATTAGAATAAAATTTAGATTGGTTCAAAATATTAGAATATTTTATTTTACGCAACAATATTACCTTATGAATATGAAGTAAATGGTAGTTAATATTTTGTAGCATCTCCTTTAGCTTTCATAACAGCGTACAATCGATCTTGCATACTATATACAAGGTGTTTACAAACATTTCTATCAATATTAGAACAAATAGACTTTATACGTGCCACTAACTCAGTTTTACTTGAAGGAGGATTTTCTTGAAGTTTTTTCTTCATTATACACCATAAGTTTTCGATGGGATGAAGATCTGGTGAATTTGGTGGCCAAGGAAGTACCTTAATGTTGCGTTGGCGGAACCAATTCTTAGTTGACACCGAGGTATGCGGGGACGCTAAATCTTGTTGAAAGATGAAATCATCTTCAAATAAATCTTCTGATGATGGAATCATGTAATATTCTAAAATTTCTTGATATATCAGAGAGTTAACCTTTTCGTAGACGATGCATAACTTTCCAGGTCCTTCTGCACTCATACAACCCCAAACCATGACACTAGCAGCAAATTTTACGGAACGTTTAAGGCATTCTTTATCAAATGCTTCTTGCTTCATTCTCCAAACTCGAATACCTTGATTACCATATGAAACACAAAACATACTTTCATCACTAAATAATATATTTTTCCAATCTTCATTGCTCCATAAACGTCTTGATTTACACCAATTCAATCTTATACGCTTTTGTATTGCAGTCATGAGAGGTTTTGTTTTCGGTACACGAGATTCAAATTTAAATTTATGGAGACGTCTTAATGTTGTCGATGTAGAAACTTCAACTCCTTCTTCTTTCCATTTTCGGTGCAAGAATCGCACACTTTTAAAACGGTTTTTCTTAACTATATGCTTCAGTTTCCTGTCATCTCTAGCAGATGTTTTTGGTTTTCGGCCACCATTTCGGCGATTATTTTGAAATTTTCCAATTTTTGAATATTGGGTTAGTATTTTACTAACGCTCGATTGCGAACAATGTAAATAATTCGCTATAAAACATTGATTTTTACCGTGCCGATACAAATCAACCATACGAAGTTTAGTAGATTCAGGAATATCACTCACACGGCCCATTTTAAGACGAAAAAGAAACAAACTGCAAAAAAGAATACTGATTTTAAATAAAATAGTCTGAATTTAATCAATGATGCCACCAGTTAAGAATTGGTAATAATTAAAGGAGAATTAATGTGAAATATTCTAATATTTTGAACCACTTGAATAAATATTCTAATATTTTGACTTTTCAAAATAATTTTTTTTGCAATTAATCTTTTCAAAAATGATATTAAATTTAAGATAACAAGTAAGTTTAATCAACAATAAGTTCTTAATAAAAATATCTTTTGCATATTTTCATTAAAAGACATTAAATTACCAAACGATATTTTAAATTTCTAAAAAAAAGGTAATTTTTCTAATATTTTGAATATGAGCTGTAGAATTCGCACTAGAATTTCCAACGAACTGCTCGATTTCGACAGTAAAACGTGTGTCAAACAGAAAATATTTTCCTTAAATTAAAAAATAATATTAATTATTTCAAACTTATAAAATTACTTTCATGGTTAAAAAAATAAATTTGTATATTGCTAATATAGTAAAGAATTGAGTTTAAGAATGTTTTTTCGCTATTTGATGAATAAATAAACATGTTCATTAACCAAATTAACTAATAATATATTATGTCGTAACGTTTAATTAAATTAAAAATGTCCTTCCAATTTGAAATGTTTATTAACGTAATTTATATTTCACAATATATGCACAAAATACCAGTCTAAATTTTTTTAAGTTGCAGCATTTAATAATAAACCGTATTTGCCTTCAAAGAAAATTAAAAAGCTTAATTTAATTTTTATATGATGAAAATTTTTTGTAACAAATAATACTTTTTTTATTACAATAAACGTACTACTGATTAAGAAATATTTATCTCTGTAAAATATTAAATAACTTTAAAATAATTAAATCAAAATAATGTTTGAGTTTTAAATTAATGGGATAAAAAATGCAACAATTTTCTTGTGGGAGAAATACTTTTTACGAAGAAGAACAAAACAAGCAGATGAATATTTAATAAGTAATTTATCATATTGTTAACTAAGGGTATAACCAATCGAGTGAAAATGTTCAAGCCGGGAATCGAACCCGCAATACTTCGAATAGCGCTTCAAGTGCTCTTCCATTTAAGATACGGGGAAAATGTCCAGCTTAGCATTTTTTACTCACATATATTGGTAAAGCTGTAAGTGTAGCTCAAGAAATCTTGTGCTGCAGTGCAGCTTTATCAATCATATGAAATAATTTTATATCAAATAACACTAAGAAATATTATTATTTAAAAGTATTTAACAATATCTTCGTATTACATAATGCATTCACCAGTAGTATTGTCTTCTTGCACTTGCCTCTTATACGGGTTAGCAGACGTCTTGTAAAAAAAGAAAAAAAAAAACGGGTGAAGAACATGCTTTCCCATTTTTTACTAGTGAAGATAAAAAGTATAATTTCGAACCTGCTTTCTCTAACAATGAATTATATGTATGGCAGAATCATAGGAATAACAGATGTTGAGATATTCTGTATTTTGGATAAAATGATTTTATATCATTTATTGGTTTTAAAAATAACTTTGTACAGTGATAAAAATAGATAAGGCAAGATAGAAAGAAAGAAACAGAGCATATTGATATAGAAGGAAAAAAATTGTTTGGATAAAGATTGATAAAGACATTAAAAGACATATTCTCCGAATCCCCTACAAATATCTTACGGTATCAAGTGTCAGAAATTCTGTTCCCCTGTTAAGATTATAAATATATAACCCTTGGAAATTATTTTCTTTGAGTTTTGTTTTCAGCCAATTCGATGTAAATATCAACCTAAACATCAAAATTTCAATGTTAATGAAATACTGAATATTATACATCATTTTAAAGCTTGCACTATCTGTTTTAATAATATATAGTTAAATATTAAATTATAACATTGTTTTAGTTTATAAAAAGCAATAATAGATGTCTAACTCTTTTTAGAAATTTTGTTTGATAATTTGGCCAACGTAATCAAAAATTTTTCTAAAACATTTTCTAATTTAAACAAAATGGTTAGTATATTTTGTTATACACATTATAGAGTTTTATATTAAAAGTTTATCTTGCAAAATATCCTTATGGCAAAATATCGTTATCCAAAATATTTCATTTAGGAGTAATTTTAAATTCAGCTCATTAATATCAGTATGTTACTGGAAAATATTAACTTTTTTCACTCGACATGAACTTTTTCTTGGAAACTTTTTAAGATCTATATTCTCTATTTACTTTCATACTATTTAAGTACTGAATAAATATAATCAGAAGTTTGGATCTGGAATATCTAAAATTCCTCGGTAACTGACTGACATATTGGGATGATAATAACTGACTGACATTTTATTTAACTTTAAAATGGAACGCTTAATACTCCTAATAAAAGTAGTTTTATTATTAAATAAACATAAAACAATTCAACTCTTTGTTATCTTAAAATAATTCAACACTTTGTTAGCTAATAAAAAAAATAAAGGATTTGAAATAATTGGATTTGAAATTATTTTGAAAAGAATTTCAAAATTATAAACTTTTCATCACTACATTTTTTCTGATGAAGTCAATTCAAACAACAGTACAACATATGTTACTTAACTTATATGTACAAGGAATTTGAAATCGTGGATTTGAGTGGTATTTTTTGCTACCTCTAATGGCATGGTTGTTGTGGATATAATCAGTAAATAGAGAATTTAGTGTAGATGAAAATGCTTATTGAAAACTCAATCATTAATAATGCTTTAGCTTTCCACAATGCAGTGAAAGAAAAAAAAAATATGAAAATATGAGTTATTCTTGTTAATAGAAAAGATGGAAATGCATCAAAAAATGAATTAGATGAGACATTTTGGACTTTCCTAATAATATAAAAAATGCATCATTGTAAAAGAGTAAAGAAAAATATTTTCTGAAACCAATTCCGCCAAAGTTCAAATAAAAGAAATTCAGAAGAAAAATTCAAAAATGTAAAAAGTGATCCACTAGTAAAAAACATGCAATGCAGTTAAGATCAGTATAATATAGGAAAAGTGATAAATTATAATCGAGGAATGGTCGGAGAGAAACTTTTGAAAAAGGATTCGGTCAAATATATTGCACCTTTGCTACAAAAGTGTCAGAACTCAAAAATTAGGTTATTTGAGTTATGAATGCTATTTTACGTGGTTTTCATTCCTTTACCAATACCTAAAATGGGAGGTAGTGTACTTAAAATTTCGCATCAAGGGAGCAGCTCTGTTTATAACATGCCCATTGAGCCTATAACAGCCTGAAACAGTCTTTTGTATTTCCTGAAAAACAAAGTTTTTTTGAACTATGACATTTATATAGAAAGGTTCCTATATGAGTGGCCCAGATCAGATGATGTGAAAGAAATAAAAAAGCAGTTTATTTTTTATGGCCCCTATAACTTTTCAAGGATTTGGTCCATTTTAAGTTATCGAGAAGAAAAAAATCACCAAAGCTTATCACAAAAAAGTCCTATAGAAACAAAAGTTGTTAATAGAATGAAATTAATATTAATATTTAATTTCTTGCCTTTTGTGTAAACTTTATTACATTTTATTATCTAATTTTGAATGTTTTGCTTTAGGATATTTAGAAATGTCAGTCAGTTACCAGCTACTGTAAATTGCTGTCATTCTTTATTCTAGCAATCTGTTTTAACTCAAATATTATATGTGGAAAGATTATTACCTGTCCTGGGACCCCTAATGTAACTTTATCCAAAATTCATTACAATTTCAGAAAAATCTCATATTTATTGTGTATTATTTTTCATGTAAGTCATCAATATCAGTCAGTTACTATGCTTTTAATATATATATTTACAATTAATCAAAAATTATTTTGAAAATTCAACTACACTGTAAAAAATATCCGTTAATATACACAAACTTTTCCCTAAAATTTTACGGAATAGTTTGATTTTTCCAAGAAAACAGCAGTATTTCCGTTTTTTGCTATTTTGAGATTTAAAATACAGTAACTGTCCGTAAATCTCGCCGCAAACAGAACAACTTCCGTTTTAAAAAGCCCAAGTTATCAGTATTTTTAACTGATAAGTGTCTTGGCGCCATCTGTATGACAAATAGAAAAACATAGCAACATTTCTCTTATTCTTTTCTGTTTTAATATAAAACGATGGCATATTTTTATAATATTAAAATAATAATAATAATAATTATTATTATTAATAATAATTCTTTTTAAGTTTCAGATAGTTAAGGAAAGTTTTTTGTTTTTTTAGTTTGATTTTGTTTAATTTATTTATATTATAATATAAAAAGTGCGTATGTTATTTAAAGTGGAAAAAAATCTACTTTTAATTTTAATATATATATTTTTTAATCTATTCAAATTAAGAAGTTCGCACACAAAATTTAAAATATATTAAAAAGATAGCATATTTTTACAAATTAAAAAAAATAATAATAAGATTTATTAATTCTTTTTAAGTTTGAGATAGCTAAGCAAAGTTTTTTTTTCAGTATAATTTTAAATATATTTAATTTATTTATATCGTGATATAAAAAGTGCGAAAGATATTTTATGTGGAAAGAAAATCTACTTTTAATTTTAATATATACATATTTTAATATATTCAAATTAAGAAATTCGCTCTTAAAGTTTAAAATATATCGAAATATATTACCGAAATTATTATCATTTTGGCGATTACCTAAGTTATAAAAATCAATAAATGTAATTAATTTTAATAACCCATAATCCATAGTAATTATCTTTATTGAATTTACAAAAGATCGTCATACAAAATATTTTTTAAAATACAATTAATTTTTTTTTTATTTTTTTTTAAGCGTGTTAGTATCTTTTTATAAAATAAATAAATAAATATGAATAAAATAGCTTTAAAACTCTTCCAAAAAAGAAGGAAACAAAATTTTTTAATACTTTCATTTATACATGTAATATTTTAAAGGTTAAACTTTTTTTTATATATAAAGCTAAAAGTAAAAAGCTAACTATTAGAAATTATAGAAAGAAAATCTGTAAAACTTGATTTAGAACTGTCCGTTCAATACAAAAATATTATCTCTACAAAATTAAACCCGCTTTCAAAAATCTTGTCTTTACTTCATGAAATGCATCCAAAATAAGTAAAGGTATTTGAAATGGTGCTATATGAAATCATAGCGTAATGGTATTACACTACCGGCTATGACAGACAAGGTCGTGAGTTCAAACCCCATGGAAGGTTAGTAA
Source organism: Maratus speculifer (assembly GCA_964019185.1). NCBI lineage: Eukaryota > Metazoa > Arthropoda > Arachnida > Araneae > Salticidae > Maratus > Maratus speculifer. The sequence continues at coordinate 77,442,769 of OZ025294.1, forward strand.
CATTTCTTCTCTGTTGTTTAAATTAAATGTATATAATGTGTCCCTGATATTAACGTGCCTTTGTAAAGTAAAGAATAAAAGTCACAAAGATGTTAGTTTGTCCTTGAAAAATTCTTTTAACTTTTGAAACGAAAATTTTTACATAAGGAAATACTAAAAAACGGAAATATTTTGTGAAAAAACGGAACTATTCCTGGAAATTTTTTTCCGTTAAAAAACGGAAGTAGTACTGGCATTTAGATTACCAGTACTATTTCCGTTTTTTAACGGCAAAATTTTTTACAGTGTATGACATTCGATTTAGCTTAAAAAAGGTAATAAACCAGATAAAAAATAATTTTAAAAATGTATATTTTGTGTGGTAGTTACAAAATGTTTATTGATTTGAATTCTGAATGTCATTTAGTTATCCGTGGAATTACCCTTTCAAGTTGTGAATCCTTCTACTTATATTTTTTAATTTCGTTTGTGGAAAAAATCAGGTATTGTTACCTAATATTTTCTAGATCTTTTCACTGTAACCATAATTGTGGGAACAGGTTTGTTTATTATTTTTTTTTCTTTGAGTCCATGCTACAAAATATTTCTATGCCAAATGTTATCCTGATTCCTTGAACGGTATTATCATGTACCGGAAATGCATTTTTATAACCAATCTATATTTTATACAAAATATTTTTCATACACGCTTCTATTCTCTCTCTCTCTATATATATATATATATACATATAAAGAGAGAGAGAGAGAGACAGATTTATTATTGTTGTCAAAATTTTGGTTGAGTTCTATATTTGTTGTTTGCACCAATGTTTTTTTAAATATAAAATTACAGGTTTTTTTTCTCTATATGATATACTTTTCTTACTAAAGCATATTTCGAGTTAATATAAAATATATGTCGGAGAAGTTTTCGAGTACCCAAATGTCTATCAGGTACAAGCTTTTCTCGGAAATAAAGTTTTCGTTTCTTTGCATACGTAACAGATTTATGAAAATGTGAAAATCAAAAATGTACCAGCTGCATAAAAAATAAATCAGTTGTTTTGAATGTTTTTGGAATATCTGTTTTCAAATTTTGTAAATTGCTTTGCATATCTTTCTAAAAAATGGAACGTTTATGATAAATATCTATATTAAAATAGGGCATCCAGTATACATCAGAAACGAAGAGAAATAATTTTCTGAGAAATTGAAATGGAATTTTGCAATTCTGATGATTTTCATATTGAAAATTTCAGTGTGGAAATCCCACATAAAATAAACTATTTGAATGAATTTATTAAATTGCAGATGATGTTGTTGAAGTCTATTCTTCAGCTAATTTTGCATGACTTTGCTTTATTTTCTATACTTATAAAATGGGATATTGATTTCAGAAAATCAAATATTTCGGTACCTCCTGCTGCTATTAAAATTCAATTTTGTCGGAAAGGGTTCAGAAGATGGGTAAACATAGACAAAGGTTTCTGAAAATCATCATATTTTCTGATAATATATGACATATTTTAGTCTACATTATGAAAAGAACACTATTATGGAAATACACAGATACAAAACAGCAGTTTTTTTGTAAGTTTTTTCATGTTAGAGATACAGGAAAGCAATATTGCCTCTTTACGTAGAATCACTCAAATATATTTCTTAAATGCATTAAAATTTGGCAAACATTTAGTTAATAGATACAAGAAATATATATATCATATACACGGTTGATCAAAGGAATAAGGATGATTTTCCGATTGCAGATGGGAATTGCAGAAATTGGACTTTTAATATGAGTTATGTGCTTCCAAATGCTTCATGTATTCATCTTTTCTTTAACTCACGAAAAATTGAAGTTTTGTTATAATATTAAGAATACAGTTGTATGTTGAAAAGGGGAATACTAACTAATATAAAGGGGATAATAATAACAGGGAAATAGAACTAAAAATACACAACACTATACCTCGATTGGCCTACATAAAAAAATAAAAAAATAAATATAAATTGGTGTTTCTGCCCTGTTTGAGTTAAGATGATCTTCCTTTTGCTCTCTTTCCTCCCAGAACAGGGTAAAACAACTTTATTTTATGAGGACAGATTAAATATCTTTTTTTTAAGTTTATATTATAAAACACAGTTTAATTTAGTCATTAGAAGAGTGATTTTGCATGGGATAAATAATGTAGCATAATTGTATTTTATAATCCCGACTAAAAAGGAAGCCAGTATTAAAGTACATTAGAGGTTTTGATGGTGAACACGCCAGTACCTTTGATTAATGATGTTATGTATTCATTGCCCCATTCGATATCCGTCGACCCTGATGACCATGATAACATATCCGCAATCATGTGTTCAATTTTAATTTTAGAAAGATATTTCATAAATAATGTACATTATATATAATTTATGTTAATACAATTATTGTATAATAACAATTATTGTATAAATATTCAAAATAAAGAATTCAAATATTTTATTATTATATTGTTTAAAATGAAATAAATGAAAGAAAAAATCAAATTATATGTTAAAATTATACATCTATATTTAATAGAGAGAAAGACAGATGTCTAAACAAAGTAAGAAATTGTTTTAAATAATAATGCAGGTAACACTATAATTATTTTTAAAAAATGACATGTGGTAAAATCTTCTATATTTTATTGCAATCTTCCAATAGTAGTATAGAAGATACCGCAAAGAAATCCTTTAAAATATAACAAAGTATCATTTTTTTCATATTTTTATATTATTTGAGCCACAAAAACATAAAGATGCCAAATAAATATTATTTTTCTTGTAGTGATCAATAGAGGATTTTATTATAAAATTCAAATTTAGTGTTATGATTTTAAATCTTTGAAATGCTTTATTTTTTGAAACTTTTATTTGTCTTATTTTTTATTTTTCAGTAATAATAAATAGATATGAATATTAATAAAAAGAATATTGCCCAGTGAAACTGATGGCATTCAGTTCACAGGCTACGCATAATAATTGTATTCTACAGCCTTATATTTTCAAGGATTAATGCCGTTCGAAAATCAAATGAAGGAGAGAAATAGCTCCCCCCATTTCCCATTTCCCTTTTTTTATACTTAATCATTGAACCCTCTAAACCGGAAGTTCCTAAACTTTTGGGCTTGCAGAGCCCTTTTTGAGAAGAATTTCTAAGGTGGAGCCCCTTAACCTCACGAAACTCTATAGTTTACAAATTAATGTTTTTAAATACCTATGGAGCAGAAAAAGATCTGCTGGATAAGTGTCCGAAGCAGTAATTTCCAACACGGGGCCAAGGTTCTCATTTCGGCCTTTTTTTATGCAAAAATTCTTAATTGATATTAGAAATTTTGAAAATCGAATTTTCTGTTATTTAACCTTTTAATAATTTTATTGAATATTACTATTATGGGATACATTAAATTTAAAAAAAGTCCGCCTAATACAGCAAAAATTATAGTTAAAAATTTATATTTTCTGAAAGCTTTTAGTAACGAATGAAACTAACTCTTCTTACCCGAGTGCCGTTATAACAAAATTGTTAAGATATTAAAGACATACACTTTTAAAATAAAAAATATTCTTTTGGGATAGCCAGTATGAACTCGGAACTAAATATAAAAATAGTAACCATGTTTGGGTTGTGAATTGCATTGGAACTTACGTGAAACTACTATTATTTATGGCGAAAAGCACACACACACAGAAAAAAAGTAAGTTGTTCAATTTTCGTTTATAAATAGAGATTTGTGTATAATCGAAATAAGCTATTCGCGAAAAGAAAAAAAAAATCATAGGTTTACGTCACCATGAGTACTTACATGGGTGATTCTACGATAAGAGGTAATTTGTACGGCAATCCATTTAAAGCAGATTTTTTATTCTATATGTTGCTATTTTTTGCAATGAATCCCATCATCTTAATATACTTTATTAAATAACATCACGATTGAATGCCTAATTAAAACACATTTTTCTGAAATTTCTTACAAAGTCTAAAAAAGTCTCTACCCTGGCATGTCCCCTTGCTGGTTTCAATTTAACTTTCAAACAATACATGTATTTTTTTTTATCAGATGCTTAGCTAAAGCATGTTTAATTGAAATTTAAGTATTTATACTTACGTATTATAAAATAAAAAATAAAATAATTTTGTCATTTTCAAATAATTTTTAAAATTAACTTTTGTCCCGCTTTTCTTTGTGTATCTACTCTGTCAAATTTCGTTCCGCTGAAACAAATATAAATTCAAGGATGGCTATATTGGAAGCCGCACTTAAGGACATCTATCGGCTTGAAGTTAGCAATACTAAGCGTGCAAGCCATTTAAGCGTCGCCATTTTTAGTTGTTGCGAGGCGACCGTGCGGTGTAGTGGTTTCGCAAGGTGATCGTGTATCTCCCCTGGTAAGTCATAAAACTTATAATATTCATTTAATTCAATTGCATTTACTGCCCGAATCAAACAATACAGTAATAATTAAAGTGAAATATACAATTAACCCAAAAACTAATTCAGTCAGTTAAAAAATTTGAATTTATCATGAAAATGTCTCTTCCCTGCCGTATTTCCCCTGTCAAGGTAACTGCCAGGGGAGAGAGTCACGGACCAGAAAAAGTTATAAAATATGTATAAAGTGACTTGCCCTTATATGAAAAGGTAACAAAAAAGGTGCAAAAATTATAATTTAAAGGCTTTTGATAAAACTCAAACTTTCCTTTTTGGCCGTATCATCTATGTATTTGAAACCTCTTATCGTAGAATCACCCATATACATAATAAGTTTTATCCACATACAACCCTCCCAAAACTTATATAGGACACAATTAAAAAAGAAAAACCAAACAATTTGAAAATATACAAATAGTAAGAATTTATCATTTCACAATGTTTCAAAGATTTCTTTTTGTTTAATTACTATGTTTTCTCATTGGATAGGGATTTGTGGTAATATTTTGTGGCAAATTCAAATAAAAAGTTAAGGAGTCAACTTATACGCGAGTATATATAACAAGGTACCCTGGGGTAATAACGCCACGTTATGGTTCTACCAATTTTCACGGCTCAGTTTTAGTTTGTATTTTTCAAACAAATATATGATTTGATACAGCAACTCATTGACTATCTATATAAAAAAATAATTTAACAGATATGTATTCATAAAATGTAATGGCGTGATTTCATGACCAATGCTATCTGGCGGTATTACCCACCCATATGGGTAATAACGCCGTGCAAACAAAACTATGAAATAAGATGGAATAATTGCATGTAGATTGCCCAATTCTAAAAATACAAACTCTACAAACTTAGAAATTGACAAATTGCATTCTAAGCTATTGGAAATGTTCATTTTTTTGTGAAAGTGTAAGAAAAATAAGGGTGTGGTGTAGGGGGGAGGATGAGGCAAAAGAATATCAGACCGTGAGCTTCTTTTTGCTTAAAAAGGACCGCTTAAATAGAATTATTAGAAACATTGCACAGTTTTAACTGTGTTTATTTGAATCAGTATTTCGGATGTAGCTCGGCCACTGTAGGGAATCAACCGGGGTATTAATGCCAAGGATTGGCGTTATTACCCCGTTATAGTTATTGCGCTGTACATTTTAAATTACAAATTATCTCGAGAAGATATCCAAAATCTTCAACAATATTTTGAAAGTCCATGAAATGTACTGCAAATTTATGTAGTTAACAAAGTATTTCCGGATAAAAAAATAGTCTTCACATCACAAAACTTATCTCGCAAATTTTAGATCAAGCGTTAATTTTAGTTGCTTGTAAAAACAATAAGTCCTAAAAATGAAACAAATAAACTTGAAGCTGTTTTTTGCGATTTATATGACTCAAAACCCTTCTGCGCAGAGCACACGGGTGTCATTTAACAGATTATTTCATAATTATGCAAAATATTAGCACTTGGTGTTATTACCCTGCCTGGCGTTATTACACCAGACCACCTTATATACATTTGCTCTTGAGATTCACGCTGTTCATTCGATTCAGAATTGTAACTCTTGTAGCTTATTTTGAATCGTTTTAAACACATTAAATCCAGAAACAAAAAATAAAGTAGTTCGAACCAAAAATTTTATATAGAAAATAGATACAGGTCAAATGCAAAATTTTATGCTATTAAAAAAGTATATATTTTGTTTTCACCTAGTGATATATGTATTTAATTTTGACACTTACACGCACAAAAAATGCTACATACTTTCTAAAAAAATTCTCTTGCAATACGGTAATTTCTTTCATATTTTGTTTATTTTTCTGGGACGCCGCGGAGCCTCTAAAATGAATAGGTGGAGCACCAAGGGCTCCACGAAGCATACTTTGGAAACCTCTGCTCTAAACTAATCAGGGATATGCTTTATAATATAAAAAATCTATACCCAAATTTCAGAACATATCGGATAATTCTTAATAAAAACACATTTATATAATTTAATAGGAGTTATCCATCTTCGTTATACTTATTATTAAACTTCCAAAACTATTCAGAGATTCTCTTTGTCAGAAAGAACCTACATTCAAAATTTAAAGCAAATCGGATAATTCTGCATAAAACCCCATTTATCAAATTTTAGAGATAATCACCCACACCCGCTTTATACTTCACAAAATACCCCTCAGCTAATTAGGCAAACATCTTATTACTATGAAACAGTATCCAAAGACTGAATCAAATCGATTTATTCTACAAGAAAAAACATTTACACAAATTAAGTTGGGTAGTCCCACCGATCCCCCAATTATACTTATCCAATGAATTACCGAAACAAATCAGGAAAGCACCTTATCAGAATGAACCTATATCCAAAATTTGAAGGAAATCGGTAAATTCTGCGTGAAAAGCCAATTAACCTGGGTACCTCCCATTTCCCCCCATTTAGACTTATCCAGTGAACTCGCAAAACTAATCATGGGCGTGCGCTCATCAAAATGATCCTATGTCTAAAATTTGAATGAAATCTGATAAATCTGCATGAAAAACCCATTTATCAAAATTAATTGTGGGGGGATTAGCCCAAGACCCCCCTATTTATACTTATCCAATGAATTCCCAAAACTAATCATGGCAGTGCCCTCATCAAAATGATTCTATGTCTAAAATTTGAATGTTATCTGATAAATTTTGCATAAAAACCCATGTTTAAGCTATTGCATAGCTTTTATCGCGGGCTTTGAGCGCGGCGACCGAATCTAGAAATTCCGTAACGAGAAAAAACCTAACACTCCGGCTAACGTCGTTTCAGTTCGGCAGACTTCTCATTTATTCAATAAAAGAAAAAAATTTGTTTTCTTATGGGTCATCATGCTCAAAAAGTGTAACTTGAATTAATATCAAAGAAAAATAAAAAATTTGAATTAATATCAAAGACAAAAAAAAATGCATAAAAAGAAATTAAATAATTAATTATAATTGCATAATTTGATAAAAAAATGCTATGCAATAGCTTTACCATGGCAGTCTCCGAGTGCCACACGTATTATTTTTATAATTTAAGAGGAGGTGCATTTGCTCTCCATCCCCCTTTTTTGCCTCATCAGAATGTTTCTGTACCTAAATTTTGAAAGAGACCTGATAATTGTGCCTGAAAAACCCATTTATATAAATAAGGGGAGGGGCATTATTAGCCTTCCGTTCTCCTTCTTTGTACTTATCCAATCAGCACCTAATTCTAATCACGGATGTTTCTCATCAGAATGATCCTATATTTAAGTTTAGAACAAAAACTGATAATTCTAAAGGAAAAACCATTTGTATAAATTAAGGGAGGGGCATTATCGCCCTTCCCTTCTCTTATGCTTATCGACTGAACTCCCAAATATAATCAGGTAAGTGCGTTATCAAAATATACCTATATCCAAAATTTCAGTTCCCCTGGAGCCATAAGGTAACACGGAGACGCCTGAAATTTGAAGCGAATTTGACCCCTCATGTAATAGCGCCTTGAGAAGGAGTAACTGCTGTGTGGCGTATAATCTATTTGTATCGCCTTAAATTATTATTATCAGCTGATAAGCAATCGTTGATTAAAATCGAAGTTTCCCGTGGGTAAATGCATCTGAACCTCATCGAAAATTACACGAAGCTTCGTCGAGAATGTTTACTAAATAGGATGCTTGCACGATCTGTCAAAGATTTTTTGAGAGTTGGAATGAAATTGTTGATTTGCACCGAGCAGATCTCTCGTCTATTTCTCAAGATTATAATGAAATTGTGAGTGATTTTCTTTCGATAGACTGTCGTCGGATTCTACGTGAATTATCCGTAGAAGATGGCTTTATTCGAGTAGGATCTTTCGCTATTATCACCAACGAACACCTTACAGCAATATCCATCTGTTTCCCAACATTTAGCCAAATATACGAAAACTTTACTGGTGAATATACTGGGGGAATGTAAAGGAAATTTACTTGTAAGATCATTACAAATGTTTTCTACTTACTTTGTTATTTCTTTATTCACAAATTCTCGTATATTAGTTTTTGAAATTTCAAAAAATAACGAATACTTTTCGGATACATGGGTAGAAAAGGTTATTGATGTTGGCATTTACAGTGGGTTGCCAAATTATTAGGGCAGTGAAAAAGTATAGGTTGTTTGTACAATATTAAAATATAATTTGAAAATAATTACTGTTTTTAAGTTTAAAAAAACTTTATTGTTATAGTTTAAGTTTTTACGCAGTATCCCTTGGGAAAAAAACCAACAAAAATACAATACAGACAATTTACCAATGTTAAAAAATATTAATATTTGGTGACGTTTTCTTCGGCTTCGAGGAGTACTTCGATGCGTCTCGGAATTTTTCTAATAAATATGTAGCACTTTTTTAAATTTTAGGGTTGTGATGCCATACATTTTTTAGTTTTTCGATGGGTTATAGCTTGGTTGTAATCATATCTTTGGCGATTTCCGTCTTGGTGATCTTCTATAAGTTTTCTATGGGGTTCATGTTAGCAGAATTGCCAGGCCAAGGTAAAACTGGGATATGTGGTCTGCAAAAACTTTGTAATGCTTCTAGCTTAATAACAAGGCTATGAATTATGCATAAACATGAACTCTTCATCGCCAGGCAGACATTTCAAAACTCGCCTGTACTGGTCTTGTCCATGATTTCCCTGACAATGTAGAGGCGTCCAACCCCTTTAGCGCTTATGATAGACTACACCATTATCTTATCAGGGTACTTAACATTCTCCACGATGCATTCAGGCCAGTGTTTTTCGCCTGGTCTTCACCTGATAAAACTGTTTTTACCGGCAAAATCTCAAATGTTGATTCATCTCAGAAACATACTTGAAAAATATTTAAATATGTTAATAATTTAGAAATAAATGATTTGAAATGACATAAATAATAATTATCTTAACAACTGACCTTACTCAAGTCATAAACTGTCTTTTGGTGGCGTTCACGATTCCAGGTAATATGGTTATTTTTCATCGCTTCTTTCAACCGGGGTTTCTTAGCTGAACAATGAAATGTCAACCCTTTCTCCACCACTATTCTCTGCACAGTTCTCTTAGAAATTGGTATTCCAGATTCTTGAACGATCTGAGTAAGGAGTCCAACACTTTTCTTTCTGTTTTCTAAACAGATATCCCGGATTTTCCTATCGGGGCATTAAGTTGTTTTGCTTTTTCTTCCACTTTTATTCTTTCGTTTGGGCGAAAGTGGCTAGTTTTTGTCCAGATTAATTTTCATCCTGTTGACTACTGACTTGGAAACTCCAGTAAGTTTTGCTATTTTCCTTTGGGACTGACTCGTTTGTAGAAGGATAGTTTTTACCTTAGATTTTTTCCTAGGGAACAAATCAACACCTCGATCCATATCGAAATCAATAAAAATAAAAAATAAATTAAAATCGCAAATAATTTTGCAAAAAAAAAATATTTAGTCAGTAAAAGAAAGGTAATACTCACAGATAATTCTTAAATTTTCCAAGAAAATCGAAGAATTTTGTTTAAATTAAAGAAAACCGTCTTCCACTATTGCGTGTAGTAAAGATTAAATGTCTCTTCCGTTTTTAAAATGTTTATAGAAAGTAAACAAACCTTTAACATGCCAAAATTACTTAAAAAATAATTTATAGAGATATTAAAAACGGTTAAATATATCCCTGCAACACTTAAACCATTTAGAGCCGCAGGCAAGTGCACCCAAAGTGTAAAACTAGCAAAAAATATGATTGTAGCAACCCACTGTACATTATACATTTTAGATTAAGAAACATTCGTCGTTTTTTACAGTTTATTGAAAATATTTTTCACCTATAAACAGAATACTAAAAAGTAACAAAAAAATCTATTTTTGAACAGTACCATTAAAATTTAAAATATTTAAAAATATTTAGGGTAACATCTCCAGTAATTGGCATATTAAGAATTTGTCTTTAAACTTACTCCAATTTTCCTTACCAAGAAATAAAAAATTTACTTTCAAATATTTTTAAATCAAGGCATGGATATCTGTGTATCTATTTTGCCCACTAAAAGCAAAAATTTATGAAAAAGTATTTTTATAAAAATATATTTATAAAAAGTTGCTGTATTCACCAGTAATTGGCACCTAGAGCACCAATGTATGACACCTTGTGATCCAGTTATTGGCACATGCTTATATATAAAAAAACTTTATATTTTGCATTGGGTTTAATCGCTTTTAATAATTTTACTTTAGATGAAGATGCCATATTTCAGGTTTTTGAGAGTAAGAAATCAAAATATTAGTCTGAAATGTGAACACTTTAAAACAATACAATATATTTATATTAATACCCAGTAATTGTCATGCTGTACCCAGTAATTGTCATATGAAGTTTAATGGATTCCAATTACTGATAATATTCTTATTTTCAAATAAAAACAACTGATAAACAAAATTAGTCTATTAATTTAAAAGCACTGCCAAAATAAATGGTTTAATCTCAAATCTTGCGATTCCCTTGTAATTGGAATAGGTGCCAATTACTTGGAACTAGCAAAATTGAAGCACCATTAATTGGCATCTATCATTAATTTAGAAATCCAAATATTTGTGTACAAAAATACTTTTACACAATTAAAGTAACTCTTTTCAACTAAACAAAACTATTGCCATTTTAAATTTAAAATATATTATAAATCAGATAATAATGAATTGAAAAACATGCCTTTCCTTAAACCTGAGAAGAAGCATTTGCAACAAAATGGCTAATTTGATACTAACCATAATTGTTTCTCTTTCCTAGGCACTATTGTCATCTAGTAGCATAAATCGAAGTTATAATCTTCAAAGTAAATGAGCATATAACTGGTATATGGTCTTGCATTTTTAAAAGACTGGATATAAACCGTATTTTAGGACATGTTTGTAGGATGTGCCAATCATTGGTGCATGCCAATTACTGGGGATGTTACCCTATATCTATAAATACATAAATATTTTTCTAAGAAATCATTAATTTACTTAAATTGCACACGCATAGTAATTCTTCTCGAAAACTTAAAAGAAATACCTAAAACGTGTTCATTAATTTTAGCAAAATTAAAAAATATGTAAAAATGTTTTAAAATTCAGAATTTACTGTTTTATGAGTCAGAATTTACTGTTTTGAAATTACACAAACAAGACATTTTAAAATAAAATTTTTAATAAAACCTTTTATCTTTAATATGGACAAAAGTTTATATTAAAAAAAATCTCTGTTATTTACATTGATCATACGTCTGTCTTCATATTCCCAAAAAAGTTTGGATTTGAAGCAATTTGCAAAAGTTTAGGCAATAAAAGTTCTTATTTTGTGCATTTATTTTCGAGACGCAGCTTTGATGCTTCCTTAATCCCCATATTTTTCAACAGCTTTTAGAAGTTTTGAATAAATCTTCATTTTATGCTTCTTTATTTTGTTGAAGTAGAACGAATAGATTACTGATTATAATCCATACATTTCTATGAATGTATTTGAATAAAATATTGACTTTAACTGTTATTCTTTTTTCAAATAAAATTTTAAATCTTTAAAATTATAAGATACCTTTAATAAATAACGAGGCGGAGTCTATTTCAGGCATATTATTAAATGAAACTCGAAATATTGTCAACATGTGTTTTGACAGCTATTCCAATTTGGCACTACCGTAAATTACCGAAAATAAGCCCTCCTTCCCGAGTACTACCTTTCCTCTTAGTGTATGTAGAGTTTTACTCTTTAAAAAAAAGCGCCATTAAGCCTTCCCCTTCAAAATACCCTCCAAATTTGTTTATCCTTTTCAAAAAAGTCCGAATTATAAGACCATTTAAAATCATTAGAATTTCCTGTGTGTTAAAAGAGGGCTTATTTTCGGTAGTCAAACAGTGTTATGTTCCAGGAATAATTTGAAAACTGGTGTTATACAATTTAAGACAAAAAACTTCTTTAAAACACCATAAAATAAATTAAATTGAGCAAGGACTTTCGAAAGAACTTAGTCTTTCTTCATCAGGCACAAAAATAGGTGCGTCTACTATGAATGTAGCTACAGCATACATTGGGTGCCGCAACATTCACAGTAGATCCACGTATTTTTGTGCCTGATGAAGAAAGACTAAGTTCTTTCGAAAGGCCTTGCGCAATTTAATTTATTTTATGATGTTCTAAAGAAGTTTTTATTTCTTCAAGTGTTATGCCCATTAAAAAATCTTTCACAGCTGTCTCAATTAGTTGCGCACGCATTCCCTGACTTCATCGTCTGCTTGAAACCGTTTTTCTTGTAGTTCAATTTGGAGCACACCAAAGGGGATGAATTTGCTTCAGAACAGGGTTGATGAGTTTAATCATTTTAGCAACATATTGCTGATACTTTATTCACAAATCTTCGCTTAATAGTTTCTGAAATTGCAAAAGATAACGAATACTTTTCGGTATCATGGGTAACTCAGAAGAGGTCACTGATGTTCGTGGTTCCAGTATATTTTTCTAGATTAAGAAACATCTACTGTTTTTTACAGTTTATTGCACACATTATTCACTTACAGACATAATATGTAAAAAGAACTAAACAAAATTCAATTTATGGCTCAATACCATTAAAATTTAAAATATTTAAAATTATTCATGTCTGTAAATAAATAAATACTTTTCTAAGTAAACATGATTTTGCTTAAATTATACACATATAGTAGCTCTTCTCAAAAACTTTTTAAAAAGCACATACAATCTGTTCATTAATTTTAGGAAAATCAAAAAATACATTAAAATATTTTTACATTCCGAATTTAATATTTTGAAATTTCACAGACAAGACATTTTATAATAAAAACTTTTGATAAATCCATTTATCTTTAATATAGACAAAAGTTCATATCTGAAAAAAAAAAAAAACTCTACTATTTACAATGATCGTACGTCTTTCTACATATATCCAGAAAAGCTTGGATTTGAAGCAATTTGCAAAAGTTTAGGCAATAAAAGTTGTTATTTATTTTACTTATTTTCGAGACGCAGCTTTGATGTTTTCTTAATCCCCATATTTTGCAACAGCTTTTAGAAGTTTTGAATAAATCTTCCTTTTACGCTTTTTTATTTTGGTGAAGTAGAACGAATAGATTACTCATTATAATCCATATATTTCTATAAAAGTATTTAAATACAATATTGGGCTTAACTTTTATTTTTTTTCAAATAAAATTTTAAATCTTTAAACATACTACTTGCTTTTAATAAATAACGAGAAAGAGACTATTTCAGCCAAATTATTAAATGAAACTCAAAAGTATTGTAAGGAATTGTTTTGACAGCTATTCCATTTTGGCACAACCATAAAGTACCGAAAATATGCCCCCCCCCCGCTTCCGAATACTATCTTCCCTCTTAATATAAGTACAGTTTTACTTTTTGAAAAAAGTGCCATTAAGCCTCCCCCTTCCAAATAATCTCCAAATCTGGATATTCTTTTCAATAAAGTCCGAATTGTAAACCCTTTTAAAATCATTAGAATTTCTTTGTGTTTAAAAATGGCTTACTTTCGCTCGATGGCTTACTTTTGCTTTTATGGTATTCAAACAATGTTATGCTCATAAAAAAAATAATTGGCAACTATCTCAATTAGCTGTGCAGGCATTTCCTAACTTCATCATCTGCTTGAAAGTGTTGTCCTTGTAGTTCAATTTGGAGATCACCAAAGATGATGAATTTACATGGGAACAGGGTTGATGAGTTAACAAATTTTAGCAACATATTGCTATTACTTTATTTTACAAATCCTCGCATATTGTTTTCTGAAAATATAAAAGATAACGAATGTTTTCCAGTATCATGGGTAATTAAGAAGAGGTCATGAGTAATTCAGAAGGTCCGCGGTTGCAGTATATTTTTCTAGATTAAGAAACATCAACTGTTTTTTACATTTTATTGAAAATATTATTCACCTATAAACATAATTAATAAAAAGATCCAAACAAAATTCAATTTATGGCTCAATATTATTAAAATTTAAAATATTTGAAAATATCCATGTCTGTAAATACATAAATACTTTTCTAAGTAGTCATGATTTTGCTAAAATTGTACACATGTAGTAGTTCTTCTCAAAAACTTTTAAAAAGTACCTGAAATGTTATCATTAATTTTAGCAAAAAAAAAAAATGCATTAAAATATTTTTAACTTCCGAATTTTAAATTAACATTTCCGAATTTTAATTTAAACAAGACATGATTTTTTTTTTGATAAATCCGTTTATCTCTAATATATATATATATATATATATATATATATAACTACTTTTTACAATGATCATACGTCTTTCTTCTTATTTCCAGAAATGCTTGAATTTGAAGCAATTTGCAAAAGTTTAGGCAATAAAAGTTCTTATTCACTGCACTTATTTTCGACGCAGCTTTGATGTTTTCTTAATCTCCATGTTTTGCAACAGCTTTTAGAAGTTTTGAATAAATCTTCCTATACGCTTCTTTATGTTTGTGAAGTATAACGAATGGATTGCTCATTATAATCCATATATATTTTTTTTGAATGCATTTGAATAAAATATTTGGTTTAACTCTTTCTTTTTTTCCGAATAAAATTTTAAATCTTTTAACATATTAGATGCATGCAAAAAATAAGGAGAAAGATTCTATTTCATGCAAGTTATTTAAGGAGGGACCAAGGGTCTGAGATGCTAAAAAAGTCCATTTTTCTAATTTTTCTTTTACAGAATACCTTACTTATTAATATTTTAAAACTTATTGTACATTATTAAAGATTATTCTAAGACTATTCCATTACATTTTCATAAAAGAAAAGATTGAAAATTCAGCCGATGGTAGTGGTGAGAACCGAGTCAACTCAAAAGAAAAAAGTGAAAAAAAAAAACTTTAACTTAAACTTTGTTTTTGCCAAAAAATTGTTAACTCAAAACAAAAAATCCATGCGGTAGTCAGTATGATTCATGAATGCTCCATCTGAAATAAAAAAAATAAAGGGATTTCTTCAGTACATAAGTTTATCTTGGATTTGAACAAAGGAATTAATAAAATATAAATTTTTGAATTTTTGGTGAAGGTAAAAAAAATAAAAAAATCTTTGACTTAAATTTTTGTTTTTGTCAAAGAGTTGTTTTTTTTTGTTTAATTAAAAAATAAATTGTAATCGGAAAAAATCTTTCTTTCGGAAAGTAGTATTTAACATGTAAATGAAGTGGGAAAAGTTTAGGCGAAATCGGTCCGAAGGTTTCCGAAAAATTTTGACTACCGACTTAAAAAAAAGTTTTTCGGAAAAACGCGATTACAGTTTGATACATTAATAAAATATAGAAATTTATATAAAAAGTTACACAGAATTATCCGTTTCATCTGCATAAAGCACCCGTCTGCAGCTGCTGCATGATCCAAAGCATCCTTTTTCTTCAACCTACGATGAATTCTCCCCTTTCGAGTAGTAACCTGTGTTTAATGAGTACTGATGAACCACGTTTCATAGAGACCTGGTCAGAAATGCGCATGGGCGAAAAGAGCGAGTCTATTTCGAAAATGGGAAAGTTCGTTTATTTGTTTATTGAACAACATACATCTGACTTGTGTGCTCGACATGAAGCCTGCTTATAAGCCATCGTCAATATACAGGGACGAGATAGCACACAAGGAAATATTACAACACAAGAGAAGTACAACCAGGAGCTCCACACAAAGAGTGTGTGCAATGGAGCCAGTGGGATTCGAACCCACAACCTCACCATCAGCGACGTGATGTCTTAACCACTCAGCCACGGAGGCCCGGGAAAGTTCGTACTATCTCGAGATGAGTTGTTCATTAAACATTCTAGATAAGCCGATTTTTTTTTGGCGAATATCTTTTTGTTTCTATAATTGAATTATCCGTTTTTAAATATTACATTGTAATTCTGTTACACTAAAATAAGTTATAAACAGACAAATATAATAAAAAAGATGATTTAAAGGTATGATTATTAAACTTAGCTTAATAACTTTTTCCCTCACAATATAGCGTAACTTAATCATTTTAGAATTAACGGCTGCATGGCATGATTTTAAAACTTGCCAGATTAGCAATTAAAAAAAAAATTCTTTACATTATTGTGTACATTATTTATTTATATTATTTGCCTGCATTTGATATGAATATGGCGCAGATATCATATATGCACAAGTTTTGGTACAATTTTCTTCCACCGTCAATTTGGCGATAACCTTATTTTCGAATACTGGTTAAATATACATTTTTTAAATTATTTTCTATTATTTTAAAAAATAACAATAAATAAAACAATTTTTAAATATATTAAATTTTAAAAACTAATAACTATGGAATAAAATTTTTTTTATATAATATTTGAAATGGGAAAAATTAAGGTAAATAAACAGTTTATCAAAAAATAAACAACAATATCAGGGGTACCATATTAGACAAAATAACGCCATTTTGGCGACAAATAAATCCTATGGAGTATATGACATACATATGTTCTGAATATTTAGGTTGTTAGAATTGGCGAATTTCTCGCATAGCCGCCAAGTCGCCAAGCAATCGTCAAAACTATGTTCTAGCCATAAATATAAATGTTAAAAAAAGAAGAAAGAAACAGACATACATTTATTAAAATTCACAAAAATGTAGGAAAAAATATATACTTTGGAATGTTTATTCCGAGAACTGTTAGAAAGTGCGCACTCTATTTAATTTAAAATAAAATTTTACTCAGAACAAAAAATAGAGAACAATATTATATCATTTCCATGAATACGTACAAGTAATCTCGGCCTCATAGGTTATTCCCCCTAAAGTCTGAATGGAATCGTCTTGACATTCTGCCAAGTGAGGACCTTACAAAGGTGGCATATCAGTATCGCTTTTAGTGGCTTAGTGACGGTCCGAGGGGCCTAGCGCTTGGGGACTCAATTGTCTATAACTTGGTAAGTTTATTTCTTAATGACTTCAAATTTTCCGAGAATATTTTTTATAAATTATCGTAGCAGAAAATTAAAAAAAACTCGATTTTTTTACCCTTTTCCTACTTTAATGAATCTCGGAAGTATTGTGATCAATTGTTTACGAATTCATTCCGTTTTTATAGTACAGTAAAGTACCGAATGTAAGCCCCTTCCAAATACTACATTTCCTCCTAATGTATGTGAAATTTCATTTTAGGAAAAAGTGCTATTTATAAACTCTCCCCTTAAAAATATCCTCCCAATTTTCCGATCTTTTTCAAAAAATTCACAATTATAAACCCTTTTAAAATCATTAGAATTTCCTGTGTGTTGAAGGAGGGCTTACTTTCGATACTTTACGGTAGTCAAACAATGTAATGATCACAAATGTAGCTTTGATAGATTTCTGAACTACTTGTGCATGTACCCCCTGACTTCATTGTCCGTTTGAAACCGTTGTCCTTGTAGTTTAATTCGGAGATCACCAAAGATGATGAATTTACATGGATTGATCTGGGACAAGCTTCAATGCTCCACTCCACACGTCATCCCCAAACGACATTCATCCTCCGCTAAAGTGTTTGTTCTACTCATTAATCCTTATATGGGACATTAAATAGCTCCTGTAAATCTTTTCAATTCATGGATGGTCTTCATGACTTCGTACATCCCCCAGTATCAAAAAGCGCTCAAAAAGCCACTTCTCCTCTTTCATAATTAGCATGGTAGTTACGTATTTGATATAAATAAAATGTAATAACATTTCGTAAAAAAAAAAAAGGATGAAAACATGTGAAGAGTGTTCTAAAATCCTTTTTATAATCGATTCATGAGCAATTTCAGAAAGTAACTTTAAATTTGGCATAATAATTGCTTATAAAATGTAAATGCTTTCCGAGAAAAGTTTAAAAAAAAAGGAGGAGCTGAAAAAGAATGAAAATGCATGAAAAACGTTCTAAAAGCATTCTAAATTGTGAGTTCTCAGTTCAGGAAATATCAAACCGATTTCAAAAGTAGCAATTGTAAATTGATGGTAACACATCATCCTGCTTCAATATAGGTTATATTTTATGTTGTTGACACACCAACTGACGGCTGCAAAGAGGTCTTATCCTAGAAATGAGGTCTTATCGCGTGCCAAGACTTATCGCGTTACGTACATACGAGTATATGCGTACATACTTACAGACAGAACCTGCGAGCATTAATAGTTCTCGGACTTTGACGCCTGTGAGCTAAAAACACGTAAAGTTTCACTGGCCTAAGATAAAAAAGATCAGCCTAGGATAAACTAGAATGTTGGCGCACAGGCGGTCGTTGGATTCAATAAAATCATGCCATATTGATTGTACTAGAACAAACTAGATTGAACTAGGATAAACTACTTAAAATTGGTTTATTTTGTGTCGGCCGATTATCTGCTCGATTGATAAAGGCCCAAACTACTTTAGAACAATAAACAGCAGACTAAACTAGTTTATCCTATAAGAGTTAGACCAAACTACATTAGACAAGGAAAACTTAGACTATGGGCCTATGGGCCTTAGAACGGACTAGTTTTGCGTAGAACATGCTAGTTTATACGATAGGCATTAGGATAAACCGGTTTTGCCTTGGAAAAACTATTTTATCCGATGGGCATTAGAATAAACTAGTTTGGCCTAGACCAATCTAGTTTGGCCT
This sequence comes from Maratus speculifer, assembly GCA_964019185.1. Taxonomy (NCBI): domain Eukaryota; kingdom Metazoa; phylum Arthropoda; class Arachnida; order Araneae; family Salticidae; genus Maratus; species Maratus speculifer. The sequence goes on from OZ025294.1 coordinate 77,461,859, forward strand.
AAAATCAGGTTTGGCCGGTAACATATATAAATAAACTTAAAGAATATTTTTTAAAAAAATAAAAATTTTGTACTTGTGAAAATACTTGAAAAGCGTTCTAAAAAACGTGCTAAATGGCGATTTATATGTATTCTCAGAAATTATTGAATCGATTTCAAAAATATTGGTGCCAAAATGATGCTGACCACCCTTTTTCCCTTGCTTCTTCCAAGAAGGCTGTTACCGCCACCCCTAAAGAGGATGTAAGTGATAAAACATTCTAAAGATACGAGTTTTGTTTTATTGAAGGGCTTAGATTCATTAAGTTTGGCGTAGAGTTATTTATTAGATACAAAGTAATATTCAGTGACATTTCTTTAAAATAAAAATTGAAATTTATGAAAATGCGCGAAAAGCGTTCTAAAAACTAAAAACATTCTAAATGCCGATTTAACAGCAATTTCAAATAGTAACTTAAAATTTCCTTGGTAATAACTTATAAGAAGTAAATGCTCTCGAAAAACAGTGTAATGTGTGAAAAGCGTCTAAAAATGTTTTAAATTGCGATGTCTATGTTCAGAAAATATCAAACGGAACTACAACGTAATGGTTGCAAACTGTTAGTGACAGCCCCATCTTCAATATAGATTTCAATCTTTTATGTTTTTTTCACTAGCACTTAGGGGTTGCAAGAATAAAAGGATTCTAAAATGAGTTTTCCATACAACAAAGGTGCCTTACTTTTTAAAATTTGTAATAATAAGTACTTAAAAATGCAAATGCTTTCTCCGAACTGTTGAAAGAAAATTCCGGATTTTAAATGATGAAACGAACAAAATTTCATTCTCAAAACGTTCTAAATTACTATTTCTATATATTTTTAGGTAGATTTCGTATGAAATACTACCTATTGCAATCGCAGCAATGTTGAAATTTCTGAAAAGTTTTTGCAGATCTACGTCAATCATGACCTCTAGACCCCAAAACTACCTTCAGTAAAAAAGTTCATATCTATCTATCTATATATATATATATATATCAATATATATATTATATCAATATGTATATATATATATATATATATATACCGGGTGTCCAGTAAATAACTGACCCATTTTGAACTTAAATAACAAATAAACGGTTTGAGATAATAATGCGCGGTTTGAAGTATTGTTATTAGAAAATCAATAAATTTTTAAACATGTACTTTGTTAATATAGTTCAAATTTCGGAAAAAAATATCGCGCTGGCGGTAACAGGCTGTTTGAATACAGACATGACTCTAATTTCCATAAATGTGAGATTTTCGGCTGAACCTGAATCTATACGTTGTCGAATCTGAATCTATATGTTGAATCGACTCTCGAATCAGCTTCACTAATAGGGTACGTTGGTTGGAAAGTGATTTAAAATAATATTTGTGATTGAACCATCTGTATTATATTTCCCCTCTTTTTCCCCTCTTCAGTCTTGAGACTGAGATATTATTTTAAATATTATTATATTACATTAACAAAGTGCATATTTTAAAATTTATTTATATTCTAATAACAATGCAGCAAGCCGCGCATTTTTATCTCAAACAGTTTTTTTGTTATTTACATTCAAAATGAGTCAGTCATTTACTGGACACCCGGTATATATATATATATATATATATATATATCACTTTTTTATGGATACGATAACTTCTATAGTTTTGCTCCAATCTCTTCCAAACTGATACATAAAATCAAGGGGTATAAAACCTCGGCTAACTTCGTTAATGGGCAAAATCGGTTTAAGGAGATGGAAATAGGGAAGGTTTTTTTTAAAACCGAAAAAACGCCATAACTTCTTAATTAAAATAGATATCGAATTGGTTTAAAGTTTATATTACTTCTTAAAAATGGGCCAAAAGTTTATGCGTGAAAGATTTTTAATAAATTTAGAAATGGGCTCAAGGAGCGAAAAAAACAGGGTTTTTGGGAGAAAAAATTCATATCTTCGTCAATTCTCAAGATATTAAGTCCAACTAAACTTTTTATAAATGTTCTTAAACTTATCTAAAATTTTTGTATTTACAAGTTTTTGATAGGACCAACTTTTATCGATGAAAAAAATTAAAAACGAAAAGAAAAAGGGAGGGGGGTGAAAAAAGAAAAAAATCCATAACTTCGTCAATTTTTAAGCTATCAAATCTAATTAAATTTACGTTACATCTTCTCAAAAATATCTCCAACTTTTGTATTGACAAGATTTTTCATAGGACCAATTTGTATAACAAAAATAAATTAAACAAAAATAGCAGTATCAGAAAAAACCTCAAATCTAAACTGCTTATATTCTGACTCATTTTTAAATTAATTTTTGACTTTAAACGCATCCAAATGGCAGATCCTCTTATTTAGGAAATATTTAATGTGACGCATTGGTCAGTTTTATGATAAAGGCAGAATATATTTCGAAAAAACTTGCCAAAAAAGGTATTTTGAACAGAATTTCCCAAAGTGATCGTGATTGAGGACGTATTCAAATAAAAAATTGCGTTTTTTCAGACTCATTTTTAAATCCATTTTTGCGATCAAACGCATCCAGCTTACAGTTCCTCTTATTTAGGAACTATATAATGAGACGCATCGGCCAGTTTTTTGATAAAGACAGAATATATTTCAAAAAAATTTGCCAAAAAAAGATATTTTGAACACAATTTCCCGAAGTGATCGTGATATATGACATATTCAAATAACAAACTGCATTTTTTTGACTCATTTTTAAATCCATTTTTGCTATCAAACGCATCCAGCTTACAGTTCCTCTTATTTAGAAACTATATAATGTGACGCATTGGTCAGTTTTTTGATAAAGTCAGAATATATTTGAAAAAAGGCTTCCAAAAAAGTAATTTTGAACAGAAATTCCCGAAACAGTCGTGATTGAAAATTTGAGGAAGTATTTAAATAACAAATTGCGTTTTTTCTAACTTATTTTTAAATTCAGTTTTGCTCTCAAACGCATCCAACTCAGGTTTTCTTATTTAGGAAATGTATAATGTACCGTATTGATAAATTTTTTGATAAAGGCTGAACATATTTTTAAGAATGCTGTCAAAATGGGCACTTCGCACAAAACTTTTCGAAGTGATCATGATTAAGAATATAGGTTGTATTCAAATAACATATTGCGTTTTTTCTGACTCATTTTTAAATCCATTTTTGATTTCAAACGCATTCAATTGACAGTTTTTTGTTATTTACGAACTATCTAATGTACCGTATTAGTCGAATTTTTAATAAAATAAGAATAAATTTCAAAATATGTTGTGAAAATGGGCATTTGATCCGAATTTAGCTTAAGATGTTTCTTATAAAACAAATTCTTAGAAAGAAATGAAATTATAAATTATTCAAAAGAGGCCAAATAAAGTTGTTCAACTGGGTTTATCTGTAATATAATTTTCTTTTTGTTGTTGAAATCAGCATTCTTCGAAATCTACCTCCGCCGATAGACCAAGCCGACAGGGATTTTTATCACTAAACCTACTGAAAATGTTACTGATTGCTAAATAGTGGTGATAGAATCCATTCAGACACAAGCTTTATTTTATATACACAATCACCAGAGGGTTACAAGAACAAAAAAACATTCTAAATTGCGACTGTTATATTAAAGAGGATATAAAATTTAAATATGGCACGATAGTAACTTATAAAATATAACTGTCCTCTAAGATCAGTCAAAAGTAAATTCAAAATTTAAAAGTTCTGAAGCGATGGAAAAAAGGGAAAACCGTTCTAAAAAACTGTTGAATTGCGATTTCTATACAATCTCTTTGTATAATAAATCGATTATGAAAGTAGTGGTTGGAATGAATGGTGACAATCTTTGATCCGACACGGACTACATTTTAGGTGGTGCCACTAAAACCTGGGGTTTGCAGAACTAACAAACTTTTTAAAAGAGACTAGATTTTTTTAAAAATTATGTATGGAATAATAAGAAATGCATAATTGATTTCAAAATGAATGCTTGTAAACCCTGCTTCATCATAGTCATTATATGCCGGTGGCACTAGCCGTAAAGATATGGTAGTCATTAGAAAGAAAGCTTTGAGTTCGTCTCTAAATTAAATTTTAAGATAAAAGTACAAACTAAGAAGAATATTTCTAAAAACTTCAAAACTTGAAATGAATGCTGAAATAAACATACGGATTAAGCAGAATAGTTTGAATATATTTCCTAATTTATCATTTATTTAGAATTAGCTTCAGTTCTTCTCATTAATTTCATCTCTTTTCTGCATAATAGAGTGTAATGATGTACTTTTGTTAAACTGCGGCTTAAATGTAAATTTTTGAAGTATTCCTAAAAGTATAATTTCGTATAGTAAAATTTAGACATACAAATATTAATTGGCATATTTTTACTATTACGTGAGCAAAGCCGCAAGATTTGCTTGTAAACTGTATTTATCTATTGATATTAATGTTACAAACAATTAAGGCATATGTATGATGATATAGCCAATTTTATCGAGTTTTTTGAATGACGACATAGCTTTTTGCTGAATTTGTGTATTATTCTGTGATAGTGACGTCATATGCCTACTCTTCTGTAGATGTTGTTTAAAGACTGGATTGTAAATATGAAATTCTTCAGTGGATGCGAAATACTTTATTTTATATAAAATAAAGAAGTGTTTTCTATGTTTTAAAACTGAAATATATTTTGCACTATGAATATTTATTTACATTTGTTTTCATCAGAAGTGACACTAAATTCTGAAAAAGCTGAATTCCTGTTTTTTAACCTTTTTATTTTAGTCGTTTAATTAAACTGGCCTCCAACATTTAAGGTACAATCGGTTTTTTGCGTCTAATATGCAAATGAATGAACACCGATAAAACAAATTTTGAGGAAATGTGAGCTAAACTGTTATTTATTAAACACGACATAGAAATTTACTAAAGTTAAACCTATAAATGAAATTACAACGAAAAAGTACTCATGGTGGAAAATTCTATTCTTGGAGAAATCAGTACATCGCAGTACAATGCAGTAAAATGTGACATAAACATTAAAAAACTGGTTCTATTACGGAATATATACACCCCGGAATTGAATGCATTGTCGGCATTGACTTTCCATGCTCTAAATTAATTTGTCGGACACCGAAATAGGTAGCACTGATCAGACATGGAGTAAGCCTTGTTCCAGCTCATTTTATGACCTTGAAGGAAGACTTAAAGCCACAACCTGTCTTCTAAGATAGTCCCAAAGTTCTATTGGATTCAAGTCAAGAGAGTGGGTTGGCCATTCCATTCTCTCCAATCCGTAATCCTCAGGATAATCCTCAAAAACCACAGTTCGGTGTGGTCTCGCATTATCACCCATTATAAAGAAACCATGGTCAATAGCACTGGCATATGGGTGCACATACGAATCACGGATCTTATCCCGATATCTCGTACCAATCAGAGTTCTTCTATGGAAAACATGCAGGTCAGTGTGGCCTTCGAGTGAGATCCCTGCCCAAACCAGGATTCCACTGTTACTGTACCTGTATGTTTCGACAGTGTTTAATTTGTGGTATCAAATGCATTGTTCTCTCCAGATCAGAAGACGTCCTAAATCACTATCCAGTGTGAATCTGGACTCGCTTGTGAATAGTACAGAAGCCTACTGTTCTCTGGTCTAGGAAACATGTTTTCTTGACTAACATAAGGGAGCCCTTCTCTGTCGTCTGTAGAGGGGGACACACACAACTGGTCGCCTAGCATAGAGACCTGCACTTTGAAGATGTCTTCGCACTGTAGTAGAGAAAATTCGTCTTCTTGATGCTGCAAAATAGTCTGCAATGAGTTGTGGCACAGTAGTGCGTCTTCTTCGGGCCAAAAGAGCTAAAAAGCGGTCTTCTGCAGGTGTTATAACACGTGGATAGCCTGGAACATGTCTTCTGGACACAGAATCTTCGGATTTATACTGATCTCAGAATCGTTGGACTACACTGAGACACACATTTCGAGCCGTCTATGTATCGTCGGCCTGTGACAACCCAATTTCCATCCATCCTACCTCCCACCACCTTAACGACTTGGGTAAACGACTTCTTCTAGACATTTCTAGACTCTACTAGTTGTCATGAACAAAGCTGATAACAATAGTCCAAATACAACAAAACTTACACGTGAAATTACAAAAGCTCCGTAATTGCATATTTTTCTCTCATTCACAAATAGCTATTCTTTTCTATAAAATAAAAGTGGTAGCTGTAATTTGTGCGTAAGTTTTTTAAAGTTTACTATTTTAATTCATATAAACTAGGAAGTTTAATCTGACTGCCATTTTTTACTGGTTAGCTTCGAAAAAACTTTGTACCTCAACAAGTGGAGAACAGTGTATTTTATTCTTTTTTTGACCCATACGTTTTTCCACACATAGTATATCCATGCTATTTCAAATTTATGCCTCGAATACTTCACAGACGAATAAGCATTTCTCTTAAATTACTATTTAAATTAAATAAGTGAAATGAAACAGCAAACAAATAAACAAAGTATATATCGAAATAATTATGCTGATAAATTTCGTGTGTTCAGAAATTCTGAACACAAATTTATATGATGAATAAAAGTTTTCGTAGGATAAATTTTTTTATTAAAATATACATGTGATTGAACTTCAAACAAATCCCTTCTTTACAATGATCAAACTTGTGTGTTCTTTTTTAGGAGAGGGTTGAATTTAAAACTGTCTGTAACAGTATGTGCAAAAGAAAAGTTCTTCTATATAGTACTTATATTTGAAAATCCGTCTATTTTTTTTATCTTATCGTTTATTTGAAAAAAAATTAAGGAATCATCGTGTTATGCTATTTCATCTCGTAGAAATAAAACGAGCGGATTACTTATTTTAAAATCATGTATTTATTTTAATGCTTTCCATTAGAATATCCTTTTCAGCTATGCGATTTTATTTTAGAATACAATTGTATATTTAATAAAAAGCAATGTAAAACTAGAATATAGTTAATACGTAAGTTGTACTGTTATGAGTAAAACATTCGAATTATTATTTTGTTAGTAGTTGATATTTTATTGAGTAAATAAAATTTTGCTTAAATTATACATGTATATTAATTCTTCGACTAATTGAAATAAAAATACTATAAGTTTTTTATTTTGTTACACCAAACTACACAAGTAGTACCTAATTGCATAAAAGAAATTATCATAAGAAATTTTGCCAAAAGAAATTACCATATTAACTAACAGTCTACTGCTTCGAATTAAGCGAATCAAACATATCTTTGAATTGAAAATTGAAGGAAATACAAAGTCGTGAAAAATCGAAGAGTGTGGAAAATAGGATTACAAATACATCAGCAACTAATTGTCAGATTGACTTCGAAACAAAATTTGTGTTCTTTAATTGTCTTTTACGTCCACTTCTTTAAATAAAAAATTTCGAAAATTTTTATTTACCTTTCATTAGAACGCTTATTTCGAGAGTCCGAAAAAAATAGTTTCGGATAATTGAGGTTACTGATAGTGAATAAGCTTGTTTCCATTATTATATACTAAGTACACACCAAATGTAAAGTCTCTATTTCACTACGTTCGGGCGAAAGAGCGTTTACAAACACACGGTCAGACAAACGGACGGCAATTTTTTTTTCAATTTTTTTTTTTTTTTGGAATTTCCAGTATCTGAAACGTGTAAATCTGCCATTTTTTTTCGTTTTTCAAAACGATTGCAAGACTTATCCCATACTACGTATGACGTAAAAAACTTGAAAGACACATTTATCATCTTTCGTCGTCTGTACTTTGTTTTTCAAGTTAATGTGCTTACTTTTTTGAAGCTGCATCGCCACAGAATCTCTTGTAATTAGTTTTAATGTCTTAATAATTTATTTAGCATTCAATAATTATATTAACTATCTATAGTTACAATGTATGTAAATAGGAGCAATGTAGTTACGAATTATCGTTGCTATTGATGGCACAATGAATTTTCTCGGCGTAAAGAGATACGTATCATTTTTTTTTTTTCATTTAATGTTCTTTTAGCTATTTACGATTTGGTATTTTAAATAACGAAAGGTTTAAGATTTGTTATATTTCGAACAAATTGTTTTATAAGTTTTTCTTCTATATATTTCGTGTGCAAAAAGAATTCGTATTCTCGATAATTGTAAATTATTTTATTTTTCTCTAAATAAGACTTTTTCAGTTAATTATTAAATCATGGAATTATTTTGCATTACTGTTTTTTTAATACGGCCCACGATTTATTTCTCCAGAAAATCTTTAATAATTCATTCTTCATTACCAAAGTCAGCCAGACTTAAATTAATTAAAGTTAATTATGTGTCTCGTCAGTAATTTAGTAAATTTTCTTTGTGTGCCTTTCAATAATAATAAGAAAATCTCTAAAAAATTTCTTTAATCATATAAAGTAAAACTTTAATTCATTGTAATTGAAAAGAAAATATCCCTTTTTTGACGCCAAGGGAATAATTTTTGTTTCTGTTTGATTCATTAATTTTTCAAGTTAAAGTTCTTAACGAATTTAAAGAAAAGAATATTACCCAGTTAAACTGATGGCATTAAGCTCACAGCCTACGCATACTAATTGTATATTACAGCCTAATATTCAGTGGTTAATACCTTTCGAAAAACAAATTAAGGGGGGGAGAGCTCCCCCATATCCCTTTTTATACTTAATCATTTAACCCCTAAAGTAATCAGGGATATGTTGTATCCTATAAAAAATTATAATCAAAATTCAGAGAAAATTGGATAATTCTACATAAAAATTCATTTATGTAATTTAAGAGGAGTTAGCCACTTCCTTTATACTTAACCATTAAACTTCCAAAATCATTCAGAGATTCGCCTTATTAGAAAAAACCGCCCAAAATTTAAAGTAAATCAGATTATTCTGCATAAAAATTCATTTATCAAATTTAAGGGCAAGAGTTGCCATCCCTCCCATTGTACTTAAAAAAACCCCACAGATAATTAGGGAATCATCTTATCACTATGAATCTGTATCCAAAAATTGAAACAAATCGGTTAGTTCTGAAAGAAATACAATTTACCTAAATTAAGAGGGGTAGTCAAACCGATCTCCCATTTATACTGATCCAATGAATTCCCAAAATAAATCAGGGAAGCACCTTATCATAATGAACCTATATGGGTGATTCTCAAAATAGGGGACAATTTATGTCTTTCCGCATAAAAAAAATGAGAGGTTTTCTGTCATGTTTTTATATTTAGATATGTTTGTCTTAATATTATTCATTATTTGCACTCAAGAATTTCTCATTTTTTAGTTAAAAACACATTAAAATAACAGAATAAATGTTCAAAATGTCATTAGCATGGATGTCCACAGCAGCTGTGCCTTGTGTATACTAGCATTTTTCAAGAGTTAATATCATGTTTATAAAATAAAACAAATGTTATTCTTTCTTTAAATTAATCAAGGAGAGGATTTATCCAATAAATTCCTTTTTAAAAATAAAATTATAGTATATAAAAAAAGAATTAAAGTTTGTCCTCCATATTCTATTTTCAAAACAAGATCATACTATAACAGCTGGTTATTAATCAAAATTTCATTTTCACATATGACAATAGTTTGAAAATATAAAGTTTCTCCATGGCAACAAGTAGCCATTTTATTCCAGCCTGAAAATAGAAGCATGTATTGTATTTTAAGAATAGAAGTTGAATATTAGGACCGTACATCAATTGTATGTCATTAGAATGGATAATAATTTTCATGTTTATTTTATAATTAAAATTTTTATTTTACTTATTTGCATACGACTTTTGTGTTTTAAAAAGCCACAGGAAGGACTATTGCATTGTGATTATATAATCGATTATATTAATCGCTCATAATCTTATTTAAATTAAAATTTGTCATTAGCATGGACAAATATCTGTGTCATTAGCATGGTCTTTCTGTCCATGCTAAAGACTCCTATGTGCATAAATGTAACCAGTGCTTATATTGTATCCTTTATAAAGTTTAATTTTACATATAAATTTAGGTATTACATTTATTATCCCTAAAATATGCATCAAATCTGTCAGAAAATCATTAAGACAGCTTCTTACATTGTTAGTGTCAGAATGTTACTCATGTAAACAAAGTTTGATCTTTGGTAATGTTTTTATTCTCCTTATATGTATATATGTAAAAATGGAAACCATTTGCTGAAAAGAAAGGCTAATAAATATAGAAAAAAATTATTTAAACAGGAAGAAAATAAAAATTTCTTAATATATTTATTCCATGCAATTTGTTTTGTCATTAGCATGGCTCAAAAAATACTAATTATTTTTTTTAAGTTAATTTTTAAATATTTAGCTCTGCTGACTACATGTAAAGTATACCTAATACTATATTAACAACACCTATTTTTTTCAGAAATTTTGCTAACAGTAATTTTTTTCAGATTTCACTTTTGAAATTGTCCCCTATTTTGAGAATCACCCATATCCAAAATTTGAAGCAAATCGGTAAATTCTGTATGAAAAACCAATTAACCTAAACTAAGGGCGGGGGATTACTTGCCATTTCACCCCTTTTAGACTTATCCAATGAACTCGCAAAATTAATGACGGAGGTGCCCTCATCAGAATGATCCTGTCTAAAATTTGAATGAAATCTGATAACTGTGCATGAAAAACCCATATATATAAATCAAAGGCGAGGAATTAGTTCCCGTTCCCCCTCTTTATGTTTATCCAATGAACTCCCTAAACCAATCATGGCGGTGCCTTCATCAGAATGATCCTGTGTCTAAATTTCGAATTAAATCTTATAGCGGGGAATACCCCCCCCCCCCAGTTCCATTCTTTACCCTTATCCAACGAACACCTGATACTAATCATGGATTTTCCTCATAAGAATGATCCTATACCTAAATTTTGAACGAAAACTTATAATTCTGCATGAAAAATCGATTAATATAAATTAAGGGGAGGGGCATTAGCCCCCTTTCCCCCTCTTATACTTATGGAATGAACTCCCAAAACTAATCATGGAAACGCCTTATGAGAATATACCTATATACAAAATTTCAAGTGAATCACATAGTTTTATAATGAGTTATCTCGTTACGCACGTACATACATACATACAGAACGTGCGGGCATAGAGACTCTCAGGTGTTGATAGCCTGTGAGCTAAAAAAGTTAAAATATTTATAAAAAACTAAAGTTTCAATTTTAGTATTTTACAAGTTCAGAAACGTGAATTTTAATTTTTTTTAGCTTTTGAGAAACTTTTTTATGTTTAACTCTTTATGTCCCAGAGCAGAGAAATTTTTATCTCCCTTAGAATCCCAGAAAAACGCGCGACATTTCACCCCCCAAGAAAGGTGAAGCGGCTCGCTTTAGCTATTCATACGAACGTGTATGGTTCAACCCTTTTCGTGTAGTACCTGACCAAAGAAGAACCTATTGCTATATCTCTTGTTATCGATGTCCCCCTTAATCCCAATAGCCATAAATCCAATAGCTTTGCTTTTTCGTTATCTTCGGCTAAGTGAAATGACATTTTATTTTTAGACTTAAGAGTATGTTTATGACATCTCTGCTGAATAATCATAAGATAAAGGATTTTTTTTTAGTTCTTTGTTTTAAAAACAAAACTTATCCTTGTAAATGAAACATATATATTTGTATTAATATTTAAAAGCTATTTGTTTATTTAATGAAAAAAAAGAAATATATATATATATTAAATTTAAAATTTATCCTTGCTACATTTTTTGGAAAAATAAAAGTATTTAATGCATTATTAAATCATTTATACAACATATTCTTACAAAATAACTTTTTTTTTTTTTTTTTTTTAAATAAATTTATATGCTGATTTTTTTTTAAATGAAACATTTTTACATTAATTTAATTTATGAGATAAATTATTGTATAAATATTCATACGTTTGAATTTTTTCCCTTTATTGATGCAATTATTTCTACTAGGTAACTTTCCTTCCTATAACAATGGATACACTAAATTTAATATTTTTTGCACTCAATTAAATAAGTAAATTTTAAAAAAAGCAATGTAAAAAAACAATCATTATTTTAAAATATTCGTCTGCTTATTATTTTTATTAGTGGAGGTAATTGAAAAGGTCGTTCTTCAGTTGGGAACCGTTGAAGTATTATGTAGGGAATATGAAAAACGGGAGGGGGGGGGTTCATGATCTGCTTTTTTCCGAAATGGGGGAGGGAGAGTTACAATAATTATTATTTAAGCTTTTGATAATGAAGCAACTATAATGCAACAATCGTAAACAAACAAATCTTGTTGGGAAAACGGCGTTTTAATTACATTGATTAATCTTTATTTACCATACATTAAATTTTTTTTTAGTATCACAATCTAAGATATGGCTATTCATAAAACATTTTAGAATTAATAATGTAATTTATTGGTAATTGATATTTTCTTGGAAAAAGTGTTATGTACAAAATATTATAAAATCTTACATAATCAAAAGAAGAAAAAGGCAAGCATTTGTTTGTTTTTCTTTTCATCTTTTAAGGAGGAGAAATACAAAATAAATAAAAAGGACAATGACTGAAAATGCTTATGCAATACTTGAAAAGCCGTTTGACTAATTAATAAATTTAAGAATTTAGATAATTTCTATTTCAAAATATAATAAGATATAATCATCAAAATATATAAAAATTAAGAGATTTTCTAATGATTATAGATGGTTGTATTAAAACAGATTATCAAAGTTTTATGTGTTCATAACAACAGTTATGATTTAATCGCTGCATTTAATAAATTTCTGTGGAAAAAAAAGGAATGTTAAAAATTTAAATACTAAAAAATTGTAAGAATTAAACTGTTAAATGTTTTTTTCCTTCCTGAGATTCGATGTTATTAATTGATTTGATAATAAGACTTTAATAATTTTATGCTTTCTTACTTGTATATTAAAAAGAGGGGGGGGGGATTATATAAGAAGCACAGCATGGAAGAAAATATTTTCACTACTTAGAAGCGAATACTTCAGTAATTAGAAATGAATACTTTCATATTTGGAGCCGATAAATGAAAATCAAACTATACTTTTACTTAAAAAAAAAAAAAAAAAAAAAAAAAAAAAAAAAGAGGAAAACCATAATTAAAATGATTATTAAAACTTTTTATTATATAATTTCGTTATTCTTGAAAATAATTTCATTTATCTAATAATGTGCATCAAACTTAAATTATAAGTATAAAATCATTATTTTTTTATTATTATTGTAAATTTTTCATTATTCAATTTTCTAATGTTATGCAATCTATACAGTAATATTATTAAAATAAGGACAAGATACATACTAATTACAATCTATACAGTAATATTATTAAAATAAGGACAAGATACATACTAATTACAATCTATACAGTAATATTATTAAAATAAGGACAAGATACATACTAATTATTCAATACAAATAAAAAAATGACAAAAAATAAATAAATAAATAAATAATAACTTACAAAATCATGACCTTTACTGATAAATCAAAAACATGTTATGCAAAGACAAGTGCCACATTCTTCGCATTCCCAAGAACTTTCTATCTTACGTCCGCTATTAGTTACGCTATTGAGAAGTTTTACTGTACATTATACGTAAAACCTTCGTGACGGATATTTTCATGTAGCGTAAACCTCTATTTTGCGGTCGCTTTTTCGATCTCTAATATCTAAATGTTTTTACATTTTTTTCTGTCAATAGCGTACACCTCCAAATAGCGGACACACTCGGTGCTTCTGAGGTGTTCGCTATTCAGAGATTTTACTGTGTATGATGCAGTAAAACCTCCATAACGAATTCTTCCCTATAGCGTAAACCTCTATTTTGATGTGGCCTTTTTTTGAATCTCTAATATCTATATGTTTTTATATTTTAATCTGTCAATAGCGTACACCTTCGAATAGTGGATATATTCAGCGCTCTCCAGGTGTTCTCTATTCAAAGATTTTACTTTATATTTTTTCACGATACTTTTAAACCTCCATAATAGACACTCCCGAATAGCGGAAACCTCTATTTAGCGAACGCTTTTCCGATCTATATATATATATATATATATATGTAATTTTTTATCTCTCAATAGCTAACACCTCCGAATAGCGATCAAATTCACCGCTCCTGAGGTATCCGCTATTCAGAGATTTCACTGTACATGACGTATATCTTGATGATACTAATTCTTGGAATTTAATCGTAATATTTAAAAATATAATTTTATCAAAGCAAAAAACATTATTTTTTTTGTAAAATAAAAAACATTATTATGCTTTTTTATATTTTATTGTAAATTTTTCATTATTTAGTTTTTTATAAATAAATAAAATAAGAACAAAATAAAAACTAATCACTAAAAACAAATGGGAAAGAATTGACAAATATCAAAGCAATGACTTTCGAAATCATGTTTTGACTACTCGTCTGACAGTCTTCCTACCTAAAGTAAACTTATTGTATTTGTATATGTTGAGCGGCTCCTATTCCCATTGTGTTCCTATCTACTGTCCATTAAGTGGAATAAGCAGTCACGCCCAATCCATGTTCAACAACTTACTCTTCACAAAAGAGAGGGGAGAAATAGTCAAGCCGTTTCCCGGGCGTTATGGGTTTTTAGCGACTCAGGCGTTGCCGGCCGTTATGGGATCTAAAGGGTTAAAACAAACTTGTGTATAATAAATTCCGTTATTCATAATGGTCATTCAAATGTCTGATTATTTTTCGGAAAAGTTTGAATTCGATGCATTTACATAAGTTTTATACAATCAAAATTCTTATTTAATGCTCTTATTTCGATAATCCATTTTTCCGTATTCCAGAAATACATACTTTGCAAAAGTTTGTGAAGATTGTGAATAAATCTTAATATCATTCTCTTTTTTTTCTTGTTGATGTAAAAGGAACGGATTACTCATTTTAAATTTATGTCTTTCGGGGAACGCTTTTGAATAAAATATTAGTTTTACTCACGCATTATATTTTTGAATATAAATGTAAATATAATAAAAGTTTATCGAAAACTGAGAAAACATTGAATACGAAATAACACTACAGGTATACTCTTTCAATGATGCAACTTCTCTTTACTTTGTTTGCAAGTTTCGTGGATCATGTTATTTTTTTTATTCCACTTTTGAAAGCGTATATGCATGTGGAACAAGAATGAGCGATATACACTACCTGGCCATTGATGATCGTCCATTTGCGATTTTAGACATTTTGTTAAATATCTAAAAAATACATAAGGAATTATCTTGAAACTCGCAGTGTATAAACATAATTGTACAGGTCATATATTTCCGTGACGATTTTTTCCCGAAACTTTATAGGGGACCGTCAACAAATTTAAATAAGAATGAATATATTTTGGATAACCCTGTCAAAACTAATGTAGCAAAAGCGCTCAAACTGTAGATTATGATTAAGTGGCTTATTGAAATTAACTGTGTTCGTCGTATCGGTAGCATGTATACTCGTAGAAAAATTAAGGTTTTTATAAAAACAGTCCCAAATTTTTCCATGATTTTTGCTTATAATTTGCAGAGTTCTTAATACAAAATAATGTTCTTTTCTGAAAATATGACAAACATCATTGTACACAATACCCTGTCATCAGAATTAAAAAATATTACAAACTGTATGACAAATGAGCAGGTTTACTAAATAATTTTTTACTGCGCATGCGTGGACGCTATTAAAATTTCATTTGCATATTATGTTAGTTAAATGTATAGAGCAACTTTTGTGAAAGTCTCAAAAACATAGCTTAAAAATTCACGTAAATAATCGTTAACAGAATAAGGTGAAAATCCATTATTCCTAAAATGAAGCAAAAACAAGAAGGGTTGTATCCATATATTCATTAATTAGTGTCAATATAGAATATACAATATGGGGCGTACTACGACATTTGGATAACACCCCTCATTTTTTTACTTCATTTTGGGAACAATGGTTTTTTTTTTGCTTATTCTATAGACGATTACTTTCAGAATTTTCAAGCTATGACAATAAGGCTTTCACAAAAGTTACTCTATACATTTAGCTAACACAACATGCAAATGAAATTTTGATATCGTTGACGTATGGGCAATGAAAAAATATTTATCAAACCTATTTATTTATTATACAATTTTTATTTTTTTAACTTATGATTACAGGATATTGTGTGCAATACTATTTGTCATATTTTCAGAAAAAATTGTTAATTTAAATTAAGAATTCTGCAAATTATAAGCAAAAAACTTGGCAAAATTCGGGAAATTTTTTATAAAAACCTTAATTTCTGTACGTGTACACATGCTATTCGAATAAAAATGAACACAGTTTATTACAATAAGCCATTTAATCAAAATCTACAGTTTGAGCGATTTTGCTACATTGGATTTGTGAGAATTATCCAAAAGATATTCATTCTTTTTTAATTTGTTGACGGTCCCCTATGGAGTTTCGGGAAAACATCTTCACGGAAATGTATGACTTGTACTATTATATTTATACACTGAGAGTTTCGGGATAATTCCTCATGTATTTTTTTAGATATATTATCAAAATATCTAAAATCACAAGTGGACGGTCATCAATGCCGTGTAGTGTATCCGTAACAAATACATTAATGAGACATGTTTAAACATAGACATACGCCAATTCAGTTTAATATTTTTATAACATTTTTCCCATATAAACTTTTCTTTAGTTATTTTTTAAGATTTGTGGATCATGTTATTATTATTTTGTTATTCCACATCTGCAAAAATGTATCTAAATTTGAGAAAATATTAAATATAAAATAACACTAAAGGAATACTTTTTCGATGATGCAACTTTTCTTTATTTTTTTTAAAGTTTCGTAGATCATGTTATTTTTTTTTAATTCCACTTTTGAAAGATTATATGCATCTGGTGCAAGAATTAATCATATATCCGTAACAAATGCATAAACGAGGCATGTTTAAAAGCATACATCAATTCAGTTTAATATTTTGATAACATTTCTCCCATACACAAAATTAATCAGTTAGGATGTTTACTTTACCTTAAAAATTCGACTTATATGAATAGATAAAAAATCTCAAATATTAATCCTAATAGTAATGGATTAATATAGATGTAGCGACAACTTTCTTTTATCTATAGACGAAAAAAGCATTGGATTTGGAAAAAAAATTCGAATTCCGTTGTTCTACGGATTTACGCATTTTAAATTTCAGAAATCACAAAAAATATTTTTACAAAAGTCTGTCTTTCGATCTGTCTGCATGTGACACAAATTTTGTGGGTGCTGTATCTCTTGAACTAATGAACGGAATTTAATAAAATTTTAGATTAAGTTAGTCGCAAATATAAATCGCTCAGGTGAAGTTGTTATGCAACCATTTAACAATTTCTACAATAGTTGTATCTCAAGAGATAATGCATGGATTTTCATAAATCTTTAGATTCTGTTAATTCTTGAAATACATTGTTGAGGGATTTTTTAAAATGTATATCTCCCGAAAGTTAGCTCTATTATACTGCATTAATCATAATTTTTGCAATAGGTCTGTTTGCAAAAGTAATGCACTAATTTTCATCAAATTTCAGATTCAATTAGTCATTGTATAAATTGTGAGTTTTTTGTGTAAAAAGCTTTTTGTCTAAATAATGGCACTGCGGTGATCTATTTTCACCCTTTCCACAATAGCAGTATCTCAAAAACTGATACAAGAATTTTCATCAAAATTCAGATTCAGTTAGTTCTTAATATAAATTGGTCCTGAATAGTTTTTGGAATAAATCGCCCAACAGATAGCGCTGCTATGCAGATTTTTTTTTATTTCTGCAATAACTCTATTACAAAAACTAATGCACTGATTTTCTTCAAACTTCAGATTCAGTTAAAAATTGGCATAAGCTGTTGC
Organism: Maratus speculifer; assembly: GCA_964019185.1. Taxonomy (NCBI): domain Eukaryota; kingdom Metazoa; phylum Arthropoda; class Arachnida; order Araneae; family Salticidae; genus Maratus; species Maratus speculifer. The sequence goes on from OZ025294.1 coordinate 77,479,792, forward strand.
TGGCTAGGTTTTAGCGTAAAGCATCTAACAGGTGGCGCTGACATGCTTCATTTTATAGGAAGTATTTGCATGCATGAAATAGAAGAAATTTTCTAGATTGCCACAGACGACTAGTTCTCTATAGCTACCAAACCAGACTTGAATTGACATATATTATGAAACATTCAGCGTGTCTTACGTCAAGCCAAACCTGCATATAACTAAAAATTGTATTTTAAAAGGAGATATTTTATGGGCCTATTATTAATAACTTTCACCTATCAAAGGAATATATATATATATTGTTATTATCTTACTATATGTTTATTATTATTATCATTATACATGATTTGTTAAAAAGTGTATGATGTATTTTTTCAATGAAACTTCCCTCATACAGGTACAATACTTATTCACATCAAAATCATAAAATGATGAAGTTTTATTTTAGATTTAGTAACACTAATAGCGAAAACTTATTGATTAATGCTGTTTGATAAAATGCTATTTAATTTTCTACTGGCGGTGTCGCCTAGCAACCAAGATATACCTAATTATTTCAAAATGTAAAAAGTTTTCTGTGCAAACGATAATTTGTGATAAATACATTATCTGTTTATTTCTTCAGTTTTTACCTAAGCTGTGTGAAACAATATTTTTTTTTTTTTTTGAGTTTGATTAGAATGTTTTTATGAATATATGTGAAAAAATGTTATGGTTTTTTATTGGAGTTGTGTTTTGTTAAATTATCTATGTTCAAAAGAACCTGAGATGAGTGTTCTCATGAGAATAAACTGTTTAAAACCAGAGATGAGTAATTAATTTTGAGTTGAGTAAGAAATTAATAATAAAAGTTCGAACAATTGAAGTATTCATAGGGTCCGTCTTAGACGGAGAAAAATCAGCGAGTTGTTGTTCTACGTCAATGACTGAAGGATAACTGGTGAATATTTTGTTCTGCTTTGCTATTTCTTCGTATCTAGAAATAATCTTTTAAAGAGTCAAGAAGGGTAAGTGCACCCATTTAATTTTTATTCGTTAAAAATGAGTATGAAAGAATTAAAAGCAAAAAAGAAAATTTACAAAACAAACTTGACAAAATTAAAAGAAAAATTATCGAATTCTGAGCTAGAATTAAATTAATTAATTCTCATAAAAAAGAAACGGAATAAATTAGAGAAAAACTTTTCTGAGTTATTTGAGTCTATTTATAAGATAGGCAAAGAAGATGAAATTGAGGATTTTATTACGGAAAACGAGAAAATTAATGAAATATTAAAAATAATGGAATTTGAAATTACCAAAAAGTTATCAAAAATGAAATTGCAAACTGTTAATTAAGAAAACGCCGCAAAGGCTGAAAGTAACATAAAATTGCCGAAGTTAACTCTTCCTGTGTTTACAGGTAATTTGCATGAGTGGCTTTCTTTTAAGGATATATTTAAGGCTACTGTACATGAAAATTCAAATTTGTCAGGGGCTATGAAATTGCAATATTTGAAGTCTTCATTGAAAAGGAGATGCGTATCGTATAATTCAGTCTATTTCAATCGTGGATTCTAATTATGAAGTTGCACGGTTGCTTTTGGAAGAACGGTTTTCAAATTCGAGAGAACAAGTTTACGCGCATTTAAAACGTTTTTTAAATATTCCTGTTATCAGAATGAGTCCTAGCAGCATTATTAAATCTAATAGATATAACAAATGAATGTATTAGGTCGTTAGAGATTTTAGAACAAAAATTTGAGGGGTTTTCTACTACTATGTTTGCTTATATTTTGGCTCAAAAATTAGATGTAAATACAAAAATGTGGTGGGAAAGACATCTTAAGCGGATAATTTACCGAGTTTAACTGGATTGCTAGAATTCTTGAGAGACCACGCGCGTACAGTAAGTGCGTCCAAACAAGTAAATACAAAACGAAATTTTCAAAACGAAAGGCAAACAAAGCATAGCTTTTCAAAGATAACATCCATGGTTGCGAGTTTAAATGAGAAAAATATGCGCAAATGTGTTGTATGTAACCAGAAAAATCCTAGTGTTTTTAAATGTCCCAAATTTCAAAAATTCAATGTGCAGGAAAGAGTAGAGTTTGTTAAAAAAAACAATATGTGCTTTAACTGTTTTTCAGAATTCCACTGCGTCAAAAAATGTAACTCAACATTCTCGTGTTCAAAATGCCATAAACGCCACAATATACTTCTTTGTTTTGATAGGCGTGAGAGAAATTCCAATGCGGTGGGAAACACAAAAAATTATAGTGATAAGGAAGTGCCAAATGCATTGTCAACGAATGAAAGTAAACCAACATTAAATGCTGACGCCATACCATTTGAGTTAAATAACCAAATTCAAATTTCACTGGTACTTCAAATGTGAGATCGAATAATGTTAAAACAGTTCTTCTTTCCACTGCTATTGTTTATATGAGAGATAAATTCGGAAATAAAGTTCCGGTGCGTGCTTTATTGGACAATGGTTCAATGAGCAATTTTTTAACGTTGCAGTTAGTTGAAAGATTAGGAAGTCGAAAAGAAAAAAGTAATATTTCGGTATCGTGTTTAAGTGGATCCTCTGTAGCGGATAAAAATAAAACTACTGCCTTGATCAGTAATAATTCGGGAGATTATAGTCGGGAGTTAGATTTCCTTACCATACCAAAGATTTCGCAAATTATGCCCTCGAAATATATTAATATTTCAGAGCTAGGAATTCCAAAGTCTATTATTCTTGCTGATCCTGAATTTAATAGACCAGGGGAAATAGATCTTTTGCTAGGAGCTGAAGTATTTCTAGAATTGATAAAGGTGGGTCGTATGAAGTTACCAAATTCTAAATTAATACTGCAAAATACGGTGTTCGTTTGCATAGTAAGTGGGAGTGTTTACGATTGCAACGATCAGGAACAAATACAGTGTGGGTTAATTACTAAAACAGATTTAAATTTCGAAACTCGAAAATTTTGGGAAATTGAAAGAGTAGAAGAAAGTACACCATTGAGAAATACAGAAGAATTAGCATGCGACACCCACTTTATAAACACACATCAGAGAGATATAACGGGCAAATTCACAGTACAAATGCCTTTGAAAAAAGATCCTAGTTCTTTGGGAGAATCAAAGCAATTTGCGGAAAATAGATTAAATTCACTTTGGAATAGGCTAGTCAAAAATCCAAATCTTTTAGAGTTATATTGCGCATTTACGGCAGAGTATAGAGAGTTAGGCCATACGGAGGAAGTAGAGAAAACAGATGAGTCAATACATGCGAATTATCTACCTCATCATGCTGTTTATCGCCCAGATAAAAGTTCTACAAAACTGAGAGTTGTCTTTAATGGTTCACATGCAACTTCATCAGGAGAATCCCTAAATTCCATACAGCTGAATGGAAATGTCATTCAAGATGATTTGTTTAGCATAATACTTAGATTTCGTACACACCGCTATGCATTTACAGCAGATGTAAAAATGATGTATCGCATGATACTTATCGATAAAAGTCAACGTGATTTACAGCGCATAGTTTGGAAAGATACTGTAAATGGTGAGATGAAATATTACAGACTATATACTGTCACATATGGCACAACTGGTGCCCCTTATTTAGCCATGCGCTGCCTTAAACAGCTTGGTATAGATGGTGAATCTCAATTTCTGTATGCTTCTGGTGTGGTACAATCAGACTTTTATATGGGCGATGTCCTGACTGGAGCAGCTGACCTAAAATCGGCTAAGAGATTACAAATTGAGCTTATTCAAATATTAAATACGTGCGGCATGAATTTACATAAATGGTTTAGTAACCATACAGAATTAATGGAGCCAGCCTTTAAAAATGAGAATTACACTTTTGAAAATATGAGAAGGCACTAGGACTTTGTTGGAATGCCAATGATGATACTTTTACTTTTAGTGTATCATTCATTGAGCAAACCAAGGTACTAAATGAAGTGTGCTGTCAAATATTGCTCGCATTTTCGACCCCTTGGGTCTACTCGGACCAGTTGTGACGAAAGCAAAAATTTTCCTACAAAGACTGTGGAGACTGCAAATTGGTTGGGATGAAAATCTCCCTACAACTGAGCTTGATGATTGGTTGCAGTTTCTAGAATCATTAAGAGCCATCAACAATATAAATGCTGTTAGATACATTTTTACAAATAATCCAGTGCAAATTAAAATTTGTGGCTTTTCAGATGCTTCGGAGAAATCCTACGGTGTGGCATTGTATGCTGTGTCTTCAAATTCTTCAGGAGAGCAAATTTCTCAGTTGCTTTGCAGTAAAAGTCGAGTTGCACCAATCAAAATAATCACTATTCCTCGCTTGGAGCTCTGTGGTGCAGTTTTATTAGCCAAATTGATGAATAAGGCTGCCAAAACCTTAAAAGTTCCTAAAGAAGCTGTCTACTATTACTCAGATAGTACTATTGTATTATGTTGGATTCGAAAGCAGCCGTGTGACTTGAAAACCTTTGTGGCATCACGTGTGGCTACGATTCAGAATCTTTCTGATATCAGTCATTGGGGACATGTGGCTTCTGCTGACAATCCTGCTGATCTTGTGTCACGAGGTGTAGATCCAGACAAACTTCTCCAGAGTAGCTTATGGTGGAAGGGTCCACTATTCCTACCCTAGTCACACAACAAACTGAACATTCTTCAAATATTGTTGAACTTGAGCAAAATGATAAGGATCTATATATAAGTGAACTTAAAAATACAGCTTCAAAGACTTTTTCAGAGACTACACTTTTAATATCAGACTGTTCATCTTTTATTGACTATTTTTTGCAATTCAGTAATAATTATGCTAAATTAATAAGAATTCTTAGCTATGTTTTCAGGTTCATTCAGAATGTCAAGAAGCCAAAAGAAAGGTGTTCAGGTAAGTTAACATCTGCTGAATTGAAGAAAGCTGAGCAGTTTATCATAAAATCTGTTCAAGAAAAAGAGTTCTGAATTCACATTGTTATCTAAGGGTAAGGAGTTACCAAAAAATAGTAGATTACTTTCATAAAATCCTTTCTTGGATAAAAATAATTTAATCAGAGTTGGAGGTCGTCTCCAAAATAGCACAGTAAATTATGCCCCAAAACACCCCATTGTACTGCCCTCTAAACACAAATTAACAGAATTAATTATTGAGATTTATCACAAAAATATCTACATATAGGACCACAAAATTTACTTTATTGTGTTCGAAGAGAATTTTGGCCTTGAAACGGTAGGGCTATTTGCAGAAAAATTGTACATAAATGTATTACATGCTTTAGGGCCAAACCTAAATTGTTAGAGCAAATTATGGGCGAGCTCCTGAAAGAAAGAATAAATGTAGATTTTGTTTTTAATTGCACAGGAACTGATTTCTGTGGTCCATTTTTGATTAGATATAAAGGTCAACGTAAAGGTATTTTTCATAAAGTTTATGTTTGCATTTTTATTTGTATGGTAACAAAGGCAGTGCATTTGGAATTAGTTAGCGATTTAACGTCTGAGGCTTTTATTGCCACATTAAAGAGGTTTTTTGCCAGACGAGGCAAACCTCGAAAATTTTTCAGTGATAATGCAGGCAATTTTGTGAAAACTAATGTAGAACTTAAAAGGTTGCATAAATTGGTAAACAAACCAGACCAGAACCTTACTAATAATTTGTTATCTGAAGGTATTGCTTGGGAATTTATTCCCCCTAGAGCTCCAAATTTTGGAGGTTTATGGGAATCGGGAGTCAAGTCCTTCAAGTACCGCTTTAAACGTGTTGTGGGCAACTCTAAATTAACTTATGAAGAAATGTTAACTATAATTGTCCAAACTGAAGGTATCTTAAATTCGCTCCCGCTTACTCCCTTGAGTAACAACTATTGATGACTTGGAGGTTTTGACCCCGGGACATTTTCTTATTGGTCGCCCACTTAATGCCATTGCTCAATCTGACTTGAGTAATATTGAAGATAATTAACTTAACTTATGGCAAAAGACTACTAAAATGGTTCAGACCATCTGGAAAAAGTGGAAAAATAGTTACTTAAGTACATTGAAGCAAAGGCATAAGTGGATGATATCAAAAAATAACCTCAAAATAGGAGATATGGTTGTAATAAAGGAAGATGATCTTCCAGTGTCTAAATGGTTATTAGGGAGAATTGTAGAGGTATTTTTTGGTAATGATAATAGAGTAAGAGTTGTAAATATAAAAACCCCAAATGGAATATATAAAAGAGCAGTATCCAAAATTGCTGTATTACCTCTTGAAAAGTAATTCAGTTTTTATAAGAAAGTGTACATTATTGTAAAATTTTTTTATTTCTTATGTATTATGTAAAATTGTTTAGATATTTGCTTAAATTTAACTTAACTGTGACTCATTTATATTGTATTTAATTGCATTGTTATTTATATTTTTTACAATGGTTGTAATTGCAGTGTTTTAAATTGAAACCCCCCTCAGAGGTTTCAAGAGGGGCGGTATGTTTGATAAAATGCTATTTAATTTTCTACTGGCGGTGTCGCCTAGCAACCAAGATATACCTAATTATTTCAAAATGTAAAAAGTTTTCTGTGCAAACGATAATTTGTAATAAATACATTATCTGTTTATTTCTTCAGTTTTTACCTAAGCTGTGTGAAACAATATTTTTTTTTTGTTTTTTGAGTTTGACTAGAATGTTTTTATGAATATATGTGAAAAAATGTTACGGTTTTTTATTGGAGTTGTGTTTTGTTAAATTATCTATGTTCGAAAGGACCTGAGATGAGTGTTCTCATGAGAATAAATTGTTTAAAACCGGAGATGAGTAATTAATTTTGAGTTGAGCAATAAATTAATAATAAAAGTTCGAACGATTGAAGTATTCAAATGCATAAATACAACCCTTGGGAAAAAGTTTCTGATCATTACCCCAGCACTACCCTTTTTTATAAGAACTACTATTTATTCTCACTGCATTAAAATTAAATGATTATTGAAGATAATAAATTTGTATTATGTATCATGAACAACAATATGCAACAAAGATAAATCATTATACATCAATTTATGAACGCAATAGTGGTGAATGAAATTTAAACACCAAAGAGAAAATTATCCAATCACGCTTTGATTTGGAAAAAAATAACCGATCGCTATAATCCATATTTAGTAAATCCACTTTTAGCTCGGATGACAGCCAAAATTCTTCGCGTAATGGATTCAATAGCTTTTTATACTAATTGGGTGCGATTTCACACCAATATTCCTTTATAGATATACGTAGTTCAATGGCATTTGTGATCCTTCAAAAATCAGTTTTTCTTTTTAATACGGTTTTCCCACGGATTTTCGATGGGTTTAAGATCCAGACTATTAGGCGGCCAAGCCATGGTTTTAACTGGATTATTACCTACATTTTGTAGATATTTCTTCACTGATTTGGTGCTATAGGGAGCTGCGTAGTCATTTTGAAATACGAAGTCATTTTGATCCCCGAACCATTAATCGATGCTGGGAATTAAAAAAATCCTCTAAAATGTCAATGTAAACTTCAAAGTTTACTATACGTAACACAATATACAACTTGCCGAAGGCTTGTGGTGTAATACAACTCCAAACTGCAAATGCAGGTGAAAATTTAGTCTTCGTATTGACACACTTATCATTGAACTTTTCACCAACTCTCCTCCAAACAAATGTTCCATCAGTCATCACTTTTATCGAGAGATATGCGAGATTCATGGCGTAAAATAACTTTATTTCATTTATCATGTGGCTTGTGCACATGTTTTTTGCACTATTGCAGGAGTTCTTTACCATGCTTCTTTGTCAAGTAAGGTTTTGTTTTAATTTTACAAGATTTAAATTTTGCTACATTTAGACGATTACTGACAGTGAGGTCACATACCTTTCGTTATACTTAGACTATTCGGAATAGAGTTGTTTTGAGGTTGTTCGCCGCTTTCTTTTCTCTATTTCCACAAGTTTTCTTTTCCTTCCTATGTATTCATATTGGTGGTCGTCCACTTCGAGGTAAATTTTCCACGCTGTAAGTCAATCGATATTTTTTCCAAATATCGCATACCATACTTTGAGCACAATTCAATAAAGCAGCCATTTTCCCTTGTGAATTTACTTCTTCCAATAATTAAATCATGCGGATTAATAAATTGTGAGGGTGAACAGGTTTTTCACACGAGTCATTTTTCAGCATTACAGATCTGCTTTTGATCTCGTAGCTGGAAGATTTCTTTTATAAAATAGGATTCAGATATCATACGCATGCGCAGACACTATAAACTGTCTTCAATATGCAAATTTTGAAACTTGTTTTCTCAGTGATCGATTATTATTTTCTAACTTCCATCGCGATCGGATATTTTTTTCTTACGAGAAAACATTTTTGCCTACATTATAATTATAAATTATATGATTGCAATAATGAATTATTTACGTTTTAACATTTTACATTTTAATGAATATTTACATTTTAACATACTTTCTTTTATTTTTCATATTGTAAAACGCTCCTATGATCTTGAATCGCGACGTATATGCTTCGAAATACAAAACTCATAAACTTGATAACAGTGATCGGAAACTTTTTGCCAAGGATTGTATATCAGGTAAAAAGATTGCTATCATCAGTCATATCAGAAATATCTTGTTTTTTTTTTCGGAAAATTTGCACTTTTTTCATCAGATAGCATGATTTCAGTCATATGAATCAGAATTCTATATTAAAATACACATGGAACGATATCACAATAAAAAAAGTTATTTTTTCCTTGTGTCTGAACTGTGAGTTTTTCGTTTAAATCTACGATGATGTGTGGATTTTAGGCGTTTGCGAATAGAAGTAAATCTATTGTATTATAATTCAAACAGAATTGTAGATTTCTAAATAAAGCAAATCCCGTTGAATTAGTAAAACTGATAGGATGTTAAAACTGCTTTTGTGTCATTTTTCAGGTTCTCACTCGGTTCGATGTTTAGAATATTGCTTTTTTCTAATAAATATCTTCTTCTAAGATCTCTCTCGCGAATTTTGTTGAAATTTTCCCATAAGTTTATTTTTGATTCTATTATTATTGATTTTGATACTATTATTATAGGTGATTATATTATTTTTAACCTTTTCTGGGATATTTTTAATGATGAAAAAAAAAGATTCATTTTTTATTTATTTATTCATTTTATATTAGTAAGAATTCTGAAAACAAAAGAAAACTATCCAATATTTTCTTCGATCTCATACATGCTAATACTTATAACTTCGCTATCAGAGAACCAAAATTATCATTCTATGTTCACCATGAGGATTTTAAACATGTGAAATTCCATGCATTAGTTCTTGAGATATAACTATTGCTAAAATTGTGTAAATTCTACAAAATGCAGCTTAACAGTGTAACCTATTGGGTGATTAACATCAAAATCTACCCAGAAACAACTTTATCAACATATAACTGAATCCTAAGTTAAATGAAAATTTGTGCAATAGTTTTTTGAGATAGAGCAATAGCGGAAGTAGTATAAATTCATTTTAGCAGCAAGCATCACCTGTTGTTCGATTTAAACCAAAATGTAAAAAAAAAGTCCATTCACGGCGAAGAATAACCGAATATGAAATTTGATGAAAATCTGTAATTTAGTTCTGGAGATTGAGCGATTGCGGAGATAGTGAAAAATGCTGGATAGGAATGCCGCCTGTTGAGTAATTTACAACAAAAACTGATCGGCACCAATTTATATCACGGACTAACTGACTCGATTTTTGTTATTCCGTGTATTAGTTTTTGAGATAGAGCACTCACAAAGTTTGTATCATATACTAGACACACAGACTCACAGACAGACATTTTGTAAAAGCATGTTTTTGGTAAATTCTGATATCTAAAACTTGTAAATTTGTCAAAAATTCGAATTCAAAAATCTTTACGAATAGAATACTTTTCTAGATGAAAGAAAGTTGTTTCTTTTCGAATATGAAAGTTACATTAGAAAAATATATTTTAACCCAGTGAAGAGGGATGAGATAATTTTATGCTGCTCAATTTTTGTAAATATTTGCACTAAGTTTTAAGAGGAAAATGTTATTTTTATAATTCCTGCGCTATAAAAAAATCGTTATTTATAACAAAGCATTTTAAAAATTCTACTGTGATTAAATTAGAAAAGCACCCTTATTTGTCTCTGAATTGAAACAGTGAAAAAAAATACTATTTTTTGCGCATTTTAAACTGTGATTAATAAATGAATTTATCCCTATTTCAAGATGAAGATATGCATGTTGTAATATGGCGCCGAATTAGTTAGAGCTATGTCGTCATTATGTCAATAGAAGAACTCGACAAATCTTAACACATAAGCCAGGCAATTAATGAATGTTCTAAAGTCAAACAAGCGCACATAAAGTAATTAGTTAGGCAAACATAGCGAATTAGTGTACTTTAATAAATCTCATTTGAGGCAAGATTAATATTTGTGATGCGTAATAAGAATAAACGGAAAATAGTTTTGAAAGATTTAACGTCTCAAAAATTTATGTATCCCAGTCGGGATGTTAAACATACATATATTAAATCCTTAAACAAATTTAGATTTATTTATGAGGAGAATTTATGTAAAAAATATTGATCAACATCAAATTGCAATTGTAAAATGTCTCTAATTAATGATACTTTATTAATTTATTGCATTTTACAAAATTAAAACACATAATGTAAGGAGGTTTTACAATATAGTAAAATCTAAGAAAAACGGACAGCTTGAAGGTGCAGAATTCGGTCGCTATTTACAAGTAAATGTGCGTAACAATATAGATATTCATGATCGAAAAAGGGTTTGCGGAAAATATGTCTTCAGTTCGGGAGTGACCATTATAGACGTTTAAATAACTATTAATTGCTTAGTAACTGGAATAAAAACTATTTTGTTATATGATGTTTTAATATTCATGTTGATAACGTAAAATTGATAAATTTTAGCTTAGTTACAAAGTGTATAACCTAAAAGAACATTCACCAACAGCAATTTCAACCAATGGAAGGAAATGTTTTCGAATCATTTTATACAGCCCTGTGTATAATCAACAGATTCTTTTACACTACACATATTGAACTAAAATTTTATTAAAGATGAAAAAGAATTAAAAAGTACTTTCAGTAATCACTAAGGATGATGATTATGAATCCATTTCATTGCGAAGGCTTGTATATGAACACCTTATTAATTTCGTTTTGTTTGAATTAGTGTAACATTGTTAAAATACAGTGCATATAATACCATTGTGTAAACACATTATTTTAAGCCTCCATGTTTTCTTAAAATGTATATATATAAAAAAGCCTTTTGTATCGACTTCAAAATAAAATTATAACTAACCATGATTATTTTTACAATACCAAATGTTATTCCATTATTGGGTTGATTTCATTAAATTCACCAGTGTGATTCGGTAAAAAAAGAAAAACAAAAAGGAACAAGGAAAGAAAAGAAAAAAAAGAAAAAAAAAAAAAGAAATCTCGTTTACTTACTCGCTAGATTCAGAGAAAAATTAAAATAACCATTGGATTTAGAATTGTACTTTCTTTAAATGTATGTAGAAAGGAAAAAAACTTATTGAATTGACATTAAATAAAATTGTAACTAACCGAGATTGTATCAATACGAAATAGTGAAAGTAAATTTAACAAAAATCATTTTTTTTATATTTCACTGTATGAAAGCTATCCTACAAGTTAAAATTAACTAGCACATGTTAAAGATGTTTTCTTTGTCAGTTTAGCTTTATGGTGTCTCCTGAGCGGAAATAAAATGCCTAAATTTAAATACATTTGTTATTTCTGTTACTTTTTTCATTTAAAAAATTTTGAGAAGAAGTTCATACCGATGCCAAATTTCTGTTTTGATGAAATATCCATATAACAGGATCTTTTTTGCTGATATGAGTATATACCTACAATTTAATTTTTTTTTTTTCAAAATTGCAATCATACTCCGAGACTTATACATGGTGTCCCTAAACTCATGGTATATACGCTAAGGGGTGATAGAACACATCAAAACGAGTAATAGTAAACAGGAAACCAAGGGTCCCAAACCTTTTCCAAAGGAGATAGCCGCCATTAAATTTTGGGGTCCAAAATTTCAAATACACACAAAAAACGGAAAAATTGGTCGATTGATTTGCGGTTTTCACTAAAACTATTCTTTATGTTGGTATTTTCTTGAAAAAAAAATTATAAAGATAAATTTCTAAAAATGCAGATATAGGGCGCTTTAAACTTTTAACGACTGAAAAACTATTTTTTGCCGTGATTTTTTGCATCTCATTAAATGGTTTTGTAAGCTTAGACTTAAACTTAAATTTTGAGCTCAAAATCTGAATAGTTGGGAGTGGTAAGTAGCACAAACTTAACTGTGTTCAGAGGATTTAAATTTTAAATGATTATAAAAAACGGAAAAATTGGTCGATTGATTTGCGGTTTTCACTAAAACTATTCTTTATGTCGGTATTTTATTAAAAATAAATTATAAAGATAAATTTCAAAAAATGCTGATAGAAGGCGCTTTAGACTTTGGAGTAACGAACAACAATTTTTTACGTTATTTTTTGCATCGGATTAAATGTTTCCGAATACTTAGACTTAAACTTAAATTTTGAGCTCAAAATCTGAATAGTTGGGAGTCGTTAAGTAGCACAAACTGAACTGTGATCAGAGGATTCAAATTTCAAATGATTATAAAAACGGAAAAATTGGTCGATTCGTTTGCGGTTTAAAAGAAAACTATTCTTTACGTCTGTATCTTCTTGAAAATAAATTTTAAAGATAAATTTAAAAAAATTCCGTTAGAGGGCGCCTTAAATTTCAGAGTAACCAACAACTAATTTTAACCGTTATTTTTTGTATCTAATTAAATGCTTTCCAAAACTTTTTAAATGTTTTCGAAATCTTAGATTTGAACTTAAATTTTGAACTGAAATTCTAAATCGTTGGGAGGAGTTAAGAAGCGCAAATAGAAGTGTGTTCAGGAGATGAAATTTAACCCCCCACCCCTCGAACACAGTTCACTTTTGCGCAACTTAAACACTCGCAACGATTCAGAATTTGATTTCAAAATTTCAATCTAAGCATTTGAAAGCATTTAATGAGATTAAAAAAATAACGGTTAAAAATAGTTGTACGCTACTCCAATGTCTAAGGCGCCCTCTATCGGCATTTGGTGAAATTTATCTTTAAAATTTATTTTCAAGAAAACACCGATTTAAAGAGTAGTTTTAGCAAAACCCCCAAACGAATCGACTAATTTTTTTCATTTTTTATTATGATTTGAAATTTAAACCCTCTGAACACAGTTCAGTTTGTGCTATTTAACCACTCCAAACTATTCAGATTTTGAGCTCAAAATTTAAGTTTAAGTCTAAGTTTACGAAAACATTTAATCAGACACAAAAAATAACGTATAAAATAGTTATTCGTTACTCCAAAGTCTAAAGCTCCCTCTATCGATTACATACCAACGTAAAGAAGAATTTTAGTGAAAAACGCAAATTAATCGACCAATTTTTCCGTTTTTTAAAATCATTTGAAATTTAAACCCTCTGAACACAGTTGAGTTTGTGCTACTTAACCACTCCCAACTATTCAGACTTTGAGCTCAAAATTTGAGTTTAAGTCTAAGCTTACGAAACCCTTTATTGAGATGCAAAAAATCACAGCAAAAAATAGTTTTTCATTAGTTCAAAGTCTAAAGTGCCCTATATCGGCATTTTCGAAATTTATCTTTATAATTTATTTTCAAGAAAATACCAACATAAAGAATAGTTTTAGCGCAAATCAATCGACAATTTTTTCCGTTTTTTATGTGTATTTGAAATTTTGGACCCCAAACTTTAATGGCGGCTCTCTCCTTTGGAAAACGTTGGAGACCCTTGGTTTCCTATTTACTATTACTCGTCTTGATGCGTTCTATCACTTCCTAGCGTATATACCACGAGTTTAGGGACACCCTGTATAACACTCTAGCTGGAAATAGGGTTACTGAATTAAGAAAAAAAATAGCAACATTCTCCATGTTGAAATTACATATGACAGATTCAATTCAACTCTCTGTTATTTATACAATGCTCTGTACGGAGAAAAATATTAGCAAAAATTAGAAAAAAATATATATCAGATAAAAGTAGAAGATGAAATTGGTAGTATAAATACATTGCCATTTTCTTTTGTTCTTAGATCGTCTCTTGAAACCAAATAAAGATATTACATTTTTTCAAAAAAAAAAAAAAAAAAAAAAAAAAAACCATAAGATTTTTTAAAAATAAAAATTGACTTTTGCCATGGTCTAGTTTGTCTTTAAAAAATACACATGATAGAATTCTTTTACGTTGGTAGCATTCCTATTGGGAAATTACATAATACTAAAACTAAAAGATAGATGTTTTTATGTTTTCTCATATGGAAACCGTCCACTAAGTTCAAATAGGGCAATAAAGAAACGACAAAAGCTTCCTTTGTGTTTAAAGGGACCACTGGTGCAATACAGGTTATCTATATTTAAATAAAATTGTTAAAATATTTTTAAGCCTTTAAATTAAAAACAAACAACATCCCTTTTTTGTAAGTACACTGGTGTGCAAAAATTAAGGTCGAACATGAAATTAACATGAAAGTCGAAAAAGGCAACAACAGGAAAGGAAAGACCAACCAGGAGATAGACCTGAAACAAATGTAGTAGAATAAACCCATATATGGCATATACCTTAAAGGAGGAAGTGCAAAGATGATAAAACAAAAAGGCAGTGACCGTTCAGAAATTTAGTGAAATCTATTTGCACTCTGTAAAGATATTTCAACGTTTCTTTGCTACCATTGTGTGATATGGCCAAGAGGCAATCCAGGCGATGTCATCTGTATGACTTTTCCTGAGGTCGAATAATTGGGAAGTTGGAACAAGGTCTAGTAAGTGTGACAAGTGTGACACAAGAGTTCGCTATCACTCACAGCATCGTACCCCGATCCTGAAGTGCTTATCAAACGATTGGAACAGCTTCCTAGCATGCAGCAGTAGTAGTCCACGGGCAACACCAACACCGGAGGACCTTTATATTGTTATACAGGTGAAGAGAAACACACGGCATATATCTGGAAAAATCGCAAGTCAGATGGATCAGACTACTTGATGTCGGATATCACGTTTTAGTATAACAAGGAGGTTGCACAAAGGTGGTTTATATGTACGAAAACCAGTACGGTGTATATTGTTAATGCCTGCACATCGGAAACGCCAGTTCTAGGGCGCCAGAAACAGAAGAACTGGAAGCAGCAAAAGTGGGTTCGAGTAGTCATTGTTGATGAGAGTTGATTTAGTATGACGAGTGATTCTGGACGTATACACGTCTTTGGAAAGCTGGGAACACGTAAACACCTCTCCAATATCATCGAAAAGGATCTTTTTTCAGGTGCCTGGTTGTTGTTTCGGGTGTTATCATGCTTGGTAGCCTTACGGACCTCCATATCTTCCAAAGAGTTTAAGTCTCTGTTGCCCCCTATTGAGTAGAGATTATCTTGCCTCACGTGAGTCCGTTTAGACGTTCTTCCGTATCGCGACTTCCTTTTCAAGGACGACAACGCTACCCTTCATCGTACAGCGGCTGTCGAAGAGCTCTTGGGCAGTGAAGAAATTCAACACATGGATTGGTCTGCAAAGTACCCGGACTTGAATCGCACAGAACACGAATAAGTCCTTTTCGCGAGACTTATAGAATCACGTGACCATCTGCCAGTAATGATTACGGAGCTGAAATTGATGTTACAAGAGAAATGGAACTCAATGCCTCAACTGCTCTTTGTGTTGCCCTGTAAGTCATGTACAAATATTCTTTGCACCACAGATTGTAGTGAATGTATATTATAGTATATACTTCATAGATGCATATCAATTCAATTATGTTCAAAATAGTGTAACACCATAAAAATGTAGTTGAAACTCTTTTCCCGTTGACCGCAACGGATCGGAGTATTTTTGATTGTCCCTGGACTGAGCTATGAATCTGATTTTCATAAAATTTGAAATGATTAAAAAAAATGTAATATTTATATATTTTAAATTTCAAACGATCCAGTACGGTAATTTTTGTGTTGTTACATGCGGACAGCGCGACAGACGGACAAACGGACAGACTGAACGATAATTATAGATGCCACGTATTTATATAATTACGAACGCACCTAAAATATGTCAACCGCAATGTGTTTGCAGTCAATCTGCCTGCCGGCCTGTCCATTTATATACAATTTAAATATTTTAAGATGTTTTTAATTAATAGGTTTTTAAATTTTATATTACATTTGATAACAATGTGTTTTCTCAATAAATGAATCAAAAATATATGAACGTATTTATAAAATAATTAAAAACATGTTTATAAAGCGGTAATCTTCTGAAAGACCAGTTCCTTAAACAAACGAACGATTAATATTTTTAACCAACTTCATAGAAATTATGATTGTAGAAAATGAGGTTTAACTTTTTTATTTCAAGAAGAACAGTAAAACTTAAATAAAAAGTACTACTTTCCAAGGATTCTTTTCAGTTAAATCTACATTCGTTGTTTTAAATTATCATCATTTAATCGCATTTTATGCACATCATTGAAATGTTGAATTTATATTTTATACATTTTTAAAATTTTAAAATTTTAGAATATCTTAATTTAAACAGAAACTATGTAAAAGAATCACATGAATGTATATTTTTCGCTCTCTATAAAATCTTTTTAACATATTTCATTTTCCTCAAATGTCTCAATAAATCCATTTGCTATAAAAGTTTCAAAAGCATATCGGTATCTTTTGTCCTGGGTTTTAAAATTATATCCGCTCTGTATATATTCTTTTTAAATGCTTTCCTTTCGGTAAAAATATATATAGCGCACAAAAAGATAAACGGGAAAAATATTTTTGAGTAACGGCTTTAAAAAAATTTCCATCATTGTTGAAAAACGTTTATGATTTCTATTTGACTATATCGTAATTCCGTACCCTAACCCTTTTTAAATATACTCGGATGGACATGAAATTAATATATAAGGGCTGTTTCTTAGAAATCCTCATAGACATTGCAGTTATGCAAATAGCAAAAAAAAAAAAAAAAAAAAAAAAAAAAAAAAAAAAAAAAAATCAGACAAAACCTGCGCTTTAAATGTTGTGTTAATGTAAAGGGCATTACCGCTAGCTGAGAGTTATTTACGAGATCTGTGTTTTCGAAGTCGAATGAGGAGTATTTGAGTACATATGTACACTATTAAAGTAGCAGATAAAGCCTTTGTGCAAAAAATTATTAGGATAGAAAACTAACGATTAGAAATGCACAAATAATGCATGAAAATGTAGCAAACAGCCATTTCGAATTTACTTTTGGAATACTTCATCAGTGCAATAAAAGCAAAGCTGAGCAAAGAGATAGAGAAACGCAGGCTTATATAAGGTACCTGTGCCTAATATGGACACCCTAAGGAAAATTTATTTTTTTCACTCCGATGTACACGTGATAAGACTCTAAAATATATGACCATGATCCCTGGACTGTTGACTGTTATTATTAAAATCAGCGACATTGTAACTATTCCGGTTTAATTTAAATGATAAAAGAAAAAAAATATTTGCAAATGTCCATATAAGGAACCACTAGTCCCTATTATGGACAAGTGGCTCTTTATTAATCTACTGCACAGGCTGTATGGAAGAACCACTCTTTTATGGAATTTTAGAGGAGAGGGGATAAACAAATATAAATCTTAAAGTATTGCAGGGGAGAGTAGGACACAGTAAATATCTTCAGAAAATGCACTTTAGAACAGGCAGTCATTTTCGGTTTTGGCTCTTCGAAGATCGATGCAAAGCACCTCAGTTACTACAAAATATTATGAAATAATGTAGTTGGTTTTGCTTAGCTTTCTATTTTTGTGAATCTGAAGATTCACCTGGTGTACTTCCAATGTGGACATAAGGTGTCCATAATGGGAATCGGTAGTAGTTTTATTAAATCTTGTAATAAATAAATAAATAAAAAATTTTAAGCAATATATGCAATAGCAGTCAAAAATATGTTTTAAAACTCTCTAAAACACTCCACTTTTCAATATTTAAAGTAATTTTACAATATCCAATAATAACTTAAACTTACCTGTAATTACGATCAGCCCCAAAACAACAAGTTCCCTTCTAAATGGCAAACAGTGCGCTTTTTTGTACTTCCCTGTTTAGTTATCTTTTCAACTGCTTTCCTTTACGTACGTGTAGCGCGATCTCTTTATCAAAAATGTTAATTTAAAAAATATTAGGGGTGTCTATATTGAGAGCACTGTCCATATTGGGTACAAGTATCTTGCCAATTATGGAAGCGAATGGAATCAAGATGGAAACCCGCCCATTCTGAAAAGAATTTTAATTCAAACTCTAATTCTTTGGTTGTTTTGCCATTCATTTTCTAAAATCAGTCAACAAGTTGCTAAAATTTTAAGAAAGTTCGATTTCAATGTTATTTTTCTACAAAAGCAAAGCTGAGCAAAGTGACAATAAAGAGCAAGTTTATGTACACGTTACGGGAGCAAATGGAAACAAGATGGAAACCCGTCCATTCTGAAAAGAATTTTAGTTCCAACTCTAACTCTTTGATTGTTTTGTCATTCATTTCCAAAAAATCTGTCAGCAAGTTGCTAAAATTTTAAGAAAGTTCAATTTTAATGTTACTTTTTCTCCTGTTTTTTCAAATCTTAAGCATATCATTGATCGCTTAGACAACTCGGGTATTTATCAAATTTCTTGCCAATGTGGTGTTTCTCATATTGACTAGACTAAACCTGCTCTTAGGTTTCGTTTAAAAGAGCATAAAAGGTAAGTTAAAAATCAAGACTTTAAACGCTCTTCTATTGCTCAACAATGTTGGTCTTCATAATTTAGGTTCAATTTTTCTTCAGCTACCATTATCCACAAGTGTCTTTTTATTTTCCACAAGTGTCTTTTAACTCTCGTAAGTATAGTCGGATTGTCATGAAAGTTTTGGACGTTTATGCGATCACAAACCCTATTGAAAATGAAATTTCTGCCATGATTAGTTTATTTACAGGGACAGTCAAAGTTTTTCCATTGCATTACGGCCTATGGGGAGAAATCGTTTCAATTGATATTTAAAGATGTTACACCCTGTCAAATATTTTCAAATTTATAAGCATCTACAAAGTGCATTAAAATATGCATTTTGTAAAGTATGCATAGAAAAGAATAGTTATTATTCATTTACAGGCCACACAAAAGAATTCCAATACACAATAATAAAGGAGGAGAATTGTTTGAGACATATGATTATGGTATATGATTTCATATATAATCAAATTGATATACGTTGCTGAGAGTTAATATAAGTTATTTCATGCATAATACGTAGTGCATAGCATTTACAGGAACACACAAAAGATTTCAAATAGTATATTTTATCCAAAGTCCTGTATATTATGGAAGATGGCTGTTAGATGGGTGAAATGCATTTTTAGATATGATATACGCTTTTAAGTTTCAATAGATGTATGCATATATGGTTTATATAAATGCTTATTTTTACACAATTTAGATATACAGGGTTACACAAAAGATGTCGGAAAGGTTACTGAATAGGAGCATAATTTATTTAAAGGTGGTTTTTAAATATGTTATGCATTTTACGAGGAGCTTCATTTAGTTAACTAACAAATGTTTGTAGAATGTAGATAAAATGATATACAGGGTCAAACAAAGAACTGGATACATGGTCGCCTTTGGATGATAATTTCTAAAAATTTAATTTAAGAAGTTTAAAGAGAATTTATTTTTACATTTTTACATTTTTACATTATTTTAATTTAGCAAAATACTTTCGTGTATTATATGTACTATGTATGTTGCAGGGCTAAACAAAAGTATTAAAGTATGTTTCCATCTATTAGTATAAATTGCTGAAAGGAAAAATTTAACCAGTAAGGCGTTTTTTTGCTAAACTAAAATTTACCATTGTATAGTCCATACATTAATCGACTGATTAAATGCAGGGCTTTTCAAAAGTACTGAATATAAATTTGTATATGGTCAGTAATACGTTATTTCCCTGGATAACGAAGTATTGTTAAAGATTTCAAGAAATGTTGGAAAGTGCTTCATAATCTATGCTTAACGCATGATTTTTCTAAATTGTTTTTCTTAATTTTTGGGGAGCTTACCATATCATTAAAAATTCTCATTCCTTAGCCAATGACTTATCAAGTACACGTTATTTTCCGAGCATTTGTAAGTCTTTAATTTAATGCATTTTATTGACTTGGTCTTGTTTTGTTCGTTCTCTGCTAGATGTCTCTGCTTGTTCATTCAATTGTTCATGCTGGTTTCTTGTCATTTTTTTGTGGTTTGTTCACACCTGTAATGAATATGAAAACCTGCTCTTTTCTGTTTCTTTGATCAGCCTTGCTTTTTGTAGTACGCAGACTCTGGCACTGATTAAGAATCTCGAAAGTAGATTCAAAACGGCTGTTTTTTACCTTTCAATGCATTATTTGTGCCATTCCAATCGTTGATTTTCTATTCTTATACATATACACTAATTTTACGAAGACAATGTTGATCATAGGGATAAGCTCACAGTGAACTACTTTTTGACGAAAAATGTCCAGAAACCGACTATATACGATGTTCTGCAACGTTATTACATTCATACGGTGGTAAAGTGCATTAAATTTATTCATATACATTTTCTAATAATATATTGAATTTTATTTGCACTTTTCTGAAAATCTAATTTTTTATTGGTTCATAAAACCATTATATCATAAACTATACAGGGTGTATCTAAACTACTGGGCAAAACTTTAAGGGGTGATAGTACACATCAAGACAAATAATATTAAATGGGAAACTAAGGCTTCCAAACGTCTTCCGAAGGAGATAGGCGCCATGAAAGTTTAGGGTCCAAAATTCGAAATGATTATAAAAAACGGAAAAATTCGTCGATTCGTTTGCGGTTTTCATGAAAATTTTTCTTTATGTCAGTATTATCTGGAAAATAAATTATAAAGATGAATTTCAAAAAATGCTGATAGAGGGCGCTTTAGACTTTGGAATAACGAACAACTATTTTTTACCGTTATTTATTGCATCTCATTAAATGTTTTTAGAAGTTTAGACATAAACTTAAATTTCGAGCTCAAAATCTGTGGTTAAGTAGCGCAAACTGAAATGTGTTCAATGGGAGTGGGTAGGTTCAAATTTCAAATGATTCTAAAAACAGAGTAATTGGTCAATTTATTTGCGGTTTTCACTAAAATTATTCTTTATGTCAGTATTGTCTTGAAAATAAATTATACAGATAAATTTCAAAAAATGTCGATAGAGGGCGCTTTAGACTTTGGAGTAACGTAAAACTATTTTTTATCGTTATTTTTTGCATGTCATTAAATTTTTTTAGAAGCTTAGACATAAACTTAAATTTTGAGCTGAAAATCTGAATAGTTGAGAGTGGTTAAGTAGAGAAAACTGAACTGTGTTCAATGGGGGTGGGGAGGTTCAAATTTCAAATGATTATAAAAAACAGAAAAATTGATCTATTCGTTTGCGGTTTTCTCTAAAACCATTGTTTATGTCAGTATTTCCTTGAAAAATTTTTTTAAAGATAAAATTAAAAAATTTCCGTTAGAGGGCGCCTTAAACTTTAGAGTAACCAGCAACTATTTTTAACCGTTATTTTTTTTTTTATCTAAATAAATGGTTTAAAAGCTTAGACTTAAATTTTGAGCTCAAAATAGAATAGTTGTGAGTAATTAAGTAGTTAAAAATTGAACTGCGTTCGTAGGGTGGGCAGGGTAACATTTCAACTCCTGAACACAGTTCAGTTTGCGCTTCTTAACCCATCCTAACGATTCAGAATTTCAGCTCAAAATTTAAGTGTAAGCTTTTGCAAGCATTTAATTAGATACAAAAAATAGTAGTTAAAAATTGTTGTTGGTTACTCTAAAGTTTAAGGCGCCCTCTAACGGAATTTTTTGAAATTTATCTTAAAATTTTTTTTTCAAGGAAATACTGACATAAAGAATGGTTTTAGAGAAAACCGCAAACGAATCGACCAAGTTTTCCGTTTTGTATAATCATTTGAAATTTGAATCTTCCCTCCCTCTTTGAAAACAGTTCAGTTAGCGCTACATAATCACTCTCAACGATTCAGATTTTCTGTACAAAATTTAAATTTATGTCTAAGCTTCAAAAAAATTTAATGAGATGCAAAAAGTAACGGTAAAAAATAGTTGTACTTCATTCCAAAGTCTAAAGCGCCCTCTGTCGACATTTTATGAAATTTGTGTTTATAATTAATTTTCAAGGCAATACACACATAAGGAACAGTTTTAGTGAAAACCGCAAAAAATTGACCAATTATTCTGTTTTCTTTAATCATTTGAAATTTGAACCTACACACTTCCATTGAACACAGTTCTGTTTGCGCTACTTAACCACAGATTTTGAGCTCAAACTTTAAGTTTATGTATAAACTTCCAAAAACCTTTAATGGAGATGCAAAAAATAACGGTAAAAAATAGTTGTTCGTTATTCCAAAGTCTAAAGCGCTCTCTATCGGCATTTTTTTAAATTTATCTTTGTAATTTATTTTCAAGACAACACTGACATAAAGAATAGTTTTCGTGAAAACCGCAAACGAATCGATCAATTTTTCCGTTTTTTATAATCATTTCAAATTTTGGACCCTAAACTTTGACGGCGCTTACCTCCTTCGGAAGACGTTTGGGAGCCTTAGTTTCCCATTTAATATTATTTGTCTTGATGTGTACTATCACCCCTTAAAGTTTTGCCCAGTAGTTTAGATACACCCTGTATATAATTTTTACTTCTTATATATCACATGCTCCTTTGAAATTTATAGTTCATGTCTTTGTAGCCATATCATAGTTAATTTCAAGAAATTCCTGTATTAAATTATGTAGAAATATAATAGGAATAACCTTTGAAATTTTCATCAGATTCAATGGTACGCAGTTAAGAGTCTGAATGATCACCTAAATTTACTACTGAATTCTGGGGTTATACAATACAAGAAGAATCTGGACCGACAGAACTCATCCTTTTTTTCTTGATCGTGGTACCCAATGTGCTGTACAAAATATCTTCAGACTAGGTGATCAACCTAAAGCGGTACACTTGGTGTTTGGTTCCCAAACAAGCTTAGTACTCATTCCATCGACTCTGAAAGAGTGAAAGAATGAGTGCACGTTGTCCTATCGGCAATCTAAATTTCGATTTGCAACTTGGCAATAAAGTGCCTGAATGCTACGCTAATGGACTTCGTAAAGGGTCATTAATATGATAAATTAAAAAAAAAATGCTTACAACTACAAAAATAAATAAATAAAAAAATAAAAATAAAAAATAAAAAAATCCAAAATCGAGTTTTAGATGGATGGTTTTCTCATATTTCGAATAAGACGTATTTAATAAAAATCATCGGAAATATTTTCAGTTTGTAATATTATTTTTATATATTAGTTTGTTTCAAAAGGTTCTGATGTATTTTATCCGGCTCCAAGTGATGGATTGCCGAAAATGGTTGCCAATTGCCAATTTTGTTTATTGATGCCAATGACGTTCAAATTAGTAATTTAATGTTATTACATACCTAACACTGTTAAAAATGATAAATAATATACAACTGGAATAAAAAAGGTAAATAATTTATAAAAGATATACTCCGATAAATAAGTAATATAAGTATAGATTATAATAAAAATAAACTTTAAATTATAATTTATTAATAAACTATGAACAAGAAATTAATAAACTATAATAAACAAACTATATACTTGTCAAATAATAAGGTTTAATATAATTAGTATTATTGGTGTATCTAACATGGCTCAGATAATAAGAAATGGCCATTTTAACCATACAAAATGAATTTTCTGGAATTAGTGACCTAGAGAAATCAATTTCTTGTGCTCGAATAGGCATAGAAACCAAGTTTTATGAAAATCGTTAGAGCTGTTTTCGAGATATAACATCATTTTGAGAGCTGAGTTTGTTTTAATCAGTCGAACTGAACTTTCTCGATCTGGAAACCTAGCTAGTTGTGTCCTCGTACTCGAATTAGTATAAAAAACATGCTTGATGGAAATCGCGTGAAAAATTTTTGATCTATATCGAGCAGACCTTTCAGCGCCATATTTGATTAATCCTGTAAATACAAAGTTTTTTGAATTCCACATCTAACCAAATCTTCTTTTTGTGCTTGATTTAATATAAGAGGAAAGTTTCATGAAAATCGGCCCGGTAGTTAACGATATCATTCATAATCGGGAAAAGGCTTGCTCGTTTAATATATATGATAAGAAGTTTCATTGCCATTTTGTTTTAAAAAATTCAAATTATGCTCTTGAAAGAGATTTTTCTTGTAAGCGAAGTATTTATTTACTTATTTATTTAAGATTAAAATAAATGTATAAATCTAATATTATAAAGAGGCAAATAAATTCAATTCTTCTAGAACTTTAGATTTTGTTATTTCTTAATTACTGAAAATTAGAATCTGGTGAAAATGATAACCTTATTTTTGAATTTATTCAACTATGAAAAAAGTAATCTGAGCTTCGAAAACATTTTTAGGATAATACTGGTTTAACTTACCTGTTAACTTTCTTGAAACATTAAATATGCTGTACTAAAGTAAATATAACCTACATTTAGTAATATTATCAAATAAAATAAAAAGCTGTGGTATATCAGTATGGGCATACTACAGACATGCTCACATAAAAGTCAGTTTATCGATTTCATAAACAAATGTCAAACTTTAATAAAAAATATTTATATAACATTATACATTTTTATGAGTAAAGGAGATAATTAAATAGTTGAAATAAAGTACTCAATAAAGACGCCAATTTATTAAATAGTGAAAGTTTTCGATATTCAATTAATTATTTAGGTTGTGGTTGCCGTACTTCTAATTCATCAGATTACTCTCTTAAAACGAAAAAGCTGAAATAACTCAAGTTGAGCTGAAATTCACTCTTTTCCCATGTTGAAAGGAACCTTCTCAAGAAGAGCTGAAACAACTCAAGTGAATGAGTTATTTTTAATCAACTCATGATTGAGTTATCTCCATTTTCCTCATACTTGAGTGAAATCAAATCAATAAAGGTTAAATCCAGTTGTACTTGAGTGATTTGTAATCAAGTCATACTTGAGTGAAATGAAGTCATTTAAGACTGAATCTCGTAGCACTTGAGCGATTTGTAACCAAATCATACTTGAGTGAAATGAAGTCATTTAAGACTGAATCTCGTAGCACTTGAGCGATTTGTAACCAAATCATACTTGAGTGAAATGAAGTCTTTAGGATTAAATCGAGTAGCACTTGAGTTAGTTGCAGCCAACTCATATTTGAGTGAAGTGAACTAATTTAATTCAAATCCAGTAGCACTTGAGAGATTTGTTATCACTTCAAGTTGGAGTGAAATGTTGTCATTTTTGATTTAATCCAGTAGCACTTAGGCGATTTGAAACCAATTCATACATGAATGAAATCAACTGATTTAAGAGTTAATCCAAAACTCCTTGAATTTGTAGAATTGAATAAATTCACTCTTAAGAAAAGCAAAATTGCTTAAAATTACAAAAATCTTCAAGTGATTTCTAAATCGTTTAAATAAAATCACATCATTTAAAACTAAATTCAGTAATCCTCGATTAATTTTTATCAATGAAATTCAATATAACATGGAATTATTGCCACATTTTCAAGTGTTGCAATTAAATTCTCTTATTTCGGATTTAAATTTCTGTTTATTGACATTACAAGGGTATATATATATATAGAAAGAGAGAGAGAGATTGGAAAACTGTAACATGGATTCTCCAATATTTCTTCCAAGTCTTTAATTAACAAGACTTAAAACATTCTAATTTACATGATTGAAAGTTCTCTAATGAATCATAATTTTTTTTTCTTTCTAATTCATTGAAACTGTTTCCTATGTCAATTTAGGGGAAAAGGCAATTGAATCGTTATACAAAATTAAATAGAGCTTACATGAATTTTTTATTATTCTGTTAAATCAGAAATTTTTAACATCAGTATTTTCTTTTGTTAAATTTAAAAGTACATATATTCATTAAATAAAAAATACTGGTGATCTCAAAATTGTAAATTTGAAAACACTTATTCATGCAAACTGCCTAAATTTGCATAACTGTACAACAGCACCCGAACAACATTGAACAGAATATCAGCTTCTGATGCTGTGGTGCTAATGGGATTTTTCCTTTCCTTTCTTGGGCAATTTCAAGTTTACATATTTTCCAATGATACTTATAGCTTCAGATATGCTTATATACAATTTTAATTTTTTCATTAGCTTCTGATTTAATTGTAAATAACTATTTTTTATTAAAAATTTATGATTTCAATCAAATAAACCAATCTTAGGCATCTTACTAAAAAAATATTGAAAAAATAAACTTGATATCAGCCCAACGACTCAACTTCAGCACCACAATGTCAGAAGCTCATTGTTCCCCTTAAGAGTTTAGATAATCCTATGCAGAAGTTATTTTCAAATATCTTGCTTGGATTTTAAAATGTTTACCTTTTTTTTGGGGGGGGGACATAGAATATTTGAGGATGATCTGTAAGTGGGTTAGTTTTTACTTTTGCAATTTTGGTTAGTTTTTTTTTAAAATATTAATACGAGTTTCAGAACCAGTTTTGAAAAAGAAAGTATTAAAAAACATAAAACCTAAATTAAAAAAAGTATCCCCCCCCCCCACACACACGGCCAGCGCAGGGTTTAAATAAATGAAATTGAAAATATTTTAAATGATAAACATCAACCCATGATACCTTTTAATTATTACTAGATTTAAATCTCAATCAAAATCTTATATTTCTTAAACTGACTAAATTAAAAAAAAATATTTTAATTGTTTAGTTTGAAATCTGAAATGGCTATGAAATCTTAGATAAAATAATTGTTACCCATAGCATTTATAAAAGCACATTGCAATTGGGAAATGTGGAGGAATGCCATTAAAAAACTTGTATAGCTAAAATTTTGATTATGGACAATTATCTTATTGTATGAAAAACCTTCCACCAAATATTGTAGTACAAAAGTTAAATGCAGAAATAACTGAGAAATGAATTTATTGACCATGTGCAATTATTCTTTATATCATTTAAAACATTTGTTAAAACTTGAATTTATATTCAAGAATAACTTATTTCTTCTTAATTAATCTTTTAATTTTTGATTTTATTCAATGTTTCTTAAATCAAATAACTTTTAAATAAATATAAAAGCATAAGACTGCAGCATTTTGTGTCAAAAGTTAGAGCCAAATATGCAATTTAGAATGTTGCAAGAAAGAAAAAAAAACTAATTTTATTTAACAACAAAAACATTTTATTTAGCAAGAACAAAATAAACCTAACATTAATTGATAACAATTCTTTCCAACATCATATAAACAAGTTTCAATAACATCTTTAACAGGACCTTTATAAATATAACAGTCCATTTGCATTAAACATTAAAGAGCATATTGTAATCTGTCCACTGGTTTGTCCAACTTTTAAAATCTTAGGCAAAATAGACACTTTGTTGAGGATACTTGAGATTAAATAAGATTGTTGAATTTGACTCCTCACAGTAGAATTTTACTCCTCCATGAAATCACCATCTTCCTGTGTTAAAAGAAAATATTGAAATTAAGTTAAATAGCAATAAATATAATGTTAAGGAATGATTATGAACATATTAAAATATTTTGCAGCTTTTAGATTAAATTTTTTATAAAATTTCCCATCCATAGTCTAAACAAAAAATGAACCATACACTAAGAATTTTAGCTTTATAAATATTACACTACTGAAAATTCAGCCAATCATAAATAAAATGGAAATAGAATAAATAAATCCTGTGCGATTACACTTATCCGCTTGTTTAAATCATGGTGTTACTTCTGATACAATCTTAAAATAAATCACCATTTTAAAAACAAATTTAAAATGAAAGTTCTTAAAGCAACATTATAAAACATTGTTGAAAATTCAACTTTGTTGCTACTTTCAAAATGTATCAGTGCTGGCAAATACCCAACCAATACAGGTTTTTGTGGATTTTTAGTTGTTTTTCTATATATTTTCATATTTATATAATACAAGATAGAACCTACAACAATTAGACCAGGGTTGACACGGTTTAAATCAATTGGTTTTAACTATGGTTTAAACAACTGTTTACTCCTTTTGGTTTAAACAACGGTTTAGTTTAAACCAACTGGTTTTTTTCTTAAAAAAAAAAAAAAAAAAAAAATTGTTTTTTTTTTTTTTTTTTTTTTTTTTTTTTTTTTTTTTTTTTTTTAAGAAATCTAATGACATTTTCTCTTTTTCTTAATAATTTATGTATGTCAGATTATTGAATATAAATAACTTCTATTTTTAACACTTTATATCAGCAATAAGCATTGGATGTAGCAGGTTCAGATTTTTTGGGTGTAGGATTAAAATCAGTCTGCAATGGTGAATATATTTATTTCTCTTTAGAAAAAGCTTCGAACATGTGAGTTGATCTAATATAAAATAGATTAAAAATATTCAATATTTAATGGAAAATATCTTAATTTTTTGAAAACTGCAGATTATTTAACGCAATAACATAATACAATTTATAAGATTTCAAGCTGTAAAAGAAATCCCCAATCTTAATTGGGGAGGTTATCTTAAGCATTAAAATCAAAATATGAAGACGAATAAGAGAGTTTTCAAAGATTGGATGCTACTTATAGCATTTTAATAATAGTGATCCCCCCCCCCCCTCTTAGTTATCTGCTGAATCTATGACCAAAAATGTTGACTTAAAATTGTCATTCAAGAAACAAAATGTCAAGAAGTATTTGAAATTTATTATTTGAATATCTATGGAGAAGAATATTTTATTTATCAGACTACTTTCAAATGTTTATTATTAGTAATTATAGTTTTTAATAATTAGTTTAATAATTAGTATTTTTATAGTTTTTAATAATTAGTATTTTTAAATAATGTACATAAGTTTTTTAGTAGGCCAACCTGCAAATCAAAACCAGTCCAAAATTTGTCTTTTAATGGCAACACCCAATTTTCACAAGATATAATCTTGGTTCAAACTATGCCTAAATTGGAAATGTCATTTGGATAAGAAGTTTTTGAATCAAACACTTAAAACTTTGAGCTTCTGATGTTAATTTATATTTTCATATTGCTATAATTATCTCCTGAAATTATAATTGTGAATATTTTTTGTGTAGTTATAGTACTAATACTAATATCAAAACATAAATGTATTATTGAAAAAAAATTATGATATGAATTGCACAACCTACAATTTTATTGATTAATTTATATTTATTATGTCCTGCCTTATGTAAATCCAAAACTACAATTTTTTCTTTCAAATAGTTTTTAAAGTTACTCTTAAAAAGTACAAAATGCTGGTTTAAAGGGCCACCTATGATAAGCTAAAAAGCACAATTTGAATTTTTTTTTTTTTTACTCATGTTATTAAAACATTTGGGCTGGGATTACAGTGCCTCACTTAAGATAAATTTAGAATGTAAAGAAAGCTTAAAACTAAATTCAGTGCCTCGTGATCACACATCAACATAAATACTTTCTGCATTTATGTGCTGTGCAAATTATTAAAAGAGATCATGATATTGCTAAGGGGCGGTGCATCTTAACATTATCAATTTAGGGGAAGGCAATGATATCACAAAACATTTCTAAAAGGAAAAGGATTTGCTTCAATAGTTATTTTAGATTTATCAAACTTTTCTTTTTTTCAGTAACATTTTATAACATCTAAATAGTCTTACATTTATCACGATTATATTTTTTGTGAAAATACTATTATTGAAGTCATTAAACGTTTATAAAATCATTTCATTCCAAAATTTGAAATTCTCCCACCGTTTCACATTCACCTGCCATATAATTCATTGTTAAAGAAATCAGGAACATAATATTTGGGAAATGATACTTGTATTTACTAGTATAGAAAGAAGAAAAAAAATATATTTGTCTACGTTTTGTTAATAAATCCTCATTTAAACCTACCTGAAAGCAAGTGCAAGAAAACAATATTACTTTTAAAGCAATTTTTATGTAACAATGTAGCTAAATACTTTTAAATATTAAACAAACTATAATAATACAGACCATTCATGCAATAATTTTGCTCAATAGCAATGTAAAGCATTGCCAAACAAAACAGTAACAAAGTAGTACATACATGTTCAAACGTTAAGAATGCAAGGTTTGGTTTATTTTTGTCGTCCGATTACGCTAGGGATATGGGACCAGGGGGAAGTGCCCTTCGTGGGGGTCTTTCTAAGGGAACCTAACCCGCATTTACGCAAGGTTCGAAGAAAACCACGAAAACTCCGAACGGTTAGGCCGACAGCCGCGATTGGGTTCGAACCCAGCACCTGCCGTCTACCAGTTGAGAGGTCCGTACCTCTCGGCCACTGGTGGGGCGTTAAGAATGCAAGAGTCTTAGAAATGTGTTTATATACACACTATTTTTTTTCCTTATATGCAGCAACATGTAGATCAAAATACAAGAGGACTTTGTTTTTCGTGTTTATATAGGGTTTTCCATCCCTTAACAATATTAGCAAAATTGAGAAATAGGAGTACACTAAAAAATAAGCACTTCTAACCAGCCTGAACATCTACAAATAAATTTCTATAAATACAGATGTAATAATTGCATAACTTAATTCTTCAAAACTTTTATACTACAAGACTGTTAAATGAACTAAGTATTTACATTATAAGACATTTTTTACTTCGCTTGATACACCATTTTATTTCAAAGTTGTTATGTACGGTACGTATGAGTATTAATATTAATTGTTTATATAAAAAAGAGAAGAGAAATCTATTAAAAGGATAGTATAATGTAAATAAAATACTTTCATAGTACTTACTTCGTAAAATATCGGCTTCTTTAGCAAATAATCTTGAGGAAACCACGAACTTTTAAGATGCATCGAAAATCAGCGTGCAGTGCATTCGGAAATCCTCCATCTTGTATTTTGCAAGGTCAGGTCGACAGCAGCGCCAGCGGTGGATGAAAATAACGCGGGAATCATCTGTTTTCTTCTCGAGTTCACTTGCTTAGTTTCCGATCTCAATGAGTGCATTAGAAATAGAAGAAAGCAAGTCAAGAAGAGTGGACCACTTAAAAATCAGCTCATTCACGATCCAGTAAATTAGAACTCTTTCTTGAGCAGCCAAATCCACTCTTTCGTTTTAAGAGAGTAAAGTACGGTTTAAATTCTTATTAACTTATAAACTCCAGCAAGTTTCAACAGATCCAAGTTTCTATTAGCTATAACTTTTGAAACTCGATTACTTAGCAAAAAGTTTTTGAAATGAGATTAGTATTAATATAAGAGTTTTGAACGTAATTTCATTAATAAAAAGAGAGATGCGAATGCTCTGAAATTTCATTCTTTCTCAGTTACAAAAAATGAATATTGTAGAATAAATACAACTAGTAATAGCAAGTATTTTAATTGCAAATATTATTGATAGAGGAAAGTTAATGTGAATTTGGAAAGAAAACAAATAACACACATTTTTTAACTAGTAAAATTATATTTATGTAAATGTGACCTTTATATAATTAATAAATACAGTACTAGAGCTATATTAAGTCAGCATTTGCATGCAAAATTAGTAATTAGAATTTTTAATTAGTAACTCGTATATTTAATTAGTAATTCGTATTTTTTAAAAGTAACAAGTAACTTTTAAACAAAAGATAATATAAAATTCAAGCAAGTCCAAGATTTATTTGCAAATATGAAAAAATATACACATTAACCATTAACTGATGTTTCAGAATTTGTCGCAAAGTATCAGAGACTGCTTGATCGAAAGATAAGTTAAAGTCTATAAAAACTCATAGGATAATATTTCTATATAAGAATTTTAGTACAAAGCTATTATAATTAAAGTTCGCTAGTTTAAAACTCTCTAAAATAGTAATAGCTTTCGAAACGAAATAAATTTAGCAAGTATCGTAATAGCTCATAATAAACAGCTCGTAACAACCATAACAGCTCGTAATCAGTTGAAACAACACGTGTTCGTAAGAGGACATAGTTAGAGATAAACAGTTTATCTCTAACTCTACCCCTTAGGGACACGTGTGGGTTCAGCTGATTACGAGCTGTTATTATGGTATCTCGAAACTCGTCTTGATTTGTTACTTACGTTTAATCACGATTTATACAAATTGTATTACTGTAATTAATAATTATCGCCAATGTTATCGGCGTTATTTCATCATATAGAATTTGGTTAGAAAAAAGGATGTTTTGTGACACCGAACGGAATCGCGAAGGAATTGGGCAGGGATAAGATAGCATAGCTAACAGGGGTGCAGAACTCCTCTAGACATTCAAATAAAAAAATATAAGTTAGATAGGTAAATTGGAAGTATTTAATGTCGACAAACGACGAATTCTAACAACAACTGTAATTTATCTATAGATGAATTTATTTCAAATTGATAGTAAATTAAAAACATTATCATCTACAGAAACACAGAATTGTGTGTTTGAAAGGAATACTTCAAAAATCGCAGTTATTAGAAGCTATATTTTT
Source organism: Maratus speculifer (assembly GCA_964019185.1). Classification (NCBI taxonomy): domain Eukaryota; kingdom Metazoa; phylum Arthropoda; class Arachnida; order Araneae; family Salticidae; genus Maratus; species Maratus speculifer. Next base: position 77,512,490 of record OZ025294.1, read on the forward strand.
CAAAGTTATTAACTAAATAACTTGAAATAACTTTTAAACTAAAACAAAAAATCATCCAGATCGATCCTGATGCATAACAAATGTTTTATTAAATATTGAAATAAAAGCACAAATTTCCAAAATGCACTACACATTTTATGTCGCATTATCATGTCTAATAAAAAATTGAAAGTAAATGTATTTATGTGAAATATAAATGTATATACCTGAGTTTTCCCAATCCAGAAAAATATATATTGTAGAATAGGGTAATATGTAAAATGTTTAGGGTAAATACCGTTTACTGTTTACTTAACTCATTTTATATTAGCTTATTTTCAAACTTTTAATTATTTTTTTTAATGAAAGAATGAAAGACGAAAGCAAACTGTGTATTTCCTAACAGCGGCTAATTTGGTCTTAAAAATCTCTAAAGAAAAATGAATAGAAATCCATTTTTAGGGAGATTGCCATTGCTTTTTTAAAATTATAATTAAAATTTTTAAAGCCGATGAAATTAGCGCAAGTGTTTCAGAGTCTTGAGTGAATGAACGTGAGATATCCAGCGTAGCTGGTAGAGTGCAAAGTCCCCTAGTGAGTTAAAAAATATACATATGACTTAAAAAGGAACATATGGTCATATTGAAAGTTTTACCAAGATTTGGAGTACCACACTCTAGAACGCAGCAGTACACAATAGCATACGTTTGATTAGATGCACAGAGACCGGTTAGCAAGCATTTGCTTGACGACAATGGTGAGCTCGCCAGGTTTTCCCTAGAATTGCAAAATCAAACAAATACAGTGCCTATATCCCACTAATCTCTTATTTATTGGTTTCTTAATTACCAGTACCGCTCATAACTGGATATCGTTTCAAGATTTCGTATTCTTAAGTTAAAAAATATATATATTTATATACCTACATTTTACACGTAGTAGACAACCACACATTGAATTTGCGACATCTATCTGTAAATAAACCTTTACACAATGTGTTAACCATTTATGGAATAAAATATTCCTTAATTTACTGGTATTGAAATGTAGAAAATTACATTCTAATCCTGTCTATGTTTTCTCAGATAATTGCAAATTAAATACAACCAGTTCCTATGAAAACCCAGTCAAGAGACGATGATAATATTTAGAAATATAGCATCAATTTGAAGATCTGAAATCATGTGTCTAGGTTTTTGTATTGGTAGCCAGTAAACTTTAGGGATAAAGCATGAAGGATAACAATGCTTTTCTCCGATTGCTGAGAAAAAGCTCAGATGTTCTCATGGCACACATTTTTCATTATAAATGTCAAATCCATAAGGCTAATTAAAAAAAAAACCTCTCACCTAGTTAAGGCTTCGCATCTCTCCGCACTATTATTTCTTGATACTTCTATACGAACTAAACTTCCATAAAATTTTTGCAACAAATGTAAAAATTTCAGAAGAAATTTTGTAACAGTTTCATACTAGCTCATAACTGTTATAGCAAATAATGACTCCCTTAAAAGTCTCTATATAAACTACACCAAAATATGTCTCATAGTTCTCTGATGTCACATGGGTTTTGATGATAAAGCCAAATAAGAAATAACAATCTTTATAAGCCAATACATAAACCTTTATTAAGAGCCATTATTTTAAAATTCAGACAAAAATGTGACATTTTGATAGTTGCTTTTCTAAATGCCTTGATATTGTTTATCAAGAAGTAAAATCATATTTAATGAGTAATCTGCAATTTTGAAGCCTTGAAAAAATTTCCTCTTCCCTATAAAAAATGTCAAAGTTCAAGGTTTATGAATGCTATTTTTCATGAAAAATGAAATGCTAGATTGTTTCAAGTGCTATATCTCTGGTAAGCAACAATATATGAAAATTCTTTTGGCATAAACTATTAGTATAACACTACCGGGAAATTCTCAAAACTTGGGAACATTAAACGTTAACTATTAGTGATTTTTCAAATTTTTAAATTTAAGGCCATTTTTTTGCAATACAGTATATAAGTCTATAAAGTTATATACAAACATTAAAAGACAGCAATTATTCTGGAAAATTAATTATTAAGGCATTTAATTAATCAATCTACACGTGAAAATTGAGAGTGCTTCTAAGTAAAATTATATTATTACAGGTATTAAATACGCTTTATTTACACAAAACACATAATTATTTATGATACAATATTACAATAAATATCTTATTATACGTTTCAGGACATCAGATAATCTTTAAAAGTAAATTTCTGGAAAAAAAATCGGCGTTTAGATTGTTAGGCAATTCCGACATTCCAGTTTCTTTTTTAATAAAAGCGCATTTATTGCAAAAAAATTACAAAAACACGTACAGATACTTTTAAATTAAACAGAAAGGATTTTAAAAACATATAAAAAAGTTTCAAGTATTTACTTAATGTGTTTTGCGTGAAAATAGCAGCTTTGTTTAGATCGTTACATTAAGACATTTGAAAATCAGAAAAAGTTTTCCTAGAAAAGTCCTTCTAACTTCAAAAAGAAATAAATCAATACCGTCATCTGTTAAGAAAATTATCAAACAATCATCCATTTCCTTTATGCATTCGTTGTTCATCATTAGATATCTCCTGGATAGAAGTTAAAACTTTTTTTTTCTCAGTACATTGGAACAGTTAACGTTAAGAATGTCCGAAATTGGCCACTTGAACTCAAACTAATTAAATTTTAAGATATTTACACAAAACTTTTACAATTAACTATATCAATTTTTGTCTCTGGACAGAAGGAAAAACTCAGTGAAAAAAAAATTAATGTCAATGATGATTAAATTTGTTTATTGAAACGCTTAAAGTTATGATGTGTATAATGTGCCCACCTTCTGAAAAGTGCCCTACCTGCTTATTAAAATTCATTTGTTTCCATAGGGTATTGTTACTTTACATTGTTATGTTGCCACAAAGTATTGTCAAAACAACATTTTTGTCCCTTTTCCGCACTTAATATCTTATTTAAGCAATAGTACTCAAAACTTTTTCTAATAGAATATGAAGACGTACTATTAGGACAAGCTAAATAACATAATACTGCATCGAAATATTGTTGCTGTTAGAAGATATAATCAGTTAAATATTTAAAATTTCAAAAATCTGCAACATTTAAAGTAGTGCTATTTCCAAAAAGCGCCACATTTGAATTACACAAAATATATCGCGCAGTAGTTGAACATATGTACAAAAACACGGAAAAGATAAAAAAGTGTGAACTAGAACGTTTTTTGCTCTTGCTCCCTGTTTTGGTTTATGGCATCGACATAAGATATAGGCTGTTTTTGATTCGGGGCGAACACAATTATTTTGGTACCATTTCTTTTAAAATCGGTTCGATAATTCCAGGGATTATCAATTGCAAATACGCAAACCTTACATAGACTAAAATGAGATACATTCTGAGGTATTAAAGTTAAGGTTATAAATGTATAATCGAATAAAATATTAGGTTAAGGAAATAAGAAAGAGTATTATACAGAGTGGGCATGATGAATTATATAATATATAATAAATATATAATAGAAATATAGAAATATAATATAAATGTAATATATAGTACATACATAAATAGCGACCAAAATAGAATCTTCTACTTTTGATGTTTCTTAGAAAAGGCACTCTAAACGATTAAAATCTTTCTGTGATAGTATGACCACTAACGAAAAATGAATATGAACATTCAATAAAAAACGAGTTTAAATAAATTATAGGTTTGATATTATTACATATGTATACTTAACTTATAAAATATATTATTAATCTGTATTTTATGAGTCAGGAAAAGTACATGGAAACTAAGCAAGTTACAATACATGTGACGTGTATGTAGTTAATAGAATTAAAAATACAATAGTGAAGCTATATTGAAACAGTAATATCCAAGAAAAATATTAAAATAAATTTAAGTGCATTAATTTTATAAATATAAAATAAATACAAAACAAATAGAGAATTAAATATGTTCAATCTATTATTAAAAATAAAATTAGATATTTCAATTTAAATATTCTATTGACGCTTCATTTCATTAAGCAATAAAAGTGTTCAAAATTCAATTAACTGTTAAATGTTTGGTTTCTCTATTCTGCATTGTTTACGTAACATTTTGAAATTCTATTAACTTGTAAATTCAAACAGGTCTAAACAAACTGTTTGAAAGTATTAGTTTAAACTTTTGAAAATTGATTATTATGCAAATAGTTTTTGTAATGAGATTAATATTAAAATTAGTGTACTAAATCTAATGTTATAAAGAAACAGGATTGTGTAAATTCTCTGTCACACTATACTTTTTTTTGTGTCTTAATTATTGAAAATAAATTCACTCGAAAAGATAAAGATTCTCAATTCTAACCCAAATGAAATTTTTTTTTAATGAAAACCCATGTAATGAAATATAAATTCCATATTAAGAGTTTTACTTATAATATATTATTATATGATTTATACTAAAAAAATAATTAAAATGAACTTGACGTAATTATTAAGTAATTAAGAATTAGTAGATAACTAGTGTAATTATTAAATGCAGTACTAAAGATATATTTGGTCAATATTGGTATGCTAAACACTTGTCCCCATTCCAATATTACAAACATAAACTAGTCGGTGGGAGGCACCGTAATACTTACCCATCATAGATATGCACATATAATATATGAAAATAAAACATGTGAAAACTATTTATAAAATGCATTACAATTCCAAAACAAAACTTAAATGCTTATTTAAATATTGTTAATATACATAGTAATTAATGCTCTATTCATGAGTTGCTGATGAATCTATTTCGACAAATTATACAACACGCCAAACTACTCAAGTAGTACTGAATTGCGTAAAAGAAACATCCTTATAACTCCAAAAAAATAATCTTACTAACTAACAATTTATTGCGTCGGATGAAGCGTCTCATTTCCAATTAAAATATACCTTTGAATTGAAATTTGAATGAAATACAGGGTCATGAAAAATCGAAGAATGTGGAAAACAGGATTACAGATATCTCGGCAACTAATAATTCGATCGACTTCGTTCTTTATGAAAAAATTGTGTTATTTTATTGCCTTTTATGATCAATCCTTAAAATAAAAAAAATCGAAAATTTTAATATACCTTTCATCAGAACGAATTTTTCGAGAGTCCGAAAAAAAAAAATAGTTCCGGATAATCCAGGTTACTGATATTAAATAGGCTTCGTCCATTTTTACATACTAAGTACATGCAAAATTTCAAGTCTCTATCTCAATTTGTTCGAGAGATAAAGCGTTTACAGACAGACAGACAGACGGGCGCCAAATTTTTTTTCTAAAAATGTGTTTTTCAAAATCTGCAGTGTCCAAAACGTGTAAATCCGTCAATATTTTTTTTCGATTTTCAAAACGATTGTAAGACTTACCCTATACTACGTATGACGTTTCAGATACTGGAGATTCCGAAAAACATATTTTTTTGAAATTTTTTTTGCCGTCCGTCCGTCTGTCTGTCTGTCTGTCAGTCTGTCTGTCTGTAAACGCTCTATCTCCCGAACAAATTGAGATAGAGACTTAAAATTTTGTATGTACTTAGTATGTAAGAATGGGACGAAGCCTATTTAATATCAGTACCCTCGATTATCCGGAACTATTTTTTTCGGACTCTCGAAAAATTCATTCAGATGAAAGGTACATAAAAATTTTCGAATTTTTTTATTTTAAAGAGTAAATGTAAAAGGCAATAAAATAACACAAATTTTGCATAAGAAACGAAGTCGATCGAATTATTAGTTGCCGAGATATGGGTAATCCTGTTTTCCGCATTCTTTGATTTTTCATGACCCTGTATCTCAATCAAATTTCAATTCAAAGATATATTTTAATTGGAAATGAGACGCTTCGTCCGACGCAATAAATTGTTAGTTAATATGATTATTATTTATAGAGTCATAAGGATGTTTCTTTTACGCAATCCGGTATTACTTCAGTATTTTGGCGTTTTATCTAATTTGTCGAATTTGGCTCATCAGCAATTCATTAATAAACCATGACTATGTATATTAAAAACATTTAAATTTGCGTTTAAATTTTATTTTGGAATTGCAGTGCATTTTATAAATATTTTACGCATGTTTTATTTTCATATTTTATATTATGCATATCCATGATGGGTAAGTATTACGGTGGCCCCCAACGACTAGTTTTCAACTATACTAAACATATCCAATGTTTAAACAGATAAACTTTTTTCAAGAAACATATTCGAAAAAAGTCTACTTTAATGGATATATTATAAATATTTAAAGATCATTACGATAGATGGCAGTAATAACCGGCATTTTCTTCATTAAGCGTTGTCATAAACTGAGGTAACAAATTCTGCATAAGACTCATTATGAACAGGTTGTGAAAATGTACGCGTGTTATTTTTAAGTCGCATTGATTTCTTCTACTATTAATCAAATTTGAAAATATGTTTATTTTGTAAATAAATATGTGTTGTGTAGCACAGAAATATATATTAGACGTTATTTGCTGAGTAAACAATTTTAGGTTGAAAGAATGCGTCTATCTTTAAGGCAAGATTGAACCCGTCAAATTTCGACGAAATAAATTATTTAAAAATAAACTGCTTCAATAATTTATAATGAGCCTACAGAATTAGTTACAAATTAAAATGCACATTACATTGGTAGGCCTAACAAGCAAATGATATTTAAACTAAAGTTAACAAAATACTATTTACATAAAATTCATTTTTAGAAATTATTAAAATTAAACTTTTATAGTAATGTAAGCAGATAAATATAATAAAAACTTGTTATTGTGACAAAGTTAACAAATTAATGCTCTTATGCTTGGTATTCTAAAATCAAAAGCTGCAATATTTATTTCACTTTGACTGAATTACAGAGTTTTCCTCCAAGAAACCCGATATGATTTTAATCATCTTAAAATTTGCATATGCACCTGTCTCAATTGCTATTAGCTCGAAACAGATACTAAACTGTTTATGTTCTTTTAAGTGTTAATGAAAATTTCTGAATTAATCTGCATGCAATAAATACGATAAACAATATTACTGTGACGTCACATAATATAAAATGGCGATTTTCATAGTCTTTATAGAATTATTGCAAAGAACTTCTTTATTTACTTGTCTAACTCCTCGGCGAAGTGAATTCATCCAATGGAGAATCATCAAGTTCTATAACACATATTGCTATATTTTTGACAAAGACTTCCGACGATTTTATCTATCGGCTCTTCGATAAAGACACATTAAATATCTGCAAAGCAATGTTTTATCAGTGCGTGATTTAATTTACGTTATTTTCGAAAGTGAATTATTTTCACTTGAGAAGTAATCAAAGCAGCTGGAGTCAAAATTATACACTTCTACAAAACATATGTCTTAAACATTAAAATACACGATTTTTTTAATAAAATGACGTCATTTGCACCTGCTAAAGTATTCCTGTTTTACGATTTATTATTACAAACAGCATAGAAAGTATATATATAGCGTCATTATCGCTGGATAATATACAAAGCCAGAAAAAAGAAAGAAAAAGTAAAATGCCATCATTCAAGAAGCAAATTGGGTATCTAATGATTCACATGCTTACATTTGTTTGTTTTTAATAGCTTCATGCTTTATTGGAAATTAAATATTTGGAAAATATTATACACATGGATAAATAAATTTGCATTATTTTAGGTGTTTGATACGAATTCAGTAAAAGTGCTGAAAATAACTTACACAACAATTCTTTAAAATATATTTTTGTAAAAAGATGTTATATTGAATATAAAGTAAGATTGTAATAAATTAAAATTAATGTAATTATTAATAAATAAAATTCAGCAAAAGTGCTGAAAATAACTTACACAACAATTCTTTAAAATATATTTTTGTAAAAAGATGTTATATTGAATATAAAGTAAGATTGTAATAAATTAAAATTACAATCTCTGACAGAAATTTCTAGTCTGTTCTGAGTATCTTTTTCTCAATTTGAGAAAATAATTTTTTTTAAATTATTCTCTATTAAAAAAAAAACAAAAATGCAATAGGAAGTGAATAGTACGTAGACAAAGATTTTCCTTATTGATCCAGTGAATCCATGTAGCTTAGAACGTTTTATGTCGACTTCTCTAATAATTGGCGCAGAGGAAATTCACTGGAGTTGAAGTAGCGAATGATTCAATATTATACACAATTCTAAGCTTACCCCATGCAAAATGGTTCACAGTGACAAATAAAATTCTCCTAATTTTAAATGAGCACTTATAGTCGATTAGAATCCGTACATTCCCTCATAAAGTACTATGCATTTTATGTTTATGCCCAGGACATTTCACCATCAGATGTTGTCCACTCATTAAAAGACGATCTAAAAGTTAATAGGAAATTACCTGGATACGGAAACACTTAGAAAACGGCATAAAACTAATGCAAAAAAAAAAAAAAAAAAAAAAAAAAAAAAAAAAAAAAAAAAACGTTATTTACAACAGCGGTTGCTTTACACATGGAGAACAAATTTTCATTGCAATTCTCTCTGACGATCACTATCACAATAAACAGCTCGCTTCTCAACATATAAAAAATGCAAGAGTAAAATAAATGATGGCATACTTATAGTTGAAACATCTGCAATCATCCTTGAAGCAAATCATTACGTAAAAAAATACAATTGACTGAAAAAATGTTGTGGTAACAGAACTTCCAATCACTATTCATGAACTGAATGTAAGTTTGATAAATATAATAGATGGCCGAATAGATCCCTTTAATAGATTCCCAAGCATTACTCTGCTTGTCATTTTTTTGTATAAACTGTAAAAATATACCTGAAGATAGTTACAGCAGCATGTGGATGCAAAGAACAGATGAACAAGGTGGAAGCATCGAAAACATGCTAAATTTTTATAAAGAAAATCACAAATCAATGTATAAATAAAACAGTGTACCAAGATGATCGAATAGTTGCGCCGGGTGGTATAGGAAATATAGCCACCTCCACGACGCATGTCCAAGGTAGTTTTGAAAACAAGAGCTGTATTAAAAACAACAATTCGTTGTATGACCCAATAGAGTGGTAATGCTGTTTTCTTACTAAAAGTTGCCTGTTTTGCTCCAGCTATAGGGAATAAACATATTGTTTTATAGTTTAAATATGTTAAGAAGATAAATATAAAGGTCTAAGCAACACTTTTAAATACTAACCAGCTCTGTAGGAATTTTTTAATTTTTTTGAAAAAATGTCAAAAAATGACAAATTTTACCCAAAATTTCGATTTTTGGAGCAAAAGCGCAGACTCAAGCCATTTTATTTCAGCGGTAAAATTTCACGCAGTTGATGTACTAGTATAAAGGTAACTTTTGGCACCTACCCGTTTTTGATTTAAAAAAAAAAATGTTTTTTCGCTCCACCCTATTGTGGAGTCTTTTCAAAAGTAGTAATCATACCGTTTCATTCACATAGAAAAGTTTTCAAACTCCATTAAATTTTTCAATCTCTGAGCAGCTTGCTTCTTATTATTCACACTTAAAAAATCCTTTTAAGTTGTAAACTAATGAAACTATTTGTTGAGATGTTTATTGAGTTTTTAACATAAAGAATGTTTCACAACAAAGTAATTAAAAAGGGTAGAAAATCTTCCCTTAGCAATATTTTTAAAACTTTTCTTTATAAACATCATTCATATAGTAATGTGTTATAAACTTTAAAAATGTCTCTGGAAAATGTATCGTTAAAATTAAAGTTATTAATTACTCATCCAGAACTGATCTTTATAAAGTAATATGCGACGAGAAAAGCATTCATGTGCTATTTGAATAAATTCAAAAACTTTTGATGAAAGGAACTATTCCATTCAAGTTTATTTACTGTATTCGTTATTTCAATAATAACCTGAAATATTTCCTTTCATTTCTTTCTGCTTTCGCGACCATAAATCATTTTAACGGCCAGCCAATAAAATTGTTTTCAAATATGCCATGAATTATATTGTAACTTTACGGCTTCATTAATTAGCATGAATGAGATATTAAAGTAAATAGTTACTTTTTAAATAAAGAATCAATAAACTGAAGTTTTTAGCTATTTTATAATTTTCATTAAATATTTTTTTCTTCAGTTTTAAATAAATTCTTTTTAAAAAAAATCTGCATTTAAAATGGCATTTTAAAAATATTTTTTTTTTTCAGATTTATTAAAGAGATATTTTATTAAAAAAATTAAAACAAATTATTAGCAGCTAAAATAGTTTTTTCAAATCTCTCAACTAAACCTAATATAGGGACATTTTTTTTTAGAAAAGCCATACTCACCTTTTTTTTCTTTCGGGCCGCAAACATAAGTTTGAGATTTTAGGCGGTCCGCAAACAAAAGTTCCCGACGTTAGGTGGTCTCTTATGTTTTTTAAAGTAAGTAACATAAGTAATCTAACGATGCAATGTAATAAACTCAATATTACTAAAAGGTCGAACATTTATTGCGTAAGAAATATCATCAAAATATTTAACACCACTCTTTTCAAATAAAAAACATTGCTGTTTAATATTAGTACTGGAAAATAATTTCGGTGCCAATTTTTTCCACAACAAAAACTCAACCACAGAAAGTAGAATTAGCTATGAAACATATAAAATTGCAGCATTTCCTAGGAGAATTTCTCTAATAAATCGATATTTTTCTGAGTAAAAATAAAATAATAATTATAGAAATATGCAACGCAAATTTAATTTAGAATGATGTTATATTATTGTTGAAGATTAAGAAATGTGTAAGTCTTTGTAGGACAAATAGAAATGCCAGAAAAAAAGAATTTTTCACTAAAGAAACTGATTTTAAATACAATTTTCAATTCAAATCTGTCCTTGTTACTTTCTTATGTCTTCATTATAAGAATGTATTTTAATTGAAATTCGTTTCGATGGATTTACATGTTTTAGGGGAAAGAAATTCCAAAAACCATGTTTTTACAAAATGTCTGTCTGTCCGTGTGTCTATGTGTGTGCACGTATGTCACCATTCTACCATCAAGAGGTGTACGAAGATATGCATAGAATTAAACGAAATTTTTTTATTTATGTTTTTGGCTGTGGCAAGTGAATTTTGAAATATATCCCCGGAAAGGTGCTCGGCAATAACGATTTTTGTGCCATTTTCAATATTGTACTGACTAAAACTTATTTAAGTTATGCATCGAATTGAATTTTAAGATTCAATCCCTAAGAATGGCATCGGGGAGAGGATAATACTTGATTCTTTATGGGGATATTAGTATTAATTTTAACTATGAGTAATCGTTAAAAAACACTAATGGCAGTGTTATCACCAAATTTTGACAAACTTGGCAAAATACCGTGAAACTCGTCAAAATTCTGCCAATTTGAAGACAAAAAAAAGTTTTTTTTTTATACATGAAACTAACTTGGCAATAGCTGGCTAATTTGACGAAATTACCATTAACCCCTTCGCGACGGGAGCCTTTTACGAAATTTTTAACGTTTTGTCACCGGTTTTAAAAAATAGAAATTTCTGCCTTATTAAATCGATAAAATGCAGCGATTTAATGAGCCAAATTTTTCAGTAAAATTTTACTAGTGGGGATTAACACGGATCATTAAGCCTGTTTGCGGCAAGTATTCATATCGCTCGTCCCCAAGGGGTTAAAAACGTTTATCATTCATGATGGAGTTCATCGCGATTTATTATAATGGAAGCATGTCTTTCAAAAAAAAATTTTATATTTATTTTTAACTCCAAATATTACAATGGGACTAGAGTTTAAGATGAAGTTTATTTGTAACTAAATAAATTCTGAATAGTTCTGAACAGTGGAGCAGCATTGATGAGCTTCCTAGCTGAAGGTAACAGAATTCCCGGTCTGTTAGATGGATCGTCTTATTATAATGTGAGCCTCTAAGAATCGAATAAATGTAGGTTTATATTACTTAAAAATTGATGACATTAAAAATGAAAAATATAAAGAAATTAAGGTTTTTAGAAAAGTTAAAATACTAAGATTGAAAGTTAAAAGTTAAAATATTTATGTGAATATTAAGATTAAAATGTAGAATATTAAAACGTATTTGGATATATTTCATTTAATATTAGTAAGAAAAAATATTAAAGTTTAGCATGAGTTCAGGAATGACAGTCACCTAGACAGGTTATAAATCTCTATCTCATCGACTTGGAAACTGGTTTCAACTTACAACGAAGGTCTCAGTACCAGGCATACTCAAAAATTTTTGAAAGAAAAGTAGAAATTAATCTAATTATGTATGTAATAAAGGATGAATCAAAATTAGAGGCTCAATTACAGTAGAAAGTATGTAAAGAAGTAAAATACTATCAAATATTTGGCGTGAAAAGACGTAAAGAGTCACACGATTTGGAGATAAGCACTTTTTCTTTTAAAAAGCAAACGATTTTAATGCAACAGAAAACTGTTGGATTTTTAGGATACCTGTAAATAGTATTTAATGAATTTAACCATAAACAATGAGACAGTTTAATATATTATACACAAATACATGTATATATATATATATATATATATATATATATATATATTGTATTACGTTTATATATTGTTTGTGGCTATGAATATTTAATTTATCACTGGAAAAAATTGTTTCATGTATAAAAAATCATATTGAGAAAAATTATTTTCATACATTTAAGGGTATTAAAAAAAAAAAAACCCAGATGTTTCCACAGGAACAAAATCGACTGTGCAATGCTCAATTAGACTTTGAGCTTGAAATTAATTTAATTAATTTAAATTACGAATTTCGTTTTAAATCGCAAATTTTGATGGTTAAATTTGATAGAAATACGGATAAATATCGATACATCAAACTTATATTTAAAACAAACTAAAACTGAAAAACTAAAGTTATTTAAATTAAATTTATCTAAACAAGTTAAACATGAAACTTTTTTCCCGTTAAAGTATATTTGATATTAAAAAAATATTTTCTGAAATCGCATTCTATTGTTAACCAATGAAAAATTGCCAAATAACGAAAATTTCTTTATATTTTATGGACGTTGTATGGAGGTTCCGCGGATATTTTTTTATAAACGTATCTATCCTCATGAGATGAAACTTCTGTATATTTTTTTCGGAGTACGCCCGTATGACCTTCTTGTTAGTCTCATACTCCACTGAAGAAAAATCCATTGAGTACGACATCTTTCTCTCTTGCATGACGCCCTCTGTTGCGCCTGCTTACATGTTCAAGCAAGAACAACACGTGCTTGCGCTGATTTATTTTTTTTTATTAAAAAGTTATCAAAATTACACATATATAGCCGTCTTGTATGATACTTGGGTGATTATAAACATGAAAAAAAGTTTAAGGTAAGTTTTTTGGTCAGAACTTATCCGTAAGAGTAAAGTAAGTGTTCTGTAGATACTCAGTCGGACCGAGCCCGTTTCGGGGCAAAATTTCACTTTTAATAACGGGCCGGACTAGGTCGAATTGTTTATGGATCGGGTGGGTCTATAAATCTCGGCCCGTGCAGACCTCTATGTGGAGATACTACATAATTGCTTTCACTCTTTGTAGAAATTTGAAGGTTTTAAAAGAACAGCATTTCTTCATGCTTTTACCTATCCTCATTCTCTTATCTTAATTTCATAATTGAAATGTCATCCTGCATAAATTTAATGCATATTATTAGTTAGATTAATTCTGAAATGTGTTAGAGGATATTTCAGAAATGATTTTCAACAAGTTTTACAGAAATTATAAAATATAATTTGAAAGCATTTGTTTAAATTCAGTTACACTAGCATAATTATTTTTCATTTCGGCAGTTTTCACATGTTCGGAAATGACAATCACCAAGGTTGGACAGGCAAAGTTGTAAAAAAGGGATACGTACAAAATCCCAATGGACAAATATCCCCCATATAAAAACTCTACCAGACAAAATCTGGACCGGTACAAATCTGTGTTGCTTGGTCCCCAATCTTGCAAATGGAGACTTTTTTTATTCAGAATATTTGACTGTCACCACTTTTTAAAAATAGAATAATTTGCTTTATTTTTCAGGATTTTACTTCTTTTTAAAAAAAAAAAAAAAAAAAAAAAAAGCAGTGAAAATCAACAATCTCGGATTTTTTGTCCTCAAACAGGTATGCAGTAGCTCCATCGTAGAAAAAAACCCTCTCGACAGAAAAAAAGCTCGATTTTGAACAAGTTTCTTTTTGCGGAAAATATCTCCAAATATTAAAAAAAATTAAACTTAATAATAATTATAGCTGTTAATGATAGCTAAGAATATTTTATAATTCTTAAGAATCCGTAAAGGAAACACTTTATGAAAAAAAGGCACTAATCACGTCAATTTTTTTCATTCTTTTTTCTTTTTTCTGTTTTTTTTTTTAATTTTTATTGGTGTTTATAAGATACCGAAAATTTTGTTTAATATTATTGGTGTCAAAGTGACATTTGTGAATTAAAATTCAGTGTCGCCACTGAGGAGACATCGACCGTAAAGAGAGAAAAATACTAAAACTAAAAGAAGTCTATTCATTTAAGTTTTTCTTTGGGAAATAATTAGTTTGAATAGCTACAGTAAATATTTAACTGGAGTGAATACCCGAATTATTACAGAACAATAAAACATTGAAATCTTTATATCCCAATAAAAAATTACTTCTTAAGCAATCTTCTGAAATAACAGATTATAAAATAAAAAATGTTTGTTCAAATACTTTAATCAATTAACTTCAAAGAAAATTAATTTCTTCTCTTGTATAGGTTTAAGAGCGCTTAATTTGAATAATCATAAGGTTCATTGGCTTAATAAAAGTCTTTACTTAAATAATCGTTAATGTTAACATGACACATTTTCAATATTAAGAGACATTTAAACTAAGAGTTCGATGCTCTTAGTTTAAATGTCATTTACCTAATGAAGATTTATAGAAAATATAATAAATAGATGACTAGATGAGTGTTAGACTCATTTTACAGAATAAGTCTTAGATATTTTATTATTTGTTTTATTTTTACAAAAAGTGTAATTTGGTACACGCTTCAAAATTTCTTGCTTCAAATTAAAATTTACATTACAAACGATTACAAATTATTTTAACGCTATGTATTTTAGATTTAAACTTCCATATTTAATAAACTATTTTAATAAACTTAATTCCATAATAATATCATATACCATACTTAATAATACCATATTTAATAAACTTTCTGTTTCGTTTCTCAAGTTAAACAAACAAACAAAAATCCTTACCAACTACACCTACTATGGTAAATAAATTTCACACTATTTTCTTATACATAACCATCCCCCCCCATATATCTTTATCTATTTTTATGTAAGAGATGGTCTCATCAAAAGATTGTCAGTACAAATGTTTTAGATAATATTAAAAAAATTTGTTAGAAATGTAAGCGGATTTCATATCTTGTACCATTACGTAATTCTAAGTTTTTTTTTTTCAATTTACTTTTTTTCTTGTTTTTAAATTCTTTTTCTTGTAAGGTTTAGTCGTATCAAAACCTGACAAAATAAAAGCTGTAGTTAATATGAATAAGATTTATGAAAAAATATATAAGTGGATTTAATGCTTCGTGAATTGGCGAAGTTGTGATTTTCTTTTTCTTGCTACCCTGTTTTTTGCGCCACTTGAGCTCATTTTTAATGATATCAAAAATTTCTTGTACATAAATTTATAGCTCTTTTCTTAATAATAATAATAACTCTAAATCAATTTTTTGTATATCATAATCAAGAAGTTATGGATTTTTTTGGTTTTCACAAAATCTCTTCCCATTTCCATCCCCTTGGTCCGATCTTGACCGAGATCTTCTGTTCTTTGACTTTATGTAACAGTTTGGAAGAGATGTGTGTAATATTGTGAAAGTTATCGTGTCCATAAAAAGTGATAGTTATATCTAGCGATATCTGGGTGCGTATGTGTATACAGGGTGCAATATATTTTTTATCGCCAGAGCTTTAATTTTCTCAATTGTTAGTCGTATACATATAGTTTAAATTACAAGAACGTTTCATATGAGATAAAAATTCATATTGTGGCATTGTTTCAAATAAAAAATCAGTTTAAAAAAATCACAAACTCTAACTTTTTATACAGTCCCCCAGTCAATGTTGGCAAGGTTTTTCCAATCTGCGAAAAAGACCATGGTAAAAACTGGTATTCACCGTCCTTGGAAATACTATGTTTTTCTTATATGGAAAAATTGATTATTGAAAACAAATATTAATTCAAAACAATTTTTAAAAATTTAAAAATTGAGTTTTAACTGAATGACTTGAAAGGTAAGTAAAAGGAAAAGGAAGTTCTAAAAAAACGGGCAACTGAATGCATTTATTTAAATCTTTATGTACCACACAGTTTCCAAACATTTATAAATTCTAATCATATTAATATTCTTCGTCTTCCACTTCCACATTGGATTTTAGCATCATATAACAAAATACTGATTTAGAGGCTTTTTGCAAACCCAATATATTTCTAATGTTGTTTTGAATGAAAGAAACATTAGAAAAAAATACACTTTAGAGATTTTACCGATGCAGGACATCCCTGAAGATGTTTCACTAATTAGATAAATTCAGCATTTATTCCACTTTTTTAAAAAATTCATCCCCCATAGTACAAGTGAAATAGTGTTAGTAATGTCTCCAGAGAAAAATGTCTATAGAAAAGGTGCATCTTCTGACATGAACTGCATTCTGCATCGTAAGTATTTTTGATTTAAAATCTGCAAATATTCACGAAAAGGTTCCTCCAGGTCTTGTGACATTTTTTCATCTTTGTATTTCGAATTCATCCTGTGTGCCAAAACATGGACAGTTGTCATTGCTTTACCAAAGCTAGATTTCGCTTCACTAAAATGTGGACGAGTTCTTTAGTTTGAAGAATTTCTAGATAAATTTTGAATGCATCAGCAATAATAGCATTATTATTGTGTAATTTCATAACGGCTTTAGCAACTGGTTCCATTTGGTTGTACATATTTTTTACTTCTTTATACACATGAAGATTATTTACTAAACACTTAATGTTGTTATCAATTTCATCTTCGTGATTATCTACAATTTGAAGATTAAAAAGACTGTTAGTAATATATTTAAAAAAGAAACAAACAAACTACTTGTGAGTTACACCATGTTTCATCTGAAAACTGTGGTTTGAGAGAATCAGCATATTCATTCAATAAACTTCAAGGAATATGGTGATTTCTAAAAATATTCCGAACTTTAATAACATTAACTGTAATAGAATCAGTAGTTATATTCTTTGCAAGAATACTTAAATAATGTGATGTACATCCACATATGAATGGTATAATGTCTTCCGTTTTAAGTTTTCGCCTTTTTGTAAGCAATTTCAGTTCATTATCCGAAACAAAACATTTTAGAGATCCTCCATTTGTAGCTTCTGCTGCAATTTGTGCCATCTCGAGTATTTAACAAGATTTGTTAAATATGGATGAGTTCTTTATTTTGAAGAATTATATAGTACAAATCGAGTATATAACAAGATTTGTTAAATACTCGATTGCTTTTTTAAATTTTTTTTCGCAATCTACTGCAGAAAGAAACACGCTTTTTCCTTTACAAAATATGGAATTGGCTATTACAGGGAAATTATGTATGTTGCTCGATCCATCTTGCACGAGAGTCACAATTTCCCTAGCTATTTTCTCAGCAAAAGATTCTTGAAATTCTGCTATAATCTTTTTCAACAAATCATTAGCCAATTTTTTCATGAGGATGGTTTGTAATCTGGTCGTAATGCAGATATGAAATCTACAAAATAATGGTTTTTAACTATTGAAATGATATGTTGCAAGTATAAGAAAACCGGGCTATTTTGACATCAATTTCTTGCTTTTGGAATGATGCTGTCTGTACTACAGAGTTTCTGATTGAACGCTATTATTTATTTATTTTTATTTTATTTTTTATTTTTATTTATTTGCAGATACGTTTGAATTTACAATTGATGATAGTATGGTTAATGGTTATTTGCATTTTCTTCATCACTAATAAACTCATTATTAGCATTTGTATCTGTTTTTGTCTTTGATCTGTAACTGGTACTGGCGAATGCAGAAATGTTACTGTATAGTGTGGTCATTTAAATTGCTTTACATTTGTATAATTTCAAGCATGTTTCGGAAATATGCATTAACATTCTATCAGTTTTGGCATTAACTTCTTTATTACATTGTGTGCACTTCACAATTAATTCTCCATTCACATCATGAATTTGATCAAAATGGCTCTATACAGTAGTGATGGGCGATAACGAGAAGTTTTCTCGATTTTCTCGATTGTGTGAACATCTCGATAACTTTCGATTGTGTAAAATTTTTCTCGATGACTCCAGTTTGCAATTGCTTTTATACCATACAGGATTCAATTTTATCAAGAGTCTACTACAGGTGAATGAGTCGGTGTTAATAAAGACACGACGGATTCACTCGCTAGTGAGCCCCTCCTTTCATTGGTGTATCCAATTTATACGCAATCTTTTAATATGAAATCTCGAACTGGGTCCTCATTGTATATGGCATCATATACCAAACGCGGTGTGCACGCACAGCAAAATCTTGTAAACAAAGAAAAAGAAAGAAAAAAAATTTCGAATTGAACGAACAACCGAACGTAAGCTCGAATCGAACGTTGAATTTTGAAAACTGCCCCCCCCCCAAGGTAACGTAGTGGGGGGGGGGGGTAAATATATAACATCGGGTGCATAAGATCAGTAAATGGTCACAAGCCAAACAACAACTTCCTTATTTTCTAAATTCCATGTATATTATAAATATTATTTATTGCAAAATCCGAAAAAAAAAAAAAATTGGAATTGCCGACAGAAGTCAAAATTTGAACAATTACGTGTGTATTTTTTTAATTGTCAGGAAATATTTTATTGTGCAGGAAATACAAGAACAAAGTAACCGCGGTAAAATAACGCCTACACGCGAGAGGAGGCCAGAGTCCCAGCAGTGGTGAACAATATTTATATGATGCAGATGTCATACACGCACCACATTGGCACGATGTTTTCCAGATGCCGATTTAGTGAAAACTTCGAAGAATTTTGAGAAATTTAAATTTCAACCCCTTATGGATCCGTAACATGACCCAGAATGACGGGAGAAACTTTTTTATGCTAAATTGGTAATGTATGAAGCATAAGCTTTCAATAAACATATTACATCAAAAAATGAAAAATGCCCCCCCATGGCCCCCTCCCCCCCCCAAAAAAAAACCCCGGTGTTAGAGGAAAATCGTAAAACTGCAAAAAGAGCGGCGACGAAAAGTTAGCTATGCTATAGTTTTTCTCGCTGCTGTAGCTCCCATACAAAGTTATAGCCTTTTAAAAATTGAAATGCAGTGAAGAAATGAGCAAAATTATGTTGAATAACCAACAGGGGGGGGGGGGTCAATACCCCCGCTTGTGCCATATAGCTTAAACTTTTAATTTAAAATTGGCAGAGAAAAAAATGAGCAATATTTTAAAGTGTATGTTGGGGGGGGGGGGTCAAGCCCCTCACCTTTGGAAGAGGTCCTCAAAGAGGGAACTTTAAAACAATGTGCCTAGGTTACAGTAACAATGTGGCTAGTTCAATTGTTTTTTTTCCATCTCAAAAAAATTTCCAATACGTCTAAGGTAGTTTTCAATTAAAAAATTTGATCTAAAATGATAAAAACACAAAAAGCTTCGAAAAATGCCAACTTCCCCCCCCCCTCCCGCCGTGGGAACCAAATTCGGAACGGGGGGGGGGGGGGTAAGAAAGCATCATAATATGAAAGAGTAATTCGAGATCTTCAAGATGATACACAATATGACGGGCTTAAAAAGTGAAAATTGTCCCTTTCCCCTGACCCCCGTCAGTCCAACCCTTTCGCCCCCAATTTCCTGCAGCAGACATTTAAATTTTTGTACGATTGATAAATAATTACCGAATGATTCGATGAAAAAAAAACCACACTTAAATTGATAAGTATTGTAGAAATCGCTACTGTTTTAAACGTATGTTCGTCCCCTCTCCAACCCCCTCTTTGAATTTTTTTTTTTTTTTTTTTTAAATAAACAATATTTATTGCGCAGTACCACGTACGTGACAGCATGGTAAGACTAAAATACCAGAAACTTTGAAAATTAGGTCTTCATTTCACAAGATAACTTGTATATTCTCATGCTTCTTTCTGTACTTCGTTTTTCGATAAAACTTTCATTTCACAAAGCTTCATCGACAAAACGCCTCGATAAAGCTCGTCATCTCTATTCTCAGCGAGAACGAAAATCATCCTTATCGAAAAAGGCATTCATCAGCAAACCACAAGATTCTCGGAGTGCCGCTTTTATCAAGGTTAAATTTCATCTGGAAGTTAAAGTCCTTCGATAAACCTATTTCAATCGAGGTTAATTTTCATCGCGATGAAATGATTTTGTCGTTATGCCTGACTTTATCACGATGAAATTTGTTGAAATGAGAGGCATATTCAAAAGCTCTTTTAATCATTCTTTCATATTATGAATCTTTCTACTTTTGGAGTTGAATTTTAAGGGGCGGGAGGAGGGGAGGGGTAGGGAAGGGGAGGTGGGAGCGATAAGGGGCGAATTTTTTAAATCTTAGCTATTTCGACAATAAATGTTATTTTTGGTGTGGATTTTTTTATGGAACTCTCCGGTAAATATTATTTATTAAATATAAAGATTTTAAAGTGCGGGCTGCATCATTTTTAGGTGTAGTCTAGGAAAAATAAGTGAACCCACGGGTGACATGTAAATTTCAAACCTTTTTTTTTTTTTTTTTTTTTTTTTTTTTTTTTTTTTTTAACCTGTCATGTTATATGTTCATCATCGGAATGTTTTGGCACCCCATTTTCCGAATCTTTCTCCGCCTGGAGTTGAATTTCAGGTGGAAGGGGGCAGGGGGGAGAAACCGATAAGAGGGTGAATTTTTTAAACCGTGTCTATTTCGGCAATAAATATCATTTTACATGTGGAGGTTTCTTTTATGGAACTCTTCGGTAAATATAACTTATTAAATATAAAGATTTTAAAGT
This sequence comes from Maratus speculifer, assembly GCA_964019185.1. NCBI lineage: Eukaryota > Metazoa > Arthropoda > Arachnida > Araneae > Salticidae > Maratus > Maratus speculifer. The sequence goes on from OZ025294.1 coordinate 77,533,575, forward strand.
GGGGGGGGGGGGTACGTCATTTTTAGGTGTGTTCTGGGAAAAATGAGTGAACCCACAGGTGACATGTAAATTTCAACCTCTTTTTTGGACCCGTCATGTTATATATATATCATCGGAATTTTTTCGAACCTCTATTTCATTTTACGAATATTTCTCCTCCTGGAGTTGAATTTCAGGAGGGGGAGAGAAAGCAATAAGAAGGTGACTTTTTTTTTTTAATTTTAATTATTTTGACAATGAATATCATTTTAGATGTGGTTTTCAGAGGAGCGCTCCGGTAAGTATTATTTCATAAATACAAAAGTTTAAAATGGGGACTGCGTGATTTCCTGGTGCATTCTGGGAAGAAAAAGTAACATTACGGCCACGGGTGAGGAGTAAATTTCAAACTTTTTTCGGATCCGTTATGTGATATGTCATAGGAAAAGTTTCGGAATACTCTTTCATATTATGGACCTTTCTCTTCCTGCAGTTTAATTTCAGGACGGGGGGGGGACGACGAGGAGTGAATTTTTTTAATCGTAGCTATTTCGAGAATAACTATCATTTTAAAAGTGGTTTCTTGATGGAACCTTCTAATAAAAATTACTAATTATAAACATTTTAAAGTAGGGGATGCGTGATTTCCGGGTGTATTCTGTTAAGAAAAATTAAACCTGCGGGTGAGGAGTAAATTCCAAACTTTTTTTGGACCCTGCATGTGATTGATTTTTGGAATGTTTTTCGAATCACTCTTTCACATTGTGAACGTTTCTCCTCCTGGGGTTGAATTTCCGCAGGGGGGGGGGGGAGCGATGAGGGTGAATTTTTTAAATCGTAGCTATTTTGAAAATAAATTTCATTTTAAATGTGATTTTTTGATGGAATCCTTTGGTAAAAATACTTTATTAAATATAAACATTTAAAAGCGAGGCTGCGTGATTTCCGGATTTAACCGACACCCATCATGCCAAGTATTGTTGAAAAGCCTAATGACCATTTACTTATATTATGCATTTTCATTGCTCCTGCACTACTTTGCCCCCCCCCCCCGAGTGGTCCATTTAATGAATTTCAATAGAGAGTCTTCTAATAATGGGAGAATTGTAGATCGCATCTCAGTATATGTACAAAAATCAATAAAAGATTTTGATCACTTTTAATATCCTTTTAGTCCATGTTCTTTCACTAGGAGTGCTTTTGATTATTTTTTCTTTGGCCATTTTGCTACTCGCGACTTTACAACTTATTGAAACCAAGGAACGCCGTTACATGACTCTTCTACTATTGCGGTCCATTATAACATCCTTTTGATTTGTTGTTGTTTTTTAAATTCATTTGTTTTCAGTTTCCATGTATTTATTAAATTATGCTTTTTAAACATGTAATAACAAAGATTTTAATAATCGATTGTAAAAACATCTCGATTGTAGATTCTCGAAATTAATCGATGACTTTATCGAATACGCTTTTTTACGATTACGATTTTTATCGAGTAGGAAATTTTCGAGAATTGCCCATCACTACTATACAGGATCAAGAGCTCACATGTATCACTGAAAAAGAGACGGAGCATACTGTTCAGTCTATGGAGGCGATATTTTCAAATATCTCGCTCACAATTTAATATAGTTAGATGATTTTGTTTGCATAGAACAGCTAAGGACGATCTACAACCGAGCTAGTTTTCAGTTTTTCGGTTTTGGTTTCAGATTTTTCTTAAAAAATTACTTTAAATTTTAGAACCGGTTCTGAAATTGAAAGTATCATGATAAAGAAATATATATATATAACTAAAACGAAAAAGTAAAAACTAGCTCGGTGTAGTTCGTCCTCAGATATCCTATGAAAAAGAAAATCATGTACAAATAATAAAATTTGTTCGCTATATTTGAAAATAACGCTCCCATAGACTGAACATTATACTCCTGGGTTTTTTTAATTGAATCGAGTGTCATCTAAAGTGATCTTCTTCCTGCTCCTAATGCTCTTTTTCTTTCTTTTGGCGTTATATGCATTATTAATTATTAACAACAATTTAACATACGATGATTCAATCCATGCTAAACAAGAGATATGTGCATACTGAATTAAGTAATCTTCGAATTGGTCAATCCGATTTTCGTTCTTTCAGATTCTTGGCTATAATAGAATGCTTATTTTGTATTGCCAGTTTCTTGATCTATAAATGTTTATTTACTATTGATTGATTAATTTATTGTGAACTGTCTTTGATTGATTATTGTTGTATATCTTTTTTGTTAATTGCTTTTGTATGGAACTTGGTGTGATGAGTAAATGAATTATCGAACAGTTTAAAAGCAAAACAAGTTTTTAAAAGTAATTACTACGCTCTTTGAGATTTACGATAATTATATTGAAGTTCAATAATAAAAAATAATAATATTTGTATTAAGTTTGACATTCTTACAGTAGCAGATAAATTTTATGAAAATTTTAAGCAAAATCTTTCGAAAGATTCCCTCATACGGAAAAAATTTCAGACAGATAATTTAGATAAGTTCAGAATTATTTATGCATTAAGCATGATTGAGTTAAAAATTATAATGATAGTTAAAAATTATAATGATAATTTAGACATAATTATGAAATAGCATTAAGGGGTCAAAGCACTTTGGACTAACAAAATACATAAACAATCCGTAAATTCTACATCAAACGTGACCAATGAGGTGCGTTTGTAATATAACTTGTTTTATAAATATTTTAATTTATATACAATATCTGTTGCACTCTTATGCGAAAATTAATGAACAATTTATTGTAATTCTATTTTAGTAATATTGAAATAATCTGGCTCTATCTTAAATTTACTGCGATTATACATATGAATTCAGTAACACGAAAATAACAAAATTCCAGCATCTTAAATAGGACGGTATCACCATGGCAACCTAATATCATTTACTCGTGGTGTATCATTGAATTAATTAGGTATCATAGGATTTAACAGAATAATCACCATGGCAAAATAAAACCATTGCTTATTATAGGATATCATTGAATTAGTTATGCATCAGAGGACTTAATAGAATAGAGAAAACTTTTATCAATAGTTTTTAAGTTTTTAAACAACCGATGGACGATGGACCAGATGACGAATATAGGTTCTATGTATTTATATAATCACGAACTTGCCTAAAAAGGGATCTCTATAAGTACTCCAAAATCAATTGATTTTCCAGTTTAAAGTTCAACACACATATAAAAATGATTTATTTTATCAATTAAAGCTTTTTTAACAAGCATATACATACATTTTTTTTTAAAATTTATTTTTATAGATAAAAATATTTTTGAGAAACAATTAGGCTTGCATGCATAAGGAAAAGTAATAATAAGTGATTTTGTGTCTCTATAGTCTGTATTTTTATTTCTATCAGTAAGAATTTTCTGAAATTCTAGACTAAATCTTTTTTTTAGAAATAGTAAATGCAGTGATCAAAATCGGCGTTTAGAGAAAATTGAATTTGAAGATTAAATCTGCAGTTGATGATCTAGAAAACATTCACAATGTTTAGACGAAACATCTCTTCTAATGTGAATTTTTTGAATGGGGTTTGTTTTTAAATGTTCCTAAAGTATCATATTTCATCATAAGCTATCAAAAAATAAATCGATTTTGGAGCAATCGTTTAAGAAAAATCGAAATGATAGCATTTTATTAATAAAAACTAGTTGGATGTGCCAATCCAAAAATTTCCTTCTATCTCATACGTATATTTTAATATTTTAAAAAATAATTACGCATGTTAATGCTTAAATAATTTTAATTCAATGCTATACCTACATTGATTTTCATCTTAAGTTTCTGCTTCAGCCAATTAATTGGAGTAACACCGAGTTTCCGTCTATGCACGAGCCGATGGAAAATAGAATGATAGGCAGATTTTTTTTGAAATTCAGGGAGGACTTCTTGGACACACACTTCGAGGACACATACATCGTGATTATAGCGCCCCCTTCCAATGGATTTTTTTCAAATTCAGGGCGGACTATTAGCTACAGCCAAACACTTGCACAAAAAATTTCGTTCAATTCTATGCAAAACTTCACACACTTTTAGGTGGTAGAATATTATAATTGGAACAGTAATCGCTATTGCAGCGTCACCTTCCGGCGGAATATTTAAAAAATTAAGGAGGACCTGCTTGGTACAGCCAAAAACATTCACAAAAAATTTGGTTCAATTCTATGGATATCTTCATACACGTTTTAATGGTAGAATGGTGACATACGGACAGACATACATTTTGTATAAACATGTTTTTTGGAATCTCTGACCCCTAAAACATGTAAATCCTTCGAGAACCGAAAGTCGAAAAAAATTTTGATTACAATACTTTCTTCTATTGAAGATAGAAGAAAGATAGAATATTGAAGATAGAATATAGAAGATTAAGATATAATAGATGTACTTTTCGAAATCGAATAAGTAATATATTTTGCTTAATGTGGCGTTGCATTTTAACTTGCTCATCATACATACTAGGGTAAGTTTTGCAATTGTACACGTTTCAGACACTGGAGATTCCGAAAGATATATTTTAGAAGAAAAAAAAGTTTACCGTCCGTCCGTCTGTCTGTCTGTGTGTCTGTGTACGCTCTTACGCTCTATCTCCCGAACAAATTGTGATATTTACTTGAAATTCGGAATGTTTGTAGCATGTAAGAATGGGAAGAAGCCTATTTTATATCAGTAACCTCGATTATCCAGACGTATTTTTTTCGTACTCTCGAAATATCCGTTCTGATAAAAAGTCCATAAAAATTTTTGATTTTTTTCTTATTTTGTATAATAAATATAAAAGAAAAAAAAAGCATAAATTTGGAATAAAGGATGCAGTAGATGGGATAATTAGTTGTTGAGATATTTGTAAACATGTTTTCAAAATTATTCGATTTTTCATACCCAGAGAAAATACAAAATCGTTATAACCAGAAGTACAATTTATTAGATAGTCCGTAATTATAAAAATACATACATTCGTCGTCTAAACAATTCGTCTGTTTGTTTGCATGTAACAGCTCAAAACGTACTTCATCCAAATGGTTTGAAACGTAATCTATCTAGTCGTTTCTCAATTTTGTCGAGTTAGTTCAAGGATTATGAAAATTGAATTAAAAATGAAACTTGTCAGATGTAGTTATCCCATAAGTTTCTTCTATTTCATCTGTTTTAACAATTCGAAATTTGCTATCACAGCGCCAAAATTAAATAACAATCTATACCCATCATGTGGATTTTAAAGATTTAGTTAAAATTAAATTAAATTTTTCTGTCCACACTAACCCCCCTCTCCCCTACCAATCACTGTAGCCTTCCAAATGTCACTTTGTGACGTCATTTGAAACCACATTTTTAACATCAATTTAATAGAAGTAGAGTATCTTTATAAGATAACTTATTAACGACAAACAAGCACAGTGATGGAAAATATGAAAGCAAAAATAAAAGATGAATAGAAATTTATTTCAAACTGTATTTTTCATTAAATACTAAGAGTGCGCTCGGGCCCCCCTAAACTCGAAGACCGGAGGCACATGCCCCGCGTGCCCCTGTGATAATCAGGGCCTGATGCATAACAGCGCCATCTTTTGAGCGATTTGCACTATAACATAAAAAACCCACCAATTCATCTCTAGGAATAACTGAATCTGAAGTTTGATAAAACTCCTTGGATTAATTATGGAGATAGAGCTACTGCGGAAATCGAACAAAAGACAGTATTGTAGCGCCATCTATTGAGAGATTTATATGCAAAACTAATCAGCACCAATTTATATCAGTGCCTACCTGAATATAATTTTTTATTAAATTCCATACATTAGCTTTTGAGATAGAGCGACCACAAATTTTATTTCACTCTGCGGACAGATGGATAGAGTCACAGATAGACAGTTACTAAAAACATTTTTTTCGAGTTCTCTGACCCCTAAAACGTGTAAATCCGTTGAAATCTGGATTAAGAAACTAATCTAATTATTTTCTTCTTTTTAAGATAGAAGAAAGTAAAAAGATATTAACAAAACTTTTCTTAATTCTGATAAATCCTATAATATATATGTTATTGAATGGTACTCCAATATATTCAATGCTCCAATGATAATACTTCAATGACTCTAGGTTGTCATTGGGATTACGCCTTATTTAAGAAGGAGCCAGATTATTTTAATATTACAGAAATAGAATATAATTAAGTTTTGCATTCATGCAAATTTGTATGAGTGCAATAGCAATTGCATCAGAATCTGAAAAGCTATGAAACTAGTTGTAGTACGAAAATATTTCGATTGGTCATTAAAAAGTAAGTATCAAAATATTCATCATTGTCGTCAAGGAATACATCATTACGCTTTAGAAAATATCATTGTTAAAATTTACATTATAAGCTTTTGTGTAAAAGTTTCGTGCTCGTAATAGTTCATAGTTTGTGCTAAATAATCAAGGAAGCTTTTTGTCTGCTAAATATTGTGTTTTGTTTGTATTTCAAATGATCAGATTTTATCAAATATTTCACTTTTTTATGTAACTGCCCTGTATCAGCAAAAAGTGATGTGATTGAGAAAATCTGATTATTTCATTAAACTCAACATCCTAATATTGGTTAAATGTACCTATTTATAAGCAGAACATGAAAAAATTAAAAATATGTTGACTGGGGTAATTTTGGTCAATTCAGCGAAAAATACAATCTGCCAAGACGACAATCTTTCTTTTTTCTATTTATTTATTTTTATTACTTTTACTTATAAAAATATTTATATTGAATTTAACAATCAAATAAAAAAGACTTTTTTTAAAAAATGTTTGAATGTTGTTAATTTTATTGGCGCTTCGGAAAATTTTCATATGAAAAAATGAAAATTTATATGATAAAATATTGATAATTATTCCTAAACATCGATTTGTTTCAAAATATATTTCATGTGCATATAATATCACGCTTTTATAACCAAAAGGAATTTTTTTTAGGTAGTCCGTAAATATGTAATTTTCTATATAATTTTCTATAGTCGCCATCTTATCAGTTCGTCAGTCTATCCGAATATAACAACTCAAAAAATACCCCAGCCAAACGGTTTGAAATGTAAACTATCTAATCGTTTCAGTATTTTGCCGAGACAGTTCAAGGATATGAAAAAAAAGATACTAATAAAAGTTTTCCGAATTCTAATAAATCATATCATCTATATTTTGGTCAGTGGTAATCCAATTTATTTAATGATTCTAGGCTGCCATCGGGATTACCGTTAAACCGTTCGTGGCTCAATTTTTTTCACTTTTTAGAAAAAGTACTTTAACGTTAATAATATTAACACTAGCTTTCCAAATAGATTAATTAGTGTTTTACAAATATTTCATTGTCTGAAGAATAACAAATGTTGTTGTCTTGAATGCTATTCAATTCATATTTATAAGAAAAAAAGACTAAGGAAGAATTTTTGGAGAAAATGGAATGAAAAGTTTAGAAAAATATTGTATTGAAATGAGATTTACCTTATATTACAACTTAGTAATACTTTTGCCCTTTATTACGCATGTTTGCTTCAGGAAAATAACTTTTATTTTAAATTTAAAGAGTGAAATATAGGTTTAAAAAAAGAATCGCAAATGATGCAAAAAGAATTACGCAAATAATAATAATAATTATTATTACTAAATGTCTAAACATAAATGAAGTCATACAGTAAATCCATTGACATATACTAACATTACTATATGTACATTGTAGCAAAAGTATTGGTTAAAACAAAATAATACTATTTTAAAAGACATGTACTACTAATAGTATATCAAACCCGAAAGGGTTAAGATAAAGCAGATTAAATCAATATTATTGAAATAAAATCATAATAAATTTTGCATTCATGCAAATTTGTATAAGAGGATAACAGCTGCTGCACCTGGACCTGATTATCTATAAAAGTAGTTGTAGTACGAAAGTATTTTCTTTGCCACATTTGACGTGAATAATGTGCTTGTTACAATAAAATATTTTATACATTTACTTTACATTTTTAATACTTTATTTACGTTTTATTTATTTTTTACTTTATGTTTAAAATATTTTATATTTTTAATACTTTATAAATATTTAGTAGCTAAATTACATAATTTATTATTCATAATACTTCATTCCGCACATGCCCTCATAGCTTTATGTTTGATAATAGGAACATGGCAAATAATTTACTAAATATCGAAAAGAATACAATTAATATACAATATGCTATATATACATATTTCGTTTTGGACACCGATATTACGAATAAAACCAATTTAACAAACGAAGTTTACAATCCCAATAAATTCGTTAAATCGGGTTCCGACTGTATTACTGAAATAGAATCATAACAAATTTTGTATTCATCCATTTTTAGGTGCGTTCGTAATTATGTAAATACGTAGCACCTATTGTTGTCGCTCAGTCCGTCCGTCTGTCTGTCCGTCTGTCCGTCTGTCTGTCTGTCTGTCCGTCCGCATATAACAACGCAAAAACTACCCAACCGAATCGTTTGAAATTTAAAATACATAATTATAACATAATTTTGTCATTTCAAATTTTATGAAAATCGGATGGATAGATCAATTACAGGGACAATCAAAAGAATTCTATTACATTACGGCCAATGGGGAAAAAAGTTTCAAATGCATTTTAATCGTTTGAAATTTAAAACATATAATTATTGCGTAATTTTGTCGAGTCATTTCAAATGTTATGAAAATCGGATGCATAGATCACTTACAGGGACAATCAAAAGGATTCCGTTACATTACAGTCAATGGGGAAAAAAATTTCAAATGCATTATAATCGTTTGAAATTTAAAACATATAATTATTGCGTAATTTTGTCGAGTCATTTCAAATGTTATGAAAGTCGGATGCATAGATCATTTACAGGGACAATCAAAGTTATTCCAGTACATTACGGTCAATGGGAAAAAAGATTCAAATGCATTTTTATGATGTTACACTCATTCGAACATAATAGAATTTGCATGAATCTATGAAATATATACTAAAATATGTATTCTGTACAATCTGTGATGCAAAGAATTTTTATTATTAAATTACAGGGTCACACAAAAGTATTCCACTACATAATGCTATACGGGGAAACATTGTTTGGGGCGTGTTTTAATTATATTCAACTATTTCACATATTATGAATAAGATATACGTTTCTGAGGTGTAATAAAAATTACTTTCTGCATATTTACAGAAACACAAAGATTTCGACTACTATACTGTATCCGAAGTACACTCTACTATATCAGCAAGATCTGCATATTTTTAAAACTTCGTTATCGTACGAACGCACCTCATTTGCTACGTTCACGTGCAATTTCCAACTTGTTTTATAAGAGTACAACAGCTATTACACGAAGACCTGAATAACTATAAAACTAGTTATAGTATGAAATTATCTCATTTGCGATATTTGACTTCCATAATAAACAAGCTTATAATAAGACCTTTTTACTAAGCAATACACATAAAAAAATATTTTATTCTTGATATGCGTGTATCTAATTGAATCAAGATTTTGTAAGGATCATCATAAATATTTAGTAGATAAAATTACTTAATTTATATATCATAATACTTCATTTCGGATATGGCCCCATAGTTTTATATTTGATGACAGGAACATCGCAAAGAATTCAGTAAATCTGGAAAAGAATGCAATTAATATACTTGCATTCTTTATTCGGGTTTACGTTCAGCTTCGTGCAAGAAATTTCATAATCTGTACCGGCGAATACACTTATTACACTTTTGTTGGGACACAATAACGTGAATCGAGTTCGCCTCAGTTCTTTTATTAATTTTGTCGTTGGGAGACATTATTTTGTAAACTTTATACTTAATGGCTGAATACATTTCCGGTAGTAGTTGCAAAACGTGGAATGATCCGTGAGAATATTTCAGAATTATTTAAAACGAAGGATTAATACGATTTTCCGAATTATAGAAATATCTTCCAGAATATAAAACATATATAAAGATAATTTTTTATGAATAATTCTAATACTTCTTGATTATTTTTGTTTAGACTGTCTGTTAACATTCCAAAAAAAATCTAGAAATATGCACATAAAAATCCCTTGAAATATAAAAATTAACAAAATATTTGCTAAAAATTATGAAAATACATTTAAAAGATAAATAAATATTTTTATTATTATTACGATCCACGTATTTCACCTTTTACATGGCAACAATCTTAAAATTTATATTAATTAAATTTTTTTCAGAACAAAACAACAACAACAAAAACAAAACTAATTAAAAAACAACGGAACAAAAATTTATTAACAAAGGTTTTCTGAATTCTCTTAAATCCTATCATATGCAATTTATTCAGTGGTACTCCAATATATTCTAGAATTCTAAATTGCCATCGGGATTACGTCTTACATAAGATGAAGCCACATTATTTTAATATTACTGAAAAATAATCTTTATAAATTTTCTATTCTTGTAAATTTGTTGAAGAATGCAACAGCTATTGCACCAGAACCTAAATAGCTTTAAAACTAGTTATAGTACGGAAGTATCTCATTTGGCATGTTTCACGAACATACTAAACTAGATTGTAATAAGACATTTATAGTAAACAACACACGTAATATATATATATATATGTTACAAGCCAAACCCGATTTTAGGCCAAACTAGATTTGCTTAGGCCAGACTAGTCTATCCTAACGCCCATCGGATAAACTAGTTTTTCCTAGGCCAAACTAGTCTACCCTAACGCCCATCGGATAAACTAGTTTTTCCTAGGCCAAACTAGTCTATCCGAACGCCCATCGGATAGACTAGTTTTCCTAGGCCAAACTAGTCTATCCGAACGCCCATCGGATAGACTAGATTTTCCAAGGCCAAACTAGTTTGGCCGAACGGTCATTAAGATAAACTAGGTTAGTCTGCTATTCATTGGTTTAAACTAGTTTATCCTAGGCCGATCTAGATTGTCCTAGGCCAATTCAATTTGGCGTGATTTTATTGAATCTATAGAACGCCACGGCGCCAATTTTCTAGTTTTGATCTAATTTATCCTAGGCCGATGCAATTTGATGCGATTTTATCTTACAGACTATCAAAGCCTGAGAGCTAATGTGCTAGCATATTCTGTTAATGTGTATGTAACCATGTACATATGTATGTACGTATGTACGTACGTTTGTACGTATGTATGTACGCAATGCAGTAATTCCCGATAGAAATATCCGATTTGCTTCAAATTTTGGACATAGATTTATCCTGATAACGAACTTCCCTGATTAGTTTCAGGAGTTCATTGGATAAGAATAAGAGGAGGGGAACAAAAGGCTAATCTGTTTTGTAAACAATCAAAACTTTAATTATTTGGGTTCAAAAATCTTCTAAATATTCTTGAATTTTCTTTTAATAAATTTTATTGCATACGTAGAATAATAGCATGAAGAAATATTGAATTCAAATTATTTACATACTATGTACAAAATGTATAATATGTACAAAATATAAATGCTTTTACCTTGATAATTTCTGATCATCATACTAAAAACTGGAAAGATGATCCTATATGCATTTCTGCGTGCCTTTTCATAAAATTAACATAATTCTTCAATAAAACTCAAGACACGCACGAGAAACAAAAAATATAAACATTCTCTCTAAAAAATTCTTTTTCATTTCATCAAAAATTGATGCCAACTTTTTTATCTAAACTTTTAACTCATCTCGTAAGATAAAAAATATAAAAGCAAAGCAGACGAAAAAACAGCTTCGCTTCCATAGCAACGAGTCGCGTCTTATAAATAAATTAAATATCACAATTGAAAATTTGCAAACGATTTTCTGTGAATAAACTGAAATAACTTAATTTATCAATTCCTAACATACTCCCACCTTTAATTTAGGCGGAAGCCAAATTAAACTTAAGATCACTTTTGATCAAATTAAGCCCTAATTCAAAATAAAAAATATGTAAATAAATAAAGATAATAACTAAACAATAATAAAACAATAATGAAACATTTAGAGTTCTAGAAAAGTCAATTCAGAGTTTTAGAAAAAGTCAGTTCAGAGTTCTAGAAAAAGTCATTTCAAAAGTCTCTTTACTACTCTGCCACTTCTACATGACTGTTTCTCACCATCCACCCCACCAAGCTGCTGCTGGGTGGATGACTAATAGGGCACAGTTCTTTCAATTAATAGGAAACAGTTCTTTCGAAGAAACTATTGCCTTCCAATATAATGATTTTAAAAGGTTATTGGTTCCTCTAAAATTTGAGCCATTATCAGAGTATATAGTAAGTCGGCCTTCCTCTCCTGCATATAAATCTTCGAAGTGACTGAATGAATCCTTCTGTTGAGAGACTGGATACAAGTTCCAAATGTATTGCCCTATATACTGCACATGTAAAAAGTACAACCCAAACTTTGGATCTTTGCTTTACGAAAAGAGGGCCAAAAAGATCAGCTCCAACAACTTCACAAACTTTGGAATCTCTGACTCGATCTAGAGGTAGGTGAATAGGAGGTGTAGTATATGGTTTTGCACAGAATCTTTTGCATCTGTAACACTTAGACAATTGACTTCTAATGCTGCGTCTAGAAGAAATTATCCAATATTTTTCTCTTAAAATGGATCCAACTGTTTGAAGTCCAACATGACAATTCTTTAAATGACATTTTTGAATCAGACAATTCACTACATGATGTTTCGATAATAGTAAAATTGGATATCTGAAAGAAAACTCGTCATCCCGCTCTAATATCTTTGTTTTTACTCTCAACCATCCTTCTTGATCTTTCATAACCTTTAATCTTTTTATTGCATCAGTAGTGTTACCAAAACTTTCAGATTGTATTATTGACCAGAGCGACCTTTCTGCATTTTCCTTTTCTTCAATCGACAATTCTGATGGAAAACATATATTTCGATTTCTGCACTTCATTATGAATCTCTTCACCCAACATACGACATTAATAAATCTATCAAATTTTGAAGTTCTACTATATATCATAAATTCATGTGAATTAGAACATAAAAGAGTAGGTACTGCAGTTTTCTTCTTTTCCATCATTACTAATTCTTCGTTGGGACTTGCTTCTGAATGTGGCCAATTTTCTTCTGATAACTTCAACCATTCTGGTCCCTCCCACCATCTCATCTTCAGCAGCTGTTTAGGACTACATCCGCGAGAAGGTAGATCAGCAGGGTTGAGATGACCAGGTACGAAGTTCCATTGTTAAAATTCGGAAAATTTACAAATTTCTCTAACTCTATTGCCTACAAACGTTTCCCATTGATCATTTCTTCGAATCCAAGCGAGAACAGTCGAAGAGTCGGTCCAATACTTTACTGGTATGGAAATACAATTAAAGGCTTTCAAAACAAATTTAGTCAACCTTATTCCTAAAATACAAGCAAGAAGCTTTAAACGTGGTATGGTTATATTTTTCTTTGGTGCAAGACGAGACTTAGCTCCTAAAAGTTGTACAAAGACTGCATCTTTATCTTCACAACGTAAGAAAACTGCTGTTGCATAAGCTCTGGTACTTGCATCACAAAATGTATGAATAGACCATTTTTCTTTACAACCATAGCCTACACGTCTATTTATCTTCACGTCATTTAAATACTTGAGTTCGCTATACCATTTTTGAAAATTATTCCGGATTTCTTCTGGAAGTGGAGCATCCCAATCTAATTTCGTTGACCAGGCGTCTTGAATTATCAGTTTGGCTGGCAACAATGCTGGGGCTAAAAATCCTATTGGATCGAAGATCCCCTGGGTTACAGCTAATATCTTTCTTTTTGACAGATTTTCTATCTCATCACTAAATTTATGAGCGATAATCAAACTATCTTCCATTGTGTCCCACTTCATCCCTAAAACCGGAACTATCGTTGTTACATTTTTGCTGAGCACCTTCTTTTCGTTAAGGAAATTGCTGTCTTCACTTTTAATTGGCCCGAATTCCCACATTCTTAATTCCATTTTCGCATCAGCCATGATTTCTGTAGATTTTGAAATAAAATTTTCTAGTTCAGGCACATTGTCGACTGAAGTAACGCAGTTATCTATATAGTATGATTTCATAAGCTTCTCAGCTATCTGTTTGTTTTCTTCATCAACATTACTCAAATGATATCTTATAACTGCACCTAGCAAAAATGGGCTACAAGTTGCTCCAAAAACTACTCTATTGTGTTGATAAACTTGAAATTTGTCAGGACTCTTCCACCATAAAAATCGCAAGAAATGCCGATCTGATTCTTTGACTTCAATTTGAAGAAATGCTCTTCTTATATCGGCTACTACCCCAATAGCTTTCTCACGAAATCTTATTAATACTGCAGGAATTTGTTCGATGAGGTTTGGTCCTTTGAAGAGGCAATCATTTAAAGAAGGAGACCTCCCTACCTTACACGATGCATCAAAAACTGGTCGAACACTTGTAGTAAGACTATCTGGTTTGATGACGGGATGATGAGGTAAAAAATGTCCTGGAATCTTGAGTGTTTCATCTGGTACTTTACTGATAACGCCTTCTTCTTCCCATTCACAAAAAACTTTAGCATATTCTTCAAACATTTTCATTGATTTTAATTTCTTTGTTGAATTTATCAATCTTCGTTCAGCTATGTGTCTATTTGAGGGAATCTCACGTTTGCCGTTAATCCAAGGAAGACCTACAATATAGCGACCTTCTATATTTCTATCAACTTCCTTTATAAAATTATCATGAGCGAGTTCGTCTTCTTCTGCTTTAGACAAAGTTTGACAGGGATCTGTTATACCGATTGTCTCTAACTTCCATAATTCTGGAATCTTCATATCTTTTAAAGCTAGGCTCGTGATAAACATATTTCCATAATTTAGACAAGACTGTGATGTACTTTCTAAACGACCACAAAGTGTCCATCCAAACTTCGTCTCTATTGCTGTAAGACCGCTCTTTAACTGTTTTACTCGACCTGTAAGAAGTTGTCCGTAATAATCGCTTCCAATCAAAATTTCAATTTTTGGACTTCCTGTTCCTAAATCTGTGATCCATAGTTTATTTTGTTTAAGCTCTTTAATTACTGATTCTTTCGGTATCCGAGGAATATTATTACAAATTATATCTTGATCCAAAAGTTCTAAGACTTTTTTCGTTTGTTTCTGTCTATCAGAAGAACTTAACTCAACTTGGAATTTATTGTGAGATTTAGCTTCTGTTTGCATACCACCAAACAAAGTGTGTACAATAGCTTCAGAAGAAATGGGATGTAAACCTAACTCTTCAACTGTACCTTTTAAAATATAGCTCTTTTGCGACCCAAAATCAAGTAACGCTCGTACTTTCTTTGTTATTCGATCTTTAATAACTATTTCTAAAGTCATAAGGGTTACTTCAGCAGAACACTGCTTTTTTGCTATGGTGCTTTGAATTACTTCTGGGGTCTTAGCTGTATTTTCTGGTTCTTTACACATTGAAATTTCAGGGCATAATAACTCGGTATGGGGTTTAGAACAAACGTGGCAACGAATAAAAACTTTGCAAATTTTAGCGTGGTGACCAAAACGAAGACATTTTAAACAGCAATTTTTATTCTTAATTTTGGCCTTCCGTTCATTAAAGGAAAGAGATCTAGCCCTAACACAGTCCTTGCTTTCATGAGATTTATTGCAAAATAAACAAAGGCGTTCTTTTGCGCTAAATAGCCCTGCTGCAGTAGGTATTTTACTTTCTGCTTTTCTTAACTTTTCTTTAGGTTTGTGTTTAGAGCTCAGCTCTATAAAACTCGATTTGGCTAATTTGAATCTTTCCTCGTTTGCAACTTCTTGTTTTAGAAATTCCATCAAACTTACTATATTTTCTTTTGTTGACAATGCATTATTATTGCTAACAACATTTGATGTAATTGAAATATT
The DNA here is from genome assembly GCA_964019185.1 of Maratus speculifer. Classification (NCBI taxonomy): domain Eukaryota; kingdom Metazoa; phylum Arthropoda; class Arachnida; order Araneae; family Salticidae; genus Maratus; species Maratus speculifer. The sequence continues at coordinate 77,549,500 of OZ025294.1, forward strand.
ATATCGCTGCCATGCTTTTAATACATCTTCCGATAAGCTAGATTCTATCATGGGATAGAGCCACGCCGAATTGCTTTCTAAACTTAAACCCATTGATTCTAACGATCTTAAATATGCCTCGACTTTCGTGAACAAATCTGATAAGGGAAGTTTATCTTTGCCGTGCGCCTGTACATTAGCTACAATCAATTTTAGGAATTCTCTTACGTACACTTCTATTAGTAAATCTTTATTCCCAAAACGCTCTTGAAATGCCCCGACAGCTTTGGGGTAATTAACTACGGTCATTGGATAGCTCTCTAACAAACGCCTGGCACTGGTTCCAGGTTCTACTGATTGGATAAGATACTGAAATTTGTCACTATTATCCAAATCTATGTCTTCATGAATTTTCTGAAACTGGGACCAAAATGAAAGATAATTTATTAACTGCGAATCGAATGGCTTAATATTTAGTTTAGGTAATTTATAATGCTTTGATTTGGAATAACCGTGATCTGTGCTTTTTTCACTATCATCTTGATTACGTTTATTTGTACCCAATGCTTCGCTAACTTTACGCTTAATGGTAATAAATTGATCTGAATAACTTTCATTTTCCACTACTTCATTTTCAATAGCCTCTTCCTCGCATTTATCATCATCTAACATGAGTTCAATTATAGCTTCATCAATAGATTTAATTTCATGAATCAAATTTTCTAATTTACTAAAATCGTCTGAAATTTTACCCTTATCTAATGACTCGCTGTTAATTTCTTCATTCAAAACATTTAAAGTTCTGGTAAATGACGCTCGTAGCGGTGTACGCTTTTTTTTAACTTATTCATCTTAGAAAAAATAAGTAGTAATGCACAGCTTACGAAAACACTATATGCTATAAAAACAATTCAATATCTCAACATTATTATTCAAATGTCCGTGCTCGGGACGCCAGATGTTTTGTAAACAATCAAAACTTTAATTATTTGGGTTCAAAAATCTTCTAAATATTCTTGAATTTTCTTTTAATAAATTTTATTGCATACGTAGAATAATAGCATGAAGAAATATTGAATTCAAATTATTTACATACTATGTACAAAATGTGTAATATGTACAAAATATAAATGCTTTTACCTTGATAATTTCTGATCATCATACTAAAAACTGGAAAGATGATCCTATATGCATTTCTGCGTGCCTTTTCATAAAATTAACATAATTCTTCAATAAAACTCAAGACACGCACGAGAAACAAAAAATATAAACATTCTCTCTAAAAAATTCTTTTTCATTTCATCAAAAATTGATGCCAACTTTTTTATCTAAACTTTTAACTCCTCTCGTAAGATAAAAAATATAAAAGCAAAGCAGACGAAAAAACAGCTTCGCTTCCATAGGAACGAGTCGCGTCTTATAAATAAATTAAATATCACAATTGAAAATTTGCAAACGATTTTCTGTGAATAAACTGAAATAACTTAATTTATCAATTCCTAACATAATCTGCACCCCCTCCCCTCCTTAATTTAGATAAGTCAGTTTTTCATGCAAAAGTATCAGATTTTATTAAAATTTTAGGCATAAGATCATTTTGATTAGGCACCTCAATGATTAGTTGTGGGTGTTCATTGTTTACGTATAAATACGTATAAAAATAAGAAAGGAGGAATGGGGGGTAACCCCCTTAATTCATGTAAATAGGTTTTTCACGGAAAATTTACCGATTTGTTTCAAATTTTTTATGTAGGTTCCTTCTGATAAGGCGTTTACCTGATTAATTTGGGGGTTTCAGAGGTTAAAAATAAAGGAATTACGGATTACTTTCTCAATCGGATAAAAACTTTTGGTTTTATGAAAAGATTTTTAATTCGTAACAGGCATTGGTTTTTCCACACCCCACTTCACTCTAAATTTTTCATATTAAAAAACTAAATAACCGACCCCTTTTAAAAATAAGAAAAAGCTTAAATAAAGCATGACACCTAAAATGTAGAATGGGGGGGAGGTAGATTAAGGGGGTGCTTGAATTTTTTTTTAAAAAGCTCAGCTTTTTTTAACGTTTTATCTGCTAATTAAATATTACCCTCATTTGAAACTTTTAGAAACATAATAAAACATGATATTAAATATTTAAGAAAAAGGATGCCGCCTCAAATTTCGTGCATTAGTTCTTCAATTACAACTCCTACAAAATTTATGGCACAGACAGTCAGACAGAGTCATAGACTCACAATTTGAAGAACATGTTTTTTGGAATTTTGGACCACTAAAACGTGTAAATGCGTCAAAAAACGGAATTAAAAAATTTTCACGAATCAAAAACTTATTGTAAAGACAGAAGAAAGTAAATTAAATAAATAAAAGAATGAATTTTAAATGAACTTCGTTTATTTCAATAGATGTGTTTGAGCTGAGCGGATTCGTTTGAAATATTTTGAATTTGAGCTTAAACTTGATTAATTTTTGAAAAATTAAATTTGAGTTTGAAATAATTCTTTTCTTTGTGAGCGTGCCAAACAATGGTTGGCATTAATTACAGCACGTCAGATTGAATTGGCCTAGGATAAACTAGATTGTCCTAGGATAAACTAGATTGGACTAGGCTAAACCAGAAGATTGGCGCCGAAGCGGTCTTTGGGATCAATTAAAACACGCCAAATTCAACTGGCTTTGGACCATCTAGATCGGCCTAGGATAAACTAGTTTAAACCAATGAATAGCAGACTAAACTAGTTTATCCTAATGACCGTTTGGCCAAACTAGTTTGGCCTAGGAAAATCTAGTCTATCCGATGGGCGTTCGGATAGACTAGTTTGGCCTAGGAAAAACTAGTTTATTCGATGGGCGTTGGATAGACTAGTTTGGCCTAGGAAAAACTAGTTTATCCGATGGGCGTTAGGATAGACTAGTTTGGCCTAGGAAAAACTAGTTTATCCGATGGGCGTTAGGATAGACTAGTCTGGCCTAGGCCAATCTAGTTTGTCCTAAAATCGGGTTTGTCCTGTAACATCTATATTACAAATTTTAATTTTTTTCACAAAAATTAACCTTTAAACTATATTAATTTCCTTATAACAATATCCGTACTTAGTTCAACTTATTAAATTAAAATCTTGTTTCTAGATCTAATCTATTAATCTTTATGGAAACTATATAAACTCTTAACTCGCCTTAAAAAAACATTTATTCCAATATGCGTAAATATAAAAAGATGGATCTAAATTAAAAATATTCAAATATTCTTAAATAAACTTTATTTCTTAATATTCCAAATAAAACTCTTTTTTTCTATGTTTTTATCACCCTTTTTTAAGAAATTCTTATTAAATTTATTCCTAAACCATACCTTTCAGAAAATATCATTATTTTTATTTATCTATTTATTTATTCCCCCCCCCTTCAACATTCGATATGCGTGCATAACAATAAATTCATTTCTTTTCTTTTTCTCTTAAAATTAATCTTCTGCAAAAATATCGCTATTTCAATATTTCAAATTCTGAGTCGATTATACATTAGGTAAATAATATTTTTTTAAATTAAATTTTCGTCTGTGGAATAATAATCTCGACTCTGGGCATGAGTTATGTTTACATGGAAAAATGATGGTTAGAGAGTAGAGAATTTTCTAGAATTTTCTTTTTAGATTTAAGAAAGGAAGCCTCGAGGTGAGAAAAAAGATTCTTGGTTTTTTCTTCGATGAGTACGGCTCGCTGAATTAATGATCGAATATTCTTTTTGATGTCTCGGTTAAAGACAGTTTTCAAAGGGAGCCTTTCCCTCTCTCATGATTACAGATTAATAACTTAACTTGCAGCAGCCAATGAGTAATTTATTGGATCCTCTACATTTATTTACTTTTTTTTCGCTTGCCATGACTTCTGTGCGGAAAAACGGAAAACCCGGCGATGATGTTTCTGGCTCCTAACTTTAAAATGTCACACACACACACACACACCCACACACACACACACCCACACACACACACACACACACACATATATATATATATATATATATTCTTGATATACGTGTATCTAATAGAATCAAGATTTCGTGAGGATAAATATAAATACTTAGTAGCTAAAATTACTTAATTTATATTTCATAATACTTCCTTCGCTATATAGCCTCATACTTTTAAGTTTGGTAATAGGCATATCGCAAAGGATTCAGTAAATCTCGAAAATAATGCAATTAATATACTTGCATTCTTTATGCGGGTTTACGTTAATCTTTGTGCAAAAAATTTCATAATCTGTGCCGGAGAATGCACTTATTACATTTTTAATGGGACACAATAGCGTCAATCGAGTTAGCCTCAGTTTTTTTATTGTCTTTTATTATTTTTGTTGGACACATTATTTTGTTAGCTTTATACTTAATGGTTAAAAACATTTCCTATAGTAATTGTAAAACGTTGAATGATCCGTGAGAAAGTTCCATAATTATTTAAAAAAGAAGAATTAATAAGGTTTTCCGTATTATAGAAATATCTCCTATTGTATAGAACATGCCTAAGAATATTTTTTATGAATAAATCTAATATTTCTTAATTATCTTTTGTTTAGATTGTTTCTTAATATTCCAAAAAAGAAAATCTATAAATCTACGCTTAAAAATCAATTGAAATATCAAAACTAACAAAATATTTTTTAAAAATTATGAAAATACATTTAAAAGGCAAATAAATTATTATTATTAATATCCACGTATTTTATCTTTTAGATGGCAACATTCATAAAATTTATGCTAATGGAAATAAAAAAAATAATTATAAATCTGCCAAACAAAAATATATTAATAAAGGTTTTCTCAATTCTGTTATATCCTAACACATGCAGTTTATTCAGTGAGACTCCAATATATTTAATAATTCTAAATTGCTATCGATATTATGTTTTACGCAAGATGAAGCCAAATTATTTTAATAATACTAAAATAGAAAAATAATAAATTTTGTATTTTTGCAAAGTTGTATAAGAGTGCAACAGCTATTGAACCAGGATCTGAATAACTTTAAAACTAGTTATAGTACGGAAGTATCTCATTGTCATATTTCACGAATATACTAAATTAGTTTATAATAAGACATTTATAGTAAACAACACACGTAACATACATATATATATATTCTTCATATACGTGTATCTAATATAATCAAGATTCGAAAGGATCATCATAAATATTTAATAGCGAAATTGCTTAATTTATAATTCATAATACTTCATTATGTATATGGCCTCATAGCTTTATGTTTGATTATAGGAACATCGATAATAATTCAGTAAATCTTGAAAAGAATGTAATTAATATACTTGAATTCTTTATGTGTGTTTACTTTCATCTTAGAGCAAGGAATTTCATAATCTGTGCCGGCGAGTACACTTATTACACTTTAGGGAACACAATAGCGTCAATCGAGTTCGCTTCAGTTCTTTCATTAATTTTGTAGTTGAGACATAGCATTTTACAAACATTATACTTAACGGCTGAATAAATTGTTTGTAGTAGTTGTAAAACGTGGAATGATCCGTGAGTATATTTCCTAATTATTTAAAACGGATGATTAATAAGACTTTCCGAACTATAGAAATATCTTCCAGGGAGCAAAACATAGGGTAACACCCCCAGTAATTGGCATGCACCAGTGATTGGCACATTTTACAAACATGTCCTAAAAAAAGATTTATATCCAGTCTTTTAAAAATTCAAAACCATATATCTGTTATATGCTCATTTACGTTAAAGATTATAACTTTGATTTATTTTACAAGATGACAATAGAGCCTAGGAAAGAGAAACAAATCTGGCTTGTATCAAATTAGCCATTTTGTTGCAAATTCTTGTTCTTTGGCTTAAGGAAGGCATGCTTTTCAATTCATTATTATCTGATTTATAATATATTTTAAATTTTAATTGACAACCGTTTTGTTTAGTTAAAAAGGGTTACTTTAATTGTGCAAAAGTATTTTCGACACAAATATTTGGATTTTTTAATTAATGGTAGTTGCCAATTAATGGTGCTTCAATTTTGCTAGTTCCGAGTAATTGGCACCTATTCCAATTACAAGGAATTCTCAAGGAATTTGAGATTAAACCATTTATTTTGGAAGTACTTTTAAAATTATAGACTAATTTTGTTTATCATTTGTTTTTATTTGAAAATATAAATTTTATCAGTAATTGGAATCCATTAAAGCTTCATATGACAATTACTGGGGGCAGCATGACAATTACTGGGTATTAATGTAAGTATATTGTATTGTTTTAAAGTGTTCACATTTCAGATTAATATGCTGATTCCTTACTCTCAAAAACCTGAAATATGGCATCTTCATCTACAGTAAATTAATTTAAAGCGATTAAACCCAATGCAAAATGTAAATTTTTTTTTTAAATATAAACATATGCCAATTACTGGATCACAAGGTGTCATACATTGGTGCTCTAGGTGCCAATTACTGGTGATTTCAGCAACTTTTTATAAATATATTTTTATAAAAATACTTTTTCAATTTTTTTTTGCTTTTAGTGGGCAAAATAGATGCACAGATATGCATTCTTTGATTTAAAAATATTTCCAAGTAAATAGCTTATTTCTTTGTAATGAAAATTTAAGTAAGTTTAACGACAAATTCTTAATGTGCCAATTACTGGGGATGTTACCCTATATAAGAATAATTTTTTATTTAAAAAAATCTAATATTTCTTAGTTACATTTTTGCTTTCAGGCAGTCAACGCGTGAGAGCTTATGTGCCATAGTTCTGTGTATATGTACGTGCGTGCGTACATACACACTCATGATGAAAATATCACATTCACTTGAAATTTTGGATATATGTATATTCTGATGAGGCACGTACGTGATCATTATTAAATGTTCATTATACAAATAAGTATAAAGAGGGGGAACGGGTAGTTTAATGCCCCTCCCCTTAATTGATATAAATGGGTTTTTCATGCAGATTTATCAATTTTTGTTCAAAATTGCATCATTCTGATGAGGCGCCTCCATGATTAGTATTGGGTGTTCATTGGATGAGTATAAAGAGGGGTAACGGAGGGCTAACGCCTTTCCCGTAGATTTATATAAATGGGTTTTTCATGCACAATTTGTCAGATTTCATTTAAATTTTAAACAAAAGATCCCTCTGATGAGGACACCACCATAATTAGCTTTGGTAATTCATTGGATAAGTTTTAAAAGGAGGACGGGGGCTAATTCCCCACCCTTTATGTCGATAAATGGGTTTTTTTATACAGATTTGTCAGTTTTTATTCAAAATTTAGATATAGGATTATTTTGATGAGGCGCCTCCGGGATTAGTATTAGATGTCCATTGGATAAGTATAAAGAAGGGGATGAGGTCTAATGCCCCTCCCCTTAATTGATATAAATGTTTTTTTCATACAGATTTATCAGTTTTCATTCAAAATTTAGCTGTAGCATCATTCTGATGAATCTCCTCCGTGACTAGTATTGGGTGTTCATTAGATAAGTATAATGAGCGGAGACGGGGGGGGGGCTAATGCCCCTCTCCTTGATTTATATAAATATGTTTTCATGCAGAATTTATCAGATTTCAGAGAAAATTTAAACATAGGATCATTCTGATGAGGGTCCCGCCATGATTAGCTTTGGGAATTCATTAGATAAGTATAAAGAGGTGGACGAATTCTTAACCCTTTATTTCGATAAATCATTTTTTCCTGTAGATTTACCAAATTTCATTTAAATTTTAGACATAGGATGATTTTGATGAGGGCACCTCCACGATTTGTTTTGCTAGTTCATTGGATAAGTCTAAGAGGGGGATTAATTGATAAATAATAAATACTGTATTTTTGACAAAGTTAATTAAAATCATTTTTTAACAATTATTTTGGCCTTTTTCTTGAGAAACAGCCCTATATTCTACAAAAATATTAATAAACTAAATGCAGTTCAGCATAAAAATGCATAACTCATTTAAAAACCACCTTTAAGAAATTTATGCTCATACTAAGTGACCTTAACGGATTCTTTTGTGTAGTCCTATATATCAACTATAACATTTATAGACACCATATACTGTGATTGAAAAAGTGCATATCATAATTAAAAATGCATTGTCTGCGACCATCGCTAATATGCAGTACTTCGAATAGAGTACCCATCAAAAATATTTTCTGTGTCCATGAAAAGGCCATTAATACGTGATATACGTTGAATGATACGTGAAACAACTTATAGTAAGCCTCAACAATGTATGTCAATTACTTTATGTATGAAATTGTTTAACATAATTAAAATACGTCGCAATAAATCCCCCTCCCTTAATTCTTTATGTAACGGAATTATTTGTGTGGACCTAGAAATAAATAACTGTCCTTTATACAGCATATTCTAATGAATATATATTTTAATGCACTTCGTAAATGCATATGAATTACATTCTGTTTGAAATGTGCAATATCTTTAAAATACATTTGAAATGATTTTTTTCTGATTGGTTGCAATGCAAGGAAATACTTTTGGCTGTAAATGTAAATAAATTAAACACGCTATAAAACTTTTCTTGGAATAGGTATTCTGCTAAAGTAAACGCTAATAACATCCAAAAAATGTGTAGCAATTGGAATATAATTACAAAAGTTACAGTACAGACAGCGGACACAATATCCGAATTCATGAACATCTTTTAACTTTTCTATAAAATGTTAAAAATGGATAATATTAAATTATTTACTTGGAAATATATTTTTATCACTTTTAACAACATTAAGATCGTTTTTGAAACGTTTTTAAGTAAGAAATTGCAATTATACATAAAACTAGTCGTTGGGGGCCACCACAATACTTACCCATCATGGATATGTATATGAAAATAAAACATGTGAAAACTATTTATACAATGCATTGCAATTCATAAACAAAATTTAAATCTTGTTAATATACATAGTAATGCTATATTAAAGAACTGCTGATTACCAATTTCGACAAATTATATAAAACGCCAAACTACTCAAGTAGTACCAAACTGCGTAAAAGAACCATTCTTATAACTCCAAAAATAATAATTCTATTAACTAACAATTAACTGCGTCGGATTAAGCTACTTATTTCCAATTAAAATATACCTCTGAATTGAAATTTGAAAGAAATACAGGGTCATGAAAAATCGAAGAATGTGGAAAATAGGATTACAGATATCTCGGCAACTAATAATCCTATCGACTGCGTTTTGTATGCAAAATGTGTGTTATTTTATTGCCTTTTATGTCCATTCCTTAGAACAAAAAAATTCAAAAAGTTTTATATACTTTTCATCAGAACGAATTTTTCGAGAGTCCGAAAAAAAAATAGTTACGGATAATTGAGGTTGCTGATATTAAATGGGCTTCGTTCCATTCTTACATACTAACTACATACAAAATTTCAAGTCTCTATCTCAATTTGTTCGGGAGGTAGAGCGTTTACAGACTGACTGACTGACAGACAGACAGACGGACGGCAATTTTTTTTTCTAAAAATATGTTTTTCAGAATCTCCACTATCTAAAACGTGTAAATCCGTCAAATTTTTTTTCGATTTTCAAAACATTTGCAAGACTTATCCTATACTACGTATGGTGGGTAAGTAATAATTCTATACAAAAACAATATTCCTTTATCAATCATAAAGAACACAATATTTGTTCATTGAAATTATGAATTGAAATGAAATTTTGAAATTTATTAAGACAAGGTGGAACCCCTCGAATTTCAACGAAAAAAAATGTTTAAATAGGGACTGCTTCATTGATTTATAATAAACAGATTATATTGGGTTGGGGGAAAAGTAATTTCGCTTCTTTTCGTATTTTTCAAAGTGAGTTTATTTAAATAAATTTAAAAAAAACTAATCAATAATATATGTGCCATTTTGTTCGATGACCTTTTGCCATTTTACTTACCCATCATACGTAGTATAGGGTAAGTCTTGCAATCGTTTTGAAAATCGAAAAAATTTTTTTGACGGATTTACAAGTTTTAGATAGTGGGGATTTCGAAAAACATATTTTTAGAAAAAAAAATTTGCCGTCTGTCTGTCTGTCTGTAAACGCTCTATCTCCCGAACGAATTGAGATAGAGACTTGAAATTTTGTATGTAGTTAGTATGTAAAAATGGGACGAACCCTATTTAATATCAGCAACCTCGATTATCCGGAACTATTTTTTTCGGACTCTCGAAAAATTCGTTCTGATGAAAGGTACATAAAAATTTTCGATTTTTTTTGTTCTAAGGAATGGACGTAAAAGGCAATAAAATAACACACATTTTGCATGTAAAACGAAGTCGATCGGATTATTAGTTGCCGAGATATTTGTAATCTTGTTTTTCACATTCTTCGATTTTTCATGACCCTGTATTTCATTCAAATTTCAATTCAGAAGTATATTTTAATTGGAAACGAGACGCTTAATCCGACGCAGTTAATTGTTAGTTAATAGATTTATTATTTTGGGAGTTATAAGGATGTTTCTTTTACGCATTTCGGTACTACTTGAGTAATTTGGTGTTTTATATAATTTGTCGAAATTGGTACATCAGCAGTTCTTTAATATAGCATTACTATGTATATTAACAATATTTAAATTTTGTTTATGAATTGCAATGCATTGTATAAATAGTTTCACATGTTTTATTTTCATATACATATCCATGATGGGTAAGTATTACGGTGGCCCCCAACGACTAGTTTCTAGTAAAACCATTATTCCGTCACTGTTGAACTTCTGAGATTTCTGGGCGATAAACTGAACGAGGTGATTTTCGCAGACCTCTTTTGATGCCCACTTAACACCATTAAGAGGGTTCTGCGGAGAGCGGAACAAATGATAATCGGTCGGAGCCATGTCCGGACTATAAAGTTAGTTCATCAAAACCTCCCAGCCAAGCTCTCTCTGTTTTTGTCGAGTGACTAAAGATGTGTGTGGTTTAGCGTTTTCGTGATGGAAGACAATGCCTTTCCTATTGATCAATTCCGGATGGGTTTTTTTAATTGCCTGCTTCAATCGCATTAGTTGTTAAGAGTAGACAGTTGAATTAATGGTTTGTTCTGGTTCGAGAAGTTCTTGATGGATAATTCCTTCGCAACCCGACAAAAACTCAGCATCACCTTCCTTGGTGTCAATCTGGGCTTTGCCACGGTTTGTGAAGCATCTTCGGACTTCAACCACGATCTTTGTTTGCATGCACATTGTTGACGTACGTGATCCACTTTTCATCACCAGTAATCATTCGTTTCAAAAATGTTTGGATTTCGTTCCGCTTCAGTAGCGATTCACAAATATCCATTAAAATTTTCACTTTAAGTTCATGGGGTACCCAAGTTTCGAGTGCCTCTTGGTATCCAGTCTTATGTAAATGGTTCAAAACTGTTTTATGGTCAAAGTTTAGTTCTGTAGCAATGTCGAGAGAAGAAATATGTCTGCTTCCTTCGATTTTTTTAAAAATTTCATTAACTTTCAGACGTTGTATAGTAAGGCTTAATTGAGTAAAAATTACTGGAGATATGCGACTTTAAATTCATCTATTGGGAAAAAACGAAATTACTTTTTCCCCAATCCAATATTATTCGCACAAAATTCGTAACAATAAAAAATGCACTTTACATTAGTTAGTATAACTCTCAAAATAAAATTATTTTTACCTAAAGTTATCAAAATATTATTTCTATAAAGTTCAGTTATCTAAAATATTAAAATTAAACTTTATGGTATATTTAAACATTAAAACATAAAGAAATTAGTTATTCTGATGAAGTTATCATTTGAAGTTCTTATGCTTGGTATTTCAGAACAAAAAGTGCAAAATTTATTCCATTATTATACGATCATAGAATTTTTCCTCTGTGAAATCATCTCCCAAATCATTTTCACTTTCTTAAAATTTGCATAAGCAACTCTAAATCCGCATTTACCCTTTTTTTAAAAAAAAAAATGGTATTTTATTTGATCATTTTAAAATTATTTTCATAAAATCTGGAAGTCGCGATTGTTAGCATTATCTTTACACGTGAATAGTCACACTCTTAAATTCAGATTCTAATTTCAGAACCGGAGAATAAAAATTATGTTTTTTAAATGCATTTTATACAAGTTTAGTTGTGTTTACTTAAAATATCTACTTTTATCGGAGAAAATAACCATTTTGTGTTAAATAGAAAGCCATATTTATCTAAGGTTTTCTCTTAGTGCCTCAAACTTAGTATCAGTACGCGTGGAGAAGAAAAAAACTTTATGAAGAAAACTGCATGTTTTCATAAGCAGTAAGCTATTTTCCTTTCAAAAAATTTTTGCTCAGCATGTCCATAATGGAAAATTGCGCCAGTAAACCGTATATAAAAAAATTTAAACAATATGAATTTTTTTTAAAAAAAATGTTTTTTCGGGATTTTTATCAGGAGATGGCATAAATACTGATAAGTAAAATTCGTATTTTCTCTCAGTAGTGAAAGGTAACTAATTAACATTAATTAAAAGAAATTTTATGAAATTCGTTTAAATGAAGAATATAAAAAAGGAAACATAAAAAAAAACAGCTAGTGAAGGTACATTAACAAACTAACAGATTTCAGTAAATATATGTATATATATATATATATATATATATATATTAGAGAAATTGGTTCAGTAGAAAGCTCATAAAATGCCTTGTGCTTCAAATATAGAGATTGCATAAAATTATGAAGAATTAAATTAAACATATCATTTTCTTTTAATAAAAATATTGTAGAATGTCTTAAAGAATAACAATAAAAACTTTTTAGTTGTAAAAATTAATTTTATCGAGTATTTTGGTCAAAAATTTGGGGAAACTGACATTATTTTCATCCTCAAATCATTGCCAAAATTTCTTTGTTTATTTCTCTTACTCGACAAAGTTAACGCATTCAGGCAAGAATCCTCAAGTTTGTAATGTAATCACTATTTATATAAAGACTTAAGATCAGACCACACATACCGTATGCCAAGGTTCTTTTATAAAGACACAATAATGTTTTGAGCACATAAAACATTGAGTTTTACCAGTGTGCGTCTTCGATTAAAAAAGTAAAATATATGTGTGGGGGTTCAAAGCAGCTGAAAAAAAAATGATGGACTGCTACATAGCATTTTTTAATTTTATGAATTAAGAACATGTTTTTTTTATATGTAATGACATCATTTACATTTGTAAAACATTTCAGTTTAAAGGAATAAAATGCGCGCCTTTTTTATAAGGGTCATTCTCAGGCAAAGGGAAATTTTATGTCTTTGACCAAAAAAAAAAAAAAAAAAAAAAAAATATTGAGTCTATCATGAATGTTTTAATTTTATTTTTAAAAATAGATAAAGAACTACATTGTGCAACTGTTTAAACATGAGAAAAATAATAATTTTAATAATAAAAAATTAAAAAGTTGCAAATGGCATTAACATGGCATGTTTCTAACTTCAAGTTTAATAATTCAAAATTATACTTTGAAATGTTGGAAAGCCTTTGAGCAAAAAACAACAACAATATAATACATTTTTATCTCTCTTCTTATGATATATTTAATTTTAATTAATTAAACTTTGTCCCTGGAGTTGATGATCATTACCATAGTGCAAAGTGTTTTCTTTTATAGCTCATCACTAGTGGGCGCTTTTAGGTGCTGTATTACGGAGCAGCACATGTTCTTACAAGCAGTAATGTGTAACTTTTTTTGCAATAGATATGCATTGTTTCATTTTGAAATTTTTTTCAAAAACAGAGAACAATGTGTTTTTTATGTGTCATTACCATGTTTCATTTTACTAAAATATAATAATATAAATTATTAACTGTATTAATTTAATTATGAAGATCTCTAGGACTATTTTGAAAGTAAATGTACTCTAAGCCTTTAATTGCTATAATTTAGCCAAAAATGAGGTTAAACATTAAAAATGTCATTACCATGGTAGTCATTACCATGTCTTTTCGCAAACATGGTAATGGACAACAGGCCATGGAAATGACAAATTTAAAGACTTTTTGTATTTTCTAATATTGTTTCACAAAAATTATCACCAAAAAATAAATTTGAGTTAGTATAAAGATTTAAACTTACTGACTCATTGTTTAAAAAATAATTAAATCCGATTTTACAAAACAATCATTTTCATTTATCTTTCTGAACAAAAAACGTTTTACTTTAATATTGTTTATATTTATTTCATGAATGATAATAACAAGTGGGTCAATTATTAAATATAAATTTCTTAATTTTTAATGTATTTATATTTTATGAAATTGAATTACAATGTAATTAGTTTGATCTTCCAATCATTAATCTGGATTTCTATAAATTAAGGCCATAGATAAGGCTAACGATTTCTGCTGATATTTTTCTTATAATGTCAGATATGTAAATATCCCATTATTAAAAAAAAAAAAAAAATCAAAGGCAAAATTTTTTTTTATCTGAGAATGTCCCATAAACTAGTGTCATTTGCATCCACTAAAACACTACCGTTTTACGATACATTTTTGAACAACATCTTTAGAAAACTATGCATATGACGTCATTATCACAGAATAATGCAAAAATCAATAAAAATGCAATGTTGTCCTTCAAGAAGAAAATTAGATATCTAATGATTCATATCCATCCATCTGTTTGTTAAGAATAGCTTCATGTTTTAGCGAAAGTCATCCACTATTATTATTATTATTGATTTTCAAAATTAGGAAAATGATTTTACTAATGGATTAATAAATTTGTATTCTTTTAACTATTTGATATAGATTATGTAAAAGCGGAGAAAATAAATCACACAACTATCTTTAAAATCATTTGTGTAAAGAGAAAGTGTGATATCATGTGTAAAGCAAGTTTGTAGTAAATGAAAATCCTTTAAGTGATAAATAGAGATAAAATGAAACAAAAATTCACCGGATTTTATAACAGATGAATTTTTTTACGTAGCACGTATTTCAGTTTTATGCTTTAGGACGAAATGGCAACAAGAAGATGCAGCAATCACTTCTTTCTCTTTACTTTTAAAAGAAATGGAATATATCTGTTGCTACAATTACAAAATAAACACTAACAAGTAAGAAAAATCATGCGTTAAGCATAGATTATGAAGCGCTTTCCAATACTTCATGAAATCTTTAACAAAACTTCGTTATTTAGGTAAATAAGGATCTAAAGCCAAATATGTATTCCAGTACTATTTATCAGTCCTGCATTTGATCTGTCAGCTAATATGTACTATATAATGGGAGAATTTAGTTTAGCAAAAAAATGCCTAGTAGCTTAAAATTTCTCTTTCAGCAATTTATACTAATAGATGGAAACATACTTGAATACTTTGTTCAGCCTTGTAGTTTGCTTGGTACCTTTATTACACATCGGTGTTAAGATAAAATCTATTTTAAATTAAAACACTCTTAAAACAACTGAAATCACTTTCTCATACATTATCATTCATAGGATCCATGTACCCAATTCTTTGCGTGGCCCTGTATATCATTCTATCTATATTCTGCAAACATTTCTTAGTAAATTTAATGCAGTTTCGTAAAAATGCATAATTTATTTACGAATCACCTTTTAGTAATTTATGCTCATATTCAGTAACGTTAGCGAGCTCTTTTGGGTAGCCCTGTATATTAACTATAGCATTTATACACACAATATAATATGCATAAATTTAGTGAATTTTACACGCGCAAAGTGAAAATTCATTTCATCCATCCATTAGCTATCATCGGTTAGATTTACAGTACTTCGGAAAGAATGTACTAATTGAAATTTTTTGTGTGTCCCTGTAAAAATTATGTACTTTATATTAGGGAAGGCAGTATCGTAGAATTTATACTAAGACTCATTGTGATACATCAATTTTATTATACATGAAACAGTTTAATATATTTAAAATATGTCACACACAATTTCCCCTTTTACCATTATCTAATGGAATTATTTTGTGTGACCCTGTAAATGAATAATAGCTACATTTTCACCTTATATTTTATAGAATGCATATTTTAATGCACCTCGTAAAAGCATGTAAATTTTAATATGTTTGACAGGGTATAACATCTTTAAAATTCCTTTGAAACGATTTTTCCCCATAGGCCGTAATGTAATGGGAAACTTTTGATTCTCCCTGTAGGTAAAATAATCATGGTAGAAACTTCATTTTCAATAGGGTTCGTACTAGGGTAAACGTCAATAACGTCCTAAAATTTCATGGCAATACGAGTAGGGGAAGATGGGGATACTTGAGCCATTTTTTGAATTTTAATTTTTTTTAATTTTTTACATTTTTTTAGAATAAAATAAAATATTGAAAATGAAAATTTGATATTTTTCCTTCAACTAAAAACCACTTTCAATAAATTTTGAACTATTTTTCTATGTATAATAAATGTTTATTTTTTGTTTTACATCATGGCTCAAGTATCCCCATGGCGGGGATACTTGAGCCATAGTGAAGGGATACTTGAGCCACTACGGAAAAATACCTACAAAAGTAATTTTTTTCGCTTTATTTTTGCACAAACATTTTACAGAATGATAAATTATGAAACGTAAAGTCTTTCAAAACCAATTGAGAAAACAAAGCTAGTAATACGATCATTTTTTGTCGTTAAAACTGGTTGTCGAATGATAATTTGAACTTGAGTTATAACGACGGTAGAAACATCCTCAGTTCAGAGCCATTTAAATTTGGAATCTGCAATTCTTCGGGCAAATTTCATTTTCAAAATGTTAAGCACTTATCCAACAAATATTTTTATAGTTTTCTTTCTGGCATATTTTATTAGTAACCAACCATCAATGGAAGGTTTTCTTTCACATCATCACCATCATTGACAGAATTTTCCTCTAATGATATTGTCGAACTCATGCTTTTAGTTTAGTAGCTGTCGGAATTTAAGCCAGATGTATCATTCTACTATTTCAAACACTTTTTTGATTTCACAGGAAAAAATTTTGTCTTCCTCTTTGGCTCCATGTAGGTAAGTTTGAACTGGGATTTTTGTTGCTTTTCTTGTTTTTGTGAGCTCTTTTTACCAATTTTTCATCAATTTTCTTAGTTAAAAAAAAAAAAAAAAGTTACAGCAACAGAGGTTACGATTTCGATATAAAATACTAATCTTAATATTTTATATTAAAAAATAAATATTTTAATATGTTGGACCTAACTAATTAAAGTATTAGAGATTATAGCCTGTAAAACCGTTTTAAAAAGTTATTTTCATTTAATGAAAGTTAAATTGAAAACTATGTTTACATTTATCTAGACAGGCTATCTTGTTAGTCAAATCGAAAAATAAAATAGACATTTTCATTTAAAAAATATACATTTTTAAACATTTTTAGGTCGTTATTTTTTTAAGAAAAAAAAAATAAAATGAAAAATTATTCTCCCTTTTCTCCAGAAAAATATCTATTAGTGAATATAAGGATGGAATTTTATTTTTTGTTTGTTTCACCCATGTTTAATTTCTAGTGGGGATGGTTAAGACATGGCTCAAGTATCCCCACTCTCATTGGCTCAAGTATCCCCACTCTCATTGGCTCAAGTATCCCCACTATCACTATTTTTGTTTCCCAGAGTTTTACTAAATAAAGCATGCAGCAATTAGAACTATTTTAGACTCAAAATACAATTGAAATTATGCTTATTGAATGTATGTATATAGTTGCAACTTTAAACAAAACTTTGATTACAAAAAACAAAAAAACCATGCACCCAAATATTTACTTCAGATAGGGAAAAGACAACTATTAATCACTATACTTTCAAAATGGTACCAAGATGTGTGATTTCTTTTTTACATGTTCAGAACTATAAATATGTTATCATATTGGCAGTTTTAGAAAGAAAAATTAACCAACTGTGGAGATAATAGGGGTGGCTCAAGTATCTCCTATGCTCAAGTATCCCCACTCTCCCCTATATTAACGATTTTTCCCCATAGGCCGTAATGTAATCTGAAATTTTGATTCTCTCTGTAGATAAACTAATCATGGTAGATACTTCATTTTCAATAGCGTTCGTGCTAGGGTAAACCTCAATAACGTATAAAAATTTCATAGCAATCCGAGTATATTACGGGAGTTAGAGCGCGGACAGACGAACAGACGGACAGACAAACCGAATGCGTAAGCACGTTTCAAATTTATTGGAAAGTGCAATAAATTTGAAAATAGTTTTTTAACACAACTATAGCTACAAAAAAAATAATGCCTCAAAAATAAATCGAGATACAGTTTTACATAAATTGCTTTTCAAAGATCGACCCCCCCCCCCGTGTTATTATGTAAAAATTGAAAATGTGCGATATTTAGAAGTTCAAAAATTTTCAGAGTCAAAATTTGAAAACTGAAGTTTCATTTCAAATTTCAAAATGTTGTCTTTAGCGAAATGATGAAAGCGTTACGCACAGATACGTTTGACCTTTATCATATAGATAGGCAAGGTAGAACTCGTCGAATTTCGACAAAAGAAAATGTTTAAAAACAAAATGTTTCATTGATTTACAATAATCTACAAAATTAGTTTCAATAAAAAATGTACCAAATTGGTAAGTTTAAATTTTAAACAAATGATTTCTAACCTAAAGTAAACAAAATATTACTTCTTTAAAACTCAATTATAGAAATTGTTAAAATGAAACTTTATTCGTACATTTAACCAGTAAAAAATATAAAGATCTGTAATCATGAAAATGTTATCAATTGAGACTCCTCTATTAATACTCTAAAAAAAAAAAAAAAAACAAGAATATATTGAAGTTTGACTCATTCATAGAATTTTTCCCCGTGAAACCTAAACCCGACTTCCTTTTCAGCATATCAAAATTTCAATAATTCACCATTCACTTTTTTTTTAGAAAATTAATATATTAATTTGATCATTTTGAAATAATTTTAATTCAAAACTTTAAATCTCGACGCTATTAGTTGAAACAGATACTAAGCTTATTTTATTATTAACCGACTTCCAAAAAGGAGAGGAGGTTATCAGTTCGACGCGTATGTATTTTTTTTTATGTATGTTCACAGATTACTCCGAAACCATGCAACCGATTAACTTGGTTTTGGTGTTAAATGAAAGGCGATGCTCTCGAATTGGTACCACTTCAGTTTCATCGAAATTGGTTCAGTACTTTTTTAGTAATTAGGCAAAAACTAATAAAATTAGTGATTTTTCGCTAATTAAAAGTGTTGAATACGTTCGCTGAATGGACTGTAGACAGCTTGGCCGAGCGGTCTAAGGCGCTAGATTGAAGCTCTGTTTTGCGAAAGAGAGCGTGGGTTCGAACCCCGCTCCTGACATTATTTACATCTATGTAAAATTTACAATTTTTTTCCGTATTACAATTTTTATTTTTAACCGGCTTTAGAAGAGGAAGTTATCAATTCGAAACGTATGTATTTTTTTCTATGTATGTTCACCGATTACTCCTAACTATCCAACCGATTAATTTTGTTTTGTGTTAAATAAAAAAAAGGCTACTCTCGAATTGGTACCACTTCCATTTCATGGAAATTGGTTCAGTACTTTTTTAGTAATTAGGCAAAATTTAATAAAATTGGTGATTTTTCGCAAATTAAAAATAACATGGACTTTGAATAAACTCGCCGATTGGAGTGCAGTCAGGATGATCCAGCGGTTTAAGGAGCCAGATTTAAGCTCTGATGCTGGAAAGAGAGCGTGCGTTCGAACCCTATTTCTGACAAAATTTACATCCATCTATAATTTACAATATTTTTTTTTACGTATTATAATTTTTATTAACTGACTTCAAAAAATCGTAAACTTTTAACTAAAAAGAGAAAAATAAACTTTTCTACCAAAAATTGAACCGACTTCAAAAACTACTACAAAGTGAAAAATAATTTTTTTACATAATAGTAATAAGAAATTAAAATAAGAGCATAGTATTTACCATGCGTATTATTATATTTATGTACATTAATTTGATTTTTTGGAGTCGGTGCCAGCCAAGCCAATTTCAAAATTAAAATTAAATATCCAATTCAATTCCTAAAAGAATAAAGGCTTGGCTGGCACACTCCAAAAAATCAAATTAATGTACATAAATATAATAATACGCATGGTAAATACTATGCTCTTAATTTAATTTCTTATTACTATTATGTAAAAAAATTAATTTTCACTTTGCAGTAGTTTTTGAAGTCGGTTCAATTTTTGGTAGAAAAGTTTTTTTATGTGTCTTATTTGGTTTAAAACTTTATTAGAATAATTTTAATAGCGTACCACGCAGGTTTGAAGCATAAAAACTGGCACAAATATTTAAATACTAACAATTAATCTGTAGACAGTGCATACTACACAGCATATAACACAAAGGCACACATGGAACTCCTTTATTTGGTCTATACGAGAGGCAGTGTCGCCCACACAATCGCTGGGACATGTGTCCCACCGCGGCGTCTGTCCCCACTTTCCCCATAAGATTCTTTGAAATCGTATTTTGTACAGTTTAAAACTACACTGATTTTGAATTAATTGGTGTTTTCAAATAATTGTTATTTTTACAAAATTTAATAAGAACAAAAGAATGCTTTAATTCTAATTTTATTTTATGTGAAACTCCAACGGATGTATTAAACATTTCAATACTGATATCAGAGCTTTACAAAGCTTTAATTAGGTATTTTTTCAGAGCAAGACTGGAGGTTTATTTATAGTAATGCCTCAAAATAAAACCAGAAAAGCAATATCAAAAAATTCTTTTTATGTTATTTCATTTACATCTTTTATTGACATGTTCATTTTCTGAGTGTATTGTTTAAAGGAAATTCATTAAGGAATTTGTAATTAATTAATGAAGTTTTGTAAAACGGGTTTTTTTTTTCTTTTGTTATTCAAAAATATAATCATTTTAATGAGAGAATTATATCTTGGGGATAGAATATATAATAGTACAAAATAAATATTTGAATTACTCATGTTTATATGATTGATATTTTATTAATTTCAATATATTTAAAGGTAAAAGAAGTTTTTTTAAATTCATAATTATCAGTTTCTCTTTAATAATATTTTAATTAGGATCGTAATGAACCCATCTATGATAATGAAATTTTAGTTATATGTACGGCATTATTTTCAGCATGTCATGTATTTTTTCATGAAACATTTAAAAAATCCTGGAAACGTAAAATATTGTTAATTAAATAGTTTCAAACAATATTTCACATCTTTACTAAAAGTCAAGAATATAAAAATTAGTAAATTTTATATTTTAACACATTTCTTGTAAAGCGAAAATTTCATTTATTTTATAACATTATGTGTTAAGAATTAAAAATAAATTACGATATAATGTTTATGTACAGTAGATTGCTGCTGCAAAAAAGTGAAGTTGTGATATTTTCGAGTCCCGATAAGGTCTAAAATTTGTGATTAATAAATAGAAGGGGAAAAAACTAAAATAAAAAGTGCGAAAAACATGCGATTGGTGAATACAAATAAAATTAAAAAGAAATTCTTCAAATCAATGTTTACCTTTTGATCGCGCAAACCGCTTAAAAATTGAGCAAAAATAGAAAATTTCTGATTTCAGAATTATAATTTTTTTGTGTTTGGAGTTCACGGGTTCCAGAACTAGTTAAAACTGATTGGCATTTTAAAAAGCAATCGATCTGCCAAGTCATATCTTGGTAGAAAACATCTGAAAACTCGATTTTAGCAATTGACTCGTAGTTTTATCTTTTTGTTTTCCAACAACTAAAAGAAAAAAAATGGGGGATCGTGTGAAGAAAAACGCAATGGTAAAACTACGACAGGGTGCGTAGTCTGGAAGCACCTTGTAAGGACCTTTTACCAGAATTTTTGTAATGTAATATTTGTTTTATTTAACGAAAAAGAAATCCTTTTTCAGATTTAACAATCAGTACTTTAAAGAATTTCTGAAAGTAAAAGAATTAAAATCCTCTGAATTTCTTGATGACTACGCACCCTGCTACGAGTCAACAGCATATATTAGTTTTCAACTATTTTTAACCAAGATATGACCTGGAAGACCGATTGCCTTTTAACATGACATTCGTGTTTTAACTATTTTTGGAATATTAACCTAGAACTCGATAAAGTGATTGTCTGTGTTACCCTCTCCTTCCCTTTTATCAAACAGTACAACCTGCAGATATTTTTCATTATAATGATGAGAAATATGTAGGATTTTTTTCTTTTTAATTCTAAAAAAACTATTTTTTCACAAGTGGTTTATGCGATGGGAAGATAAGCCCTATTTGAAGAATGTCTTTTAAAATTTACGTGTTTTTATCAATCGCATATATTCCGCACTAAACTGACTCAGAAATATCATTCTGACCTTTTTTCGCATCACTCTAATGAACATGAATAATTCTCTGAGTCTTTTTATATACAATTTATATATAGATTTTTGTTTAGGTAAAGCTGTAAGATTTCCCGATCTAGAGCCGAGAGGCTCCATGCGGTCCAAACAGGGAGGTCACGAGACTCCCGATCAAGAGGAACCAAGTGACGCCCGGCCCTCGCAACAGTGCCGCTGCTGGCCAGGAACAACATACAGGGGCACCGGACACACGACCTTAGCGTCGCATCCCGGCGGCTCGCCAAACCGCAGCCACTGAAACGACACCGCCCGCGCCCCACAAGGCTGACACCGAGAGAAGCAAATGTAGCAAAAGCTGCCTGAGCACACCGCTGATCAGAGGACGAAGCCTTTAGGGAAGACTTCCAGGAAAGCGACTCGAATTCTCGTTACGTACAAGGAAAATCCTGAAAAACCTTGTATAGTCGCTTCGTCCGAATCGCGCCCTCAAGTGGCCTCGGACTCCTCTGATAGAGTACTGCGTTCGAACAAGATAGCCGAGAGCTTAATTGGCCCGGCGACCCACCCGATCTAAAGTCTTTGTCAATAGATCGCTGACTATCTCAAAGATTCCCTTCCTGCTGTAATGATCAAAGAAAAGATCGGTAAGCGTTCGAGTCTGGAAGTTTGGTGGGAAACTCTTTTCCCTAATGGACTACCACAGGTGGCAGCCACAGACGCAATGTCTAATCGTGCTGATCCCATTCATTTTTTATTTACGTAAAAGAAACTTCTTAAAATTGCAATAAAAAACTTTTTTTTTACATTTTAAATTATGGCTTTATGTGCAAGAAAAATAAAATATTCACCTCAACTTGTTATCTTGTAGCAGTTCTTGCAAATTCATGGATATACTAAAAGGCTCTGCTTAGGCAAAAAGGACTAAAAATTAACTCACTCCTATTGCCCATATCTTTCTGAAAGATTTTTGACTAGATTTTTTCTTTACAAGGTACTTAATATAATAGAGTTGACTATTAAATTATGCAAAAGCATCGTTGTTCTCGTACGCCCACGCGCAGATAAAAAATATTTCATACAACTAGTTTTATTTCATTAAATATTTAATATATTTGTATCTGGATGGCCATATATTGTTTTTATTATATTTTGCTAATTTTTCTGAAAGTGACGTTAAATTTGATTTAAAACCCTGTGTGATATAAGCTAAATATAGAAGTATTAAAAAATTGATATATTATCATGAATATATGTGCTATTTTTACATCAGTGGTGCTATTCTTACAATCTTACATCATATGGCAAAACATCAGTGGACATGTTGCACTCTATTCACAAATTTATTTTTTATAGAGATAAATCAATTCGTGCATTTTAATGCGCAATGGGATCACAAATGTTATTATTTTTCTTTTATTTTTTGATTACTCCTTAATTATCCTCATTATCAAATGGACGTTGATAAATATGAGGTCAAACACAATCTGTATAATCCTCTGCAATTGGATGATAAGCCCTATTTGAATAATTTCTTTTTAAATATACTTGTATATATCAATCGCATATTTTCCGCACTATAGCGACTCGGAAATATTAATCTGACCTTTTTTCGCACCACCCTAATGTACATGAATAATTCAGAAGAATCCGACAATTATATTTTTAAATATTTAACAAAATGTCAAAAATTGAAAGTGTCCAGTCATTAATAGCCATATAGTGTTCACTGTCTACCAATAAGTATTTGGAAACTTTCAATTTTTGACATTTTGTCAAATATTTAAAAATATACCCGTCGGATTCTTCTGAAACTTCAGGATTATGAAGACTAACTCTGACCACATATTTATCAACATTCATTTGACAAGCAGGGCAATTAGGGGGCCGACAAAAAATTTAAGAATAACAGAAATATTTGGGATCACCCTGTACATGAAAATGCACGAAACGATTGATCGCTGCAGAATACAAATATGTGTATACTGCACAACATGTACATTGATTTTTGTAAGAATAGCACGTATATTTATGGAGAAAGAGTCATTCTTTTTAAAAAATTCAAAAATTCTGGTATTTTTTTGTTTATATCATGCAGGGTTTTTGACCAAATTTAACGCAAATTTCAGAAATATTGGCAAAATTTATTAGAAAAAATATAGTGCAATTGGAATATAAATATATTAAATATTTTATGAAATATCAGTAGTTTTGTGAAATAATTTTTATCTGCGCATGCGCGAGCGATAAAGACGACTCTTTTGCATCATTTAATAGTCAATTCTATGGAGTAACTTATAAAAAAATCCAACCAAATATCGTGAAAATTCAAAAAGATATCATCATTATAAGTAAGCTGTTTTTACATTGCTCTCTAAAAACGGCTGAATGATAAGGGATTCTCCACAAATTAACATTTTTTATTAACAGATCTTTAGGAAAAAATTAGTATTTAATGTACCGTATTTTCGGGTGTATAGTCCGCGGCTTATACAAGAAAAAAACCTTTCAAAAAGCCGCTGCGGCTTATACACGGTGAGGATTATACAAAGATTTTTTTAAATTGGAAATCGTGATATTTTTTCTACAATTTTTCAACCTTAAAAAATTTGAAAAAAACATCGAAATTTGTAACTTTTTTTCGCTATGCCGCGAAATTAGAGAGTTCTCCCATGTTTGTAAAGGCTTTTTTTTTTTTTTTTTTTTTTTTTTTTTTTTTTTTTTTTTTTTTTGCTGCTTAAATACAGTTACTTCTTGATTTGGAAGAACTGTCGCAGTCGCAACTATCGCCAAGTATTGCACTGATAGATGTATAATAGCCATTGTGTTTGTAGAGTCCAAAATCCGGAACCCTTCCAATCTCAACAAATCTGAATTTAAGATCATTTTTAGTGTATTTTTCAAAAAAATAATCTGCCGATCCTGTTGCAAAGAACAAAAAAAAGTGCGTGATTTATATAATTTCGGAACGATTCAGAGTAGTCGTTCGTTTTCGAAACGATTCCGAGGAATCGTTCCTTTAGAGAGTCGTTTTATTTCGGAAGGAGTTCAAGGAATCAAACTTTTCCGGAGTCGTTTCGTTTCAGATAGAGTCCGAGGAATCGTTCCTTTTCGGAGTTGGTGATTTCGGATCGATTCCGAAATTTCGATCCTTTTGGGAACTAATGACCTAAGATACGTATACATTTTATGTCCGAAATTTTGAATTTATCACCGATTTTTTTTTTTAATTTCCGGAAAAAAATTTACAAAATATCATGCTTGTTTGAAAAAAAATGCGCGTAAACGCCGCATCGCTTGAAATTTTATCTTAAAACCCGTAAACGCCGCAGCGTTTCTTCCGAAAATTACGGTACTGATAATCTTAATTTTTTAGCCCAATTAATGTAGATATTATGCATCACGAAAAAATTTGGTAAATTTGTGTTAAAAATTATGACTAATGGCTTCTAATTTCGAACTCTGGTCGAAATATACGTTCGTAAATGGTGTATAGCCCGCGGACTATACACCGATGCATCTCCGCGGGTTATACATGAACTTTTTTTACTGCACTGCTCGATTTAGGGGTGCGGGTTATACACAGGGTGCGGGCTATACACCCGAAAATACGGTATACAATATCTAATACAATATTTCTGTTTAAAAAATTGTCAAAAATTGAAAGTTTCCAAATACTTATTGGTAGATAGTGTATATTGCATACATTGGATGTGTATGTTTAACGTTAAAAGTGTTGTACGTTGTTATGTCATAATTCATATGATATTTCGTAAGTATATCAATGTGTTATATGTGTTGCATTAAGTAACTACGCGAGACCTTACGTATGCAAAACGCATAAATGCGTATAATAGGGGTATCAAACGTCTAAATACTAATAGTATGTATGAGATGAAATATATAAGTAAAGAAAAAGTTTCAAGTGATAACTTAAATGTGAGAAAATATGATTAATTTTTAACAATTTAGCAAATAACAATCTAGTAAATAATAATATTTAATAAGGAAATGTTCGTTTCTTTTTCTCTATTGAATTATTTCTGTAAATTCTACAGTATAATAAGGATAACATTGATTCCAATAATCAAGCAAGAAAATTCTTATTCATAAATTTGGATCTATTTTCCCCCGTATTTTTTACCTTTTTTTCTCTTGTTATAAACCTATGAAAATTTTGTCTAATACGAAAATCATTTTTTCCAACGAGAAGTGTGGTTTATTTTGAATTACACAACCTATGAAAAAGACTACAGCATTCTGTGTTAATCTAGAAAAATGAAAAATTTATGAGTCGTGATAAATATTTAGATGTTAATTAACTTCATTCGTAGATGCTATAATGTGGAATGAGATACAGTATTCGCATTATCTTTGGTGGAGCATCATAAGGAATTCCATAAGCGGGGCTTAAAAAATGCAATTAAGCGATATATATTCTTTAAGTGTTCTTCAATTACACGCAAAATAATTCCATTATCTACGTCAGTTAGATTACTTACTCGGAGGGTTTAGAATAAAAGATAACAATTATTTCATTTTAACCACGTTTTAGACTAATTTTTACCAATGATTTTTAACCTTACTAGGTTTTTGATTCAAATCATGGATAACTTGCAAAAGCACAGTACTCAGCCATCTTTTATATTCATAATTTATTAGGTAACAGTTATGTTTATTATTTAAGACTACATAGTTATTATTTTTTCACAAAGTACTTATTGTAGTACGGCTTATTATATATATTATTTAAAATCACAACAGTGTTCACTAAAACTAAAACTAAAAAATACATGCATACAATACGAATATTGAGAATAATATCTAAATAGCGTGATTGGAAGTAATTTATTTCTCTTAACACTTCGTGTGATAGTAGAATTTTCAGTGTTTTTCAGCACGTAACAGCAAATCGATTTATTGTGCTTAGGCATAACTTAATACTATAGGAATAACATTGATGTGAAGGATCTTAGTATTATAAATAGAAGATTAACTATAATTGCATATAATTTTTTATAAATAAATAACTGTATTTCGAAATCGGACGAATTGTTTATACAGAAATCCAGAATTTTCAATAGAAAGTTTAAATAGTTGTTCTTTTTTATTTATTAAAATACATTGTGTGGTTTAAATAACAAAAAATACTTTTCCAATTTTTTAAATATTCATTATATTGGAATTTTTGAATAAGAATTCGCCAAACATGGCAACACTGATTATCAGCAATTTTTTTTTTTTTTTTTTGTAATTCGGTACCATAGTCGTGCAAATCAACATTCAAGATAAGTAATATAATAAAAAAATAAATGAAATCAGAGAAACTTCTTTGAAAGTCCCACAATACATTTTTGTTGATGTTGTTCATCACGCAAGAGAGACTACAACCTCTTTATTTCAATATTTGTTCTATTCACTACTGTGATGAATGTCTCTCTTCTGTGGAATGTTGAAAAATTTACGATAATATCAATTAAAAAAATTCTGTATTATTAGAAATTGTACGATTAAGTATATGATTGTTTAAGAGTACTACGAACATACGGTGTTCAGTTTTAAATGTGCCAGCTTCCTAAACAGGTCTTTCACTAAATTATATTTCACTAAATTTGAACTTGACTCATTGTTCCTTTAATATTTAACATTTTCCCGTTACACGTCAAAGTTTTTGATAGTGGGTATTTTAATTTACTGTTTAGTCATAGCGAATTAGAAGCAATTCTTAAAACTGACTATATAATATCTTGCTTTTGAAGGATAAGTTCTATAGGGATAAGTTCTGATTAGAAGGATAAGTTCTGATTTTTTTTCTAGACAATTGTATACTCATTCGTTTATTTATTTATTTTATAAAATTTAGATGTATGATGCATATAAATCGAGATAAAATTGTAAATATATCTTTGTTTGTTGATCACAAATTGATCAATAATCGAGTTAAATATATCCCTTTTGAAATATCATTTCAAAAACCATACAATTTCAGCAAATATAGATGCAGTTTTCAAATATTGTTCATTTGAAAGTTAATTTTTCTTACTTTATTTGATTGTGTAAAATATGAATACGCAATTAATTAAGTTTAAAATTTTCATTTAAGTCGAGATGATGAGTTCTCTTTATTTTGGAGTTAAATGCTCCGAAAAAACATTTTACATCTGTTGTGCCCTATGAAGTATTCCACAAATGTTTTAAATGCACTAATTTAATGTCTAAATGTTTGGTTACTCACTGATTTGTTTTTGAAAAATACCTTCCAACACTGAGAGGAAAAAACTACTACTTTTACTTAGAATAAAATAGTAGTCATTTTCTCGTTCATTTTAATAGAAATAAATTGCCGAGCTATGCGAATACAGTTAACACCTAAAGCTAAGCAGATGACAGGATTTAGAATTTCTAGTCTTTTGTTTTCTAACTGACGAAATGATAATGAATCATGTCAGTTGAAAGAAAATATTGCTTGATTTCTTAAATGGTTTCATAAATTAGAAATATAATTACTAAAACTAAGTTCTTGTGGTTGCATCGATTTCCGGAGATTTTTAAATACCGTAATTTCGGGTGTATAAGCCGCAGATCAAACAATTCTTTTTCGACCCAGAATTTTTTAAGAGACAAATTTAACTAGTCAGATCGCCGTAAATATTTGTCTTCTATCACTAAATAAGATTTCTGGGTCCAAAAGAATTGTTTGATCCGCGGCTTATACACCCGAAATTACGGTAAGTTTTGCAATGAAAATTTATGTAAACGTTCTTGTGTTCTAGTAGGCGATTTTAGAACACTATAGCCAAGAAAAATAGAATTTATAAGAACGACATGGAACTATTTTTCTAGAGCTACAATTTAGATAATAGAACAATGTATATTTCTCTGTAAAACAAATTTAAATTGAGCTCATTCTGCCTCTTTTTGACGGTGTGAAATTAAAAGTATGTGATGTTTAGAAGTTGTTATATATGCGAGCGAATCGAAGTTGATTTCTCAGAGTGTTGCTACCGTCAATATGATATCAGTGTAACTCGCGTGTGTTTGTTTTGTTCAAAGAATAATGCTTTGATAAGGTGAAGTACAACACCAGTAACCCTTGATATTTCAATTATTGTCAAGTTACTTTTAATTTATTTTAAATGTTTTTAATGATACTTAAAAGAACAGTTGGAACATAAAATTTGAAATATCATAGAATGCAATTGCTCTTGAATAATAATGAAAAATTATAATATTCTGTAACATGTCAGTTTACCTTATAATATAATAATATGAAATGCATTTAAGTTATAAACAACAGATGAAAAGAGGATTACACTGATTATAATCAAGTTTTCCGAAACCGCGTAATGAATCTTTTTTCGTTAATTAACCTCCCTCTTAATCGAAATAATGGTAAAATCTCATTATGTTTGGAATTAAAACTATTCCATTCTGATTTGATGATTGCATTTTTCACAAGGTTTTACGTGCGGTTTTATTAACGGAAACAAACAGTCTCTATTGATTAGTTAATTTACACATTGACATTATATTTGTGTTAATTAAATGGAATGTGATTAATGTTTTAATTTTATGAATTAAATGACATGTTTGTCATTTTCAATAGTGCAACAATAAATCCTTATTTATGATTAATTAATCTTTTAAAATACGGGATATTTCACATTTTTCAATAATTTTGTCGTATATATACATTAAAAAAGCTATTGTTATTATATCGCTTGTGTGTTTTTCAAAATATCGAAAATCAAAAGAATCTTCTTTGCACTTTTTTCGGTGTTTCTTATAGAATTGCATTCGAGTGAATTTTGTATAAAACTTGATTGTAATAAAACATGATTGAAACAACCATAATTTTTTGAAACAAACCTAGAAACCTAAATTGTATAAGTTATGATATTTCTATGTGAATAAATATTTTTATACTTCAATTGCTTTCTATTTAATATATAATAAATTAGCATTTGCAGACAAAATAGTTCAAAACATATTTTAAATTATCTGGCATGCACTGAAAGTAGAAGTACATATCATGAGTTAAAGAAAAAAAGTCAATTTATTATTAATGCTTAAATTATTGCATTTTTATTTACTTTCATTTGAGCGTAGACTATATTCAAATTATATTCAATATTTAAGGGAAATGTGTAACGTGAAAAATTTCATTAATTCTATACAGAGTTGCTGCATTTATTTTTTTCACTCTGATTCTTTCAAAACATATTTTGGAAACTTTAAAAAAATCTTTAAAATATAAACCTACGTAATAATTAAATTATCAGAATTTGCAATATTTCCTGAAGTTTTCGTTATTCAAATTATATATACATGAGGTATTTATGATTTCTTTCAAATTCGTAAAATTTACATTTTAAATTCATATTTATATTCCACAGACTATAATTAAATTGTATATACTTAAAAATATACGTAGATTTAAAAGGAAAGTGATAATTCCTTTAACCTTAATTACATGCATATATCTTCAAAAGTTTAGGCACAACGAATATTTTTATCTAAGTTAGAAACAAATTAACATTAAACATAACATATAAAAAAGTTATGTTTATAACATTTATTTATTCATAACTAAATAATTTTTATT
Source organism: Maratus speculifer (assembly GCA_964019185.1). NCBI lineage: Eukaryota > Metazoa > Arthropoda > Arachnida > Araneae > Salticidae > Maratus > Maratus speculifer. The sequence goes on from OZ025294.1 coordinate 77,580,436, forward strand.
AACAAACATTACTTACAAGTAAAATATTGCATTTTTTACAAAAAGCCACTGTTAGATTAAATAATTTAATTAAAATTTTTTCTATAAAAATAAATAAGGGGTTTTTAATAAGAAAAAAAGACCACTGTTAGATAAAAGAAATTAATTACAGATTTTAAAAAAATTAAATTAGTTTTTTTTAATGCGGAATATATCAGCTACCTTTTGAAATACATTGGTTGCATCAACTTTCAATACGTGAATTTATCTGTCGTTCATTTTAATGGAAGTAATTCCTTGTCTATACATGTATTAGCATTTCTTCCAGCTCGTTTAACGACCTCGAAAGAGGATATAGTACACTGTTAAAAAATTTGCTCTAGTTTGAACCAAATTTTGGTGCCCAGTAGCTGCCACCATGAGATGGCGAAATACGGTTGGTACTCTTAATAACATTTTTAGCTGCTTGTTTCAACCTTGTTCCAACTGTTGGAACTATGCTTCAACAGGATCTCCAAATATTGTTCAACATTTCATCATCTTACAGTGGCAGCTATTAAACACTATAATATCGATGGAATTAGAACAAGATTTTTAGCCGTGTAAAGCAGCCATATCTTGGTCTTTTATCCAACTATATATTCATCACCAGCCTTAGATCTCATTCCAATTTTTTTATAACAGTCAGAGTTACTCTATGACATACATAGGGGAGAGGTGGGCACATTTGAACTGAGAGCACCTTTGAACACACTAAATATTTTCCTTCAAATAAATTATTAAAAAAAAATGTATGTGGCAATATATTACTGCTGCTTTAATGTAATAAGTATACAAAGCTGCACCATTTTGTATGAACAATACTGTAAATGGAAGGTATGTATTTTCCAAGGTATGTATCCTCTTGATTCTAAACTTCTAAGATTTCTAAGATTTTTGTTTACAAGTTTATATCTCTAAAATTTTGATTTATTGTTCAATGCTTAGATAAAGATATTAGCTTTAGTTTATAAGCTTTGTTATATTCGAATACTTCGGCCAAATTGAGCAAACCGTTGTAATATTGAACACCATGTGATGGGACACCATTAAACAGAAAAGTTGGGGCAACAGTGAACAGAGAAAAAACACCGAATAAACTGGTGATACATAATAATTGAAATAATTTAAAGTGAACACTTAAAACTAAGAGGTAAAGAGTTGTTGATGTATCTAAATATTATTACTTCTGAATTTTTTATGTGAAAAGAGGTTAATTAAGAGTGTCAAAAAACTTGAACAATCCCCCTTACTGCACACATAAATTCCAACCTCTATATGAATCAGTGATGGGAAGTTTCAAATCTAAATTGATGTTGGCATTCATTTATTGGATAATTGCAAATCCTGGATACAAAATAATGATTCAAGATTTAACAGGACAGGTTTGCCTTACAAAGCCTATACACTTTCGTTTATTCTTTCTAAACATTATTTCTAGTTTCCGTAAGGGATAAAATCAAATTTTACATTTTTTCGTAAAAAGAGTGAATGAAAAATTTTAATTTTCCAGTAGAATCAGATATCACAGTAGTGTATTTCAAGGATATTGTAAAAAACTTTTCACAACCTCACACAATTGGAGGGACACTTTGTGTTTTATCAACAATGAGTTTTTACATCAACTTTGATGGATTTAAATTTGGTTAAATAACAAAAACATTAGTAATTTCAATAAAATGTACTTATTTAATTTTATTCATATTACTTTATATTTCTGAAACATAAGTAACTTTTTATAAAAACTCTCAATATTTTCATATTTTATTCATTTGTTCAAAGGTGCCCCTTGCTTGTTCAAAGGTACCCCTACATGGGCCAGGTTTGAACAGAAGGCTTTCAACTTTTTAAATCTTCATAACTTATTTAATTTCTTTGGAAAATGCTTAATTTATAGTTCATATAATGAAAAAATGAGTTGCATTTTTATGTAACATTAAAAACGCAATAAATATAATTCAAACAAAAATGTATTGATTTTCTGAAAAAAATGTTCAAACGTGCCCCCGTCTACCCTGTATACAAGTGAGTGTGAACATCTAAAGAACTCAGATCTTGAATCCAGCTTCACTATAACTGTGTCTTTCAACAATGTTACATTGGTAGAATTCGGTGTCTTGTTCTTTTTTGATCAATGCGCAATGTATCAAACTACTAAGGGAGTCGCAAGTCTTCTTTAAAGAGTACATGTACGAGCTCCATTGCTGAATGGTCCAGGAAACGTGCTTATTGCCCACAGTAAGTGTTGTTGTCTCGATAAGCGAGACACATATCAAATGTTACTTTGTGTAGAAAATTTGATTATGGAGTGGTAGGTCGTAGATCGTAGAAGCAAATATTGTCACACCTCTTGCATTAAGATAATTTGCAATAAGCTGAATCACACTAATTTTTTTTGAGCCAAACGGAGTAGAACATTACCGTATGAAGAGTTTCTAACTCCTGGATAGTCTAGGACAAGTAGTTTGATGTTGAGTTTTCGGGTTCAGATTGTTTCCAGAGTCTTTGAACCAGATATGACATCAATTAAGTCTAGCAAACTCAAATTGAGATAACTACATTTCCTTTCTATTAAACAAGACAACATCTCTTTGAGTACAATATATTACTACAATTGAAGATCAGGAAGTTATGAAAATATTACCTAAGTTGCAAAAGTGGGATATTTGTAGTATCCTGCTTTAAAAGTGGCTAATTTTTAAAAATATATTGGTTAGTATAGTTACTTATGAAGAATCATATAAACTATATTTCTTACCTTAGATTTTAATTTAATATTAAGTGTAAAATTTTGATTACCTTTTGTACACTAGTGCATTAAAATATTTAATATATTTGACATTTACAATTTAGCTCGGATAGAATCTGTCCTCTTCACCATGCATTCTCGCGATGATATAGCGTATACATATTTTCTCTTTTTAAAACGAAAGCCTTTTTTTCTTCCTTTTCTTTCTCTATTTAAAACAAAACTGTGTCTGAAAGAAATTCCGTAAAAAAAAAACGTATAAGTAGATATATTACTCGAGAGGTTGGCAGTAGTAAGTAGAAGTTAAGATATTTGATGAAATTACTATTCGACAATAGTGGTAACTTAATTTTTGAAATTTTAGGTAGACTTTGTAAGAAAATTTCTGAAAAAAGTTTGCATACATAAATGATCATATATAAACGATTTGCATATATAAACGATCATGAGCCCTAGACCCAAAAACCACCAATTTCCCAGTTAAAAACTTTATCTATCTATATCTCTTTCTATATCGTTCACTTTTTTATGTACAAGATTAATTTTGTAATTTGTGCAGAAGTACAAATCTTTCCCAAGTTGATACAGAAAGTAAATGGGCAGAAAATCTCGGTGAGGTTCGTTAATGGTCAGACTCGAACCAAAGAAATTGGAATTAGGAGGAGTTTTGTGAAAATCTAAAAATCCTCAAAACTTTATAACTATTATACTAATTCTAGAAAAAAAGGCAAAAAAATTACGTACAATAGGTTTCTGATAAAATTAAATATGGGCTAAAACGGTAAAAAAAATAATGTTTTAGGGAGGAAAAAAGAAACATAACTTCGTCAGTTTTCAAGGTATTAAGTCCAAATAAATTTATTATAAATATTTTTAATATTATCAACAAGTTTAATATTGAAACATTTTCATAAGACCATTTTTTATTTCAGAAATAGAATAAAATAAATAATAACAATAAAAAATAAATAAATAAAAACGAAATCAAAAAGGGATCTATTGGAATACATTTGGAATCGATGTGAATTTGGCGAAGTACTGGAAATAACTCTAAATTGGCTACACTTTTGGCAATAAACTTGGCAACAGAACTGGTCCCCTCGTAGGTAACCCTCCTGCGGTCTCACTGTCTCTACACAGATTTCATTGGTTCATTGGTATCCACACAGATTTCCATTACCAATTCGTAATTATTTTTATATATAGAAAGAAATGCTATCCTGATTACATAGATTTGTTGATTTCTCGATACAATTGTACATGTCATATACGCAACACGTTGGTCCGATTGCAATAAAATGTTGATTTTATGCCTTACATACTAACTTGGCTATTGTTATTTATTTCATAAACTGTTTTTTTATTTTTGTTTTAGTATTTAGAATTATATAATTTGATTTATTCTATAATTACCTAAACTTTTTTCATTTATTATTATTCCCTTTTTAAATTAATAGAAAATAACTAAAAAATATGTATATTACTGATATTTAAAAACAAAGCTTCCTTTAAATTGGCGCCAGAAAAAAATCGCGCTATGTGATGGATATATGTTATCTGTCTGCCTTTCTCTATTAAAAACTTCAGATTTCTTGAATGTTCCCTAATAAATAAAATTATGAATAAAAGTAGTATATTGATATTCTTAGCATATATTTAAGGGAGACCAAATTTGTCGCCAGTGGCGGTTAGTCATTAAAATAAATATGACTTTAATAAATAATAAAAACATAGAACGTATAACGTAACATGAATACGCATAACGTATGAAAATAAAAACAAATAGGCGTGTTTCTCACGTGCTTTATTTAATTATAATAAATTATGTTACATACATACCAATTTTTATATTTATTTAAACTTGGTCTTAAAGAATATAAAAAACTCTAACAACAATAACAAAAAAAAACAATATTCAGCTGGAGCTTTAAGAGACAGATTCGATTTTCTCAATTACCGTCAAATATACAAAGATGAAAAAATCTAAACTAAGTTTTACCCAGACGATAAAAATAAATCAAAAACGAAGTTAATTCATCCAAAGGATCGTTAGTTATAGTTTGTTGAATGTTGCCTCTTCATTCTTTCGTTTAAAGTTAAATAAATAACTACAGTAAACCACAATATTTTTTTTGAATTATATCATTTTATTTATCTCGTCAAGTTCTATCTTAAGGGAAAAAATATTGTCGTACGTCAATTGGCTCTCCAGAAATTTTAGAAATCGTTTGCATTTTCTATTTCTTAAACATATCATACCAAAAGCTAACGCGTTTGCTATTATATTTAGATTGTAAAATTGTTGAAATTTTGAAATGTATAATTCATAAAAAATCTTTACTATTTACTACAAAATCTAACACAAGATAAATTCATTGGAAATTTTTAATGGCTGATAACTGAAACTACTTTAACCACTTAACTGTTCAATATTTTTTAAAAGACTTTCAAACAATTATTTTTTTTTCATTTTTTTTATATTTTTTACAGAATTGTTCGTTTTCTCAGTGACCGTCAAATATACAAAGATAAAAAAAATCTAAACTAAGTTTTACCCAGACGATAAAAATAAATCAAAAACGAAGTTAATTCATCCAGAGGATCGTTAGCTATAGTTTGGTGAATGTTGCTGAATTTTGTATCACCAGTTTTTCAAAATAGAATTTTTTTCCTAATAGTATCAGAAAACTAGTTGGATGTGTCAATCCCGAAACTTTCTTCTATCTCATAAAAACATTTTAATATTTAAAAAAAAAAAAAAAAAAAAAGTGGTGACCCCAAAGTTACCCACTATCGAATTCCCTCGAACATTTGACCTAGCCTAATGAGATTCTGGTATCCGAAAAGCCTAAAACGCAAAATTTAATTAATATTCTGAGAAAATGAGCTTAGTAGTGCCTCATGTTGGGTAATTTATACTAAAACCTAATAAGTATCTATTTATGTCAAGACCTAACAGAATCTGAAATTTGATGGAATTTCGCCCATTAGTTCTTGAGATATAGTTATAACAAAAATTTTGCAAAACGTAGTACAGCAACACCATATCTTGGACAATTTATGCCAAAACGTAAAAAAGCGTCTAATTATGTTATGGTTTAAAAGAATCTGAAGTTTGATGAAATTCTGTGCATTAGTTCTTGAGATATAGCTAGTTTAAAAAAACCGTGTAAAATGTAGCACCATCAGTTGAAGGATTTATAAGAAAACGTAACCATCGTGTAATTATGTTATATGTCATTTTGTAACAAAATCTGAAGTTTGATGAAATTCTGTGCGTTGGTTGTTGACATATAGCTATCGGAAAAATCGTGCAAAATGCAGCATAGCTGCACCACGTGTTGAAAGGTTAATACCAAAATGTAATCAGCGTCTAATTATGCTATATATTCTAGTGCAACATAATCTAAAATTTGATGAAGCTCTCTGCATTAGTTCTTGAGATATAGCTATCGCAAAAATCGTGCAAAATGTAGCATAGCAGCGCCACCTATAGGACAGTTCACACCAAAACATTATCAGCGGCTATGTATCTCAAGGTATCGCGTATTCTGAAGTTAGGGGAAATTCTGTGCATTAGTTCTTGAGATATAGCTATCATGAAAATCATGAAAAACGTGGCATAGCAGTGCCACCTGCTGGCCAATTTACACCAAAACCTAATCAGCCTCTATGTATATCAAGGGGTCACAGAATCTGAAGTTTGGTGAAATTCTGTGCATTAGTTCTTGAGATATAGCAATCTTAAAAATCATGAAAAACGTAGTATAGCAGCGCCACCTGCAGGCCAATTTTCACCAAAAACCAATAGGCACTAATTCATACCAAGGTCTAACAGAATATAAAATTCTATTAAATTTCGAGCATTAGTTCTTGAGATAGAGCGCCCACAAATTTTTTTTCACATACAGACAGACAGACTCACAGGCAGACATTTTCTAAAATTAGTCAAAACGTGTTCAGGACCTTCTAAAACGTATAAATCCGTCGAATGCCGGAAGTCGAAAACTTTCATGAATCCAATACTTTCTTCTTGTAAAGATAGATGAAAGTAAAAAACTAAATTTAACAAGACTTCACAATAAATCTGAAACATTTATACTTCCATTCTTTCCTCAAAAAGTGTTTAATTTTGTTGGTTATTTAAAATGGATACAATTTGTATACATTACCTACACAAAATGTAAAATAAAGGGATATCTGAGCTCATTACCTTGAGATGAATAAAAAAAATCTAAATAAATTCAAAGTACAATGTTGCAAAATACTTTTGCAATTCACGGTAATAACTCGCTATTTTGAAAATAGATATTTCACTGTTAGTGAAACGAGATTGGCCAATCTGGAGTCTGATATTTTATGAAATTTTTGCAAACTGTTTTAAACTAGTTGGATGTGTCAATCCCAAAAATTTCTTCTATCTCATAAGTACATTTTAATATTTAAAAAAAACGTGGTGACCCCAAAGTTACCCACTATCGAATTTCCTCGAACATATGACCTAGCCTAATGAGATTCTGGTATTCGAAAAGCCTAAAACGCAAAATTTAATTAATATTCTGAGAAAATGAGCTTAGTAGTGCCTCATGTTGGGTAATTTATACTAAAATCTAATAAGCATCTATTTATGACAAGACCTAACAGAATCTGAAATTTGATGGAATTTCGTCCATTAGTTCTTGAGATATAGTTATAACAAAAAATTTGCAAAACGTAGTACAGCAACACCATATCTTGGACAATTTATGCCAAAACGTAAAAAAGCATCTAAATATGTTATGAAGTTTGATGAAATTCTGTGCATTAGCTCTTGAGATATAGCTAGTTTAAAAAAGAAGTGTAAATATAGCACAGCAGCACCATCAGTTGAAGGATTTATAACAAAACGTAATCATCGTGTAATTATGTTATATGTCATTTTGTAACAAAATCTGAAGTTTGATGAAATTCTGTGCGTTGGTTGTTGAGATATAGCTATCGGAAAAATCGTGCAAAAAGCAGGATAGCTGCACCACCTGTTGCAAGGTTAATACCAAAATGTAATCAGCGTCTAATTGTGTTATATATTCTAGTGTAACAGAATCTAAAATTTGATTAAGCTCTCTACATTAGTTCTTGAGATATAGCTATCGCAAAAATCGTGCAAAATGTAGCATAGCAGCGCCACCTATAGGGAAGTTCACACCAAAACCTCATCAGCGGCTATGCATCTCAAGGTGTCGCGGAATCTGAAGTTTGGTGAAATTCTGTGCATTAGTTCTTGAGATATAGCTATCATGAAAATCATGAAAAACGTGGCATAGCAGCGCCACCTGCTGGCCAATTTATACCAAAACTTAATCAGTGTCTATATATATCAAGGGGCTACAGAATCTGAAGTTTGGTGAAATTCTGTGCGTTAGTTCTTGAGATATAGCAATCTTGAAAATCATGAAAAACGTAGTATAGCAGCGCCACCTGTAGGCTAATTTTAACCAAAAACCAATAGGCACTAATTCATATCAAGGTCTAACTGAATATAAAATTTTATTAAATTTCGAGCATTAGTTCTTGAGATAGAGTGTCCACAAATTTTTTGTCACATACAGACATACAGACTCACAGACAGACACACAGACTCACAGACAGACATTTTCTAAAAATAGTCAAAACGTGTTCAGGACCTTCTATACCGTATAAATCCGTCGAAAACTGGAAGTCGAAAATTTTCATGAATCCAATACTTTCTTCTTGTAAAGATAGAAGAAAGTAAAAATGCTCGGATTAAATTGTACAAAATTTACAATAAAAAATTACCTGTTGGAGTAATAAATCATGACTTGAAATCATTTGCCTGTACGGACAAATCATGATTAGCAAAGGCATGTTGTCCGTTCGAGTGAGGGTAAATCAGGGTAGTGGTTAATGTATTTAAGCAAAAATGATAAAGACCTTAAAAATAATATGTTATTTTGATGCTCTTTGAGACATTTGAGATTAATTTTTAGAAAATGTAAAGTTCGAAAAAAAAAAAATCTGCCTTAATTATTTTTTTGAATAACAGATTTCTCTTATGATTACTTTTTAATGCTTTTAAATATTGTACCAACATATAAGAATATTAAAATAAGATTTATGAATAAGATTATATTATTTATGTTCGAGACATAAACTAATGAGTAAAATAGTTGATTAATACCTACAAGAAAATAAAAATATGCGAATTAAAGCAAAACGATTCAAGGGACTTGCTGATCCTTTTTTTTTAAATATCAATATTTCACAAAAAGAATTTTCGTTTTTACTTCTGTTAAATTTGAAATTAATTTTTACCACAAAGACTGGTGTTTGAAAATAGTGGTATCCAAAAGAAGGGCTTTTGAGACCACTGTAATTAATTTCATTTATTTTGTTAAAAATTTTAATATTGATCTCTTTCCACTTTAAACTTAATATGCAAATAGATGAATTAAACGGAATTTATTCAATTTATATTCCTAATATTTAAAGGAAATTTAAAGTAAACGTATACATTTCTATATTTATACACTGTCATTGAAATCTATATTATATAAATGAAATAGATTTGTATGAAGATAAAAAAAAGCAAATGTAACTCATACCTCTAAAACTGCTTCCAAATTTTAGATTAAAATCTCAAATATCCGATTTTCTCTTCCAGCAGAATTTTTCTATTTTATCAAATTGTCAAGATTTTGAAAAAGACGGCAGCTTAGAATATTTAAATTTTTGCACTTAAAACAAAGGCTGAATAACACTGACGAAATATTTAACAAACAAAATTATTATTAGATTAAAATTATGCGGTTTAAAATAAAGTTTGCAGCAATAAGAAAACGCATAAGTGTAAAATATTATTAAAACAGAGAATAAAAAGCTAAAGAAATTGATTTTTTTTTTCGATTACCAAAAATTATCGCTGCGTAAGTTAACCATTAAGTATAAAAAGTTGAAAATAAATACGATTGCTTTTTAGCAAATTATGCTACACTAAATGTGTATAAAAAATATAATATATCTATATAGTCGAAATTCTACTTAACGATTGCATAGGGTCTCCTGAAAACTATTTTTAAATCTAGGTTATCGTTAAAAACAAAAGACATTAGCTAAATTAAAACTGCATAAAAAATCGTTTTGATTTTTTTTTTTTTCGAATTAGGAAACTAGTTTTTTTTTTTAATTTCTTTCCCATGATTATATACTTTTAGTAATTGAAAATACAACATTTTATTAAAAAAAACAACATTTTATTAAAATATAACTGGATACACAAATATTTCAATTTCACTAAAAGCAACATGTAAAAGCCATCAATATTAAATGTTATTTAGTTTTTATCGCTGTATTTCACCCAACATTTGCTTCAGTTGAAATAACATATATGATTTTATCTTTCCATTGTACTTACAATTAAGACAAAAAGTCCCATTAACCTAAAACTGAATTTCACCGAGTTATTATTATTTTCAATATCATGACTAAGATTAATTTTATGTACACGATATGGCCATTAATGACATGACACCTTCAATTTCAGATTTTTTGTCGAATATTTAAATTTTTTTTATCGAATTCCTCTGGTACTCCAGGATTTTAAAGATTATGTTTGCCTTCATATTTATCAACGTCGATTCGATTAGCAGGGCAGTTAGTGATCAATAAAAAATTAAAGAAAATAATAATATTTAGGGTATCCTGCATATTAAAGTACACGAAATGCACTATAGCTGCAGAATACAAATATGTGGATAATGTAGAAAATATTTACTGATACTTGTAATAATTGCTCTAATATTCTTAGCGTAATAGTGATTTTTTTTAATTTTTGCATGTTTTAGTAGTTTTCATTACAAAAAGTATAAAGCTACCAATTGTAGCCATCCAGATGAAAGCACTTTCGAAAATTTTTTATATATTTTCACCGATATTACTCGCCAGACCCCATAACCAACCTCTGTTCATATGTTGTTATATAAGTACAGGTTTATTCATAAATATCGAAACAATAGGCTATCTCCTTAAATGTTGCCCCTTGGCTTATACTTTCAATTATAAATTTCATAAACAGGGTGCAAAATTTGATGATTTTTGATGAAAATTTGATGCTGATGTATTTGTAATGTAAAATGCACCAAATGGGATTCTAAATATAGCGATAAAAATCTCCAGTTTCAAACAAAAAATCTTTAAAACCTTAGATAAAATATTTTCTCAATTATTTATTTATTTATTTTTATTTATTTTTTTATTTTTTTAGGGTGTTTCTACAACAAAATATGAGAAGAAATTTTTAAAAGAAACGATCGTTATAAAGAACAATATTTCAATGGCAACTGATTTTCTTTTGTAAAAATTTCCCACTTTGCGATCACTATTTTAATACGAAAATATTTCTAGTCATCTCTTTTGCATGTGTTTTTATTTTATTTTATTGAACAACATTCATCTGACTTGTATGCTCGACATGAAAATCTGCTTATAAGTCATCGTCAATATATAGCGACAAGATAGCACAAGGATATTTTACAACACGAGAGAAATACAACAGTGACCTCTATACAAAGATTCTGTGCAATTGAGCCAGAGGAACACAGAACCTCCTGTGCTCTTAAGCGATAGGCAGTGTGGTGCCTCTCGACCACGGATGACCCTGCATGTGTTTAAGGAAGTATTGTAAAGTTTTTTTGTTTGAAATTTCTTTAGAAAGGTTAAAAATATACACAACTCTCTTCAGTGCGTACTTCTAAAAGAAGTTGGTTGATGTCTACATTAACTAATAACGATATTCTAATAAGGAAAATACTAATAACAAATAACAAATATTTTTTAGTGAATATAATCACATTTTTTTTAATTTAGTAAGTTCAGTAAAAAAGAAAACTAATGAAAATGTCTACTCTTTATGTATAAAATTCTAATGAAACGGACTTATGAAACGATTTTGTGTAAAGACTAGTTAAACGACTAACTTTTCACAGCTATTCCTACTAAAACAGGCATGACAAACTCGTTTACCACCGCGGGCCACATTTTGGTAATGTACAACAAACAGTAAGCTGATTATTTTTATTACTATTGCAGAAAATGAAGTCTGTGCACAAAAAGTACAATTTTGTTTTTAAAAAGACATTGGAAGCTATTTATTAAAAATTTAAAAGCGCACTTTAAAAAAAAATTACTTAGTAAAATGATTTCAATTTGAATGCTTCCAAATTTTTGTTATTCTGTAAAAACAAAAATATCAAAGATTTCGTAAAAATGTCTGCTGTCAACCGCAAAGGAAAATTAAAATAGAATTATACTTAAACGCTTGTTAACATTAACCCTTTCTACTCCAGCGTCTCCAACATAAATTTTATTTGGTCCTTTTTCAAAAGAAGTTACATTTGAATTTACTTACACAATATCAAAAATACTCGAATTAAATAAGTTATATGTTAGTTTCCTTTATTAATGAAACCAAAAAGAAATTTTGAAAAAAAAAGATAACGTCCAGTGAGACAGTACAAACGATTAAAAAATTAATTGGCTATCAAAATTATACAGTATATACTATATTATTTCCAATAGCAGTTCCTACATTTATTCAAATGTATTTAACTATTCTAAGAGTCATTTATTCTACGTAATATTGAATAATTTCATCTTGAATATAATTGGATGTAATTGTTTTTTTTTTCTTTTAAACATATGCGTAATTTTTAATAAGCTTCACGGAATACATTTTTTAAGTTTAATTTTCAAACCTAATAATTTGTCTTTCCGAAATATTTCTTGCTATTTATTATTTTTCTTCACATATTTGTGAGTAAAAATAGGGATGTAAAATGGAGCGTGTGGGAGCAATGAGACAGTTGGGTATTTTTTCTTCTTTACGTATCGTTCTAAACATTTCATCAAACGCATATAAGATAAAGAAATGGTAGCCCAAGATTATGTTGAAACAAATGGCTAATCTGCACAAGTTTACACTTGGGTGTTCCAAAAATAACGATCCATTTCTTTAAAAACTCTAATCTATCTAATTCTTTCACAGGTTTTAGAAGAAATGGTCTCTTTAGCAGAAGTAATAGCCATCGCTTCCAGGAAACTGGGTGATAAAACGTATGAAGGGGTTCGTAAACTTTACATTGAAACTAGTCTTTGGGGGGGGGGGGGGGCATTGTAATACTTACCCATCAATGATATACACTATACAAAAATATGAAAATAAAACATGTGTAAACCATTTATAAAATGCATCACCATTCTAAAATAAAATGTATAAATATATTTAAATATTTTCAATACATAGTAATGCTCTATTAATAAATTACTGATGAACCAATTTTGACAAATTATATAGAAGGCCAAAGTATTCAAGTAGTATCGAAGTTCGTAAAAGAAGCATCCTTATAACTAAAAAAATAATAATTATATAAACTAACAGTTTACTACGTCGAATTATATGTCTCTTATCCAATTAAAATATATCTTTGGATTGAAATTAAAATAAAATACAGGGTCACGAAAAATCGTGGAGTGTGGAAAATAGGATTACATATATCTCAGAAACAAATTATACGATCTACTTCGTTATTTAGCAAATATTTATATCATTTTATTGTATGTTACATCTACGCCTTAAAAAAAAAAAAGAAAAAATATGTTATGTATCTTCCATCAGAACGAGAGTCCATCAGAACGAGAAAAAAAAGGTCCGGATAATCGAGGTTACTGATATTAAATGGGCTTCTTCCTATAATTACATACTAAGTACACACAACATTTCAAGTTTCTATTTCAATTTTTTGGGGAGATTAAGCGTTTATAGATAGACACACACACAGACTGTGGCATTTCTTTTTTCTAAAAATATGTTTTTCGGAACCTCCAGTGTCTGAAACGTGTAAATCCGTCAAAAATTTTGTTCGATCTTCAAAAAGATTGCAATACTTACCTTATACTATACGTTGGATGGGAATACGATCACTATATGACGGTGTAAAAATTGAAAATGTGTGATGTTTAAAAGTTGAAAAATTTGCAGTAGCAAAAATTGCAAAATCGAATTTTCATTTCAAATTTCAAATCGTTGATATTTGCAAAATGACGTATGTGTTACGCACAGATACTTTTGGCCTTTATAATATAGATATAAATATCTGGTTTTTTCCCGTTTTCTTTTAATAGAAATGGAGTACTTCTTTTGCCATAATTACAAAAGCAGCATTAAAAACTGCAAAAAATTAATGTTTCATAAATAAATTAAGATACAGTTTTCAAACAAATTGCATTTAAAATCACATCTTTTTCCTTACACGATGGTGTAAAAATCGAAAATGTGCGATGTTTAGAAGTTAAAAAATTTGCAGTAGCAAAAATTGTAAAACAAAAATTACATTTACAATTTCAGTGTTGTCATTCGCAAAATGATGTATGCGTTACGCACACATCACGTTTACGCTCAGATACGTTTGGCTTTAATAATATAGATATACAAACATTCTACAGATACACATACAATAAATGCAATAAACCCAACGGGAGTGAAAAATTAACCAGAGCCAGGAGTCGAACCCGTGACCACAGCATACTAGGCTGTTGCTCTACAAAAGAGTTACTCCGGCCGATACCTAGGTCATCAATTTTTCATTAATAAACCAAGTTGGGTAAATAATAAAATAATTAAGCAAGGCTTTCACTAATAAACCAAGGTGGTTTTAATAGATTTCTGATGAATTTCCACAATTTGGTTTACAGTGAAAAATTGCAGACCAAGAATTTGGTTTGAGTGGCTTATCGGTGGAGCAAGAGCCTAGTACATTGTGGTAATGGGTTCGATTCTTGGCTCTGATTAATTTTTCAGTCCAGTTGGGTTTATTGTATTCGTTGTATATATATCTGTAGAATGTTTCAATATATCTATAATATATACATCGCTTAGCAATAATGATATAAACACTAAATAATATAAACACTAAAATATTTAATTGTTTTTAAAAGTTTAATTATTAATGATTTTAAAAAGAATATCCTATAATGAAAATTTTATGTCGATTCTTGATCTAATGTTATACTCAACTTACTCACTTTTTTTAAACTTATAAAAACTAATTTACACCAGTAAAAATTTTTACATTAATGTGCATTTCTTATGCTATATTCTAGACATCCATCTTATTTCATTCATTAAAAAAATATGACTCAAAGTATCTTTTTTTTTTTGTATAATAAAAACGTAGGTTGGCAAGTAATGTAAAACGTCGCGAAATTTTAAATCATGTACATTTTTTTTTTAATCCAAAGCAATTTGTTTTAAATAACTCTTGGTAAAAATAAATTTTAATCATGCTAATTTATCCAAAATAATGGTGCGTGTTTCTATAAAATGTTTTCTTTTTATGGAACATTCTACACATCCTTAAGATTATTAGAGAAAATAACTTAAAAAAAAATCATGGAAAAGACGAATTTAATATTTAAAGAGAAGATTTAATCTCGCAATTGCACATAAAAATTTTACTTTAACATTCTTAGTCATATAAACACACACGTATATACATATTTCGTTTGCTCCATCTAACTTTTATTCTCTTGAGTAAAGGAAAATATAAATCACAGTTTGATACAATGTAAAATTTCGAGAATAAAATGATATGAATAAAATCCGTAGATAATGATTTCATGATTAATATTGCTGCATTCTATCAACTACTCGCTATAACATTTTAAATTTCTGATATAATTAGTACTGCTATTCTTTTTATTAAACTAAAATTTTCCTCATAATTTTTTCAACATATGCCATAAGTTATGGAAATGAAAAATATATTTTCCTTCATTTTATTAAATCAGGGTTCTAAAGCTGTATGTTTTAAATGTGTAATCTTTTTTTTTTTTTAACTAGGCAATTATTTTGAAACTAGGGAAAGTATTCTCTACGAGCTATGCCCGCGAACTTCCATTCAGTCTCTAAAAATCCATTAATTAGATCTGCTTTAAAAAGATTACGGAATATTGAATTGAATTTAAAAATCCTCTTTTTCCCTGTAAAAAGGTTTTTGTCGATTTTACTTAGAAATTTTAAGTCGGAATCAGTTGCTGTTAATTGTTCTTTTGATGTTTGATTAAATGAGATTATTTAAACATTTGAAAATTAGCTAACGTAAAGGTGAAATACCTCATCAGTGTCTTTCCTTTCTGGTATTTTTTTTAACAGCACTCTAAGAAAATTATTTCTTATTTAAAATGAATAGATTTCAAATACAACGTTTTTAATATGAAATAATTTTTACCAAACTTTTCTTTATCTTCATAATATTCACTTGAAAATATTTTTACTCTTAAAAAGATAATATTATTACTTGCGCTGCTTTTGAATTGGCAACAATAGTTAAAAACATAATCTCGAAATTTGGTATAATTATCACATGTAAATATATTTTTTTAATTTCAACAGATTTTCAATATTGTTATTTGGTCATTTTAAATAATTTCTACCATTTGCGAATTGTAATGTATATAAAATAATTCTTTTTTTCTTTTTCTTTTCTATTTACGTGAAAATGTGATTTTTTGACGAAATTTTTCATATTTTCTATCTTATAATACGCAATCTTTAATTCTAATTTGAAAGCTTTTGAATGTCGAAATTGAAAATAAATCACTCATTTAAATTTATTTTTTAATTTCAACTGTTTCAAAGTGTTACTGTTTGGACATTTGGTGTAGAATGTTATTTCCTCCTTTTACACACTGCGAATTCTGAAACACAAAAATTAACACATTTTAGAACATTTTTTGTCACCAAATTGACAACATATTAATGTGCTGTAAATTAGAAATGTACATATATACGACGTTTTTTGTGCTATGATTGTGTTCTTAATATATTGCAAAAGTGTCACAATCTAAATATGTGTTCGAAAAATAGTGTCGTTTAATGTGTTGAAATAATGTTGTAAATAATGTTGATGAAAATATTTACTTACGAAAGTATTGTGCTGCACAATATTTTGGCAAGAAATTAACAGCACATTGTAAGCACCACACAGTTTAGAAAACTATAAAACAACACATGTAAAAAGAATTTAAAACACTTTCAACGTGGCACCTTTGAAATTACACAATTTTAAAAAAGGATTTAAAAGACAGTTTGCTTTTTGAAAAAAAAAATACAGAGGACTAATGAGTGAGTCGACTAATTATGCCAATAAATATCAATAACTTGATTTCTGGAAAAATTATATAATTTTTAAAAACAATTTTTGCACAGTCATTTTTCGCAGAACAATTACGAGACAATCAAAAAATTGAATATCATATTGAACAGTTTTATCAATTCGTTACTTTAAAGAAACATTATTTAAGCATTGCCTTATTAAGTGAAGTCTAAAAGGGGATTAACGCTATTCTGTTTTAATGTACGAAGCATAATTATTTTTAAAGTTACCATAAGAATAATATTACATAATTTTAGTTAGAAGCGTTTATTATTATGTTCAGTTAGTATCACAAAAATGTTGCACGAGTTTGGTGTCCAGCTTTTAACACAAATTAAATAAGTGATTGTGTCATACTTTTACATCACTTTTAATATAATTCTGAAAAAACAATTTTTGATATAATATTAAACATTTTCCTGCTTTTAACACGAATTAATTTAATTGTAATTCGAAATAAGTTTTTACTGTTTATAATAGTTACGGAGAGTATTTTTTTAATTTAAAGGAAATATTATTCTTTGTGTTGTTTTAAGAATTGGCATCAATTAAAAAAAATCACTGGAAATGCTGAAAGTAGAATTGAAATAAAATGAAAACTGGAATTAAAAATTGAATAAAACATAAACAAATAGACAAATTCAAAAAACAAAACACTGTGCACATCTCGAGTTTCTGTTGAATATCCTTAGAAAAAAATATATTAAAATACTGTGCATTGTTTTTGCTCCTATATGTTTTTTTAGTGGAACGATTTATCCATCTTTAAGATTAAATATATCTTGACATAAATCTTCTATTTAAAAACTGTTTCCTTCAACGTGTTTATCAATCTTTTCTGTATAATAAGACCCATTTTCATATTTTTGTATGCAGTAGTTTTCCTAATTATGAGAAAAAATTCCCTCTGGTCACAATAGCATAAATGACGCTGTCGGTGAAAGAGTTAGTTACTCTTTTTTGGAATAGAAAGATATGAAATAGTAATTTACTATTTAAATTATAACTTCAGAGTGTCAGATTGTACCCGATTGTTGCGCTGGTCCTGCATGGATCAACACACATTTCAGTTTAACAAGTAGAAGGCAAATCCTGGTAATCGATTTTAATAAGTTTTATGTTTGTTGTAGGGCAGAGGATGGTGTGTCTAATATTATAACACAGCTGAAATACTTATTTTCTATCAACATTACATAGCATGATCATAGTTGATTACAGTCGGTACGGCGGCGTCTGCTGGTTTTTCTAAAGTTTCGAATTCGATATTGGGATATACTGCATTTGATTTTCTCTTTTATTTTATAAATATACTTGCATTTTTAATTTAATAATCTCATTCTAAATTAAAAAATGATAAATTTTACTTTTTAAAAACCTTTTAAAAATTATTTAAAACTATTTAGTAGTAATTAAAAAAAATAAATAGATGAAGATTTATTTGTAACTATATGTTTGTGGAAACATCATAAAATAGTTATTTTTGTTTTAATGACTTTCGAAATGTATTTTATATTCTTTTTATCAATGCAGTGATATTGAACAGTTTTAGCAATTCGTTACTTTAAAGAAACATTATTTAAGCATTACCTTATTAAGTGAAGTCTAAAAGGGGATTAACGCTATTCTGTTTTAATGTACGAAGCAGAATTATTTTTAAAGTTACCATAAGAATAATATTACATAATTTAATTTTTTGCATATTAAAGATATTTTTAACCTTTAATACGTTTGCTTGCTCTTAGTATTATTTTCCTTCTGATTTATCTTTTTTCTGCCTAAATTTATATTTTACTTGTAAAAGTTTTATTTTATAAACATATATTGGACAATTGCATCATAAAATATCGCTTCTAAGAATGTATTCGTTAAAAGTACACAATCTTGCACACTGATGCACAAAAACACGTTTTTGTGCATCAGTATAACTCGATAGAACTAGAAAAGACTTTGGTTATTTCTTTTTTTTAACTTAGTTCAGATAAGTTGTTATTTGTGTGTACTTGTTATTAGTTCTTAGATTAGTCTGTGTGAAATCAATGTCGAACAAGTATGCATTATTATATAACAATCTTATAAAAATAGATTATAATCTTATAAAAATTGAATCTGCAAGCTGTTGTTTACAAACTGATCAATACGAATATTTGGAATCGATGAAAATCAGAAAAGTTATGTCACAGTGTTATAAAATTTTATAATAAAATAATGCTTTTTCAACAAATAAACCAGTATCTGAAATATTGTCTGTTTCTATTTGCTATTGTAGAAGAATTATATAATGCGATAGTAAATATGGCATGATTTTGTAACAATTTTCGAATTTTTACTAGTCAATAATAGATTTGGTTTTATTATCTCTTTAAATGATGAGAAATGTTTAACAATGGTTTAAAAATCAAAAATGCTAAATAAAAATTCAAATATGTTAACATTATAGTTAATGTATGATATTTTTTTTAAATTGGGATTATTAAATTATAATTACAATTATACTTATTTAAAAAAAGTCAAACGTAGACCATTCAGTATCTAAACTGAGGCCTCCAGATACGGAATAGACGTTGTACCACCGAGCTTTAACAAGCATAGTAACAATGTTACAAAGTAGTATAATAGTTGGAAGTTCTTGGATCCATCTTTGTTAACTAAGAAATTAAAAATTCTCGATGGATGCCGTCTAAAGCCCCAGCTTAAGATGTATAGTTTAATAGTGCATGTAGTTCCATCTTGCGTGCACCAACTAATCATTGGACGTCTCCACATTAGTCAACATAAGCGCCTAGATATTAGAGCGAGAGAGTTTGTAAAGAGATGTCTCGGCCTTCCCCCTAATCTACTGTTTACCGCCATTCATATGCCTCTGTGTGTGATGGCAGTATGGGTATTCCATCTATGAGGTTGAATGTACTAATGTTGGGGTGAATGTATCTCAACGACAGCTCTTTTCGCATCGAAACCATCCTTAAGAGGACACGCTAGTCACTTGACAAGACGATTCAAGATGGCGACTCGATTTTTCAGCGGATTCGAAGGATGGGCTAAAATTACTTTGATTGACATGCAATCATCCAATTAGCAAATAGGATGCTTTTAACCAATTATCTGCGACGATTTTTCTTTTCAAAGGTGTGCAGTTCTAGCCGATTTCATGTTTAAAGGATTTTTTTCAACTGATTTCCCATTACTTTGGGTAAATGCAATGATGTCGAGTTTCAAAAGAATTCCAATTTGTTTACGATTAGCGTTCCAAAATTAAAACGGTTTGATTTTCAGAAAAAATACGAGTGATTAATTTAGATAGATTACTATTAAATAAAAACTATTTTATTTACTTAACGCAATTACAAAAAAAATAAAAATAAAAAATTTATATTGAATGAGGGGAGGGGGTTAATATCAGGTACAAATAGTTTAAATAACTATTTTTTTTATTTTTCTTTTCTTTTTTCTTTTCTTTTCTTTTCTTTTTTTTGGGGGGGGTAAGGGAAAAGGATTTTTTTTTTTTAGAATACGATACTTTTCAAGATACTTATAAAAGATAAATAGCACTGAAGGTTAAAATAAATACTTCATAAAATTATGAGAAAAATATTTATATAAATTTAAGTATTTAAACATTGTTTATTTTTTGCGGAGAGGCAAGTAGCAAGGGAGAACAGGAAACAAGACCGGATCTTGAGAGTCCTCAAGGGGGGGGGGGGCGATTTTAGAAATTTGGAAACTCCAGTCTGATGCACGGGTCGGAATTCATTTTTTTTTAACGCAGGTCGTGTATTGTCTAATTTTTGCCGTGGGTCGGGTTTCCGTCCGGTTGGCTTCCATTTTTTTGGTCCTAGTCGGGTTAATTTCTACTTGGGTCGTGTTTAGATCCGGTTCACTTCTACTCTTTGGTGCGGTTCGAGTTAATTTCTGATTCTTTGCTTTTGGGTCGGGTTTGGATTCGGTCGATTACTACATTTTGTTATTGGTAGGGTTGACTTTAATTTTTTAGCTGTGCTTATAGCGCATTTGGGGCAGTTTGACATACAATTGTGATTTGGGGCAGTTTAGGATTTGATTTTTACTTTTGCGAGAAGGGTTTGGATTGTCCGGAATTGATTGGGGCGAGTCCCTTGATAAAATTTTCGTTCTTTTTTGCAATTTTTGGACAAAATGAGCGTCTGTTTCACGATCCTTTGTAGAAATTCGTGTTTTCTCCGCAATCATTTCACAAAATTCGATGTCCGGTTCGCTTCTATTTTTTGCTGCTGGTCGAGTTAATTTTACTTTTTGTTGTGGGTCCGGTTAATTTCTACTGTTTACTGCGGGTCAATTTAATTTCTAATTTTTTGCTTCGGGTTGGGTCTGGGTCCGGTTAACAACTATATTTTGCTATTAGTCGGGTTGACTTTTACTTTTTAGCTGCACTTAGCGCATCGGACAGATTGTCATACATTTCGGATTTGAATCAGTTACAGATTCGCTTTTTACTCTTGCGAGAATGCTTGACCCAGTTTTGATCGTTATCCTTTGACGAAATTTGCTTTTTTCCGTAAAAGTGATCCTTCGAAGAAATTCAGATCAAAGACATATCGAACGTTTAGGCTCACGGGATGCGGTCGGGCCAATAATGTTTTTCATACAATCTAGATCAGTGACGGACCGGATATTTAGCTTTTATTCCAGGGCGAGCTACGACCTGGAAATTTTGTCCAACGCAAATTTCTAGAAAAAAAGAAATCGAGACCAGGCTCGGTCTGGAAGAAAAAGAAGCCTGTCCCCACCTGAATCTCCAAAAAAAGCAAGATGAGGACACGACCCGATTCAAAATGAGAGAAAACCTTATCCATTTCAAGTCTCGTGGAATTACACTGGCGCGACCCGTGCCAGCCCGTGACGGACTCAAGTTTTGTCCCACGTTATTTCTCATGAGGATGCATAATGTTAATTTGTAAACCCTTTTATTAGCCCAAGGGTGTGGGATTCGCCCCCTCTCCCCGCACATTAGAACCGTCGCTGTGTCGATTCCAGATCGAGCGTTTAGCCTTTATACCGGACGGAGCCTGGGCTTGAAAATTTTGGCCCGTGTATACCTCTAGTAGGAAGAAAGTCTACGCCAGACCTGACCTGGAGAAAACAGTGAGGCTCGATCCAGTTCTGCAGAAAAAAATAAGACCCGACCGATCCGATTCTGGAAGTGTGAAGACCTGACTCAGTCCCAGGATAATAAAATAAAGTTGGCACGTCCCAACCCGGGTCGCGCCGGTCTCGAGTTTTAGTTGAGTAACTTTTTTTTTGTGCGGGCATCTGATGTCGTACCGCAGTTCCTTTATTAGGTTTAAGGTAGGGGCGATCGGCCCATTGCCCCCCCCCCTAGATCCGCCATTGACAGGAAATAGAAATTTTGAAGAAAGGAGAAATAGGTGTCAATCCCAGCCTAGTCGTTTATAGACATAATACACAATTTATTATTGTTAGTAGTAACAAATGTGACAGAAAAAGTGTTGCAAATTTTAAAAACTTTGTGTGATATTAGGTCAATAGGGCAAAATATTTTGTCAAAATTTCAAGTGGAAGAAAATTTAGATTTTCGAGGATTTTTACAAACATTATATAAATACCGCAAGAAGCTCTAACAATTTTTAATTTTGAGTGCTGACATAGCAGTAAAGTCGATAGGAAAGGGGGGCTGGGGGTCTGAAAACTATTTTTTAAATGATACAGTCAGTTAAGAATGGTTTTTGTATTGATCCGATATATTGTATTGATTCATTTTTTATGGATTTGCTCAACTCAGTCGAAAACTCGGGTAATTTAGGTATTTAAGTTTAGTGGTTCAATTCTGAGCCAATAGGAAGAAAATAATTGCGAAAAGTTTTGAAAATTTACTTGTATATTAATGGATATTGACAATATTTTTCTTAACTATCTCTCTAAAGATATTTTACTTTTAGAAATGCACAAACACAAAACGCAAAAAACGTAAACATGTGTTTTCTGTAGAATTTAATGCATATCTATCGCTTTATTTTTAACACTTTCCCACATAGCTAAAAAGATTTAGTTAATATTATAGTAAACAGAGAGTTAAAACTAGCACAAACATATTTAAAGACTGAATTATCTGTGCAGAAGGAGGATTTCAAGTTTTAATTATTTTTTTATTAAAATACGGAGAGGAAAAAAGAAAGAATTTAATTTTGTAAGTTGAGAAAAGAGGGGGGGGAGGGTAGAGGGAAAACACGGATTATTTTGGGGCGGGGGTAGTAGGAGAGTTTTATAGATGACAACTTATTTACCTACTTGAACATATATTAATATGACAAAAATATAAATTAAAAGTGTTTTAGAGATTTTTTATTTTGTGTACCTCAAAAGAACGAAGGGAAGGGGAGGTATACAACGATATTGATGGGTTATTTACGATCAATTATTTATTTTAAGAATAAAATATACATAAACCTGTGAAAAAACAAAACAAGAAAACTTTCAAAGATTTTAAATTTAGTGAGATATGGGGAGGGGAGAAAATAGTGCAATGCCCGCCCCCCAAAAAATGATGGGGGATGTAGGGAGTTTATTAGATGACTTACCTTATTTACATGACTAAATATTAACAAATAGTATTAAAAAATAATAAACAGAAAGACGAAATTTTGTATGCTTGGGAAGAAGAGATGGGGAGAAAATGTCAATTTTGGTAAGTGAGGGGTAAAATTATATGATTGTTTATTTATTATTACAATAAAAGTTTTAGAAAAATCAAGGACTTTTAAGGTTTAAAATTTGTGAGCTGAGCGAAAAAAAAAGAAATAAGCACATTATTTATTTATTTTCGTGTGTGTGTGTGGAGGGGGGAGATGTTTACTAGATGACTTATTATTTATTTGCCTTTCAAAATATTTATAAATCGGTTTAAAAAAATAATAAAAGTCGGAAAGATTTAAAGAACTAAATTTTTTGCACTTAATGGAAGAGAATGATAAATCCTAATTTCAATCGTGGGAGGGGGGGGGGAGAGAATTTTTGTGATTGATTGTTTATTGTTATAATAAAGTGACTTATATGCTACAGATATGAGTATTGTGGGGATAGACTCCAAAACGGCGAAGTGATATTTTAGGAAGGTACAATTTAGAAGATTTTGACAGGTTCAAAAGGCGAAGCGAAATTTTGATATAAAGGAAGGCCAAGGGCGGATCTTGAGAGTCTTCAAGGTAGGGGGGGGATTTTAGAAATTTGGATACTCCAGTCTGATGCACGGGTTGGAGCTCATTTTTTTATGTGGGACTTGTTTCATCTTCTTTTTTGCTATAGGTCGGGTTTGGGTCCGGTTGGCTTCCATTTTTTGCTCCTGTCTGTGTTAATTTCTACTTGGGTCGATTGGGTCCGGTTGACTTCTATTCTTTGCTACTGTTCGAGTTAATTTCTGATTTTTTGTTTATTGGTCGGATTTGGGTCTGTTCGACTACTACATTTTATTGTTTATCTGGTTGACTTTTACTTTTTAGCAGTGCTTAGTGCATTTGGGACAGTTTAGGATTTGGTTTTTACTTCATCGAGAAGGGTTCGAGTTGACCCGAATTGATTGGGGTGAGATGGTCCTTTGATGAAATTTTCGTTCTTTTTCGCAATTTTTGTGCAAAATGTGCGTATGTTTCACGACACGATACTTTGAAGAAATTCGTGTTTTCTCCGCGATCATTTTACAAAATTTGTTGTCCGGTTCTCTTCTATTTTTTTGCTGCTGGTCGGGTTAATTTTTTACTTTTTGTTGTGGGTTGCGTTTGGATCCGGTTAGCTTCTACTGTTTGCTACAAACACGTGGTGTTACGCACGGCAAACACGTGGCTGGTTTATAATTCTGCATCGATATACAGAGTGATATAGGCTCATACAAAATTGCTCTCACCTCTGAGAAAAAACCACAACGAGAGTGAAACAAAGAAAACTAGTCGTTGGAGGCCACCGTAATACTTACCCATCATGGATATGCATAACATAATATATGAAAATATAACATATGTAAACAATTTATAAAATGCATTACAATTCAAAAACAAAATTTAAACGTATATTTAAGCATTTTTAACACATCATAATGCTCTATTAATGAATTTCTGATGAACCAGTTTCGATAAATTGTATGAAACGCCAAACTATTCAAGTAGCACTGAATTGCATAAAAGAAACATCCTTATAACTCTAGAAATAATTATCATATTCACTAACGGATTCTTGCATCGAATTAAGTGTCTCATTTGCAATTAAAATATATCTTTGAGTTGAAATTTGAATGAAATACAGGGTCATGAAAAATCAAAGAATGTGAAAAACAGGATTAGAAATATCTCAACAACTAATTATCCGATTGACTTCGATTTTATGCAGAATTTGTGTTAATTTATTGCCTTTCACGTCCACTCCTTAAAATAAAAAAATTCGAAAATTTTTATATACCTTTCATCAGAGCGAATTTTACGAGAGTCCGAAAAAAATAGTTCCGGATAATCGAGGTTACAGATATTAAATAGGCTTTGTTCCATTCTTACATACTAAGCACATACAAAATTTCAAGTCTCTATCTCAATTTGTTCGAGAGATAGAGCGGTTACAGACAGACAGACAGACACACAGACGGATGGACGGCAAATTTTTTTTTTCTAAAAATATATTTTTCGGAATCTCTAGTGTCCGAAACGTGTAAATCCGTCAAAAAAAATTTCGATTTTCAAAACGATTGCAAGACTTACCCTATACTACGTATGATGGGTAAGTAAAAGGAAGATAAGAGAAATCAGAGGAAAAAGAAAAGTTCGTATTATTCATAAAAATTTTCATTTATATAATTGTTGGAGATTTCTGAGGAGGAAAAAATGAATTTATTTATTTATTGATTTAATAGGGGGATGCAGGGAATTTATTATATGACTTATCTTACATGACTAAAGATTGACAAATATGTCTAAAAACAAAATAAAGAGATTTAAAGACTAAGTTTTATGTGCTTGGTAAGGAGAAATAGGGGGAAAACATCAATTTTGTGGGGTTAAGAGTAAAACTGATTATTTATTATTACAGTAAAATTTTAAAAAAATCAATGACTTTAAAGGTTTAAAATTTGTGAACTGGAGGGGAGGGGGGGAAACAAACAGATTTATTAATTATTCATTTTGGTGTGTCTCGGGTGTCGCGAATTAGGTTTCGGAAATATCCTGTTGGTGCAGTATCCGATATAGAGAAGGCATTTCTACAAATTGGTATTAGAGCAGAGGATAGAGACTATCTGAGATTTATATGGGAAAATGGCATAATTTATAGACATAAACGTGTTGTTTTTGGAATCAATTGTAGCCCCTTTTTATTAGCGGCTACTTTGAGACATCATTTAGAAAGTGCGACTGAAAATCTTGCTTCTACAGTAGAAATTTTGAATGAATCGTTATATGTAGATAATTGTGTTTGCAGTTTCAACACAGTTGAAGAATTAAATAAGTTTATATTTGAATCCCAAACGTTACTATTCTCTGCAAAATTTAATCTCAGGGGATGGTTGTCAAATTATCCCATTCAAATTATTTCTGATAATTCAGCAGCTAATGTAACACCAGTATTAGGTTTAAACTGGGATCTGGAAAACGATACCCTATCTTGCAAAATCGGTTCTATTGAGGAAAAACAAATTATTCCCACAAAACGAGCTGTACTTTCATTCGCTCAGAAAGTGTTTGATCCTCTTGGATTTACCTCTCCAGTGACTTTGCTCCCTAAACTTATTCTACAAGAATGCTGGAAGTTAAAAATTAAGTGGGATGAATTACTCCCAACTAATTTGGCTAAACAATTTTTAAAATGGGTGCAAGGATTGGAGATGATTTCTGACATCAAATTGCAGCGATGGATGTATCTTGATAATTATGAAAGTAATGATGTAGGCCTTCACATATTTTGTGATGGAAGCAAACATGCGTATGCTACTTGCATTTTTCTAAGAGTAAAGAGAAAAGATAAAATCCTGGTAACTTTCGTACAGTCACGTGCAAGAGTAGCTCCCCTTAAGAACATAACGATACCCCGGTTGGAGCTTTTAGCATGCTGCATTG
The DNA here is from genome assembly GCA_964019185.1 of Maratus speculifer. Lineage (NCBI taxonomy): Eukaryota > Metazoa > Arthropoda > Arachnida > Araneae > Salticidae > Maratus > Maratus speculifer. The sequence continues at coordinate 77,607,492 of OZ025294.1, forward strand.
GAGCCAGGTTGGGAAGTCGAGTTATATCTGATCTACGAATTCCAAATTTAAAGATATTTTATTGGTGTGACTCAACTACAGCTTTAAGCTGGATAAAGCGAGACGAAAGATGGGGAACATTCGCTTGGAATCGCGTAGAAGAAATCAGATCCTTAACTCAAAAGAACCAATGGCGACACATTGCAGGAAAATTTAATCCGGCAGATATCCCTTCCAGAGGTTGTTCGATTGAACAATTTTTACAACTAAGATGGTGGGAGGGACCGGATTGGTTGGCTCAACCTGAATATACTTGGCCTCAAAGTGCCGAAATTCCCGATGAAGAAATTATTAACTCTGAAAAACGGAAAAGTGTCATTTCAGCAATGAACAAGAACACAGAATCTAGTGATTGGTATTATCGACGGTTTTCATCTTTTAAGAAAATTATAAGATTGATCGTCTGGATTTTAAGATTCTTAAACAATTTAAGAAATCCTAATTCAAAAGAAGTTTCTGAACTTACGTGTTTGGAATTAGAACAAGCCGAAAGAAAATTGATAATTTTGATTCAGAAAGACAGATTCAACGAGAAGAATAATCAGAAGATACGTAGCTTAAGACCAATCCTAGATGAAAATGGTATTATAAGAGTGAAAACGCAAGTTATTTATAGAGAAGATGCTTTCAATTTTAAATATCCTGTTCTTTTGCCTTCTGACCATCCTGTAGTCCACCGCCTGATCTCCTGGAAACACCAAGAGCTTTTGCATGCAGGAGTGGCTCTTATGATGACATCGTTACGAGAAGACTACTGGATCGTAAAAGCTAGGAAAACTATTCGAGCAGTAGTACAGAAATGTGTACGATGCAGAAGATTCAGTGCACAAAAGACAGAATCGATTTCTATTGCATTACCAGCAGAAAGAGTTGAAGACGCAGCGGTGTTTCAGATAATTGGAGTTGATTTAGCCGGCCCATTATATTTAAAGAATGAGGAAAAGGCTTGGATTGTTCCGTACACTTGTGCAGTGTATAGGGCCATACACTTAGAATTAGTTACGTCATTATCTACAGATGCTTTCCTCCAATCTTTCAGGCGTTTTATAGCGCGAAGAGGAAGACCAACCACCGTGTATTCTGATAACGGCGGAAATTTCGTCGGGGCAGACACAGCATTTTCAGCCATAGATTGGGAGCAAATCTCTGCCGTTGCAGCAACACAAAAGATTCGCTGGAAATTTAACCCACCTACCGCTGCCTGGTGGGGCGGTTGGTGGGAGCGATTGATACAAATGGTGAAACGCATCCTGAGAAAAGTTCTAGGTAGAGCTTCATTATCCTACGAAGAACTGCTCACAATTCTCTGTGATTGTGAACAAGTTGTGAATGCTAGACCTCTAACTTATGTTACTGAAGATGTGAACGATCTAGCACCGTTAACACCATCAATGTTTTTACAGGACATAAGATCTTCAGATGTGAGAGATTTTGATGCAATTGACGCACAAGAATTAAATAAAAGTGTTCAGTATAGGCAACATGTTCGAGAACACTTACGTAAGCGATTTCGTATTGAATATTTAGGACAATTGCGCCAGCAAAGTTCTTTGCAAAAGAATGTCAAGCAACTTACCGTTGGTGATGTCGTACTCGTAGAGTCTGATAAGAAACGTGCCTATTGGGCTTTAGCCCGAGTGCAAGAACTTATTTCTGGTAAAGATGGCCACCCAAGAGTTGCACGATTAAAAACTGAAAATGGTGAACTTTTGAGACCTGTCCAAAAACTGTACAATTTAGAGATTCCAAAAGAACTTTCTAGTGATCCAGTATTAAGAACGAGAAGTGGCAGAATAGTGACTGTCCCAAAACGTTATTAACTTTAAATACTGTTTCAACAAAAAACTTTATTCTTATTTTTTAGTATATTTCATAGTGTTAATTTGAATTTGTAATAATATGTTTAATTTTATTTGAATTTTGCAGAAGAAAATGTTTATTTACCTGTTTTGAGAAATGTAATATTGTAAGAATTGTATCTTATCACTGTAATGTAAGTATTAGTCATATTTTATTTTACATTTTATTGCACCCATTGTTGAGTTTAACTGTCGAAAACTCAAGGTGGGAGAATGTCGCGAATTAGATTAATATTTATAATTGCTTTAGTGTCCGCACTCTCATGGTGACTCCATGGTCGTGGTTTTATTTTTCGCAGATGCTCACGAGCAATGATAAAAAAGAGTAGTAGAATTTATTCTGGAATAAAGTTTGTGTTAAGTTTTAAGTGAAATGTTTTGAAGCTTCATTTCTTTTGTAAGATATTTTAAATTATTTTTCACACGTAAAACGACGATGTCTATATTATCGGGTAGATTTTATAGCTTCGATTTCGCATTGTTTGCGATATCGGGGAGGGGGATGGAGAAGCTTATTAGATGACTAACTTTTATTTGCCTTTCAAAACATTAACAAATAGGCTTAAAAAATAATGATGTGAGAAAGTTTCAATGAATAACTTTTAGGCATTTACTAATAGGATGAGAGGGAAAAATTTCATTTTCAGTTAGTGGGGAGGAGTGTTTGTGATCTATTTTTTATTGTTACAACAAAGTGGCTATATTCTGTAAACATGGATACAGTGAGACAGACAGCAAAACGGCGAAGTGATACTTCTGAAAACGGTAATATTGAAAGCTGTGATGAGAGCAATAGGCGTTAACGAAATTTTGAAATAAGAGGGGGGGGAGGGTAATATAGATTATTTTTTCTAAATCAGAATTTCAGAGAACTCGTATTTTCACCTTCAATTTATACATAATAAAAAACTTAAATATTTTTACGGACTTTTTTTCAAATTCTGCGTAAAACTAAGTTTTTTTTAAGAAGCAAAAATTACTTTTGAAAAATTAAACACTTTTTAAAAAATTGAAGAAACATAAGAAACGTGTAGGATCACTGAAAATTATTCCGATACATTATGGTCTATGTAGATAAAACATTTGCGGTGTTTTAAGGAGCGTCATACTAATTTAAAAGTAATGAAATTCAGATACATTACTGATGTGCTCTGGAAGACAATTATAAAAAAATATGATATGTATAGCACTTATAGTATACACACAGAGGATCTCCATATTAATCCATTATATTATGGTCTAAAAATCTTCTGCGATGTATTGTTGTAATAATGTTACTCTTTTACAAACAATGAAATTTATACGAACTTCTGAAATGGACTTAACAATTCTTGCTGTATAATATTTGGTGAAAAGCATTTACCATTCAATTACAGAGTTACACAAAAGAATTCGGTTGTAAAAAGCTCTTCGGAGAAAAACCGTTCCTAGCGTATTTAAATTATGTTCACTACTTTGAACATGAAATGCTGTTTCGTGTATACTCTCTGTTAAAAAGAATTTCCATAAAAACATTCCATTTGTATACATAATCAAATTAAACTTGTGAAATTGGTCATCTGTTCCCCGTCGATCCCACTTTCTTTATCACTTACAGAATCTCTTTTTTTTCACTATTCGTTTTTTTTTTCAAAGGAAGACACCGCACATTCAGTCTAGCTTTATTAATGTTACAGTGTTTTACGGTTAAGTTTTCTTTCAAAATTTATTATTCATTTCAGAACAATGTAATAATTCCTACGAACCATCTGTCGACATATAAAAAGCTAAAGTGTCATTCAATAGCAAGATTTTAATATGATGAATACCAGAAGCGATGGTGCGACCCCCCCCCCCCATTTGAGCCCAATGAAGCGTCTGCAAAATGGTATTAGATGTCTACAGGATAAATGAATCGTGTTTAAGATTGAGAACGGTGCGTCTTGATCGGACTCGACGAAACTGTCGCAGCCCGGGTAGCGAAATTTTAAAATGGAGGGCCAAATTCACAGTCAAGTAAAATCCAGACACCTTAGTGGTCGTGTGGAAAGAGTGAAAATCAAGAACTTGTTTCTCCATTTGAAAAAGAAGGAGGGGTAAAGTAATTTTCAAGCTATTATTACCGTCTGTTCTTAACGATAAACCATCGAAGTTAACTCAGTTAAGATATTTTGATGACATTTTATAGAACGAGAGTGAAAAATTTTGATTATAAATGAAAACAGATCAGATTTACTTCAAAATTACCGCTACGATTTTTTCTCGGAAAAAGCAGTAAGGCGACATTTCCCCGACCGCTAAGAGATTATTCTCTGAAAAGGACGCGTCTCAATGACCAATAATGCGCTTGGATTTCACCGGACTGTGATTTTTGCCCTCCATTTTAGAATTTCGTGCCCGGGTAGGGCCGTGCCAGTTTTAACTCATGAGACTAGGACTTGGTTAGGTCTAGAGATCTGCACCAGCCCGTATCAGACTGGCAAAAAAATTTAACAGATCTGCCAGCTTGTTATAAAGATTTCGGCAAAAAACGTTAAAATGAGAACTATTTTCAATGAATATAGGTTTAACGACCATAAGTATAAATGTGCGTCACAAGTAGACACTAGTTTGACAAGATCAATACATAAATGTAACTTGTACAGCGTAGAGATCGGCATCGGACATTTGCTTTGTGTCTAAACGGGTTTAATGATTTTTTGGCAAACTGGAGACGTTCCAAGATCAGGTTTGTACTGTTTTTCTACATATAGTCGGGATAGGTCAGAACTAGACTTAAGGGTGTATTCGAAAAAACGCTTTTCCACCTTCAACAGCTCGAAATTTTCAGATACAATTTCAGGCACATTTTAAAAAGTAGAAACATGAAACTTGCTGAGGGGATTCTTAAAGGGGCTTATGAGGTGCCGCGTGATGTCAATTCATTAGAATTTGAGTTATAAACAATTACCTTATTACTATGACCCTTTTTTTCGTTCCCAGATCTCCCGCTAGGGAAAAATCGGTTCAAAATGCAATTTTTGATTGCTTTTTTTGCAACATTTTCTGCATTTATCAAAGAATCGACAATCACGGCACCTTGCGTACTTTCCAAATAAGAGATTTTGAAAGTTTGGTGTATTTGAGAGCAATAATGAATTCAAAAATAAATCGGAAAATAAGCAGTCTGAATCGAAATACACCCTTAATTGTTCGTAAGACGTGTAGGGCAGACAATATGATTTGTGAAAGGAATAAAGAATTTCTGTTAACGTACTTTTTGGAAATATACTCCTTGGTGTTTCTTAAATTCATTTCTCAACAACACGAAAGTTTGACACATTTTCTGACTAATTTTTAACTGTAAAGGCACAAAATTGACAAGCCTGACTATTGAAGGGATTTGCAATCAAATAGCATATTCCGTTTTTTAAATAAGATATTTGTATACAGGGTGAGTCATAAATATCGAAACAATAGGCTATCTCCTTAAATATTGCCCCTAGACCCATACTTCCAATTGCAAAAATTCATAAAAAAATGTGAAATTTTTGATAAGATAAATTGCGACTCCATGGGGGGTCTAGCTGAAAAGTTACGAAAATTAAATTTTTATACGGCCCCCGTAGGACAAAAATTCCAATTAGGAAAACTTTCCTTATCCAGTCCTGAATAAGACACAAAAAGTTGCATCTTCATATCTCCAAAATTCGCAAAGTTATAGCCGTTTAAAAAATTCATCAGGTTTTAAGGGATTAGACACTAATTGAAATGCGCACAATTCAAAAAACATTGTTACTTTAACAGTTCTAGAAAACGCGTAAAAATCTATTTCTTGATTTAGAATTTTTGATTTTTTTCTTTTTTTGTGATGTTGGCCTTATAATTTGCTAAGAAAATCACATTCTAAAATTTCTCATACAATTTATAAAAGTTTCATGTGGTTAGTACTGGTTTAAATGGGACAATCAAAAATCGTTATAACTAGTAACATTATTTAACGGATTTCAATTTCTTTCCATTTAATTAAAGATGAAAATCTGATTTTAGTTTTATTCCAAGGTTTTTTTATATTAATTTAAAACTATTAAAAATGTTTATTGAAAAAATAATATAACTTTTAAAAAAATCATATTTTCAAAAGCAAAAATTTTTTCAAAAGTAAACATTTTTTTCAAATTTGCCGAAACAAATCTAATGTAAAAAAAAATCAAAAATGACGTGTTTCAAGTTCTGTTTTCTTTTAAAACTTCTTAACATTTAATAATTTAAAGACAAGAAATAGAGGATAAAAAATTCATTATGCAGAAAAACGAAGTGTATTGTTTAAATATCCGTCAGTTATTTAAAAAAATGCTTTTTCTAAAATGCAGGTTAAGTTTTTTTCTTCTTTTTTCTTTTTTTTTTTTTTTTAATTTACCTCTGACAACTTCATGCTTTTTATCGTCCTCCAGAGGATGTTAAAAAATCTGTATTCTGGGCCCAGGTAGGGCCAGAACGGAGATGTCATTTTTTTCTGAAGACCCGCCACCGCCAGGCCGGGCCTAGCGTACTTTTCATAAAGGATGGGACTTCCTTCAACTTAGGTGCACTCTGGATGAAATTTCCCCGGTCTCGGTAAAACCCATATTAAAATCACTGTCTCTGACTGACTTAATACGTGCATAAAAAATATTAAAATTCGGCTCAATCGAATTTTTTACAAAAAACATACAGGTTTTAAAATCTTTATTTTACAAAAAAAAAAAAGGAAAAAACTTTAAAATTTATTTTTTAAATAGATTATTCAAAGGCTAAAAAAAATTAAATACAATAAAACCAGTGAAAAAAAAATCTGCCTATGACGAAATTCCGTCTTAAACGGAAAATATGTTGATCCATGCAAAATAAATGCAATAGTACCTGAAAAGAAAATAAGCTCCAATTACATCTTCTAGGGAGAGCATCTGTCTATAACGTATTTTTTCTTTCCTATGTGATTCCGTCTTAAAAAGTTTTAGTGTATAACATTTTTCAGAGTCTCCAACGCATGGGATATGGATTAACGATATTAAAATATAAGTGAAACATTTACATATAAATAGAGATTCATTGATAAAATAAATATATTACAGCCTTTGGCGCTTCTTTAATAATAAAAAGTATAAATATAAAAAACGAAAAGCTATAAAAGTACATACACATAGCGTATAGTATATTTGGACATAAAATATACTATACGCTGCTATTTTATGTCCAAAGAAAAAGTGGTATCTTACACCGATTTTTATTAAATTGCAATTTGTGAATGTTCCCTAACAAGCGTTGAAATTGAGTCAGTTTAGAGGCAGGGAAAAGTGGTGTAAGTCAGGAATTTTTGAGGATTTTGGTATTTAATATCTCTGTGGGATTTTTAGATACAGAGATGAAATTTTTTTGTTCAATATAGGAATGGATAAGGAATAATTTCCTAATTGGGAATTTTGCTCTACGGGGGCCGTATAAAAATTTAATTTTCGTATTTTTTCAAATAGACCCCCCATGGAGTTGCAACTTATCTTATCGGAAATTTCACCTTTTTTTATGAATTTTTGCAATTGGAAGTATGGGTCTAGGAGCAATATTTGAGGAGTTAGCCTATTGTTTCGATATTTATGACTCACCCTGTATACTTGTTGAGGTATAAGAGATTCTTGTCATGTGGTTTCAAATTTTTCTCCTTTCGCATGTTTTCGTTTCCGGAAATTCGATTCAAAACGCTAATTTTCACAATATTTTCATAAATATTGTGAAAATTAGCGTTTTGTATAGCGTGCTGTGCGTTGTGTATCAGAGTGTTGCGCATTGTATCTGCTTGTATCAAAAAATGGACAACGCCATTCCGTTACATTGTTTCTGAATAAAAACACCTGTTAATCTCATGTGTTTCCGAAAAGAAATGAAATCAGAAATGCATAAAAATTAGCTCCTCTAAATTTGAAAAAATCTTTGATAAAATGATAAAGAAGCATTTTCATAAATCTACTTTTTATTGCACAGCTTCAAAAGTTATGATAATTTTAATTTTTTTTTCTTTTATTCTAAACCATATTAATTTTCTAATGAATCTTTATTTAAATGTTGAAAGGCTAAGAACCTAAGTAATTATTAATGTTCTTATTGTGCATTGTCTGTAAAATTTTGTGTAAAATCATCCAATAAATATGAATGTAGTAATCTTAAAAAAAACTTAATTGTATGATAAATATCTGATTTTTTTTTCTCGAAATAATAGAAATTGTGTCGGGTCAGATCGGGCGTGGATTGATTTCACTGATTTCTGTACGGGCCGGGCCAGGCCAGGCCTAGAAATGTAAAAGTGTAAACGTGCGGGCCGGGCTCGGACCGAATTTTTGAATTTTATACCGGGGCGAGCCAAAATAACATTCATTCGGTCCGGGTCGGGACGAGACTGGATATTCTGGAGTCAGGTCTTCACTTTTTCGGAAACCGTTCCGAGTTCGGATCTTACTCTTTTCTGCAAAATTTGACCACGCTTTATTATTTCTTCCATTTCAGGCTTGGCGTGGACTTCGTTCTTCTAGAGGTCTGCCCGAACCTAAATTTTCATGCCCAGGCTCCAAAAGCAATTTAATTTTAACCCAACCCAAGCTCGCTAGATAAATATATAAATAAATAAAAAAAAAATCTGACCCAATACTGAATAACCTGATACAAAACAGATCAACAAATCCAAAATGAAACAAAATCAATCTATATATGAAGGGAATTGTGAAAAAGTATCCCATTTAATTGCATCAATAATTTTTATTTGCTCAAGTAGAAAAATGAACACAGATATAATGTACTCGTAAATATTCAAACATATAGTTTTTCATATGAAAAATTGTCTTATCTTTTGAAAAATCCAGTCATCAACCAGTTTATACCAGATTCGAATTTGTCAAAAGCTAAAAGAAAAAATGCCCCGAATCCGAAACGTTTAAAGTCAACCCGACTCATAATGTATCAATCCGAACCCAAAAATTACAAATTATGTCAAATCGAGCCCTTACCCGAACATGAAACTGAAATGAAAGAAAACGAATTCATCTATTTTAATAGAATTATAAAATGTAATTTACATCTTTAACTTGAATACTAAAATTTGTATAGAAGAAAATCTAGTATATGCTCTCTAGTGCAAAACCTATTTCTAAGTCAGACTGCTCAAATCGGATCCGTAGCAAAGAAGTACAAATCTATCCGGCTTACTGTAAAAAAGTGAAAACAAGTTTAATGTAGACTTTGCCATTGCAGAATTCAGATTCGCCTCCGATTATTCGCCTAATATATTCGCCTAATAATTTATAATATAATAGCGTGAACGGCTTGAAATACCCAATTGATTAGCAATTTCTCTCTGTGACCTTGGAATCGCGGAATAATAAAGAGATACAATTTGACGTGCTACTTTTTCATTGACTGCATACATCAAAAACGGATTTTTTCTTTAGTTTAAAAGCTTTTTTTTATAGACTCTGAGAAAAAGGAAATGCATTTTAACAATAAAATTGTATGAATGTCTCGTTTTAATGGCGAGATTACGAAACTAATCGTTGGGGGCCACCGTAATACTTACCCATCATGGATATGCATTATATAATATGTGAAAATAAAATATGTGAAAACTATTTATAAAATGCATTGCAATTCCAAAACAAAATTTAAACGTATATTTAAATATTTTTAATATACATAGTAATGCTCCATTAATGAATTGCTGATGAACCCATTTCGACAATTTATGTAAAATACCGAACTACACAAGTAGTACCAGATTGCGTAAAAAACATCCTTATAACTCCAAAAACAATAATCATATTAATTAACAGTTTACTGCATCAGATTAAGCGTCTCATTTCCAATTAAAACATATCTTTGAATTGAAATTTGAGGAAAATACAGGGTCATGAGAAATCGAAGAATGTATAAAACAGGATTACAAATATCTCGGCAACTATTAATCCGACCGACTTCGTTCTTGTTGCAAAATTTGTGTTATCTTATTGTCTTTTACGTCTTTTCCTTAAAGAAAAAAAAAAAAAAAAAAAAAAAAAAAAAAAAAAATGAAAATTTTTATATACATTTCATGAGAACGAAATTTTTGAGAGTCTGAAAAAAAAAGTTCCGTATAATCGAGGTTTCTGATATTAAATAGGCTTCGTCCTATTCATTCTTACTAAGTACATACAAAATTTTAAGTCTCTATCTCCATTTGTTCGTGAGATAGAACATTTACAGGCAAACAAACGGACGGCATTTTTTTTTTCTAAAAATTTGTTTTTTGGAGTCTCCAGTATCTGAAACGTGTAAATCAGTCAACATTTTTTTTTTCGATTTTCAAAACGATTGCAAGACTTACCCTACACTACGTATGATAGGTAAGTAAAAGTTTGACACGACACTTTTTAGCTTGTCTGAAAGAAAAAGCGTCGGAGGCTAATAACCCTACTCGCAGCTTAAAAAAAAAATCCCTTAATCAAACTTTCTAATCAACCCGAATCCCCACCTTGTTCTTTGCGCAGCATATCCTAAAATAACTTTGCGCCATAAAACCCCATTCAACCAACCAATCAATGAACCCGAGTGCGACTCTCAGAAGTGAAATTTTATCCGGAACAGAACCGAATTTGAAAAAAATGTAAGTCAAACTGACCCAAACTCTACCCACTGGAAAAAGTTCAAGCCGATTCAAACACGACTCACAGCAAAATTCCCGAACCTCCAAATTTTTAAATCGATTATTTTGACCAGAAAACAACGCGCAGATAAAACGTAGATTTCCACTCGATCCGCAAGAAAAATGTAAAAATCAACTCCACCAATAGAAAAAAGTAGAAGTCAACTTGACCGAAACCAAACCAGCGTCAATAAAATAGTAATCAACCCCCCCCCCCCGCACACACAAAAAAAAGAAGTGTGAACAAAACTCAAAACTAACCAGCAGCAACAAACAAAGAGAACCGGACCCAAACCCAACCCGCAGCAACAAAGTAGAATATAACACGACTCGCAGCAAAAAAAGTAGGATTTAACCCGAACAACGAGAAAAATGAAGTAAATCGGACCGAAACCCAATCCGCAACGTAAAAAAATTAGCCCCGACTCTATCCACAATGAAAAAATTTGTCCCGAACCGAATCGCAGGTCCGACTGAAATCACCAAATTTCTGAAATGCCCCCCCCCCCCTTTTTTGAGGAGTTTATAGATCTAACCTTGTACCAGGACAAACAAAAATTGCTAAAGACAGCGAAATCGTCTAAAAATTTTACCATGTTGCATTGAATTGTCACTCATTAAATATGTATACGAGCTTGTAGAGTTTGTAAATATCTCGACAAATCTTGTCCACGATACATTGTATGTTTTAAAAAATGTAAAAACCTTCTCCTCGACAGATGCTGCATTTGTTAAACGTCGACAAAAAACTCCAAAGAAGAAACAATTCTGAAAAGTATTATAAAATAAAATTTGTTGAATAGCACACTTTATAAAAATGCTATATTTTGCCTTACAGTTTCATTATTTTTACTTTTATATTTTGATAAATAATGAAAAATTTTCGCAATTCCTTGTCTTTGCAAATATACCTTTATGTTATATTAGAATAAAATGTATCACGCAGGATAAATTTTCTATTTTTAACAACTGTTAAAAGTGTACCGTTTTCCTTAAAAGTATTAAATATTAAAAAAATTTTCTTTAATGATTCAAACAACTTGATCAACAATTTTAAAGTTACTAATCTTTAAAATTTTCCAACTTTAATTTCTGCTTATTTTTGATGAAAACTGTTTTTCGAACTGAAAATGCTTATTTTTTTATTGTTTTACTTAATAATACTGCACTGAAATCGGGCTGCCTAGTAACGTATAGTACCAAAAACAAGCACAGGGGCATTTGAAGAGAAAACTGCGCCCGGGGCACAGTTTCAATTTGGCGCCCCCTCCCCCAACTTTTTCTTGTAACAGCCCAAGAATGATGTTGATAGTATAAATGTGGCGCCACCCCCCTCTCTTCGGATGGCGTGGTGTTGAATAAGCCTCCTCCAAATGTACCTCCAAAGTGCCGTGCGAAAAAGAGGGGTACGAAGGGGGTGGTTGCCCGGGTGCGGAAATTTAGGGGGCGCCAAATTTTTATTACCAACGTCATTTTTAGTCTGTCACAAGAAAAAGTTGAGGGAATGGGGCACTAAACTTAACTTTACTCCTGGCGCAGTTTTCTCTTTGCACACCCCTGCCCCCCTGTCTCATATATTTTGCAAGCGGTATAAGAAAATTTATAAATTCCAAATATAGCCCCGTGTCCTTTTAATACTACCTATGTATTTCACAAAAGTTCCAAATATAAGCATCCTTTAAAATTATCAGAATTTCCTTTCTGCTAGAAAGGTGCTTACTGTAATTTGTATCAAGTCTACTTTTTTGTATGCACTTGAAAAAAAAAATATATATACAAATGAAGTGTATAATTTCCTTCTTTGGAAGTTAGTTATAACTTAAAAATAGCTTTAGTTTTATAAAAACAAAAAAATTAGAAGTCGTTGATTTTTCTCAAGACTATTTTAGTTAAAATTTATCAATAATTGTAGAAAAAATAAATCCAAAGTTTGAAATAAGGGGATGTTATTTTAACACGTTAACCTAAACCAATAACAGAAAGGAAATACAAGGAAAGGAAAAAAGTTACTTTCATTTGCTAAAATGGATTGGTGTTAACTAATCAAATTTTCAATAAAGGGCGAGAGAGGCGGAGACTGGCTGAGGCGGAGATCATATAATTAAAACGCATTTTCTGTTGCATTTTTGAACAAAATCTTTCCAAATTTTGCTCAGAATAATTGCAGTAGAAATATGGAAAGCATATCACTGGAAAGCTTAAACACTAATATTACGTGAAGCGTTTTTGATTTTTTCTGAATTTTGCTGAAATAGATTTTATAAGACTAAAAAGGACACAACACCTCGAATTTCACTGAATCCAAAATTTAGAGGGTCCTCAGAATTAAACTACAACGAAAATCAGAAAAGTACAAACTAGCCCGGTAATAGAATGTTCTCAGCTATCCTGTGAAAAAAAATCATTTAAAAATATTGAAAATTAAGCGAGATATTCGAAAAGATTGCGCCCATAGACTTACCATTAACGTTCGGCTTTTACCGCGTGACTAGTGTGTGCTCTTAAGTACGAAAACAACATCTTAATGAGACACACTAAGATCCAGTCCTGATGGATGAAGAAGCTGTCCTGGATGTGTGATGGGATAGGATAGGCAGTCAAATTGCCATATGCTCATCTTTTGTTCTCTGACGGAACATCTTTACAATGCGAGCGTGACTATATCAGCTGCATCCATAATTGTTTATTCAATAAATTTTTGACAGTTCGTGGCAGGAACAAATACAAATTATGAGCTCGTGTTGTGGGGTCAAGTAGACAAAAGTTATGCCGGTACAAAGATTTTCATACGGTTAAGGTCGAGACTGGAACTGAAAATTTCGGCCAGGGCAGATCTTAGAGGAATGAAGCCAGCACATGATCGGTGCATAAGAAATAACGCAGATTCGGCTCGGCCCGATCCTTTAGAAAAAAGCAAGGTAGTCATGGCTCACCCCGACACGGTTTTCGGGTGTGAAACTAGATCCATATTCCAAGCAGACGCCTACGTAAAGCAGTTTAACTTTTAAAAATAAAATAACGTTCAATATAAAGGGATTAGTCATCAGAATATATTGTTTACAAAGTACAGTTGACACCGGTTATAATGATCTTGGCAGGGACTAGAAAACATAATGCGTTATAATCAAAGCCCGTTTAAGCAATAACTAACAAATTGCAGTGCAAAATGTGTAAGAAAAAAGCGTATAAACAGCCTACACAATAATAGAGATTTAAAACGAAAATTTTATGAGTTTATCAAAATGAAATACGAAAAAAATTAATTTCCGTGTTTTTATTTATTTATTCATTTTTTTTAATTACATGACAGCGTAAAATTTACATTATTATGTGTCAACTGATAATACTTATCTCTTCCATCAAGAGACTTACGTAGAGTTTGTAAGCTTTTCTACTTTCTTTCAACTTGAAATAGAATATTTCTTCTCCAACCGTTTGCGATTGTAAACAGGAGGTTGGGGATATTTAACAATGTGCTGGAGTGAATCAGCATCTTTCTTCCGACAGAATGATACTACAGCATACTTCAAATGCAATTAAAAATGAGAAATAGCGCCTCACCACAGCTGAAATCCTGAGAGTGCGTTTCTCGATCATTATTTTGCACACATTTCCCTGATATTTAATCTAATTTCCTGTAAGGATTTCCATAATTTTGTTTAAAGACATTTTTTATCTTTGTTAAATTTTGTAATTCAAAATACACACTTTTAAAATTATTTTGAAATTTTATTAGAACTTCTATCTAAGAAAATTTAGTTTAAAGATTGTTTTTCTTAAAACTTGGAACAATTTAGAAATAAAAAATCATGTCATCTGATTTTGTGGGGATTTTCCTCAGTGAATGATAAAAAACGTACTTTGTACTCAATAACAACTGCTCCTACATCTCAGGCAACTGCTTTTCCACTATCAAAATATATGGGATTTAAACACCTGGATGGCTAAGATAAATTGCGTAAAAATGTAATGATGCAACAGTTCAAATTTACTCGGAAAATGCAAGTTCTTTGAATCTCACGGAGAACTGAGCGACTTACTAATTTTAAAAACTAAATAAAACTATTGTCATTGAAAGTAAATTCAGAGAGTCTTGTATATTTGTAACGATGATAATTTACAGAATCCTTTTTAAATTTACCGAATAACTACTTTATTATTTAACAGAATCTTTTTTTTCCAATTCCTGTAATTTTACATAAAACTTATGATAATGAATTACCTGTAGATTCTCTGTAATTTCACAGATATATTTTAACATTGTACTGACAAAGCCACTAGATACGCGTTTAAATCAACTGTCACTAATTTAGCAAAGAAAGAATCGGAAACAGAAAAAATTGCATCCTTTAAAATACCTGTAAAGTCCCCTGATGCTTCTCAAATGGACTTTTTCATTTTTTGGTTTATTAAAGAAATGACATCCAAAATACTAAACGGATTTCGAAAAACGGCATCCGAAACACAGAACGGACTTCGAAAAACGTCGCAAGCAGAATGACATAAAATTGACATGTCAATATTGAAAAATCTAAGAAATAAGAAACCTTTAAAGTTGTCTTTCGTTGAAAATTTGAGCTAGAGCTATTGCCAAGAACCATGAGTATCAGATAGATGCAATTTTCACAAATAATACGGCATTTATACATAAAAGTGAACTTCCAATTTTTTTTCATAAAGAAAAACGACCTTCTTTTTGTATCAAAATTTTTTAAAGAATTTATTAAGTTAGCAACTTAAATTATATTCTCAAAGGACCAATATTTTACATTAATATCTTCAAGTTGAATTTCATTTTAAAAATATTATTGTATAAGATTTCTGAAATGGAAATTCCTTTTCATTTTTGGGTTCTAAACATAGATATATGTTTATTATTTTGCACGAGTTCAAAATTTTATCTTTTTGGAGAGTTGTCAAAATGTATACAAGAAATTTCATGAAATATGGTTTTTATAAGAAATAAGTCAATAGTATCGTTCAACTCGTTTTTGGGATGTTTTGACATTATTTGCTTTCAAAAATATTCTTCTTTTCTACAAACAGGAAGAGTGATTTTTTATGCGTAATGCATAAAACCCTTTTCAATATTTATAAGCTAAATATTTGTGCTAATATCCTACTTGAGAAAAAAAAAACAATTTTACGAATTTCTGGAACAATATATTTTCAGTAATTTGGATAGATTATCAATTGTGGTTACTCAAAGAGTCTGTGTTAGCAATAAGCATGCAAAGCGGCGATTTAACCCTTAACAGGTATAGTGAAATTTTGTTTCAGATAGCTTCAGTTTCAGTTAAAGTTTCAGCTAGGTGAGGAGGCCTACCAAATGGCTTAAGCGCAACAAGCCCCACCTAACAGGGTGTAACAACTATGCTAAAAGCCCAAAACAAGGACCAAGACAGGACTGCCAAATGGTACAGAGAATCACCGTAGATGATACGGAGGCAGGACAGATCAGAGGCACTACTAAATGGTCCCCAGACCGCCGTCAAAAATATAACGAATAAAAAGACCAATTCACTTGTAGGATACTGTTTCTGTACTTAACTTTATGTACAGAAATATGATAATTAATGTTAATCTATAGAAAAATATCTGATGATAATACTACCGCCCTAATTTAAACTAAATTTCAACAGCATCTTTAATTAAACTCCGAATTGCAAGTTAAATCGAAAAGAGTCCCGGTCTGTGAGACCGGCAATACCTGTTGAGAGTAAGGCTTGTTATCGGCCAGACTGGAAATTTCACTCTTTAATGCTAAAATATGTGCTTTAAATGTGTTTCTAGCATAAATAAAACATAGATTTTAGAAATATTTTTAGAATTAATAAAAAAAAATCCTTTAATAATAGTAACAGAAAAAAGGGTTAAAAATACTAATTTTTTCAAGAGATACACTATATGGACATTGATTATTGGACACTTCCGATTTTAGACATTTTGTTAAATATCTAGAATAATACATGAGGAATCATCTCGAAACTCTTAGTGTATAAATATAATAGTATAAGTCATACATCTCCGTGAAGATTTTTCCCGAAACTCCATAGGGGACAGCCAACAAATTAAAATAGAATGAATATCTTTTGAATAACCCTGTCAAAACTAATGTAGCAAAAGCGCTCAAACTCTAGATTATGATTGAATGCCTTATTGTAATATACTGTGTTCATTTTTATGCAAATAGCATGCATTCTTGCAGAGTAATTAAGGTTTTTATAAAAATGGTCCCAAATTTTTTCCTTATAATTTTCAGAGTTTTTAATATAAAATAATATTTTTTTCAGAAAATATGACAAACAACATTGCACACAGTACTCCTGTAATCAGAATTAAAAAATAATGAAAATTGTATACAAAATGAGTTGGTTTACTAAATGATTTTTTACTGCGCATGCGTCAACGATATCAAAATTTCATTTGCATATTATGTTAGCTAAAATTATCGAGCAACTTTTGTGAAAGTCACAAAATGATAACTTGAAAATTCTGAAAATAATCGTCAATTGAATAAGTTGAAAATCCGTTATTCTCAAAATGAAGCAAAAACAAGAGGGGTTGTATCCATATATTCATTGATTAGTGTAAATATAGAATACACAATACGGGATGTACTACTACATTTGGATAAAATCCCTTATTTTTTTGCTTCATTTTGGAAACAACGGATTTTGTCCTTTTTCTATAGACGATTACTTTCAGAATTTTCAAGCTATGATTTTGAAACTTTTACCAAAGTTGCTCTATACATTTAGCTAACATAATATGCAAATGAAATTTTGATATCTCTGACGCATGCGCAGTAAAACATTATTTAGTAAACCTACTCATTTTTCATACAATTTTTATTATTTTTTAATTCTGATTACAGGATACTGTGTGCAATGTTGTTTGTCATATTTTCTGAAAAAAATATCATTTTATATTAAGAACTCTGAAAATTATAAGGGAAAAACTTCGAAGAATTTGGGACCATTTTTATAAAAACCTTAATTACTCTGCGTGTATGCATGCTATTTGTATAAAAATGAATACTGTGTATTACAAGAAGGCATTCAATGATAATCTAGAGTTTGAGCGCTTTTGCTACATTGGTTTTGACAGGGTTATTCAAAAGATATTCATTCTTTTTTAATTGGTTGACGGTCCCCTATTAAGTTTCGGTAAAAAATCTTCACGGAGATGTATGATGCATACTATTATATTTATACACTAAGAGTTTTCAGATGATTCCTCATGTATTTTTCTAGATATTTAGTAAAATGTCTAAAATCGCAAGTGTCCAATAATCAATGGATATATAGTGTATTTTAAATATACGAATGTATCAAACGTCCATAGACTTAACATTACGGAAGAGAATTGCGAAGCTGAATAACCAGCCCCCTTAAGGCACTATGTGATGCACATCCGTA
Source organism: Maratus speculifer (assembly GCA_964019185.1). Classification (NCBI taxonomy): domain Eukaryota; kingdom Metazoa; phylum Arthropoda; class Arachnida; order Araneae; family Salticidae; genus Maratus; species Maratus speculifer. The sequence continues at coordinate 77,625,470 of OZ025294.1, forward strand.
ATAGTATTCCCAGGAATAGTTGGTCGTCCGGATCGCGGTATATCACAAGTGTAGCCAATTTCTTTAGTTATTCACAAAGAGTTTGGAGACAATTTCGACGTTAATCATTTAAGGCTTCCTTAGCAATCATCCCATTTTGTTAATGGAGTTTTATCAATTCACCAAGAACTTTTGCTGTCAGATTCATTTCGCTAACATGTAAGAGCTCAACACAGAGGAACTAATATTTCATTCTCGCTTTTTATTTATTTTCTACTCTGAATATCTGGTGAACGGTGTTTTGTGATTCTTTTTTTTTTGCCTTTGTTACGTGCAAATTTCCTTTATGCGCCCAGATCTTGGCTTTTTTTCACGTTTGCAGAGAATTTTTTTGTGTGTGTGACGACATAATGCGCCTGTTTTTTGAGCTATGAGTACCGTTACAGCACTCTTTAAAGTTTTCACATGCACTTGGAAAAACATATGTTTCCATACGAAAATTTCATGCTTCTCTATCTATAACCATAACTGTGAACGTCACATTCTTACTTTTCACTGAATGTCGAGATCATACATCTAAATAGATCTATCTTAAGTCCCATCTCTATTGTTTGAACGGATCAGCAGCTAGAGGTTCATATATCAACAAAGTTTTTTATGACCACCCGATATATATATTTTTTATGCATTAAAGAGGAGCCGGAGAAACGTTGAATATCATTATACACATAATCTCAGTGAAAATAATAAAATTATAAGTAAAAAATTGCTTCCTGTAAATCATAAGTTATAAACTCCAAGGTATAAATATTCACTATACTGAATCGAAACATGAATTCTGAATCATGCTTTCAAAGAATGACTGAAAGAATTTCTGAAATTTTGCATATTCTTCAAGATCTATTTTATCAATCACTTGTTAGAATGAACAAATTGTATGAATGATTGACATGTTGAAGCGTATCTACGCTCAGTCTAGAAACTTCTTTTGCCATTCTTCAACACCTTTCCAGGTAATAAATTATTTTCTACTCTTCTATGGATTATTCACAAAAGGATGTACAGGGTGGTCATAAAAAAACTTTGCCGATATATGGAGCTCTAACGGCCAATCTGCTCAACCGATCGAGATGAAATTTCAGATATAGCTATTCAGAGTTATGAGCTCGAGATTCTGTGAACGGCAACGAAATGGCACTCACGGTTACGGTTATAGTTACAAAAACTCCAAAATTTCCAATGGCAACACCCATTTTTTTCATCGCAAAATGCTCAGCGCATGCGAAAACCCTAAAGAGCGTTGGAACAGTACGTCTATCGCAAGAAACGGACATGTTATGCACGCACAAAAAGCTGTTCTGCGAATCCTCCCCCCCATAGAAAAAACTCGATTGGGGGGGCAAGGAGGAAATTTGCATATGACACAAAGTCAGTACACTAATCTTTGATTACAATACAGATCGGAAAAACTAAAACTTTCATTTTGAGTACACATTTTCCACATGGGTGCCAGCACCATGCAATGTTGTCAATGCCTGTGATGGCACCCATGTGCAAAATGTGTAATTAAAATAAAAGTTTTAGTTTCTCCGATCTCTATTGTAATCAGAGATTAGTGTAGTGACTCTGTGTCATATGCAAATTTCCTCCTTGCGCCCCAATCGAGTTTTTTCTATGGGGGGGGGGGAGGATTCCCAGATCGGTTTTTTTTGCGTGCACAACATGTCCGTTTCTTGCGATACACGTACGGTTCCAACGCTCTTTGGGGTTTTCGCATGCGCTGAGCATTTTGCGATGAAAAAAAATGGGTGTTGTCATTAGAAATTTTCGAGTTTCTGTAACTATAACCGTAACCGTGAGTGCCATTTTGTTGTCGTTCACAGAATCTGGAGCTCATACCCAGGAGCTCAAAAATCCCTGATTAATCGAAGCTCCGTTAATCTAAGTCTTTTCGTATGTACTTTTGGAGATGGCACGGAACATCAATTAGAATAACTTACACTAAAGCTAGAATGAGAGCGTTTTATTTTAAACAAAAATTAAATTAAAGTAAAACGATGCATCAAATTTGATGAATAGACATAATTTTATAGTCATGAAATGCATAGTCATTTGCGTTTGAAACTCTAACGATTGCTTATGTCTTATTTTAATTCCTTGCTGATTTTTCATATATAATCCGTCGCAAATTATTTAATAAATTATTTGAAGGCTTAATTCTACTACCTATTTTTACGCAAACTTATACTGTTTTTGTGTCAGTGGTCTATAAACAGACTCAAACGAATAAATACATCATGAATACACTACATGGCCAAAGGTGACCGGCCACTTTCGATTTTAGACATTTTGTTTAATATCTATAAAAGTACATGAGAAATTATCGTGAAACTGTAAGCTACAAGTATAGAGAAACTTTTGATGAAAAGTGTAAAAAGATAGCTTGAAAATTCTAATAGTGATCGTCGACATAAAAAGCTAAAAATCCGTAATTCTCAAAATTAAGCAAAATTTGAGGGTCTGTATCCATATATCCATTGATTAGTGTCGGTATAGAATGCATAATATGGCACATATAATTATATTTGGATGCAACCTCTCATTTTTTTGCTTCATTTTGGGAATAACAGATTTTAAACTGATTCTCTCTACAATCAGTTTCAGAATTTTCAAGCTATGTTTTCCAGCCTTTCACAAAAGTTGATCTATACATTTAGCTAACACAATATACTAATGAAATGTAAATAGCGTTCACGCATTTGCAGTAAAAATGTATTTAGTAAACTTGCTTATTTTTCAAACAATTTTTATTATTTTTTTTTATTCTGATTACAGGGTATTATGTACAATATAGTTGTTTGTGTATAAAATAATTGTTTGTCATATTGTCTGGAAATATATTTTTTTTTACATAAAGATGTCTGCAAATTATAAACAAATAAAATTGGCGAAATTTGGGACTTTTCTTATAAAAATCTTAATTTCTCTTCGAGTATACATGCTATCCACATACACAAACGAGTTGGATGTGCCAACATCAAAACTTTCTTCTATCTCATGCGTACATTTTAATATTTCAAAATTTAGTTACACCTGTTAATGCGTTCATATTATGAATTCAGTTCTATACCAACTATGATTTGCATCTTAAATTTCTGCTTCTGTCAATTAATCGGAGTAAAAACGAGTTTCCGTATCTGCACGGGTCGATGAACAATAGAACGACAGTCAGATTTTTTTTCAAATTTAAGAAGGATCTATTCGCCATGTTCCAAAAAAATCATGCACAAAAAAATTAGTTCAGTTCTATGTATAACTTCAAACACTTTTCAATGGTAAAACTATAAAAATGGCACAGACATCGCGATTATAGCGCCTCCTTCCGGTGGCTTTTTTTCAAATTCAGGGACTGTCTGCTGACCATAGTCAGACACTTATACAAAAAAATTTCAGCCAATTCTATGCATAACTTCATACACTTTTCTGTGATAAAATATTAAAAATGGCCTAAAAATCGCTATTGCAGCACCACCTTCTGACGGATTTTTTTTCAAATTCAAGGAGGACCAATTAGCTATAGCCATACCCTTACACAAAAGATTTCTTTCAATTCGATGCATAACTTGATACACTTTTATTCGGTATGATATTGAAAATGGCACAAAAATTGCTATAGCATTGCCCTCTTCCGGCGGAATATTTCAAAATTGAAAGGGAACCTGCTTCCCACATTCTCAAAAAATTTGGTTCAATTTTATACATATCTTCATACACTTTTTGATAGTAGAATGGCGACATGCGGACACACAGACATACACATACATACACACGGACATACACACGGAAAGACAGACATTTTGTAAAAAACATGTTTTTGGAATCTCTGACACCTAAAACGTATATATCTGTCGAAAACTGGATGTCAAAAAAATTTCAAATACAATACTTTCTTGTACTGAAGATAGAAGAAAGTAAAAAAGAAAAAAAAAAACCTGTATTGCAATAAGCCACTGAGTCATAACCTTCAGTGTGAACGCTTTAACAGCATTTGTTTTGACAGGGTTATCCAAAAGATGTTCGGTCTTTTTCCATTTGTTTATAGTCCCCTATGGAGTTTCGGGAGAAAGTCTTCACGCTAATATATGACCTGTACTATTATGGTTACACACCTGGGGTTTCAGGAAAATTCCTCATGTATTTGTCACGATATTTAATAAAAAGTCTAAATTCGCAAGTGACCGGTCACCTTCGGCCGTATAACGTAGTATAATGCTTTTACTTATTCTAAGCGTTCGAAAAGTAAAGACAGCTTTGTATACTCAAAATTTTGAAATGACATCCAGTAACGAGGCTTACAGTAAATGATACTATATAATAAACAAAAATGATTTATCATAAGATATTTTGAGGCGACAAAGTAACAGTTCAAAATTATTTGGGAAATACTATATAAATGATATATATAAAGTTTCAATATGTGAGAGAACAAATGAAATAATTGTTATAAATACACATGGAATACTGATATAATGGTAAATGACTTTTTAATGTCCACTTACTATTATTGTATACACTTTACAATTCAATTTTTAATATTCTCTCGTATGTCACAATCAATCTATCTAATAAGATATTTTTGTTGTTGTTTGTCTATGTAAAAATTAAATATTCTGTATTTTATTGTGTCCGATTTCCATTTTATTTATTTTTATCAAATATAATGTTCATGATTTTTGAAAATTTATCCTTATTTTTACAATTCAAATCTATAAAATATTTGAATTATGTACTAATGGTCAGTATAATGTCTCTAATATACAATACTTATTGATAAACAAACTTAGGTATTGTGAAACAAGCATTCGCTATTTAAGTAATATGTAATGTTATTTATGTGCTATAAGTATTGTTAGATAGAAATGACACATATATAGGGTACGAAAACCAAAGATTGTAGATTCCTATTAAACATGTTTTTGATAATCATTGAATAACTCTACTTTACATTAAGTTAGTATTTCGTCTCAAAATATGAACTATAAAATTGCCATTTTAAGTCAGATTTTAAAACCATTAAACGATGAGATATGCGTAACATTAGAACAAGAATATTTTACAGAATTTTCGAAATATTACATTACTTTATCCTAGTGAATTTGATACCATTTAACGTTTATTGTACACTGTATTTTTTTTTTATTAAGATGCTAAAAAATTTCAAATAACATTATTTTTAATATTTTATATAATAAATATATCCCCTAGTTATATTTTCCATATTGACTAATTTTCCGTTTTAAAATTTTCCGGAAAGTAGATTTTGGTTACTCAATAAATGCACGATATTCGTGTTTATTATTGTTATTACCGTATTACAAATATAACTGGCTCTCATTTAATTGCTAACTTATATTTTAGCTGTGTTAATTTATTTCTGTTGTTTTGCTTGTTTATATTTATGTTGTATTTATTTCATTTTAGAAGTCTTTGATGGCATCATTTCAGTCTACACTCTCACAAAAAAAAAAACCTTCCGTATTTTCACAGACATTATTAATATTTCAGAATATTATTTCAGAATAATATTTTAGAATATTAAAAAATTCACAGACAATTACTGGCAGCAGTGCTGCCAGTAATTGTCTGTTGATTGACGAATTTCCTTTTATTTTTTTCTCCATCAAAAGAGGTAAAATATCAGTCATTTGAAAAAAGATAAATGCGGTGGTTGTAAAGATCGAACTCACAACCCCAGCATATGAAGTCGAGCACGCTGTCTCGGCGCCACGGTTGCTTTGAAGTAAAAGCGTTCATTTTATATGGGTGTGGTTTGGTCTATTTCGTTAAAAACCTTTTAATTTTGAAGTTAATTTTGGAAAGATTTCATTTTTAATGAAACTGTGGCTGGGTTTTTTTTTTTTTACGTTTAGTATTAATATAGTATAAAAATATGAATTTTAATTATGTTATGTAGATTGCTAGAGGAAAAATATGGATGTTCTATTTTTATTTGATAAGATTTTTTTGAAAAATATCAATTTTTTGGCATTTTATTTTTATTTAAAGTATATTTTAAATGCGAATATTTATTATATAAATAACTTAGTATATCCAACTTTGAATAACAAATTGTGAAAAATTTCGAATGCATGAAGAAAGTAATAGTCATTTATTCTTAAATTAGAAAACATTTTTGTCTTTTTAAACTAAATTAGACATTTTAATCTATAGAATATTTTGTTTTTCATTTTAAAAATAAATTCGAATTACAGACCCAATACGCATGCGTGTTAGAAATAAACGGAATCTCTTCCTCATTTTTCGACGTTCGGAATGAATTCAAAGATGAAATACGTTTTCTGCGAGTACTGAAATTATTTGTGAAAAAATAAGGATAACTTAGTGTACATTGACGAATGTTTCTGACAGTGTAATACATTCTAGTAAATTTATAAAATTAGTTTTAAGTTATTGATTTAACAATAAAGTATCGATATAAAATATAATTGCAAGTGTTCCTCTTTATACATTTTAAAACTTATTAATTGAAATACATTTTTTCTCAGGGAATTTTATTATTTATTATTATTTAAATGAAAAATATTGAAAAGGAATTTAAATACGAAATGAGAGACATTTTTAAAATTTGTGTAAATTTCTTTGACTTACGATGTTATTCCTCAATAATTATTTATTTTAAAAGCATATAATAGTTAAGAGTATCTGCTAAACTTATTATCAAAGTGTTCTATTATGTAATATTTTTTTAAATAGTTTGTATTCTAAAACATTTACTAGGTTCTTAAAAAAAGTTTACGACTTACATTAGAAATTAAATTATAAAATATTGAAATGCTGATAAAAAAATTCTACTAGATTTTCAAGATTGTAAATAACAGTGATATTTCTATCTATTCCCAATATAGATTTATCTATATTTTTTAATAATATTAAAAATTATTAAATAAAAGAAATATTGTTGAGCAACTGTTTTTCTCAAGTACAGACCCCATTCCAGGAAAACTCAAAGTGATTGAATATTCGCTGTGAAGAAAATCAACTGGAATATATAATATGAAAAGATCACTTTAAAATATCAAATTATTTATAGTATCTATAAGTGATAAATTGAAATAAAAATGGCAAAATATCTTTTTATTTTTCATGTTCCGTGTGGTGTAACAGCAACTTTTTCAAAAACAAAACAATAAAAGAAAATTTTCACTAAAATGTATTTCACTATGCTTATGTTCACGTGATTTTGTTTTTCTGTTGTTACTAATTTGAAGCTATTTTAGTGAAAATTTTGTTTTATTGTTTTTGTTTTTGGAAAAGTTGCCGTTAGAGCACACTAAACATGTAAAATTAAAAGGTATTTTGCCATTTTTATTTTAATGTATCACATATAGCATACTATACATAATTAGAAATAAAAGGGAATTTAAGCAAAAAAAAAAAAAAAAAAAAAAAAAATTCATACGGCATTTTTAATTCTGTTTTACCCATAATTAATATTACAAATGCCAAATATATGTCACTCAATATGTTATGCAGTAATGATCAAGGAATAAAAAACAAAATTTGTGGCAAACTGAAATGAAGTCAAACTTCTTAATCTGTGTATGCTATGTATTATTATTTTTTATTTAATTTGAATAACAACAACCAGACATCTCTAAATTCTGGAACTGATTAAAAAAATCTTATAATTCCATTTGTGTTCGACCATTTAAATAACTTTGAAGTTAAATAATATTTTAAAAAATATATAGACCGATAATATTAGTTTTTATTATTAAATTTACAATCAAATGTTTTGCATTCATACTCAATATGTCAAAAGTTATTTACCCTCAAATGTTGATTTAGACATATAGCTAATTACTCACATATACACGCACATTTATTTACTTAGTAGATAACTGTTAGAGTTGCTCATATTCATACATTAAACTTACACGGTTAATTAGCGAAGTGTTCCTTTAACGCATTTCACATAACTATATTGATCTAGTTGCAGTGAATGGGTCCTAATGTTAGTGATAAGATACATGACAGTGTTCACTGTTATTCTATTTATAAACAACTCTCAAAAAGCAATTATAAACAACTAATTATACTTTCATTTAGTTTTAACATAACGGTGAGATAATCATTCATAGTCTACAATAAGTTAAAATGACAAAAAATGAACTTTTTAAGAATTGTTTTAAGAAGTTTATAGAAACAATAATAATGATGAAGATGAAGATGATGATGATAATCATAAGAATAATAATGATATTAATAACAATTATATTAGCAAAAAAAAATTAAGCATTACTTTTGCTTTGAAAGGAGAGGCGATATAAAGTTGATTATAACGTGTCTGAAGCGTTAGTTTTGTTGCCTAGCTTTGCGAATTTTAGCCATTTTTACACATCTAGAGAATAAGCAGTGGATTAGTCTAAACTTATTAAATTGCTTCTCAAATTTTCTAGATAATACTTAATTTTTAAATAATTTATTTTTTACCCGCTAATTATAATTTGGAAATATATTTTATTTCTATTAAAAAATAATCTTTACTTTTGTAGATTAAAAATAAAGATGAATTATTTAAAATTAAAATACGTTAACATTTTATGTTTTTTTATAACTCAAAGGATTTTTTTCTTTAATTTTTTTTAAAGCTTGTCTTTTTTGCCCCTCTCAAAAATAGTAACATAATATTTTGTGATAATAAAATCCTTCACATTAAATTTAAGATGGAAATATAAAATTAATCTATGTTACACAAGTAAATATTAAACTTAAAATTATAATTTCATTGCACTGTATACCAGTTATATTTGGACCTATGTCTCATAGACAAGAAATGCGACAACAATTATTAATGCATTTACCGAAAATTTCTTTTTTTTATTTATTTACATAGTATTATTAATTATCTGGAAAAGTAACATTGCAGCCTTCAAATTAAATTCCTGCAAATTTGAGATACAAGATTAACTATAAGAAAAAATTATGAAACTTTTTATGAAACCACGCCTTTTATAGAAAACTATGTCTAAAAAATATGGAAAACGCATAACAGATTTGAAAGATATAAATATATATAGGCATATATATATATTCCATTAAATGCTTCGTATGGAAAAATGGATGTAAGAGTATTTAATTATACTCTTATGAATTCCTAAATATGTTACATAGATTTGTCTACATGCTATAGTGCGCGTTAAAATTTTGTTCAGCTAAACGCATAACGCAGTGGAATATACTCTTTTAGCAGTTGAAAATCAAAATTTACTGTAATTCTTTTCTGCAGTCCTGTAGAGGATCCATAGAATTTATGCACACATCTCATTTCAAGACATTTACGATAATATTGTTATTTTAAAAGAAAGATACGAAACTTAAATCGTAGGTCCTATAAATAATACTCAAATAACCTTCATCTGTGCTTTAAGAAAAAAATTGTCCAGTTTAATTTTTGGAATTAAAAATTAAAGATTGAATTTTATGAATTGTCTTTAATTTCTAGAACTAAAAACGAAAGCTATATATATATATTATAACTTTTGAAACATAATTAGATGTTTCTATATAAATTAAGACAGAAACTTCAAACATTTTTTTTAATTCCTCACTGCACTAAAACCTGTGAATGTTTCAATATTTCTAATACTAAATTCATGTTATAAACTGCAATATACATCTTCCTTAAGAAATCATGGTACTGAAATCTTTTATTTTTAAAATATTAATTAGATAGATGAGTTCAAATGTAATCTACTGATACTTTTATTAAAATGTATATTTTAAAAATGAAAATTATGTATGATGAAACATATTGCATAAAAATTACATATAATGATATTACATTACATAGATACATATGATATTACATATGACTGATATTACATAAAATTTATTTTTGTATACCTAACATATCTAATTACATTAATTTTATCTGATAATAATTATTATTTCAAAAATATAAATATGTTAATTTGTATGTGATTTCATTCACTAGTTTTGAAGATATAGGGAAATAATTCTTTTCTCATTCTGAATGAACCATCTTCAAATTACAACCATCTTCTATTACTATTTCAAAACACAGGAAAAATATATAAGAAAATACACGAAATGTTTATATAAAATATTCACCTAATATTTTATGTATTTTTCTGAGATACACCTTGAATGATAGTAGCACTGTTTTTTAAAAAGTATCTATTTTATTACTTAATGTACCGCTCACAAGCAAGAAAAGTGACACGTCTTGACAAAAGTTAATTTCACAAAAAAGAAAAAAAAAAAAAAAAAAAAAAAAAAAAAAACATGTTTTATGAAATCATCTGTTTGTGAATCTGTTTATCAATCTTTCACTCTGTGAGTCTGTATATGATAAAAAAATACTGTGGGCAGTCTACCTCAAGAACTAATGCATGAAATTTCACAAAACTTTAGATTGTGTTAGACCTTGATATAATCTGAAGCTGATTAGTTTTTTGTGTATATCGCTCAACAGGTGACGCTGCTATGCTGCATTATCTGATTTCCACAATAGTTCTATCTTAAGAAATATGCACTGTTTTTTATAAAACTTTAGAAAATGTTAATATTTTATATAATTTAGTATTGTTTAGTTTTTGGTATAAATAGGACTGAGGATGGCGCTACTATGCTGCATTTTACAATAGCTGCAACTTAAGAACTAATGCATGGATTTTCATGAAACTTCAAATTCTGTTAGTAACTGATAAAAATTGATCTTGATTATTATTTGGTGTATATTACCAACAAGTGGTGCTGTTACGCGGATTTTTTTTCCGCAGTGGCTCTATCTCAGAAACTAATTTACGGATTTTCATGAAACTTGAGATTCAGTTAGATTTGACACAAGTTGTTGCTGACTAGATTTTGGTACAAATCACCTAAACGGTGATACTGCTAAACATATTTCAGGACGAGCTAATATGTTTGAGATAGAAAAAAAAATTTATATTCCCATATCTAAGAAGTTTGTGGATTTTTTTAATTAAGGCAAACAGGTTCTCCCTGATTTTGAAAAAAAAAATGGCAAAAAGGAGGCATTGTTATTGTGATGATTGTGCCATTTCGATTATTGTATAATCGAAAAGTGTATGAAGTTACATATAGATGGAAAAAAAGTTTGCTTGTTTTTTTCTTTTTTCCTTTTTTTTTTTTTTTTTGCTATGACCAGTAGTTTTACCTAGAATATGAAAATATGCCTATAAAAGATGTTGTTTTATTATTGAGTTTTGTGTCATTTTCTTTATTCTACCATCGAAAAGCGTATAAAGTTATTCATAGAATTAAACCATTTTTTTTTCTTTTTTGTGTACTTTTCGCTATGACTAGCAGGTTTCACTTGAATTTGAAAATCGGAAGCTATGATAGCAATTTTTGTATTTCGTATTGAACTAATAATATTGAAGCTTAAACATGTATAATTACTGTTTGAAATATTAGGGTGTATGAGAGACTAGAAAAGGTTGGGATTAGCACTTCCAACTAGTTGATTGTAGTTTCTGAACAGCAAAAACGTTTTATACATACATTTGTTTTTTGAGGTGAATGTACACTGTTAGAAATAAAGGTGACAAACCGGTTGCATTTGGCACCCAGGGGTGAAAAGGAGTTACTATTTGACATCCGCGGGCTTGAAGATGTGTTTGGGGTGCCGTTTGATCTGTCACTGGTTTATTGACACTAATTAGGGTGCCACGCAAGCCATACCATTGGAAGATTTTCCCCCCTTAGTCATTTGCGCATGCTGTGTGACTTGTATCCTTCCCCTTCAACTACAGCAATTTCTTTCTACGATAACTATCACTGCTATGCGCTATCTGAATTTAATATAGAACTTCGAATGGCTAACTTTTGACGAGCTTTTTTATATAAAGCAACCTCTGAATTTCAGGACATTTGAACATTTCAGGGAGATTTTGAAGGTGAGCTCGATGGCCGAGCGGTTAGAACACTGAGCTTGCAATCAGACGTCGTGGGTTCGAATCCTTTGAGGGTCAAAAGTCGGTTTATATATATATATATATATTATTGCAGGACACTCTGGATTATGGGTGCGATCTCTTCATCCTAATTAAAGGTGCCATTCTGGCTCGCCTAGGGGTGTCACCAATAAGACAAGCCTTTCACCCCTAAAAGGTGCAATGTGTCACCATTAGTTTTAACAGTGTACGTGTTCGAGGTTCAGTAATAAAATAATATGGAATATTGCAATATTATCCTCTTTCATGCCATCTTTAAGTATTGCGCATAGTCTCTAACTTTTAGCTCACAGGTTATTAAATCCTAAGAGGTAATGTGTTTGCATATTCTGTATGTGCGTATGTATGTACGCATGTATGTACGTATCGCGATAACACTTGAAATAAATATCTAATTTGCTTTAAAAGCTTTTTTTAGGTTCATTCTGATAAGTCACATTCCTGATTAGATTTACTGGTTCAGCGTTTAAGTATAAAAGAGGAGACGGAAATTTATACTCCCCTTGATTTAGAAAAACGGTTTTTTCATTCAGAATTAATCAATTTGCATCATTTGGATTTGTTATGCTTGTTTATTTTCCTTGATTAAATTTGGAGGTTCATTAGTTAAATATGAAGATAGGGGATGTTGGTAATATCCCCATTTAATTTTGATAAATGGAGTTTTTCATGCAGAATGTGATTTGCATCGACTTCTGTATACCGATTTATTCTGATAAGGCGAGTGAGTTTCATTGGTAAGATAAAAGGGAGAAAATGGCAAATCTCTCCCTTTTTTTTCAAAGGCCATGATTTTTTTTAAATAATAGTGCAATATACAATTAGTGTGAATAACTCGTGAGTTCATTACCATCAGTTTCACTGGGCAATTTTCTTTTTATCTGAAAAATAATTCCAATATAACACTAATTTGTCAAATATAGTTTCATTGAGGATAAGAAGATCTACTACTGCAGGAAGTCAGGCGGAATATCCATTGGTTGAACGAAGCGCAGTTTTAGTCGCGGAATCTTCGATACTGGATTTTTTTTCCAGATTCGCATTTATTAGTTTACCAAAGAGCAAGGTTTTTAGCTAGTCCCCTTTTTGTTCGGCCGCCGTTTTTGATTCAATGCAACACTAGTGAAATGTAGCAGCTCAATGCATTAAAATAACAGAATATCGGCATTGGTTGAGAGGATGTGTTATTTTAGCATTTACAATCTAATCAACTGCATTAATTTGTTACTAAAAATTAAGATTAGCTAATCCAATCGAAATCAAGTTTTCATTAAACAGTCGAAATATATTCCAATGGTCATTTCATACCAGGAGTAAAGTAAGTGATAGAGAAAATCAAACACAATTTGCATGAAAATACAGCCCGATATCATATTTAAAAGGTTTATTTAGTTAAACAACTACCACATTACATTAGTTTTTGTAAAATCCTCAGTTTAGCGCATGAATAAATATTTCATGAAAATAGATCTTGAATCACCCAACTTAGACGTTCTACTAGAAGATAAGGCACATGGTAACATAGCTTTAAAAATAATCAAGTACCAAATAAGTCTACCTCTGAGCTGATGCATGCCGCATTTATGAGCTTTGCGTTAGAAGACAGACTAGAATATAAACTTCAGGACGAATCAGTCAGATTCAGGAACGAACGACGCAGGGAAATGTATTTGGTTACTCAATCATTCGAGAGCATGAAATCAACTTAATGGGGAATAAATTCCATATCTGTCAACGGGAGTATTTCGATGCATTGCGTCTAACACTGAAAAAAATTCCGGGAAGTAATAAAAATCTTTGAATAAAATTAGATATGAGATATTAAAAGAGGCTTTTAAAGATTTTCATAATATAAAGTAGCTTCTGTCAGAATATTATAAGTTTGATAGTAGAAAAAAATAATGAAAGGATTAAAAGTTTTAGATTTCAAATCAGATATTTATTAATGTGCGCGTTTTAAATTTAAAGATTTAGCTAGACATAAATATTATGTGTTATTAAGAAATATGGAAATAATGAGTACATCGCAAATTTAGCTTAAGTTAAAGGAATATTGCAAAGTAATATTTTCATATAACATATATTTACTGTTTAAATATGTGTTCGTAATGCCAAGTGGAGTTTCTTCTTATTTTTTTTTCATAGCGGCAAATATTGGATATTGATCTGGCCTTATTACACTAGCCACATCAAACTTCATAAGTCCATGAATATCATTTTGATTTATAATAGTTGAAATAACACAAGTAGTCATGAAAAACAAGTGAAACAATCATAGCTACAATATCAGTTTAATGATATTCATGTAAAATGTTGTGTTCAACATGTACGTTGCATAAATATTGTTTATGTATATTTTGAAGAGAAAAGACAAGTTTTCTATTTTTCATATATTTTACTGGAAAACAATACTTCGTCATTGTACAGCCAATTATAATCTGTAGACTTCAAATAAATAAATAATAATAACAGGTAAAACGTGCTTAACTTTGATGTTAAAATTTGGATTTCCTGCAGATTTGATTTTCAATATTTATAAGTAAAACCTATATAACATTAACTTATTTTTAATTTATATATATATCATGGATAAGAAAAAACCGTTCTAGAGATTATATTCATCTGTGTACTTGTATTATACAAAGAGTACACATTGTTTTTAATATCGATGCCCACAACTATAAAATTTTATTGTTAAATTTAATTCAGCAAACTGTAAAAATACATATAATTTTTTATAGAAAAATTATATGTATTTACTAAAAACATTGAAAATTTTCTCTTGTTTTGGTTATGGATTTTTCTAAATGTAGATGAAAAAGATAATCTTTTATTTACATTACACGAAAGTGAGCTAACGATTCTGGTATTTAGATGCCATAAATATTGATTGCTCAACTTATGAAAACTATACACATAATCTCAACTGCATCTCATCTGTCCTTCTTTTCATCTAAAAATTAAAAAAAAAACTATTCAGTTACAATGTTTAAAAGCAAAAAATAACCAGCTTTAACAAATAACAGATAACCCTTTATAAACAATGTAACACTCTAGCATTTCAGAATCTTTAATTTCAAATCTAGAGATAAATGAACGACTCTTGGAGCATTTCATTAAAACAAAATACTAGTCTATATCTGATTCTGCTATTGAAATATTTTTAAAACCATATTAAAACTACTAAATATTTTGAAATACACTTTTAATTTTAGATGCGTTCGTAATTATATAAATACCTAGCACATATAGCCGTCGTTTTGTTTGTCCGTTCACCCGTGTGCCCTCATATAACAACGCAAAAACTACGAATTATTTAAAATTTAAAATGTATAATTGTTGTATAAATTTTTGAAGGAATTTCAAATTTCATGAAAATGGGATGTATAGTTCAATTGCAAGGACAATCAAAAGTATTCCGTTACATTACAGCAAATAATAATTTTTAAAAAATTAGTGCACTTTAATGATGTTGCACTCTTTCGAACACAATAAAAATGATATACATGTATGAAGCATAAACTAAAATAAGCATGCTGTACAGTCTATGGTACAAAGAGCATTTGTTATTAATTTACAGGGCTGATTATTACAACAAAAGTACTCCAATACAAAACGGTATAGGGGGGGGGCATTGCTTGGAGAGCGTTTATATTATATTAAGCTATCACATTTCATGAAATTGATATATATGTATATATATGTATATATATATATATATATATATATATATATATATTGCTGAGATTTAATAGAAGTTACTTTCTGTATAATAGAAAACAGTTAATATTTACAGGGACCCACAAAAGATTTCGGATACCATACTATATCCGATGTGTTGTATGCTATTACTCCAAGAGCTGGATATTTTTGAAAACTTTGTTATGGTACGGAACATTCCATATTTTATACGTTTGACGAGCATTTATTGATTTGTTTCATACAATTATCATCCAGACTCTCGTTTTAGTAAGCAGTAGAGTTATTTTACTTATAGAAGCACGATAGACGCTCTCGTGGCAGAGTGATTAATACACCAATTCACTAATCGCTTCGAGCAAGCGTAGAAGAGGTGCCTCATTTAACTCCCATCGACACTGTTGCCCATTTTTTGGATGTCCGCTCTTGTCTTTTTTTCGGTCTTTATCCCGTCCTTATATCAACTATGGCTTATAAGCACTTGTTGTAAAACACACAAATCCAGCAAAGGACATTAAAACATTACATATAATTTTAAAGTTTTCGAGTACGGTATTTCTTAAATACATTTTAATTGGTTGGCACCACTTTTTCAATTACACAATATCAAAAATGATTTATCTAATTAAATAAATCATTTTTTTCCAATTTTCACACAGATCTCGTTATTTTGCAGTTAAAATATCAATGTATTTTTATTTAAGAAATAAATCTAGTTCAAACTTCAAAAATAATTTATTTAGGTAGAGATTTTCTATAAGAAAATATTAGTACCGAAAAATTTCATGACTATACGAACCCTGATTACTTGGGCCAAAAACAAATTTTGCAAAGAAAGATGATGTCCAGACTTGGCATACTAGTGTAAAGGATTAAATTAATAAGAAATAACATTGATGTGTTATGCATGATCAGATATTTAGACCATTTTCATTGGGTCTTGCAATCTGTTATTTTGTCCACCCTCTTTTTTCGTACCAGGAAATAAGTGACACCGGAACCCTACTTTCATTTATAGCGTAATAAAATTGGTTGTCATTTAAGTGTCTAACCACAATTTTAAATGCTACCATAGATTTAAGTGTTGGGTAGTTAAGTTTATGTTGGTCCTCTTTTAATTTTCTTCGAAAGTCCTTTGTTGTTTGTTTTTATTGCTTCTTTCCTTTTCGTTGCATTTGAGTATAGTATTGTTTATTTTGGATGAAGGGATTATTTTTAATCCCATTAATATATAGTAAATGAATATGAAACGTTAAAATAAATGGATATAGAGCCCAAGTCTTGTGTTTCGTTGAAATAAATCATTGTAACTATTCATTTTAACTCTCCGAAATTGTTAGATTGTAATTAGGTATTTTCATATAACACATTAAATTAAGCAAACGAATTAGTCGGAAAAGTCAAAAGTTGTGTATTCTATGTTAAATATTTTTTAAATATATATTAAAAGGTAAAATTCTTAATAAATAAATAAATCTATGAGAAGGCATTTTTCTTTCTAAATATGATATTTTTTCAAACTTCTAAAAAAATATAGTGCAAAATTTGATTAAAAAGCCCTCGATTGATAAGAGAAAATCATGCCTCCTTTTTCATCATTGTGTCGAATAGATATTCTTCATAACTGCAAAGTTTGAATACATTGTTTTGTTGATTTAGGTAAGATGTATTTCTGTTCTGAGTTACGTCGTCGTATGTGTACATATATTTATATTATATGGATTAAGAATAACCTATGAAACAAATTTATTGTCAACTAAATTGTTTTTATAAGAACCGATAATGGAAAATATTTCTCACAAGCATAATATTTAAAAGTAGGCGTCCATCATTAATAGTATTTAGAATTTTGAATTCTCGAAAAGATAGGCATTATAATATAGGATACTTTAAGCCAATTATGTACTATTAATTAGTTGCTTGTAGTAAACAATGCCAATTATTTCTTAACTAATTAAGTATGCGCAAATAATCTGTTCATTATTGTGCCATTTAAACACTAAGTACGTTTTATTTTCCAGGAATATAAGAAATAACGAATATATAGAGAGACATTCTTTATAATTTTTTTAAGTAATACATTTTATCGTGACACAGTTACCGCTTGGAATTAAACTTATTTTCTTCTTAAGTTTCTTTTAAATAAAAATGTGTGTATGCACTGTTTTAATCACAAACAATAATTTATGTAACAAAATAATTAAGAATAATTGTTTAAAATAAGTAGATCTTTTCGTTTCATTATCGATTAAATTTAGTCCATGTTATTAAAAAATTCATTCATTTAATAATCGAAAAAATCGAAGGATTTAAAATTAGAAATAAAGAGGCTTTTGGGTACCTGAATTCCGGTATTTTATTCACCTACGCATAATTTAGATTATAAACCATTATTTTTAATCATATTTAAAGTAATTTACACCAAGTGTTAGAGGTATTACAGGATATGTTTTATAAATGACAGAGCAAAGTTTAAAGGCTCCATTAGCATTAAATATTTTAAACATATTTAATTAAAATTAATTCTTTAAATATTTATATTCATGTATTCAACATAAAAAAAAGTGTAAAATACTTCATATTGCTGAATGAAAACATAACTTTAAAGTATTATACGCTTTGATCCAGGCATTTTAAGTTTTAGCATTTAAATTAAATATAGTATGTTTCAATCAAAAAAACGTTAATGTAGTTAATGTATAGTTAATGTAAACGTTAATTCTTAAACTGTACTTTTCATAAAACTATAAACGTATAAGAAAAAAAGGCAAAGGATATAATAGTAATAGTTTATATTCGCAAAGAAATATGCGAGATGTTAATAAAAAAACTTTATTCTTCAATTCTACGATTTTTTGTCATTCTGTTCTTTTTTATGTATGTTATTTTTATATAATGTATGACGCATTTCACAACGCCTTCGCTATCTATTATTAATATTTGTATTTTTACGTTAAACATTTTATGGGGAAAAAGCTGAAAAAATCAATATAATTTCATTTCACAGTTATTTTTGCATTTATCAGGTTTCTTAACCGGTTGGTCTTTTAAACACCTTTATATATATATATATTAGGATGTTTTATTTTGTAAGGCAAAAAATAAAATGTGAAATTTGCGCAGACTTTTCTTATACCTTAGCTTATGCTTACGTCTCAGTGATGTAAAAGATATATATTTCGAATTTCAAGAAGATTGAACAATATTTAGAGGTTGCATACTTTGCTCACTTTTCTAAAAAATAGGGTAAAAATACGATTTTTCAATGTAAATTACTTTTATTGGAAAAACTAGAAAACAAAAACTAAAAATAATGCGCTAAAACTCGAAACTAAGCTTAATATGTAATTTGAAGTTATAATTTGAGTTATATTAATCAATATTGAACGATGCAATCTCTTTTTTTGTTCTTTTCGTGAAGACTTTTCTGTGATGCTCGACTACATTCAACAAGAATTGTTCTTTGTTCCCTCCTGACCGATTCCTTAAAGATGTTATGTTTGTCAATTCCTCTACAATATTATTGATCACTTTAAGAGCATTCCTATGGTTTTTTAGAATATCACTGATATATTCTGTAATGTCGTGGATAGCAAAAAAATTCAAAGAACTTCTTCGATTTATTAGAACAAAATAGCTAAGGTCATTTCTTACAAAAACTAAGTTTTTAACCTCAAACCATTTCACTTTTTTTTGGATGTTGGTTTTCTAAATTTGTTATATTTTCTTTATTAATATAGACTACATTTTCCATAAAACATTCATCCAGACAAGCGAATTCTAAGTCTTGCGGATACTAAAGATGTCTCTAAGCAACTGTGCGAGCACTGTTTTTGACGTTTGCATCTGGTTAAGTAGTCAGAAGCTCTAGTGTATCCAAATAATTCTTCGAAGCCATTGGAATTGATTAGTGCCGAAAGAGAACATGAATGAGGCTGAAACCTATATCATTCCTTTCGATTCTCATTGAGGAATGTTCAACTGTTTGGTGAACAGGGCGATTTGTATGTGCCCTATAACAGAAACTGTGCAAATTATGTTATACCTTGCTGATTAATATATGTACTAGGTTATAAATAACTACTGGACTTAAAAAATCACTAAAAATTTACTTCGTTTTAAGAGTTATTGTACTTTTTTTTTTTTTTTTTTTTTTTTGTAAAATGCAATTTTTTACTTATGTCATGGGTTACTATAAGTATTTATGATAGTAATGAGGTTGAGTATTGTTGTGTCGTATAAAAATTTTAATTTTCTGCAGAAGCACAATGAAAACTCTGCTATTGGGGTAAGTGCATAGATTGCTTTCTTATACACCTGTTTGATGCAGAGCCCATGCGATCCTCAAACTGAAGTCGATTTCAGACCTAGGTACAGGAGTAAGAGTTTTAATAATTCTTTGGTTGATTTTTCATATTCTTGGTTGATTTCTGTCATTCAGGACATTTTGGGGGTAGCTAACTCTTTTCACTCATTGTTCTTCTAGAAAACCTTAAACGGTATTTTTTCATTCAGCATTGTTTTATATGACTTCTTATCAAGTAAAGTATAAACACTTTCTATAGTTCCAGGTGGAGGTGAAATTACAATTTTTGATCATTGTAAACACAAAATGTCAAAATTTTCGGGAACTACACTTTATTGCTTGGAGTATACATCCCCTTCCAAGACAGCTCCTGGATTTACACTGTTTTTTGTTACTCTTCCTGTACTTTAAAACTGGAAGATTTTGCATCATTCGAAATTATTTCCTTCATGTACTTGTAATGGTAAATAAAAACTAAAAGTACTCGTTCTTATGAAGGGAGTGTAGTTTCAAAAAACTAACATCTAGCACCTTTTTTTAGCATAAAAATGCCTCTTTTTTCCCATTTTAATGTCCAATAACCTCAAAAGTTGAAATAAATATACGAGAACCCCATTTGTACAAAACATTCCAGTATTAGAAACTTCACTTGTTTGATATAGAAGAGGGAAAAGTGTGCAACCTCTAAATATTGCCCCATCTTCTAGAAATTTGTTAAACATATATTTTACAACACTCAGACTCGGGGCTTAATCAAAGTCACATAAAAATCAAACCTTTGGAAAAATGAAACATCCTAATATATATACATATATATATATACATCTAATTTTTGCTATTTACCGTTCTAGCCGAAACCCACTGCCACTTAAATATAATTTAAATAAATTTTGTTTTGTAAACTCGAATTCTCGGCTGCTTTTGTGTAATAAAACCTATCGCTGACGAGGCTTGCAGCCTATCGTTTTTGTATTTTGATTGTTGAATTTTTAATTTTAAGGGAGTTTTGTTTTGTGAGGGGGGTGTGCTAGTTCTTGATAAATTAACAATTTTGAAGGTATATATATATATATATATATATATATAAAGAAAAATAAAAACTTTTTTATAAGTTTTGTAGAAACTTTTATAGGCCTTCTTAGGCCTTTCATATGCAATTGTTCCAGAAACGTAGCGCGAATTTCTTTCTTTCTTTCTTTTTTTTTTTTTTTTATACTGTTTTTCTGAAAACGGTCCATTGAGTTCCCTAATGTATAGTCGATGCTAATCTTTATAAGCCAAACATATTAAGATTGTTCTCAAACTCAAATGGGATACTTTATGACGTCTTTTTCAATTCATTTTCAATGGGAAACGCATAAAATTGGCATTTTTTTTGTTGTTGTTAAATGAAAAGATTATTTAGAAACATTCTCACAGTGGGCGTTTTGAAACCATTTTCCAACAGCAGAAAGTACAAAAATCGATCACCACTTCACCCAAATGTTCTTATAACTCGATAAGTAATGTATTTATAAAAAATGGAGCTCTTACTCTCGAATTAATGATTTCGATTCCAAATATTCGCTTCAATAGTCATCCTTGCCTATTTAATGGTTTTATGTTTAATAATGAGTTCGTAATTGTATCAGAAAATTTAGCTTTGTAATACAGCGAACTTGATATGTATTTTTAAGATGTGCGGGAATTTTTAGAAAGCCAAAATTTCCTTTGCCGTAATAATTTTTGCAAAAAAAAAAAAAAAAAAAAAAAAAAAAATCCACGAAGATTTCATAGTGTATTAGGAATTTTTCTCAAACTAGAATATTGGTTTTTAGGTTGTTGTCAAATCTCATTTAAACATTAAGAGCCCACACTGGTAATGAAAAATAACCCGGATAATAATGTTAAGCCTATGGACGTTATTTTCAAATATCTCGCATAAATTTTAAGATTTTTGAAAGATTTTTCTTTTTTTTTTTTTTTTTTTTTTGCATAGTATAGCTAAGGACGGTTAGATATAAGGATAGTTTTTAATTTTTAGATTTTATTTATATATATATATTTATATTACGATAGTTTCGATTTCAGAAGCGGTTTAAATGGGATCCATAATTAATGGGACCCATAATTTAATGGGATCCATAATTATTTTTTTAATCTGAAACCCCAAAATTGAAAAAGGAAAAATTAGCCTTAAAACTAGTCGTATTTAGCTATCGTATGCAAAAGAAAAAAAAAAATCTTGACACTTGCGATTTTAGACGTTTTGTTAAATATCTAGAAATATACAAAAGGAATTATTCTGAAACTCCAGGTGTGTAAACAAAATACTACACGTCTTATATTTTCGCGAATAGTTTTCCCCGAAATCCAACAGGGGCAGTAAAGAACTTGAAAAAGAAAGAGAATCTTTTGGATAACTCTGTCAAAACTAATGAAGCAAAAAAGTTCAAACTGCAGATTACGATTAAGTGGATTATTGTAATTAACTGTGTTCATTTTTATGAATATAGCATGTGAACTCGTAGAGAAGTTTATAAAACAAAAGTTGCTCAATACATTTAGCTAAAACAATATGGAAATGAAATTTTGATAACATTCACGCATGAGCAATGAAGAATTATTTAGTAAATCTGCTCATTTTTTTAGTTATCTGCTCATCGGCCCCAAGTTTTTCGGAGTTTTTTGCTTAAAATTATGGAGTTCTTCGTAAAACACAATAATGTTCTTTTCGGAAAGTATGACAATCATCATTGTACATAACACCCTGTAATCAGAATTAAAAAATAATAAAATTTCTCTGACAAATGAGCAGGTTTACTAAATAAGTTTTTACTGCACATGCGTCAACGCTTTTCAAATGTCAGTTGTATATTATGTTAGTTAAATGTATAGAGCAACTTTTGTGAAAGTCTCAAAAACCTAGCTTGAAAATTCTGAAAATTACCATCGATAGTATAAGATCAAAATCCGTTGTTCCCAAAATGAAGCAAAAAGACGAGGATCTGTATCCATATTCCATTGATTAGTGCCTACACAGTATTGCACATATTATTATATTTGGACACAGCTCCTTATCTTTTTGCTTTATTTTCGGAATAACTGATTTATATTTTATTCTATCGATGATAATTTTCAGAATTTTCAAGCTTTGTTTTTGACACTTTTACACAAGTTGCTCTATACATTTAATTAACATAATATGTAAATGTAACTTTAATAGCGCATGCGCAGTTAAAAATTATTAAGTAAACGTGCTCATTTATCAAACGATTTTTATTATTTTTTAATTCTGATTACAGGGTGTTGTATACAATGTTGATTGTCATATTTTTCGAAAAAAAAAACATTGTGTTTTATGAAGATTTCTGCAAATTAAAAGCAAAAAAACTTGAAAAAATTTGGAACCGTTTTTATACGAGTTTCTCTACGAGTTTACTTGCTATAATAATAGAAACGGACGCAATGTATTACAATATGCCACTTAATCATAATTTGCAGTTTGAACTTTTTTGTTTCATTAGTTTTGACAGGCTTATCCGAAAGATCTTGGTCCTTTTTCAATTTGTTGACGGTCCCCTGTTGGATTTCGGGAAAAACTGCTCGCGAAAATATATGACGTGTTCTATTTTTTTTACACACCTGGAGTTTCAGAATAATTCCTTATGTATATTTTTAGATATTTAACAAAACGTCTAAAATCGCAAGTGTCAAGATTTTTTTGCTGAGACCGTAGTATGGACTCTTAAGCAGCTATACAATTGAATGCATTCATGCAAGAATAATAAAATGCTATCAATTTTAATGTTAATGCTAATACTATTAGTTTATCACATCAGTCTGTAAAACACGTTTGTTGAACATGAAAATGTTTACTGGAGAATTAATAGCATTAAAAACAACTATAATCCTGGTTTAAGAAGCTCAGTAATACACAGTAAAATTTACTGAAAAACGTTTCCGAAAATCAGTGAGGGGAAAACAAACCTCGTTATTATAAATATTTCATTAACTATTGAAATATATTAGGTTTCTGCATTTTCTAATGATAAAGAGCGCCTTAAAATTCGTGGATACCGCTCAAAGGATTAATGTACATTTTTCGTTTTTCGCTGGTGGTCCGATCATATTTTACAAGCTTAACAAACATTTTTTCTCTTTTTGCAGTTTATAATGAGTTAATAAATTTAAATTAGATTTAGATTTTGTGTATTCATTACGAATTTCTACTTATTTTTCACAGCGAAGTAAAAAAAAAAAAAAAAAAAAAAAAAAAAAATACTTATTTTGATCCTTATATCTAAAATTTTTAATAATTAAAAATTAAACATGTTTCAAGTTGTAAAGTGTATTTTTAAAATTTTAATGTAAAACACATATATAAACGCTACAAAAAAAAAAAAAAAAAAAAAAAAAAAAAACAGTATTACCGTTCTTTGAAGAATAAATATTTATTCGAAGCATAAAGCTTGGAAGGCAGGTGTTGAAAGGGTATATTCGTTAACAGAATATTTTTTGAGTTCTAACAAAATAATTGGAAGGTAAAATATTCAAATTTTAGAAACGCAAAAGTTAAAAACCGCTATTCTTTTTCTTGAAACTAGCTTCGTTAATTCTTAGTTTGGAAATGATAGACTATTCCTTTCACGTAATATATATTCTTATCAATGAATTTTTTTAAGTAATGTTTCTTCTGGGAAACTCTAGAAAAATTCTGAAGAAAAAAGTAAAATGTTTTTCTAACAAAATAGCCTAATTAAAATTAAATATTTCGAGACGAATATATTTTACTTATGTAATATGATAATTTTTAATTTAGACGGATTTTATAAACATCATTACTTTTGAAACTGCGAATAATTATAGTTCAAAATTTTATAATAAATATTATTATATAATTCAAATTTTGTTAAAAATGCTAATTCTCTAAATTTTATGTTGTTAAAATATAAAAATAATCATTAAAAAAGTAACATTTTGTATACACCAATTTTTTGCATTTATATCTGCTTAAAACACGAAATTTTTTTTTGTTCATTTTATAAAAATAAATAGATCATGAAATAAATTTTCAACTTATGCTCTACCTCAGATATAACATGAACAAGCAATTTTGCGTTAAGGATTCAAATTAAGATACGACTTAGTTGGGAACAAAAATGTTATTTATAATAACACTTAATCGCTTTCGGTGAATTCAATGTTAATTATCTCTGTATGTCCAATTGATAATGAAGTCGCTGTAATTATATCTCTGTTGAATACATTGTATCGAAATAATTAAATAAATTTCTATAAGCGTTCAACATTTATTCAATTATTCATCATTTTACTCACCATTTTAAAAACTCATTTGAATAACACAGTCATCTTTTTAATTGCAAGAACGTGTTTTTTTTAACTTCGTATTATAGAGAAAAAAAATAATAAGTTTCCCGTTAAACTATAGGCATTGACCGCACATTCATAACCGCACATTTGGCTATTGATGTTAATTGTTTATTTATGACAATTATTCATATAATGGAACTCACTCTTTTTGTGCAAAACGGTAGATGCACAAAAGGGTTAGCTCCAATTCCCTTCTTTATACTTTACCATTGAACTTACAAATCAAATAAGGCAAGTGTCTTATCAGAATAAAACGCATACTAAAATGAAGCAAATCGAATAACTTAGATTAACAAAAGTTTATCTAAATTAAAGGGGAATCGACCCTTGTTCCCTCATTTTAAGCATAACCTGTGAATCTCAAAATCGAGTCAGGGAAGTGTCTTCTCTTAATAAACCGGCTTATTAATTTTAAAGCAAATGTAATAATTTTGCATTGGATTATTTACGGAAGTGGTTCAGCCCACAGACCTCCCTTCCCTTTTTATACTTAACCAATAAATCCCCAAAACTATCAGGGAGATCCTTGTTAGAATGAACCTATTAACAAAATATGAAGCAAATAGGATGTTTCTATACAGAGTTTTTGCGTTATGTACATATGTATGTACATACATATGTACATAAAGAACCTGCTGATAAACTATAAAAAACTCTCAGATTTTTTTATAGTTTGTGAGTTAAAAAGTAATACATTGAAATATATTGAATTTTCTGGATTATTAATCTATAATTAATGATGATTAACTATGGTGATTAATACGCCTAATGTACGCTTTAATATGCTATGAAAAAAAATGCTGATAATGTTATGCGATGAATAATATTTTATATTTATTAAGCCATTGTGTGTATTAAATTTTTATCGTACATTTCTTTAGTCTTTCATACAACAGGAATTAGGAAATCAGTTTTGCTCTTGTTTTTAACGGTGTAGCACTTCTCGTTAGAAAAAACATCATTCCTTTTAAATACGAGGTCCTTTAATTTTTTGTCGTATAAAAGTATATTGAAATAACTATCTTAATTATTCGTGAAAGAAACGTGTCGAATAAATTTAAAAATAAAAGGAATTATCTTGAACAGATAAATAAGATCAAGGACATCCTAATAAATTAAATTCAAGTACTGTAATAAATAAAAGCAATTTATTTTTTACACGGAGCAGATTTTACGCGATAGGAAACATAACAAATGGACATAATATCTCTGTTACAAAATATAGAAAGAAGTAATAATTCCTCTAATTTTGACAGATCCATTTATCCAAATGAATTACACTTAAAATAATAATAATAATTTTACGACAAAAACTGCTGGCAGCAATGTTACAGTTTTTAACTTAAAAATTGCAGTAACATTAGATGTAAATTGTTTTATTACATCTAATTTTACTGAAATTTTTACGCCAAAAAATTCTGGCTGCTAGAATTAAATTAAACGGATTTTTTACAGTGTTGCTATTTCCTGATACAATGCATGAAAAGAAACTTTACCAAGCTATTTTGCTGTTTGGTACAAAGTTTTAAATGCGAACAGTAATAACTTTCATAACTGGTATATATGCTACATATAAAAACATGGAATATATTTAGTGCAAAACCCAAGATCAAACCAATGTGAGTTATGTACATATGACGTTAAATAATGCAAAAGAGCAGATCCAAGAGATTAATTGATTCTTAGATTGTTCCAAGAGCCAAGAAATAAAGCAAGCTATGTTATAATTACGCCAAGTCTGATCACAACAATGTCACAATAAAAGCCACATTGCATTCATTAACAAATCTACCAAGATACCTGTAATATGATTTCAAATTAATTAAACAATATAATTAAATACCATTGTAAAAACGAAATATATTATGTTAAAAAATGATTGAAATTACATTTATTTGAAGTGAAAAGCAATAGGATGTTTACTAATTCTTTATATCTATGGATAAACAAAACTAAACAGTGCTAAATAGTGGAAGCAACGCGAAGAAATTTCTAGTTGCACCAACTTAGATACTAAAAAAATAGAGTGTCTTGCCTATCTATAAGTCTCAAGAAAAGAAATAGTCTATCAGCAGAAAAATTTCTGCAATTGAGAAGGAAAATAAAACAGAAAAAATGCAGGTGACATTTTATTTGTCCAGACGAACTACAAAGCAATTTTGATATTATTGTTAGCTAAAATGGGAACGAAATGTTGACAGAGATAGCATTATGTTACTTTTTTAGAAGGATGAAATTTTTCAATTTCTTTACGAAAATGGGAGACACATCTGACGACAAAATTTAAAGGAAGATTCTTTTTTAGGGAGTTCAACAAGAGAAAAAATGTCAGTAATGCCTCTCTTCTGCTTTTGAACTGGATTACATTAATAACGTTGAATCCCCTGCAATTAACGGTTTCATTAATAAAATCAGTAGCAGTGGATTAGGGAAACCCGCGGATATCCATTTTGAGTGAAAATTTTCTGTCTGTAACAATATAAAATCGCACGTTTTTCCCTTTTAAGTTAGATAATTATAGGCATTTCCTTTACAGAAGTTATAGGGAATTTTTTTTTGACGAAACTACCGGCATTTTTGACCTCCAATTTGAACTTGTTAAATGTCTAAATAAATTATTAATACTACAGGGTCATTCCATTTTAAATCAACAAATGGGGTGTGCATCACCATTTTTAATTTTGATAAAAATTTGCATGCCCATTCACCATGTTTCCTAGACCTCAAAAAAATATATTTTTTGTTTTTTAAAAAAAATATTTTTGATATATAGGCTAACTTTGTCGTTTGGCAGCAGTAAAAATTTGGTATTTTAAAGCTTTGTCTAATGAACTGCAACTTTTTTTCTAATAAAGTTATAGAGTACAGTCATATCTCATTGCAAAGCTAAGAGAATGGTCTTTTTCCATATGGTATCAATAAATTTGAGATTTAAAAACAAAGCATATCTTTTCAAGGTCAAAATTAGTGATACAAAATTCATTTTTTACCATTTTTGAAAATTTAAAAAGTCATGAAGGGCTTGGAATAACAAGCCCTCTTTTTTTTCTTGCATTTATATGGATGGATACTTATTTTATTAAAAAAATTGTTTTATTACTCTGCCCCCTTCACAAGATATGGCCCTCTGAAGTTGCACATTTTCTAAAAAATCCAGTTTTCAATGCTAAAAAAATTAATGTGGGGGGCAAGGAAATTTTTTTTGTACTTGCCTGATCTTAAGTACATCATACCAGCTTTCAAACAAAAAAAAAGATTGCTTTGTTATTCAAAGGCATTTGGGAGCTTTAAGGGGTTTGAATTTTCAAATAATCGCTCTGATACGACAATTTTTTCCATGTGCTTTTTTTTTTGTAAGTATGCATTTTTTGAATATATTATGAACTTATCTTATTTAAAGGTTTTAGATTAATTTCATAAATAGTATTTTAACATATTTCTACATCTCATCATCTGTAAGCATCCATTTGCCATTAATGACAGGAATAGCCAGGTCTCAACTTGCCCAGTTTGCTTCCCATTTGTAAGAAACATGAATAGTTCTTTGTATCTTTCCTATTAGGGGTTGGCACTGTGCCAAAGGCAGAGCTGTTCACATATTATTGGATACAAATATCCAATAACATCAGAGTAAGACTTTTGAGTAAGAGAGTTGCATAATGATGTCACTGCAAGTGATCACTGCTCAGTTGATTCTTTAACTCTGGAAAGTTGCTAAGCAAGTGTTCCTGTTGTACTCTTGATATTTTATTGTTTAATGTATATATATATTTTTTCATTTCAAGATCCAGTACATATTTACAGAATATTTTGGTGAAGCACTTTTCTTCCTTAAAATAAAAGTTTTTTTAAATGTGTTTTTCTACATATAAAGAGTTCTTAAATGGGTCTTTCTACATATAAAGAGTAAATTATGGATAGCCCTAAATGTTGTGTAGGAATTTTTAAGAAAGCTGATTGTAACATTTTAAATTATAGTAGACAGTCAACTATAAACAGTATTTCAAAATATAGTGATGAGGATAAAACTTTACTACATTTAAGAACTGGATGTAAAAGCATTGAAACTGTTTGTACATACCATGAAAAAAAAATCTAGACAAATATTCCTACCAGGACCCAGGGCCGTAGCTAGAAGTGATCTATAGGGGGGGCTCAAGAGATTGTGGGGGGGGGGGGGGCTCATATTTTTTTTTCTCTTTCTCTGACACAGAAAGATAAATTAGCGCATATTTACACTGTAGGTACTATGTTCTTATTAAACTGTTGTCATAACTTCATTTCATGTTAAGAAAAGTAGAGGATGATGAAAAATTTGGGTGTATAACTGGCGCAAAATTAAACATCATGTTAGCTTCATATGTACAAATAGGATGAGGGAGTGTTGAAACACTTATTTTAGTTACAATTTAGTATTTATGCAAAACTGTGAAAAGTCTTCAAAACTAAATTAGATTTTTGAACAGAATTTTAGTTGCATTTTCGGTACAGAAATTCATTTAGTATGACCTTGGAATCTTTACCAGGGAGGGCTGAACTGCCCCTAGCGCCCCTTAGCTACGGCCCTGCCAGGACCTGGAACATCATTTAAAATATCACATCAAGATAACCAAACTTGGGTTCGATTTCAAGACATCTTAAAAATTCTAACTCTGTCAGAATTATGGTCTGCACAGGGAAGATGCCATAATATCACACCTGAGATGAGTGAACATTAATCAACTCTTCTCCGAGAGAGAGCAAAACACTGAACAATATACTTTTGCATGCTTTGAGAGTTCAGTTTTATTCTATGTCTTCAGGTGTTAAATCTCTTAAATTAGCTTATTAAAGTTTAAATAAGTTCTTTGATAATTCTTCTTTGCCTTTTCTAGCTGTTTTCAACATATAAAATTAACAATCTTTCACAAAAAACTAACATCAAGAAGTATGAAAAATTGTCGTTTCAGAGCAATTATTTGAAAATTCAGATCCCCTAAAGCTCCCAAATGCCTTTGAATAACAAAGCAATCTTTTTTTTGTTTGAAAGCTGGTATGAAGTACTTAAGATCAGGCAAGTACAAAATACTTTACCTTGCCCCCCACATTAATTTTTTTAGCATTGAAAACTGGATTTTTTAGAAAATGTGCAACTTTGGAGAGCGATATCTTGTGAAGGGGGCAGAGTAACAAGACAATTTTTTAATACAATAAGTATCATCCATATGAATGTAAGAAAAAAAAGAGGGCTTGTTATTCCAAGCCCTTCATGACTTTTTAAATTTTCAAAAATGGTAAAAAATCAATTTTGTATTGCTAACTTTGACCTTGAAAAGATACGCTTTGTTTTTAAATCTCAAATTTATTGATACCATATGGAAAAAGACCATTCTCTTAGCTTTGCAATGAGATATGGCTGTGCTCTGTAACTTTGTTAGAAAAAAAGTTGCAGTTCAAAAGACAAAGCCTTAAAATACCAAATTTTTACTGTTGCCAAACGACAAAGTTGGCCTATTTATCAAAAATATTTTTTTAAAAAACAAAAAATATTTTTTTGAGGTCTAGAAAACATAGGGAATGGACATGCAAATTTTTATCAAAATTAAAAATGGTGATGCAACAACTTTTTTGAAAATTTGTTGATTTAAAATGGAATGACCCTACATACAAATATGGTATAATGAGAACATTAGAAAATAAATGAAAAGTATAAGACTTTAATTTCTTGTAAAAGTAAAATGATAAGAGAAAACATTAAGTTTTAAAGTACTAGAAGTACAGTTAATAAATATGTAAAGCATGGGTAATCACAAACCTGTCAAGAAAATTAAAAAAGTCACAGTCTAGAAGGATAGAAAAGGTTTCCTTTAGAGCATTTTTTAAAAAGTTGATTTTTTCTGTATTTTTTTTTAGGTTTGTTCATTCTATTTTTTTTTAATGTCACATACGTACAGAAACAACATACATAATAATTTTGTGTGCTCTTTTCTTATTTCACATTTTCTTTTAAAAAGAACTTGAACTATAGTCCAGTAAGAATGCAAGAGGATTTCTTTCGCATCTTCCTTTAAAGCATCATGACAGCAGTCTAAATCTTCTGACGTATTTTGCATTTCCTTAATGAGTGTGCTAGTGGTGTAGTTTTATAAATGCGAAATCAAGTTTATTAAAGATTATTAAAAAACTACTTTATTGGGATAAAATTTACCTATATCATTGTGTTGCACATTTTCTGTTGGTCAGCTTTTTTTTATCTTATTCTAATGACTGAATAATAATCTATATTTATAAAACCATCAACAAGCTTAATAAACTTTTTTGTGCTATAGATAACCCTGGATCTTACTCTAAACGCGTTTGCTGAAAAAACACTCCATAAACATGTGAAATGATGAAGAAAAAACATATGTGTTTGAAACTAGGAATTATAATTCAAAATAACTCTCTGGTAAAAATTTTGGCACCATCATAGAATTCAGTTATCTTTCCTGTATGCTTGTCCTTATAACTAGATTGACATTTCACCTTATTTGTAGATTGTTGAGTTTGAGTGCATCGATGTATGCATATGAAAAGTTTGATAAGACAAGCTTCATAACAAACTTCAAAACATTAAACTTTTCTTATCATGCCTTTATTATCGATGATTTAAAATACTATAGAGAACTTTGTAATTATCTTTTCATTCTTTGTGGCTTCAACAAATCATCCGGAATATCATGTATGATAAAGCCATGAATGTAAGTTTGTTTACTAGTACTCAGATGCGATATTTATAATTATTTTTTCATAAGCAGTTATCGCAGTTTTAACAAAATTTTATATGCATATAAATATTTAATTTAGAACTTTTGATTTTATTTTTCAAGTTGTAATCAATTATAAATTAAAATTTCGTTGCTTTGAAATTTTTTAACGGTTTATCCTTTACATGAAAAACTCGTTAACGCTTAAAATTTTACTCATTTCGCTATAATACAATGTAAAAAAATTGTAAAAAGTTCGATGCTTTTTAAATTTATGTAAATTTTTATATTCATTTTGTTTGATGAATAAAATATATATTCAATACAATGATATTTTATAAAAGATGAGGTTTTTCCAAGGTACTGAATATAATGAGGATTTCATTGGTGAAATTAGAATTTAAGAATAAAATCTTCGATATTCATAAAGATAAATCTGAGTAATGCCTGCTTATATATTCTTAGAACTTAGTATATTTAGTTTTATCCATTATTTTAGGAAGGATATAACATTCTTTACATGTGATATATAAAAGTTTTTCAAATAATTTGTGTTGTATAGAATATAAATTTTAAAGAACTTTTCAAGGGCGAAAGCTAAAATTCCCTTGGGAAACATCAGTCAAATTAGAATAATATTTAAAGAAATATATATATTATTGTTAAAATCCTCATTTGAGAAACCGAATACTTTGAATTTAGAATTCTTATTAAAATGAGTACTTAAATAGTGATTAATAAAGCAATAAAACAATACATATATATATAATTTTTAATTTATATTGTTCAAAATAAAAATAAATAATTAAAGTAAGTAACTTTTTATATTTATATGTATTTCTTTATTCATCTATTTACAAGGATTTTCTTATGCTTATTTCAAAACAGCAGCAGGTGCTGATATATTTCTTCTTATGGGTCTTTTCAAAATCGCTAGTATAATTCAATTCTCTGTGAAATATAAAAAATAGCGCAAGTTTGTATCGAACATAGCTTCATTGTTTAAAGCCATATTCGATCGCTCTCACAAAATTTCATATTAATAAACACTATACATTCAAATTAGTAGCAGTAATTACATCTAAACGAAATTAACTTTGTATCCAAATAACTAAAATTCTTGAACAAGAATTTAATATTAATTCCACAATTCATCTGTTTTACAATTCTAGTTAACTCGATTGTAACTTGAATAACATGGTCATTGCATTTCTCTCATTAATATACGATGACCCATTTCATATTCTGCGCATATTCTTCTTAAGTAAATTATTTCATTAAAAATTTCCTGAATTAGCAAAAGATGAATTTCATTATTCGAATTCATTCATTCTGATTTACAAAACTCCTTAACAATGTGGAAACTAGGTAAATAATTGTCAATGCGGTTATTTTAAAGGTCGTTAAAAACATTTAAAGTATTTCTTTAATTAAATATATAAAATATCTACTTTTAAATTTTAAAATATTAGCATATTACATGCTACTGCATACTACATTCATAAAGTAACGTTGTTGCGTGAAATAAAATATTCTAATATTTTGAACCAATCTAAATTTTATTCTATGTGTTATATGTGATGTGTTTCAGAAAGCTCTATGACTAATTTATTATGCAGTAATTTTTATTTTGTAAATGTTAAAATCTTACATAAACATTTGAGATTTAATTAGTCGAAATATGACGACAATGATCATAAAACAATTGTGAATGTATTCTTCAGTGTTTTTTAATTGGACACATGTATGAAATGATGGCTGATCCATCTATGCCAGTCACTTGATTTTGTGTAAACTAAGCTGTTGTTGGATTTGAGGTGAGAATCGACGCGTCGTCCTTTTGGAATTTTAACCTACTAAGATGTTTTCAGTTGGAAGTAGATTTCTTTTGAGAATCTTTTGGATTATCCCCAGAATCCTGTCAACCATTAGGACAAGCAATTTTTGCTCTTTTATTTAAAAAAAATGAGCCCCAAATCATAAATGAACACCCTTCTTGTTGTCGTTAAAATAACTCGCGAGGTTCTCGCCGTAGATTATTTCCATAGTATGGCCATCCAAATAAATTTTTTTTCGTCACTGAACAATACATTTCACAATTCATCTGTTCAAAACATTTGCTTTTCGTCCAAAGAACCAATGCCTTTCCATGGTACAATTTTAACACAGGTGTCAGACACATTCTAAAATATTTATGAAGTTTGCTTGTCTGAATGCGACGGTAAACACTAGATCTCGATAAAGGAAATATTAAAATCCTCGAAGGTCCACAAATAAGATTTCTTTTGCATTGAAACTGCACGAGAAATTTCTCGATCTTTTCGCGAAAATATTTTATTGATTGACCTGAATTCTTTATTACTACTATTATTTTGCAACTTCTTTGTAATCTTTCAATAAAACTTCATAATTTTAGCATCTGCTACACTTCATTTCTTCAGCAATTTAAGGAAGTGTAATATTTTGTCCCTTTAAACGCGAAAATTTAGCTAAATCAACTGAAAAAATTCATCGTTGTGAAACGTTTTTCCAACTGTCGGAGAATTGAAGAACGAATAGTGATTTTGTATCTCGGAATAGTAAAGTCATATGTACAGAATGCAGAATGTGCACTTTTGTTTGAATCTGAGGTAATAAAAGCGATAATTTTCATTGTCCATATATTTTTGGGACAGCTAGTTTTGAATTTTATTATTTTACAAGCAATCTGTGATGTAAGCATGAAATTTCTGTATTGTAATAAGCTTATGTTATGATTTTATATAATAATTATTTTTTGGTTATTATTGCTTCTTTTTTTTTGAAGTGTTAATTAAAAAAATCCAATGATCATATACTTTTAGATGCACTATAGATTTTAGCACCTTCGAGTATTTATATATCCACTCAGTTTATATTAATAATGTATTTTTGAATAAGTTAAAGTTATTATTTAAAATTTGGATAATCCTATCCAAATAATGAAAAAGCAGCAATATCACATTATTATTTAAAAACATTTCCAGAACTCATTTTTGCTTAGCAAACAATTGTTTAAAATATTTAAGTACTTAATATTAATTAACTACAAATTTCAAACTCTATTTACTCAAGCATTAAAACTTAGAATAATAATTAAGCGAACCTTTTGGAGTAAAATTTTAATATATATATATATATTTCTTGTTGAACTTAAGAGGGATTTCCGCAAGAAATTTTAAACTATTCCACTCACGTATTCTTATACATCAGAAAATTTGAGAAGTGAATCGATATATGAATCTTATGGAATATGTCCTTTCTGAGATGTTTTTTAAACCGGAAGTATATTTCTTTTGGGGACCTTTTAACAATCCCAAGAGCACTGTCGGTCATTAGAAAAGGCAATTTCCAATGTTCCATTTTAAAAGAATGCAGCCAAATCATAACAGAGCATCCTCCTTGTTGTCTTTAAAAGAGCTCGCGAGGATCTCGTCGTTAATAACCCCACTAGTATGGCCAGATATCAGGGCTATCCAAATGGATTTTTTTCGTCACTGGAGAAAACATTGCACCATTCATCTGTGCAAAACATATATTTTTCGTTGAAAGAACGCGTGTATTTCGATGCTGCGATTTTAACACAGACCTTCTGCGGTATCAACGAAATTTGATTGTATATATGCTATGGTGAACACTAGATTTCAAAATTAGAAATATTTAAATACCCAAAAGTTGAAGAACAAGATTTGTTTTGGCTTGAATTTGTACGTGAAATTTGGTTAGGTTCCCTTAGAAAGACCCCTATGGAAGGCACCACCCTAGGTCCTATATCTCTCAAGCAGGTAATCGGCCGTCATAAATGACACCTACTCGTGGAACTGTTCTGTCCTTTTGCATAAATCGTTTATTTATTGACCTCAACGTTTTTTGCAATTTCATTGTCATCTTTCAATAAAATTTCAAATCTGCTACGCTTCATTTTTTGTAGTATAAGAAACTTTGATATTTTGTGCCTTTAAATTTCAAATTCTAACTGCAGAGGCCTTATGATTGCAAAGTATTTTCCAACTATTCGAGAAATAAAGAATGAGTAGAAATTTTATATTTAAAAATGATAACATCATATGTACAGAACGCAGAATATGCAATTTTGTTTGAAACGGAGGTAACAAAAGGAATATCCAAACGAAAGTAATTGTCCATGTATTTTTTCGACAGCTGATTTTGAATTTTACTTTTTTTTACAAGCAATCTGTGATATAAACACTATATTTCTGCTTTTTAATGTACTTATGTTATGATTTTATATAATAATTATATTTTTCTCTATTAATGCTTCTTTTTATGAAGTGTTCAAAAATTTCAAAAAATCTCATGATCATATACTTTTGAGACGCACTGAAGATTTTGATATCATGACACATTTATGTAGCAACTTAGTTCATACAAGTGAAGTTTAAGTTGTTATTTAAATTATAACTCATATGTGAATAAAGAACAGGCCGCAATATCACATTATCATTTAAAAACATTTTCAAAACACATTTTCATTTAACAAAAAATTGCTTAAAATGCTGAAGTATCTCATATTACTACTCTACAAAATATGAAACGCTACTTACGTGAACATTAAAACTTAGAACAATAATTATGCGTGAACCTTTTGGAGTAAAATTTTATGTATATATATATATATATATATATACAGGGTGTTCCATAAAGGACTCCCCAACTTTAAAATGGCATAACAATTTTGAATTTGATAAAAATTTGAAACATGTTGAATTTTAGACAGATAGGTTTGGAATTTTTCATACACCAATTTGAAAAAAAAAATTGTTCGAATATTGGATAATAGGTGGCAGCACAAGCACATGGAGATTTAAATGGTACTCAGAAGAACAGAACCAGTGTGACCGTTTTTGGATTGTTGTAAGAAATCTGGACTGTTGTAGGACTTACAACAAGCTAAATCAAGCTAAAAACTCAGGCTAAAAGATAGTTGTCAGTCTATTGATATACTGACGATCGATAGATGGCAGGACCATCGAATTTATTTTTAGCTTGTTGTCAGTCTGAATCTAGCCTGCTTTTAGCTTGAAAAAACGGTCACACTGTACAGAACTTTCATTCGAGCATCTGTTTCATTGCTCACACGTGTAAAAAAGTCTTTTTGTGGGGTTTTTATTCTAAGAATTCCCAAAGTTGAAACAGCTTGAATAATTCATCTGTGAGGTAAGTGCATCCATTTCAGTAGAAGTATTGTAACAAGTGATTTCGAACTTTACTTTTAGGATACGTCATGTCGTTGCTGAAAAAGGTAACCATATCGAAACCATTGCAATGGGATTTTTATCTCAGTTCAAACAGCTCACTTTCAGGAACTATTTCAAAGGCGCAGCTTTGTGATTGAAAAGTCCTCTTGTGCGCAATATTGGAAATATTTTTTTTAAATTGATGTATAAAAAATTCCAGACCTATCTGTCTAACATTCAACTTGTTTCACATTTCTAGCTCTCACTGTTTCGAAATTGTGTCATTTCAAGAACACCCAATTCCTTTCTAGAACACCCTGTATATACATACATATTTTGCTGAACTAAAGAGGTATTTCCACAATAAATTTTAAACTATTTTACTTACAGATTCTGTCACATCAGAAAAAAGCCAAAGGCTGAAAACTTGAAAGCTTCAATAAAATTTCATATAACTTTCTAAAAAATCCTCTAAATTAAGCTCTAAAAACTTGATTATTCATACTTAGTATATGTAGGTGTATAAGCCAACTTAACTGCGTTTTTAAAAATTTCGAAATACTTTAACATCTTTTGAAGTTTTGAAGTTAATGAGGTATCCTCTTTGGAGTGCAGCAAACAATTTATGACTAATGAGTTGTTTTTAAAAGATGCAATTCACTACTGCGTCATTAAAATGTCAAATAAAAGATTCTGAAGTTAAATACCTTTGTTAAAATCTGAATCGATGATATAACACGCTTTCTCACAAATTAATCTCGGAACGGTAACACAATTGAAATGTAACAAAAATGCAAAATTACCTTCTAAGATTTTTTTAAAGGATTGTAGTTTGAATGTGTAAATCATATTTAATGTTTTAACTTCAATGAAAATGCAATAATTTTAAATTATATCTATCCTTTGTAAATATAATATCCTAATGAAACGAATTTTTGAAACGACTTTATAAAACGACTGCACTACTACCTTGCATTGCATATGTTTCTTCAGATAATATGGATATATATATATATATACATACTAGCTGTTACCCGTGACTTCGTTCACATAACATTTAAC
Source organism: Maratus speculifer (assembly GCA_964019185.1). NCBI lineage: Eukaryota > Metazoa > Arthropoda > Arachnida > Araneae > Salticidae > Maratus > Maratus speculifer. Next base: position 77,663,853 of record OZ025294.1, read on the forward strand.
GATGAATTAATTGATCAATCAAGCAAAAGAATTCGTTGATTAAAAGCATGTGTAATCAACCTTTTATCGCGATTTATAGTAAAAAAATCTGATGATCCCTATTTGTCGATTTTTTTGCTGGTTGAAATTTTCCTTTCAGCGATTTATTACTATTAGATTGAAATATTCTTGTATACTTTTGTTCAGTCCTGCAGTTTACATAGTGCCTTTAATACACGAAAGTATTTTTCTAAAATTTAGTTGAAACAAAAATATTCCTTATTACTACTTAAATTACATTTTCAGAAATTTTCATTCGAAGACAACCATGCATCCAGTTCTTTGCGTGTCTTTGCGTATGTATTATTATATATATATACTACAAACATTTCTTAATTTATTGAATGCAGTCCAAAATAAAAATGCATATTTTAATTAAAAACCACCTTTAAGTAAATTACGCTCATATTCAGTAACCTTAGCGAGATATTTTGCGTAACCCTGTATATCTTAAAAAATATTTCTCATTCATTTTAAATATGACGTCATTATTTATCTAGCAACAATAATTACTGATATCCATGTCTCTAGTAATTTTAACGACTACTATAAAAAATCTGTGTAACTTCAACTATGGCGTCATATTTTTCGAAGTGAAATATTTTGTTAAAAATAAAATACTTTTCCACTTTTTTTAACCCGCGAGTAGTCGCGCCTTTTTTCACAACGTCATTAGTCGCGCTCGGTCTTTTCGCCGCTGGCCCCCCGCATACCAAATATGTAAAATAAGAAATATTTTTCACCTAATGTACGAAAATAACATTACAAAGAAGATATAAATTTGCTGTTTTCTTAAATTATGCATTTTACTCATGAGGTCTGGAGTCATTGGAAAAAGTAAAAATGAACTTACATTAGTGATTTTTACGTAGACTTTTTCGCCAATTTCAACTTTGTTTCTAAAAATGTACCTGAAATAAAAACAAAGGTGTCCTGTTACTTCACTAAGGTGTTCTAGAAAACTTCAAAGTCAGCTACGTGGTAGATCTCCGTTGTATTTGTAATGTGATATAAGTTAAGAGAATATAAGTTATACGGACGGCGAAAAGACCGACACGCGACTACTGACGGGTTAAAATTTCTAATTATGTCACCATTTTTGAGAGAAAAATTCGAATACTCCCTTTATTTTTATTTCACTTATGACGTCATATTTATTTTCTTAATTGTTTAACTATTAGTATTTATACACACCATTTAATATGCATACATTTAAATAAACTTAAAAGCACATATCATAATTCAAAATGCATTTCATCTATGCAACAGTCATCATCCATCATATATAGTACCTCGGATAGAATATATACTGTTTGAAATCTTTTGTGTGTCCATGTAAATGCTAAGCACTTCGTATTATGCATGAAATAATTCACATTAAGCCTTAGCAACGTATATCAATTTGATTATACATGAAATCGTTAACCATAATTAAAATATGTCCATAGCTGCCAACTTTTGCGTATTTTTCCTAAAACAAAAATTGTATATTAGATATTGTCTTTTATAATCTTCGAAATCTTACGATTTAACAAATGAAAAATCTCTGTACAGTTTTAGTGGTAGGAAAAATGTGTAAAAGTTGGCAGCTATGATATGTTGCAAACTGTTCCTCCCATCTATTATTATGCAATGAAATTCTTTTGTATGACCCTATAAACGAGTAATAAGTGTCCTTTTCACTGCATGCTTTATAAAATGCATATTTTAGTGCAATTTGTACCGGGTGTCCCAAGAATGACTGATGGATTTTAAAATTCAATAACTTGCAAACGATGACAGCTATTTAAAAATTTTTTGCAGGAGGGTTATGTATAATGTCAGGAGTTTTTATACCGTTTTTTTTTATTTTAGTTCGCATCTCAAACAATAAGTGGCGCTGACGGCGATTGAAGGCCAAATGATCAGTGCTGAGTAAAGCGTCGACCTGGCCTTCAATCGCCGTCAGCACCACCTATTGTTTGAGATGCGAACTAAAATAAAAAAAACGGTATAAAAACTCCTCACATTATGCATAACCCTCCTGCAAAAAATTTTTAAATAGCTGTCACCGTTTGCAAGTTATTGAATTTTAAAATCCACCAGTCATTTTTGGGACACCCGGTACATGCATATAAATTTGAAGATATTTCACAGGGTGTAACATCTTTAAGATTCAATTGAAACGATTTTCCCCATAATGCCGTAATATAAGGAAATTTGTTTACTATCCCTGTAAGTAAACTAATCATGATAGAAATTTCATTTTCAATAGGTATTCGTGCTAAGGTAAACGTTAATAACGTCCAAAATTTATATGGCAATCCGAGTATATTTACGAAAGTTAGAAAGCGGCCTGGCGGACAGACAAACCGAAAGCATAATAACTTTTCAACTTTGTTGGAAAGTGTTAAAAAATAGTCAAAAATATATTAAACAGAAGTTTTATTTTCCGCCTTTTCCCCACAAAACATTTCTTCCATTGATAATTATGAGATTTGAATAAAAATTTTCATTTGTATGTAACTTATAACTTATTAATTAGTATAAGTAAAAAATATTTCTAATTCATTTTAAATATGACGTCATTATTTATCTAGCAACAATAATTATTGATATCCATGTCTCTAGTATTTTTAACGACTACTATAAAAAATCTGTGTTACTTCAACTATGACGTCATATTTTTCGAAGTGAAATATTTTGTTAAAAATAAAATTCTTTTCCACTTTTTTTAAAATTTCTAACTATGTCACCATTTTTGAGAGAAAAATTCGAATACTCCCTTTATTTTTTTCACTTATGACGTCATATTTATTTTCTTTTAAATTCTTTTTCTTTTCATTTTTCGTATGGAAGTTGCTCAATTGAAAATTTATTGCCGCTGAGAAATTATTATTCCCGAATTTAATTTTCTTGGCAACGGGAAAGGAAATTAATTAATTTTTTTTTCTAAAAAATGCCTATTTATTCATTATGTAAACGAATGAAATATTGAATTATTAAGGAAAATATCTGAATAAATTAATTAAAAATTAGCCTATGTTCATTTCCGGGCTTCAACTTATCTATATGCAAAGATTCAAAGACATTAATCCATCCGTTTTGAAGCCAATTTCATTCCAACTTTTCGGACACACTTTCACATTTATAAGATATATTTAATGATTATTCATTTCTCTATAATTAAATCTGATGTTTCAATTGTTTCTGAAGCGTTCTTTAATATGCACTAAACAGGATTTACAAGAAGGTGAAAAGTGACAGAAAATCCTTTTTTCTATTACTTTAACCCTTACATTACATACGTAGGGACGTACATTTATATTTAAAACAAGGGGATGAAACACAATCTCCACGGGTCTTCGAACACACTGTCCAGTGTTAAAATATTGTGTTAGTATGTTGTTATTCGAAAACTCTAGTACTTTTTGCATACATAAGATATTTAAGGAAATCACTAAAAAATGCATTTATCATAGCCTCCAAAAAATCGCAGTTTACTTTTCTAATATTACCAAATCAATAACACAAATTGGAAATATATAAGGATTGTGGTAAAAGCGTGGAACTGTGTCTTCCGATTTTATTGTTATTAAATCATTTGTATTAGCACCATTTCAATTTTTACATTATCAAATAGCATCAAAAATGTGGTTTTGGATGACGATTATTTGATAAATGATCCTGGAATTAGTAACAGTCGACAGCTTATAATAGTGTTTCAAGAGTACTTTTTCTTCTAATCTGTGTCAAGAATGATAATTTCTTTTCTAAACTAATGAAAAGAGCTAGTGGTAGATGGATTATCATTATTGGCAATAGAATACTTAGGGCAAATTCAAAATTTCTTTCCTACTTATCTTCTTTAATAAGGTTCATAAGATCTTCTACCAAGTTTTGCCATTATGGCTACACTATAATTTTAAATGGATGAAAAATACTACTGCGGATTATAACAACACGTTTGTGACAAATAACATTTTTTCAATAACGCCTTTCGTCTATAAGTTTAATTACAGAATATGAAGCGTACAATCAGACTAACTATAAAATACATCACTTTGGTAATAAGTTTAAATTTGGTAAACAATAGTAAAGATTTGAATTTTCTTCATAAAGGATTTAATAAATGATAAAGGGTAATTTTTAAAAGTCATAATTCTGAAAAGCGCCGTAGAAAATATTGATGTATATTTTATAGCTAAAACTCGGAGATTGGACAGTTCGTAATTTGGCCGTCTCTATAAAAAAAGACACCCAAAAGAATGCCGATAAAGTCTATTTTGTCAATTTTCTACAAGAAACATGTTCCCTCATGTCTGAAGAATTTCCTTAAGTTTGAAATAGTGTAATTTCACTGAAGTGTGCTAAAAATGGTGTTTCCCAATTGACTGCAATATAACGAAATAATTTTATGTGACTCTGCAAACAAACTAAAATTGTTGCTTATTCCATACTCTACAAATATAATTTTGGTATCCATCTTAACGATGCATACCAATTTTGATATAACTGAGATACTGTAACAATATTAATATGCAACCGGAAAACTTTTCCATTTGATGATATCATAATGAAATACTGTTGTGTGTCCATGTCAATTAATTAAAAAGGAGAAAACACTTCACTCTCAATTCTAAAATCAATTTATAAACTTTAATAATATAATAATTACAAGTCAGTTTGAGTCTTCACTCGAGTTAGAGCCGAATTTAAAATTGTCTTTTTGAAAATATAATCATGGAAACCATAAAACCAGTACGTTTGCTGATTCAGGTACGTTGATGATATTTATATTATATGGAATCACGCAAATAAAGATGCATTCTTTTCTTGATGAAATCAATAGCCTAGAAAACAGAATAAAATTCACACTAGAAATTAAGCAGAATCAAAAACTTGCTTTTTTGGATGTCTTACTAATCAGATATATAACTAACCGAACATGCATCGTACAGGTTTTAAGAAAATTAACTATTTCTACTAGGTCTAGTTCTACATTCCCATTTACTTGCAGTTTTTCTTATAAATTACAAGTTAGAACTTTTTAATTTTTACATAAAACGAGCGTTTGAGGTTTTCTTAATTCAATGGTTTCACCACCATCATTGCCAGATGCCGCCAAACACGATTGCGATCATCATGATGTTGTAAATAGAAACTGGATTCATCTGAAACAAGTAAGAAAAATCATTCGTTAAGCATAGATTATGAAACACTTTCCAACACTTAATGAAATCTTTAACAAAACTTTGTTATTTAGAGAAATAATAGTGTATAGCCAAATGTACCCAAATATGTATTCTAGTACTTTAGAACAGCCCTGTATTTCATATGTCAGTTGATATAATGGGAAAATTTAGTTTAGCAAGAAAAAACCCAATAGCTTGAAATTTCTTTTTCAGCAATTCATACTATTAGATGGAAACATACTTGAATACTTTTGTTCAGCCCTGTAGTTTACATTGTACCTTTATTACACGTCAGCATTAGGCTAAAATTTATTGTAAACTAAAACACTTTTAAAACAACTGAAATCACATTCTCATAAATCATCATTCATAAGCGTCCATGTACCGAATTCTTTGCGTGGCCCTGTATATCCTTTTATCTATATTCTGCAAACATTTCTCAGTAAATTGAGTGAAGCTCAGCGTAAAAATGCATAGCTTATTTAAGAACGACGCTTAAATAATTCACGCTCATATTCAGTAACGTTGGTGAGCTCTTTTGGGTAGCCTTGTATATCAACTATAACATTTATACACACCGTATAATGTGCATACATTTAGCGAAATATAAACGCGCATATCATAATTAAAATGCATTTCATCCCTCCATCAGCCATCATCGGACACATATACGGTACTTCGGAAAGAATATACTATTTGAAATCTTTTGTATGGCCCTGTAAATGCTATGTACTTCATATTATGCAAGACAGTAGCGTATAATTTATATTAAGCTTCAGTGACATACATCAATTTTATTATACATGGAAAAGCTTAATATATTTAAAATATGTCACACAAAATTCCCCCTTTTACCATTATCTAATGGAATTCTTTTGTTTGACCCTGTAAATGAATAATAGCTACATTTTCACCTTATATTTTATAGAATGCACATTTTAATATGTTTGACAGGGTATAACATCTTTAAAATTCCTTTGAAACGATTTTTCCCCATAGGCCGTAATATAATGGGAAACTTTTGATTCGCCCTGTAGATAAACTAATCATGGTAGAAACTTCATTTTCGATGGGACTTGTGCTAGGGTAAACGTCAATAACGTCCTAAAACTTCATGGCAATCCGAGTATATTAACGATTTTTCCCCATGGGCCATAATGTAATGGAAAACTTTTGATTCGCCCTGTAGATAAACTAATCATGGTAGAAACTTCATTTTTTATAGGGTTCGTGCTAGGGTAAACCTCAATAACGTCCTAAAATTTAATGGCAATCCGAGTATATTAACGATTTTTCACCGTAGGCCGTAATGTAATGGGAAACTTTTGATTCTCTCTGTAGATAAACTAATCATGGTAGATACTTCGTTTTCAATAGGGTTCGTGCTAGAGTAAACCTCAATAACGTATAAAAATTTCATAGCAATTCGAGTATATTTACGGGAGTTAGAGCGCGGACAGACGGCCATCTGGACAGACGGACAGATGGCCAGACAAACCGAATGCATAAGCACTTTTCAACTTTGTTGGAAAGTGCAAAAAATGACGCCTCCCATTCGTGCACCCAGGTTCGTCCTTGATCACACTACTGAAGGCGCTCCTGTCTATGACGCAGTGTCAAGGAAAGTCGCAGCCATGGTATCCGAGCTGAGAGTCCATGCTACTGCAAACGTAGTCGAACTGTTCGTGTAGACAATTTTTGTCTTGCAAATAACACCATTTCTTGACTCAGGGCTCCTGACGTAGTTGCACGATCCATTACAGACATACGGATAACATGCCTGTATTCTCGGCTACTAGTGATAGGAAGCCGTTGAAAACCTGTACGGCGTTCCGTATTACTGTTCTGAATTCATCGATTCCATATTCTGCGAACAGTCATTGGATCTCGACCAACGCGAGCTACAATACTGCGATACGATAAACCGCAGTCTCGGTAGGCTACAATTTGACCTTTATCAAGGTCAGAAACATGCTGGTACTCATTTCTCCTTCTTACACGAGGCATCACAACAATTTTTCACCAGGCAACAATGCTCAAATGCAATTTCTGTGTGAGAAACCGGCTGAACAATTTCCTCGTTTAAACACATTGTAGGTGTCGCTATCGGCACCTGCTTTATCAGAATGTGCTGAAAAGCTGATCATTTGCATAGCACAGCATCTTCTTCCTGTCGTTTAAATTTCACGTTTGTAGCATATCGCCTTCATGGTGTAGCAATTTTAATGGCCAGTAGTGTATTTTAAGAAAAGAAGTAATGCCTCCTTTTAAATTTAAACGATTTAAAATTTTTGGAGATAAAAAACAATTTTGTCTAACGGAAGAAAGTATGCATTCGCCTAAAATGAAACGTAAATTTATTCTCTTTAAGGAATTATTTTTACAAAAATATTTGCCATTACTTTTATATCTATTTCGGTAAGAGAAAAACATTTACGAAAAGGCTAGCTTTTATGTGTGTTATAAATTCTTGAACATAATAACACGTGTAAACACAAACATCTTTTTCAGAGGAACAGGGAAAAATAGTTGTTATTATTATTATTTTAAAAAGCTTTGTACTTTTCTAAGAATCTATTTTTATGAGATTGTTCCAGGTTTTTCTATGATTAAATTTAGAAATACTGAATTCATTATTGTATGAATTCAAAGCAACTATCAAATATTTTCACATATAAAAACTCTCTTCAATTACTTAAAGTGACTCTCATAGTACATTTTCCTCTAAAATCAATAAATAAAAGATATTTTAAATTTTATTTTTGTATATTTTCTCTGTACTAAAAATAATTTTCACTATATTTATTTTTATAGTATTTGTGAAGTTTAAAGTAAAATCTTACATATTATATTTTATTATCATATGTTATATTAAACAATTAATATTTTATTTAAAACTTATAGATATATTTAATATTTTATGTACATTTCCTTGTTTTTTATTAAAGACTATCAGGCTACACTGTAAAAAAAAGGGGTCGATCTACTAAAAAAACTTTAGTAATCCTTGTAATTACTAAAAAATGTTTAGTAATCTTAGTCGGTTACTAGAAAATCTGTAAGAATTACTAGAAAAAAGTTAGCAACGAATAGAGTTAATGGTTTTATATTTTTAATAGCTATTACTAAACTCACTCGGCGTGGCCTCGATAGCATAGTGGTTATAGTAACGGACTCCAGGCTAAAAGGTCCCGGGTTCAATACTGGACAGCGCCAAGTACGTCCCGAATGTATGTAGTGTAAGTACTCTATAATAAAGGGGTTATGAATTTCCTGTTGGAGCTGGTCGCAATGTTTGGTGCTGCCATCTATTGCGTTTTTGCCGAAAATCTATCGCTTCAGAAATCTGGATGTAGCTCGAAGGAAGCTCCTGCCCTTCGGACGCACGTAATTGTTATTAAAAATAATTTTGGAGCTATTACTAAAATTTGCTTGGTGGCTCATACCAAAAAAATTTAAGTTAGTTATACAAAATATTCTTTTGTTCAGTTTACAAAAGAAATGCTTGTTTCACTTGCAAAAAAAAAGTTTGTAATGGTTACTAAAAAATCCTGTGGAATACAAATTTACTAAAAAATTTTTAGTAAGCTCTTGAATTTTTTTTTTTACAGTGTACGTCTGCTACGCTGGTCCTAATTTTCAAAAGGAACCTTCAACCAAATGAAATTGGTGAATATGACGTATTTTAAGGCAGTATGAATTCCTACCTGTAATGTATTTCCCGTTTTCAAGAACAAATGTAAATGCTATTGTGGTATTATATTTTCTAATGTGTTGGTAAAAATTTGAGTTATATGAGTTGACCTTCTAATTTAGTCAGACATAGCTCAGTTGGCGGAACATTAGCATCATCAACGAAGAGGTCCCAGCTTCGATTTCTGGTCCGGACGATTTTCGCTCAGTTGGAAAATTAAACCTCATACGAATTATTCATCATGATTGAATAATTGCGTTAAAATTAATCTAATGCAAAATTCGTCTTATTATGCACCAAATATTATAGTTAACGCTTTCGGGTCTGGTGTACTACTAACAGTACATCATCTTTCAACTAACATATTTTTTCAGTATTTAGCAATTGTTTTCAAACAATCTCATATTCTATTTCAAAGACTCCTGTTAAAAGCGTGCATTTTAATTTTTTCACTAAAAGATAGCCCTACAGGTCTAGAAACACTCATTCAAGATGGATGAAACTTCGAATGCACGTCAAGCAGATGATTCCTTTGTTTTTTCTCTCATTATTGATATTATAAATAGTTAGAAGTATTATTCGAAATTATTTTCGTAAAATAAGTTATTGTAGCTAATGTTTGATGTAATATTTTATAATCAAAATAATTCAAAAGTTATGTTTTATCAGTCCTTGAACATGTGTACTATTAGTACACTGTTAAAAATTTTGTGCTACTTTGAACCGAAATTTGGTGCTTAGTAGCTGCCACAATAAGATGGTGAAATCTTGTTCCAAGATTTGGAACTTCGGTTGAACCATAGTACCTGTTTTTCAAATAATATGGTGTAAACTCGTTCCAAGATTTGGAGTTTCGATTGAACCATCCTATGGTGACAGCTGGTAATAGCTGCGAGCACCAAATCTTGGTTCAAAGTAGCACGAAATTTTTAACAGTGGAGTACAGTGTTCTTTAAAGGAATTAATTTTACTAAAATATGTACATTGTATTGATTAATTTTTATAAATGAAATTTATAGTAATTTAAGTTGAATACTTATTCTTTTATAGCAATATTTTTCTTTCCTTTTGTCATATAATATTGTTATGCGATATTAATAGCCTACAATTTGTAAAAAAAAGTTAGATTTATTGGACTTCACTTTATCAGTTGCTGAAGTGCTGGCTTTCAAAAACCAAACTCTAATTCATCAATCATGACTATTCTCTCTAAAACAATTTGAAACTATCACTTCGTCCAATTGAGGATGTAAGATATGATGATGCTGGCCACATGACAGAGTCAAGGTGCAACAAAGATAAAAGATAGAAATATAATTTTAGAACAACATACTTTTGTGAAAAATGTAACCTCTACTTATGATTCCATGCTGACAGGAATTATTTCAAAACTTATCAAACTAAATAAGAGAAGTCACCAGAATATACCAACAAATGAAAATGTTATTTTTATTTTTATTTATTTATTTATTTATTTGCAATTTTACATGTTTTTTCTATTTAGAAGTATAAATTGAGTGTCAAATATTGTAAATTATATAATGTTAGTTGCATATTTATAAATATATATATTCTACATTTTTTATATTTTATCTTTCAAAATTTCGATTTCTCATTGTACTATATTTATCTTTTTGAGCCCATTGTACTACTAATAGTATATCCGTAAATGACAACTTGTTCCTCGAAAGATCACTGTACTATTAATAGTACATAATGTAATTTCTTAAATAATTAATATATTTTAATAAAACTTAATTTTTGACTTTCAGAGCAGTACTTTTTCATGTTTAAGTGAAAAAAAAAATTGGACCCGAAAGGAGTAAGTAAAACATAGTAGGAAAATGAAGCCATTAAGACAGCAGGAACACACAAAATATTTATCAGTACAGTACTAAAATTTACGGCATTATAATGGTTGTAAAAGATTATACGTAACATCGAAATAATATTCTAGTGATTCATTCTCATTTGTTAATTTCCTATATCCAGACTTCTCAGCTTTGCTAAATATGTGATTATGGTAGTTTAAATGTCATCTTACTCTATATTCTGTCATATTTTGCGCAAAGCACAAGCCTGCCAAAGTTTTACATATTTAAGTTCTAGCAGAAAAAAAGACACTTAAAATTTAATAGCAATAAATAAGACTGTAGCTTCCATCATCAGTTAAAGTACAGCACACTTTTTTAATACGTCACAAAAAGGGAAAAAATGTTTTAGTTCGTGAAAGTCTTAAAAAAGATAATCTTTGATAATCGAATTCACAAAACTTGGAAATCTCCTGTAGTTCTATAACTAAATGACACAGAAAAATGTTTTACTCACCTCTATAAAAAATGGTATTTTTATCAAAATTTTATAAATCTTTTGATTGAAATGCAAAGTTGCGCCTTATGTATGTAGTAGATGGTGATTGATTTTCTGTATGGAATTCCTCATGAAGGTTTCGCTTCAAACTATAATTATGATTTTAACATTGTGTTTAATAGGTTAATTAGAAAGATGTTTAAATATGGAAGATTCATCCGGATTTCAATACCAGTTATATAAATATTTTTTAACTAATTTCTATAATTTAAAAAAAAGGAAATAATAATAAATAAAAAAAAGTTTAGTTAATAATTATTGAACAAAAACTGTTATATCATAAAAAACAAAAGTAAACAGACAGTTTATTAATAAATAAATAACAATAGCCGGATTATTATATGAAGCACCATATAATTGCCATTTTGTTACAATTGCGTCAATGTAATGCGTATACGACATTTGTGTCTATTTCTCTAGCAGAATCTTCTAATTTGGCAAAAAATTGAGCAATTAAAATAAATTATGAATAAAAGCAATATGATTTAATGCTTAGTATACATTCAAGGGAGACCAAAACGGTCGCCAAGGGCGGCTAGTAGTTAATATTTAGTTAAAGTAGCTTTTAACCAACGATGTTGCTAAAATCTTCTAAAGTTCGTAGCGTTTTCGGAGATGACCACAGAAACTGAATTACGCCACACCAGTTAAAGCTTAATGCCGAACAGTCAAGCCGAACTTCCACTAATCCTGTGATGCACGGCCTCGTATGCCACAATTTCTCATGAGCAAGCATAAAAGATGATACTATGAAGGTATTTAATCTCTACCATAATCTAATAAAATGTTATTATGGAATTAAAAAAACGAATTAACTAAGACTAAGAAACTAAGGGTTTGGTGACGACTAGGATCCAATTGAAAATTAAATTTTATAATTATTAACAATTATTTAAATATAGTTTTAAACTACAAATTTTATAGGCTATCATGCTAATTTAATGAAGCAGTACATAAAATATATAAATGGTTTTGTGCATTAATTTGATAAAATGCAAATAATGATTAAAATCAACTGATGTTTTTTATTAAATTGTTTAAGCAAAAGTATGAAAAAAATCTGTCTAATTTCCATTAGACAGGAATTAAAATGTTCAGGCAAAAGTGTAAAAAAAATCTGTCTAATTTCTATTGTACAGGAAGTAACTTATAGTAAACCATAGCACTTTTAATCTAATATAATTTCGTATGCAGCGTTTTCTGCAGTTCCATATATTAACCTTCGATTTTTCTGTTGATCTCATCGAAAGAATGAGACCAGATCATATGATCATTAGGGTTAGTTAGGTGAATTAGTCTTCCAGTATTCGTCCGGGATATCTCAGTTGGAAGAACATTGCCGGTTTCAGCCAATACATACCTGGTTCGAATCCCGGCCCAGACTTTTTTCACCAAGTTGGAAAATTTACATCTGTTCTAATTTATTTACCGATTGATTAATCGTGTTATAAATTAATCTAATATCTCTATGGTAATTGAATGTACTTGAATTCACTTGAATATATTTGAATTGATAGTTAAATAAAAGACAAAATAATTTTATAAATCTTAAATTGCTCAAGATTTTATACTTTTCATAGTAAAAAAATCTATCCTATAACCCTTTGTGGCGCACCACCCTTTAAAGTTTAAATTTAGACATATATATATATATATATATAGGCAGGGTCTATTGGCCTAATGGAGTGTACATGTGAAATATCATAATGATTGCACTTACCATTCTGAGTGTGCTTTAAGAGGGGAGCGGGCACTGTAGCACTAGAAGTCTGAAAAGCACGGCTAAGCGAGCGAAAGTAAGCCAAAATTTTTTAATTTGAATGATAAAAAACTACTATAAATTTTGATTAATAAATATAAATATTTCTGTTCTATACACTACATTAATTATACTTTATTACTCTCACCAGTATTTTTTTTTCTTTTGTAAATTTTGTATTATTTAATTCGAGCATTTTTTTAAAATTCATTTTGGCAAAAATTTCTGTTTTAAAAAATCGATGATAAAAGATTAAAAATTCTTTAAAGGACATGAAAAAAAAGACATTATTTGAAAAAAAAATTTCAAAAATATTGATCAGTTAAGTGGTTAATCAACGATTCTACATATGCTTTCAATATAATAAATTTAAAATAATTTAGAATAAGTAGCTTAATGTACACACAACAAAACAGCACAGATGTTTTTGCAAATGATTATGTTTTAATCTAAAAAAGCCATTAATCAACATTTCTTAGAAATATAAGATTTTAAATAAATTATCAAAGTTAAAAATTATGAATTGACTGGAGTGTTGCTGCTATTACTCTAAATTTTATTATTGTTTTTTTTTATTGTGATATATTTTCTTCGAAAAGATTCTATTATTTTCTATTCTCAGTTTAGTTTTCGAGTATCTTTACGTATATTTTTTGTAACAACAGTTTAATCTGCTTTTTTTTCTTTTATGCTGCACTTAAGTTTAATGCGCTTAAAATATTTTCTGTGAGTTTTCTTATACACCTTTTTATAAATAAATCAGCGAATGTAGCAATTTATAAACTTAGTTTGAATTTTTTTGTATACAATAGTCGATATACTTGGTTATATTCTTTGATGTACTCAAATGCTTTTGTGAATATCTACATTCGAAAGAATATTTAAAATGATACATTTTGTAACATCATACAAATGGAAGATATTTTTAAGTAATTTGTTTTATGTTATTTCATCTACAGTTAGCGTTATATGAAAATTTACATTTTTTTTTAACATAAACAATTTTAGTATCAGGTAAACAAAATGTCATACAAATAAGTTGCGGAATACATTTGTATTTTTCAAATATTATATTGAAAGCATTAGATTCTAGTAAATATATTTTTTAGCAGAAAGCAGATTTTATTAATCCATTATATGGCGAAAAGTGACCGTCTATTTGCGATTTTAGACTTTTCGTTAAATATCTAGAAAAATACATGAGTTAAATAATTATCCTGAAACTCTAAGTGTGTAAACATAATAGCACAGGTAATGTACATCCATGAAGATTTTTTTTCCGAAACTCCATAGGAGGCCGTCAACAAATTAAAAAGAAACGAATATTTTTTGGATAACTTTGTCAAAACTAATGTAGCGAAAGCGTTCCAACAGTACATTATAATTAAGTAGATTATTGTAATAAACTGTGTTCATTTTTATGCGGATGGCATGTATACTCGTGGAAAAATTAAGGTTTGTATTAAAACAGTACCAAATTTTTCCTAGTTTTTTCCTAAAAATTTGCAAAGTTCTTAATATAAAATAATATTCTTTGACGAAAATATGGCAAACAACACTGTAATTCGAATAAAAAATAATAAAAATTGTATGAAAAATAAGCAGGTTTACTTAATATTATACTGAATGCTATCAAAATTTCATTTCCATATTGTTTTAGCTAAATGTATAGAGAAACTTTTTTTTTATATAAATTTCTCTACGAGTATAACTGCTACGAGTATAATTGCTTTTATAATTTATCTTTCATAATTATGTTTGTAACTGACAATATGTTATACTAAAACTTTTCTAAAGAGTAGTTGAAACACTGCTGTTTTAAAGTAAAAAATATTTTATATTACTGTTAAATCTTCAGCTTTTAATGAGCACGTGAAAAGCATTCATCAAAGGTTAGTATTATACACTCTAAAAAATTCTAAAAATAATTCTTCCTAATATTACATCCAAAAATATTACATTTACCTCGTACAATTGATGCAAATATTTAATAATGCAACCTCAAAATAAAGCAAGGAACATTGTTTTTAAATCTAATAAAGCACTACGGAAATATAATATCAAATGAATGATTCCTAAAAATTATCCAGGACTTCGAGAATTATTCTTTCATCTTCTGAAAAACAAGAAATCTATACATCTTTAACCGACTTTGAGAAGGAGGTTATGATTTCGACCTGTATGTATTTCTTGTTCACTCATAACTTCCCTAAATATGAACCGAAATGATAATTCTTTTTTTGTTTGAAAGTATAAGATACCCATGTAGTCCCATTTTAATTTCATTAAATTCTGTTGATTAGAGCTGTTTTAAAATTTAAAAAATGTGGATTTGATAAAAAAAAATAATGATTTATCGTAAATTATCTTTCATTGTTGCAACCGTTTTCAAGTCATAAGCATATTAAAATTGCATGCACATGCGTTAGTGCCAAGTTGTCGCCAAGCTTGATTCTTTTTTTGAAGTCAGTTAGTATTTTTTTTTAAAATAGCATATTTTATTTGAGGATTGAAGAGAGAGCTTTCTGGCACAAATGCTTTAATTTTGTTCTACCCCCGTAAAAAAATCAACAAAAAAATTAATGAAATAAAACTTTTAGAAATATATTTTACATAATAAGTTTTCTTTATATAAAACATAGGTTTTTCGTGTGCTATTATATCTCAAGTAAATATTTTGATCTACATATAATAGGTAACATGGTAAATTATCAGAATTGATATAATCATAAAAATTGTGTGATGTTTTCATATAAAAAAATTCAGTTACTCAAATGAAAATGTTTACTAGAGAAGGAGAACATCCAAAAATATTTTGTGTTGAGAAAGCTTATAAATAAATACTGCGAAAACTATTCAGAAGCACACTGTTTTTATTTATTATTTAGTTTTTATTGGCCAAGAAAAGAACATTTTGTACAAGAAATGCCTATTTAAATCATACAAATGCACTGATTTGTGGAGAGTCTGAAGAAAAAAGAACGATAATTGTATTTGTGGATAGTTCAATAGATTTTCTATAGATTATATCAACTGTCCACTTTTGGTAGATTGCATAATGTATTTCTTTTTCGGCAATTTCGGATGCGAGTTTTTGACGAAATTTGATCTGGTGATTTAATACTAGCAAGTATGAATTGACACATTTCAATATGTTGATTTGCGCTTTTTTTACTTAAAAATTTTATAGTTGGCAGGCATAAAAATTACTCTCCAATTTATGACGAACAACTTCTTATTTTTGTAATCCATAAATTACAAATAAAAGAAAAATAAATGAAAATCTTTAAAAGGTGTCTTTGACAGTGGTAGAAAGACTTAATGAAAATAAACAGAACAAAACTTTTTGTTCTAATTTTTTTAATAGATAAACTTGAAGTAATAAAAAAAATAAATTGTTCATGTAATGTATAAAACATTTTTTCTAAAATAAAATGATTTTTTGCGAATTTTAGAATTTATTGGAAAAATAAATGTTTTGAAACATATGTAGTGTGTTTGAAAGCAACTGTCTGGTTTTTCTGTTGTTATTTTCAAATGAATATATTTTGAATGGCCGAAGCTTTCGATGTCATCAGTATGTGAGTATGAGCCGTTCTCCTTTAATTTCACCTGTTGTTTAATTCTCTACCTCAGATGGTAATACATTAAATCATGAAACTATATTGGTTTTGCTGTGCTCATAAAAAGAAGAATTGTATTGATGCCAAAAGTAAATATGATTGATTATACTGATTGAGGAGTTACCGTTTTAAGTCTAAAAAACGTAAAAGTAAAACACCTGGTAAATCTGTTGCGAAATCTGATACAAACCCGAGAATTAATTCTAAAGAAAATAACTTCGATGACATTGAAGTTACATTTGTTGAATTGATTCACAAAATGAAGTCTTTAAAAACAGTGAGAAAATATCCAAACCAAAAAAAGGCTTAAGAAAGAACCCAAAACTGACTATGGTTACTAAAATTCCTAATATTATTGATTTCGTTCATGAAGTATCCTTGTAACGTTATATGCATGCTGAGTGTCATTGGTAACGTTTGGTTGGTCGTGGTGGAGGTTAAATATAGACATACTCAGTACTTAAGATAAAACAACAAAGTTTATTAAAATGATGAGGGCTGAAGGGAAGTGGAGCAAGTCTTAATTTTACACAACTGAGAATACTATGAAAAATCTGAACGCATACTCACAGGCTTCGGCCTAGCTCAATCGTGGCACCTTCTAATACATCGAACTATCTCTTGGCTGAGCTACTAGATAAAGCTTAATTAGACAGCCCGTGGCTGTATGTAATTCTTTATTCACAAATAATCAAAATGAAACTACTATGAAGTTTCTTACCCCGGCCAACTCTCAAGTCAACTATCGAAACTCCTTTACACTTCACTGGAGGCCCGCTGCTACTTTCAATCGGCTAGCACTTCGCTGAACAATACCTCACTTCGCTATCTAACGCCACAGATACTCACACACTCGCTAACGCCACAGATGCTTTCTCGCTGGCTAATGCCAGAGACACTCTCCATTCACTCAAACCCAAGCTTTTATATGCTGCAAACTGAGATACTTCACATTAACATATTACTAATAACCGCGAGCTAACTGCAGAATCCGAAAGAGACACGCACACACTAGAAAGTTAAAGTAAAAGAGAGGATAGATGTCGCTTTTACGCTTACACATGTTAAATTATTGACGTCACGATCTCAGAATCACTAGAGTGCCTTTATGCAAAGGTCACTCCCTCACAACCCCCCCCTCGGATTCCGCAGAGAAAAAGGACTGGGCCAAATGCATGCCCAGGACTTTTTCTTGTTATAAATTTCGAGCCGTAAAAAAAACAAAGTGATGGGTGAAATTTAGAACCAAAACATAACTTTTAAAATACTAACTTTAACCCATCACAACCAAAAAACCTCAGTTTGCCTCAAAAATTTACATATTCAATCCAATCATTCTTCTATCTTACAAATAGCCTCCGTAAAACTTCCAAAAACTCGTAAAACTCTCAAAACTAATTACATCTTCTTTCAAAACAGCCCACTCCACTGGGAGTGCTAAAATTTCCCAAAACACTAAACTTCCGAAATTTTCCTCAATATTGCAATACAACTATAATTTTACCAAAAATCTCTCCATAACTTTCCTAATACTAGAATTTGCACCAAGTCCAAAAAACCCAATGCGCAAAAATTTTCCTCATCCAAATTCCGAACTCATCTAAAATTAAATTTACTTCATACTAAAATAACTCTGCTGCTACGTAATACCTACATACCCATTAGCCAATGAACTAACTCCCAAAATTCTTCAGAACTTAACTCCACTTTAACAATAATTGGGGCACATACGTACAGCGTCACATCGCTGTGCTTATGCAACAATCAAAAAATATCAAATTTACAAAATGACGTCATCATGCTCTTCATCTGTATTAACTAAAAGAAAAATAGCAGAATCAATACATAACACAGGTATACTTCCCTGCAAGAAAATCACATTAACATTCAATTTTAATACAATACAATTTCAAATTCAAACGCAGCTTAAAACTTCGCAACTTGCGGAAACCATTCCCAACTAAAGTACAAACGCAACACATAAAACACGAACGATAAGGAGAAAGTTAATTCATTAAAGTTAGTATAAGAGATAGAAACGCGTGTCAACGACTTCTTGACCGCAAAACACGTGCGCGCCTGAACCGCGGCGCGTGTACAAAATAACCCAAATTACTATCTGTACTTTCTGAAAACTTAAACATATATTAACATACATTTTATAACACATGAACAATATAACAATATAATAACATTTTTAACAGATAACATAACAATTTAACAATAGATCCAGAATTTTTAAAAGCAGTTAAGACCAAAATCTCAAACATACATAAAACTAACAATTTTGCAAACAAATTTTGAACATAATTAAGCACTAAACGTGAGTCCGTCAAAAAATTCCAAAAATTGGCCAAAAATACAAAACAGTCTCTCTGCTTTCCATTCCTTCACATTGCTACCACATATATGCACTCTAATAGAAATTTAATAAAGAACATTATCACCCAATCATAGAGATGATTCGCTGCTGGCCGGCTTCATACTACAGGATGGCTTTCTCCTCTTGTCCCAGAAACCTTGTACGAAGGATCTTTCGTCATCAGAACTGTACGGTGACGCCACAGTTGCCTGTCGTGCCTGCAGCCTGGTTCTGAATGGATGACGTGGAATACTTGTAGGTTCCGCTCGACGACTCTGCTCTGGCCGGTTCGCTGGGGTCACTCCATGGCGAGATTCACACTGTTGATGCCGGTAATCTGAGCGTTGTCTCCTCTTTCTAGATGCACCCGAAGTTACTGAAGATCCTAGACCACGTTTCTTTCCGGACCTATGCTGTTTCTTATTGGGCAAAATTCCGACTTTAAAGTCCTTTTAACAGTTTGGCGAGTGTCCATCTGAAATTTTTTCCGGGGATTAAGTACCGAAGATGGTGAACTATTAGATAATTTGTGTTTCTGAGGTTGCTGTCTAATAAGTGGAGGAACGGGATAGTTTATAATCTTTTGTCTTTTATGGCACACACAATCTTATGTATTTCACACAGTTCTCTTATTTTTATTATCATACTGTGCTCTCGGATTGATAGGCTTTCTACTTTCAATAACAGTTTTTGGAGCTGTTTGACCAAATTTTCTTCTTGAATATTGATGAAAAGAATTAGATGAAGAAGTGCTGGACTCGGGACACTCATTGGATCGGGAATTTCGCGAAACACCACTCGACACATGAGAACCTTCACTACCATTTTCTCTAAACTTATAAACTCTAACCTGATCCAGATTAACAGTCATTCTTTCACCATTGACATTAACAATCAAATTATTATTTCGAACTTCCAAAACCTCGAACGGACCTACAAACTTCGGACCAAACTTAGCTACTCTCTTTTGACGACTTGAACTTAACCAATGCTTTTCTACTAACACAAAATCTCCAACTTTCACTTCTAACTCCCTTCTACGCATATTATAATACTGAGCTTGCTTTTCTTGCGCTTTTCCCATCTGAACCTGAGCTTCCTTAACCAACTTGTCAATATCCTGGCACATGTACTGACTTTCCGCATCTGACACCATAACTAACCTTTGGAATGGAGTAATGACTTTTCTACCCAAAAACAATTCAGCCGGCGTTTTCCCCGTCGACTCGTGAACTGCCGTACGAAGTGCGCATGCAAAATGCTGAATAAACTGGTCCCAATTTGCATGATGAGAACCAACATACGAAGAAATCATTTGAATAATGTACGATTTACACGTTCAGCCATATTAGACTGAGGACGATACGGAACAGTAAAAGAATGATCGATCTCCAGCTTCTCACACAGGGCCTTAAATATATCAGAAATAAAACAAGGGCCATGATCGCTCACTACCCTAATTGGTGCACCATATTTAGAAATATAATTCTCAAAAAATGCATCGGCAACTGCAGGTGCAGAAGCCTTCCTGAGGGGGACTAACTCTACCCATTTACTAAAATAATCAACTATAACTAGTACAAATCTATATCTTTTAGGATTAGACAATGGATAAGGACCGATTAAATCTACACCTACACATTCATTAGGAAAATTTACTTTAATAGGAATTAATTTGCCAGCTGGACTTACATTTTTATAATTATAACGTTGGCATGTGCTACAGCTGGAGACATAAGCGCGCACTGCTTCCCGCATTTTAGGGAAGTAGCAGGATTCACAAATTCGAGCATAAGTTTTCCTGATTCCTAAGTGACCTGCTAATGGATTATCATGAAATTCTTTCAAGATGGCCTTACGAAGACTAGCCGGAATAAAAACTCTTAATTCACCACGTGAGTTTACAATTTTAGAAAAAAAAGAAGACCATCGATAAGCTTAAAAGATTGGGACCATTTCTCAAACATAGGCACATCTGCTCTCGGGACATCATCAGGATTTTCCAAATAATGATACAAACTACCAAACTTCTCATCTTGTTTCTGTTCCCTTATTAACTGCTCTCGTGACCTTAACACCAACGATGACAATGCACAACACTTAACTTCCTCCGTGACCTCTAAACCACCATGCGGGTTTCGTGACAAAGCGTCCGCTACCGCACTCTCCTTGCCAGCCCTATGTTCTATAACCACATTATACTCTGCTAACTTCAAACACCATCTGACCATACGAGACGACAAACCCTTTCCATTAGTTAACTTTGTCAAAGCTGAATGATCTGTAATGACTTTAACCGGTATATTAGTGAAAAAACAACGAAATTTATTCAAAGCCCAAATTACTGCAAGACACTCCCTTTCCGTAATCGAATAATTCCTTTCCGCTGCATTTAAAATTCTCGACGCAAACGCTATAGGTCGACCTTTCTGTGCTAACATCGCTCCAATCCCCACTGCACTCGCATCGCAATACAATTCAAACTGAGACGAATAATCGGGGTGAGCCAAAACAGGAGGGGAAACTACTGCCTCTTTTAATAATTCAAACGATCTCTGAGCCGCTGATGATCATACAAACTTCACCCTTTTCCTTTTTAAATTATTGAACGGTTCACATAACTCTGAAAAACGTGGGATGAACTTGGCAAACCAAGCCACCATTCCTAAAAATGTCGCCACTTCCTTACTATTTTTGGGGGGACTCATTGACGTAATTGACTCAATTTTCTCATTATCTATATTAATACCATCACGAGTAATTTTAACTCCTAAATACTTTATCTCTTTTCTCAAAAATTTACATTTTTCTAACTTAACTGTTAACCCAGCATCTCTTAACAACGTAAATACTTCCCTCAATAATCTTAAATGCTCTTCAAAAGTAGCTGCCATTATAATTATGTCGTCCAGGTAGACCAAGACACTCTTACCAAGCAAAGGTTTAAGGATATTATTCATGGCCTTCTGGAACGTTGCTGGCGCTCCCGATAAACCAAAACTCATTCTCTTAAAAGCAAAACAACCGTCCCGAGTAATAAACGCAGTCTTAGGTATGTCCTCCGGCTTCATTGCAATCTGAAAATAACCTGACGTAAGATCTAACGTTGACATATAATTCGTACTCGTTATATTAGCCAAAATGTCATCAATAACTGGAATAGGATACTGAGGGTATTGCGTTATCGCATTTAACTTTCTATAATCTACTGCAAACCTATATGCCTCTGGATTATCTAAACTTTTCCTATTATTTTACGACATAACACTACTGGAGATGCAAAAGGAGACTCAATCGTCATTATAATATCGTTCGCTAGCATTTTTTTAATATGATAATCAATTATACCTCGTTTAACTTTATCATAACGATATGGTTT
This sequence comes from Maratus speculifer, assembly GCA_964019185.1. Classification (NCBI taxonomy): domain Eukaryota; kingdom Metazoa; phylum Arthropoda; class Arachnida; order Araneae; family Salticidae; genus Maratus; species Maratus speculifer. Next base: position 77,686,253 of record OZ025294.1, read on the forward strand.
ACTAGCAACAGGTGCTTTCAAACCAGTATCAATCTCATGCCACGCAACATGCGTTAAACCCGGTTTATCAGAAAAAACCTCTCCAAATTCATTCAAAAACTTATTAAATTCCTCCTTCTCGATTTCACTTAACCCCGACTCCTCCAAATTAACTGACACTGAAACAGGCTCTTTCTTACTCACATTCTCATCATTATTCACTATTAACGACTTTTAAAAGAAATCCAAACTAATTCCTCTATCCTTCATATAATCCACACCAACTATACAATGCACTGTTAATCCATCTAACACACAAAACACCCAACATGTCTTAACCGAACGAATTTCAACTTCCAACTCTACTAAACCTTTATTATCGCAAGCTACTCCCTGTGCCGACTGAACTACCAGACTTCACCTCTTCAACTTCTTATACGAAAAATATTTCCGATAACAATCAAAAGAAATGAACGACTTATCTGCCCCTGTATCGAAGACACTTTTAACGACAATACCATCTAACACAATTAACACCTCAGGTAACTCAACCGGATTAATAGTAATTTTATTCAAACTCACAGAAGGCTTTTCCGATTTAATCTGTGACTGCATACCTTCCGAAATACAGTCACTTACCAGTTTAACTGACCCGACCTCCTCACACCTCTTCTTTGCACTGATCTACCTTCAAAATTCTCATCCGAAGTTAATCGCCTTACTTGCGAAGAAACATTCCTGTCCCGTACTACCCCTCTCCGATCATAACCACTATTCTGTCTATTTACATACATATTTCTCTCACCACTTCTAAAATTATTAGCACTACCACCATTCCTATTACCAGTATTCGACATATTACGACCAAATCCATCATTTCTATTACGCAAATCATTATCCGGAAATCGCTGTCTCCCTCTCACAAAATTACGTTCCCCCTCATTTCTCAAATTACTATCCGCGACAGGTCTCTGACGAGGGCTACGCAAATCCCGTTGATCCGAGCTATGCCGAGTCTCATACTTCGATAATATCTGATGCATTTCTGCAAAATTCTTCGGTGCTCTAACTTCAATAAAGTCCTCTATATTTGGATTAAAAAGAGGAAAAACAATGTCCAACAATTCCTCAAATGTGATATCTAAATCTAATTTATTTTTTAGTTCCAGCTTACGAAGATAAAATTTTGACGCCGACTCATAAATATTCTGCTTGTTGCAATAGAACTCTTTTCTCAAATAACTCTTATCTTTAACGGGAGGAAATGCCTTCTTTAACTCAATCACAGTGTGTTCAAATCTTTTCGCTTCATCAGTAATCAAAAACTTTCCTATATTTTCCAACCACAAAAGTGCTTCGCCCTTCAATGAGCATTTAAGAACTACGTATCTACTTTTCTCAGGTATATTATTGAACAAAATATAATCATCTAGTTTAACTAAAAATTCACTAATATCACCCTCACCGGTGAAATACGCACGTGGCACAATCTCACAATGTCCGATGTTACGTTGGGCGCCACTTGTAACGTTATATGCATGCTGAGTGTCATTGGTAACGTTTGGTTGGTCGTGGTGGAGGTTAAATGTAGACATACTCAGTACTTAAGATAAAACAACAAAGTTTATTAAAATGATGAGGGCTGAAGGGAAGTGGAGCAAGTCTTAATTTTACACAACTGAGAATACTATGAAAAAGCTGAACGCATACTCACAGGCTTCGGCCTAGCTCAATCCTGGCACCTTCTAATACTTCGCACTATCTCTTGGCTGAGTTACTAGATAAAGCTTAATTAGACAGCCCGTGGCTGTATGTAATTCTTTATTCACCAATAATCAAAATGAAACTACTATGAAGTTTCTTACCCCGGCCAACTCTCAAGTCAACTATCGAAACTCCTTTACACTTCACTGGAGGCCCGCTGCTACTTTCAATGGGCTAGCACTTCGCTGAACAATACCTCACTTCGCTATATAACGCCACAGATACTCACACACTGGCTAACGCCACAGATGCTCTCTCGCTGGCTAATGCCAGAGACACTCGCTGGCTAATGCCAGAGACACTCTCCATTCACTCAAACCCAAGCTTTTATATGCTGCAAACTGAGATACTTCACATTAACATATTACTAATAACCGCGAGCTAACTGCAGAATCCGAAAGAGACACGCACACACTAGAAAGTTAAAGTAAAAGAGAGGATAGATGTCGCTTTTACGCTTACACATGTTAAATTATTGACGTCACGATCTCAGAAACACTAGAGTGCCTTTATGCAAAGGTCACTCCCTCACATCCTCTAACAGTACATTCAAAGTTGAAGCCAAATTAGTGGATAATTTCATTTAAATTTCCCCTGAAGCTATCCCTGACAAAATAAAGTTTCACGAATATTTCAATTGCAAACATTCTAGCATAAAATTGCTTATTATATAAAATAAATACAATAATAGTCGTTGTTAAAGGTTCAATACAGTTTTGAAAAATAAAAATCTATTCTATACAGGTTTTACTATCCTTAAGATAGCAAAAATTACAAGTCGTAGAAATTTGCCCCCCCCCCCTGCCTCTGTTTACTTAACAGAAAATCTTTGATGTCCATTCTATTTACTATCTATGAGTTGAAATTGAGAAATTTTGCAAAGAAAATTGCTATGCTACCACACTGCTAGAAGTTTGTTTTGTATGTGTTCATATGAATTGCATATCAACGATACGCGTTTGGGAAACTCGTCTTATGAATGTAATGTCAAGAAAAATATCTCACTATAAGTTGCTTATCTCCTAAAAGTGCAATGACCACCTGTTCATTATATCCTTCCAAATCATACGCAAACGTCACCGTCACTTCTAAAATTGAAATATCAAAAATATAATTCAGGAAAAGTTAATTCGTAAGTTGTCAAAAGTAATCCACTTGCCAGACGATCATCTTCTTTTAAACTATGACAGTTCTCTCCAACTCCAGTAATTATCACAGTTGCATTAATTTTTGGATTCTGTCGTTGCGATAAATGAAATTTTAGTAAAGATTAGTGATAAACTGTATCTAAATTATTTTTTGTCTTTTTTACTTCCTCAAAATACAACAGTATCTTCGAACGCATTGAAATAAAAAAAGATCTTGTATCTAAAATTCTTGTCTGCAGCGATTTATTGGCAGGATAAAATAATCTATCTACTAGTAGCGAGTTATAAGGTCACTTTTGTCTCTTGCACTCTACTCAAAAGATTTTTCAACTGTTATTTTAAATATATGGTAATTGAAAATTATTGATTTTGGAGGCGAGAGAAAGGGGGTTTCACTTCCCTTAACATTTTCAGCTGTTTTCAAGCAAGACAACACTTTTTATGCTTTTTATTACTCTTTATCTTTTAAATTGATGACTCACCTTACTGGTGAGGCTACGCCCTCTGCACTTTAGAATTCGCTGACTGAGCAGCTGTCTGCTTTTACTTCTTCAGCTGACCTTTTTCCTGATTTCCTACTTATTTCGTCTTCAACTCCCTCTGCATTTCCACCATATATTCTGCAGAGAAGACTACTTTTAAGGACCAATAGTATCTGTTTCCGAGATACATGCAGCTGCGGACGCTTGAATGAGCTCTAGACACTTTTTAATTTGTAGGTTTCACTATCTATTCAGATTACTTTTTTAAGTAGTCGCATAAAGTATGTACAGTTATACTTTCATCACTTTTTTGTGATGTACAATACATTACTCATATTTAGGGCATAGAATTGCTGTAAAATTAAAGAGACATTGGAAACTCTCATCAGCTAGCCTGTTGACGAGTTTAAACTTCTTTTTAATCTAGTATCGCACCCGAACCTTTCAATTAAAATTTAGTTTTCTGGCTTCACTGTAAAACGTTTGTGTAACGTTACTCCATAAAATTGGTGGCTGCCAAGCTTCCACCAAGTTTATGGTGGTCATCGGTTTAACCAAAATATCCAGTGTAACATTACACTAATATGTAATGTTACACCAGTAACATACGTTTAAATTACACCATTAGATAAGTGAAAAAAATCACACCATAACATTGGTGGCTGCTTTGCTGCCACCAATTTTTTGGAGTAATGTTGCACAAATGTTTTGCAGTGTTTGGGGAAAAATGCAAATCAGGAAAAATTGATTCGTAAATTGTTGAATCTAATCCACTTACGAGCCAATCATTTTGTTCTAAACGTCTCCATCTACAGCAACTATCCGAGTTTCATTAAATTTTGAATTCTGTCCTTGCGATAAATGAAATTCTAGTAAAGATTAATGATGTTTTTTATCCGAGTTCCTTTTTGGATATTTCCTATAAATTCAACAGTTTACTGCGCCTAGTTTTAAGGACCTAGCATTGGCTAACTTTCAAGCTACTAATTCCTAAGCTGTAAGCCGGTTTTTGCTCTTTTGCAGAATATTTCTTCTTTCTCCGGAGATAACAAAAGGTACCTCCATCTCTAGTAACGATCTCTAATGCTCGAGGATTACACGTGTGCTCATGAACTACGGGTTTCGTAAGGTAAGGTTAAGATGCGATGTCTGTGTTGTCAGACGAGCCTTTTCCCAACTTCCCTGGTTCCGCTAAAGGCATCAAATATGATCTCATGAGTCTGTACGATTTAGCAATAAGGGCATGAGACAGAGTCTAAGCAGTCAGGGAGGATTTTCTTCAAACTTTCAGGGCTTCCTCTGAAGGCTTTTTTCGATTTCTCATCAAAAATTGGCTTCAGGAAAGTTCGTAAAGAATCTCAACCTCCGGGGATGCCTAGTTTTGGCTTGAAAGTGCGGTTTCTTTTTAGAGATATGTTCCTGCGGGTCGTTAGGGCAACCCTGTTTAGGTTGTGTTTAGGGCAACCAAGCAAAGAGACCGATTGGCTCTTTGAGTCTTGCGAGGTGAGACGTGTCTCGATCGGCTCTTTTTCTCTTGTTTGGGAATCAAGGTTGTGTCACATGCGCTGGGCATTGCGCAGTTTACGGAACGGGTTGTACGTGAAGGGAGATCTTCAGGTCATCTGAATTGTCAACACAAGGACTTGAGGAGGCCCTCGAGAGGAAGGAGAGCCTTCGCTTTTTCCCATACTTATAAATTAAATTAAAAATTACTAGGATCTGCAGAAATAGAATGATATATAAATAATTTTAGAAATGATTAAACAATACTGAGTGGAAAGCACAAAGACCAAATATATTTTTCATTGCTTGAATATTTATACCTTTCTATACTATATGTTTGTGGCAAGTAATTAAATTAACAGATGTTATTAATCCATTGTCACGACAGTTCAAATTGAAATGTGCACTTTTACAACTTCTCCTTCTTAAAACATAAATATGTATCTCATTTTATAATAAATATTTTAATAAGACTTTTAAATAAGTATTTTCGAGTAAAATATCTGATACTCAGCTGTTAAAATTTGTAGAAACTTAACATGGCGTTATTAGCTTAGGATAACATATATAATTTAATAAAGCTTTTAAATAAACATTTTCGAGCTCAAAAATACTTTCTAATGTATGTCCCATTATTAATGACCTTTTCTTTGAAACATTAATTTCGAAAAAGGTACAAAATGAACTTCTACATAAAATATATTGTCTTCTACATATAGCAATGACAGAATAACTAAACTCGGGTATTTCAACGAAGCTATTTTTAGCTAACTTTTAACAAGAACGTTGTCGTAACTTAAACTTAAGCAAACACTTATCTTTAAATACCAGAAACTAATTCCTTTAACCAAAGTAATCAACAATGTGGATATTTAACATTCCGGAAAATATATGTTTCAAAATTGTTATGGAAAGACGTAATGCGAATTATAGCGTAGTATTTCTACCTCTTAAGAATTTTGAGTAAGTTCAACTACAGTATGATGCTAGAGTTTGTAAATAGTAACCAGGAAATGTTTTGATATTAAATAAAGCTCTTACTTATTAATGTATAAGGTGTTATACGTCATAACATTTTTAGAGTTTGGGGTGTTTTCTATGGCATTTACAAAACCATTAATAAAAGTCAGACAAATTACTATTTTTTAGCCTGGTGATAAAAACATTCATTTCATACTGGCAGTCTACGCCCACTATGCTAAGTCGTCTTCATCAAGTAAAATTTTAATCAGATGAAATGTATCGCAATATTCGATCTAATGTTTTTAATGACAGAAAGTAAAAGAAAAATTAATATTTATTTCACTAAGTTACGATTTTTTAACAGAGTTTACCCCTGCGCTTATCATTTATTATTTACCATTTTCCGTCTATTTACGTAATTTGTATTTACTATTTTAAATAATGTGAAATAATTTCAATTATTCACGCCTAGAAAGGAATAGGGCATGTAGTATTTGTTGAGAGTGAAATAAAAATCATCTACTCTTGACATCATAATTCGCTTTTATATTTTAACTAAATAATAAGACTACTATAATTTGCGACTCGTCTTATAGCAAATATATCCGTCAGAAAATATCGTTATCATTATTTTTTTACAAGTGAGGGTTTTGCTATTGATTTCTCTATTGAGAAATTTGGTAATTTTTGAAATTCAATATTTCAAAACCGCACAATCATAAGATTTTAAATTTTTATCCAGAAAAATATAATTTACCTTTCATACGCAATTTGTGTAAAATTTTCTGACAAACTAGAGCTATTAATAAATAGTTCTAGAACTATTAATTAGAGCTATTTTTAGAGCTATTTTAGAGCTAGTATTTTTTTTAGTAACTTCGAATATTTCATTTTCTGAAATTAATCTGTAGCAACGAATAGTGAAAAAGGCACTCGTTAGCAACACGTATCTTTTTATTAAATATGATTCCATTATTTTAAATATTTGTTAAAACATAGTTTTGCTAAAAATATATTTGTTTTCCCATAATTTTTCAATCTTTTATTAAAATCTTAAAAATACGGAAAAATCAGAAAATTAACGTAAGAAAAAAAAACTTTAGGTTTTTTTTTCCCCCTTTAAGTGATTGTAATCATTTAGATAAATGCAGCAAATCTTTTTCAATTATTATTCAGTTATAAAATCTCTAATGAGCAATTCCATCTCAGCTCAGGCAGGGCATGTCAAATCACCATCACAGATTTTTTTCAAAAAAATTCAGTAGTTAGAACTAAGTGATTTATAAAATTTCCTAAAAGGATTTTTCCCTAAAAAATTTATTTCTCTGATTACAGCACTTTAAAATTCATGATAAAATTGGCAGTTTTCAGAAAAACTGAAAAACGCTTCATTTTGAAATGAACACAATACCAAACATATTCAACATATTCAGTCAATTTATTTTTTATAAAGAGTTATTAATATGAATTTTACTTTGGCATAGTTTTAAAAAATATAGTGACATTTTTACTTAATTAAAAAAATTAGATTTTAAGTACAAAAAATATAATTATTAGTGAATTTAAGATTTTTTTTCTGAATGAAAAAAAATATTTTAAAGCTAAACATTGATGGCAATCCAAAGACCTTTAATGGGAGTTTTACAGCAAATTTTATTTTAACTCTAAGGTGCTTACAACTTTTGTAATTCAATTTTAAATTATGCAAAATTTTGTAAAATCACTACTTTTGAAATGCAATTTCTCAAAAACACCTCTTTTTAAAAATCTGATAATATGCTCAATTCATACCTTATTAGTCTCTAATAAATACCTTACAAGCAAATCGTGTGTTTTTGCTTAGAAAATTTTATATGATTTTTTGAAAATAACATGTTGTGTGTATTTTTCAACAGACCACAAAGGCAAGCTCTTCCTTGTTTAACCGAACTTGTAATGTAATTAATATTTCAAACTAAAAAATACATCACTAGTACATAATTATTACTGTTAAATTATAGCTAATCATTTGCTTAAATTTAAAATTGCGTAAAATACAGTCAATAATAAAATTAGTATTGATCATATGTCATTTCATTCCATACTCATAAATGTGCTAAATTCATCTACAGTGTGTTAAATATTTTGTTATATAGTATGGATATAATATATTAAAATGCAAATACATACATTACAACTGAATTAGATTTTTTTTCAAGTTTAGTTTTTTTCCAATTAGTTTTTTTTTCCTCAGAAAACCAGAAGATCAAGCTTTTTCTTATTTCTCTGTATTTATAATGATATTTTTTACTGAAAAAATAATATATGCACATTATTATGGCAAATAAATATAAGCTAGTCTTCAAAAATTCCTATTCATAAAATTAAATAAGCCAAACCCCTTTACAAAAAATCTGCGCTTGTGATGCATTTTGACTTTGCTGAAAATTACTCACTAATACTGCCAAATGAAGTACAAAGCTACTACTGGCAGAATACTCAGATATCGTTAGTTACCTGCACAGCATACTTTAGAGAAGAAATAAAGAGTTTTATCATAGTTTCTGATGATTAACTCATGATACAGCTCATGCTGTTTGTGACTTAGAAAAGGTAAAAAAAGAATTATTTAAGTTGTATCAATTACAAACACTGGAATCACCTGTGTATATATCAGATGGAGCTGGAGCACATTTTAAAAACAAGTATCAGTTTTATGAATTGCACAAAAATAAAATTGTACTGAAGTAGAGGATATTTTCAGGTACCGGCCATGTAAAAAAGTGCATGTAATGCTATTGGGGACTGAGACAAGCACAATGCAACAAAATTTAATCTCCAAAAGGAGCCAATAAAAGCTATCGAAAATTCTGTCTCATTTGTTGCTGAACTATCTTTGCTAAAAAATAACATTCTAGTCCATCCAGACAGAAATATTATTCAATCCTATAGAACTAATAATGAGAAAGAATATGCTAATGCAAAATCTATTGTTGGCATTAGATATAACCATTATAGGGTGATTGTAAATAATGAAAATTATATGGAACAAGCAAGTAAAAATGAATTGACAAAAGTTGAAACCTTCAGCCAAATGAAAAGACAATATTCAATACATAGTTTCCAAATCGGTGATTTCATTGGATGCATTTATGAAAATAATTGGTGGATAGGACAAATCAATGGTATATCAATTACAAGAATTAAATGACATTAAAGTATCATTGATGTACCCAACATGGTCCATAGATAAAGCATTCCAGTGGCCAAAAGAATCTGGAAAGAAAAAATATGAATGTGCATTACCATTGGAAAATGTGCTTCTAGAAACAGAAAAACCAGTTACAATAGGACAATCTGGGCGACTTCATACCTTCAACGATAAGGAGTTGAAGTTAATTTAAGAAACCTTTACTACCTAATTCTTCTGTTATGTATGTATTTGCACATTAATATATTATATCCATACTATATAACAAAATTTTTACATACTGTAGATGGATTTAACACATTCATGAGTATGGAATGAAATGACATATGATCAATACTAATTTTATTATGGCTGTATTTTACGCAATTTTAAATTTAAGCAAATGATTAGCTATAATTTAACAGTAATAATTACGTACTAGTGATGTATTTTTTAGTTTGAAATATTAATTACATTACAAGTTCGGTTAAATAAGGAAGAGCTTGACTTTGTGGTCTGTTGAAAAATACACACAACATGTTATTTTCAAAAAATCATATAAAATTTTCTAAGCAAAAACACACGATTTGCTTGTAAGGTATGTATTAGAGACTATTAAGGTATGAATTGAGCATATTATCAGATTTTTTAAAAATGGTGTTTTTGAGAAATTGCATTTCAAAAGTAGTGATTTTACAAAATTTTGCAAAATTTAAAATTGAATTACAAAAGTTGTAAGCACCTTAGAGTTAAAATAAAATTTGCTGTAAAACTCCCAATAAAGGTCTTTAGATTGCCATCAATGTTTAGCTTTAAAATATTTTTTTTCATTCTGAAAAAAAATCTTAAATTCACTAATAATTATATTTTTTATGCTTAAAATCTATTTTTTTTAATTAAGTAAAAATGTCACTATATTTTTTATAACTATGCCAAAGTAAAATTCATATTAATAACTCTTTATAAAAAATAAATTGACTGAATATGTTGAATATGTTTGGTATTGCGTTCATTTCGCAAATGAAGCGTTTTTCAGTTTTTCTGAAAACTGCCAATTTTATCATGAATTTTAAAGTGCTGTAATCAGAGAAAAAAAAAATTTAGGGAAAAATCCTTTTAGGAAATTTTATAAATCACTTAGTTCTAACTACTGAATTTTTTTGAAAAAAATCTGTGATGGTGACTTGACGCATATCAGTATTGTCTGCCTGAATTGAGATGGAATAGCTCTAATGCAAGTATATTAAAATTGTAACATTTTCTATCTAAATATGTGCTAAAAATTTTTAAACTAAATCTTTTTTAGCCAAAATAAAATTCACTTATTGTATCTATAGTATAATTTGACGGATTCGGCAGACATATAATGTAATCAATCTTTAAATACAGTTTTAAGGAAATATTCTAAAAATGTTTTGTTGACTTTTTTTTCTTTTAGTGTTAGAGGAGGGAGGTTATCGGAAAGGTTAACTGAATTAGAAGTTATTCCATCTCAGTTTATAAATGAACAATGATCATTCGAAATCAGAATAGTCGCTGAACTATATCAAAATTTTAATTTTCAATAGTTGTTCACATTTTTGATTTTCAAGTAGATTTGATTGAAACGCAAAATTAATATGTTTCTACTGCTGCTACTAATGCAAATTCCAAGTCAGATTAAAAATAAATAAATGAATAAAATTAAAAAAAAGCGAATGATTGAATTTAGCATTTGAGTAAACATGATATGAATAAAGGATTGAGCAATTTCGAACTTAATTGGACTGGAAAAATAGTTTTTTCTTACTTATGCGAACGGTATCATCGAAATTCAATTCACATTTCATTGCAAATATTTTACCCTTTGCGTGCAATGTTTTGTAAACCACACTTTAATTGTTAAAGTTTAGTGATGTTGAACCATTTTAATATTAGGACGCAATGTGTGCTTATATGACAGTGTGTAAATTCTTTACATATATCTCTTTGTATTCTTTTCAGTAAAGTATTTCCACATTTTTGTTTTAAAAAGCGACTAAAGCGTTTTACTAATAAAGCTTTTATGTTGCTATTGATTGTGAAAAAGTAAACATTCGGTTCTGCTATGAAATCTTGCACAAGCTTGTCTGTGAACTCCTTCACATCGTTACAGTGCTGAGTTTATATCGCCAAAAATATTTTTCTGAAAACTTGTTTAATACCTAGAGCATTTTTACGTTTTAACGATATAACCCACGTATAATTCGATAAAATACTAATAAATATTTATAGTTGTTATTCAAAGGTGATAGTGACTGCACACCTACTAAATCCTTCAAATACTTGAAATACTTGAAATTGCTCGTTACACACGATTTCTGGTGATTTTGTGTCGGGAATTTTCTTATCTGGCTGTTTTTAGGCGAATTTTTAATGCATGTTATAAAGTTACTGATACAGGTTTTCCACTTGGTCCGCTTTTTGAAGATCACTCTTATTTAAAGAAAATTTTTATTTATAAATTTCGTAGAAACATACCAGGATGGGCGTTTTTATTGGGATTGTTTGCAGACATTTATCACGAATTACTTTAAAAAAATACTTTTCAAACAGTGGACCAGTGGGATACCGCTGATACCGCCAAAACTAACTGATAATTGTGGATACCAATACATCTGATTCAAAGCTTTCATGACAACAATGATTGTTATCTAAACGAAAGTTAATATACATTTATATTTCCATCTACAAATGAAGACGACGTTTATCTCATCAAAGATTTACTTAGAATGAAAACTATTATAATATAAACTTTAATATATACCTTGCATTAAAAGTAGTAATATAAATAAGAATAAATTACTCAATGATATTAAAATAATAAAAAATATTAATGCAATTACTTTTAATTAAAAAACAAATATAAATTTCACAATCAGACGTAAAAACACACCACAGAAAAATACTTCGAAGTCGAAATACATATAGGCGTCTCCAAAACTGATTTTGGAGACAACATGTTAGAATGATCTTATATCTAAAATTTAAATTAAATCTGATAATTTTCCATGAAAATTCATTTATTTGTATTAAGTGGGATGGGTGAAGTCCCCCTTTCTTCCATTATATTTATCCAATGAATTGCCGAATTTAATCAGGGAAGCTCTTTATCAGAATACACCTACATTCAAAATTTCAAGCAAAACGGATGTTTATATCTTAAGTTATCGTGTTACGTACATATATATGTACGTACATACTTGCATACATACGTACATACAGAGTCTGTTGTCACATTAGCTTTTAGGCTAAAAGTCTGTGAGCTAAAAGCACTCATTTTTTGAAATTTGCCTGTGACCTAAATAAAATTTTACTTTTTCATCAACGTTAGAAGTACCGAGCCATTTGTCTGCTGCCAAATTTGTATAATTCAATTTGAACCTGAAATTTCTCAAAAAAGAGATAAATATATTTTACACACAAAAATAAGTTAAATAAATAAATTAAGGAAAAGGATATTCCTATTTAAACTGATGGCATTGCGTTCGCAGGCTATGCACACAAATTGCATGTTACAAAGTTAATTTTTCAAGAAATAACGCCCCTCGAAATAAAATTAAGGGGGTGTGAGGATCCACTTCCTCATTTTTCTTCTTCGTACTTAATCACTGAATCCCCCCTCCCACCGAAAAAAAAATTCATGAATATCCCTTATCTTGTAATAAACCTATTTCCGAAATTCGAAATCTACAAAAAAATCTTTTTTATAGTTTAAGAGGAAACTATACTCCGTTTCCTACCCCTTTATACTTAAATATCAAACCCTTCAGAGATTTGACTTATCAGAAAGAACTACGTTCATAATTTAATGTAAATCAGATAAATCTGAATAAATACTAATTTATATAACTTATGGATTGTATCCCTCTTTCCTACGTTTATACTTAACCATTAAACCTCGAAAATAACTAGAGATTCAACTTTTCAGAAAAAAACCTATATCGAAAATTTAAAGCAAATCTAAAAATTCTGCATAAAAATCCATTTTTCTAATTTAAGGGAGAGATAATCACCCGTTCTCTTGTTTTATACTTATCAAAAGAACCCTACAACTAATCAGAGAAGCGCCTTATCAATATGAACTTATATCCAAAAATTGAAGCAAATAGGTTCATTCTGAATGAAAAACCATTTACTTAAATTAAATTGAGTTATTCCCCATTTTCCTGCTTTATACTTAACAAATGAACACCCAATACTCATCACCCAATCATGGCGGTGCCTCATGACAGTGATCATTTAACTAAAATTTTGAATGAAATCTGATAATTCTGCTTAAAAAACCATTTATTTAAATTAAGAGGGGATAGCCGTCGTCCCTCCCGCCTTATATTTATTCAATATATTTATTCCATGAACTCTGAAAACTAATCATGGAGACGCTTCATCAAAATAATCCTATATCTAAAATGTAAATGAAATCTGAAAATTATGGATGAAAAATTCTTTTACTTAAAATAAAAGGGAAAAATTCCTCCTTATACTTATCGAGTGAACTGCCAAAACTAATCAGGGAAGCACCTTACCAGAATAAATCTATAGCCAAAATTTGATGTAATTAGGATTTTTTTATCGTGAGTTTTTTGCTTGACATAAATACATTCATACATATGTACATACATACAGACCGGACTAGTACATAAGCTTTCAAGCTTTGATAGCCTTTACATAACTAGTTGGATGTGTCAATCCCAAAACTTTCTTCTATCTCATAAGTACATTTTAATATTTAAAAAAAAAAAAAAAAAAAAAAAAAAAAAAACGTGGTGACCCCCAAAGTTACTTATTTGCGAATTTCCTCGAACATTTGACCTAGCCTAATGAGATTCTGATATCCGAAAAGCTTAAAACGCAAAATTTAATTAATATTCTGAGAAAATGAGCTTAGTAGTGCCTCATATTGGGTAATTTATACTAAAACCTAATAAGCATCTATTTATGTCAAGACCTAACAGAATCTGAAATTTCAAGGAATTTCGTCCATTAGTTCTTGAGATATAGTTATAACAAAAAATTTGCAAAACGTAGCACAGCAACACCATATCTTAGACGATATACGGCAAAACGTAAAAAAGCGTCTAATTATGTTATGGTGTAAAAGAATCTGAAGTTTGATGAAATTTTGTGCATTAGTTCTTGATATTTAGCTAGTTAAAAAAAACCGTGTAAAATACAGCACAGCAGCACCATCAGGTGAAGGATTTATAACAAAACGTAATCATCGTGTAATTATGTTATATGTCATTTTGTAACAAAATCTGAAGTTTGATGAAATTCTGTGCGTTGGTTGTTGAGATATAGCTATCGGAAAAATCGTGCAAAAAGCAGGATAGCTGCACCACCTGTTGCAAGGTTAATACCAAAGTGTAATCACGTCTAATTATGTTATATATTCTAGTGTAACAGAATCTAAAATTTGATGAAGTTCTCTGCATTAGTTCTTGAGATATAGCTATCGCAAAAATCGTGCAAAATGTAGCATAGCAACGCCACCTATAGGGCAGTTCACACCAAAACCTTATCAGCGGCTATGTATCTCAAGGTATCGCGGAATCTGAAGTTTGGTGAAATTCTGTGCATTAGTTCTTGAGATATAGCTATCATGAAAATCATGAAAAACGTGGCATAGCATGCGCCACCTGCTGGCCAATTTACACCAAAACTTAATCAGCGTCTATGTATATTAAGGGGTCACAGAATCTGAAGTTTGGTGAAATTTTGTGCATTAGATCTTGAGATATAGCAATCTTGAAAATCATGAAAAACGTAGTATAGCAGCGCCACCTGCTGGCCAATTTTCACCAAAAACCAATAGGCACTAATTCATATCAAGGTTTAACTGAATATAAAATTTTATTAAATTTCGAGCATTAGTTCTTGAGATAGAGCGCCCACAAATTTTTTGTCACATACAGCAGACAGACAGACAGACGGACAGACTCACAGACAAACATTTTCTAAAAATAGTCAAAACGTGTTCAGGACCTTCTAAAACGTATAAATCCGTCGAAAACCGGAAGTCGAAAATTTTCATTAATCCGATACTTTTTTCTTGTAAAGATAGAAGAAAGTAAAAATTCTAGGTACATTTTTTATGTTTAAAAAATGTGACAGAAAATTCCGGCGTTTCTTAGGTTGTTGAAAAATTAATTAATAGCAATTTCAAACAGCTAATATTCCCGCAAAGAAAAAGAGTTATTTTAATAATGAAGAAAAACAGAGAAAGCATTTGAAAGAACTATTTCAAATTTAATTTTGTCTGAAAAATAACAAGTTAACCAAATTTCTCTCACTAAAATCTGCAATTCTCTGAAAATCTGAAAGTAAACTAAGAAATAAAAAGATTTTGCGCTCCTTTTAGAAATTTCTTATTAAGAAAGGATATATACTTTTCAACATACAGCTTTAATAAATTTATGTCAAGTTTAGATTCTTTTTTTAAAGTTAGTAGAATCGTATAGATATCTTTTCTATTAATAATTTATGTGTCTTATGAAATTCAATGTTGTTATTAAGTATATTAAGTACATGTCCTATTATACTATACAAGAAAAACATATATAAGCAGTATATTTGCTGTGCTAAGAGCAGTTTTAAAAAATCGCAGTATAGTATCAGTAAATACTAATTAAATTTGTTAAAAGTTATATTTTATGTCATTTTATTATTTAGTATGTAAATTAACTTTTTTTATGCATTCAATGATTATTGTATTTTTTTTTTTTTAAATAAGTGAAT
The DNA here is from genome assembly GCA_964019185.1 of Maratus speculifer. Taxonomy (NCBI): domain Eukaryota; kingdom Metazoa; phylum Arthropoda; class Arachnida; order Araneae; family Salticidae; genus Maratus; species Maratus speculifer. The sequence goes on from OZ025294.1 coordinate 77,702,020, forward strand.
AGTAACAAAAATGTGAACTAATATGTTTCTCATTTGTTATATTATAGACCAGATAAGTGTGTTTTTGTTTATATTTTCTCGGAATTATCTATATATATATATTTGTGCAATCCTGTATCAGTTCAGATTTGCATGCATATAATATGATAAACATTAGTTCAGTTAAACGAATAGCACAGTTTTATTTAGCAAGTTCAGTGAATAAACGGAAAAGAACACCACTTTTGAGCAGCCTATAGGGGGAACTGGAGCACATTGATACAACTTTGTTCTAAGAATTTTTTTGGCATCCAGAAAGCAGAAATTTCAAATTATTTTTCTATGTGGTGTCAGCAAAACTTGTGTAGTGTGTTATAAAAATGTACAATCGTTGTTTTACATATTATTTTTGCATGTAGTTTTAAAAAAATCAAAAAAAGTCACTTGTATCAATGTGCCCCATCACCGGGGCAGATTTGTACACCTCATGAGGCACTTTGATACGTCTGGGAAAAATGGAGACACAATAACACCAATGCATATTTTTCATAGAAAAATAGTTAATAAACCATCTTATATTTATTTAGAGAAATTCAAATCACCCACAATTTATTTGTAAGCAATATAATTTAAAGCAATCAAAATGAAATGCATAATGACCTGATGTTCCGGCTGTTCCTTGTCTGATTGTTGGATGTGGTAACTTTGTTATATCTCGCAATTATCCCCAGCAATATCTTCTTTCTTAGGAAAGATGAAAAAATTACAAGGTTTTCTGTTTATAAACAGAAGAAAAAGGATAATTAGATTAAAAATTCTGTTTATAATATAATTATCCTGTACTGTTCTGCAGCTTGTTCCTCTTACTTAACATTTCTCATGTCGAAAATACTTTTTTCTCTGGAGAATCGATATAAATTTTAGATTTTCCAGGCTGTCGTCCTTTTCTTTTGTTCTACTAGCACTAGATCTTGGGTAAGTTCGTACGTCTTCTTTTTGCAAAAATATTATAAAAGGTTCTAATATAAAAAAATTGAGCTATTTCAGTTCAATAAAAACTAATATTAGATATCTTTGGTGAGAAATAGTTGGATTAAGGAGTGTATGTTAAAAAAAATAATAAAAGGTAATGCAAAAACGAACTAGAAAAGGATTTAGGTTGTATCAATGTGCCCCGACAAACACTGAATCAATGTGCCCCATACAGTCATTTTGAATAAAATGAGTCTCAAATACAACACTTCATAATTTATCTAGCAATAAAGAATGAGGAACTGATAAAGAGCAGCTTTACTTACCAGAGAGAGCAATTTTTTCGGTTGAAAAGACTGGAATAGTTGTATAATACCATTTCAATTGTACAACTCAAATTTACTTTTGACCTACAAAAACAATAAATCACCCGTACCATTTCACCAAATTACTGAATCATTTCAAGGCTTTCTGTATGTAGTTGAGTGCACTAGCATCTCCTTTTCGAGCTGTTGTGAAACTTCCTGTAATGACCCTATGAGCAGTAGAGGGGGTGTAGCAATGTGCACCATGTATCAATGTGCCCCAGTTCCCCCTATATGACCTGTAAAATTAACACACGCATAATAAAATTTAAATAAATGAATCGTTGTCCAAATACTTTTGTAGTTGAACTTTTTCTGTGTCCCTGTAAATGAACGGTACATTCTATGGTTACTATACAGGGTGTCCCATAAATAGCGCTCTAACTCTATCAGTCGGATTCCTTGTTGAGAATACACATAAAAATGCTTGAAGAAGATGCCTTGTACGATCCACAGTTTACGAGAAAAATACGAAAAACAAACTATAATGTCGCAGCTGGTGAAATAAAAAAAATCGTCATTAGACACATCAACAGCAGTATATGCGTATCTTTCCGGATGATAAGGTTCAAAATGTTCGCTGCTCCTATCGCGCCATGCATGCGCGTGTCGCGGAATGAAGTTAAGCCGCCGTTAATTTCATATTAAAAAGACTGCTTCCTGAAGCTACTGGTGTTCTTCGAATGGTTATTATGTATTTCGACATCCTGTTACTCTAGAAACATTCAACAAAATCCTCCGTGATACCATTGATTCTGAAAAACGTTCTTTATCTTCAGAATTCTCAGAAACATATTTATTGAATGGTTTTATTTTCAACAAAAATGTTTCTTTGTTAAGCATGTCCAATTGGCAACATTATCATTAACATTTAAATTAATATTATTTTGTTACTCCTACATCTATAAATTCAATTATGGAGTCGGAATTCTATATTGCAAAACAATAGTATCCTAAAAAATTATATTACGTCTTGAGATAATTTTAAAATGCTATCAGAAACGGTTCCGAAAATTAGAGTCAGCAAAAGGGCTTTGTTTATATTTGTCATTTAAATCTCGAAAATATATTGTTTTCTGTAGTTATCAACAGTAAAAACCTTTTTTTTTAAATCGTGAGTACATCCCAAAGCGGTTTTTTATATTTTAATTCATGATTATGTGGAATTTAATTTTGTACTAAAAAGCTTCTCTAATTCTTATCAAATAAAAACATAACCAACACCTACGCCTATGATAACATAGCATATTTTTTATATTTTTAGGCTAATTTGAAATAAGTAATATAATTATTAACAGCACTGTTGAAAAAAATCATAATGCATAATTTATTACAAAAGACTTGTATGATATGCAAAAGCAATTGCTTTGAACTTATAAAAATATGGAAAATCAGTTTTATAATATTTTCAAGAAAAAAGAAATATTAGTGTTTTATTAGAGTATTCTCTGAACATGAATTGTTTTTTTCTTCTTAAAATATTTTCCAACTTACGTTAAAAAAATCCTGATAATCAATTGAGCATAAGCTAATAAAGAAAATTTTCTTCCAGCTTAGTATGAAATAAGTAATATAATTATTTACGTGAGATTAATAAAAATTATGATTAGAAATATTACAAAATGGTTATGTTACATGCTTTGCAAAGATTATTTTTATTTTCGTATTTATAAAAATCCAAACTTAACTTGAGATTATTTATAGGATGAATATAAGCTAATTTATTCGCGAAAAAAGTAGACAAAAATACACCCTGGAATTAACTTTTGTAACACTTATAATGTAAAAATCAGCAAAAGCGCTGAATATTGATGATGCATTCATTTTTATTATGTTCACAGAAAATTTTTAGACTTTTGTAAGCTAAACTATTTATATAAAAAGTTAATAAAAGTACATCCTGAAATTAAGTTTTGTAAGTTTTATGTTGTAAAAATGAGGAAGAGCGCTGAATATTGATGATACATTCATATATGTTGGGTTCATAAATACTGAGATTTATACAAAAATCAGTATTCTTCGCAATTGTTAGTATTTTCGTATTTGTTAGTATTCTTATATTTTTAGCAATGGCTGATAGGATATGCAACTGAAAACTAAGTTATTTAGAATTCACTACTAACTGAAATCTGAAATCACTCACATGGAGAAATTAATTTTAATTCTCTCCCTGTTCATTTGGTGTTCTTAAGGATGGAAATAATTTTCTTTTTAGAATATTTAAGCCTTAAGATTTATAATTTAAGATTATTTGTATGCACTGAGAGACTTTCGAATGCTAACAAACATGTAAACTTTTTCTCATAAATCTGTGGTGTATCTTAGTGGAATTTTCATGAGATTATTTTGATTTTCGTCTATATTTCGTATAAAGAAACGTGGGACATACTTGTGCAAGTTTTTAAATTAAAAATTCCTTTTGTGGCCATGTAAATGAATAATAACTATTATTTTCACTATATATTTTACAGAATGCATGTTTAAGTGCACTTTGTAGATGCATACTTATTTATTATGTTTTACAAGTTATAACATCTTTAAAATTCATTTGAAAAAAATTCTTAACATAGGCCGTGATGCAATGGAAAACGTTTGACTGTCTTTGTAAATAAATAATTAGTATTTTCACGGCATCTTTTACAGAATCCCTATTTTTGTGCATTTCGTAAATGCATATAAATTTTAATGTGTTTGGTAGGGTGTAACATTTGTAAAATTTGTTTGAAACCATTTTTTCCCGTAGGCCGTAATGCAACAGAAAACTTTTGATCGTCCCTGTATACAAACTAATCATGTTAGAAACTTTATTTGAAATAGAGTTCGTCCTCCATTAAATGACCTCCAAAAATTTCAGGACAATCCAAATATATTTACGCTAGTTAGAGCGCGGACAGACGGACAGATGAGAAGATGACGAAGTTACTTTGATGAAGTTACTTTGATTTTCGACTCTTTTTCATATAAAGGAATACTGTAGTACATATTAACGCATCATAAAATTGTACCTACAAAAATTTCGATTTTCTATTTTTATATTACTATGGATATTGATAAATAGTAACATTTTGCATTCTGTAGGAATTCCTTTCATTTGTAAATATGCAACCTCTGCCATTTTTCATTCTTTTGATTTAAAAAAATTTAATCTTCTTTCAGTTACCGATATTTATACGTGGAAGTCGAGCTGAAATTGTTTTTTGAAACAAGAGACAAAAAACTATTTTATTTAAAGTTAATAGAAAAAAACAAAATTTAATATTCTGGCAAATATAAAAACATTTTCAAAAATTATATGGCACAGATATTTCTTTAACTTTTCAATTTTTGTTTTCCTTTATCTGTAGAAAAAGAAAGTATTGGATCTATGACATTTTCTATATCCGGTTTTCGACGGATTACGTGTTTTGGGGATCAGGGATTTTTTTTTCTATCTCGGGGGGGGGGGGGATAAAATATTTTTTTTTCATGTTTCAAATTATTAAACAATTGTTTATATTATAACTTTTCTCTGGCTACTCACTAAAGGAAAAATAATTTCTAATGTAACGTACAATAAGCTGAAATCGTATGACGGACAGATATTGTAAAATATTACCATATTACAAAGATGAATCATACCATAATATAAAAGAATCAATTTATGTTGCATATTTCATTGTATTGAAATAATCAAAAATATTTTTTTTACAATTAAAAAAAAATATTATTTGTCGGATTTTTTAATATTCGTCGGATCCTTATAGTCCAAGTGGTAGGAAAAAGACCAAATCATTAATAATTAATTCATTAGGGGAAAGCTGAAAATTGTTTTAATTCCTTAAGTTTAGGTCTAAAATGAATATGATATGTTTTCCCCCTCATAAGTAAACATGGAGAAATATGTACACATTTGTAATCAAAAAACACGTTTTTATTTTATTTTGTTTTATTTTTAAACAACATTTAAAATTGCGACTTTAATGTTCAACAAAAATAGAAATCTGGGTATTCATTTTATTCAGAGTTTTAAGCACTACAATATTTTTATTGTCATTTATTTTTGTATAGATAGCTGTTTTGAGATATTGTTAAGATAATCTTATGACTCCTAGCTTCAAGCTCTTAATTAACGATTAAGGCAAAATTTCGAAACAGAGTTTCGAACTCAACTTTGAGAAAAAATAGTAATGTATCCACATTAATACTTTTATTCAAAATTGCTCATTTTATTCAGAATTTTAATTTCTACAACAATGTGGTGAAATTGTTTTCGATAGAGTTAGCTGTTTAGATATTCTTGTAGCCATATTCTTGTATTCTTGTAGATATTCTTGTCTCTTTTAGCTTTAAGCTGTTAATTAGCGATTAAGACAAAAATACTAATTTGAGTATTTATATTATTCAGAATGTTATTCTCTACAATATTTGTATTGGAAAAAATTTTATAGAGTTAGTTTTTTGAGATATTAGTATGGTAATAAAAGAAAATGTGTTTTTTGACTCCAAATATGTACAAATTTCATAAATCGCATATAATACGACGGGAAAAACATAGCATATTCATTTTAGACCTAAACTGAAGGGTTTAAAGCAATTTCCAGATTTTCACCTAATTAATTCTGTTCAACCACCTGACTACGAACAAAAACGTTGAAGTGAAATTTCGACCTGAATATTCTAAAAAAGTGTTAAGAATAGGTAATTGTTTTATTAACAATTTTAAGCTCTGCAACATTTTTACTGACAATGTTTTTGATAGAATTAGTGTTTTTGAGATAGTGTTTATGAAAAAATGTTGCAGAGTGTAAAGCAGATAAAGTTAATTAATTTAAGTTCATTTAATAACAAAATATAGGAATACAATATTAAAAAAAAATTAATTGTGTACATAGGGTACACGTCATGAAATATGTATTTTAGCTGACGATTTTAAAATTATTTTTTTTACTATTTTCTCTATTATTAAACCGATGTATAGATTTCAATTATTTTTTTCAGAAAAATAGATAAAATAGTCCAGTGAAGGGTTAAAATTTGCCCATTTTAATATTCTCGACTTGGGGTCTGCAGGCTTTCTGCCTAAAAAAATAAGAAAGACCGAATAAAAATAACCGTTGGGAGCGGAGGGGGGGTGGTGGGCATCGTAATACTTACCCTTCATTGAAAGGCATAACATAATATTTGAAAATAAAACTTCTTTAAATTATTTGTAAAATGCATTGCAGTTCCAAAATAAAACTTAAACGTATATTTAAATCTGTTAAAGAAAACTATTGGATTACAAAGGAAGTGTATGGGAAAATGGCGAAATACCGGAAATAGCGCCAAGTTGGTGTTACTTTAGGCAAGAAAAATAATTTTTGTCGCCAGATTTCGTGATATATCCCCAAATTGTCCATAAACTTGGCAACATGTGTCGACGGAGCCGGATCGCTCCGATGGTAACTCCTCCTGTGTTTCGCAATATGTACATAGATTTTCATTGATCCATTTCCAAATCGTTTGGCTCGTTTCCAACTCTTTACTTGTATTCATACAGAATGATAATAATGCTTTATTAATGAATTGCGGGTACTACTTCATTATTCCGTCGACAAATTTCAACAAATTATATAAATCTCAAAACTACCTATAAATGATACAAATTTTCATAGTTTTTATTTTAAATAAAGGAAGAAAAAATAAAGTAGCAAACGATTAATAAAAATATAAATAACACATTTAATTAGAAACCACCTGACGACATAACTAACACGTGTAATGTGTTTAATAGCTAGTAAATATGGAATTTACAATAAACAATTGTTGACATCTAATCTTATATTTTGTTGATAGTTTTTTGGCCGACGGGATAATAGTACCGAATACGTGATAGTAGGTCCAGTAGTACCGAATAGCGTAAAAGAAACATCCTTATAATTTTAAAATTATAATCATAAAAAGTAACAATTTACTGCGTCGGATAAAGTGTCCCATTTCCAATGAAAAAATATAGATGAATTGAAATTTAAATGAAATACAGGGTCATGAAAAATCGAAAAGTTTGGAAAATATAATTTCAAATATTCGGCAACCATCGGATTGACTTATTTTTTATGCAAAAGTGATGTTTTATTTTTATGTTCTTTTATATTAGGTCTTTGAGATAAAAAAATTTGAAAACGTTTATGTACCTCTTAGAAAAATGAATATTTTGAAACTCCAAAAAATAATCCACGTTTATGATATTGATTAGGTTTCTTTTCCTTATTAGATTCTAAGAACCCGCCAAATAATAATTCTGTACCTCAATTTGTTCTGAGACAGTGCGTTTACTGATACACAAAGAGACTAGCGAACAGCAGTTTTTTACTGAAAGTATGTTTTTTTGTAATTTCCAGTTTCTGAAACTTTCAAATCTGTAAACAGTTTTTATTTTCGATTTTGAAAACGATTACAAAACTTAACCTATATTACATATTATGGGTAAATAAAAAGGTAGTCTTCGCTTTATTTAATAACAAAGTTTTAATCATTGATTAAATATTTTTTTCTATTTTTAAATAGTGATACTTTGATGGTTTACGAACTTCAGGCTGAAGCCTTCTAGGCAGAGTAATGATATTTTCCTGTTGTTTAATAATATATAACGAACAACTGCGTGGAAAGAGATAACATCTAGACTTTTTAATAACTTTTAGGAACAAAATTGAGTTTTTAACATCAAAATTTTTCTGTGAATTAATACCTCTTTAAATTCTTGAGCTATAAAAGAAATTTAAAAATAATATTTATTCTAAATCAATTTTCTCACGTAATGAAATTTATATATTTCTTTAAAATAATACCTTAAAGATGCAACTGAAAGGAATTTATAAACAAATATTCCTCTCTATATGTGAATAAAACCCAGAGAGAATTCCTTAGATAAGAAATATCCTTTATTTATATTTTTAAAATTTCGTTCAGAAAATGTTTGTTTACATTTTTCTACTTAACGAAGAGAATGAAGACGTAAACAAGTATTTTCTTTTTATTGAAAACAAGTCTTTTCTTTTTACTGAATTTATTATTCAATATGATTATTCAGTCGCATGAGATACTCAAATTTGATAATATTTTTTTTACTCAAGAAATAGTTTTGCTCATAAATTTTATGAAAAGAATAATAAATTAAACAAATTTATGTTTATCAATAAATAGTATATTAAAAAATGGGGTAATGAAAAAAAATGGTTATCCTGTCAATATCTTTATCACTTAATTCAATAGAATTGACCAAATGTACAGTTGTAGTTTATTGCTGTTGGTAGATTAATTTTATTAAAATTTGAGTTCACACACTTTGTTAGTGTGAAAAATATAAATTAAGTATTATCTTTGGATATTACGGATTCATTCCACTCTGGCAAAGAATATGTTTCTGTAACATTGAACTAATGTGTATTACGACATTGAACTCACAAAAGAATTTTCGTAAAAAATTACGTTAAAGTAAAGAAATATAATTGTGCAACATTCGTTATAATTTTAGGACATTTTGTAATATCTTTGCAGAAATTTTAGATTGAAGCGCGAAATTAAAGATTGTAAATCTATAAAAAGATAGTTAAACATAGTTATTTTAGAGCTATTTTGTTTATTATGTTGCTAACATAAATTTTGAACCGGATAGAGTCCGATTGTATCAATAAGACAACAGTTACGGCTATTTGATAAGTTATTAAAGTTTTTTTTAAAAATCTTTGCTGGATGCATATCGTTCGATTAAAGATTCTTTTAAAGAAATCGAAGTGAACGGACGAAGGCTGCTAGTTTTAATATACTTGAAGTTCGGATAGTATTAGCAAAACAAAATAGATGTGGATGATAGAATATAAAAAAGGTAAATAATACTGCTTCCCATTTATGAAAAATATTTAAATTTTGAAAAATTATTTTTTGGCCTAGAAATAAACAAATAAATTCATTAGTTTATGAATGCTTCTGTAAAACATGTATATGGGATAAAAATATTTTTCAAAAGTAAAATAGTGATTTAATAATACGTCCAAATGTTTTATAGACTTCTCTTTCTTCTATTAAAAATAGAATTTGTAGACTCAGACATGTAAGCAGGCAAAAAAAAATACCATTTTTATCTTATTGGAACATCTTATTACTGTACGCAAAAACTATTTTTAAGGCAAGCTTTTCTAGCACCGTGTTACAATTATCAAATATTTAGTTCAAATATTACCTGGACATATAACGGTAAACTTATAAGAACACACTTAATACCCTCCTTTAATTCAGACGATAAATGTGTCATTATTGGAAACTTAAAAATAAATAAAAAAGATTTGAGGGAACAGAAATTTGAAGCTGACAACTAAAAGTTTTATTTTTTGCTATTTATTAGTTAACAGAATAATGTGTTTATCTGTATAGAAAAAAACTGTTAAGCAATGTAGTTTAATGTAGTTTATTTCAACTTGCGGAAAATTGTTATTTTTTCTGTTTATAAAGGTTAAATTAATTTAGTTTAAAAATGAATCAGATTTAATTTTAAAAATCAGATTAAAGTACAAAAAATGTAGATTTAAATTCTGGAATAATATAGATTAAAAATTTATAGCATATCTATGCATAATTTCGCTCATGTTTTTCTACAATAAAACAACTGAATAAAATCTAGAACGCTTCTATATTAATTTGAATGTTCCCTGGACAAATAGAAAAGATTTTGCATCCATTTAAAACATTAATATAGCGTTTATCTGCATAATAATATTATTTGGACATGAAGATTTATAACAAAACTGTGTACCTCTTGGAAAATGTGATTTTATCAAATGCCACGGAGACCAAACAAATTCAGTCAACAGCACCGATATAAAAAACTTCACTTTTACGGTTTTTCCCTTATCGTTTGTAAAATGCAGTTAGTTATCTCTTTGTGTATGGATTTTGCAGTAATGGTTATTAATAATAGAAAAGAGATAAGACAAGGATAATGTTGGCTTTAAATTTATAAATGCTTAAAATACATAAATATGTAAATTAAATAAAATTGATAATTGATTTAACGTTTAAGGCATGAGCATAATATCAAAAGTTTGAAGTAGATAAGTGTAGAAAAGATAGTTTCAAGTGTTAAATAAATAATGCCTCTGAAATTGTGTTTAAACTAAGAATCTCAAGATTTAATGTACGAATTCTCATAAATTTTCAGATTCACTTGGTGTCTGATATAAATTAGCTCTTTAGCTTTTGGACTAAATCGCTCAATAAGTTGCGCTTCTATCTAGATTTTTTTTACAAATTCCGCAATGGCTCTTTCTCAAAAACCAATGCAAGGATTTTTATCAAACTTTAGTTTGACTTAGCACTTGACGTAAGTTGTTGCTTATTATATTTTGATGTAAATCACCTAACCGATGTGTCTATTACGCTTATTATTTTTAGATAGTATTAAGAAGTTAGAAGAAAGTTTTGGAATACGCACTTTCGACTAGCTATTTTTTGTCGTCGTTCATCCTGATAACGATATTATACAGAAATATATAGTTAAGCCCAAATGGACTTGGTCTATTATGAATGTGAGTCACTCATATAAGATAATACAAGTATAAAAATAGAGATAAAAAAAATGCAAGTAGTTTCAAAGTACAGCAATTAACTTTCACACGATTAATAACAGGTGTTTCTCAAAAAGTCGATGTATTTAATTATTGAATCTCCAAAAGTAAGATAACATTTAATAACTATGACGAAGAGTCTAATTTTTCATTTAAATCGCTAATTTATAGTCTATATAGTAAATAAAATATAAACAAATAATTTTCTTACGTCTAAGAACAATTCATATTTGATCAGTTTCGCAGTATTTTTTTCAGTAATGTCTTTTGCCTCTGGAAATATTTAATAACCAATTAATTACGTTATTAGCATCACAAACTATTTTCGAGTCACTTAAAAGCAGTGAGTTAATTTGCTAAGATAACTAATATTTTTTGTCTGAATAAATTCAAAATCTTTAAGATTTTTTTAATTACAATCAGAAATATTACTCTCTAATGTTTTCTCTAGAAATAATTAATATTGCCAAAATAAAACATGTTACCAACCAACTAAAAAACAAATAGATACAATTCAAGTCGATGATTTATAATATGTCTTTATTCGAGAAGGATGAAAGGGATTATATTTCATAATAAGTTTCATCATCATAATTAATAATCGACCGAAACTAATTTATAAAATTGAAACAGAAACCGAAACTTAATTATGACGATATTTTTTTTTCATATTTTTATAAGTTCAGAATATTATTTTTCTCGGAGATAGCGTGCATCTACAAAGAACGTAATAAAATTTGCAGTAAAAGTCTCACTTGTTACCTTCAATCTCTTAAAAACACCTGAATAATGCACACAGAGATAAAAAATATAAGACTTATCAGCAGAGTTGTAGTTGTAAAACAAGCAGGCAGTATACGGTATAGGGTGAAGGTAATATAGGCAGCTATCTTCATATGCCTTTCATAGACATGGTATATGCCAATAATTATATTGAGAACCAGAAGGTATACGGAACTTCTTTTAAAAAACAAGAAGGTAAGCAGTTTATACCACCGTATACCCTCCACTACATCCCTGATTATCATTGCTGCAGAATTAGCAGAAAACAGACGATTTTCTTCAAATTTTCACTCCGCTATTTTCGTGGTAATTCTTTCTGTTCCAGTTTCAACAGTTGTGCGTTGATTATGGAAATACACTGAGAAATAAAATATGTTTCTATCATTCAGAATCTAATTTATGGCACTAGAAAATATAATTCCATGTCAACCATATAAATTATAATTTCCTTTGCTGGCGAGTTCTATAGTCTGCTATTAGAATTCAAGAGCGTTTTCCTACATTCTCGTTGTGAAACTTATTAAAACATCTCTTCAAATAGATGCGAACGCAAGAGATTAGCTTCAGTAACTCGAATTATAGTTTATGAAACTATTCACGAAATGAAGCTATAATTTCTCATCACTGAAACTATTAATATCACTTTGCTACCTAGAAGACAAGAGAATAGCAATTCTAGATCAATTCGTCATTTCAGTTTAGTTGTTCACCCTCTTCGAATAATTCGGAAATCTTTGTTTTTAGTTTAGGGATTCAGAAAGTGACTATTCATTATAGGTGAAATCGGTATATATTTTTTCGCCAGTGTAAATGTGCTTCACAAACATTAAATTTGATATGATCTCTATAACGATTTACCATTTCTTTCTCTTTGAAATGGCTCTAGCAGTGTGACTCATCATTTCTTTTGTTTCATAGGTGCATACATTTCCTGATATGTCTCCCTCATTAAGAATCGAAAAATATTTCGTCCCGCAGTGTGTTGATCTGAAGTAATCTTCAAATAACATGAACCTGACAACTTTGTTAAACTTCTTTCAGTGGTTCAGTCACCTAATTTTAAATCAAGCTAACATTCACGATCACGTTCAGAGTCCCGAATCGCTTGTTTCAGAAATGGTAAGTATCCTATTCACCAGGGGATATTACTATTGTCAAACTCGATTAATTCGAGAATCAAAGCGATTATAAAAATTCTCTAATTAATATCATTACTCTCATTATAATTATTCATTTATATCCGGAATGACTTTAAAAATTTTAAAAACATATACATAATTAAATTAATATCTATTACCAATTTCGCTAATTCATTAAATGCCAAAATTAATTACGTGATTTTAATAAGGTTTGATGTTTTTTTTTTTTCTATTCGCGTTTGAAATGAAATAGACGCCCTCTCGCGGACAAAGTCTGAAACGAAATAGAACTTATATCGTGAGCATGAAATCAGTGTTTAAAAGGCCGATAAATAAATAAACAGTTCTATAACGCGTGCAACGTTGGGTTCTTTGCATTAAAATTATCTAAAATCAAAATTTTATACACAAAGTTTAGATCTATAATATAAAAAAATACATTTGACTTACTCATGGCAAAATAGCATGATAGCAACACAATGCTTTCATGCTTCAGCTTCTCTAAAGCAATTACTAGATTTTCCAGCATCTACAAATTCTAAAATTGTCGATATTTGTAATTTATCTCCCATAATTAAATAAAAAAGATAAAAAACTGCACTTTAAATAGCTCTTTAAACTGGTTCTATGCTACAGTGCTACAGCATGGAACGTAAACAAACAAACGTAAACAAACGATTATCAGGTCTATTACAACGCCATCTTTCGGTCATTACAAACGCGAATAACTTCTGACGCTCTTTTCCTGAGCAATTAGATACAGTTGACCAATAAAATAAATTTATTAAAGTCAAAGTTCAAAAATAAAAGTATTCAGCATCATGCTAATTAAAACATGATATATAAATATTTAGAAGAAGTTTCTATAGGCTAACCATAATCATTAGGGATCTCTGTTTTTGTTTTGCGCCGACTTTTCAATTATCATCAAGTAAAACATGAATGACATACAGTAATGATGTTGAAGCTGTAAGTACAGAAGGTAGGTTCATTTTTTCAGAAGGGATAACACTGACGTCAACTTCAAGTTGCAATAGGGTCTTTTTCATGAAAATTTTTTCCTAGCATTTTTTTTTTCTTTTTTGCTATAAAAAAGGTCAAACAATAAAAATAGAACTCTGAAGCGGAAATTCCGTGAATAGCTTGAAACTCTATAGATCCTATGTCCACAAGATGAAACATCTTTATTGACTCATCTATATTATTCTGTGAAATTCGCATTTAAATGAACAGATGTTTGTTTCGTGAAACTATGTTTTAGCTCATAATATGCAAGAGGATCTTAATACAGTTTAATTGATAAACTTTTTAGGTTGTATTCGTTACAAAAAGTAAAAAGCTGCCTATTGCATAACGCCCTAAGCACTACAAGAATATTTTGCTATATGTTCATAGATCATTATCCCCAGACCCCAAACTAGTCTCCGTTCAAATGTTGATTTATATTTATATTTATATATATGTTACAGGCCAAACCCGATTTTAGGTCAAACTAGATTGGCCTAGGCCAAACTAGTCTATCCTAACGCCCATCGGATAAACTAGTTTTTCCTAGGCCAAACCGGTCTATCCTAACGCCCATCGGACAAACTAGTTTTTCCTAGGCCAAACCGGTTTATCCTAACGGCCATCGGATAGACTAGTTTTTCCTAGGCCAAACTAGTCTATCCTAAGGCCCATAGGACAAACTAATTTTTCCTAGGCCAAACTAGTTTGGCCTAGCTCTCATAGGATTAACTAGTTCAGCCTGCTGTTTATTGGTCTGAACTAGTTTATCCTAGGCCGATCTAGTTTATCCTAGGCCAATTCAATTTGACGTGATTTTATTGAATTCAATGACTGCCTCAGCGCCAACATTCTAGTTTCTCCTAGGCTGATCTAGTTTGTCCTAGGCCAATGTAATTATCCGTGTTTTTAGATCACGGGCGTCAAATCCAGCGAAATAAAGGGCTCACAGGTTCTGTATGTATGCACGTACACTTGTATGTACGTATGTGTGTACGAATGTACGTAACGCTATAACTCTTGATATAAATATCCGATTAGCTTCAAATTTTGGATGTAGGTTCCTTCTGATAAGATACTTTTTTGATTAGTTTTGGAAATTCACTGAATAAGAATAAATGTGGCGAACGGGAGTCTAATCCCCCACCGTTAATTTAGAGAAATGCATTTACCATGCAGAACTATCAGTTTTCATTTAAAATGTTAGATATAGGATTATTCTGACAAGGCGCCTCCGGGATTAGTTGTGGATTTTTATTGTTTAAGCGTTAAAGAAAGGGCAATGTAGGTACTCGCCATAATTTAGATAAATGGTTTTTAACGCAGAAATTATGGATTTGCTTCAAATTTTGGTTATAGGTTCTTTCTGATAAGGCAATTCCCTGAATAGTTTTGAGGGTTTAATGGTAAAGTATGAAGAAAAAATGACGGATTTCCCTCTTACCTAGTAAAAACTAGTTTTTCCTACGGGCATATAGATAAACAAGTTTGGCGTAGGAAATCTAGTTTATATAATTGGCGTTAGGATAAAATAGTTTGGCCTAGGCTAATCTAATTTGGCTCGAAATCGGGTTTGGCCAGTAAAAAACATGTCTTCCACTAGAATAAGTATAAATGTGTGTCAAGAGTAATTGCTTATAACATCAATACAGGAATTTCACATGTCCACCCTAAAGACATAATGCATTTTACATGGTGTTTTTTTTTCCTGCACAACTGAGATCAGGCTTGCATTTATTATTATTATTATTATTGCATATTCGAGCGAGATTGGAGATGAACATAATTTGGAATCGAACAGCGTTTTCCATTTTTTAGAAATGAATTTCTTGTCGACATATAAGCTATTCTTGTCACGGCGTCAAGTTTTTCTTTTCCGTGAAGTCGTAACTGAAAATTCGATTCAAAACGTAGCTTTAATAGTATTTTATCAAAGGTACATTGCTTTTATGGAAAAATGGTTAACGACATTCGATTACATATTTTCTGAGTGGGAATGCCTGTAAATCTTATGCCTTTCCGAAAATGAATTAATTCTTAAATGTGTTAGGATGTAGCTCTTTTGGATTTAAGAAAAGTCTTAAGGAATGACAGAGAAACATATTCACAAATTTACTTTTTACTGAACAGTTTAGTTATGATGTTTATAACTCTTCTTTTTTTCTTTTGTTCTAAACTACATTAATTATTTAATGAATCCCCATTTCAATATTGAAAGGCCTAAGAAACTAATTAATCAATAATACATTATGTATTTTTCGTTTTGTGAGCACCTCGTAATTTAAAAATACATTGTAAATTTATCCAATATGTATGTATGCAGTATTTTTTAAAGGAATTCTAATTGTATGTTAAGTAAAATCTGAATTTTTTGCAGAAATTGAGTAGGGCCAGATTGAGCGGGACTGGTCTTTTTTCACATATTTTTGTAGAGGTAGGGCTCCGCCTGAACTTTTAATTTTTACACAGTGTCACGGCAAAATAACGTTCCTTCAGGAAAGGGGGGCCCGGAACTCGAAATTCTGGCCCGTGCAAACCTCTAACAGTATTCTACAACACATCGAATAAAATACATTGTAATGGCGATGACAAAACCACTTTGCACAAGGTTAGCAATGGAGTAGTAGTCGGGAACAATATTAAAAAGAATATTGCCCAATTAAACTGATGGCTTTGCATTCACGGGCTGTTTACAGTCATTGTGTATTTCAACCTTATTTTTTCATAGAATAACACCCTAGAAAAATAAAGTAAGTTGGATTACTTTTTCCCATTTCCCACTTATATTTAACCATTGAACTCCCAAAACTAATCACAGATACGCTTTATAAAATTAAACAATTATCCAAAATTTGAACCAAATCAGATTATTCTGCTCAAAAACCATTCATCTGATTTAGAGAGGGTAATCTCACATTCCTCCCTTTATACTTAATCATTAAACCCTCAAAACAATTCAGGGATTCGCCTTTTAAAGAAAAAACTATAAGCTATATTCAAAATTTACGGCAAATCGGATAAAACTGCATAAAAACCCATTTATCTAATTTAAGGAAGGCAATAAATCGTCCACTAACCCATTATACATAATCATAAGAAAAGACCCAAATTAATTAAAGAAGCACCTGATCAAATGAATTCATGTCCAAAATTTTAAGCAAATTGGATAATTTTGTATTATAACAAATTTATATATTTTAAGGAAAGAAGTTGCTGGTTCAGACCAAAAACCAAAGAACCACCAAAATTAATCAGTGAAACGCTTTATTAGAATGAACAAATCTAAGATTTGCAGGAAATCGGTTAATTCTGCATGAAAAACCCATTTAACAAAATTAGGCGGGATTCCCCCATTCTTCCCTTTGTTCTTATTCAATTAATCCCCAAAACCAATTAGGGAAACGCCTTACCAGAATGAATCAATTTCTAAAATTTGAAGTAAATCAGTAAATTCTGCGTGAAAAAAGCATTTACATAAATTATGGGGCGTTACCCCTATGCTCCCCTCCCTTTATACTTAAACAATTGACACCCACAACTAATGAAGGCGCCTCAACAGAATACTCCTATACCTAAAATTTGAATAAAATATGCTAATAATCCATAGAAATCCATTTATTTGAATTAAGGGAAGAGGCGAATCAGCCTTTCGTCCCCTCCCCTCCAATGACCTCCCAAAATTAATCAGAAAAGCTCTTAATAAGAATAAACCTAAGTTGAAAGTTTGATGCAAATCGAATATTTCTATCAAAAATTATTGCGCTACGTGCTTACGTACATACATAGATACAGAACCCACTGGCACATTAGTTCTCAGTCTTTGGTAGCTGATGAGAGAAAAACATGTCAAATTACATTATTTCTATCAAGAGTTATCGCGTTACGTACATACGTACATACATGCGTACATACATACATACAGAACCTGCGAGCCCATTTTTTCTTTGGCTTTGACGCCCATGAGCTAAAAACACGTAAAATTAAATTGGCCTAGGATAAACTAGATCAGCCTAGGACAAACTAGAATTTTGGCGCAGAGGCGGTCATTAAATCAAATAAAATCACGCCAAATTGAATTGGCCTAGGATAAACTAGTTCAGACCAATAAACAGCAGGCTAAACTAGTTTATCCTATAAGATTTAGGCCAAACTAGTTTGGCCTAGGAAGAACTAGTTTATCCTATGGGCCTTAGGATAGACTAGTTTGGCCTAGGAAAAACTAGTTTATCCGATGGGCGTTAGGATAGACCGGTTTGGCCTAGGAAAAACTAGTTTATCCGATGGGCGTTAGGATAGACTAGTTTTGCCTAGGCCAATCTAGTTTGGCCTAAAATCGGGTTTGGCCTGTAACATATATATTCATAAAGATGTGAAATTGCAGTAATTATGGCATGCTTACATTGGAGTGTTCAATCGTATGCATAATACATGTCTACAAATTATATAACTCCTAATGATTTAGTGCAAAATATTAGTCGTGTGTCACATCATTATCATATCATATCATATATATTATAAAGCAGAAGTTCTGAAACTTCCAAACGGGTGTTTTCAAAAACTACCCGATGGATTTTTTTGCCGATTGTATCATACGATAGGAAATATTTTTCCGAAGGTTTAAAATTCAAATTTACAGGGATAACTCTGATTTTTCGTAGTAAATTTCGTATTTTTCGGTTATTTTTGACAAAAGGGTTGCCAGCAGCTGTTTTTGGCGAAAATTATAATTGCTAAAAGAATTAAAATGGCTATATCTGTTAGAAATATTACAAATATCTTGCAAATAATAGCAGAAAATAACTACTGATAATATTAATAATAATAAAGAAAGACCGCTTAAATGAGGCGTAATATTATAAAAATATATTTATCTTGAAAATGAAAAAAAAAATATTTGTAATGCTTAAAAAATAAATTAACGCGAAATATAACAATTGGTTCAACTTTTGGCGTCTTATCCCTGGTGTTAGAATAAAAACATGAATTTCAGAAATTGATTAAATGATTTTGAATGATAGTTATTTCCCTTTTTATTATTTTCTTTCTCTTTTTTATCGAATTTCCGTATAATATATTTTACAGCAGAAAAAAGCAGATCTGATTGTAAAAGACACTGTAAGTTGTGAGTTACTATTCG
Organism: Maratus speculifer; assembly: GCA_964019185.1. Taxonomy (NCBI): domain Eukaryota; kingdom Metazoa; phylum Arthropoda; class Arachnida; order Araneae; family Salticidae; genus Maratus; species Maratus speculifer. The sequence continues at coordinate 77,720,978 of OZ025294.1, forward strand.
TTTCTATACCATTTTCACCTTGCTTTTGTCGCCAAAGAATGTGTTTTTAAGCCGAAAATGCACTACTGACTTAATGCTTGACTTAGGTTCTTAATGGTCGCAATAATGTTGTTTTTTTTTCAAGTGAAGATAATTTTTAAAGTATATTTTAATATTCAATCGTAAATTATATAGATACGAGTATAACTCTTTAATTTCTTTTTGCAAATGTTTTTATTGTTAATTTAATTTTTCTTGCGCCATTTCGTCAATTTCATTTACAGGAAAAATTTCAGTTTTAAAATTTAAAAACTGAAGAAGGAAAGATTACCCCATCGATTAAAAATCTACCCCCAAATTCCAAGATTAAATGTCAATAATGGATGATCGTAAATGTCACATTCACTTGACATTAAGCCTAATAAAAATACTAATTATGTCATCAAGTGATTTTTAATTCGACATTTTATTTCTACTTTCATATATGTTCTGCTAATTTGTTTTTCGTTATTTAAATGAAAATTTTTGCTAATCTATATAATCTGGCTAATAGTTTGGCGATTTGTATAATTTGGCGAAATTGGTCGACGGTATAACCAAGTAGTACTGAAGGAAAAATTTTGCAATTCAAAGTAAATTTATGCAATTATACATTTTTACTATAGATAAATTCAACATTTTGAAATGAAAAATTCCCGCTGAATAAAATTTACAAGTCTTTTGTAATTGACCATTTCCTCTTCAATATCTCTTCAATCAAACTTTCGCTATTCTTTTTCGCGCAGGCTAACAAAAATGTATTTTAAATATTTTATTAGATAAAACGTAAATAACATTTTTCTATTTTTTTTAAAAAATATCTTTAAAATCCAATTCTACCATTATGTGTCTTACAGGACAAAATAGCAGAATTACTTTTAAAAATGGTTTTATCTGTTAATTGTATGTTATTTGTTTATTTGGGTGTTTGAATTTACTTTTGTCATCAAACAATGCGATTTTATAAGGCATAAGCCGGAGCGATGTTCACAATTACTAAATTCTCCACTCTCTTTTAAATGTGTGAGAGCATTTTTAGGATATTTTTTTATGTTTAATTGTAAATATATAAATAGCAGTTATAGCAAAAAAAATGCGTATAATGTTTAAATTTTAGTATAAATGTCTTCCTCATCCAAACTGTAAAATAATTTAATTGCAACTTTTTAAAGTTTTGGCGCAGATGTCATATACGCACCACATTCGCACAATTGCAACAAAATGGCTATTTTATGCCACACATGGTAAACAGACTATGATTGTTTATTTATTAATAAACGATTTATTATTTTTCATTTTGTTTTTTAAAATAATATAAATCATTTTGTTCTATAGCTATTAATTAAACTTTTTTATTTATTTATTTTTTCAAATAATACAAAATAATTAAAAAAATATTTATGAAATTGGTAATTAAAAACCAAGTTCTACAAATTGGCGCCAGAAAAAAATTGCGCCAATGTGGTGCATACATGACATCTGTGTCAAAGTTTTTTCTTATACATAAGTAGGGAAAATGCAGTATAAATACCGATTAAAGTTTTTTTCCAAATGGAAATTTTGTCACGGATTTGGTCATGTACTCATCGAGGTATCTCACTGGCGCCAAAATGGCATTATTTGGCTCATATGGTAACCCAGCTATAGTTGTTTATCTGATGATAAGTTGTTTATTTACTTTCATTTTTTTGTTTTTTGAAATGATATTTGTGGTTTTGTTCTACAGTTACTTTTTATTTATTGTTAATTGCTGTTTAAAATGATAGAAAATAATAAAATATACATAAATTTCTTTGGTATTCTAAAACGAGGATTTTGCCACATTGTAGTTGCAAGATAATCGTGCTGAACCTATTGCGTATATGATGTCTGTGTAGGAATCTTTTGTGAAATATGAAAAGTGTATATTGGCTACTACTTGATTATCACGTCAACCAATTTCGCCAAATCGTTCGCCAAATTATACAAATTTACATAATTTTATCTTAAATAACTAATAAGAAAATGCTTAAATACGAAAGAGCAAATATTTTTGTTGTCATTTTTCAGGAGGAAATTTTGCAATAATAAAGTAATTGTTGTAGTGAGAATTTTAATGTGTGGTTTTTTTTATCGTTGGCAACTTGCTGTAACGAAAAATGTTTTTTTTCCTGCTATTGTTTTGTAAGAGCTGGTTTTGTGAAAGTCATGTTAAGATGGTATTCAAATTTTTGAACCCTTCCCAATTACCACCCCCTTTTGCCGATTTTGCACATTTGCAATTCCCACTAATATATTAACCATCTCAATGTACTTGACGAGTTTGAAGATGATTCTTGCATAATTGTGCCTTTTATCGCGCGGACAAAATTTAATATATATATAAACTTTTTAGGTGGGAGTAGTTTTGGGTTCCTGGCTTCACATAATGAAAATATTGTGAAGAAATTTTTCAGAATTTGTACCTTGGTAACGACTGTAATAATTAATATTTCTTCAGATAAGGGAAAATTTTAAATCCTGTTGCCATAATCAGAGTTTCCCCCAGACAGTTTTAGGGGGGCGCTCCGCCCCTCCTGCCCTTTAGTTTCAAAGATAGCGCCCCTCTGGCCCCTCTTTCAAAAACTAGCGTCCCTTTTGTCATTCATTCAAAAAAATAGCGCCCTTCTTGCCCCACGTTTGAAAAAGCGCAGCCCTCCAGCGATGATCCGAACGCGCTATAGCGCGTAAATATTACGCAAAAAATCGGCAACGGAACGCAAAAAATAGCCTCATACGCGGCCCGTGGAACGGGTAATTTTGTCAAAATATCGCTAAAAAAACGGCAAGTTTCGTTGAAAATCACGAAATAACGACTAATTTCCAGCGAGATTCTCAAACAAATGGGTAATTTCGCACAAAATCTCACAAAACGGCAGATTTCCTCAAAAGATCGTGGAAAAATGACAAATTTCTTCCAAAAATCGCGATAAAACGGAAAATTTTGTCAAATGAGTCACAAAAAACGGCAACTTTTGTCAAAAAATGGTTATAAAACGGCAGATTTCATCAAAAGATTTGCCAAAAAACGGCAAATTCGTCCAAAAATTGCAATAAAACGGAAAATTCTGTGAAAAGTTCCATTTTTTTCACGAGATTTATCATTTTTTCGCAATTTTTTAGCAAAATATGCCGTTTTTTACGATCTTTTGACAAGAACTGCTGTTTTTGCGATCTTCTAATAAAATTTACCGTTTTTTGCGATTTTTTCATGAAATTTGACGTTTTTTCGCGATTTTTTAGCAAAATATGCCGTTATTTGCGATCTTTTAACAATATTTGCCGTTTTTTCCCGATCTTTTAAGAAAATTTACCTTTTTTTTTTTCAATTTTTTGATGAAATTCCTGTTTTTTCACGAATTTTTGAACCGCTAGATTTTAGATTCAACTTTATAAAAGTGCCCTTAAAAATGAAAAAGTGTCCTTAAAAATGTAAAAAGTGCCCTTAAAAATGTAAAAAGTGCCCTTAAAAATGTAAAGAGTGCCCTTTTCAGAAGAGTTGCGCCCTGCCATTTTTTAAACCTGGGGGAAACTCTGCCATAATTGTCTCATTTCGCTTCCAAATGTGCACTGTTAGTAATAAACTAAAATAGTTACTTCTAAATAGCTGGGTTTTGCGCAACGTTTAAGATATTTTAATATCACAATAGTGTCTAAATCGTTTTTAGCAATGAGCAAGGTGCTGCTGGAGGTCCAAATTATTTAAAATACAAATTTAAATTCACCAGTTCGTTTCATCCAGAGTTGATTTTGAAATATTGACCAGCGCAGCGGACATAGCCTGCTAGTAATTCGATAAAAAACTGATACTTTGTTGACGTTGGCACAAATAGTGACGTGAACTTATACAGGCAAAGGAAGGAAAAAATAAGCGTTTCTTTTGATAAAATTATGAGTGATATTAGGCATTCATAATTTTATAAATATCATATTATAGACAATTATTTCCCACAATTCATTGATTTAGGTTTAAAAATGTCAAGAATTATTAAGTCTAAAAATCATCATTATAATTTGGAAATAAATTAGAATAAAAAAAGCTACTACTGCAAGAAATTAGAAGAAAGCAAAGATAATGACAGGATAAAAATCTAACGGAATCTGTCTGATCACTCCATTGAATCCGCTTTTTTACTCTAGCTGGCAATAACACAAATCATGACGTCTTGTGCGCTCTGGCTAATAAGTGAAGTAAAACCACGTGTGAAGCCTGCGTAACGTCAAGTGGGAATAATTCTATAAAGAGTCCTTTCAATTAGAAAGTGAATGAATAATAAAATAAAAAATATCTCAGTGCTAGAAAAATTTTCGAACTAAAATTAAATAACAAGATGAATGTAGATTCTACCATTGCAGAATTCAGTTTCGCCTCCGATTAGAAAAAAAATCGATAGAAGTTTTTTAGAAGGGCGACCCCATTTAGATTGCAATGAACTAACTTCACTTTTCTTGTGTTTATCAATATAATAGCAAACAGAACGGCGTGAAATACCCAATTTAATAGTAATTTCTCTCTGAGACATTGGAATTGCGGAATAATAAAGAGATACAATTTGACGTGCTACTTCTTCATTGACTAGATTCATCAAAAACGGATTTTTTCTTTAGTTTAAACGCTTTTTTATAGACTCTGAGTAAAAGGAAATGCAATTTAACAATAAAACGAATGGAATCCCGTCGAATTCGACGAATGAAATGTTTAAAAGACCCGATCGATTTGGTTTAAAAAAAAGCAAAAGTAATTACATTATTGAATCAATATATAATAAATATATTTACAAAGTAAATGTCAAATTTGCCAGTTACAATTTTGCATTCAAATATTCGCACATCTACAGTTAAAATTGTAATATGAGTGCCGGCGAAATTCAGAAATTTTATTTTATATGCACTCACAGAAAAATAGCTTTATTTAAAAAAAAAAGAAAAAAAGCGTAATATCGGGTACTACTAGGTTATCCTATCGATCAAAAAATTATCACCAAACTATAAGATTAAATGCCAATAATGGATGATCGTGAATATCACATTCAATGACATTAAATACGATTCATGTTTTTAAAATGTCATTAAGTGATTTTTATTTCGACTGTTTATTAATATTTTTATTAATATTCTACTAATTATTTATTTTTTTCGTTGTTTAAAATAAAAATTATATCAATATGTATAATTTGGCTATTAATGTGGCGATTTGTATAATTTGGCGAAATTGGTCGACGGGATAACAGAGTAGTACCTAATATCATTATGAGTAAAAATACGATGTTTTAAATAGTGACGTCATTTTCTCTTCAAATGTTCTTTAAAAGTTACTGTTTATGAAAAAGGCATCCATAATAATATTGTAATTCCCTTTTATCTGGTTGCTGAATGACATAATTTTCCTCATTTGAAATTTCTCTTATTTTGATTTAGACATTAATTTTTATCATAAATTATTTTCTGTCATTTTATTTACATTATTAATATTATTTCTCAGTAAATATATATATCTTTAACTCAATTAGTGCATAATTATACGCAATCATTTTAGAAAATAAATTTTTATTATCGAGAGAAAAGCTAAACTGTGTTGCCACCATTTTGAAGAAATGTCATGAAAAAGCTTTTAAAATTAAAAATAAAATATAAAAATGGAAATAAATTAAAAAATAATTAAAATGGGCACAACTACAAATAAATAGCTTTAATTTAAAAAAATAGTTATCAAAATTGGTTGACTAGAAAATTCAGGGCTGATGACACGACATTTTTAGCTTGTCTGAAAGAAATAGCATCGGATGCTAATAAAAAAGAAAGGAAAATGAATTGGGTCTTTTAAAAATATTTGAATGCAATCTAAATAATAGAAATAGGAAAAAATGATGATATAATTTAGGAAAAAACTAAAAGATTTATATTTAAATAAATTTAGTGAGATAATAACTAATTTAAGCAGAACTAAATAGGATCAATGATAGATATTATTAAATAATAGGAATTTAATAAATATACTGGCAATTTAGCATAATAAAAGGAAATATCGCGAAGGTAAATTTAATAATGCAGCAATGTCCCCCTCCCCTAAAAACGTATGAAATGGTATACCTATCTGATCTGCAATTTCATTTTAGAAAAAAACAGGAGCTCGGATTATAAAGCAGCCACCAGTTAGTCTTGTTAAAAAATATTTCAAATTATGTTAAATATTTTATTACTGAGTTCTGTTACAGCCAAAAAAATAATAATTTTCAAAAATGGGACTACGTAAAAATTGTTTTCTTTTTTATTTTAATTTACACTTTCAAGAATAATTATTACCGTATTTACTCGTGTATAAGGCGCACTTTTTTTCCAAAATATTAGAGGAAAGGTGCGCCTTATACATGGAATAATTTTTTACTGTTGGATGCAGTCGAACGATATACATATGAAACAAGAAGTTATTCAAAGAAGATATTAAACTCGGAAAATTTTACTTAATTGAAGTATTACTGCATATTTATTTCATTCCTTGCAGTTTTTTTTATGCAACAGAGCTAATGACATTATCTAAACGCTAATTAGCAATTATCTTTACCGTCATTCATTTCTATTTCCCGTCATTCTCTTACAACGCGAAGTCTAAAAATGCATTTTCATCTTGTTTTCTGGTCTGATGTAATGTTTGTTTCGACTTTTTTTTACTGACATTCATTTGGTCATTCTTCATTAGCGTATCAAATTTATGGTGCGCCTTATATACGAGATTTTAAGAAATCGCCATTTTTACTTGTAAAGTAGAAGTGCGCCCTATACACGAGTAAATACGGCAATAAATTACTATAATTGTCTGCTATATTATAACTTCATTGTAGTCTATCATCCATAAAGCTATTCGTAAAAGCTTAGCTTTCTAAAGTTAAACTAGTGATAAATTATAAGTAATAAAGTATTATATATTATAACAATATAAAAATTCGATTTGCAATCAAATTAATAATAATAATGTAAAAACTTTGCTCTCTTTATTGTTATATAAGAGTAAATTAAAAATAAAATTCACGTATTAAAAATTTTAAGTGTTTGAATCCTATTGAATTTCTAGTTCTCAAAATAAATAGTTGTTCAGAGACAATACTTAATTAAAAACAATGCTTGTGATCATCTATAGTTTTTGTAGCCAAAACCTGTTATAAGTCAATAACATAGTTGGGTACTAACAAAAAAAAGGTCTCCTTACTGCGTATATTTATAATAGTTTGAAAAAAATACTTATTAAATTACTTGTGTATCTAATAAAGGATAATCAAATTTAGCGGTGGAATAACAATAGAAAGGCTTTAAAAAGTGAAATACATTCGAATATTTGGCGTGAAAAGACGAAAGCGTTTGCGATTTGGCGAGCAGCACTTTTCCTCAATAAAAGTAAACGATTTCAATGTAGCAGAAGAGAATGTAACATATACATACATACATGTATATATATAGTATATTGCTTGTTGCTCCAGTTATTTAATTTATCGCTATAGAAAATATTTTCATACATAAAAAAATATTCCATACTGAAAAAATATTCTCATATATTTAATCGTATTCAAAAATAAAAGCCCGGTGAACAGTACTGCAGTATTTAATAGTAATTTATCAACCCTTTAAATAATGTTGATTTTTTTTAAACAACTTATTCGCGATCATGAATATTCATATAAGCGAACAATTCAGTCTATAAAATATAAGTTTTATACATAAAAATAAACAAAGGAATTAAAATTTTTGCAGGTAATATATATATATGTGTGTGTGTGTGAGAGAGAGAGAGAGAGAGACATGAAGATTACATACCTTTTTCTATTTTTGATAGTATTTTATTTAATATATATTTTTTCGTTTACAGAATCTTAACTAAAGTTTTAATTTACCTTAACTAACGTGTAACATTTAAAAAAAAGACATGCGTTGAGTGCGGCAAATGAAGAACTTGTTCTTCTCTATTAATTCACAGTCATATAAATTATTTTCTTTATAATTAGATAATGTAAAATTATATACATTTCATTAATGAATTCGGGTTGATTTTCAAGTTTCCAAATTATCATTTTGGAAGCTTGATCAATTTCATCAATTACCATATATATATATATATATATATATATATATATTACAATCTCTCTATCTTTATTCTCTCTTCCAATTAATTTTTTAATTATATGAATGAAGTTATATAAAAATGAGTGAAAATATAAAATTAAGAGGAAAGGAAAAATATAGAAAATTAAACATCCATTTCGGTGTATATATGTAATAAATAAATATATGTTGAACTCGACGAAAATAAACTATGTTGCATAAATTCTAGATATTCTTAGCAGCACGGGCAGAGTTGTCGCTCCGACAGTTGGCGAGAAGTAGAAGAGTTTCATTGGGGTATTTCCCCATTAAAAAACAGACACCATCAGTCTTCAAGTTCTTTATTGATGAACTCATAAAATAGATAAAATCTTCCCCGCAATCACCTTAGTACCCATCGACACTACAACTGTCATTATCTCGTCCACATCATCAAATATTCTGATTCAGCGGAGAAATGAAATGTGCGGCTTGGTACTTTAAAGGGCAAATCCATTCAAACCTCCTAAAAGACCAAATAAATATGAGACATTTTCACGACAAACTAGCTCCCTCCTACTCCGCGTCAATCATTTTAAAAATCCAATTAGGATGAACTCGAGCCTCAAACGGACAAAAATGATCAATTCTAATTGGTCATAGCAGGCGGTCTTTGGCAAGAACTATATTTTTTCCTCGGAAGAACAAGCCCTTTAGCAACGCGTATTAACACCTGTCACGCGATGTTAAAATAAAAAATAAAATTAAAATCAAAGGAATATTACAGAAAATAAAAAGCTTACGAAATACCTCCCGCCGTTTTGAGAAGCAAGTAATAATTTATTAATAACTAAAGTAAGAAAAAGAATTTTAGCTGTTACAAGTTACGAAACTAAGATTGAAATATGTTCCACAAATTTAGAATTGAAGCTAAGAGAGAACAAAAATGGCGCAAATTTTTTTATTTTATTACATATATATAGATTTTTTTCCCATTCAAAGTCTCTATGTAAGAATATATGGAAATTCATAGGCTAATTCAATAAAAAAAAATATTGAAAGGCAATCTAGTGAACGGTTTTGATTTTGTAAATCTGATAATGAGAAAATTATCATACTGAGAAGAGAAGGGAGGAGTGCATCGCAGGGTCTGTGAATACGCATGGCGTCGTGGCACCGATAGAATCATCTGTATTATGTTTCCTGCAGCTCTGTTAAGGTTATATTACTAAATGTGCATATTATATACCATGTGTGTGTACATATTATTTACGATTTAGTTCAATTAGAGTTAATAATTTAAATTACATTGCTGAAAAGCCAAACAATAGAAATATACAGGGTATCCCTAAACCCATGGTACATACACTAGGGGGCAATAGAACACATTAAGATGAGTAATAGTAAATAGGAAACCAAGGGTCCCAAACGTTTTCCAAAGGAAGTAGCCGCCATTAAAGTTTAGGGTCCAAAATTTCAAATATACATAAAAAACGAAAAAAATGATCGATTGATTTGCGGTTTTCACTAAAACTATTCTTTCTGTCGGTATTTTCTTTAAAATAAATTATAAAGATATATTTCAAAAAATGCCGATAGAAGGCGCTTTAGACTTAGGAGTAACAAACAACCATTTTTAACCGTCATTTTTTGCATCTCATTAAATGTTTTCTTAAGCTTAGATTAACTTAAATTTTGAGCTCAAAATCTGAATAGTTGGGAGTGGTTAAGTAGAACAAGTTGAAATGGGCTCAGAAGGTTCAAATTTCAAATGATTACAAAAAACGATAAAAATTGGTCGATTCGTTTGCAGTTTTTGCTAAAACTACTCTTTAAATCAGAGTTTTTTTTAGGTAAGTTTTAGAGATAAATTTCACAAAATGCCGATAGAGGACGTCTTAGACTTTGGAGTAGCGTACAACTATTTTTTACAGTTATTTTTTTTTCTCATTAAATGCTTTCAAATGCTTAGACTTAAATTTTGAGATCAAATTCTAAATCGTTGGGAGTGTTTACATAGCTCAAAATTGAACTGTTTTCGAGGGGGAGGGAGGATTAAATTTCAACTCCTGAACACACTTCAGTTTGCGCTTCTTAACCCCTCCCAACGATTCAAAATTTGAGTAAAAAAATTTAAGTTTAAAGTTTCGAAAACATTTAATAAGCTTTTGAAAGCATTTAATTAGATACAAAAAATAACGATTAAAATTAGTTGCTGGTTACTCTGAATTTAAGGCGCCCTCTAACGGAATGTTTGGAAATTTATCTTTAAAATTTATTTTAAAGAAGATACTGACTTAAAGAATAGTTTTATTTTAAACCGCAAACAAATGCACCAATTTTCCGTTTTTTATAATCATTTGAAATTTGAACCCTCTGAACAAAGTTTAGTTTGTGCTACTTAACCATTCCCAACTATTCAGATTTTGAGCTCAAAATTTAAGTTTAAGTCTAAACTTACTACACCATTTAATGAAATGCAAAAAATAATGGCAAAAAATAGTTGTTCGTTACTCCAAAGTCTAAAGCGCCCCCTATCGGCATTCTTCGAAATTTATCTTTATAGTTTATTTTCAAGAAAATACCTACATAAAGAATAGTTTTAGTGAAAACCGCAAATCAATCGACCAATTTTTCCGTTTTTTATGTGTATTTGAAATTTTGGAAACCAAACTTTAATGGCGGCTATCTCCTTTGAAAAACGTTTGGGACCCTTGGTTTCCAATTTACTATTACTCGTCTTGATGTGTTCTATCACCCTCTGGCGTATGTACCATGAATTTAGCGACACCCTCTATATATAAAAACTGACTTTGCAAAATAAAAAAATACAGCCTACTTTCTTATTTTTTTTCTCTTTTCTATATTTTAATATTTTTCTAATCAGAAATTGTCTAATTAATTACTATTTATAGACATTAATAATCAATATAAGGTAAGTGTACCAGTAGTGGGCCACCAGTTTTCAAAGTTGAAAAACAAGTTTTCTATTCACCCCTGTCAGATAACAAACTAATTGCTGATTGGCTGGAACCCTTATCTGTTATCAGACAAAGGGGCAACTTCAGTATTCTGATAGTCTTTGAGTTGGAAGGGTGTTTCTCTTCCAGTCTTAAAATACAAGGATTTTGCGGCTCATTGCTTTCCTTAAGAGGTAAGTTTTCATTCAATATTTTTTTCTTTAAAAGTATATTGTATTTTATATTATAATGTAATTTTTCTAGCACACTGTATAAATGAATGCTTTATTCCTTATGCTTAAAAGGTATAAAACTAACATATTATTAAGTTTGTGGTGTGGCCCACTTCTGGGTCGTTAAATTTCAAGTTGTTCCAGTAGTGGGCCACTACTATATCTCAGGAGAATCTGAAGTGAAAGAGGGACAATTTATACTTGTCTCAATAATCGGAGGAAAAAGAATTACAGAAAAATATGTGTATTTGTATGTTGTTCAAGATATTAAAGAAATAATAATATTTTTTCAAGGACTGAAGTCAACTGGAAATAAAAATGATTTTGTCATTAAGGAAAATGATGTCTCTAGCATAAATTTTTCCGATATAGTTGGAGTGGTACTGCAACCAGAACTCAGACAAACAGAACTTTTGTATTCTTTTTGTAAAAAAAAAAAAAAAAAAAAAAAAAAAAAAAACCATAAAAGAAAAATAAATGCAGTTAAATTTAAATCCCACTCACATTATTATTTTTTCTTTTTTATTTTTTTTATAAATATAATATAATTTTGCAATTATTTCGGCATTTAATTACCCTCATTATTATATATCATCATATATATCTTATTATTTATCACTATTACAAAATAACAAATAGGGCAGATATTTTTTTTAAGCTATAAAACAGTGTGGTTCGAACAATCTGGTTTCGAGCCAGACTGTTCGAAAAACTAAAGAGAAGCTGAAATTATTTTACGTAATCATCAAAACTTCTAAATATGATTTCATTATTGTGTATATTTAAGAGTAGAAATGAAAAAAAAATTATAACCTCTGTACAATACACATTAAACACAAGAATGGAGTGGCCCAGTACTGCAGCATCAGAATTTTACTAAGCCCACTACTGGAGCATGCATAATATTTTTCATTTTTTATTTTTTCTAAAGAATATATTTTAAAAATTTGAATATTTATTCGGATACATGAAGGTAAGGACTAGGCTAAAAATATATATGTTCTTGGAATTCACTAACATATTAATAATAATTAGACAAATGTCCTTAAGTGGCCAACTACTGGTTAGAGTTGCAAAAGGTCGGTTTATTCCCGGGTTTATTTCCAATAGACCAGGTTTATTCCCAGGTTTATTCCCAAAAAACCGAATTATTCCAAAAAATCCCGGGTTTTTTCCAGGTTTATTCCTAAAAACCCGGTTTATTCCCGGGTTTAAACCGGGTTTTTTCTAACCTTTGCAACGCTACTACTGGTGCATTTACCTTAATTGCTTTTGAAGCAAAATTTTTGTTTTAATTCAAATCATGTTTAATTAATTTTGATACAAATCAAGTTTATCTGTTCAGTTACTTTGCAAAATTTTATTAAAGAAAAAAGAAGAAGAAACTTTGCAAAATATACCTTAGCAATTAACACATTTCATATCATTGCCTAATTCATTTGTCAATTTAAAAAAAAACAAAAAAATGAATGGATTATTTATAAAATAATATATATATATACAGTTTGCAAGAAAATAAATTAAGTTGATCGATATTTAATGTTTACAGTTTATTAATTCTGCATATATTTTGTAAGGAAAAAGAAAATCCACACCACTTTGAATTTATTTTGTTCGATACGTTTCTTCCTTGATATAAACAAACTATGATGACTATACTAACAAACTATGCAAAATTGAACAAAGAACAGGATTCTTTTTATTTATAGGAACATTTTATTCAAAGGGGGTTCAGAAAATCTAAGTTGAACAACTTTTCTTCCGAAGTAAACAGTGGAAATGAGTTTTTAACTCCCGTTTGAAAAACTTAGCCTGGAGTTAATGGACAAAGGATTCAATCGACGACCGAAGTAATTCGTGAATACGAGCGTAAAGCTTCACTATAATGGCAAGTTTCCCAAGTGTTTTAATTCTTATACAAATCTCTCGAACAATGAGTTATTCATTGTCCCTTGTTTCTATCTTTTATAAAGGCTATCTATAAAGGCTGCTGTAATTGCTTTTTTGTTTAATATGATGTATAAAAGAAAGTTGACTAGTTTTCAGCTAAACTACGTTATAAATATGACTTTTTACTTACCATAGGGAATGCAATGAAACTTATATTGTAAATATTATTTTGTTCACCAAAATCGAAAGGTTACTTACAATAAGAATGCAACATCCATGTTGTTAAACGACCAGTATATAATAAATCATTCAGCCACTTCTGTTTTAAAATGTTTTCCCCATGTTTAATCAAAGAGATAAGAAATTAAAAGAGACGAAATTTTCTTTTTCAAAAATGTGTCAGAACTTTGCATAGTTACACATTTTTTTTAAACTATAATACACACATTTTGAATATAAAATAAATTAAATAACCTAGTTGGTTAATTTATCTATTTTTTAATTATGAAAATTAAATACTCACATCTCTCTATACAGCCGTGTAGAGAGACATGACATGAACCGTCCACAGCTATTGAATTTTGGAAACATCTATTGGGTCAAAAATCATACACCAGCAAATTAATGCACAACATCTATTGGGTCAAATTAGAAAAGATCCAGCCAAAATATGACTCTGTGAGCCTCGTTAAAATTTCTTATCCTTTTTTTAAAGCACACAGCAGCAAATCCCTGCACTGTGGATGCTTCTGGAAAATTATATCTGAGCTAGTAGATGTGACAATCCTAAAATTTTCTTCTATCTCATACCTATTATTACTCCAATAAAAATGAAGCATAGCAGTGTCGCCAGGTTGGTGAATCACATCAAAATTTAATCAGCAACTGTTTATGTCAAGTTCCAACTGAATCTGGAATTTGAGGAAAATCTCTGCGTTAATCTTTGTGAGAAAAAATATCATAGCACATATTGTAAATATGTCACGATAGAAGCTCCACGTGTTAAGTGATTTACTGTAATAACTAAGGAACATTAACTTACATCAGGGGCTAACTGAATCTGAAGTTTGATGAAAACGGGTGGATTTGTTTCTGATGTAGAACTATTACGATAATCATGATTAATGCTGCTTAGAATTGCCACATGTTGGGCAACTTACATCAAAATATAATCAGCACAATATTATTTCAAGGACTGTAGAAATCTGAAGATTTCTGAAAATCCGTCCATTAATTCTTTAAATATAGCTATTGCTGAAAACGTCAAAAAGGCAGCACAGCAGCACCAACTTTAGGGCGATGGACACCAAAATGTAATGAGTTTCAGTTTATATTAAAGTGTAACTGAATCTAAAGTTCTGTGGATTCCGTGCATTAGTTCTTGAGGTAGAGTGCCCACAAAATTACTGTCACAAATTGAATGTTTGACAGACTCACAGACAGGCATTTTGAAAAACATTTTTTGGGTTTTTCTAACCCCTAAAATCTGTAAATTCGTTCAAAAACAGGAATTCAAAATTTATACAAATCCAATACTTTCTTTGTGTAAAGATAGAAAAAAGTAAAAATTTAAACTCATCAATTATAGTAATAATAATGGACTAATCATGAGTTAAAAATTTCTCAATAAAGTAAACTGGTTTAAGTATTTATTTTAGATTGTTTTAAATCCTTAAAATTACTTTTATAAAGCACGTAATTTTCTCAAATCAAAAATTTATTATTTGATTTCTTTTAGCCTTTTATTGCCTACAAATGATTTATTAACTACGAATTATTTTTAAAGATAACTACTAGATTTATACGGATTGAAATTTCTTACTTAATTTATTCTGCAGGTTATTAGGTGAAATACATTTATCCTCTTCAATTTGCCCATTTAACACAAGAATGTTTCATAATTTTATGGTCGAAGAAGTTTTCGTTAAATTAATATTAAACATTTCATCTATTGTGAAAGCAACTGCTTAACTAGTATGCTAAACAGATGTTAATTTCATTCTGCTGGTTAATCTGTTTCTGTAGAATAATTAATTATATTCACCTCTTTCAACCGTATGATGTTTCACAAAATGTTTACTCATGCGTAATTTTTAGTATGTAAAATGAAACTTATACAGTATACATTTTTATTTTGTGTAAAACTTCAATCGTATGGTTAATGAATCATTGAAACGATGCACCGAAACACCATAAAAGTTGCTATAAGTTTTTAAAAAGTTTATTACATATATGCTGTTTTTTATCCTTCTACGTCGTCTCAAATTATGTACACTTGTTTGTGGCTGTGAACGAGTATGCAGGTGATCTTTTGGGATATAATTTTTTACTATTTTTAATTATTTGTCGTAAAATTTACTTTGAAACCTTAACCACTCCTTAACCTTATAATTTATAATAAATTAATAAAGATTCCGTTCAAACTTTAAGCTTCCATTAAACTTATAATTTATAATAAACCAATAAAATAATGTAATTTGCAAAACTAAATGCAAAATAAAATACGGATTAAAAACTGCCCCACCAGTAGCCGAGAGGTTCTAACCTCTCAACTGGTAGACGGCAGGTGCTGGGTTCGAACCCAATCGCGGCTGTCGGCCTAACTGTTCAGAGTTTTCGTGGTTTTCTTTGAACCTTGCGTAAATAAGGGTTAAGTTCCCTTAGAAAGACCCCCACGAAGGGCACTTCCCCCTGGTCCTATATCCAAGTGTAGATAATCAGACGACAAAAATAAACGAAACCAAACTAAACCAAATCGCATTAAAAACTACAGTTACTAAGTATTTTAAATTGTTAATAAAGAACAAATTTTAAAACTAGTTGGATGCGGTAATCCCAAAACTTTCTTCTCTCTCATACATGTGATAACTTTAAAATTTGCTATTACAGTACAGAAATTAAATGACAATGCATGACATTTTGAGGTTCTAATTGATATGAAATTCCGTGGATTAGTTCTTGAGATGTGACCTGGGCTGGGAAATACATCATTTTGCTTGCCAGTGGCGAGTGAATTTTCTGGAAAGGCAAGTGCATTTTACGTTTTTGAAAAACTGTAGGCAATAGAGACATTATCATAATTAGTTTCTTTTCTAGATATTTTAACTTTCCAAATTATTGCAGTGTAAATATGGTACTATGTTCTATCTTATATTATGCGTACATCTATTGTATATGTTTCTTAATGTTATAGAAAAAAAAAGAATTACGGAAATGCATTGTAGTGATAGTAATGTCGTCTGTAATGGCGTGCGATTTTGTCATAACTGTTTTCAACTGCGGTTGTAATGATTTGTATCTTACATGCTGGTGAATTAAATCCTTGGCCAGTAAGATTTTTGAAAAATTCCTCACCCCTGGATATGGCTATATCTGTAATCATGAAAAATGCAGCATAGCAGTGCCACTAGATGGATGATTTATACAGAAATCTAATCTACTACAACTTATATTAACGTCTAACTGAATCTAAAGTTTGATGCAAATCCATGCAATAGTTTTTGAGGTAGAGCTACTGCGGATATCGTGAAAAACGCTCCATAGCAGCGCCATTTGTTAGGCGAATTACAACGAAATATAAACACCAAGCCATATTACATACTAGCTGAATCTATAGTTTTTTGAAAATCCGTGCATTACTCTGGAAATAGATTTATTTCGAAATTCTAAAAAAAAAAAAAAAAAAAAAAAAAAAAAAAAAAAAAAAAAAAAAAAATCAATATGGCACGTCTATTTGAGATCAATTTACACTAAAATGTTGAAATCATCAATTCATATCATGGATTAACTAAATATGAAATTTGATGAAAATCCGTGCATTAGTTCTTGATATAGCGTTTTTGTGGAAATCATGAAAAATGCTGAAGCAGCGCCACCTTTTGTATGACTTACACCAAACCTTAATTAGATCTAATTTATATCATACATTAATTGAATAAAATTTTTTTATTAAATTTCATGCATTATTTCTTGAGAGAGAGCGCGCAAAATATGTGTCATATGCATACCCGCAGACAGAGTCACGTTCTCACTGACAGACTTTTACTAAAAACAAGTTTTTTAGTATTTCTCATCTCTAAAACATGTAAATTCGCCGAAAATAGAATGTCGAAAAATTACACGAATTTAATACTCTCTTCTTGTAAAGACAGAAGAAAGTCGAAAGATATTTCCATTTAACTTCTTTCACAAAAATATTAAAATGTTATTTTAATTTGACCTTCTAGGAATTTTCTTCGCTAACAAGGTCCTATATTCTGAACCTGTTTTAACTTTCTACCACCGCGGCGAGCGGCCCATCTTTGTCGATGACCCCAACCTACGTCTCAAACAGGAAGACTCCCTTGCGCAACAGCGCTGTCTCTGATAAGCGACCACGAATAGCCTCAAAATTTTCTACCTACGTCCGGAACTGCCCTAATCTCTTGCACGACAGCGCTGTCGCTGGAAGTCGACTACGAATAGCGTCAAAATTTTTTACTTACGACCCGAATGCCGTGGACTCTAAATATAAAAAGAAAAAAATAAGAGAAATTGAAACCGGACAAATTTAAAAGAAAAAGCAGAAAAATTAAAAACGCCGAAAAACGGTTAATGAGTGAGCGAGGCGTTGAAACTAGCGGTCGTTATTGTTTTTATTATTATCAATACATTATGTTGTTTCATTAAAAAGAAAACTATGTAGCTAATATTTTTCTTAAGAAATATAACACTTAAAAAAATCGTAAGATTTATTTGCGCATGTCGGAGATTGTAGAATTTAGTTGTCAGATCATTAATTTGTGCGTTACTAACAACTGCGAAAAAATATAATTACACCTATTTTTTTTTATTACTCCTGTATCTTGCTTAGAAAATATTATTTTTTACTCTTATATTTAACTTACTCTTATAATTTCGCTATAATTTATAAGAGTTATAATTTATTTATAATTGGTAAAGGCACCGTCAACCATCATTTTAGAATAATAATTAACCCAATAAAATTGCTATCATTTAGTCCCTGTTGGACTTGCAACCAGCTATTGTCAATTTGTGGCACGTCAACTAACTTCATTTCATGACTGAAAAATCACAATCCTTATACAAATGTATGTTCCTTATACATAATTATTATGTTTCCTTATAAATATGTTCCTTATATAAAGTTCCTTCCTCTGTTGCTTATACTAAGACAAAAGTTTTTTCAGATAAAGATGAATATCGATACAACTAAGTAAAATTAGGATGATATTTAAAGTATGCTTGAATCCAATTTAAAGCATTGTTTTTGTTGAAATAATCGCAAAATCTAGCTGATACACAGGAACACAAACTAAGTTTGGCATTTTGACAGGTATTTGCTTATGGGTTCAGCAACTGCGGCTTTCTCCTCGAATTATCTATAATACTCACAGAAACAAGGACACGTCTGAACAGTTTTTATTTTTTGTATCCATTACATGAATATATCACTACAAAGGGACAGCATAGCATCCATGTCTTAAGAGCACACACTAGTCACGCGGTAAAAGCCGAGCGCTAATGTAAAGTCTATGGGGGCGTTCTTTTCGAATATCTCGCTGAAATTTTAATATTTTTGCATGATTTTTTTGCACAAGATAGATGAAGGCGATCCACAACCGGCCTAGTTTTTACTTTTTCAGTTTTTGTTTCAGATTTTCTTTAAACAATTACTTAAACTTTCGGAAACGGTTTAAACCGGTTCTGAAATTGAAACTATCGTAATATAAAAAATATATAAGCAAAATCGAAAAATTAAAAACTAGGCCGGTTTTGGATCGCCCTCAGCTATCTTGTGCAAAAAAGCATGCAAAAATATTAAAATTTCACCGAGATATTCGAAAAGAACGCAACCATAGACTTTACATTAGCGCTCGGCTTTTACCGCGTGCCTAGTGTACGCTCTTAACACGATTCCAAACCGAACCACTCACCGTGGCAGTAGCTGCCGGAAGAAATGATCACGCCACTGGGTCAAACAGAAACTAAATAAGTAGCGCAAGAAATCTTGCAGTTATTTCGAGGCAAATATTCTGTAAAAAATATCAAATGAAGATTATTGTATTAATTTTATTTAATTTTAGAACTACCAGAAATTTGAGTCAAGATTTACAAAAATGTTTTATACCAAATTTTTTATTTAGAACAGGTTCACTTTATTTAACTACTTTTTCTTGCAAACTTATTTCATAATCAAATTTGTGGTTTTAAACAAAACATATTCATATGGCATCCGGCAAAATGGCGGCTCACGGTAATTCTGATATTAAAATTATCCACAACTTGCATGGTAATATGATACTCCATCAAGCATAATATAATTTTAATATATAATAGTTGATCATAAAATAGCCTTTTTTTCATGGAGGGTGGAGGATTAATTTTTTTCGGGCTAGTTCGATGGATTTTGTAGTGCAAGATAAGTTGCTGATAACTGGTAAGCTTGTTAAAGACCTTTATTTACTTTTTGTTTAATGGCCTTATTTAATTTCTAAGATATTTTCCATAAAATAAGTGTAATTTTTCTGTTCTAAAATACTGATAGCCGAAAATTGTAGAATGTAATTTACACTGCAAGATGTTCATGAAAATAACCTTTATACATATCCAAGGATAAAACAAAAATGTTGAAAAAAAGAAGGTATTTATCGTATATTTTAATTAGTATCGTATATATTTTTCTTTTAGATTTGAGGCTTGGATCTTTCTTAGAAAAAATATTTTAGTTAATTTTTTAACATTTTTATATGTGGATAGAAATATTTTAATGAGATATAAATGAAATAAACTATCCTTCCTCTTTTTTGTATTTGCTATTTTCTTATAACTAGAAAATCAATATATATATATTGCTAAATTTCATTTTCCTTTTATTATAAATATTACTCTAAATTTAAATTATGTTCTTAAAAAATTTTTCTTCAAATCTAAGCATGGCCATTAAATAAATATGTAAAACTATGCAAAAAAAGAACAAAAAAATCCACAGTATAAAGGCTCATTTAAAAAGTAGATTTAAAGAAAATTTTAGTAAGAAAAAAAGTAGTTTAAACATTTTACGCGTCTTACATTATAATTAAAATTACTGACAAAGATTTTTTTTTTTTTTACTGAAATCCTTTCTTTTTTTTACCGAATTACTTTTTTTTCGTTTAATAACTTATTTCAGATTTTTTTATATTTAATATACACACATTATGCATTTATATTTATATCGCTTTAAATAAAAGTTTTACAAAAACTAAATGATGGAAAATAATGTATGTATTTAAATCAAAGCAAATAAAATCTATGCAACAGAAAATATGATTTAATTTCATTGAAATATATTTCTTCAAATGAAAAAAAAAGAAACAAACATTATATTCGTTAAAATTAAAAATATGTCTTTATCCTATTGTTTCTTTACGCTATCATTATATAACATATGTACTACACCTTTATATTTGATTTAATGAAACATTGTTTCTGACTAAATAAAGAAACTTTTGATTAGTGTATCTAGTACAATGCTTGCTGTAAAAAACAAAACAGTGATTGTAAAACAATAATATTCAGAAAAATTAACCTAGGTGTGGTGGATACACTTTATCCCACTAAATTTTAACGAGATCCTCACCAGAAACTTTTAACAAAATTTTATATTTTTAACTTTGGCGACAAAATGTTGCGAAATTTCCTTTTCTTATTTTAAAACATTTTTTCTCGATTTTTCCTGTGAGTATTCAATTATGCAGAGACGTTATTGTTGGCCTTAAGGGATTAATTGAATATTTATGAACTTTGCTTGAAGCTGAATATAAAATTTTAATTAAATAAAACGCTTCCGGGTACGATTTTTTCCCATTTCAAGAAGAATATTATTTTTGCGTGTTAATATTAGTTATCCGAATAGACTTATGGATGCTTAAAGAATAATTAATTTTCTTAAATGCAAGGAATCTAATTATTTTGTATGCTATTCAATTCATATTTATATAATAATATACTAGAAAAAAGAGTTTTGGAGGCACTCGAAAAATATTATATTACAACAAAGTGTAACTGATATAATAAAATTTTAATAATTTTTTATGTTTTATCACACACGATTCGTTCAGAAAAGTACCATACATTTAAGATTTAAAATATATTGCGTGAAATATATGTATAAAATAAAGGAATCACCAACGGTGCAAAGAGAATTAAGTATGCTTCTATTCAACTTTTATTACTAAATGTCAAATCATAAATGAAATCATTAATAAGAAAGGTATAGACATGTATCATCATTTCCATATGCAAAAAGTAACAAAATAACTTTTAAGACAAAATAACACACGATAAAAAATCACGTAATATTAATCATACACCAGGCCCAAAAGGTTTAAAAATAGATTTTTCAATGCATTTGAATTATTTTTATTTCCAGATTTCCGTAATAAATTCCATCTAAAACATTTCAATGTAACTTATTTCTTATGGCATTCCTTCATTTTATACGATATAAACTTAGGAAACATTATTTACGTAATACTTTTATATTTTACTTATGTTGCCATTCAAATAATAATATTTGGCAAAATCTGTTTAAAGTATGTAATTAGTTACGAATATTTTAGCTACATAAGCTAGAAACACCTTCATTTTCGTTTAACCTTATTTTATATGTTTGACTTTTTATAATTAAATATTTTTTTCTTTTTATAATTTTTTAAGTTTTTATTTTTAAGAATGTTTTACATTGATGTCAAATATGTTTATTATATTAAAAGAAATGACATAAAAGGAGAAAGTATAATATTATTAAAGAAGATGTCATATGTAAAAAAGAAAAAAAAAATGCTGGTACTGATTTTTCTGGAAATAGGAAATTAAGATATCTTTGTAATGTTATTTTTTCGAGCATCTTAAAATACAGTAGTTTTCTTTTTATACTTTCCTTTTCCTTTTAGGAAGATTTCGTATGAAATACTACCTACTGCGGTCTCCCCTATGTTGGAATTTCTGAACATTTTTTAGTGATCTACACCGATCATGATCCCTAGACCCCAAACTACCATCAGTACAAAACTTTATACACACAAACACATATATATATAGTATACCATTTTTTATGGACGCAGAATAACTTCTATAATTCTGCTTAAATTTCTTCCAAACTGATACATAAAATGAAGGGGCATAAAATCTTGGTCAAGTTCGTTAACGGGCAAAATCGGACTAGGGGGATAGAATTAGGGAGGAAGGTTGTAAAAACCTAAAACCCCCATTAACTTTATAATTAACATAGATATCGAATCTTTTTAAATTTTATATTACTTTTAAAACACAGGCCAAAAGTTTATGTAAGGTGCTCTGGTGTAATAACGCCAGGCGGGGTAATAACGCCAAGTGCTATTATTATGCATAATTATGAACTAATCCGGTAAATGAAATGACACCCATGTGCTCTGCGCAGAAGAGTTTTAAATCATATAAATCGCAAAAAACAGCTTCAAGTTAATTTGTTTCATTTTTAGGTCTTATTGTTTTTACAAGCAACTAGGGTTTTAGGGAGAAAAAATTCATAACTTCGTCAATTCTTAAAATATCGAATCCTACTAAATTTATTCTAATTTTTTTATATTATTTGAAACATTTATATTTAAATATTTTCTATTTAAATATAAAATTTATATTTAAATACTTTTTGATAAAAGCAAATTTTATCATTAAATTAAATATGTATAATCTTTTTTTTATTAAATATGTATATTTATACATTTATTAAATAATATGATGACTGGATGAGTAGATGTTAGATGCTGGAAGATGGTAGATATTATGAAGGAGGTTTGAGCTGCTGAAAAATTTGTCAGCATATAACATATCATATACAGGGTAATTCATAAAAGATGGGCAGAACTTTAAGGGGTTATAGTACACTTAAAGACAAATAATATTAAATAGGAGACTAAGGGTCCCAGACGTATTCCCAAGGAGATAGGGGGCATTAAAGCTTAGGGTCCGAAATTCAAATTATTATAAAAAATGGAAAAATTGGTCGATTCGTTTGCGGTTTTTGCAAAAAATTTTCTTTATGCCAGTATTTTCTTGAAATAAAATTTTAAAGTTCAATTTCAAAAAATGCCGATAGGGGGCGCTTTAGACTTTGGAGTAACAAACAACTATTTTTTAACGTTATTTTTTGTATTTCTTTAAATGATTTCGAAAGCTTAGACTTAAACTTAAATTTTGATCTAAAAATCTGAGTCCTAACGAGTAGTTAAGTAGCGTAAACTGAAATTTGAAATTTGAAACCCTTCTCCCCCCAGAACAAAAATCAGTTATTCCCGATCTTTGTGTCGTAGATTAGGCTCTAACTACTGCCGCGTTTTGCTAAAATTATTCTTTATGTCAGTATTTTCTTGAAAATAAATTTTAAAGAAAAGTTTCAAAAAATTCCGATAGAGGGCGCTTTAGACTTTGGAGTAACGAACAACTATTTTATACCGTTATTTTTTGTGTCCCATTAAATGCTTTCTAAAGCTTAAACTTAAATTTTCAGCCCAAAATCTGAATCGCTAGACGTGGTTAAGTTTCTGGGGAGAGGGGTTTGAAATTTCTACTCCTGAGCACAGTTCAGTTTACCATGTCCACACATTGTGTGCTGTGATACGAGGTAAAAAGACACAAATTAGAATTATGTTACCAAAGCATATTTATTAACATGTAATTACAATAAATGTTCAAAATTGTGACCACCAGAGGTTATGCACGCAGAACAACGGCGAAGAATGGAACGGCGAACATTCGCGAAAACATCAGGGTTTTCGAGCACTTCCCCTACAGCGGCGGAAAGTCTGGCGACCAGTTCCTCGGGGGATTCAATGGGTGTCTCATACATAAGAGTCTTCAATTGTCCCCAAAAAAAGAAATCGAGGGGTGAAAGATCTGGCGAGCGAGCAGGCCAAGCAACAAGACCACCTCGACCAATCCATCTGTTCGGAAATGTGATGTCCAGATAGTTGCGGACGTCTCGTACGTAATGGGCTGGCGCTCCATCGTGCTGGAACCACATGACCCGCCGGATGCGTGGAGGAACAACGTTTAACAGGTCTGGCAGCACATGTTGCAGAAATGTGAGGTATGTTTTACCGTTGAGGCGTTCAGGAAGAAGGTAAGCTCCGATTAGGTGGTCTCCGAGGATTCCTGCCCAAACATTGATGGAAAAGCGTCTCTGATGAGCATGTGGATACGTAACATGTGGATTGACATCCGCCCATACATGTGCATTGTGTGTGTTAAATGTACCTTCACGTGTGAAGGTACATTCATCGGTGAAAAGCACAGTTCGTCCAAAATGTGGATTTAGCGCGTTCTGCTGCAGAAACCAGCGGGCGAATTCAATACGATTTGGATAATCCCCTGGAGACAGTTTCTGGAATCGTTGGACATGAAAATGGAGCAAATGTTCATCCTTCAGTACCCTCCAAGTCATGGACTGTGAGGTATTCACCTGCCTAGCCACTGTTCGTGTACTTGTACTTGGCTGCGCCGCTACTACATCCAGAATGACTTCTGCAACAACTACTGATTCGTCCTTTTTTGCACGACCTGCATTCGACCGGGAAGCGAGAAATGATCCCGTCTCACACGTCTGTGCAAGCGCTCGAAATTTTTGCGGTTAGGCAACCGCCTGTTGGGAAATCGCTCTCCGTACATTCGTTGTGCCTCTGCACCATTTCCACCTGCCGCTCCGTAAATTAAATGCATCTCAGCCTTTTTCTTATTCGTGAAGGGCACCATCTTCCGATTCATTACTACAGCGACTTACACTTGACTCACCGTTCAGTGGTTTTTATGCCTGAATCGTGTCGAAATTTTGCATACGTGTTCTTCTTCTTCCCCATTTGACATTTGCATACTTTCTGTCTCCTTCTCCACCCGGTGACTAGCGTCAGGAATGGAGCTTTAACGTTTGCATGAGCGACGTTTCCAACTGTGCCAGTGCCTTTATGAGTGAATTCCGACTATGCAGTCCTTGACGGAAGTTGTATTTTTGCCTCGTATCACAGCACAGAATCGTTGGGCATGGTTAAGTAGTGCAAACTGAACTATGTTCAGAAGTTGAAATTTGAACCCCCTCCTCTCGCTACTGAACCACGCTCAGCGATTCAGATTTTGAGCTGAAAATTTAAGTTTAAATCTAAGCTTTAGAAAGCATTTAATGAGACACAAAAAATAACGGTATAAAATAGTTGTTCGTTACTCCAAAGTCTAAAGCGCCCTCTATCGGAATTTTTTTAAACTTTTCTTTAAAATTTATTTTCAAGAAAATACTGACATAAAGAATAATTTTAGCAAAACGCGGCAGTAGTTAGAGCCTAATCTACAACACAAAGATCGGGAATAACTGATTTTTGTTCTGGGGGGAGAAGGGTTTCAAATTTCAAATTTCAGTTTACGCTACTTAACTACTCGTTAGGACTCAGATTTTTAGATCAAAATTTAAGTTTAAGTCTAAGCTTTCGAAATCATTTAAAGAAATACAAAAAATAACGTTAAAAAATAGTTGTTTGTTACTCCAAAGTCTAAAGCGCCCCCTATCGGCATTTTTTGAAATTGAACTTTAAAATTTTATTTCAAGAAAATACTGGCATAAAGAAAATTTTTTGCAAAAACCGCAAACGAATCGACCAATTTTTCCATTTTTTATAATCATTTGAAATTTCGGACCCTAAACTTTAATGCCCCCTATCTCCTTGGGAATACGTCTGGGACCCTTAGTCTCCTATTTAATATTATTTGTCTTTAAGTGTACTATAACCCCTTAAAGTTCTGCCCATCTTTTATGAATCACCCTGTAGATTATAAAGCAGAAGTTCTGAAAGTTCGGCTGGAGTGTTTTCAAAAACTACCCGATGGATTTTTTTTTTCAGATTGCATCATTCGATAGGAAATATTTTTGCGGAGGTTTGTGATTCAAATTTACAGGGATAACTCTGATTTTTCGTAATAAATTTCGTATTTTACGTATATTTTTGTTAAAGGGTTGCGACAAATAATTTTTAGCGATAATTATATTTCAAAAAAGAAATTAAATGGCTTTCTCTGATGGAAAATAAATAAACGTCTCGAAAAAAACCCTCTTAATTCATCGATTTAAAATAAATAATGATAAAAAGAAGAAAAAATCCTTTTAATGCAAAATAATATTATGATAAGGAAAATATCTTTGACAAAGAAAATAAAGAATACTGCCCAGTTAAACTGATGGCATTGAGCTCACAGGCTACAAATACTAATTGTACATTAAAGCCTTATAGTTTCAAGGGTTAATTCCGTTAAAAAATTAAGAAAGGGAAACAGCTCTCTTCTTTCCTCTTTTTTTATACTTAATCATTGAACCTCCTATACTATCAAAGACATGCTTTATCATATAAAAAATCTATATCCAAAATTCAGAGCAAATTAGATAATTCTTAATAAAAACCCATTTAGCATTTATATAATTTAAAAGGAGTTATCCCCCTCTTTTATACTTAACCATTAAACTTCCAAAACTATTCAGAGATTTGAACGAAATCTGAAAATTCTGCTTGAAAAACCCATTTATATAAATTAAGGGGGGGGGGGGCATTAGAACCCCTGTTCCCCCTATTTATACTTATACAATGAACACCTAATAACAGTCACTGAATTGCCTCATCTGAATGATCCTAATCTAAATTTTGAACGAAAACTTAATTCTGCATGAAAATCCCATTTATATCAACTAACGGGGGGGGGGGGGTTAGAACCCCTGTTCCCCCTATTTATACTTATTCAATGAACACCTAATAACAGTCACGGAATCGTCTCATCAGAATGGTCCTAATCTAAATTTTGAACGAAAACTTAATTCTGCATGAAAATCCCATTTATATCAACTAACGGGGGGGGGGGGATTAGAACCCCTGTTCCCCCTATTTATACTTATTCAATGAACACCTAATAACAGTCACGGAATCGTCTCATCAGAATGATCCTAATCTAAATTTTGAACGAAAACTTAATTCTGCATGAAAATCCCATTTATATCAACTAACGGGGGGGGGGGATTAGAGCCCATGTTCCCCCTATTTATACTTATTCAATGAACACCTAATAACAGTCACGGAATCGTCTCATCAGAATGATCCTAATCTAAATTTTAAACGAAAACTTAATTCTGCATGAAAATCCCATTTATATCAACTAACGGGGGGGGGCATTAGAACCCCTGTTCCCCCTATTTATACTTATTCAATGAACACCTAATAACGGTCACGGAATTGCCTCATCAGAATGATCCTAATCTAAATTTTGAACGAAAACTTAATTCTGCATGAAAATCCCATTTCTATAAATTAAGGGAGGGGGGGGGGCATTAGAACCCCTGTCCCCCTATTTATACTTATTCAATGAACACCTAATAACAGTCACGGAATCGCCTCATCAGAATGATCCTAATCTAAATTTTGAACGAAAACTTAATTCTGCATGAAAATCCCATTTATATCAACTAACGGGGGGCATGAGCCCCCCGTTCCCCCTCTTATACATATCGAATGAACTCCAAAAACTAATCAGGGAAGCGCCTTGTCAGGATATACCTACATACAAAATTTCAAGTGGATCCGATATTTTTATCATGAGTTATCGCGTTACGCACATACGCACATACGCACATACATACAGAACGGACGGGCACATAAGCTCTCAGGCTATGATAGCCTGTGAGCTAAAAAAAGAATATTCATAATATTTAAAAAGTAATTTAATGTGAAAGAAAGATTTGAAGTGACACAATATTTGGCTATTTATTTATTTATTTTTTTTTTTTTTTTTGAGTCAGGTTAAAAGAAAACATCTCAAAAACTTCATTAAATAAAAAAAAAAATTAAAAATTTCTTTCTTTTTTTTAAAAAAAATATTTTTTTAATCTAATTTTCCCATTATGTGTTTTACAGAAGAAACTCGCAGAATTAATAAAAAAAAATAGCTTTAATTGTTATTTGTATGTTATTTGTTCAATGCCTGTTTCAATGTACTTTTGTCGCCGAACAATGCGATACTGAACCAAAAAAAGCACAAGACGGAGCGATGTTAACAAGAACTATGTTCCCTCTCTTTCTTAATGTATGAGAGCATTTTTAGGAAATATTTTTAAATTTAATTTAAATACATATATAGCAGTTAATACCACAGAAATGAATAATATTTAAATTTTAGGGTGAATCTCTTTCACATACATAGATATTGTAAAATAATTTAACTGCAGCTTTTAAAAATTTTTTTGCACAGATGTCATATACGCATCACAGTGGCGCAATTTGTTTCAGACGCCATTGTCATATATACATCTGGGTATTTAACTGACGCCAAAGTGTCATTATTTCGCTTGATATGGCAACCGGATGTTGTTGTCTATTTATTAATAAATTGTTTATTTCCTTTTTTTTCAATTATATAAACTATTTTGATCTGGGCACATGTGTCATGTATGCACCACATTTGCGTGACTGCAATAAAATGGCGATTTTATGCCTTACTTGGTAACCCGGCTGTTGTTTTTTATTTATTAATAAACCGTTTATTTTCTTTTTCTTCTTTTTTTAAAGGATATAAATAGTTTTGTTTTATAATTCTTAACTAAACTTTTATTTATTTATTGTTATTTTCTTTTTAAAATAATAGAAAATAATTGAAAACTATATATATGTAACTGGCATCTGAAAACAAAGCTTTCGCCGAATCAACATTAGAAAAAAAATGAAAAAAATAGAAAAAAAAAGAAAAATTGCAATTTAAGAAATTACACCATACATTTTAAAAATGTTTCACTTGAAACATTCATCTATCATTTTAAGCTAAATATTAGTTGTTTCATTGTGTATTATCCGTACCACTGCTATAAATGACTTTATGTCGCCAAGCATAAAAGTTGGCGACGAAAGAAACATTTCAAACTATATAACATTGTTGGTGCGAAAGTAATCATTATTAATATACAGCTTTGGCATATACTGTTATACTTGTAAGACTTTGGCATATACTGTTTGATTTTACAGAGCAGAATTTGGTGATGGAGGTTTTAAACCAAAGTCAATCGCAGCACATGCATCTGTGAATGTGTCCATCAGACATTGAATCAAAAAAGTTTTTTTCCAGTTTTTCCCAAGCCGATTGCTTTTTAGTTTTCTTTTTAGGTGGAGGAAAATCAAGAGTAATAGCTATAACATTTTCCGGCTTGTTAGAATCACTATTGGCACTCACATTTTCTTGGTTAGAACCGACCGATTGTAAAACGCCATGGCTAGTGGATTGATCGGCCTCGAGACATGATGTTTTAGAATTAATCGGTTCGGCATTAAATTGCTTCCTTTTTCGTGATCGCCTTTCAACACGTAATTGGTTTTCAGCGGCTTGATAATCTTTTGATTTTCTCGTTTTCTGCATTGAAAGACGTTTTTGCGCCAAACCAAATACAGTACTACTTAGTTATCCCGTCGACCAATTTCGCCAAATGATACGAATCGCCAAACTAATAAGCAACTTATACATGTTGACTAAATTTTTATTTTAAATAACAAAAGAACTAATAAATTAGTAAAACATTAATAAAAAGTCGAAATAAAAACCACTTTATGATTGTTTAAGTACGCGTATTGTGTTTAATGTCATTGAATGCGACATTCACGGTCATTCATTTCTTTGGCTTCGGCTTTTTCCGTATCTGTTAATTTCCGTCTACCCATTTTAAGCTATTGCATAGCTTTTATCGCGGGCTTTGAGCGCGGCGACCGAATCCAAAAATTCCGTAACGCGAAAAATCCTAACACATCCGTAACGAAAAAACCTAACACTCGGCTAATGTCGTTTCAGCTCGGCAGACTTCGGCACGGTGCCGAAGTCTGCCTAGCTGAAACGACGTTAGCCGGAGTGTTTTTCTATCTTCTTTAGACACAATATTTTAGTTCAACAGTGAAAGGCAGTTGCTGGTGAATAGCTGTACGCGTAAAATTTGTGTATAAAGTTTTTAAATATGAATAAACAAAGTGCATTTATTAATGAAGAAAGTGGTGAAAAAATAGTGAAAGAAAATGAGTGAGTACTCTATATACATACATTTTATTATTATCACAAATGCGGTATTTTAAGCTATTGTATAGCTTTTATCGCGGGCTTTGAGCGCGGTGACCGAATTTAGAAATTCCGTAACGAGCAAACCTAACACTCCGGCTATCGTCGTTTGCATATAACTCGCGATCTAATTTTCGTAGCGCGGCCAAATTTTGTTTGGTAATTTATTATGATACAGTGTTAAATTTTGGTGACAGGAGACCCCCCCCCCCCCCGTTGAGGGTAGAAAAATTAAAAATGCTTATAACTCGCGATCTAATTTTCGTAGCGCGGCCAAATTTTGTTCGGTAATATATTATGAGACAGTGTTAATTTTTGGTGACAGGTGACCCCACGGTGAGGGTCGAAAAATTTAAAATGCTTATAATTCGCGATCTAATTTTCGTAGCGCGGCCAAATTTTGTTTGGTAATTTATTATGAGACAGTGTTAATTTTTGGTGACAAGAGACCCCCCCCCACGGAGAGGGTCGAAAAATTTAAAATGCTTATAATTCGCGATCTAATTTTCGTAGTGCGGCCAAAATTTGTTTGGTAATGTATTATGAGACAGTGTTAATGTTTGGTGACAGGAGATCCCCCACGGTGAGGGTCGAAAAACTTAAAATGCTTATAACTCGCGAACTAATTTTCATAGCGCGGCCAAATTCTGTTTGGTAATTTATTATGAGACAGTGTTACTTTTGGTGACAGGAGACCCCCCATGGAGAGGGTCGAAAAATTTAAATGCTTATAACTCGCGATCTAATTTTCATAGAGCGGCCAAATTTTGTTTGGTAATTTACTATGAGACATTGTTAATTTTTGGTGACAAGAGACCCCCCCCCCAACGGAGAGGATCGAAAAATTTAAAATGCTTATAATTCGCGATCTAATTTTCGTAGCGCGGCCAAATTTTGTTTGGTAATTTATTATGAGACAGTGTTAATTTTTGGTGACCGGAGACCCCCCACGGTGAGGGTTGAAAAATTTAAAATGCTTATAACTCGCGATCTAATTTTCGTAGCGCGGCGAAAACTTGTTTGGTAATTTATTATGAGACAGTGTTAATGTTTGGTGACAGAAGACCCCCCACGGTGAGGGTCGAAAATTTAAAATGCTTATAACTCGCGATCTAATTTTCATAGAGCGGCCAAATTCTGTTTGGTAATTTATTATGAGACAGCGTTAAATTTTGGTGACAGGCGATCCCCCACGGTGAGGGTCGAAAAATTAAAAATGCTTATAACTCGCGATCTAATTTTCGTAGCGCGGCCAAATTTTGTTCGGTAATATATTATGAGACAGTGTTAATTTTTGGTGACAGGTGACCCCACGGTGAGGGTCGAAAAATTTAAAATGCTTATAATTCGCGATCTAATTTTCGTAGCGCGGCCAAATTTTGTTTGGTAATTTATTATGAGACAGTGTTAATTTTTGGTGACAAGAGACCCCCCCCCCCACGGAGAGGGTCGAAAAATTTAAAATGCTTATAATTCGCGATCTAATTTTCGTAGTGCGGCCAAAATTTGTTTGGTAATGTATTATGAGACAGTGTTAATGTTTGGTGACAGGAGATCCCCCACGGTGAGGGTCGAAAAACTCAAAATGCTTATAACTCGCGAACTAATTTTCATAGCGCGGCCAAATTCTGTTTGGTAATTTATTATGAGACAGTGTTACTTTTGGTGACAGGAGACCCCCCATGGAGAGGGTCGAAAAATTTAAAATGCTTATAACTCGCGATCTAATTTTCATAGAGCGGCCAAATTTTGTTTGGTAATTTACTATGAGACATTGTTAATTTTTGATGACAAGAGACCCCCCCCCCCAACGGAGAGGATCGAAAAATTTAAAATGCTTATAATTCGCGATCTAATTTTCGTAGCGCGGCCAAATTTTGTTTGGTAATTTATTATGAGACAGTGTTAATTTTTGGTGACCGGAGACCCCCCACGGTGAGGGTTGAAAAATTTAAAATGCTTATAACTCGCGATCTAATTTTCGTAGCGCGGCGAAAACTTGTTTGGTAATTTATTATGAGACAGTGTTAATGTTTGGTGACAGAAGACCCCCCACGGTGAGGGTCGAAAATTTAAAATGCTTATAACTCGCGATCTAATTTTCATAGAGCGGCCAAATTCTGTTTGGTAATTTATTATGAGACAGCGTTAAATTTTGGTGACAGGCGATCCCCCACGGTGAGGGTCGAAAAATTAAAAATGCTTATAACTCGCGATCTAATTTTCGTAGCGCGGCCAAATTTTGTTTGGTAATTTACTATGAGACAGTGTTAATTTTGGAGACAGGAGATCCCCCACGGTGGGGGTCAAAAAATTTAAAATGCTTATAACTCGCGATCTAATTTTGGTAGGGCGGCCAAATTTTGTTTGGTAATTTATCATGAGACAGTGTTAATTTTGGTGACAGAAGACTCTCCCCCCCTCCACAGTGAGGGTCGAAAAACTTAAAATGCTTATAACTCGCGATCTAATTTTCGTAGCGCGGCCAAATTTTGTTTGGTAATTTACTATGAGACAGTGTTAATTTTTAATGAAAAGAGACCCCCCCACGGAGAGGGCTGAAAAATTTAAACTGCTTATAACTCGCGATCTAATTTTCGTAGCGCGGCCAAATTTTGTTCGGTTATATATTATGAGACAGTGTTAATTTTTGGTGACAGGCGATCCCCCACGACGAGGGTCGAAAAATTAAAAATGCTTATAACTCGCGATCTAATTTTCGTAGCGCGGCCAAATTTTGTTTGGTAATTTACTATGAGACAGTGCTAATTTTTGGTGACAAGACACCTCCCACGGAGAGGGTTGAAAATTTTAAAATGCTTATAATTCGCGATCTAATTTTCGTAGCGCTGCCAAATTTTGTTTGGTAATTTATCATGAGACAGTGTTACTTTTGGTGACAGAAGACCCCCCCCCCCGCGGTAACGGTCGAAAAATTTAAAATACTTATAACTCGCGATCTAATTTTCGTAGCACGGCCAAATTTTGTTTGGTAATTTATTATGAGACAGTGCTTCTTTTGGTGACAGAAAACCCCCTATGGTGAGGGTCGAAAAATTGAAAATGCTTATAACTCGCGATCTAACTTTCGTAGCGCTTCCAAATTTTGTTTGGTAATTTATTAAGCTATTGCATAGCTTTTATCACGGGATTTGAGCGCGGCAACCGAATCTAGAAATCCCGTAACTAGAAAAAAACGTAACATTTCGGCTAAGTTCGTTTCAGTTCGGCAGACTTGGGCACGGTATCCTTCGGCAGACATTGACGCAGTATTTTTCAGATATGTAGAGGATATCAAGTCTCAAATTTATGTTTCTTATTTTAGTTACCATAAACCTATTGTTTCAATGATAAAAATTCCTGATTAACCTACATGTATTGTAGGATAATAAAAATATTTTAAACTATATTAACTTTTTATTTATTCAATAAAAGGAGAAAAAATGTTTTCTTATCGGTCATCACGCTCAAAAAGTGTAACTTGAATTAATATCAAAGACAAAAAAAAAACTGCATAAATAAAATATATATAAATAATTATATTTGCATAAGTTGATAAAAAAATACTATGCAATAGCTTTACCGCGGCAGTCCCCGAGTGCCACATGTATTTTTTTTTAAATTTGTTAGTTTACTGGTTTATTACAATGATTTTAAACATTTTAATTTCCTATTCAAATAAAAATTCTTCTAAAAGTAAAGAATTTAATTTAAATTCAAATAAAAATTCTTCTAAAGGTAAAGAATTTAATTTAAATTCAAATAAAAATTCTTCTAAAAGTAAAGAATTTAATTTAAATTCAAATAAAAATTCTTCTAAAAGTAAAGAATTTAATTTAAATTCAAAAGTGACCACGTCATTTTGTCAATCCTCCACCGAAAAAAAAAAAAAAAAATAATAATAATAATAATAATAATAATAATTGTAATTTAAGAAATTACCCCAACCATTTGAAAAATGTTTCACTCGATACATTCATCTATCATTTTAAGCTAAATACCAGTTGTTTTATTGTGTATTATCCGTGCCACTGCTATAAATGACTTTATACATGCTGCAATTTGAAGGTACGGTTCGTTTAAGTTATATCACTCTATTGTCGCCAAGCATAAAAGTTGGCGACGAAAGAAACATTTCAAACTATTTAACATTGTTGGTGCAAAAGTAATCATTATTAAAATACAGCTTTGGCATATACTGTTATACTTGTAAGACTTTGGCATATATTGTTTGATTTTACAGAGCAGAATTTTGGTGATGGAGGTTTTAAACCAAAATCGATCGCAGCACATGCATCTGTGAATGGGTCCATCAGACATCGAATCAAAAAAGTTTTTTCCCAGTTTTTCCCAAGCCGATTGCTTTTTAGTTTTCTTTTTAGGTGGTGGAAAATCAAGAGTAATAGCTATAACATTTTCCGGCTTGTTAGAATCACTATTGGCACTCAAATTTTCCTGGTTAGAACCGACCGATAGTAAAACGCCATGGCTAGTGGATTGGTCGCCCTGGCGACATGATGTTTTACAATTAATCGGTTCGGCATTAAATTGCTTCCTTTTTCGTGATCGCCTTTCAACACGTAATTGGTTTTCAGCGGCTCAATAATCTTTTGATTTTATCATTTTCTGCATTGAAAGACGTTTTTGCGCCAAACCAAATACAGTATTACTCAGTTATCCCGTCGACCAATTTCGCCAAATGATACGAATCGCCAAACTAATAAGCAACTTATACATGTTGACTGTGTTTAATATCATTGAATGCGATATTCACGTTCATTCATTTCTTTGGCTTCGGCTTTTTCCGTATCTGTTAATTTCCGTCTACCCATTTTTAAATTTGTTAGTTTTCTCCTTTATTACAATGATTTTAACCATTTTAATTTACTATTCAAATAAAAATTCTTCTAAAAGTAAAGTGTTGTAAAATGAAATGAAGTGAAACTAATTGAACGCGTAAATTAAGAAAATGAAAATATCGTCTGATTTTATTTATTATCTTTCGAAGAACTTTGACAAGTGTGTGAGAACGATTGAGTTCTCTGAATGTAATGAAGGAATGTGCCTTTTAGATGGAATTAAACTACATTTTTTATAATATATGGACTTTTAGATGAATTTGAACTTAGAATAAGTTTATCTCAACAGATGATTTTCGATTTTAATTCAAAGCTCCGCGCATCGCATAGATGCAACCCGCAAATGAAGACTTGCATGGTTAGTAAGTAATTTTTAAACTAACCCTATTTTCGAATTCTAACATACTGGTACCCTCGGCGGGACAGGAGTTTTGAATTTCAATTAATTTTAAATGAAAAAATGGATCTGAGTAGTTTGAAAACTCAGAGAAAAGGACTGAGAGCTGCTTTTACTCTCACGTTTAAGAAAATTGAAACTGAATTAACTAAAGAAATATGTGAAATTAAAGAACTTTCTATTCTGAAAACTCAACTGTTTGATAAATTTCAACGGATGGACACTTGTCAAAGTAAAATTTCGGAAATATTGTTACAAGATAAGGACGAAAAATTGTTTACCGAAGATTTTGAAAGTGCAGAAGAATATCGAGAAAAATATATAGAAATATGTGCACGTATTGATGAAAAGATACAGGTTTCTTCATCTCCTGGCGAAGAAGTAAAACGCAAATTTAAATTACCGGAGATCGAGCTGAAAAAGTTTAACGGCGAACCAAAGGAATTTTTATCGTTTTGGAGCCAGTTCAAGAAAATACACGAAGACGATTCTATTGCCGCTGAAGACAAGATGCAGTACCTATTCCAATGTATGGAACCGAAATCAAAAGCGGAGCGTTTAATATCAAGTTATCCAGCTACCGCGGAAAATTATCCGAAGGCTATCGATCAATTAAAACAGAGGTTTGGACGAGATGATCTTCTTGTGCAAATTTACGTTAGGGAATTATTAACCCTCGTAATGAAAAATGCCACTGCGCCTAAAATGAAAGTTGACTTAGCCTCTTTATACGATGAATTAGAAAGCAAACTTCGTGCCTTAGAAAGTTTGGGAAGAACTCAAGAGAAGTATGGAGACTTTCTCATGCCCTTGGTTGAGAGCTGCCTGCCTGAAGAAGTTCTTTTGACCTGGGAAAGAAGTCGAAATCACGATACATATTCCAGTGAGAATTCCAGGACTTTAAAAAATCTGATGGACTTTCTACGCCAAGAAGTTCAAGGAGATGAAATGGTGTTTTTAGCAAGAAAAGGTTTTGATTCTATTGTTAGAAAAAAGAACATTTTATCTGAAATTATTAGCAAACCTGATCCAGCCACCGCCTCTGCATTGGTGAGTATAGAAAATAAAGGTAAGAAAAACAATTGCATATTCTGTGATAGGTTTCACCCCTCTAATAAATGTTTTGGGGCTCAAAAAATGTCTTTAACTGATAAACAAAAGATTTTGTTAAAAAAGGGGATTTGTTTCACTTGTTTGCAAAAAGCTGGTCATCTGAGTAAGAATTGTAATATTAAAAATAAATTAAAGTGTAATTATTGCCATAAACATCATTTTGAAATAATGTGTCCAGAACAAAATATAAATAATAATCAAAATGATACTTTGAAATCTGAAAATTCTCTTTCTAATTGTAGTAGAAATAAAGTTGTGTATATGCAAACGCTTGGCGTGCGCATTCGATCGCAAGGTCGCCAAAAAGTCGTACGCGCACTGCTAGATTCAGCGAGCCAAAGTAGTTACGTAAGCGAGAGAATAACGAAATCACTAAAAATGCATCCTATAAGAAAAGAAATAATTATTCACGCGCTGTTCGGGGGGGATGAAACGGAACCTAAAAAACATGATGTGTTTTCGGTAGAAATCAGTGAATTAGATGGAAATAATGCGTTTTGTTTTGAAGCATTTTCCGAAAAAAGGATTTGCGGATTTGTACCTAAAATTAAAGATTATAGAATATTAAATGAATTAAAAAGAAATAAAATAAATCTATCTGATGATTTTTGTAAGGAGTCTGAAATTGATCTTTTGGTGGGGGCTGATATGATAGGAAAATTATTGACAGGAAATTTAATTCAATTAAATTGCGATTTGACTGCCATAGAAACCAAGCTCGGTTGGACAGTAATGGGGAAACAAACGTGTGGCAAGAAACATAACGTTTTGACAACATTGTCTATGCACGTTAGAAATATTCCTTTGAATGAATTATGGGAACTTGAAACCATAGGAATTTCTGACCCCATTCAGAGTTTTGAAAAGCGGGAAAACTTTGATTTAAACGATTTTAAAGAAAAAATGAAAATTCTTCCCGATGGCAGATATGAAGTAGGGCTTCCATGGAAGTGTAATTTTAAGAATTTGCCCGACAATAAAGTTTTAGCTCGGAAGAGATATGAAAAAATGATCAATAAATTGAAATGTGGGGGATTTTTCGATGAATATCAGGAAGTATTTAAGAATTGGGAAAAAATGAATATTATTGAACGTGTTCCAGAAAATGAATTAAGTAATAAATGTCATTATTTACCGCATAGGCCCGTTATCAGGTTAGATAAGGAAACCACAAAAATACGCCCTGTATTTGATGCATCTGCTTCTGAGAAAGGGAAACCCTCGTTAAATGAATGTTTGTATAAAGGCATCAATCTTATAGAATTAATACCTGATATTCTTGATCGTTTTAGAATGTATCCTATCGGTATAACTGCAGATATAGAAAAGGCTTATTTAATGTTATCTGTTATGCCTAAAGATAGAGATTTTCTTAGATTCTATTTCCCATGTAATGAAGGACAATTGATTTATAGACATTGTAGAGTTGTATTTGGTGTCTCTTCTAGCTCTTATTTACTAAGTGCATCTATAATGCATCTTTTAGAAAATAGTCCTCCTGAATATAAGGAAACTGCTGAAAAATTAAAGTGTTCATTTTATGTAGATAATTGTGTATCAGGTGTTTCTAACATTAATGAAGCTGAAATGTTTATTGAAAATGCAAAGTTATTAATGTCTAAAGGGTGTTTCAATTTGCGTTGTTTTGAAAGCAATGTAGCTTGCAAGAATGTTGATAAATATTCTGGGGATACTTCAGTTTTGGGGATTATTTGGAATTTAGATAATGATTCTTTGAAATGTTGTTTAGATTTAGAAACATTAACGTGTGAAAGGAAAATTACTAAGAGATTAATTTTGAGTATTGTGCAAAAGATTTTTGATCCTATCGGTTTATTCTCTCCTGCTACTTTGCTTCCAAAATTATTGCTACAAGACTCATGGAAACAGAAAATTCCATGGGATCGAGAATTACCTTGTAACATTGTGAGTGCTTTTTTGAAATGGTTGAAGAATATTGATGTTTTAAAAGAAGTAGCTATACCTCGATACTTAGAAATTAATGCTTCATCTGAACTTCATGTTTTTGTTGATGCGAGTAAAGGGGCATATGCAGCATGTGTCTTCGCTAGATCAATAATTGATTCCGATGTCAAGGTTACGCTTGTTAGAGCGAAGTCTAGGGTTGCTCCTCTCAAAACTTTGAGCATGCCGCGTTTAGAGTTAATGGCTTGTTGTATAGGTACTCGACTTGCGAGTTCTATCATCAAGGCAATAAATATGCCAGGTCTGAAAATCACATTCTGGTCAGATTCTACTACCGCAATTTGGTGGATAAAGGAACATGGGAATTGGTCGGTTTTCGTGAGCAACAGAGTCAAAGAAATTCGACAGATGTCCAATATAGAGTCATGGAAGCACGTTCCAGGAAATTTGAATATAGCTGATATACTGTCACGTGGATGTTCTCCGCAGAAAATGCTTGATTCGCGATGGTGGGAAGGTCCTAAGTGGTTAAAAGAAAATCCTGAATGTTGGCCAATTGGCGCGATTGACTGTCAGCCAAAAGATGTTGATTTAGAAAGAAAAAAGATCGAAATTACGAATATTGATCTAGCTAAAGACACACCCCTTTGGCTCTTAGGTAATATATCTAATTATGATAAGATGATAAGAATATTTGCTTGGATTCTGAGATTTGTAAATAATTGCCGAAATGTTTCTAATAAGTGTAAATATTCTAATCTTACTCAAAATGAAATTGAAAATTCTGAAAAATATCTAATCCGTTTAGTTCAGAGCTGTTATTTCTATAATAAAAGGTCATTAAATGATATTGTAACATTCACAGATGATAATGGAATTTTAAGAGTTAAAACTAAAATAACTGAAAGAAATGACCGAGAATCATTTTTGTATCCAATATTGTTACCAGGCAAATGTGAATTTACTAAATTATTGATTAGATCAGTACACCAAAAGAATTGTCATGCAGGTATAAGAACAATGCAATCTTTAATAAGAGAAAGATTTTGGATAATTAGAGCTAGAAGAACTATTAAAAATGTATTGTACGACTGTATTGCATGTAAACGTTTTAAGGTAAAGTCTTTGTCAAGCGAACCAACACCTTTGCCACCAGATCGCGTTACAGATTGTGCTGTCTTTGAAATTATTGGAGTAGACTTAGCCGGGCCGTTATTTCTAAAAAATGGCGAGAAAGTTTGGATAGCATTGTTTACTTGTGCCGTTTATCGCGCGATTCACCTTGAACTAGTCAATTCGCTATCTTCTGATGCTTTCCTGCTAGCACTTAGACGTTTTATAGCTAGACGCGGTAGGCCCAGCACTATTTATTGTGATAATGGAACAAACTTTAGGGGGGCTTCCAATGAACTTTCAAAATTAAATTGGGATAAAATTTTAAAAGAAACCATGACGCATAAAATTGTTTGGAAATTTATACCTCCCACCGCAGCTTGGTGGGGAGGCTGGTGGGAAAGGTTAGTTCGCATTGTAAAAGAATTGTTAGTACGTACTTTAGGTAGATCTGTATTGACTTATGAAGAATTGAATACACTTATATGTGATTGTGAATCTGTGATTAACTGCAGACCTCTAACCTATATCTCAGAGGACCCACTGGAGCTAGTACCTCTCACACCCGCTATGTTTCTTACTGAAAACCGAAGTTTCAGCAATTCGGATATTATCGAATTAGATTCTCAAAGTTTAAGGAGAAGGTTGAATTACAGAGCTAAACTTCTTACCGATTTTAGGCAACGTTTTAGAAAAGAATACCTCAGCGAATTAG
Source organism: Maratus speculifer (assembly GCA_964019185.1). Taxonomy (NCBI): domain Eukaryota; kingdom Metazoa; phylum Arthropoda; class Arachnida; order Araneae; family Salticidae; genus Maratus; species Maratus speculifer. Next base: position 77,761,420 of record OZ025294.1, read on the forward strand.
TTCAAAAACATACTGAAAAATATACACGTGAACCGCGAGTGGGAGAAATAGTCTTAGTTGGGGATGATAACAAAAAACGTTTATTTTGGTCTTTAGCAAAGGTGATTCATTTAATTCCAGGACGGGATGGTAAAGTTCGTGGTGTTAAGTTGAAAACTCAGCACGGCACGGTTTTACGTCCGGTGCAGCGCATCTTTCCTTTGGAAATATATTCGAATGAAATAATTGAAATTGCATCCAAACCGTCGGGTGAAGAGAAAACTAGTTCCAGTGAGCATGATGATCATGAAAATGTGTCTTCTCCTGATAGTGTCATACTTAAGAAATATACCTCTTCTGGAAGATGTGTAAAAGCTCCAAAGAGGTTGGATCTTTTTAATAATAATTGTTATGTATTTGAAACTCTCCCCAAGTTTCAAAGGGGGGAGGATGTTGTAAAATGAAATGAAGTGAAACTAATTGAACGCGTAAATTAAGAAAATGAAAATATCGTCTGATTTTATTTATTATCTTTCGAAGAACTTTGACAAGTGTGTGAGAACGATTGAGTTCTCTGAATGTAATGAAGGAATGTGCCTTTTAGATGGAATTAAACTACATTTTTTATAATATATGGACTTTTAGATGAATTTGAACTTAGAATAAGTTTATCTCAACAGATGATTTTCGATTTTAATTCAAAGCTCCGCGCATCGCATAGATGCAACCCGCAAATGAAGACTTGCATGGTTAGTAAGTAATTTTTAAACTAACCCTATTTTCGAATTCTAACATAAAGAATTTAATTTAAATTCAAATAAAAATTCTTCTAAAAATAAAGAATTTAATTTAAATTCAAAAGTGGTAACATCATTCAAAAGTGGTAACATCATTCAAAAGTGGTAACATCATCGGGTCCATTCTCCCGAAAACAACAACCATTTTTCAAATGGTTAAAAAAAAAAAAAAAAAAAAAAAAAAAAAACGCGCCAATGTCGTTTATATATGACAACCATACCTTTTTTTCACTCTACTACAGTATTTAAACATGCTATATAAATAACGATTATTGCTTTTTCCAAACATGGAATTTTGGCATAGATGTTATATACTCACGGAGGTATCTAACTGGTGCCAAAACGGTGTTATTTTGCCTGATATGGTAACCCAGCTATAGTTGTTTTTGCATTAATAAATTGTTTATTTGCTTTCAATTTCTTTTTAGAAATTCTATAAATTGTTTTGAGCTATAGTTATTTTTATATTTATTGATATTTTCGTTTTAAAATAAAGAAAAATAATTTTAAAAATGTACATTTCTTCGCCATTCTAAAACGAGGATTTTGTCGCATTGGTGTTGGAAGGAAATCGTGCCAAACCCGGGAGGGTATATATAATGTTTGTGCCCGAGTTTTTTGTGAAATATGATATATTCAAATGTAAATTGAGTGCTATTTAATTAATAGGTCTGCCAGTTTCGCCAAACTTTACAAATCGCCAAACTATTCACCAAATTATAGAAATTTACATAAAGTCATTTTAAATAACGAAAGAACAGTAAAACATAAGAAAGAATTACAAATTAAAAGTCGAATTAAAAATCACTTATGACGTAAAAACTACGTGTATCATGTGTAATATCAATTGCATGTGACACTTACTATCATCGATTATTGGCATTTATTACTATAATTTGGTATTAATTTTTTCTAGGCAGAATAATCAAGTAGTACCGTAATTTGTATCAAAACCAGTTAATATTATAAAAATAAAGTTAAATAAATAAATTTCTGTGCAAATGCACACACCCTTGGTGTAAGAAAGAGGCACAAATGTCATATATGAACAACGTTGGCGCGATATATTTCTGGCACCAGATGACAGTTACATTTCGATTTTTTAATTATTTTCTATAACAGGAAATAATAATAAAAAATAAAAAAAAGTTTAATAAGTACAGAACATAACAATTTGTATCATTTTAAAACGCAAATGAAAGTAAGTAAATAGTTTATTAATAAATTATAAACAAAACTGGATTACCATATGAGGCATAAAATGGTCATTTTGTTTCAGTCGCGCCAACGTTATGCGCATATGACATCTGTACCAAAAAATTTATTTCACACATATAAAAACATTCACCTTAACTTTCTAATAAAACTTTATTTATTTAACTTTATTTATTCTACTGCATTCCAAAGATTTAAAACTGTAATAGATTTGTCAAGAGCAGATGTACGTGGCGAAATATAATATAATATTGAGTGAGGATGTATTAAGGTTTCCATAGATACCCATATCGTCAAGTTGAAAGGATTAGAGTTCAAAAACTATCAAATGAAAATGAATCACTTGAAAATTGTTTAAACTCAATGGTCAATCTCTGCGATAATAATGTTCGCTATTTTAGAAGTATGGTGAAAGGACAATATTTAAGATGCTTTTTTCATAATTGCCTCATTTATCTATCAAACTCTACTATAAATGATCAACTGAAAGATTTCTTTCTTAAAAGCCCGAATTTTGTCGAATGCATAAGCTGATAAAACAACACAATATTTTATTATTATTTTAATATATTTATCATCAACGGGCCTTGAATCCATTGTTGTTGTTCTTATTTTTGGCTCAGTATTGTTTTTCTAGCTCGCTGAGTTTTGCACTGATGTAGAATCTCGATAGTATATTCGAAACAGCTGTTTGCTACCTTTTCATGCATTATTTGTGCATTTATAATCGTTGGTTTTCTATCTTTAAATACAATGGCGTTTTTATAATTTTCAGAAATATGAAAGAGCTTTCGAGGTGAAGTTGCTTTAAAAAATACAATCTAATTCAGTATTTTGTTTCATTCATGTTTTGTTTTGAAAAATGGACCAGCGTAGCGGGCATAGCCTGCTAGTATATTATAAAGCAGAAGTTATGAAACTTCCGCTCTAGTGTTTTCAAAAACTACCGGATGGATTTTTTTTTCAGATTGCATCATTCGATAGGAAATATTTTTGCGGAGGTTTGTCATTCAAATATACAGGGATAACTCTGATTTTTGGCAATAAATTTCGTATTTTTTGGTTATTTTTGACGAAAGGGTTGTCAGTAGCTATTTTTTGGCGAAAATTATTATTACTAAAAAAATGAAATGACTATATTTATTGGGCAGTAATATAAATATCTATCAATAAAAGTAGAAAATAAATACTAATAGTAATTTGAAAAAAAAACCCCGCTTAAATGAGGTAAAATATTAAAAAATATATATGTAACTTAAAAATGGAAGAAGTATTTGTAATACTTAAAAAATAACTCATCGTGAAATATTATAATTGATACAACAATTGGCGCCATATAGCTGGCTTTTAAAAATTAATTTTCCGTATCATATGTTTTACAGGAGAAAAAAACAGATCTGATTATAAAAGTAATTGTAAATTGTGAGTTATATATTTGTTTCTTTGTGATTTTTATTTTGCTTTTGTCGCCAAAGATGCAAGCCAAAAATGCATATGTGTTTTTTGCAAATATTTTTTATTGTTTATTTATTTTTTCTTGCGCCATTTCGTCAATTTCACATACAGGAAAATTACAGTTTTAAAATTTAGAATCTGAAGAAGAAATAATGCAATTCAAAGTATATTTATGCAATTATGCGTTATTATTATTGATAAATTCAACATTTTCAAATAAAAAATGCCTTCTGTAAAAAATTTACAAGATTTTTTTGTTAGCCATTTCTTCTTCGATTTTCTTCATAATTCCCTTTTGTTAGGTACTATTTAAAATCATATTGGACTAATCTTCGATAATTGAGTGACGCCAAATGTCATTTTATTATATTATTGGAATTTTTTTTCACAAATATCATACACGCACCGAGGTAATTAATGGACTCTAAATTGATGTTATTTTGCCTGAATAGCAACCGACTATTGTTATTTATTTATTATAAAAATGTTTATTATTTCCACCCTCTTCTTTAAAATTATATAAATTGTTTTGTTCCACACTTATTAAAGTAATATCCCGTTAAGTTTATCCCGTCGACCATAAAACCCTCGCCAAATTATAAGATTAAATGCCAATAATGGATGATCGTGAATGTCACATTCAATGATATAATTAAGATACACGTGTTTAAAACGTCATTAAGGGATATTTATTTCGATTTTTTTTTGTATTTTTATTGAAATTCGTCTAAATTTTTTGTTTTTTCGTTATTTATAATAAAATTTATGTCAATATATATAATTTGGCTATTAGTTTGGCGATTTATGTAATTTGGCGAATTTGGTCGACGGGATAACCAAGTAGTGCCCTTATTAAATAAACTATTATATTGTAGCCTCCATGAACTTGTGAAAATTCTGTTCATTTGTTATGGTAACAAAAAGGCATACGATATTGTTGTTATTAAAAGAATAAAAATGTTGTTTGTTGTTGATATGCTGAAGGCGTTCTATTTATTATTATTTTAAAAGGAATTTAATATAGTAAAATTATTTTTATTAGTTTTTTTTTATATTAAGTAAAATATAATCATTTTAATCAATTAATTATTTGATACGCGTAAATAGAAATAAGCACAATACCGGGCTGTCTTACAAATTCTGGTGACCCTGCTTTGGACATTAACGCATTGAAAAACGTCTCAAGAATCAACGAAAACGTCTACAAATTCGATTCTTGAAACAAACAAGGTTCCTGAAGCAAACAAGGTAAGGGTCAAATTTCCTCCATTCTGGGAAGATAATCCTGAAATATGGTTTTTCCAAATTGATGCTCAGTTTTCACTCGTAAATATTATAAATGAAGAAACAAATTTCAATCATTAAGTGGCCCAGTTAGACCCTAAATACATTGAAAATATATGGAATATTATCCAAAGTAATCGGGATGATAAATATACCGCCGCTAAAGAAAGATTTTTAGATACAGTGTCTCACAAAAGTGACTTGTGCTTTATAAAAAGAAGCTGCAATAAAATAAATAAACAAACATGTGCAAAATTTTTTTTTGGGTGTGTTTCATATTTAAAGTTAGTAACAATTATTACATAACATACATTTTGTCAAAATATTAAAATATTAATTTAGTAAAAATACAATTGTTCAGAACGGAGCAAAAAATGGCTCACATAAGTGATGGGACACTTACTTTTCCATCAAATATTTATCCAAAAATTTTACTTTTTAAAAGGTTTTAATATTTTGTTGGATTTCTTTTTACTTTTAAAACATGATTTAATCTTTTTGGGATGGATTCGACTAATTTTTTTGTGATTTCTGGAGTGATTTTACTCCATTCTTCTTGAAGCACCGATTTTAGTTGTTGTTTTGAAGAAATGGTGTGTTTGCGAATTCTTGATTCCAGTTCTTGCCAAATATTCTCTATGGGATTTAAGTCTGGAGATTGTGGTGGTGTTTTTATTATTTCAAGACAGTTATATAGCAGCGAGAGTCTAAGGTTCAGAGCAGTGTGCTTGGGGTCATTGTCCTGGTAGAATTTAAAATCGTTATGACGGTTCAATTTTCGTGCTGAAGATTTCAAATTTTGCTTTAAAATATCAATATATTTGTACTGATCCATTATACTGTCAATAAAAATAAGATTACCAACTCCAGCGGACGACATACACCCCCATACCATAACTCCTCCTCCACCATGTTTTACTGTTGGTACCAAGTTCTGTTTGCGAAATTCTTCCCTGGGTTTTCTCCACACCAAGATTCTACCGTCAGAACCAAATATATTAAATTTACTCTCCTCAGCAAATATAACTTTATTCCAGTAATCAGAATTCTTATTTATGTTGGATTTTGCGAAAGCTAGTCTGAGTTTTCTGTTTTTTTCACTTACGAAGAATTTTTTTCTGGCTACTCTACCGTGATATCCAGCAGATCGAATTACCCTTCTAATAGTCTCAGGATTAACAATTATTCCATATAATGCTTGTAAATCAGCAGCAACTTTTAAAGCACTATTTCTTGGATTTTTTTTTAATATTTCGAACGATAATTCGCTTTATTCCATTGGATAGCTTTGATGGTCGGCCAGGTCTTCTTTTATCCTGAATCATATGATTCTTTTTATATCGTTTAATGATATTGAAAACTGTTGAACGACTCAAGTTAACTGTTTCAGCAGTTTTTCTAATAGATTTTCCATGTTCAATATGCAAATTAATAACTAATTTTCGAATTTCAGGAGAAGTTTCTTTTCGTTTAGCATTCATGGCTACACAGAGCTAAAAAACACAAAAATTCCAAAACAAATTGGAGAGAAATACTGCAGACGATTTTACAAATTATTGCCAATTGCTTTTAAGTAAAAATAAAACCCCCAAAAATATTTTTATTGCTTATTTCAGACGATTTTTGTGGCATATATAATGGTGTCCCATCACTTATGTGAGCTATTTTTTGCTCTGTTCTAAACATTTGTATTTTTATTAAATTAATATTTTAATATTTTGACAAAATGTATGTTATGTAATAATCTTTACTAAATTTAAGTATGAAACACACCCACAAAAAATGTGTACATGTTTTTTTAATTTATTTGATTAGTTTCCTTTTGTAAAGCACAAGTGTCCCATCACTTATGTGAGACACTATACATGTAAAGAGAGTGAGGAAAAATCACTAAAGAAATTGCTTACGGGAATTTCATTGGGTGATATGAATCCAAGCCAACTACTGCTTAAAATGAAATCGCTCAGTGGAAATAACATACCAGAAAAGGTTTTGAAAACTTTATTTCTTGTTAAATTACCAGAATCAATAAAAAATATTCTAATTGTAAGCAATGAAAATTTAGATAATTTATCACTAATGGCAGATAAAATTTTTGAAATGAGCTCTTCAACAGAAATTTATTCTGCGAGTTCAGATTCTTCTGTTATGAGTAAAATACTTGAGAAAATTTCTCTGTTGGAAAACCAGATTTCGGCATTAAAAATTGAGAGGCAATCCAGAAGTAAAATTCGGAAATCTGGTACTAAACGAAATAAAAGTAGAAGTCAATTGAGAAAAAAATTTAATCCTAATGGGAAATGTTGTTACTATCATTTAAATTTGGTAAGCAGTGTTATCCTAATAAATGTAAAAGTCCGTGCAGCTGGAAAAAATCGGAAAACTCCGATCAGCAGTAGTTTTAGTGGCAAATTCTGCTGCTGAAGAATTTAAAGATTGCCGTAATTACCGTTTATTTGTTAAAGACAAAACAACCGGTTTACTCTTTCTTGTTGATAGTGGAGCTGATTTATCAATTATTCCTGCTTCATCCTAACATAAAATATGTAACTCTTTCAAATTGTATGCAGCAAATGGTTCAATAATTCCTACATTTGGTTTCAAAATTTTAACACTAGATTTGGGCTTACGTAGACAATATCAATTTCCTTTTATAATAGCAAAAGTAGACAGAGCAATTTTAGGTGTAGATTTCCTTAATAAATTTAAATTGCTTATTGATATACATAATAAAAAATTAATAGATTGTGTTACTAACCTTTTTGTTAAAAGCGATGTTATGTGTGTATCAAGTGCTGATAGCATAAGTACAACTGACAAAAACTCTTTATATGCACATCTGTTATTACAATATCCTAATTTAACGAAGCCAAATCTTTTAATATGCAATTCCAAACACAATGTAAAGCATTATATTGATACTAAAGGTTCTCCTGTCTATTCAAAACCTCACCCATTAGACTCAAAAAATTAAATTTAGCAAAACAAGAATTCAAGTTTATGTTGGATAATGATATAATTAGACCATCCAAATCACCATGGGCTAGTCCACTTCATTTAGTTAACAAAAAAGATGGAAGTTTAAGACCGTGCGGGGTTACAGACGCCTTAATGCTCGAACCATTTCTGACCGTTACCCTATTCCCAGAATAGAAGATTTTCAGCATATATTAAAAGGAAAGAAAATATTTTCAAAAATTGACTTATTTAAGGCCTATTTTCAGATTCGGCTCGAACCACTTCTGACCGTTACCCTATTCCCAGAATAGAAGATTTTCAGCATATATTAAAAGGAAAGAAAATATTTTCAAAAATTGACTTATTTAAGGCCTATTTTCAGATCCCCATTGCAGAAGAGGATAAGCAAAAAACAGCGATAATAACGCCGTTCGGATTATTTGAATATAATGTGGTGAATTTTGGATTACGGAATGCTCCATCCACGTTTCAGCGTTTCATTAATGAAGTATTTTTCGGATTGGACTTCGTTTTCCCATATTTAGATGATATTTTAATAGTTTCTTCAACGGAAGATGAACACACAGAACATCTAAAATTAGTTTTTTCGAGATTGGATCAATATGGCCTTCGTTTAAATATTGCAAAATCAGTTTTTGAGTAAACCAACTACAATTTTTAGGATACATGATTACTCCTGAAGGTTCAAAACCCCTTCCAGAAAAAGTAGAAGTAATTATAAATTATAAATTACCGGAAACAATCCACAAATTACGAACTTTCCTTGGTCTGGTGAATTTTTATAGAAGATATATAAAAAATACTGCGGAAAATCAAGAACCACTTCATGAGTATTTAAAAGGGGCGAAAAAGAAAGACAAAAGAAAAATTCCGTGGACAGATGAAACAAAAGAAAAATTTGAAAAATGTAAAGAAGCAAATGCTGCTTTAATGACCTATCCTAATCCTGATCTCCCATTATCTCTCTTTTGTGATGCTTCTGATTTTGCCATTGGTGCAGTTTTACAACAATTTGAAGCAGGCTGCTGGAAACCATTAGCCTTTTTTTCAAAAAAATTAAGTAATGCTCAGAAAAGTTATAGTACCTATGATCGAGAATTACTGGGAATATATCTTTCTGTAAAGCAATTTAAACATATGTTAGAAGGAAGACAATTTATAATTCATACAGACCATAAACCCTTAACATTAGCCTTTCAGCAAAAAAATGAAAAAGCTTCGCCTAGACAGTTGCGTCATTTACAATACATATCACAATTTTCAACAGATATTCGACATATTAGTGGAGTAGAAAATACAGTTGCAGACACATTATCCAGAATACAATCGATTTCTACAATAGATTATGACAAAATTTCTGATGGGCAGATTAATAATGAAGAACTTACAAAATTACGTTTAAATCCATCTTTAAATTTCAAACAATATTCTTTGGATTCAGGTAAACTTCTTTGGTGTGATGTTTCAACTTCCAAAATCCGACCATTTATTCCTGAAGCTTTTAGAGAACAAATTTTTAAGAAAATCCACAATTTAGCTCATCCTGAAGTGAAAAATAATGTAAAACAAGTAGCTTCAAGGTTTATTTGGACAAACATTTGGAAAGATGTTAATCAGTGGGCAAAATCCTGCATTGATTGTCAAGAAAACAAAATTAGTAGAGATACGCATTCTCCATTTGGCACTTTCGAAGAAAAAGATGAACGATTTAGTGTCGTTCATATTGACATCATAGGTCCACTAACACCGTCTGAAGGAAAATTATACTGCCTAACCTGTATTGACCGCTTCACATGTTGGATAGAAGTAGTTCCTCTAGAAAATGTGACGGCTCCAACAGTTGCTCGAGCATTTTATGATCAATGGATTTCTCGCTTTGGCATTCCACATCGTGTAATCACGGATCAAGGAAAACAATTTAGATCAGAATTATTCCACAATTTAAGTATTATTTGTGGTTTTAAATTGAGTTCAACAACAGCGTATCATCCACAGTGTAATGGGAAGATAGAACGAATCCATCGTACTTTAAAAGCGGTAATTAGAGCGCAAAATACAATTAAGTGTACTCAATGATTACCTACAGTACTATTGGGATTGAGATCAGCTTTACGTGGTGATACAAATTTTACCATTGCACAAATGGTCTACGGAAAACCTCTCAGGCTACCAGGAGAATTTTTTGAACAACCGAAAACTATTATCGACAGAGAAACCTTTGCTAAAGAATTGCAGAAACAAATGGAAGAATTAAAACCTTTTAAAACTCGCCGACAGTCTTCTCAAAAAAAATTTCTTCATAAGGACTTGCCCAATTCTAGCCATGTATTCATACGCATTGATCGTGTTAAGAAACCACTCGAACCTGCTTATGATGGACCCTTTCCAGTTGTCAAAAGACTTGAAAAGTATTACACAGTAAAAATCAAGGAAAGAAATATCAACATATCCATAGATAGATTGAAACCTGTTTATTTATTAACAAATGATGAGAACACTCCTTATCACGAGTTACCGGATTACCAACTACCTCTGCCTGTGCCATCAATAATCAAAAATGAACATTCAGATTTGCCTGATAAAAATGTTCGTGAGAAAACTACACGCTCTGTAGACAAGTAAGGTTTCCGGAACGTTACAGAGACTAATTATTTACTTTTTTATATTTTATTAATATATTATATTTCTATTTTATATTTCTGTATATATTATATTTGTATCGTAACTATGTTACTGGGGAGAGAGTAATGTAGCCTCCATGAACTTGTAAAAATTCCGTTCATTTGTTATGGCAACAAAAAGGCAGACGATATTTTTGTTATTAAAAGAATAAAAATGTTGTTTGTTGTTGATATGCTGAAGGTGTTCTATTTATTATTATTTTACAAGTAATTTAATATAGTAAAATTATTTTTATTAGTTGTTTTTATATTAAGTAAAACATAATGATTTTAATCAATTAATTATTTGATACGCGTAAATAGAAATAAGCACAATATCGGGCTGTCTTACAATATAATTAAACTTTTACTTATCGTTATTATTATCCTTGATATTAATTGATTTCCTGCTTGATGTTATTTTAAAAAAATTATCGAAATGGCGATTTTTAAATTATTTGTTTACTTTTTTTTATATTATTTCAAACATTTTTCCATTTTTATACACACATCACCTTGGCGCGATTTTTTTTATGATGCCAATTTAGAGAACACTGCGTTTTCAAATACCGCTCACATTTATATTACTTTTATTTATTTTCTATTGTTTTAAAAAGGAAATAATAATGAATAAATTAAGTCAATTAATAATTATAGAACAAAACAATTTATATGACTTTAAAAGAGAAAAGAAAACTAATGAAATAGTTTACTGATAAATGAACAACTATTACCGATAAATATGTACAGGACAGTTGCACTACAAAATTTAACTAATAAAAATGTATTTATTAAAATACAACACATTGCTCAGTGGTGCAGAAAACAAGAATTTAAATATACATTTGTACAATTAAAATAAAATAAAACTATCAAAAATGCCTTCTGTAAAAATTTACAAGTTTTTTTTGTTAGCAATTTCTTCTTCGATTTTCTTCATAATTCCCCTTTGTTAGGTACTATTTAAAGACGTGTAAGTGTATTTATCACGTGTAAGTGGCAACATTTTTAAACTTTTAATTCATTTAGATTATAATTTGTTAGAAATATTATCTCTCGATCAGGATGCAAACTTAGTCCTTCCATTATCATATTTTCCTGAAGACGCCCGCAGAAGACGGCGCGAAACGTTGATAGTTTTATTTTATTTTAATTGTACAAATGTATATTAAATTCTTGTTTTCTGCACCACTGAGCAATGTGTTGTATTTTAATAAATACATTCTTATTAACTATTACCGAATTCTCACGTGAGGCATAAAATCGCAATTTTGATTAAATCGCGCCAACGTGGTATCTGCACCTAAATATTATTGTTTATATAATTTTTTATAAAATTTGGTAATACTTGATTATCCCATCGACCAAAAAATTCGCCAAAGTATAAGATTAAATGTCAATAATGGATGATAGCAATTGTCACATTCATTTGACATTAAATATGTTATACGTAATTGTTACGTCATCAACTAATTTTAATTTGGAGTTTTATTTTTATTTCTATTAATGTTTTAGTAATTTATTGATTCTTTGGTTACTTAAAATAAAAATTATGTCCATTTGTATAATTTGACGAAATTGATAGACGGAACAATAAAGTAGTAGCATTATTTTTTACGTTTTGTCTGGATATTTGATAGAATTAGCGTACTTATCGAGTCACAACCAAGACATACGCCAAGCACAGTCGTTAAGCCTGTGTTTTAGGCTTACTATTATATCCTTTTCATCTGCAGTTATTACACTATCACTAAAAAAGCAATATTTTCAATGTGCAGTAAAAATCATTATAATGAAAAAATATTTGCAATTAATTTATCATTCATTCTAATAAAAAAATCGTAAGAAAAATAAATATACTTTAAAGTTGGTTAAGAAAAAATATATATTAAATCTCGACAGCCGTATATACAGGGTGATTCATAAAAGATGGGAAGAACTTTAAGGGGTTATAGTACACTTAAAGACAAATAATATTAAATAGGAGACTAAGGGTCCCAGACTTATTCCCAAGGAGATAGGGGGCATTAAAGTTTAGGGTCCGAAATTTCAAATGATTATAAAAAATGGAAAGATTGGTCGATTCGTTTGCGGTTTTTGCAAAAAATTTTCTTTATGCCAGTATTTTCTTGAAATAAAATTTTAAAGTTCAATTTCAAAAAATGCCGATAGGGGGCGCTTTAGACTTTGGAGTAACAAACAACTATTTTTTAACGTTATTTTTTGTATTTCTTTAAATGATTTCGAAAGCTTAGACTTAAACTTAAATTTTGATCTAAAAATCTGAGTCTATCGAGTAGTTAAGTAGCGTAAAATGAAATTTGAAATTTGAAACCCTTCTCCCCCCAGAACAAAAATCAGTTATTTCCGATCTTTGTGTCGTAGATTAGGCTCTAACTACTGCCGCGTTTTGCTAAAATTATTCTTTATGTCAGTATTTTCTTGAAAATAAATTTTAAAGAAAATTTTCAAAAAATTCCGATAGAGGGCGCTTTAGACTTTGGAGTAACGAACAACTATTTTATACCGTTATTTTTTGTGTCCCATTAAATGCTTTCTAAAGCTTAGACTTAAATTTTCAGCCCAAAATCTGAATCGCTAGACGTGGTTAAGTTTCTGGGGAGAGGGGTTTGAAATTTCTACTCCTGAGCACAGTTCAGTTTACCATGTCCACACATTGTGTGCTGTGATACGAGGTAAAAAGACACAAATTAGGATTATGTTACCAAAGCATATTTATTAACATGTAATTACAATAAATGTTCAAAAATGTGACCACCAGAGGTTATGCACGCAGAACAACGGCGAAGAATGGAAAGGCGAACATTCGCGAAAACATCAGGGTTTTCGAGCACTTCCCCTACAGCGGCGGAAAGTCTGGCGACCAGTTCCTCGGGGGATTCAATGGGTGTCTCATACATAAGAGCCTTCAATTGTCCCCAAAAAAAGAAATCGAGGGGTGAAAGATCTGGCGAGCGAGCAGGCCAAGCAACAGGACCACCTCGACCAATCCATCTGTTCGGAAATGTGATGTCCAGATAGTTGCGGACGTCTCGTACGTGATGGGCTGGCGCTCCATCGTGCTGGAACCACATGACCCGCCGGATGCGTGGAGGAACAACGTTTAACAGTTCTGGCAGCACATGTTGCAGAAATGTGAGGAATGTTTTACCGTTGAGGCGTTCAGGAAGAAGGTACGGTCCGATTAGGTGGTCTCCGAGGATTCCTGACCAAACATTGATGGAAAAGCGTCTCTGATGAGCATGTGGATACGTAGCATGTGGATTGACATCCGCCCATACATGTGCATCGTGTGTGTTAAATGTACCTTCACGTGTGAAGGTACATTCATCGGTGAAAAGCACAGTTCGTCCAAAATGTGGATTTAGCGCGTTCTGCTGCAGAAACCAGCGGGCGAATTCAATACGATTTGGATAATCCCCTGGAGACAGTTTCTGGACTCGTTGCACATTAAACGGGAGCAAATGTTCATCCTTCAGTACCCTCCAAGTCATGGACTGTGAGGTATCCACCTGCCTAGCCACTGTTCGTGTACTTGTACTTGGCTGCGCCGCTACTACATCCAGAATGGCTTCTGCAACAACTACTGATTCGTCCTTTTTTGCACGACCTGCATTCGACCGGGAAGCGAGAAATGATCCCGTCTCACACAACTGTCTGTGCAAGCGCTCGAAAGTTTTGCGGTTAGGCAACCGCCTGTTGGGAAATCGCTCTCCGTACATTCGTTGTGCCTCTGCACCATTTCCATCTGCCGCTCCGTAAATTAAATGCATCTCAGCCTTTTCCTTATTCGTGAAGGGCACCATCTTCCGATTCATTACTACAGCGACTTACACTTGACTCACCGTTCAGTGGTTTTTATGCCTGAATCGTGTCGAAATTTTGCATACGTGTTCTTCTTCTTCCCCATTTGACATTTGCATACTTTCTGTCTCCTTCTTCACCCGGTACTAGCGTCAGGAATGGAGCTTTAACGTTTGCATGAGCGACGTTTCCAACTGTGCCAGTGCCTTTATGAGTGAATTCCGACTATGCAGTCCTTGACGAAAGTTGTATTTTTGCCTCGTATCACAGCACAGAATCGTTGGGCATGGTTAAGTAGTGCAAACTGAACTATGTTCAGAAGTTGAAATTTGAACCCCCTCCCCTCGCTACTAAACCACGCTCAGCGATTCAGATTTTGAGCTGAAAATTTAAGTTTAAGTCTAAGCTTTAGAAAGCATTTAATGAGACACAAAAAATAACGGTATAAAATAGTTGTTCGTTACTCCAAAGTCTAAAGCGCCCTCTATCGGAATTTTTTGAAACTTTTCTTTAAAATTTATTTTCAAGAAAATACTGACATAAAGAATAATTTTAGCAAAACGCGGCAGTAGTTAGAGCCTAATCTACGACACAAAGATCGGGAATAACTGATTTTTGTTCCGGGGGGAGAAGGGTTTCAAATTTCAAATTTCAGTTTACGCTACTTAACTACTCGTTAGGACTCAGATTTTTAGATCAAAATTTAAGTTTAAGTCTAAGCTTTCGAAATCATTTAAAGAAATACAAAAAATAACGTTAAAAAATAGTTGTTTGTTACTCCAAAGTCTAAAGCGCCCCCTATCGGCATTTTTTGAAATTGAACTTTAAAATTTTATTTCTTATTGTTCTTCTTCTTCCCCATTTGACATTTGCATACTTTCTGTCTCCTTCTTCACCCGGTACTAGCGTCAGGAATGGAGCTTTAACGTTTGCATGAGCGACGTTTCCAACTGTGCCAGTGCCTTTATGAGTGAATTCCGACTATGCAGTCCTTGACGAAAGTTGTATTTTTGCCTCGTATCACAGCACAGAATCGTTGGGCATTGTTAAGTAGTGCAAACTGAACTATGTTCAGAAGTTGAAATTTGAACTCCCTGCCCTCGCTACTAAACCACGCTCAGCGATTCAGATTTTGAGCTGAAAATTTAAGTTTAAGTCTAAGCTTTAGAAAGCATTTAATGAGACACAAAAAATAACGGTATAAAATAGTTGTTCGTTACTCCAAAGTCTAAAGCGCCCTCTATCGGAATTTTTTGAAACTTTTCTTTAAAATTTGTTTTCAAGAAAATACTGACATAAAGAATAATTTTAGCAAAACGCGGCAGTAGTTAGAGCCTAATCTACGACACAAAGATCGGGAAGAACTGATTTTTGTTCCGGGGGGAGAAGGGTTTCAAATTTCAAATTTCAGTTTACGCTACTTAACTACTCGTTAGGACTCAGATTTTTAGATCAAAATTTAAGTTTAAGTCTAAGCTTTCGAAATCATTTAAAGAAATACAAAAAATAACGTTAAAAAATAGTTGTTTGTTACTCCAAAGTCTAAAGCGCCCCCTATCGGCGTTTTTTGAAATTGAACTTTAAAATTTTATTTCAAGAAAATACTGGCATAAAGAAATTTTTTTGCAAAAACCGCAAACGAATCGACCAATTTTTCCATTTTTTATAATCATTTGAAATTTCGGACCCTAAACTTTAATGCCCCCTATCTCCTTGGAAATACGTCTGGGACCCTTAGTCTCCTATTTAATATTATTTGTCTTTAAGTGTACTATAACCCCTTAAAGTTCTGCCCATCTTTTATGAATCACCCTGCATATATTTTTTTATGATTACGTAGCAGTTTTAATTAACGATAAGCCCTATCAACAGAACTTTGTCAAATATTGACTATTAGGTACCACTTCATTACCTCGTCGAACAAAAAACTATCATAAAGCTATAAGATTAAATGCCAATAGTGGATGATCGTAAATTTCACATTCATTTGAGAATAAATATGAAATAAGTCTGGTACATTTGTAACAATATCGTTACAAGCACTACTAATGTTTGAGTCCAAAAATCATAATGAAATCGTTTACAGAAGGTAGAAAGATTTTATTGGATGCAAGCCAAAGGTTTACTTTTTTGCAAAATTTAGTCAGCAAGATTATCCCAAATTTAATGGCTACATGTATGCAACGGTTTTATAAAATGAAGAGGCTGTGAAACTGATGTAATTTTAATGTTACTCAAATAATATAGATTTAAAACACACTTTTTATGCTTCATTGTTTTAATAATTATGTAAGTTAAAAACTCTTTATTATCTGTCAAAAATTCTATACATTTTTTACTCTATGTACTCTGCTGGAACAGATCAAGGTAGATAGGAAACTACAGTAGACCTGCCAGAAGAAGACGTTTATTAAAAAATGTAACGTAACATGTACGGATATTGTATGTAGGCTACCAAAACTACACACAGTGCAAGTTCAGATGTCGGGAGTTTAAGAACTAAGAAATGATAATGTACGATCCAAAAGTTAATAGAATTTGATAATCAATTTCATAATCATTAGAATGCCCTGTAATGTAATAGTGTGATTACTCGAGAGCATTTTGATTCCTGTTGTCATAACGGTCTCATTTTCATAATATAATCCACTATAATTGATAAAATAAAAGATATGGTGCTTGATTGCCCAAATTTTCTCAAAGACATACAATATTACAATATCGCAATGGCATTGGCTTTGTTTTCAGCAATACACAAGGACATTCCAGGATGGTCTATACTGCTTTAAAATAAAAGTTTAAAATCAACATTTTGTTTGAGTCAAGGTTCGTTTGGAAATATGGACCAGCGCAGCGGGTATAGCCTGCTAGTTAATATAATAGTTTAAAAAATGTACAGTGTTATAATAGTTAATTGCTTGTTTATGAAATGTATGTTGGCATAGCATTCCTTGATAATTCCTAATGGATTTAATTCGCATTTTAATTTATGGCTAGATAATTGTAATTTCATTATTTAAAAAAATTAACCTATAAGTTGTCCATACGAACTATATGTCGGTTTATTATTTGCAATATACCATCTTGCTAGTACAATGTGAAAACTCTTTAGATGATATTCAGTTATTAATTCTCAAATAGTTGATTAAGATTAAAGTGTAATGATAACTTGATATTTGAAACTTATAATGAATATAATTTATAGCATGATATAGCGATATTTAATACTTATTTCAAAGCCAATTAATCCTTATTTCATACGTTATCTAATCCTTATTTCATACGTTATCTAATCCTTATTTCCAACGTAAAATGGCGCCACTAAAAATGTGTAAAAAATCCATCTTCTTTAAAAACACATTTTGCATGCAATCTCTTTTGATTTTCTACTATTGATTGTAAATTTTATAAATTCATTATATTAAAATTACCGTATATCTCCGTTAATTTTCATGAAATATGACATATTTATTATTATTTTAATAATATAAAATTCTTAATAATAGATATTTTTAAATATAATGATTATTTTTTATCTCATTTATTTTGTACATCTTTTATATATCCCTTAACTGTATGCCATCTCTTTAACTGTTAGTAAAATGAGTATGACCATTTGTGTATTTTAACACCTTGCCAACTTAGTACATTGTAAGTTTTTCTCATTTCAATTTCTGTTTTTAATGGTCAAACAATTTGAGCTAATCGATTTCTTTAGATGATTTATTTTATTTTTAGTTGCAGAAATGAGCACTTAACTTCGAAATTTGAACTGCGCCTGTTAGCCATGCCGACAGAGATTTTTCACATTTCAAAAATTTTCCATTAAGACAAATATTAAGGATTTTTTTTAAAGAGATGAACGCTTTTATAACAATAATTACAGAAAATAAAAACCATGTGCATAAATTATTGGACAAAATGTATATGAAATGATGCATGTTATGTATCATTAACATTAAGATAAATACCTACGCTTATGTCCTTAGAATCGTTACAGATACAAACCACGACAGCGCATGCCTAATTTTACAGGAATACGCCATATAAAGAAAAAATAACAAAATACCATATAACTCTTACTCTAATTTAATATCAAGTACATACATACAACGTAAATTCCATCATGGACTGTGAAAACTTTTTGAATCAGAAAGAAAGAAAGAACGAAAGAAAAAAATATCAAAATATCAAATCTCGATTTAGTTCAGTAAATGTTTAATAAAATATCTTTACCACTGATATATTTTACTTTTTTCGATGGGTATTGTATCTTAGGAAAATATTTAGATGCTTAAAAATTATCTTTGAACGCTGGCGTACATTTTAAATAACCCAAATCTTAGAATTCACGAAAACTTTAGAATGCTTTTGTATTTTGTGGTGCAGACCATGCATACAAAACAGAAGCATTTACAAAATAGGTGATTCACTAAGGCACAAAATACGTCTTTGGAATTATTTTTATATTTAAGCGTTGGATATTTCTATAGTTAACTTTTAACATTTCCCATCTGCAGCCATTGAATAAACATGGTGAATTGGCAAATGAGAAAATATTATTTTAAACACGAAAAGCCGTATTTAAAATATTTTTATGAGGAGAATAGATGCTGGCAATAGTCAAAAAATATTAAATGAGTGAAATGTTTATATAATACATTTAAAGAAGTGGCATTGTCAATCTGTAGCATTTCAACAATCGAATATCGAATTTGAATTTGGATAAAGCATTTAAAATAGGATCATTTTGAAATAATTCCTTTTTCTGAAACTTATACACGAATTTCATGAAATTATCTTTTTTAATCTAATGGCAGATCGAATAATTTATTTATGGGGTTTTTTCAGGGGTTTTAAAAGTCTTACTTTTTACCTGATAGTGCAATTTAGCCAAATTCTAATTTCTTTTCTTTTTTTTTCACAATCCCTACAAGACATAAATGCATACATTTTAAATATCGATAACATAATATATCTTCCATTTAAAACAAATTTTAAATATTCTGCATTGAAGTTTTATTTATTTTTTTAACGTTTTATTTTGTTTAAAAATGTAAATTTTTTTTTACTTGCACCCATTGCGAGCATGTAGCAAAATAGAGCTCTTGAACCTATTGGTTCAAGAGCCTTCAAATTATTGATAATGATGTAAAACTAATGTATCTTGAACTTATACTTGATTTGAAAGTTACTTATGTGTTTTAAATTTAAATTTAATTTATAAAATTTTGAAAAAAAAATAAATTTTTATGGAAAAATTGGAAATTTTAAATAATTAATGCAATTAAAATACTAAATTTGAAGTATAAGTTATTCTTTAATTTTAAATGACGATATTTACTAAGTTTCATGCAAATTGCTTTATTAAATTTTGTGAGAAATGTTACGCTCAGTAGATGCAAGTTAAAGAACAATTTTAATATTTTTATCAAAAATAAACATAAATAAAATAAAATGAAATTTAATGTAGAAAATTAAAAAAATATATTTTTTCATAGAAGAAGTATTAAATTGTCTATAATAAAAGTTTTATGCATTTATGTGTCATAGGGACTGAGAAAAAATAAATAAATGTGACATGCTGCTAAATTGCACCACTTGGTAAAAAATAAGACTTCTTAGACCCCTTAATTGTGTTTTTAATTGTACTAGATAACTTAGTATCAACATGAGACAGCACATTGGATGAAAAACCAGAGCTATTTAAAATGTCCAGATAACTGCATCATAATTTATTTATAATCATTTTAATTAAACGAATTCAATTGTTGTATCGGCTTGAAATATTTATTTATATAATTAAGCTTTTAGACCGCATTATCTGTAATTAAATTTACATGTTTCTTAATCAACGTGGGGATTTAAGTCAGTTCAGTCAAAATATTTATTGTAGTTTTAATTATCTTTTCTTCAGAACTTCAACAAAAAAAATTATTGTTAAATAAAATGAGACTCAATGCAATAATACGTACAGTCTACTATAAAATAATTTTTAAACTGTAAATGCATACTAAATTTTATTTAAATAAGAAATTAGTGTTTACTCAGTGACATTTTAAATTGATTATAATGTCATTTTGAAATATTTTTAAAATGTTATGTATTTCAAGATATTTGTGCATTAGAAATTATACAGTTAATATAGTTATAGTTATAGTTAATATTTTTAACACATATATAATGTATTTGTAGTTACGATTTGTAACAGTAATTTTCAAAATCTTTAGTAAAATCATAACTTATAATTCAAATACTTCCTAAAGAGATGCTACATTATTGAAGCAGAGAGTCACGCTATTATTTATTTCATATAGGTAACGCACTAAAAATGCGTCCATATAATTTAATTGTTTTGTAGTATTATTATTCTCTTGTGCAGAAGATTAGGAAGAATTGACCATAGGTAAGGCTTGGCCCACATTTCCTTTTCATATTTAAAATGATTTTCAATGGATCTCAAACCAAGTAACTGAAATGCTCAGTTATTTGTCTTTTATATAGGTAGTTGAAATATTTTATATAGATAGTTGAAATAGGTTAGTAAAAATTAATTGTGAGGCGTTTTTGTCCATTTTCCGCACTTAATATCTTATTTAAGCAATAGTACCTAAAATTTTTCGTGTAGAATATGAAAGTTTACAACTACGAAAATATAAATAATATACAACTATACTGGGATATTGTTGCTGTTGTTAGATATAATCTCTTAAATATTCAAAAGTTTCAAAATCTGCAACATTTCAATTACCCTAATATGAAAAAAAAAAAAATATTGCAATTGAATAAAACAAATTGTATCATGCAGTAGTTGGACATTTGTGCAAATACATGGAGAAGAGATAGAATTAAGATGATGTTTTTATGATATTTTTACATAAAAATGTGACAAAATTCACAAAAAAGCTGTGTCGATGATCGTTCTTTTTCCCTATCAGAAAATGAAACATCCTATTTACCTTTCACCATCCTGTGATTTCCCTTGTGAGAAAACTGAATATACTTTTTTTCTTTCCACTTCCGAAAGTGAAATGGGATATTTCATTTGCTGATAGGGGAAAAGTGTGATAATTGATATTTTTTTTTTTGTAATTTTTGACATTTTTTTCCCTTAAAAATATCATGAGATCCCTCTTATTTTTCTTCTCCATGTTTTTGTCCACATGTTCAAGTAGCACAGTATATTTTGTTTTATTCAACTGTGATGCTTTTTTGAGATTTGAATAATTGAATGTTGCAGATTTGAAAACTTTTGGATATTTAACTGATTATATCTTCTAACAGCAGCAATATGCCGGTTAAAGTTCTATATAATTTAGCTTGTCCTAGTACTACACTTTCATATTCCAAAAGAAACAGTTTGGGGTACTGTTGCTTAAATAAGATAATAAGTGTGGTAAAAGTAGTGGTAATGTAATGTGTAAATGTAATGGTAATTAGTGAGTAAACATTAAATCCCAATGAAAACAAATAAAGTTTACTAAGCAGGCTGTGCTATTTTTACAGTTTATGAAAAAAAAGAATTTTAGGAGGGTGTTGCTTTTCAAAGATAACATTTCAACATAATGACAGTTCACTTTTCATAAAAAAAAATGGCAAACAGCCGGCATAAAAGGACGCAAATCATGCAAACGGGAATTCTCTTCTCTGCACGATCCGATTGACGAAGAATTTATAAAAGACAGAAAAAGCACTATCACAATGATTCTCTTCCATGGAATATTTCCAAATTCAAGGAAGATCTGCTTATATTAGCCAAATCATGCACAAAAAATATAGTTCAATTCGGTACATAGGTTCATACGCTTTTTGAAGGTACAATAATGAAATTTACATGATAATCGCTTTTACAGCGACTACTTTCAGCAGACTTTTTTTTCAAATTCAGGGGGGCATATACTTGACATATCCATGCACAAAAAAATAATTCAGCTTTATGCATAACTTCATGCCCATTTTATAGCACAATAATGAAAATGACAGCGCGATTATTTCATCCTGGCGGATTTTTTTTTAAGATTCAGGCAGTGCCTGCTGACCATTACCAAACACTTATATGAAATATGTGTTCAATTCTATGCATAACTTCATAAACTTTTTAATAGTAGAATATTGAAAATGGCACAAAATGGCTATTACAGCATTCCCTTTCGGGGGAATATTTCAAAATTGAAAGATTTTGAAGTACTGCTTGCCACAGCCAAAAACCTACACAAAAAATTTGGTTCAATTCTATGCGTAGCTTCGTACAATTTTTGATGACACAATGGCGATCCCCTAAAACGAAAATTTTTCTTAGTACTTTTAAGATTGAAAGTCATAATAAAAAGAAATTAAACACTTGTTTGTCCTCGTACATACTTTTAAATAATACATACGTGTATACTTTAATAACTGGAATGAAACTCAACACAAGGCCTAACACTTTTTTTTCACTAGTAGTACTTAAAAAACAGTTTTATTTTATTAAGATGTAAATTTTAGGTTAAATTGTATTCAGATATGTTATCTTTCAGTATCCAAATTTTAGTAATACTTGAAGATTTCCGTTTCATTTAAAAATTGTAAAAATATAAGACTTACAATTTGCAAATGAATAAGTTAGTAAGGTTATATAATCATGAAATTTAACATATTACAAATAAAAACATAAATTCTGAATTTCGGATCGAAATACCCATGATTTAAAACAATACATTTTATTTGAGGAAATACTGAAATATACGTTTACATAAATAGGATATCTTTACATTTTTCAAGCAAATCAATATTTGCGCTAACATTTTAAATTTATTTTTGTATAAATGTATCAGTATAAATGTCTACAAAATTTATAATTTTTGATCTTTTTAATTGTTGTTTAATTCCGTAAACAAAACAAAGGTTACGATTTATTGATGGTGCTTTCATTTACCTTTTTATGAATTCCGAATTGAAATTTCTCTAATTTTATAAATTAAGTCAAATGAAACAAACTTCTGAAAAATAAGCTCGTGTGTATTTCACTTCCTGGTAACACTGTTTCGGTTCAGAAAATGCAGACAATTGTATGGAAAAGTCAATATTCTTTTGAGATGAGTAATTGCACAAATGTGCTTTAATGCTCATTCCTATGTGTTTTTTAAATTAAGCGCTAAGCTCAAATACTATATGAAATACTTCTGGAAGCCTTAAAGCAAAATTAATATAAAATCTCTTAATTGTTTAGTTTATGAGACTAAAATACTAAAGATTTTTAAACATCAATTTACTCTTATTTAATATCCATAAACAATTTAGAATTAGTTTTATTAAACTGAAATTTCTCTAATTTAAAAAATTGTATAAAATTAATATCGGTTTACTCTTATTTAATATTCATAAGGAATTTAGAATTGTTTTTATTCTGAAATTTCCCTAATTTTAATAAGTTGTATAAAATTGATGGTTCAAATGTAAACTTTTTACGCTTGACGTTATTTCAAAGAATTAATTTCATTTTATAAACAATACGCATATAATTGAAAATCAATATCCCCAAGGAGATCAGAAAAGCTTATGCTTAAATATAACTTTAAGCACTCATAATATTGTGTGCTTTTAAATCAAATTAAACTTTCTACCCACACACAAATTAAGTCTTACATACTTCTAAGAATCCTTGAAGTGGGATACTAGAAATCCCCTTGATAGTTCAGTATATTTGGCAACTAAACATTTGTTAAACTTTTGTATACTATTCTTTAAAATTCTGAATGAATTAAAAGATGCATAAAAATAATTTTAAATTACTTCCTATTATTTACTTGTTATTGAGTCTATATATTTATTCTAAAAATGCTGACGCTATATATCACGGAGCTCATACGTATCCCAGAAATCCTAGATCAGGAAATTCTTCTGTACCAGTATTATCGTCTAGAAATTTTATGCTTAAATTTCGTACGTTTAAAAAAAAACCTTAATTTATTTTTTCATTTAAACATTAATGATATTTTATGGAAAATTAACTGACACATAAAAATTCCGTATTGGTAGTGTTGATTTTGATTTTCATATAATAAAGCTATTAGATGACGGATTATTGCTATGTAATAGTGAAAAAATACTGTTAAGCTGCTTATTGATTTAGAAAAAAATGCAAGGAAAATAATCGGAGATAAGTACCTGAATAATTCCTTTTAATTAGGAAATCAGCGAAACTTTTCGATATTTCATTGCTTTTTTATGAGGATTTATTTCATAGAAATCAGTTCCAAGTTGTCATTTTGTATGTCTTATATAAAATGTCTCATACAAATTTATATTTGATATTTTACTCATAATATATAAAATCATAGCAAATTGAATTTAATAGGCAAATAATAATTATTTAAAATTTACAGAAATCTCCAGAACACACAATTTATTTATTTGAATATGTGGCATGTAAGAAATTTTTTAAATAAAGAATAAATTTTTTTATACGTCTTAGGCCTTTTAAGAATTTAACTTAATTTTGAACGATTGTTTCGAAAAGCTGTAAATATGATGTATTACCATGCACCTCATATAGAAAACTTTTAAATACTAAAAAATAGTTTGAAGAATATTTTTTCTAGCACTTCAGTTGAACATCATTAGAATAGAAACAGTATATCTATTGCTAAACATTTGCAGTTTTTATGTAAGAATTCGAAAAACCCCCCATAAATTTGCAGATTTTTGGAACTACCCTAAAAAGAAATCCGAAGAAAATCTTTAAAATAATCTGTAGAAAATTTGTAGATAATTGGCCCATTTAAAAAAAAAAAATCTGCAGATATTTTTATAGATGTCTTAAAACTTTTGGCATACATTATTAAGTTAGTGCTATGTCTCCGAAATTTCATCAGATTTCTGAAGACTTACTGAAGAAAGTTGTGATTTTTTTCACATAATCTTAGGATTTTGTTTTTCATCTCCTCATAATTAGAATTTAATTCATTGAACGCCAAAACAAAAAAAAAAAAAAAAAAAAAAAAAAAAAAAAAAAATACGTGTGGCACTTGGGGACTGCCGCGGTAAAGCTATTGCATAGCATTTTTTATCAACTTATGCAATTATAATTATTTATTTATTTATTTTTTATTTATGCATTTTTTTTGTCTTTGATATTAATTCAAGTTACACATTTTGAGCGTGATGACCGATAACAATTTTTTTTCTTTTATTGAACTAATGAGAATTAGTTCAATAAAAGAAAAATCGTTTAAAATATTTTTATTATCTTACAATACATGTAGGTTAATCAGGAATTTTTATCATTGAAACTATACGTTTATGGTAGCTGAAATAAAAAACATAAGTTTGAGACTTGATATTCTCAAAATATCTGAAAAATACCGCGTCAATGTCTGCCGAAGTCTACCGAAGGATACCGTACCGAAGTCTGCCAAACTGAAGCGAGGTTAGCCGGAGTGTTAGGTTTTTTCTCGTTACGGAATTTCTAGATTCTTTCGTCGCGCTCAAAGCCCGCGATAAAAGCTATGCAATACCATAATAAATTACCAAACAAAATTTGGCCGCGCTACGAAAATTAGATCGCGAGCTGTAGCCATTTTAAATTTTTCGACCCTCACCGTGGGGGTCTCCTGTCCCTAAAAATTAACACTGCCTCATAATAAATTACCAAACAAAATTTGGCCGCATTACGAAAGTTAGATCGCGAGTTATAAGCATTTTAAATTTTTCGACCCTCAGCATGGGGGATCTCCTGTCACCAAAAAATAACACTGTCTCATAATAAATTACCGAACAAAATTTGGCCGCGCTACGAAAACTGATCGCGAGTTATAAGCATTTTAAATTTTTCGACCCTCAACGTGGGGGGGGGGTCACCTGTCACCAAAAGTAACAATGTCTCATAATAAATTACCAAACAAAATTTGGCCGCGCAATGAAAGTTAGATCGCGAGTTATAAGAATTTAAAATTTTTCGACCCTCGCCGTGGGGGGGGGGGTCTCCTGTCACCAAAAATAACACTGTCTCATAGTAAATTACCAAACAAAAATTGGCCGCGCTACGAAAATTAGATCGCGAGTTATAAGCATTGTAAATTTTTCGATCCTCACCATTGGGCGGGTCTCCAATCACGAAAAGCTACATTATCCTACCTTATTTTATCTTAAGACGATTCTTTTCTATACACATTCTATCAGGAATTTTTATTATTGAAACTATAGATTTATAGTAATTGAAATAAGAAATATTAGTTTGAGACTTGATATCCTCTAAATATCTGAAAAATACCGCGTCAATGTCTGCCGAAGTCTACCGAATGATACCAAGCCGAAGTGTGCCGAGCTGAAACGACGTTAGCCGAGTGTTAGGTTTTTTCGTTACGGATGTGTTAGGATTTTCCTCGTTACGGAATTTTTGGATTCGGTCGCCGCGCCCAAAGCCCGCGATAAAAGCTATGCAATAGCTTAAAAATTCAGTTATAGTGTGCATTCTGAATGTTTTAAGTGTACTTAATACTCTTCATTCGGCAAAATACGAGAAAAAAAATGTTTTTTTTTTTTTTTTTTTTTTTTTTTGGCTAAAATTATTTTTAATTATCGCGAGTACATTCTGATGAAGTCCGAGTACTTTAAGTACAGTTTAAAGCGACTTCATTAAATTGCTGTCCCTTTAAATGCTACAATAACTTTACTTAAAAGTGTATTTCTCAATTTGTGTTTTTTTTTTTTTTTTTTTTTTTTTTTTTTTTTTTTTTTTTTTTCGCGAGTAGCAATTTTTAATAGGATAAAACTTATATGGATTTTTTCAACTGACTTGATTTTTTTTATGACTTGTTTGAAAAAAAATAAGCAGCCTAGAGTTTTTTTACACAAAAAAGCTAAAATAATTTCAGTGCTAACTGTAATTTGATACGTATTTACACATTTAAAAAAATCCCAAAATAATTAATTTAGGATAAATAGCATACTTGAAATTATACTGCACAAAATCGCCAAAATTGTACAAGAAGATAAATTTTAAAATATATTTAACTTTTTCATAAAATAAAATAACTTTTTTCTAATTTTGCCGGGGAAATTGAACAATTACTGAATAGAATCCTTTTCAATAATTCAATCCTTTAGTATTATGCGAAAAAAACTTTACTTAAAACTTAAAATGCTTAATTAAAAAATATCAAAGGGTGCTGATTATCGTTAAAAACTTGTTTAACAAAATTTTAAATCTTCTTTAATAAAAATATCTTCATTATGCGAATATAAGGTAATACTTAATGTCAATCACAAGCAATGGGACATAGATTTGTCGTCAATTACGTTCTTCATAGCACATTTCTTATTAGTGGAAAGATGTGCTCATTGTATTCTAAAAATAATTATTTTCAACATTACGTATTCACTCGTGACAATACAACATCTATAATCGGACCATTCAATAAAGATTTTGATTTTAATTTAAAAGTGCAATTCAGATGGTTAACCCTCAAATGAAA
Organism: Maratus speculifer; assembly: GCA_964019185.1. NCBI lineage: Eukaryota > Metazoa > Arthropoda > Arachnida > Araneae > Salticidae > Maratus > Maratus speculifer. The sequence goes on from OZ025294.1 coordinate 77,789,068, forward strand.
TTGTGGGAAATAAATTGCAATTGTTGGTTGTAAAAAATAATGTTATTTAAATCTGTAAACTCACACTTGCAAAATAAAACTCTTTACGTGGTTATACATTATTAGTTAAAGAAAAAACAACGTTTGAAGGTGTGGGGCTGTTACAAAAATGGTACTTTCCAGATAAAATATTTTGATTGATAAAGATAATAATGCAGAAACATTTCTCGTGTTATTTAGAGTTTGGCGTAAAACTTTCCCATATATTTTAAAGAAAATACTAAAATCTATATTAAAATGTTGCAGATCTTTTAAGTGTAATGTGAAATGCAACAGCTTCATCAAGATTTTTGTGTGAATAAAAATGGAAGAGACCATATTAGCATATTTGTATTCCACTGGTGCAAATTGGTAAAAACAATGAAATTGTTCTAGATAAAAAAAAAAAAAAAGAGAGAGACGTAGTTACAAAGTTAGAGTAAAACATATTTCTGATAAAATTTACTAGTTTCGTAAACTAAGAAATTATGAAATGACTGTTAGATGTGTCAGGTACTTGTGGCATTTCCTGGAATGTTATTAATGTTCTTTTTGGCTTTCTCATTTATTCCAACTGAATGCAAAACTATCATTGTAACCCACTCAGGGGCAAAGTAGTTTTGTTGCCATAATTATAAAATGATTGAATAACATCAGTATTTATGAACAAATTTGTACCAAAATAATTAAAATAACTTCTTCGCAAACTATACATAAAGCAAAATTTAATTCCAAAGCTCTGATACCAATGTGGTTTTTGAGAATTAAAATTAAATGGTATATAAAATATAATGGTGCTCTTCAAGGGGTTAATTACTAAGATTTAAATGTTACTGAGGAGACAAGGAAACAGTATGATTTTAGAAATGATTAAATGGGGAGTGACAAAATAAATTTTGAGAATCACGGGCAGCAAGTAAGCATAATTTAATCCTTAGTTTGTTTATGGTTTGGGTAAATTTACTGTAATAAATCATAATTATCCTATTACCTATAATCCGATTACCCGATAATTTTCATATTTAAATGAGCGTATACGATCTTTTAAACTCGAAATTTAAATCTCACTAAATTAGACAATATTTATTTTGTTGCACAAAAAATATTTAATATTAACTTTGTAATTTACATACTTTCTATGAAAACAGACAAGAATATACCAAATACGAGAAGATCTTAAAATTGCTTCTCTATATAAAGAATTAGTACGTCATTTAATAAAAAATAATTGTTTAATTGTACTAAGTATTTTAATATAAGCGAAATAAAGCATGTAAAATAAAAGAGAAAACCATAAAAAGATCATAAATATAATGAATACTAATTTAATAAATTTTAAATTGATAACAATTTAAGTAAGAAAATGTACTAATTGAATTTTCTTGTGGAATTAAAATATAAACAGTAAGTTATTCGAATGCATTAACTTTTATTAAAATTAAATGTTCGTTTACATGCACCTTAATTTTAGATGGACTTTCGGGAATGTTTCTGACAGTTTAATTAAATTTTTCCCAAAAGGCTTCGGAGCAAATTTCTTCTTCAGAAAATTAAATGAGATTTTATGTCAAAAAATACATTTTCTCCCGCATGAAAATAATTAATGATGAATTAGCCATTACCGCATTCGATTTTGCTTTGGCAATCAAGATTCCCAAGCCAATTAAATATTTATTTTTTGAACTGTATTATAATGCGAAAATATGTCTCAGTGTAACGCCGACCGACGTCATGTTGATGAGTCACGACCTCAAAAACTAATTTCTAATTCATGAACATTTATTGAATTCTTATCATCCGCACAATTAATTTTTTTTTACACCACCGAAAAAATGAAACCTTTGAAATGAAATGTTGTTCCGCTTCTGTATTGTGTTCTTGTAACATCGCCTTGGCGACAAACACAGCCCACGCCAATTATACGCCAATCGGCAATTTACTGTAACCCTGCTCACGTGTTGTGTGACGCAGTGGATTGAGAGAAACAGTCTCTTAGCAACAAGCTCTAATACTGCAACAAGCAGCGACTCTTAGAAAAATAAACATTCCATTAAATTTACAGTCTACTTGCTTTTTCTTTTTAATTTAGTTTTTCTTTTTAATTTAGTACACCTCCGTACATTTGGTCCTAGCGACCCGGAGGTATGAACGAATCAGTGTCTTTTCTATTGAATTAAATATTGAATTTATCGAATTTCGTCAACAAGATAATGTCGGAAACTGAGATAAAAGCATTGAACAGAAGGCGAGGGAATATCAAGGCCCAAGTCACCAGGATATTTAACGCAACAGATGGAAAAACATTTAATTTATCCGAATGGAAAGCCCACCTGGATTTACTGTCGAAAACTGAAGAAAAGTTTGAAGCTCTTAAACTGGAATATTATAGAATAATAGAGGAAGAAAAGTTGGAAGAAACTGAAAAAATACTGAGTCAACTGGACGAGGATATTCTAAAACTAGAGGTAAGCTTAAAATCCTCTATTAATGCTTATTATGAGAATACTGATTCTAATAAAAAATCTATTGAACAGGACCAAGCTAAAACGTCTAGCATTAAGCTACCTAGGGTCATATTGCCGGGTTTTAGTGGCAGAATTGAAGAATGGTCCGTATTTAAAAGTACATTTAACGAGCTTATTAATGATAATTCAAATTTAAAAGATAATGAAAAATTATTTTATTTGCGTTCTGCTTTGACTGGTGAAGCGAGGAGTTTGCTTACACCAGATGAAAATTATGTTTCACTTTTCAATGCGTTAGAACAAAGATACGAGAATAAAAGAGTTATGGTAGATTGTCATATAAAGAATATTTTAAATCTTTGTGTAATTAAACAGGAATCCGCTAAGGATCTCCGCATTTTATTGGATAACGTGAAGAAAAATTTAAGAGCTTTAAAGATCTTAAAGTATGATAGACATAATTTCTCGAACGCAATTTTGCTGAATATTATTCTAAATAAACTAGATAACGAAACTCGTAAACAATATGAACTAACATTAAAGGATAATGAAGTGCCTAATTTTGATGAATTTTTAGAATTTCTTGAGCGAAGATGTCAAATCTTAAATAGTATAAGTTCTAATGTATCCTCTAAATATACTGCAAAATCCTTATTCATAAAAACAAACAAACCTCAAAGTAAATGTTGCGTAATTTGTAAAACCGAAAACCACCCCTTATATCATTGTGTTAAATATAAAAACATGAAGTTAAGTGAGCGAATTAACCTTGTTAAGAAAAATAAACTTTGCTTCAATTGTTTAAGTTCAGCCCACCTCATTAATTATTGTAATTCAAAAAGCACTTGTCATGTTTGCAAGAGCGCAAGCCATCATTCATCATTACATAATTATACAACACCAGTAAACAATCCTATAAACAATCTCCCAATACATGAAACAATAAATAGCAATTTTGTTTCGGAAGATTTATCACAAAACGAAACTACTGCTCATTCATTTTTTTCATATGAAAATGATAATAATAAATCTGTTTTAATTAGCACTGCAATAATTTATTTGACAGATGTAAATGGCATCAAAATTCCTTTCAGGGCAATATTAGATTCCGCATCTCAGAATTGTTTTTGTACATTTAAAGCAGCACAAATATTAGGCTTGAAAAAGGAGAAAATAAATATTCCTGTAAGTGGAATAAATAAATTGCCTATTTACATTAAATCTAGAATCAAATCAAAGTTGTCAAATAAAATGTATAGTGCCAGTTATGATATTGAGTTATTAATCGTTCCAAACATTTGTGACTTCACGCCCTCGAAAAAGATAAACATATCAGATTTAAAAATTCCAGCAAATATTTGTTTAGCGGATAAAAAATTTAACATTCCAAGCAGTGTGGAGATAATTATCGGTGCTGAACTGTATTTTTCTCTTTTAAATGAAGAAAAAATAAAGTTAGGCAATAATTTATATTTGCAATCAAGTATTTTTGGATATTTAGTATCTGGGTGTATTTATGACAAAACAGTAAATAATAATAATACTAATTATTGTTTCTTAACAAAAAATCTTGAATTACTTAATGACACTTTGAAGTCTTTCTGGGAAATTGAAGAAGTACAAAATTTAAAACCCTGTAACAGTGAAGAATTAGAATATTGTAATGATCACTTCGATAAAACGCACTTCAGAAAACCGGATGGTAGGTTTGTGGTCACGATGCCGTTTAAACCACAGGTTTTAGAACCCGATTTGGGAAATTCCAAAAATCTTGCTTTGAAAAGATTAAACTCTCTGTGGCAACGTTTAGATCGAGATCCTGTTATGAAAAATTTATACACAGAATTTATTAAAGAATATAGAGATTTAAATCACATGCATGAAATAAAAGAAAACACGAACTTTAATGATGGCTATTACTTACCACATCACGGCGTTTTACGACCCTCTAGTAAAACCACAAAACTACGCGTCGTTTTTGACGCTAGTGCCAAGTCAACCAACGGAAAATCTTTGAACGATTTATTATGTAAGGGTGGAGTTCTGCAAGGTGACCCTCTCGGTCTCTTAGGGTCAGTGATTGCTAAAGCAAAAATATTCATGCAGGAGCTATGGCTTCTTAAAATAGAGTGGAATGAGAAGCTGCCCTCTCATGTTTCCAAACAATGGAAAACCTTCCTCGAAAGTCTTAAAGAACTGGAATCCATTGAAGTGCCAAGATGCTTCCTAGCTGTGAACCAATCAGTGGTGCTAAATGGTTTCGCAGATGCGTCTTCCAAGGCTTATGGCGCAGTGATATACATGCAAACATCTAGTTCTAGTGAAACCATCAGTTACTTATTATGTAGTAAATCCCGCGTGTGTCCAACCAAAGTAATAACAGTGCCACGTCTCGAACTGTCAGCATGTCTTCTTCTGGCTAAACTCACTAACAAGGTCTTAAATTCATTAGACAAACAAGTAGCTTCAGTCAATTTGTTTTCTGATTCAACTATTGCTTTAGCTTGGATAGACACTGCTCCTCATCTCCTGAAAACGTTTGTGGGAAACCGCGTTGTGCAAATTAAGGAACAAACTAAGAACTTTCCATGGTTTCATATTCCGTCAGAACACAATCCAGCTGACTTGATATCAAGAGGTGCAAGTGTGGAAAACCTGTCTTCTAACCAGTTGTGGTGGCATGGCCCGCCTCTTTCAATTCTTGAAGAAACAATAGCAAAAACTGACTCTAATATAAGTGACATTAAAGATGAACATTATTCTAGTGAGCTTAAAGCTCCCAGCAACTTGACATTCGCTATTCATAATGACTCTAATTTCTGTGATAATTTAATTAATCTTAGCAATAATTTCCAAAAATTAATTAGAATTTTAGCTTATATTTTCAGATTCATACATAAATGTAAAAAAGCAACATCTGCAACCGGCCCTCTGTTGCTGGAGGAATTAAGAAAGGCAGAGGTTTATTTAATAAAAAATGAACAGGTAAAGTATTTCAAAAATGAAATTTCGGCCCTCCAAGCGGGATCTTCGGTTCATCGCGCAAGTAAGTTAAAATTCTTAAATCCCTTTTTAGATGGAGATAGCTTATTGAGGGTGGGAGGAAGACTAGCAAAATCAAATTTGAATTTTGATCATAAACACCCCATTATACTTCCGGCGAGCTGTCGCTTGACGAAACTAATTTTTCAATATTATCATAAACGAGATTTTCATGTAGGACCCCAAGCTCTTTTGAACACTGTGCGTCAAAAATATTGGCCTCTCGGTGGCAGAAATATTGCGCGTAAAATTGTACATGAGTGTTTACAATGCTTTAAAATTAAACCTATAACGGCTAGTCAAATGATGGGGGATCTCCCTCCTGAAAGAATAGTGCCCAGTTCCCCATTTTCAAATGTGGGATTAGATTTAAGTGGGCCTTTTGAAATAAAATATAAAGGTCAAAGAAAGGGTACTTTTCAGAAAATCTATGTTGCCATATTTGTATGTATGGTCACTAAAGCTGTGCACTTGGATTTTGTCTCAGATTTGACATCCGAGGCTATAATAGCGACTCTAAAAAGATTCTTCGCTCGTCGTGGGAAAAGCTCTGTAATCTTTAGCGACAATGCTACAAATTTCGTTGGGGCTTCAGCAGAACTAAAACATTTACGTAGACTTCTTACGAGTGATGAAGTTTCGAACTTTTTAGCTTCTGAAGGTATTAACTGGAAGTTCTCCCCTCCTAGGGCGCCAAATTTTGGTGGCCTTTGGGAGGCAGGAGTCAAATCTTTCAAATACCACTTAAAAAGAGCTGTGGGTTCAGCTCATCTCACGATCGAGGAATTCCTGACAGTTATCACACAGATAGAGGCTATTTTAAATTCGCGACCGCTTTGTCCTTTGTCAACAGATCCTGACGATCTTCAGGTGTTGACTCCTGGTCACTTCCTCATAGGAAAGCCTCTTAATTTAATTCCAGAACCCAATTTAAGTGAGGTCAAAGATAATTTGCTAAATAAATGGCAAAGGACTAAAAAATTAACGCAGTTAATATGGAAACGTTGGCAGAATAATTATCTGAGCCAGTTACAAGAAAGAAACAAGTGGCTATTTAAAAAGCCTAATATTCTGCCAGGAATGCTAGTTTTGCTTAAGGACTCACAATTACCCATTTGCACTTGGTCACTAGGCCGCATTAATAAGGTTTTCCCAGGCGCGGACGGGATAGTCAGGGTAGTTGAAGTTCGTACCGCTAAGGGTAATTTTAAACGACCTATTTCAAAAATAAGTATATTACCCATTGAGGACAACATCATAGATCCTAAACTTTAAATGTGCTTTATTATGTATTAATTTTTCATGTATTATTTGTGTTTATTTATTTTATTTATTTATTTTTGCTTATAATCTGTATCATATTGTATTATTACTTGTATTGCATATGTATCTTGAAATATAAAAATATTTCAACGCCGGGCGGGATGTTCCGCTTCTGTATTGTGTTCTTGTAACATCGCCTTGGCGACAAACACAGCCCACGCCAATTATACGCCAATCGGCAATTTACTGTAACCCTGCTCACGTGTTGTGTGACGCAGTGGATTGAGAGAAACAGTCTCTTAGCAACAAGCTCTAATACTGCAACAAGCAGCGACTCTTAGAAAAATAAACATTCCATTAAATTTACAGTCTACTTGCTTTTTCTTTTTAATTTAGTTTTTCTTTTTAATTTAGTACACCTCCGTACAAATGTGTTTGCAATTTTCATCTCAATTTTTGATTTTTTTATGATTTTTAAATTAATTACAAACATTATTTTTAAAACAAAATCTTTCTCGAATGAGACTACTGCTGCTGTGTCATAACGGAATGAAAATATTATCAATAACTACACTCATGTTAATGAAAATGGCAACATATAATAACACACATGATTAAGCAGAAAATTTCAGAAAAAGTAACGTATAGCGTGTTATGCAAACGATACCAATTTCAGTTACCACGTATACTTTAACTGACAAGGAAGGTCTCCATTGGGGGCATACTCAGAATTTTTTGAAAAAAATACGAATTAAACTACCCATGTAGGTAATAAAGGATCAGTGAAAATTAGCGGTGGAATTACATTATTAGATATGTAAAAAAAATAAAATAGTTTGGAATAATTGGCGTGAAAAGCTGAAAGCGATGCGGGATTTGGCGAGCAGTGCATTTCCTCGCCAAAAGCAGACAATTTTAACGAATCTGAAAATTGATTTTAATTGACTTCACTGTTAAAAATCTGCAGCATTTACTGCAACGTCACTCCACTACTTTTATAGAATATCTCTCTTCTGACCAATGAGAATGCTCCATAGCACGGTGAATTGACCGTGTCATACACTGTTAAAAATCTGCTGTATTTTGTTGCAACGCACTCCACTGCTTGTATATAATATCTCTATTCCAATCAATGAGAAAGCTCCATTTCACGGCCAAGTAACCGTTTTCTATACAAGCAAGGGAGTGCGTTGCAACAAAATGCAGCAGATTTTTAACAATGTATTTTTCAATTTGGAACAATTTTAATCTATTTAAATTGTGTTTTAAATGATAAAATATATTAATTTCATTTTGTTATAAGTACATATAAACGTATATGACAAAATTACACTTAAAGTAAAGTAAAAATGCAAAACTAAAATTACTTAAACTAAACTTATTTAAATAAATTGAACATAGAAAGTTTTTTCTTTAAAAAAGTATTCGAAGCGTAAAAGCGTATTTTTGAAAATTTCGTTTTTTCGCCAACCGGAGATAAATCGCCAAATAAACGAAATGTTTATTATTTTTTACGGACGTTATAAGGAGGTTCCGCCGAAATTTTTTTTATAAACCTATATAACTATATAAGAAGAACATTGTGTAATTTTTTCAGATTTTTCTGAGTATGCCCGTATGGAGACCTTCCTTGTGAGCAGCGGGCTCTGAAATTGTATATAAGTAGAGTGTTGTAGCAAAACGTTGATAATTGTCAATGGTTATTTGCTCATTATAAGCGTTAGGTGAGACATGCCATTTCAACGAAAGAGCGGCATTTAAACTACAGAAGAAGTTATAATAAAAGAGAATCATTGGCCTTCATAAAGAAGGATTTTTCTGTCGTGCAACAACAGGTCCTCTTCTCTGTAATAGAAACAGACACAACATCGGACAACTAAAAATATGGGAATGAAATCTGAATGATGGCTTCAACGCACGATGTTAGACACATGGACTGCATGGTTCTGGCTGACCACACAGCTTCATCTAGACAGCTAACAGCACATTCGTTAACTGCTATAGGTGTATCACTGTGTGCACAATTTGACGATGTTTGCAATATCGAACGTCATAATGGATGAACACCCAAGGTTATGGTCTCTCGAGTGCGATTGCGCAGTATGCTTGCTCACAGCTGCTACTAGGTAATCAGAACAGCAACAAGTACATCAGTAAAGAGCTAGAGTCGGAAGTCTTTACTTTCTTTCAAGACATTTCTGTAGTTATCTTCTAATAGGATAATGAACACCCACATGTTGCAAGTAATGCACAAAATGCTGTGTCCGCTGAACACATGTCGTATAACAGTTTGTATCGCATTGCGTAGCTGCTGCACCAAATATTTATTTCGGATACTTCCGTTATATCTACTAGCAGGGGTGAACGAACTAAGCTCGGTCAAAATTACATTTGTGTTAAACTCGACATAGTATTTTCTCTGTATCTCTCACTTTGTATTATTACTGTAAAACATGTTACTTATAATAGTATTAATTACAAAAACAATCAATAAGAAAACTATGTTTATAAACACATGTTCATAAATTTTACTTTATTTTAAAATTTACAACGAAAGGACATCGATCCAAATCACTTTTTTAGCTCGACTCTGATTTGTTTAACCATTCATCTGGAATCCTATTAAGAATGTATAAAAAAATTTCACATTCTGAAAGACTAATTTTTTTTCAGATATAGCCAAATTTGGAGACATTCTTTCATTTGGCGCCAAATACGTGTTTTGGCTTTCGTAATCTTAATAGGCAATTTTTCGGCCAAATGTCGTCAATATTTTGTCAAATATCGCCAATTTATTGGCTGTTGCCATATTCTCATGACCTTCACCCGTATTACCCAAAATGACCTACAAATCAAATTTGACCAAACATGCGACTTAGCTCAATGGTCTTCAGGTTATCAAAAACAGTAGAATATAAAATTGAATCAATATCGTTTAAGCCATTTCTTATGTAAAATTAGCTTGACAACATTCAGAAATGAAGCGAAATAACTCACTAATATAATTTTGTTTAACATGCGACTCGTTTCGTTACAAAATGTAGGTAAAATTTATTGAGTCGTTGTTATATATAATTACAATATACCTAACCTATTATGACTCAAATTGATCCACTAATCGAATTTTCGCGAGCATGTGTACTAGCCCAATGGTTATCTTTGCACAAAGACAATATAATACAAAATATAATCAAAATGGTGCGGGCAATTTTCTACATAAAATTAGCATAACCTATCATGACCCACAAATGACCATTATAATCGAAATCTCTCGAAATGGGGGGGGGGGTGATCTAGCTCTTTAGTTTTTGCGTGTCGAAAAACGTTAGATACAAAATTTAGATAAAATCAATTGAGCCGGTTTTTAGATATAATTAGTTTGACCCTGACCTATTATGACACAAAATGACCCATTAATCGAACTTTCTCAAACATGTGACTTATCCCAATGATTTTCTTCTGCCCGAAAACGATAGAATAAAATATTTAGTCAAAATTGCGCGAGACATTGTCTAGATAAAATTAGAATGACCCAAAAATGACCCACTAATCGAAATTTCTTGAATATGTGACCTAGCCTAATGATTTTCTCGTGTAGAAAATATGTTATATAAAAATTTCGTTAAAACCGATCCATCCGTTCTTTAGATATAGCTTAACCATAACCTATCAGGACCCACAAATAACCTTTATAATCGAAATCTCTGGATCAAGTGACTTAGCCCATTAGTTTTCTCGTGTCTAAAAATTGTTACATAGAAAATTTCGTTAAAATCGATCTTGCTGTTCTTTAAGTATAAATAGCTTGACCCAGAACCTGTATGACCCTTTATAACCCATTAATCAAAATTTCTCGAACATGTGATCTAGCTCAATGATTTTTTCACGCCAAAAAAATTTTGTATAGAAAATTTCGTTAAAATCGATCCACCTGTTTTTTAGATATAGCTTGACTATGACCCATTATGACTTATCATGACCCACAAATGACTCTTATAATCGAAATCTCTCGATCGTGTGACTTAGCCCATTATCTTTCTCGTGTCAAAAAACTGTTGCAGGCAAAATTTCGATGAAATTGATTCTGCCGTTCTTTAAATATAAATAGCTCTACCCAGACCCTTAATGACCCAATATGATCCATCAAAATTTTTTCTCGAACATGTAACCTAGCCTAATGTTTCTCTCGTGCCCGAAAACCGTAGAATGTAATTTTTAGTCAAAATTGCTTGAGAAAATCACGAGATAAAAATAGCATGACCCACAATGAACCCCAAAATGACCCACTAACCGAATTTTTTCGAACATGTTACCTAACCCAATGGTCTTCTTGTAATCCAAGACGACAAAATATAAAATTTAGTCAAAATCGTTAGAGCCGTTTTTTCGATAAAAATGTCTTGACCCATAATGACCCAAAAATGACCCACTAATCGAAATTTTTCGAACATGTGACCCAGTCCAATACTTTTCTTGTGCCAAAAAACGATTGATACAAAATTTCCTTAAAATCGATCCAGCCGTTCTCTAGATATAAATAGCTTGATTCTGACCCATTCTGACCCATAATGACCCAGTAATAGAATTTTCTCGAACATGTGACCTAAGCCAACGGTCTTCTCGTGCCCGAAAATAGTAAAATCCAAATTTTTGCGAAAAATATTAGAACCGTTTTTGAGGTAAAATTTACACACACACAATTTTTGCTCGCATTATAGTATAAAATATATATATTGCTTTGAAAATATAATCATTTGATCATAACAATACCAGTTATTTATGACTGAAATTTCATTTATTTCTGATGATTTTTTTATGGTGTTGTTATTTTCAGAAGTTTCAATATGTATGTTACAGGCCAAACTCGATTTTAGGCCAAACTAGATTGGCCGAGTCCAAACTAGTATATCCTAACGCCCATCGGATAAACTAGTTTTTTCTAGGCTAAACTAGTCTATCCGAATGCCCATCGGATAAACTAGTACTTCCTAGGGCAAACTAGTCTATCCGAACACCCATCGATAAACTAGATTTTCCTAGGCCAAACTAGTTTGGCCGAACGGTCATTAGGATAAACTAGTTCAGCCTGCTATTCATTGGTTTGAATTAGTTTATCCTAGGCCGAACTAGATTGTCCTAGGCCAATTCAATTTGGCATGATTTTTTTAAATCTAAAGACCGCCACGGAGCCAACTTTCTAGTTTTGATCTAATTTAGCCTAGGCCGATGCAGTTTGACGCTCACAGACTATTAAAGTATGAGAGCTAATGCGCTCGCAGATTCTGTGTGTGTGTATGTAGCCATGTACGTATGTATGTACGTACGTATGTACGTAATGCGATAACTCCTGATAGAAATATCCAATTTGCTTCAAAATTTGGACATAGATTTATCCTGATAACGAACTTTCCTGATTAGTTTCAGGGCTCATTGTATAAGAATAAGGGAAGGGGAACAAAGGGCTAATCCGCATCCACCCCCCCCCTCCTTAATTTCGTTAAGTCAGTTTTGCATGCAGAAGTATCAGATTTTATTTAAATTTTAGGTAAAATATCATTTTGATAAGGCACGTCCATGATTAGCTGTGGGTGTTCATTGTTTACATATAAAGAAAGGAGGAATGGGGGGTAACACTCTTAATTTATGTAAATAGGTTTTTCACGGATAATTTACCGATTTGTTTCAAATTTTGGATGTAGGTTTCTTCTTATAAGGCGTTTACCCGGTTAATTTTGGGGGTTCTGAGTTTAAATATAAAGATAGAACGGATTATTTTTTCAATCGGATAGAAACTTTTGGTTTTATGAAAAGATTTTTAATTCGTAACAGATATTGGTTTTCACACACTTCACTTCACGGGAAATTGTTCATATTAAAAAAGTAAATATCCGAATCCTTTTAAAAATAAGAAAAAGCTTAAATAAAACATAAAACTTGAAATTTAGGATACGGGGGGGGGGGGGGTAGAGTAAGAAGGCGCTAGTTTTTTTTTTTTTTTTTAAGTTTTAGCTGCTAATTAAATATTACCATTTTTTGAAACTTTTAGAAACATAATATAACATGATGTTAAATATTTAAGAGAAAAGTTGCCGCGTCAAATACCACTATTTTCTATTAGTAATTTTTGTAAAAATGTTAAATTCTTGTTGGAATTGTTGAAACTTTGTGATAGTTTATAACGCGTGATAAAAAATTGTATAAAAAGTCCCATTACGAAAGGGAAAGGAGTGGGGGCGGGGGGGGGGAAACAAAATCAGGAAATATAACGGAAATTCTAGTTTGATCTATTTGAAACTTTAAGATAGTTTATGACATATGATAAAAATTTATAAAAATATATTTCGCGTTTAATGCCACTATTGAAGAATAGTGATTTTTGTAAAAATCTTAAATTCTTGTTTTGAAGCACCGCGACATCGAGTAACATAGCTACTGATAGATTCTTTAACGGAGTTTTCTTAAGATACAGTTTTGTTGGTAATAGGGTGCGCTCCCTGGTGATGGAATGTGGAACTAATGCGAGCACCCTGGTGTTGGAATTTGGAATTAATACAACGCGTTTTAGGTATTTACGAATGTTGAATCGAAGAGAAAGAAAAATGATGATAAATACTTAAGAAAAAGAATTCCGCATCGAAATACCACCATTTTCTAATAGCAATTTATGTAAAAATGTTAAATTCTTGCCGGAACTTTTTGAAAAATCCGTAACAACGTCTTTCAAATTCTAATTCAACCTGAAATTTGATGAAAATCTGTGTATTATTTGAGATATTTGAATTATCGCAGAAATCATAAGAAAACTGGATAGAAGCGCTACCTATTGAGTCATTTACTCTAAAAACAAAAGAATATTAATTTATATCAGAGACTAAGTGAATTTGAAGCTTGATGAAAATCCGTGCATTTCTTCTTGAGATAGAACTATTGCAACAATCATGAATAATGCCACCACCAGCCACCTGTTGCACGATTTACTCCAAAAACTAAAATGTACTTTTGTACTTTTTTATATCAAAGACTAACAGAATCTAGAGTTTCATGAAAATTCATGCATTAGATCCTGAGATAGAGCTATTGCAATAATCACGAATAATACCGTATAGCGGCGCTACCTTTCAAGAGATTTACTCCAAAAATTGCAGATTACTAGTTTATATCAGGGACTTACTGAATCTAAAGTTTGATGAAAATTCGTGCATTAGTTCTTGCGACAAAACTATTTCAGGAATCGGGAAAATTGAGCACAACAGCGCCCCCTATTGAGCAATTAACACGAATACGTAAAAAGATTTAGTTCATATCACGGATTTACTGATTCGGAAGTTTGATGAAAATCCGTAAATTAGTTATTGAAATAGTATTAATTCAAATCAGTAAAAACGCACTTTAGAAGCACCATATGTTGAACTATTTACATGAAACAGTAATCAGTATGGATTTATATCAGGGATTATCTGAATATAAATTTTTATTAAATTCCGTCCATTAGTTCTTGAGATACAGCTATTGTGAAAATTGTGAAAAATGCAGCATATATCGTAGCCATGTTGAGTGATTTACTTCAAAATATAAACAACACCAACTCATGTCATGGACGAACATGAGAGCATCTAAAGTTCGATGGAAATTTGACGGTATTAGTTATTAAGATAAAGCTGATGCGTAAATCGTAAAAAATGCAAAACAGTAGCTCCACCTGATGAACGATTTACACCAAAAACTAATCAGCATCAATTTAGATCAGAGACTACCTGGATATAATTTTTTATTAAATTTCGTGCATTAGTTCTTCAACCGCGTCCCCACAGCCTGCTGCAGCGTATAGCAGGTGTGCTGCACGCGTACTGCCGAATGCGCTCTTCCTTTTCGAATGAACTTCGAAGCGAACAAAAGTTAAATCGTAGCAAGCATGCTGAGCACGCACAACCGAATGTAACCCTCCTTTTCGAAAGAACCTCGAAGCGAACGAAATTCGAACCATGTCCCCGCTGGCCACGCCAGTCCGATAGCGGGCGAAGCCAGCAAGTTTTAACTAAGCCACGTTATATTAGTTCCTTATTCCAACACCAGGGAGCGTACTCTATTATTAACAAAAATGTATCTGAATGAAACTCCGTTAAACAACCTATTAGTAGATATGTTACTTTGTGAGGGAGTGACCTTTGTAATAAAGGCACTCTAGCATTTTTGAGATCGTGACGTCAATGATTTAACATGTGTAAGCGTGAAAGCGCCATCTATCCTCTCTTTTACTTTAACTTTCTAGAGCGTGTGTGTCTTTCTCGGATTCTACAGTTATGTCGCGGTTAGAAGTAATATGTAAATTTGTAGTATCTCAGTTTGCAGCATATAAAAGCTGGGAGTTTGAGTGTGTGTAGAGAGTCTAGGCGGCCTTGGCCGACTAGGTGTGTCTAGTGACAGTAGCCAGCTAGGAGTGTGTCTAACGGCATTCGCCAGCTAGTAGTGAATCTAGAGCAAGCGATATCAAGTATTAGCGAGCCTCCAGTGAGTTGACAAGGAGTTTTGGAATTCGATTCGAGAAGTTGGCCGGTGGTAAGAAGTTAATAGTAATTAGGTTGATTATTTCAAAGTTAATAAAGAATATATATACAGCCACAGGCTGTCTAAGAAGATTTTATCTAGCAGCTTAGCTGAAGTTTAGAGGAGAAGTAATCTGAAGTGCCCCGATTGAGTTAGTGCCGGAGCTGTGAGTATGAGTTAACCTTTTAGTACTGTTATCAGTTGTTAAAGTTACAGAACTGCTCCACATCCCTTGAGCCCTAATCGTTTTAAATAAACTGTTTTTATCTTATGTTCTGAGTTATGTCTGCATTCAACACCCAGTACGAGCACCCTACCGTTACAACTTGAGGTCGCGGAGCTTTAAAACGTAGAATTTCCGTTATATTTCCTGATTTTGTTCGCAATCACATCCTCTTTCACGCCGAAATGTAACTTTTTTTTTATAAATTTATATCATATGCCATAAACTATCACAAAGTTTCAAAAAGTTCCAGCAAGAATATAAAATTTTTACAAAAATTACTATTAGAAAATAGTGGTATTTCGATGCAGAATCCTTTTTTTTAAATATTTATCATCATGTTTTTTTTCTCTTCGAAGTTCGTTCGCTTCAACACACGTCTGTTTCAAGATTTTATATAAAAGAAGGGGCCCGATAGCAGGCGAAGCCGGCTTATTTGAACTAAATCGCGTCCAAATTCCAACACCAGAGTGCTCGCGTTATATTAGTTACACATTAGTCCGTTATATTAGTCACGTATTTTTAGTCCTACATACATCCGTACATAAGTAGGTACATACGTACGTACATGGTTACACACACACAGAATCTGCGAGCACATTAGCTCTAAGGCCTTGATAGTCTGTGAGCTAAAATCGCGTCAAATTTCATCGGACTAGGCTAAACTAGATCAAAACTAGAAAGTTGGCGACGTGGCGGTTTTTAGATTCAATAAAATCACGCCAAACTGAATTGGCCAAGGACAATCTAGTTCGGCCTAGGATAAACTAATTCAAACCAATGAATAGCAGGCTAAACTAGTTTATCCTATGACCGTTCGGCCAAACTATAGTTTGGCCTAGGAAAATCTAGTTTATCCGATGGGCGTTCGGATAGACTAGTTTGGCCTAGGAAAAACTAGTTTATCCGATGGGCATTCGGATAGACTAGTGTGGACTAGGCCAATCTAGTTTGGCCTAAAATCGGGTTTGGCCTGTAACATGTATAAGTAAAATAAAATAATTACAACACAAATTTAACAGATACGTTATCGAAGTATGCAACTACATATTGAAATAACAAATACATAACAACTACTGTAAATAATGAAATCTTGGGCGATTTTTGTAGTTATCAAACATTGAAGACTCTTCTAACGAGAATGTATTGCTTTAACTAACTCACAAGTTTATGTTTTATTAATAATTCACATTTTGCATAAAACAGAGATGGATGTCCTCCAAACCGAATATTTTTTGCTGCGACTAAATTTTAATTTTTTTATTTTTTTGTTTTATTTAAAAACAGAATTTTTGAGATTCATCTATAGACCAAGATACAGCTGCACAGAGAATCATTTCATCAAGTTAAAAGTCGAAATTTCAGAATTAATTAAAACTCTATTAGCATATTAAAATGGAACTACTGTGAAAAGTCATATTCGTATCTTGATTAAAATCCCCTTCAACCCGATTTTAGTGTGCCGATTCGGAGTGCTGCATCAGACTTGTTTTCTCTATTTTAGGGTGTATAAACTTAAACGTGCAATGTTTAGAAGTCTAAAAATAATGCAATAAAATCAATAATCAATTTTAATGCAATAATCGATTAACTCGTAGTCTTATCGTTTTGTTTTTCTGTAACTAAAGAAAAATCACGGAGGACTAGGAACTGGAAAACACAATGGTAAACCAACGAGTCAACAACTGAAATCGGGTTAAAGGGGATTTTCACCAAGATTTTACTTTACAGACCAACTGCATTTTTTATATGGGAATCTAATTCTAACTAAGTCTGGAAGTTTCCAATTCGATGACGTGATTATTTGTTCTACCGCGTCCTGGTCTTTAAAGCAAAGAATACTATTAAAATCCAACAATCCAAAGAAATCAATGGTAAAAATCAACCACTTGGGCTGAAGCGTTTTATTCTGACAGAATTTTTTTTTATGTTCGATATGAAAACTCTATTATAGTTTTTAACGAAAAAATGAAATGCTTTCATCTATGTTCTGTACACAAAGAAGTAGGCTCTCTAACCCAGAAGGCTGGAATTTATCTCCTAGTTTATTTATTAAACGAAAAACGTATTTAAAAACTTTATTTAAACGTTTCTCATACTATTAAAACAAAATTCAAACAAAACGAATTGAAATAATCCGACTTCCAGAAAATCTAGTAAAAGATTGCACATCTGTAGTAAAAGAAGAATGAAAATATTTTCAATTCTTGAGAATTGAATTCTAAAGAAAATACATTTTTTTATAAAAAAGTCTCAACACTATCTACAAATAAAGGACAGACGTTTCCATGTGTAAAGCTGACGTAAGTTTGACAGTTGTGTCAGCAGATAATTAAATTTAACTTTTATTGCATTTTTTTAAACTTCTAAACATTGCACGTTTAAGTTTATGCACCCTAAAATAGAGAAAACAAGTCTGATGCAGCACTTCGAAATATTTTTTCTATCTCATAAACATTAATACTTCTAGAAAAATGAAACCTAGCAGCGTCACCGTACAGGTAATTTACACCAAAATCTGATCTGCAACAACTTATATTAAGTTCTATCTGAATCTGAAATTTGATGAAAATCGGTGGATTAGTGTTTGAGATAGAATCATCGCAGATATCGTAAAAATCTGGATATAAGCGTTGTTGAACGATTTGCTCTAAAATGTAAAAAAATTCTAATTTATATCAGAAATTTACTGAAATTGAAGTTTGATGAATATCCGTGCATTAGTTCTTGAGATAGAGCTATTTCGATAATCATGAATAATCTGCATATCAGAGACACTGGTTCGGTGATTTACACCAAAGCGTAATCAGAACCATATTATATCATGTACTAACTGAATCCAAAATATTATGAAAATTCGTCTATTAGTTCTTGATATATAGCTATTGTGGAAATTTTGAAAAAAGGCAGCATAGCTGCTCCAGCTTTTGGGCGATGTACAACAAAAAGTAATCAGATCCAGTTTATATCAAAGTCTGAATCTATTTTTTTCTTTTTTGCAAAATGCCGTGGATTTGTCCTTGAGATAGAGCGCCTACGAAATGTATGTCTCATACAGTCTGGCAGACAGACATTTTCAAAAACATGTTTTTTGGAATCTCTGAACCTTAAAACGTAAATCCGTCGAAAACTTAAATTAAAAAAATTTCATGAATCCAATACTGACTTCTTCTAATGCTAGAAAAATGTAAAAAATGTTCTGTAAATGAAATTTATTTGAAAACTGTATAGTTAGGTATAAAAATATATGGTCATTTACTCATTTTTCTTTTATTTTAAAATAACTTTTAAACATGCTTTTTTTAACTTGAAAAAAAATTTATATTTTTAAAATCTTTTTTTTTAAATTCAAAACACAAGTTTTTGAATAAACGTGAGAAATCAGTTTGTAAAATTCTTAACGTAAAATGCATTTTAGCTGATAGTTTAAGGATGTATATCGTTGCTTGTATAATTAATTTCTTCAAAAATGATTGACTTATAAATCTAAAGAATGATAAATGATGGAAAGACAATTGTTTTTTTTTTGTTGTTGTTGCGTACATTATTAATTAAAACTTCCAAACGTATTTAGATTGTCTTTCTTACATTTATAATTTTTATAATATTCATTCAAAACTTTCATAATGGTAATTTTTTTTAATTTATTAACATCTGAGATGAGAATATAAGGTAATTGATTGTATGTTATTGTTATGCCTATGATTATGCTTTTCAAACAAATCATAAAAAAGTTATTAAATCCGAGTTTTAATAAAGAACTTACTACTGTGGGGAAAATGGAAAAAAAATTTGCTAGCATGAAGTATATTTGCTGATTATTATATTTTTTCTAATTTTTAGAAACCTAACATTTACCATTACGTAAAATAACTTATTTCTCCGTAAAATAATATACCAAGTGACATTTCAATTTTTAGACGAAAATATGTATATTAATGCATAACAGTAGAAATGCCAAAATATTATTTTCTAACTCCAATAGTAAGACATTTTCGACATTGTCTGAAAGATAAAATATTTTTGCCAAATATTTTTTTTAAACAAATCAGCAGCACATACGAAAATTTGAATCCTTATGTAAAAACATTCTACGCTATGTGGTGAAAACAAAATCTGATATGTGTATAGATGTATACGAAGAAAATAGTTTTGTGGTATGTGGAAATTTTGTTTTCCCTCGAATTCTTCTTTGAGATTTACCATAAAGGGTTACATGAATATTTTCTTAGTATTTCCTATGTATTTTTAAATGAGTATTTTTTTTCTATGAAGTTTTGAGAGGTTAAATATGTTTCTCTACACGTGATAATTGAGATTTTTCAGAAAAAATAAAATATTTATTAAAATCTTGTCAGATATGGATTTGTATCCCATTTTTTATTTGGCATGCTTTTAATAAATTCTGTGAAAGTTTTTCAAATAACAAAGATGTCATCACTGGATTACATTAAACACATTAGAATTTCAATGAAGTTAAGTTTTAAAGTTAGTGAAATGATTTTATGCTAGTACATTTTGCATAGAAACATGAAATAAATACATATGCATATTTTTTTAACTCAAAAGCACATGGAGCGTGTGTTTCAAGAATTTTTATTTATTTATTTATTTAATTTTTATTCAGAAGTCTGAATTACAACTTTTGCTTATATTTGATAGAAATTTCGTAATCACATAAATAATAATAAAAAAAAAATTCTTTCAGAATTTCCGGTATGGATACGGGACTTTTCAATGAAACAAAAATTCCGGAACACAAATTCCCGAAATTATCAAATGAGATTTAATTAAATGATAATGCAGCTACATTCTAAAAAAATCGCTAAAATTACTAAACTTTTTCTAGGAAACTGGGATTTCTAGAAGTTTATATGTAATGGTAATAGCAAAAAATTACCTAACCGATTCTCTTATATGAATTTATGCAGTTAGTTTACATAAAACTTCCTAAGATTCCCAGTTTCCTAGAAAAAAAAATTGGTTTACAGATTTTCATTTATTTTATTTTTATTTTTGTTTACAGTGTGAATAACTAAGTTCCGTGATTTTAGATAAATTTGTCAATTTTTGTTCCATTGCAAATAAAATTAATTAGCTTCATAATTATTATTCCCAAAAAGTACCGTAAAATGGGGTGAATAGGAACAACGGCGTGAATAGGAACGAAACTTCTCGTTCATACAAATAAATTCATTATAAATATATGTGATGATATTTTTAGCTGCCATTTTTTTATAAGTAGGTAATAACATTAAGAGTTGGGAAATTCAGTTTTGACATGTTGGCACCAGTACTGGGGTATATAAGAAAACTTCAAGAAGATTCTCAAAAACCCCATTTTTTCAACGTCTTCAAAACTTTGTATGTAACTACAGTATTTTTCATATTCTAAACCTAAGAGAGTAGATTTTTATTTAATTATAGACCTGTAAACGATATGCTGTATTAAATTCTACTTATTTCAAAACTACATACTGAAAAAATGAAAAAATGGCTTGTAACATCAGAGGTTTAAGATTTACGGGGTGAATCGGAACACATTTTCTCCCATGGTTTATTTTTCTATATAGTAATGGTTTCATGTAATATATGAAAACATATGTATGAATATTCATTGTAACAATATTTTGTTTGTTCTAATTACTTGAAGAGTTTAAAAGTGCGAAAAAATTACTTGGTTAAACAAAAATTTCAACGTCTATTCCAACAGACATGGAACACACAATAAAATAATATAAAAATAGCAAATTAGTTAGAAAAACTGCACAGAATTATTCTCTGGCATCCACAACATTACACAAACATCTCAAAATGGAAAAACAATTAAAAAAAGAGAGGGATGTAAAAGTATTAAGGGCTGGGGATGGGGACGTATTAGTAGATCGTATTAATACATGCAGCTATTGGGACTACTCAATATATTTTCTTACCCAATGACTACTAGTAAAGAATAATACAGAACAGGGCTGAATTTATATTAAATTCTGCTTCTGCAATTCGAATACAATTTCTTAAAATAAATTTAAATTTTTCTTGATTTCAAAGTTGTTATCTAATTTTTAAAAAGGCATATCTTTACTTGTATATAAAATAAAGATTTGGTTTCACAATAATTACGTGTTCTTATTCCTCCCTTATCATTACTACCTATTTTTATTAACCCTATTAAAGTTTGAATCGGAATAAATAATGATTACAACATTTCTTCCGATTCACCCCTATCTGTGGGGTGAATCGGAACACCATTAAAAAATAAATAATATATATATAAACAGTAAAAATGTTTCGTTTTTGCTTAAAAAGTAAAGTACAAAACAAGACCGAAGTTTCTAGTAGAAAAATTAAAAAATTAAAAAATCAGTTGTTGCTTTTTTTTAACGTTAAAGTTGAAAATTGTTCCGATTCACCCCATTTTACGGTCATTTAAGTTTCTACACTTCGTTTTCCCTGTAATAAAATTACCACATTCTTTTTTGCTTTGAATTTTCCGGTGTACTGGTAAAAAATAATTATGCTTAATTTGGACTCTAAAGTATTTGATTAATAATTAATAAAAACAATTTTATACATTTATAAACTTCTTGTGCACATTTTTATAAGGTATGTAACAGTTGTGTGAATTTCGAAATAATTGTGTGATCTATGCAAAACTGTATTGTGAATTTCAACTGTAAACATCACATTCAAGTTGAATGAAAGGGAAACCAAATGCACCTCAACGCATAAGACATACTATTTTACGTCTATGAAAAGTGAATATCCCCCCCCCCATTCACAACAAGAACTATAAACCTACAAAGTACAAGAAGGTAAGAAAACATATTTTTATTTATATTTCTAAGTGTTATATGTATTCAAGTTTTCCATTTAATAGTTGTTACCTCGCGGCTTTATTAAAGATTAAATATGAAAACGTTTTGATTTATATAATAAATACATTTTTATTAAATCTTTCTTCATAGATTATATATAAAGCATAAAAAGTAATTTGTATATAAATACATATGTGAATCATATTTATTGTTGTAGAATA
Source organism: Maratus speculifer (assembly GCA_964019185.1). Lineage (NCBI taxonomy): Eukaryota > Metazoa > Arthropoda > Arachnida > Araneae > Salticidae > Maratus > Maratus speculifer. The sequence continues at coordinate 77,811,659 of OZ025294.1, forward strand.
TTCAGAAAAATTTTTTGCTTATTTTTTATTTGAACAACCATACGGATAAATTCTTATAAGTATTATTATTTTACATATAAATATTTTAATAATAATTTATAAATATTTTAATTATTATTTTTTATTATTTAAGCATCATACATTCAATTTTTAATGACTTTATAACATTATGATTCTTACTAACATTAAAATATTTTGGTTTAATTTTTAACATTTAAAGAATTTTTTTTAATCAAATACATTTTACTTTTTCTTATATTTATGTAGTATAGTAATAATAAATAACTTTCCTTGAAAACTCATGATTTTAAATAATAAGTAAACTCTAATATATGAATTATACTAAGCAAAAGTAAATGTTGTAGTTTTTTTTTTTTTTTTTTTTTTTTTAGATTAAGTAAAACCCTTATACAGTCAGTATCGTTAATATGGTCACCTCAGCGGTCCAGAAAAATTAGACCATATAAGCTGGGTGACCATATATGCGGAACAATACTACAATTATAACACTATTTAGTTAAGGCTTCGTACGCATCAGGGAATTCGAGAGATTTTAAGTATTTTAGTACCAGAAATTTCATAGAGTACTGCTCGCTATATCCGAAGGGAGAATTTTGTTTCATTAAATAAACCAAGTATTACTTTACGAAAATTCTGGTAAGAGGTGCTTGAAAGTTTTTGAAGCGTACAACCCCTGAATTATGGCAGGATTATAATCATATATCAGAATATAGTGCTTATAATAAACAAATAATTAAACTTTTAAAAAATTTTAAAAAAATAATTAGTGAGTAAATGTATAGTAACAAATATGCAACGTTTGAGACATTTATCAGCTTACCGTTCCACCCATATTCGCTGCAGTTATTTACAATATTTAGTTATGCAAGACTGCTTGCTTTTATCTAAATCTCTAACAGGTTTAAAATGTCCATCTGCTGCTTCGGAATTAATGAAAAAAAATCTGAGATCCAAGGACCGATTTACAAATTTGGGGGCCCTGGGCACAGATGCTTTCGGGGGCCCCCCTAACACCAATATTTACAGAGATGTTGACTGAACTCAATGAAAAAAAGTAATAGTAAAGTAACATTTGTTGACTTTAAAATATCCATTAAAAATTAAATATGATAACTTACTTTTAAATAATTATTTCACGGTTATAGAATTTTAATGAGTAGATGCTTGATAATAAACTGTGTAGCTATTTATCTTTTCGTATGCAAGTCTGTATATCTAAAATAATGAAATATGCAACAACTAATAATAAATTTTCAACAACACCAAGCTGCAACTATTTAAAATATTAAGGGTCTCTACAACCTGCAAGTTGCGCTCACAAATCTCAAAATGATCTGTCGAGAACAGGAACTGGATTAAACAAGAATTAATAATACAATATATTTTTAAAGGATAAAGATAAAAGAAAACATTCACTATAATAAAGTCAATAAATGGATCTTTCAAATAAAATATACTTTATAAAAATACAACATGAATGGAATAGAATGTAGAATGAAATGTAAAATTTCATAGGATATTAAAACTAGATCAAATTTAGGACAATAATTGAAAAACCTTCAGCAGCATTTGGGGACCCCTGAAAACCTGGGGCCTTGGCCCTTTGCCCCGAATACCCTGCCTTAAATCTGGCCCTGCTGAGATCATCGATACCTTTAAGTGCATCTGTTGTTGATACTGATTTTTTTCGCATCCGCTATCATCCTCATCATCGCTTTCTTCGGCATTCAAATTTAACACACTAGAAACAATATCTTGTGCTGAAGCTTCACTGTTAATAGCGAGGTCTTGATCAATCTTTGCATACAAATTTTCGTCAGGAATTGAAGAACCTCGATTCCGCAGTTTTTCTGCCAGTTCACTTAAGGGGAGATCCTCTTCCGCGTCTTCCGATAATTTTTCAGACATTGGTGGACTGTGAAATCCAGCATGTCAAAAGCAATTTTCAATAGCTTTCTGTGACACAATATTCCAAGCTTGGTCGATATAAAAAAGTAAGTACATTTAATACGTACGCTTGGAATTGTTCTTTTCGATCAATAGCATATATTATATCTCGTTTTCTTTAAATAGTCTTGAAATTCTGGATGATACCTTAATCTCAAAGCTGCGATGTACACATGCTATTAGAAAGGAAGAAAACAAGTTTAAATGATTTCAAGTCATCAATAGTGAAATGAGCACGACAATTGTCTGCAATTATTGCAACATTCCTGTTCTGTTTTGAAAAAATTTGATCATACCTCCTAAGTGTTTTTTTCCCAGATGTCCCCTACCATCCATGCTTATGAATTTGCATTGTAGACTAGAGGCAAATATTTGCAATTTTTCATACATCAAGGCTTAAGAAATTTTCCAATCACCACAGGAGTAACTTTTTTAGATCCATCCATATTTGTAGCTAACAAAACAGTAATGCGTTTTTTACTTTTCTTTCCCCCTACACATTTTTCACCTTTAAAACATAGTGTTCTGTCTGGCAAGATCCTATAAAAAAGTCCGCATTAATCGGCGTTGAAGATGTTGGCAGGTTCATATCTTTCGAGAATGTCCCGCAACATTGCATCTTTCCATTCGCTTAAAGAACTCCTGTCAAAATCATCAGCTTTTCCGTACAATTTTTTAAAGTATAGGTTATAGGTGAAATTTGCGATCGTGCATATTTAATCCAATGCAAAAGAGCCTTATACACATTTTCATTATGTGAAAAGCGCTGACGTTTTATTTCTTCATCACAGATACGCACATTTGGGGAGTAAAATTTAGCTGCTAAATTGTTGTTTAAAGTCGTCCGGGGTATCGAATTTACTTTGGCAAATGAAGTTTTAGAAAGAAGAAAAGTTTTAGAAAAGAAGTTTTAGAAATTTTGAAACTTTTGATCAGTTCACTTTTTTTATGAAATGATAAATTCTTCCTTTTCGAAGCCATAATAAAAAAATGAGTGTTCTAATTTGACGCGTTTGATCAAATGATACAAAATTTTCCTTTTTTAAATTACATCTAATTTCAGTGAAATTTACAAACAAAGAGGAAACTCTAACCAATGAAGAGATAGATATCAATCTCATGACTTTGGGAAGAAGAGAATTAAGGTTGGGGGGGGGGGGGTACAAAAGACGGTGATTCAACGTAAAAGAGAAATCAAGCATAATAATCAGGCTAATAAACAGCATTGAAAAGATTGAAAAAATAAAACGATCATATAACCGATACGCGGGAAAATAAAATGACTATATAAGCGGTGCTCTTTAACACATATTCCTTATTAAGTTAAATGGGACTTAAGAAAACTGAGCTTATAAGCGGGTGACCATATAGCCGGTACTGACTGTATTTATTACATTTTGTTAATATTAAATAGTCGAATATTTTAGTTATTCTTTTTAACAGAACATTTCATGGCAAGATAAATAAAGCTTTAAAAAAAAAATATTTTTTAAGAATCAATTTCGTTTTAGTATGATTTATTAAATAATTTTTATAAAATTCATACTTACAGAAAATGTAAAGTAAGAAATTATATATATATATATATATATATATATATATATATATATATATATATATATATATATGTATGTACTTTAATATATAGGACATTTTTATTGATAAAGAAATGATACAGTATTTATTTCAGTTATGAGTGTATTAATATTTAACATTTTATACTTATTAAAATTGATAACTAAATAAGCTTTTTAAATTATTCATTAGAGTCCTTATTTAGTTTTTTTCTTTCCACTCATAAAATAAGTATAAATAAACAAATGAATTTCTTTAATTATTGGTGAAAAAATAAAGATGATATTCTTTTTTCTTAATTTAATGTAAAACCTAGCACACAAAAAATTTGGAAAAAAGGAGAAAATTTTTGTTAGATATGGTTTTATTCCTCTTCTTTAATAGGTGTACTTTAATAAATATTTCTATTTTTTTTGGCATGAGATATTATACTAAAAATAGAAAATACACTTTTTACTTTAACGACATTTAACTGCAAAATGAATTATCTAAAATATTTATACTGAAAAATGGCGAAAAAAAAGTCCTGTTAAATCAGAATTTTTATTTATTTTACTTCAATAATCTATTGTTATTTAGTTTTTATACTAAAAGTAAGTATTGTGTATTAAGAAAATTGTTATGAAAAACAATCTGGAAATAAAAAGTGAATTGTTTGGAAATGATTAAATATTAATAATGGATGTTGATTCTGAAGCAGACTGATTGAAAAAAAATATATATATATATTATAAAAAAGCTGAAAACATTTAAAAAATATAAAAATAAGAATGATAAAAATGTAATTTTTATTTTTAAAAAGAAGGAGTAAGTCATTCCTGTGAAAAAATTTAATTTTAGAATGTAATAATACATTGCATATTCCTTCAAAAATCTCTCTCTGCGACCCAAATGATATCGCTCTATGGTGACGTCAGAAACCTGTGTTCATGCGGTATTGTCGAAGGTTACAACACGTGTTTGCTTCAGCAGGTAACAAGTTGTTACTGGTTTAGCTCGAAATACGTCCTGCATTGTTTTTTATTTTATGGTGAATTTAACAAAATGCATTATTTCAATTATTGATTTTTTTTGTCTTAAACCAGTTTGATTTTTGCTTTGATAATCTAACTTTGTAAATAACTTTTGCCATTTCGTAATTACAAAAAATTAATCCTAATAATGGTTTTTAGGAAAGGCGGAAACATAGAGCAATAATTTTATATTCGGGATTTTAAGTTATACATATATGTTGATAATCTTGGTGGATTAAAATTATCCAGGTTGATTAAAATTTACACAGAGTATTTAACTGATTCAATTTCATTGAAAGAGGGATGAATTAATGTTGACAGTAATGACAAAAAAAAAAAAAAAAAAACGGTTTTTATAGTAAGTTAATCTCTGTAAAGCTGCAATATGAAGTGTATAAACTTAATATATTGAACTAAGAAAAAGTATGTTATGTAAGCAAAATTTAAATACGGGAGAGGATTGACAATGATAATAGGCATGTTTTTATCTATCTATTTTGAAACTTGTAACTGCTTGTTAAGTCCAGACGATTAAAATATGATAAAAAACAATAAAACATGTGATCTTTTCTGCAATTTAACTACAATTTCCTCTTAATTTTATATGACGTCTTGAGGGTCACATGGGCAGGTTTGTACAAGGGAACATCAGTGACGTAAAAACTGGAAGGGCAACATTGTCTGGCCAACATAAAATTATTTATAACTTACAATAAAAAAATTTAATTTCTACTTTAAATACATGTTTTTTAATTTTTGTACAATAAAAATTTTAAATTAATTTGCCAATGCACATAAATTTAAATCAGAAGATTAATGCATGAAGTGGAAGACAAGGGACAGAACTCTGAACAAAAAAAATATCATTGGAATAAAAATATAATGGAAATTACACATATGATAAAATAAAATCAAAAGTGACATAAATTACCCACTTATTGGAGAATGGACTAGATATTATTAATTTTCAATGTGAAATAGCAAATCATCATTTTTTAGAAAATAACATGGATATTTTTCTTTATTCCCCTTAAAATTTAAGCCTCTATTTCTCGGTAATCTTACATGAGGATTTAAAACAGTTACTGTAAAACACTCACATAATTCACATAAATAACACAAGCATTCTTACACAGTTACTATGTGCAGCGCGTCATTTAAGAAGCAGGAAATTCTTGACTTATGCAATGGCAATTTAAAAGATAATTCTTAGTTTTGATTTATTGCAATAATTCAAGGTTTAAATTAAACAAAAAAAAAAAAAAAAGAAAATTGCTGGTGTTCGAAGATTTGACAATTTTTCATTTACGTAATTCCTAAACTTCTCCATTCATTTTCAATTTGTAAATTTTTTCAAAAATAATTTTGCACCAGAAAATAATAATAATAATATTAATGATAATAATGATATATATATATATAAATACTTTTATAAATATAACCAAAGTAATTCAGATATTACCATTTAATACATCAATATATATATACATAGGGTGATTCTAAATTTTTTTTGCAATAAAAGAGGGGTGATAGTAGACATCAAGACAAACAATATTAAATGGGAGACCAAGGGTCCAAAACGTTTTCCAAAGGAGATAGCCGCCATTAAAGTTTAGGAACCAAAATTTCAAAGAAACATAAAAAACGGAAAAATGGGTCGATTGATTTGCTGTTTTCACTAAAATCATTCTTTATGTCGGCATTTTCTTGATATTAAATTATAAAGATAAATTTCAAAAAATGCCGATAGAAGGCGTTTTAGACTTTGGAGTAACGAACAACTATTTTTTGCCGGTATTTTTTGCATCTCATTAAATGTTTTCGTAAGCATAAACTCAAATTTTAAGCTCAAAATCTGAAAGTTAAGAGTAGTTAAATAGCACAAATCGAACTGTGTTCAGAGGGTTCAAATTTCAAATGATTTTAAAAAACGGAGAAATTGGTTCATTGATTTGCGGTTTTCACTAAAACTATTCTTTATGTTGGTATTTTCTTAAAAATAAATTATAAAGATAAATTTCAAAAAAATGTCGATAGAGGGCGCTTTAGACGTTGGAGTAACCAGCAACTATTTTTTGCCGTTATTTTTTGCATCTCATTAAATGTTTTCGGAAGCTTAGAATTAAACTTAAATTTTAAGCTCAAAATGTGAATAGTAGGGAGTGGTTAAGCAGCACAAACTGAACTGTGTTTAAGGGGGAGGGGGAGGTTCAAATTTAAAATAATTATAGAAAATGAGAAAATTGGTCGATTCATATGCGGTTTAAAATAAAACTATTCTTTAAGTCTTCTTGAAAATAAATTTTAAAGATTAATTTCAAAAAATTCCGTTGGAAGGCGCCTTAAACTTTAAAATGACCAACAATTCATTTTAACCATTATTTTTTGGTTCTAATTAAATGCTTGCAAAAGCTTTTTGAATGTTTTCGGAAGCTTAGATTTAAACTTAAGTTTTGAGTTCAAATTCTGAATCGTTATGAGGGGTTAAGAAGGGCAAACTGAAGTGTGTTCAGGAGTTGAAATTTAAACCTCCTTCATCCTCTAGCACAATTCAGTTTTTCCCTACTTAAACACTCCCAACGATTCGGAATTTGAGCCCAAAATTTAAGTCTATGCATTTGAAAGCATTTAATGAGATTAAAAAAAAATAACAGTTAAAAATAGTACGCTACTCCAAAGTCTAAGACTCCCTCTATCGGCATTTTGTGAAATTTATCTTTATAATTTATTTTCACGAAAATACCTAAATAAAGAATAGTTTTAGTGAAAACCGCAAATCAATCGACCAATTTTTCCGTTTTTTATAATCATTTGAAATTTGAACCGTCTGAACAAAGCTCAGTTTGTGTTACTTAACCACTCCCACTATTCAGATTTTGAGCTCAAAATTTAAGTTTGAATCTAAGCTTACGAAAACATTTAATGAGATGCAAAAAATACCGGCAAAAAATAGTTGTTTGTTACTCCAAAGTCTAAATCGCCTTCTATCGGCATTTTTTGAAATTTATCTTTATAATTTAAAATCAAGAAAATGCGGACATAAAGAATGATTTTAGTGAAAACCACAAATTAATCGACCGATTTTTCCGTTTTTTATGTTTATTTGAAATTTTGGTCCCTAAACTTTAATGGCAGCTGTCTCCTTTGGAAAAAGTTTTGGATCCTTGGTCTCCTATTTAATATTGTTTGTCTTGATGTCTACTATCACCCCTCTTTTATTGTAAAAAAAAAAAAATTAGAATCACCCTGTATATATATATATATATATATATAACATTAAAATTAAGTGTTTATATTAAATTTTTATAGGTTTGCTGGGTTTCAATACTTGGAAGATCCCCGAAAGATAAGTATCAATTAGTTGATAGTATTATTACTGAAATTTGATGCAGTGGCATAGCCATGGGGGGGGGGGGGATTCAGCAGATTAAATTATTACAGAATTTGTATGAAAACCTTCGTCGTATTCTATTGCAAAATATTTAGTAGTTATTTGAAACAAACAAATCTCCCAAATAGAATATTATCAATATCTCTGGACCGTCAATTTGGCTAAGCCACTAGGATGGTATCAGAGTAATTTTCTTAGCATGATTTTTGGTAGAGTTAGTAGAGAGAAGGAAACATTTATTTCTATTAACGCACATTTAATAGGATTAAAGAGACCTTCTTTTATCGTTCTTTAAAATGCTTTTCTCGAAAGGAGACAAGCAAACTAAAAAAATAAATATACCAAGTTAAAACGTGCTGAAAAGAATGTATCATCACATTTCTGATGAATAGAGGTATCAATAGCAATTGAAAAGGTATAAAATAAACAAGTATTTTCCTCTATAAACATAAATGGAACGGTGCTTTTTAAAGAAATACAAATTGATAACAAGCATGAGATAACGGAAAAGTAAACTGATACCGAACTTGTGTTAAAAGACGGCTTTTAACACAATTTTTGTATTAGTTTACTTTTGTGTATTTTTTACTGTTACTGGACTGTATTGTATTGTATCTCTTAAAGTTACTCTTATATTTATTTTTTAATATAAAGTGAAAGCGTTAAAAGTACCTCGACAAATAAAAATTTAAAAAAGACAAAAATCGTATTGGATCTATCGGAAAAACTAAAAGATATAGAAAAACATGATAAATTACCTGGAGAGTTTTCCATGTTTAATGTATAATTCCTTATTACATGTAAAAAAAGCATGATGAAATAAATATTAATTTTTACACAGCAGAAATTCGTTTAAATATGCCGCTAATTGATTGTGTAAACGTATCATTGTAATGTTGATGGATAATCAGTAATCAAATTAAGATATGTAAGCAGGGTAAAATTGATTTCTATAGGAAAACCAAGTTATATATGTTCCGGTGTTTAGAATCGAATGTATATGTCAGTACATGCGTAAAAAAATCTCTGTTAACGTTGTGCGTAATGGTCATATTTAACTTTAAAATAACTTGTACCTTTTAAAACTGTAATTTAGAAATTGCAAGGATTTTTAACATACTTTATAAGAGGATGAGTATCGGCACGTATTCTCGGTAAAAAGTAATAAATAAATTTATCTTCATTATGAAAAAGTGATATTTATTGTTAGGAACAAAATATAATAAAAAAGCAATTTCCTCTATTTAAATTGGGTAAATTTTGTATCATTCAATGCAGATGTCGACAAATCTTTTTCAAACATTGTAACAATTTTGTCAAAATATATCTATTACAGTTTTCTATATTCTCCATGTCTCTAATACTTCAGCATTTACAAATGAGTCTATAAAAAGAGATCTTCAAGGATAAATATTTTCATGAAACAGTGATGAAATGCATCCTGACTTGTCTAATTTCTTGTGCTCTAGGATACGATATTGTTAATATCAAGTAAAAACAGGTAAATGTGGTTAAACAAGCTGTACTTTATTTTATTTAAATAAAAGTAATAATAAATATAGAAATTAAGTTAACACTGAGTACATTTAACTTTAAAAACAAAGAAAAAAATATGAAGAGTTCCAAATGATTATTTTAACCTCCTCAGTATTGATGTTGCCTGTAGGAAACATTAAAGAACACACTTTAATCGAATTTAAATGTTTTTTAGAATTGTTTAAACGACTTTTAGACATTTATAATAATTGCATACTTATCACAATCATAAATATATATAGATTGAAAACATCTTTGGAGATGTTTTATATTAATTTTAAGCATATTTTTGCTGTTCTTCGTAATATTTGTCCCATGACTGTTAATACACAATTAAAACGATGATTAATATGTATATTTTCTAAAATTTAAGCTAAAATATTTATTTTGATATCTTAATGTTCATATCAAGTATTTATATTCTTTATATTTTATTTAGATATTATTCGATGATGTTATAGTTGTACGAAAAATTCCTTTTGACATTCTTCATTGAAATTTAAATACAGAATGATATAAAAATCGTATTCATTTTAAATAAAACGCAAATTCTTACTATCACATGTCGGGTAAACTTCGGAAATGTTACTGTAGACTCGGATAATGCATAAAGCAAATTGTTTTGAATGAATGAAATATCAATCTGGATATTCGTTGTAAGTTTAACATCATCCATTACAAATCATGTTTCAATCAAGATAACAGGTTTTGACTCTTCGAGTCTTGTATGCAAAAATGAAGAATTAAGCACATTTAAACAAACAAAGTACGCTTAAAAAAAAAAAAAAAAAAAAAAAAAAAAAAAAAAAAAAAAAAAAAAGCATGCTATTTTTTGCATTTTATCCATTTGAAACAGAAATTGTTAACGTTCTTTCCCTATGCAGTATTTATTATTTTAAAATTTGAAGATTTAAATGCATAATAGTAATAAAACAAATTACATATTTAGTACATTGTGGAATTCTGATTTTTAAAATAGATTAATTATGTAGTACAAAATGAGATAATACATTTTTGTGAAAATGAAAATACATTGGTGTGCAAAATTTACGGACGAGTCACAAAATGCCTATTTTCAAGGGATTTTCAAGCGATAATTTTCCCGCGAATATTCAAAAAGAAGTAATATAATTCGAATAATTACTATACCTGCATAACAGCAAATCCATATAACATCTCATTCAGGTCACACATGGTCACAAGAGTCACAGTCCCTACGGAGAAACAAAAAATAGGAAATTTCATACGTCTCTTTTATGAGTCTCAAATGTCTACTATATATGACACCACTGACAGGTCATTGTGACTGCAGCTTTTTGGCGAGTCACCAGGTGACTTTACAGTGTCATTTCATTGAGACTCTCGTGTGACCTTTCATCTGGAGACTCAATTTCAAAGTCATTGTGAACGTTGCATTATGCCAAATTACCAAATAATGTCCCATTAAAGTCACATAGTGACTTTTCACCACTTTTCGCAGTGGTATACTTCACAGTAGGGTCTTTACCACCATTTGACAAAGTCTTGTGACAGAAAGCCACCATGCGACTTTAATGGGACATTATTTGATGATTTATCATAATACAACATTCACAATGACTTTGAAATAGAGTCGCCAAATGGCAGTCACATAAGAGACTCAATAAAACGACACTGTAAAGTCATCTGGTGACTCAACACAAAGCGGCAGTCGCTGTGACCTGTCAGTGGAGTCACATATAGTAGTCATTTGAGACTCATAAAAGAGACGTATGGAATTTCCTACTTTTTGTTTCGCCATAGGGACTGTGACTCTTGTGATCACATGTGACTTGAATGAGATGTTATATGGACTAGTTGTTATGCAGAGATAGTAATTATTTGAATTATATTACTTCCTTCTGAATATTCGCGTGGAAATTATCGCTTGAAAATCCCTTGAAAATTGGCATTTTGGGACTCGTCCTTAAATTTTGCACACAGAAAGGGTAATTTTGGGTCAGAAAGCCCAAAAAACATGTTTTTTACAAAATGTCTGTGTGTGAGTCTGTCTGTCTGTCAGTCAGCCAGTCTGTCTCTATGCGATAAAAGTATTGGAGGGGGGCTCTTTCTCAAGAGCTAATTCAGGGGATTCTGTTAGACCTTTATATAAACAAGATCTGATTAGTTTTTGGTGTATATCACTCAATAGGTCGCGTTGCTATTCTGCATTATTTACAATTTTAACAATAAAAAAAGGGAAAAATAAAACAGGAAAACTGCAGCTTTTTTATTTGTCTATTTCTTTATTTTATCTAATTATTTTAATATTGCCTCAAAATTTTCTTTTAGATCTTTTGCTGCTAATTGTATATAAATATATCAAGGTATTACTCTAAAAAAGCTAAATTTTATTATTAGGCAAGTGGTATTCTTTCTAATTTATGGATATTTTTTACATAACTTTTAAATATTTTTTTTCTAATTTTAGCCATTGTATTTGAAAATATTTATTTTAAAAACAGAGTGGATTTAGAAACAGAGTGGATTTAGAACAGAGTGGAAACAGAATGGCACGCATCTATCTAAATCTAGATAGATGCGTGACAGCTTGGCTATTTGGGTACATCAATCACTTTTTCTTAGAACTCGAAAGAAAAGGACATAAAAATAAAAACAGTATAATTCTTCTCAAGTTATTTCTTCGATAAATGACAAAGTTTCATGACATACACTGTAAAAAAAATTCAAGAGGTTACTAAAAATTTTTTAGTAAATTTGTATTCCACAGAATTTTTTAGTAATCATTACAAACATTTTTTTTGCAAATGAAACAAACATTTTTTTTGTAAACTGAACAAAAGAATTTTTTTGTATAACTAACTTAAAACTTTTTAGTATGAGCCACTAAGCAAATTTTAGTAATAGCTCCAAAATTATTTTTGGTAACCATTACGTGTGCCCGGAGGGCAGGAGCTTCTTTCGAGCTGCATCTAGTGGGTAAAAAGACAGACTACTAAAGCGGAAGATTTTCGGCGAAGCCGCAATAGATGGAAGCACCAAACATTGCTACCTGCTCTATTCTGACGTGTCTCTAAAGGGGAGGGAAAGTCCAGAGATCATTACCCATGGTAACTGCTACAACAGGATTTTTATAATCCCTTTATTTAACGAGTACTTACATTTCATACATTCGGCGCATATTTGGTGGCTTCCAGCATCGAACCCGGGTTCTTTCAGCCTGGAGTTTGGTGCTATGACCACTAGGCTATCACGGCCACAACAAGTGAGTTTTAGTAATAGCTTTTAAAAATGTAAAACTGTTAACTCTATTCGTTGCTAGCTTTTTTCTAGTAATTCTTACAGATTCCTTGTAACCGAGTAAGATTACTAAAAATTTTTTAGTAATTACAAAGATCACTAAAATTTTTTTAGTAGATCGACCCTTTTTTTTTACAGTGTACAGCAACATAATTTCTCATAAAAAACTACTTTCCATTTTAATATTACAAAATATTTCAAAACCTTATCAGATTAACTTTAGATTATTAAAGAAGATATAAATATCTTGAATAGAGCAAATAACAAAATAAAGTACAAAATGCACACGCATTTTTTTCAAAATATATGTAAAATACTTCGTAATAAAAAAGAATAATAACAAAACAAATTGAAATTTTTGATTTGTTTAAAAAATATTTGAAACAAATTGCACGCGCACAGTTACATATATATGTATATATATATATATATATATATATATATATATATATATATATATATATATATATATATATATATATATATATCATATATGTAATTTTTTCTATTGAAAACGTCTCACTTGTTTATTAAATTAGAAAACATAAATGTATTTCACAACAATTCGATGGTCTAATATTCCTTTTCATTTTACGTGTTATTAATTTTCTTTGAGTAAAATTCATTTAATTGTCTAGGAGAAACATAAAAATTAATTTTCAACTTCTCGAGAATAAACTAAAATTAGTTAAAAAGGGAATTTTGTATAATTGTACATAGGAATTAAATGAAAAATTACAATGCATTCAATTAAAAATAATGAAATACAAAAACTGAATTTAACTTTTAATGTCTTTTTTGGAGTATAAAAACTATTAGGAAATATGTGTCTAGTTTTGATAATAATTAGAATCACTTGTAAAAAATTATAAAATGGTTATTTTAAGTTATGATTGATATTTTTTACTATTATTTCTTTTTCTCTATCTTAAAAACACATTTTGTTCAATCTTCTTGAATAATCATAACAACTAAACATTCATTTTTTTTATCAAATAAAAGAGAAATTGTCGAATTTATAAGTATAAAAAACACTTAACGAAATGTTTGTTAGTATTACGTAATTATTTGTTAAACTATTCAATTTTATATTTTTGGGGAAGGGGTGGGATAAAAAGACGCATATTGCATTAAAAGCATAGTGAATTGCAAAAAAATATATGTATTATGTAGTCCTATCGTTAAAATTTGTTTTAAATACAATTAATATATTTTATATGAAATATTCTTATTTTTAACATAGTATTAACTTCTTTTTATAAATATGCATATTATTAACTTCTTTTTTTATAAATATGCAATGTAATTTTAAGCGTTTTGTTATTGATTAATATATATACAATTTTTAGCGATGAAGTGCAAATTTTAAAATTTAAATATAGCATTATTTTTTATCAAATGTGTAAATACTGAATTTAAAAAAAGTTTTTTAAATAACAATCATAATTCAAATAGTTTATCAAATATTAAGCGAAAAGCAATTTTGCTTCTTTTGTGTGTGGGGGGGAGGGTACACTGATTAAAAAGAAATGCTTATTTTGGTTAATTTATATAAAAAAGATGTTTATTTTATTTTATGAGTTTTTGAAACCCTGTTTCTTCGATACAAATTTAATCTACGCTCCTTTTCAAAATATACACGCCAATAAATGTAAATATGAATAATTTATAGATATATTACAAGATATTCAACTAAAATTAAAACGAAAAAGAAATTAAAAAATGATTTTCTTTGAAAAAGAAATGTTAGTCGCTTTAATGTTGTATGAATAAGAATTTAGTATCCTATCGCACATAACTTTGTTGTCGATATATTATCGGCTTGTAATCAGCTACAGTGGTATTTCGGTTTTGTCTGCTTATGATAAGGACAATTTCCTTAATGTTCGCACGAACATTTCTTGAATAGAAAGCTATGAAAAAACGAGACAAACAACTCATATGATCACTGTAATGTAAATTTAATAACCATATTACACAGTAAAATTTTTATCGGGATACAATTAAATAGTTTTCTTGGCATTATCTATTTAAATTTTGGTGGTACTTGCATGACGTTCTACGAAATCTAAGTCCATAACTCCCTTTAACCGTCCGAGGGTTTTCATGTATCTTTATAAGAATGCTTAAAAATTGCAAGATATTTATATTAATTAATCACAGTTTGATGCTATGATATCTTTAATATCACTTCTTTCTATGTATGATTCAAAATAACATTCCGTTTAAAATATTTTTGTCTACAGCCATTTAAACATGATTTCTAGAAACGGAAAAAGCCGGGACAAACGGTTAAAGGGTTAAAACAGTGATTGATTCGTTTCATCAGTTTTTTGGATTTTATTTGCTTTTCAGAATTTAGAATACACTTTGGACATAAGATAAACTCTGAACCGAGCACTTGATCGATTTTCGGGAACGTTACCAAATTGTCGGACTTGCGTAAGAAAATGATGTTTTCCTGACGGAAGTAACGAAAAAAAATTTTTCACAAATTTCACAGCCCAAATATGACCAGAAGACGCAATTTCCGCCGTTGTAATCGCTACGTAATACGGGGACGAAACGATGGCGAAGGCACTTATTCCAATGTAGTTACATATTGACAGCGAACCAAAATATTCATAGAAACGTACGATTCAAGCTGTTCGTATCCATCCCGCAATTCAAAAGAGGATTTTGTCTAATTTTTTTTTAAAACTTTGTAGATGTCTTAGTTGTAAGAGAATTGGAGCGCTGCAACAAAGACCAGCTTGAAACTTTGTTCTCAATATTTTTTAGCTATTTTGTTTATACGACTTGTTAACAATGCAGATGTAATTCAATTTACATTTATCGGGTATAACTCATTTCTCATATTTGACGCACCATTTCCGACTTGTTTTTATTGTATGCTAAGTAGATGGTAAATAATGATCTGTCTTTTTTTAAATTGAAGAAATAAATAAAAAACTTACTCTAAAATATTTTAAATATTTTTCTTCCTAAATCTAAATTATTTAAGAATGTGAAAACCATTCAATAAATTTATGATGGAAAAGCAGCCTTCATCCACTATGCTGATCATTTTCGCTAAATAAATCTTGAATCAAACAAATAACATCTAGTAAAGAAAAAAATAATATTTAATTAAGTATACATAATTGTTCTATTATTCATATGTCCTTGCAGTATCCAGTTCAAAGTCAATGTTGTGAAAGACAAAATAGCGCTAAAATCATTGAAGTATCGATGTTTAACTATTTTTTAGTTGGTTTGTTATCTGGATTTTTTTTTCACTTCTGCCTAAAACTGCTGCAGAGATATTGAGAAATATTTTAAAAGTGTGAAAAGAAAATTAAACGCTCTTAGACGAGAATTTCTAAAATAGATAAAATACATATTTATGTTTTTTAGTAGATTATTTATCCTCAAACTTATGGCTTCTTTCTAAAGCTGTTACTAACGTATAGTATAATGATCTTAAAGTTTCATATCCTGTTAACCATTTTGTAAGGAAAAGGAAATTTTTAAAATCGTTAGAATAAATGTTTTATAGTTATTTAAAAAGGCTTGTTATCTTGCATCTTAGACTTCTATCTAAAACTGCTGCTAAGATAAAGCTTTTTAGGGGCAATTCTCGAATATTTTCCAAACGAAAAAATTCGTAATCTTAAATCACACATTCGATACAGTTATCGGTTGCTTCCAATTATCTACAATCAAAATATTCTACACTTTAAAAAAGTTTGGAAATTTTCGACTCACATTCAACACCTTTTTAGAGGTAGAAATTTAAAAATTGCTGAAATACGTGTTTAATTATTTTTTAGTAGATTTATTTTCAGTAATTTCATGCTTCTACCTAAAACGGCTGCTCAGGTGTGCCAGATGATCTAACATTTTTGCGACCATTTTAAACTCCTTAAGTGGAAGAATTTCGAAAATCACTGTTATACATAAAGGTAACATTTCTTTTGAGATTCCGACCCCAAATTAGCAAATTGATTTTTTTTTTCTTTATGTTATTAACTGATGAATAATATTGTAAAAGTTAAGCATTGTTAATGTATCTAACCATATGCAGTGGATTTATGTCTTCCCCCCCGCGATTGCACTTATACTCGAGAGTGGCGTGTGTGTAGTAACATCATAAAAAACATAGAAAAACATAGTAAAAAAAAGTGGTAAATATCAATATTTTGATAAAGAAAAATTTGTCTTCTTTAATCCCTTTGTATTATTTGAAGTACTTTCCATTTGGAGTACTTTCCATAAGAAAGTACTGGTAGTTTCCTCTTTTTTTACTGTGTTTTTCTATAGCCATTCGCCCCCCTGTCCTGTAAATCAAACGCTGGGTTCCCGGGGTGGTCATCCCTTTCATTTCATCCATGCTTAATTATTTTTTCAGAATATTTACTTTCTCCAATTGCATGCTCCATTCTAATATGGAAATGTTCTTAAAACTTTGACCTTCTTTTAATCCCCGTAGGGGGGGGGGGGGGTGGAATTGTAAAATAGCTAAAATATGTGTTTAATTATTTTTTTAGCAGATTTATTTTGTGGAATTTCACGCTTCTACCTCTTGAGATAAAGGAAGATATTCTTTATTTTTTGTCTATTTAATCTTTTTATTCCAAGGGTATAATATGTCCTAGAAATTCCGTTTTTCAGAGCATCTGAATCTATATCAGAAAACTTCAATGATAAATTTTTCGTTATTTAAATACGGATTGTCTTTTATTATATTAAAAAATATATTGCTATTTTAATTTTCTGGTGCGAAATTGGGATGTTAGACAAAAAAATTTCTACCAAATTCAAATATTTGTTGTTATCACTTATGCTACCGTCGGCATAAAAAGGTTAACCTTCTTATGGTCGCAATTTTCAAAAATCCTGTCTTATTGCATACTCATGTCATATAAAATATTTTCTCCTCAATTTTCATGCTTCTAAGTTCAATAATTTGGGCTGAGTATTGATTGGGAGTAAGTGTGGACAAATATTTCATAAACATTTATGCATATAATACGTACAGATGTATTGTGTATATTTCACATTTTTTTTTTTTTGTCTTTTCTTAATGGAATATATTGAAATTATACTTTTCGAAACGTATTACTCAGAAATGTTTTTTTTTCTTTTTTAAAATATCAATTGCATTATAAGATAAATAAATCCTATTCAATATCTTATTCCAGTATGATAAAAAATATAACGTAGTATTTTAATAAATTGATAATGCAACATTTGACAAAAACACACAATATGATATTTTTTTATGAGTTTAAAAAATATATGTGACAAAAATAAAAATAATAATAATTTCAAAACATAAAATAATCAGATGTGTTCATTTATTAATTTGAAATATCTGCTTTCTGTTTAACTTTTATTGTTAAATATTTGTAAATGTAGAAATCTGTTTTTTTTTTCTTTTTATGTTAAATTTAAAAGCTATTGTAATTAAAATTTTACCATTTTCTCTGGAATCTTTATTGAAAGCTTAAAAAAATATATTGATCTGTGCTAATTTAAAAGTTTTCGTAAAATAATTTAATGAATAATCTATTAAGTATGAAATTAAAGGAAAATATTTGAATTATCCGATGCATTTTTTTTAAATCTCACATCAAAGGTATTTACTTTTTTCAATAGAGCTACATTAATTAAAAATTTATATTTAAAATTCATTAGTTCGAAACAATGTTTAATAATTTTTCAATCTAGTCTCTTTTTTTTCTGTTAGCTATTACATTTAATATTAAATATTCTTAATCAAAATCGTTATTAATATTTTAGTAAAATTTTTCATTTTATTCAACGTACTTAGAAACATTTTTTTAATGTACAAATGGGTACTTCACTAAGCAATGTACATGATAGCTTTAACTTCGATTCTAACCGTGCTATTCTTCATTTATCTTTGGGGGTGTTCTAAATTTGCAAATTTAGAACCGTTCAGATACCATTATTATTTAAAACAGTACATTTAAAACGCTTAAAAATACTTATTCTGATTGCCTATTACATATTACAATAAAAGGAAGAAATGCTTAATTAATGTTGAAGTTATATTAAAAATGAAAAGAAATATTATTTTGAAACTTTTATTTTTATGACACCATCAAATTGTATAACTGTTAATAATCACAATATTAACACGATGTCTGTTTGACCCTATCCTAAGTAAATTTTGCAGAGTTAAATTTTTTTGTTTATTTGTAAAAACTGAGAATGGAGTCATATAGACACCATCTTTCCAATCCGGGGATAAAAGAAAGCTTTGTGTCATTTATTGTCATTCAAGAGAAAAAATTAAAAGTTTTGAAAACCTGGATACAATTCATTCTTGTAATCCCTTTGACTTCTACATATATTGCTTTTCCGGAAGATACAGAGACATGTAAAGAACATATAGAAGTTTTCGATAGCCTTTTGTTGACAATTGCTGAAGCTCTTAATGGTTGGAATTTTTTTCTACCAACAGGATAATGCACCGAATCACCCATCAAGAAACATAAAAAAATAATTTCTGATAACAATGTTTCGTATCATGGTGTAAGCCGCAAGCAGCCCTGATTTAGATCTAGTTGATAATATTTGGGAAATTCTAATTCGCAGAACCTATGCATTAGAAAAATAGTTTTCAAAAGAACTTAATTTAAATTAAGAAATCGAACGAATGTCGTTTGATATAAAGCCAGAATAGTTACACAACTTAATAAACAGAATGCAAGGCTGAATATTTGCTGTCACTTATAAAAATGAATCAACTATTATACGATAATTCAAAAGTATGTTAAAAAAAAAAAAGATTTGTGAAACAAGATTTTTTTTAACAACAAGTTTTTTTTAACCACAAATTTTAATTTTAATTAACAAATTTGTATCCATTTATCAATTATCGAGTAAAACCTATTTAATTCTAATTTAAATTACTGTAAAATATTTTTTGTATATGCTTTTTAATTTGCATACACATATTTATGAATACTGAATTATTAAAACATTTATTTGTAATATACCATTCTCTTTATATTTATGAGACGCACTGTATATTACTGCTATTTTATAAACAAAAATTGCGTTTGCACCATTCTGTAATTGAGGTAATTGCGTTGCTCAAGATAAAACTAGATAGATTGTTGATTTATCATTTATGCACGAGTGAAAGCAAATTTGGCGTCTGATCTCTGTTAATAGAATTTTGCAGATAGAAATTCATTAAACATGCTTCAGTGAGTTGACACATTAAGTAGGATAAATAAATCAGACTGGAACAGAGCAAACTTTGCCGCAGGATAATAGCGAATTGACGAAACAAATAAACAGCTGATAAATATTTCAATGAAATAATAAGGAGTTATCTATTAAATGTGTCGCATTTAAAAAGAAGGGAATTGCCTTTAAAATATAGCCATGAATAGGGGAATTGTTAAAATGTTATGATGCAACATCTATAAAATGAAATGAGCTTTATTTTCAAGAGAGATAGTAAATTTCAATACAGGAATTTGTTATTGTATGTTGCAAATTTATAGTTAAGGTATCTGTATTCCTTCTTAACAATGTTTTTGAAATTTTGAAAAAAAAAAATAAGTTTAATATTGCTAATTAAAATGTCATAAAATTGAAACACAAAATTACAAATAACAATTTTGTTTATTTAAAAAATAAGATAAAATTAACCTATATATTTTTTAAAACTACAAAAATCCCACATAGCATGCATGTTCACAGTGACGTCACAATGACGTCACTGTGAGTCACTTTGGTCACATCACATCTGTGACGAAAATGCCACCACTCAGTGACGTCACATTGTGACTAAGATGTGACTTTCTAAAAAAATTTTCACAGTTCGTCACAATGTTAATGTCAAAGTAGTCACAAATGACACACTTTTCACAAATTGGTCACATTGTGACGTCACAAAGTGGTCACAATGTGACGTCACAAAAAAGCCCTAAAACGGCCATAACGACTTCACATTTTAGTCACTGTGACTTCACATCGACGTCACGTGACGTCACATCGACAATCGCTGGTCACAAAGTCACAATGTGACTTCACAACGACGTTGCAGTGACGTCACCATGTCTTACGGGATGTATTTCGAAACTACTGAATATAAATATATTTTATGAATTCCAGAATACATATTACAATGTTACACGGAAACTAGACGATTTTTATTACAATAATCTGGATAAAAAGTTATATACATACTAGCAGCCTTCGTCCGCTACGCTGGCAATTTTTCTAACGAAACCTTGAATCAAACGAAATATTAGCTGTGAATTTAATCACGCGTTTTAAAGCAATGTGGAGATTTACATGGAATGTCGATCTGAATTGTTGAAAGCAATATCGACGTTATTATGCTATGATATTTGTTCTATTGAGTCAGAGAATATTTGGGCTGTTAAGAACCAACTTCTTTGGTTGATCATTTACAGTAAGATTTTGTAAAAAAAGGGGGAACAACATATAACATGCAAAAAACATTCATAAAAAATTGTCAATGCAAGTTTCATCAGTTTCAGTTAATTAGGTCTATTGCAAAGTCTTACCATATGTAATTATGTTCATCTGATTCTAGATCTTAAATCCATAATTCTACAACCAAGCAACTTGGTGACGAAGCAACACAATGAAAAAGATATGAGCTTTACACTAAATCATTCACTGAAAAATTAAGTAACCAATAAAGTTCCTTTGAAATTCACTTAGCAGAATCTTTTAAACTGAAAATGCATCAAACTAAACTAAACTTTGTGACTAAACAATCCATAAAGGTTCTCGACCGATAGTGTCCATCCCTGTTTTCTTGACCTTGTGTCCCGAGGGGCTATGCAGCATATGTTCCGGCTAGGTGGTCAGCCTAACGCAAGATAATCAGTCTTTAGCTCCCAAGCAAGCTTAGAACTCATTTTATCGATACCGAATGGATCAAAGACTGAGTAAATCTTGGCCAGTCGGGACTCGAACTCTCAACCTGCAGAACAGAAGTCAGACGCTGCGAATACTACGCAATTGACCTTAAAATTTACCGAAACCTACCCTAAAATTATTTAATTAGCAGTTTAAATCTATTCAAAATTCATTCATCACAAACTGTTTTTAAAAAAATCACATCTTTCGAAATCGTGTTCCATTCATTTAGATCTTTCTTCTTAATTGTTTAACTGTCCAACGTAGAACGATAAATTTTATACTAACACATTTTCTGAAAAATATGTTAATAATAGTATAAGTCCCATCAAAATTTATTCTTCGGAACTCAAGTTAAAAACGACCTGAGTGAAATTCCTGTTTTCATTTTATGTATATTGAGATAGATTAGATTTCAAATATAGAGATTTCAAATTCGCATTAACCTGATTATTGAACTCACAAGGATTAAGGTGTTGCTATAGAAGTCACATGTAATTATATGACCTCTGGATTTTTAAAGAAATTCTGTACAACTTCCGTAATTATAGCATATATATTCTTATATACTCTCTGTCTCAACATGGGATTTTTTTTTACTATATCACTAAGAATTTTCCCACATAACTCTCTAGCAAAAATAGTTAGAATGATATGACAAATATTGAAACAATCCCTGAAATAGTAATTAACTGTGTAACTGTCATCAAAATCAATTTATTAACACTTTAAATCTTTCATAATTGGTTTCACCTAGTTTTGGAATACCCCTAACTATTGCTAAGTATCGAAAAATGATGATTTTTGCATTAAACCATTTATAAGCCGAACAATGTAAGTTGGAAATTCTGTTGAATAAAATCTGAGTTATAATCAATCGGAATAAAATAAGAATTTGAATTTTACATGCATAGTAAATGATGATTAGTAAAGATGTTAGTAGTGCTATTTGAGTTTTAAAAACACTATTGACAAGATTTGCCAGCGACAAACATAAAAAAGTACTCATTTTTTATAGCTTTTCTGGGAGCAAACGACAAATCACCAAAGTAGCAGTTGGTTATGCCGTCAAGAAATTTCACCAAATTATACAAATCGCCAAACTAGTTTTCAAATTATGCATATTCACATAATTTTTATTCTAAATGACAAAATAATAAATAAATTAGTACAAAAATAATAAAAATGCAAAGAAAAAGTCAAAATAAAAATTACTTGATGTCGTTTTAAAAATATATTTAAAAAATTAAAAAATTAAACAAAAATGTTTAATTTTTTAATTTTTTAAAAACGTTTTAAACACATATTTGAAAAATTTAAAAATTAAACAAAAAATGTTTAATTTTTTAAAAAATTAAAAAATTAAACACGTATTTAGGGTGGCGAGTGGCTAGGGAATAACAGAGTTTAAAAAAGTGTTCCTGATGTTACAGAAAAATTTGCCTTCATTAATCTTTTTATATTATTTGAAGTATTTTCTATAAGTAAATATAGCTACAGTCCTATTTTTTATTGATATGTCGTGTCTAATTTTGCATGTGACATTCATGATCATCCATTACTGGCATTTAATCTTGTAGTTTGGCGATAGCTTTTTGGGCGTCGGGAGAACCAAGTAGTGGATCACCAAATTCCAATTTAAATGCTTGAAAATAAAAACATTTTTTTATTTGTAAAAAATATTATACTTATATTAAATTTAAATATTTTTGTTTCATAATATTTATTTCGCTTTAAAATATTTTTCTTTGTACTTAAAATAAAATCTGTACTCGTTTTTGTATTTTCATGTTATACGAACACCTTTGTCACCAAGGGCAAGAGTTGGCGCAGAATGAAATGAAATGCTTCGAATAAATAACCTTGTTAATAAAGAAAATGAACATTTAAAAAATACAACCCTTAAAAAATACTGACTTTCACCAATTATTTTTTTAAATCAATAGTAAGTAAATATTTAAAATGAAAGAATTGATAAATATTTTACAATCAATAGTCAATTTAAACTGCAGACCTGAAATTAAAAATATGCTTTAGTACTTTAGCGTAGCGTACATAATGCGCATGTCTCACACAGCAATATGCATTTCACTTTTTTAAATGAAGACATTCATAGTTTTTTGAATAAAACATTTCTACATGTATAATATCTAAATTATAAAATAATTTTTTCGCAGCTTCCTCATCATCATGTAACTGCTAAATGGTAAAAACTATGTCAATATCTGTAATAATTGTAAGTTATAATTAACAATAAATATTTTCTATTGGGAAAACAACAAATTAAAATGTTTTTCAAGATTAGGATTGAATAATACTCATTAAAAAATTTCCGTGGAATAAATAGCAAATGTTTTTCACGGTTTGCAATAAAATTTCTTTGCACGGTTAAGGTGGAAATAAATGGCGTGATACTTATGAAATTTGGTATAATATTGTAAAACAAAATAGTTCCACATTTGTTTGTTTGTTTGTTTGTTTGTTTCTGAGGAGTTTATAATTTTTTCCCTAATTTATATAGCTGTTTTAAATATTTTTTAAAAGAATTTTTTTTTTTTAAATTACGCAATTTATTTTTTTTCTTGCTAAAGTAGCAGAGGTATTTTTAGAAATTATTGCTTGAAAGTTTGGGTGTTTGCGCTAAGAAGATCATCAAATTAGAAAAATATGAAATATTTCATGAACTACTGATTAAAAAGAAATTACTTAGTACTATTCGAATCTGCATAGAAAAAATGTACTAAAATATGTTATCAAATGCAAAATATCTATAAAATAAGATTTTTAGGGAATATTTTAAAAGTTCGTTCTTTTTTTTACCCCCCCCCCCCCCCTTCGGGGTAGAATTTTGGAAAATCTTGTATTAGCGGCACTCGATGTTATAAGAAATATTTTTTCCTAATTTTTCAAAATTTTAGGATCAGTAGTTTTTTCTTTGTTCAATAGTTGATTATTACGAAATCCAGACTTTCTATGTATACAGATTTCATCAAAATCGGTTATTCCGTTTTAGAGAAATTTTTGGTGGTTGGTCCCCTTTATCATTTAGGGGTACGTAGATTCATTTGCATGAATGGTAAAAAATATTAAAGCACGAAGATATTAAAGCACGATTCGCAAAGCACTCCAACAATGAATGGACATGGACAATAATTCTTATGACGTCATAGCATGTAATTCGGAAACGCTATCATTTGTTTACGGTTTGCTTTCACGATAATTTTGGGCCATCCTTATCACTTAGGGGCATAAAAAATAGATAAAAATCTATTCTCAGACCTACTGAGTATACATAGAAAATTTCATCAAAATCGGTTAAACCGTTTCGGAGAAGTATGGCAACTAACACTGTGGCACGAGAATTTTGTATATTAGATAACCACATGTACGCTGAAAAATCAAACACATTAATAATTTAAAACTGTAACTCACAAGATGTTCAATATCATCGTAACAAAAATCTGCTTCCTTTGAATGAAAGTATAATTTAAAAATTATGCAGTAGTTCAACAACTAATTATTGAGCTACGATAATTTTGTTTGTCTAATTTCATACACACGCACAAAAAAAAAAGAGAAGAAAAAGGAAAAAGAGTGCAATTTAACAAATTACAACGACCATTTCGAAAATGATATTTTCAAACAATAAAATGTCACACTTATATATAAATTCTATATTTAAAATAATAAAAATAACAAGATGAATGTAGATTCTACCATTGCAGAATTCAATTTCGCCTCCGATTAGAAAAAAAAAATCGATAGAAGTGTTTTAGAAGGGCGACCCCGTTTAGATTGCAATGAACTAACTTCATTTTTCTTGTGTTTATCAATATAATAGCAAACAGAACGGCGTGAAATACCCAAATGAATAGCAATTTCTCCCTGAGACATTGGAATTGCGGAATAATAAAGAGATACAGTTGGGCGTGCTACTTCTTCATTGACTAGATTCATCAAAAACGGATTTTTTCTTTAGTTTAAACGCTTTTTTATAGACTCTGAGTAAAAGGAAATGCAATTTAACAATAAAACGAATGGAATCCCGTCGAATTCGACGAATGAAATGTTTAAAAGACCCGATCGATTTGGTTTAAAAAAAAGCAAAAGTAATTACATTATTGAATCAATATATAATAAATATATTTACAAAGTAAATGTCAAATTTGCTAGTTACAATTTTGCATTCAAATATTCGCACATCTACAGTTAAAATTGTAATATGAGTGCCGGCGAAATCCAGAAATTTTATTTTATATGCACTCACAGAAAAATAGCTTTATTAAAAAAAAAATAATAATAATAATAATATCGGGTACTACTAGGTTATCTCATCGACCAAAAAATTATCGCCAAACTATAAGATTAAATGCCAATAATGGATGATCGTGAATGTCACTTTCAATGACATTAAATACGATTCATGTGTTTAAAATGTCATTAAGTGATTTTTATTTCGACTTTTTATTAATATTTTTATTAATATTCTACTAATTATTTATTTTTTCGTTATTTAAAATACAAATTATGTCAATATGTATAATTTGGCTATTAATGTGACGATTTGTGTAATTTGGCGAAATTGGTCGACGGGATAACAGAGTAGTACCTAATATCGTTATGAGTAAAAATACGATGTTTTAAATAGTGACGTCATTTTCTCTTCAAATGTTCTTTAAAAGTTACTGTTTATGAAAAAGGCAACCATAATAATATTGTAAATCCCTTTTATCTGGTTGCTGAATGACATAATTTTCCTCATTTGAAATTTCTCTTATTTTGATTTAGACATTAATTTTTATCATAAATTATTTTCTGTCATTTTATTTACGTTATTAATATTATTTCTCAGTAAATATATATTTTTTTAACTCGATTAGTGCATAATTATACGCAATCATTCTAGAAAAAAAATTTTTATTATCGAGAGAAAAGCTAAACTGTGTTGCCACCATTTTGAAGAAATGTCATGAAAAAGCTTTTAAAATTAAAAATAAAATATAAAAATGGAAATAAATTAAAAAATAAATAAAATGGGCACAATAACAAATAAATAGCTTTCATTTAAAAAAATAATTATCAAAATCGGTTGACTAGAAAATTCAGGGCTGATGACACGACATTTTTAGCTTGTCTGAAAGAAATAGCATCGGATGCTAACTAGCATTTTTATGATGATCAAAACGTGATTTACGTAATAATAGCGTCATATACTACATACGCCATGGATTAAACATTAATATTCTTGGACAAAGCATAAACAAATTTCAAACGAAATTCCAGTTTTACAATTTTCGATACTACAAAATTTTAAATTTCTAAACATCACACATTCTCAATTTTTACACCGTTGTAGAAAAAAAAAATGTACTTTTAAATGGAATTTGTTTGAAAGCTGTATCTCAATTTATTTTTGAGTTATTAATTTTTTTGTAGTTTGTAATACTTTTTCTGTCATCGTGGCAACAAAAGTATTCCATTTTTGGCCATTAGACCTGGACCAATGAGAAATTGAATAAAATCCGCACATCACAAGATTTCTGATATGCTTCAGATATCTCTTTGCTGGATGGACAGTAACACCATTTTACAAATAGTTAGAGAAAAAAAATCACTTTTAAAATGTCAAAAATATCTTTCAATATAGATTTTTATTATTTTTTTAACATATAGAATTTACTTATAAGTCTGAAATTTTAGTCTTTGAAAATATTATTTTCCAAATGATGTTTTAATTTATTAAATTACTTTTTTTATATATTTATTTATTTTTAACGGTAATTTTTAGAATTAAACTTTTGTTTGAAATTTTAAAGGGTATATCTTAATATATATATATATATATATATATATATATATATTAAATTTCCACAGCGCGAAATCGCAACATGTAAATTCATGATAGATACTGAGCAGTGTATTTAAAAAAGTGTCCTAGTTTCAATAGTATTTTTTTACAGTTAATGTATATATATTTTAACAATTTTAACAAATTATACATCAAACTCAAGATAAACTAATCTAGACTTTACAAATATTGAATATATGCATCTTTAGTTACTCGGCATACATCCAATCTAATCTACAATTCTTTCCGTTCTTTGGTTAACAAATCCGGAGTATTGGAAGCAATAGCCTCTTTAATTCTGAGTCTCAACTAACGTGCTTTAATGGCTTTTAAATGTTCTACCCAGAAATAGCGCTTCACGCGAAGGAGTCTCCATTTTGAGTATTTGACACTGTAAGCGAGTAAACAATAAAGCAGTACTCGCGCATGCGCTTATCAAAATATGTTTGAGTTACTATTTATTTGTGACCTTGAATTAACGCTTTACAATGGTTACAGTTGATATTGTAAATATTTATAACTGTGACATTATTTGATAGATACCCTGTATTTACATCAATTGAAATTAGATCTGTTTGTTTATTGAACAACATACATCTGACTTGTGTGCTCTACATGAAGCCTGCTTATAAATCATGGTCAAAATTACAGGGACGAGATAGAACAAAGAAATTTTACAGTACAAGAGATATTCACCCGGAAGATCCACACAAAGAGTGCGTGCAATGGATCCAGTGGGATTCGAACTCACAACCTCTTGCTCGAAAGGAATTAGTTTCGTGCTTTGACTACTCGGCCACGGAGGCCCCGAATTAGATCTAACGTAGAATGTTTCTTTCATAGTATTAACTCTTAATCAGTAGTTATAAAAAATTTGGCGTGACAACAGAGCAGAGAATATATGAGAGTGTAACAATCTGTGTCAGATGATGAGGATGGAGTAAGAATAATCTATGAAATTTGCGTGAAAAGTAAACTAAGAAAGATTTATGATGTTGCACATATGTGTGTATTTTTATATTCCATAAGAGGAATATAATTTTTAAATGCATAGCGTAAAATGAATTATGTTAAAAAATTATTCTTAAATCATAAAGCTTAAATATGTAAGCAAATTATGCATAGGTGATGATTGTTACTGTTACATAGCCGCATACATTGCTGTCTCTAAAAACTGATTGGTTTGGACCAAATGTAATCAAATTTAAATAAATGAGATTGGATAAACTACAAAATCATTGCTATATACTGATGTACGGACATTTAATATAAATAAAATTCATTAAAATATCCCTTGTTTCGACACATTTCTCTGGCAATCGTCAGAAATTTAAATGAATTAAGATGGATCGACAATGTCAAACATTTTTATCATATCTCAACAGTTATCGTCAGTGGAATCTCTAATAGTCCCCATCTTCGAACTCTTTGATTGTTTGCCTCCGATATGCATGATTTTCGTCGGACGAGGCTTAACATTGTTGATCAATCTTAATTCATTTACATACCTGAGGATTTCTAAGGAAACGTGTTGAAAATGTAGAACATGTTAATGCTTTTAATGTATATTAAACGTCTGTATACCACCACAGAAAACAAACTGCGGGGGGGGGGGGTTGTACACTTCTCATTTATTTGAATTTTGATTATTCTCCATTTTCTACCATATCACCCATTTTACAATGTTTCTGAGCTATATGATGATATTTCTATGAAATAAATAGTTACATTTTGCATACAGGATTTGAAATCCACATATTTAATACGCACAGATACATTTCAAAGAATAATTTCTGATAAATTGTTAAATATCGCTAGTTAATTTAGACAAAATTAATAAATATTTTAATATTTTTTTGTGATTACTTGTTTTTATATTTTTCTAAAAACGTTTTGAGTATTTTCCTAAAAGAAAAACTTTGCACAATTATTTGTCTTCTTTAAAGAGCCATCATCGCAAGCTGTTTGTCTATTTAACAAAGACACTTAAGTAGATATTCCCTCATCATATCCACATGAAAATTATGTTCATTCTTTGCTCGAAGTTTTTCACCACGCCAATTAAACGCCACTTACTTCTAAATTCAGTTACACTGATATCACACTGCCTGTTGTGGATTCTGGTAGTAAAAAATATAGTGATATCAACAAGCAGATGATTTATTTTATGGTATTAAAGAATTGCAATGAAAATCCGAGAACTTTACAAATGCCTTTTTTCCTTTTGCTCCTTAAAATGACGCATTAATTTAATTACGTTGATATTTCTTACATTATTCTATGAATACGCTATTTAAGTTAACAAAACATATTTTATATGTATTATGACTAAATTAGTAGAAGAATTTCATTTTCTTTGTAAAAGTATTATTTTTATCATCAGATAATTTATTAAATAAACAACTTTGCTTAATTTTTAAATGTATTTAGAATGTCTTATTATAATTTAATACATAATTTTATTTGCCATAAAGAAAAATTAGCTATTAACAAAGGTAGTAAAGGTATATATCACGTATATTCGTAATATTCACATATAATATCATATTAATATTTTACTTCAAATATTGAAAGTAAGACTATTCCGAATATGTAGATTTGAAATACATTAACTCTTTGAGGGGCAAAGCATTTTTACTCTTAAATTGCTGAAATCATTGATTGACACCAGAATTGATAATCACAGTTATTTCAAAATAGATAAAAGCTTTTCTTCACGTACTTGATGAAATTAAAATTTTCATTTCAAAATTTTGGTATCGATGTGACGTTTCTCAATTGAAATTAAGTGGTATATATTTTATACCACCGCCCTTTAACAGAATATATCAGGTGGTTTTTTTTATGAATAACTAGATTTTATATGGTTTTCCAGATCGTTATAGATAATTGTTATTCATTCCGGGATACTTTCAAGACGTATTTTTATTTATCTGATTGGTAGAATTATAAATAAATGATAGATGTGATAAGAATTGGTAAATTTGAAATTGTTTGATTTAGTACTGAACGTGAGTAAAAAATTCAAAACACGTCATTTTGTTTTATTCAATAAGTTTCTAATTTATATGTGTGAAAATGAAATGTGTATAGATTATATACTTAGTTATGTTTGAGTTTGTATATGAGTGTGTGCGTGTGTGTGTGTGTGGAGGGGGGTGTTAAAGTAGCTCTATACTTCATTATGAGCTCACTGAAATGTTTTTCCGAAGATAGTCATCATTTATTAGCATTTAATTGTTAAAGATAAATAATAATTATTTTATGATTATTTAATGATATGTTTATGTAAACGATTACTTTAAAGAATGCATCTGTATAAAAATATTTTTATGTATCCAAAAATGAACTTTTTAGAAAATATTTGTTATTAGAAACAAATATTTTCTAAAAAGTTAATTTTCGTTTTCTAGATAAAATTAGATATTATCCGCAGTAATACAGAAAATATCAACTAATCGAATTTCCTCGAACATGTGACCTAGTCCAATGATCTTCTTGTGCCTGAAAACAGTGTAATGCAAAGTTTTGTCAAAATCGTTTAAGCCGGTCTCTAGTTACACTTAACTTCACTCAAGATGACCCAAAAATGATACACTAATTCAGTTTTCTCGAACATGTGACTTAGCCCTCTTATACCCAGAAACGGTGAAATACAAAATTTATCAAAACATGTGGAGCATTTTTAACATACAATTTGCTTGACCCATAACCATTGTGACCAAAAATGACCCACTAATCGAAATTTCTTGAATATGCGACCTAGCCCAATGGTCTTCTAAAACTCTACAGCCCCTAATCGATAAATTTCAAAGTTTAATCAAAATAATTGAAAGCAATTTCTAGGTAAAGTTAGATTGAACCACAGTGACTCAAAATTGACCTATTATTCGAATTTTCCTAAACATATGACTTGGCACAATGGTCTTTTTATGCCCAAAAATGTTATAATACAAACATTTTGTCAAACACGTTTGAACCGGTTCTTAGATGTGATTAGCTTGACCTACAGTGACCCAAAAATGTTCCACTAATCAATTTTATTCGAATATATAGCCCAATGGTTTTCTCTTGATCAAAAACATTTTAATACTGTATTTTGACAAAATAATTTGAGCCGTTTTCTATATAAAATTATCAGGACCCACAATGACCCAAAGTTGACCCACTAATTTAATTTTCTCAAACATGTAATTTAGCCCAATGATCTTTTTATAATCCAAAAAGATAGAATATAAAGTTCAGTAAAAATCGTTGGAACCATTTTTAGATATAATTAGTTTAAGCTGAAATGACACAAAAAGGACCCACTAATAGAAATTTCTGAAACATGTGACAAACACTAATAGTTTTTTCGTAATTGAAAAAAAAAACTACAAAATTTAGTCAAAATTGATTGATCAATTGATTTCTAACTTTTATGTATAGGTCTACAATACATATAGGTCAATGCTAAATGCGAGCAGCACCAAAAGTAAGTTGTGAAAATAATTTTATATATGAAAAATGAACAAGAACATAAATTGGGAAAAGTTAAGAACGTAATGTTTAACAGTTGAAGTCATAATTTTAATTATATATATATATATATATATATATATATATATATATATATATATATATATATATATATATATATATATATATATATATATATATATATTACTGCAGTTGGTCTCAATTTATGAAGAGGGTCAAAGCACCAATATGAACCTTCATTGATAATTTTCTTAACAAATCGGAGCTAAGCTCTTGAGTTAGGAAAGTTGTACAGAAGGTTATACCAAGGTTGGTGCCATTGTACACTTCTGTGTTTTTTTTAAATTGTAGATACATGACTTGACTCCCAACTCTGCGTTTAAAATGATGCCTTTTCTTTGTAAATAATGTTTTTTATTGCGGCAAGAATTATATTTGACATAAATGTCAAGTCAACCTCCTTCCTTTTATCAGAATAACTTGATAATTGACAATATCATCATTTAGGAGTTTCCATAACTTCATAATGGCTTTGATCTTGTAAATTTGAAGCACAAAAATTGCATTCGATACTTTATACGGATGAATCAAAACTTTAGAAACAAAATAAGTAACATTCTATAATCAATTAGATCAAATATATTTGTAAATGTTTTCAAATACAGTACGTTTAGAAACTATCAAATAAGAATTCTTGAATGGTTATACTAAGAGAAAATTAAGCATACAACATATGCGATGGTATGTTTTAATAGGATTAATAACGATGTAATAAGTAAGGTTTTAATTGTTACATTTTCGATTTAGTTGAAAACGTTGCGGTGGAAGAATTTTCTGAAAAAGATATGAGATTTATTATTATTATTATTATTATTATTATTATTATTATATATCTAAAAGAGAAATTTCATTGAGAATGAAACTTTGCAAAATTGCTATTCACAAACTCATAATTTAAAAAAATGTCAAAAGAAAATAAAATGATCTGGCAGAGTACAGTACACACTGACAAAAAAAAAAAATTGATAGTAAGTGTCAATCAGCAAGTTTCTTACATATCTAAGAGAAAAGATATTTCTTCTCATCAAATTTTAAAAATTTTAAGCCCAAAACAAACAAAAAAAATCACATGTCACCGTTTGGAAGAATCTTATATCAAATTCTGACATGAAATCAAATAAAATGAAGAAAAAAAGGTAGTTTTGAAAACATCTTCTAAAAAGAATGTTGAAATGGAAATAAGATGTTATATCATGCACCGGCATCCTCCTTGTATTTTCTGATGAAAAACTTTAAATTTGCCTGCCCAAATGTGTACAAATACTGGTAGTATGACTTGATAAGAAATTGAAATACTGAAAAAAAAAGTGAGCGTACGGTCGGTAACGATTTGAGGTCATTATATTTTTCATGGTAAGATGGATCGTGTAATTTTGCAGCGAGATTTTGAATGTTTGAACATTATCAAGCTATGATAAATGATAATCTGAAACCGTTTAGAACTTTATCATATGGTTCAAAGTGGATTTTAATCAAGATAACTTTCTTGCTGTGCATCTAAATCCCTATACAGTTAGTTTTAAAAATGTTGCTTTGCCATCACCTATAATTAATGATTTAAGCACTATGAGAAACATTTGTGGCACTTTAAGTTTTAGGTTTTAAGCTAATAAAAATCAATTTGTGAATGAAGTGAATGTTGCCATAGTAAGTGGACAAATTATTCCTGAAACAGAATTTAAAAACCTGGTAATTTCTGTGAGTGACAGTACAGGCTATAAGAAAAAATAAAGACCGATACCATATTGATTTTTGTACATTTTTGTTTTGGGCCATGTATTCTTTTATTTTGCTAACAGTATAGTTTTAGCTTATTTGAAATATTTGTTTAAGTTTAATTATTTATCACATTATTCAAATTAAACATACCTAACTGTAATAAATACTTTAACATCATTTTTGTACATTTAAGTTATAATTAGCACTTTTATTTAGCTCGAAAAAAGAAAAAAAAGCTGGTTGTTTAATTTTTTAATATATTGTATTAAGAAAAACACAAATTTAGGAATCATATGACTTTAACAATCCTTTTGCGTATTAATTAGTTATGTGTTTTATGAGAAGGCTAACAATTTTTCTTTTGCAATACGAAGAAAATAGAGAGATGAAAAAAAAGTTCCTTTTTTTTTTCTATTTTTAGTGATACTATCTTTTACATGACAAAACTATATTTGTAAACTTAAAGAAAATAGTTTTAAATCATTAATAAAAAGTAATAAATATAAAGTAGTGCAACTGTTTTAGTTGATTTTTGCCGATTATACATATTCTTTTGATAGAAAATCTTAAAGTTGTGATACATATAATTACTTTAAAAATGCCTCTCCTGTGCGATTTTTTGTTTTTTGGTACAAACAAAAGGCTTATGAACGTTCTATTTTATTATAAATGTTTATAATCTTTTAATCATCATATCATATTTGTTTATAAAAAAGTAAGCTAACGTCCAAGATATTATTTCGAATAATATCATGTGGAAAAACTCGGCCACTTTGCAGTTTGTGTAGATTCCATCTTTTTAAAAATATTGTTTAAGATCTGAATGGCTTATTTATATCAAAAAACATAATTTATTATGGTTAAAAAAACTTTTTTTTTTATAAATGACACTTATTTCTGGTGTTTTTTATCTATTTTTCCCCCTTCTATAACAAATATCTAACTAAAAAAACTGTAAAAAAAGGGAGCATTTTTTTGTAAATATGAAGAAAAGAAATAAACTAAAAAAAAAATGGGCAAAAACTCATTGTATTTAGTAGGTTCAGTGGGGTATCATTTGTTATTTATTTTTTAACTATCAACCAAAACACAATATCCTTAAGTCAATACGATAAATCGTTATATTATTATATAGATTTTATGGAGACGAAATAAAAAATTATGCACTTTATGGAACATAGCATTGTCACATTAATTTTAAGTGCAAAGCATGTTTTTTAATAATCTCAAACTTATTAAATGTCCTTAAAATAAATATGATCAAAATCAAAATCATCTTGGTCTTCTTCAAGATTATTAAAGATGTCAAAATCCATGTATTCTCAATTTTTTATTCATTAAATCATCCATGACTTTGTATTCATAAAACCTGCAGCAACTTTGTAACAAATGATCATATCGACTTAACAGTGACATTATTGGATTTAGATTTAAAAATTCATGCTAAATGATATCCCACTTCAACGACCTAAAAAAAAATCTGAATTGAACTTTCCCTAATTGATAAATGACCAACCCGTTTTTACTAAACCCCAGCCTCTCGCCCCCTAGTACTAACAAGAAAAAACGGCAAAATAATTTTATTTCTATATCTCTCATCGGATATAAATTTCTGTCTCTGAAACAATGTTTATCCACTTTTTCGCGATTGGCAATCTTGCTGAAAAACTCCATGTGGATTGTTTTATAAATCTAAAATGAGGTATAAAAACAAAGCGTGAGTAAGATAAAGATAATGTAAATAATAAAAAGTACGATTGACTAGCAATTTTTTCTGTGAAAAGTCTTCAGAAAAAGAAATATTCGTATATGTCTGTCAGTAAAATGTCATCTTTCTTTTGTTACATTACAACAGCATGTTATATACAACAGATGAAATAGAAATAAGAAAAAAATATTCATAAATAAATAATGTGTAATGTATTTTGTTTTGATACATATATATATATATATATATAATGTTGAACGTAAAAAAGTAAATTTTTAAAAATTCATTTATTGCGAAGTTTGATATTTTTATGTATTGAAAAGATAATT
This sequence comes from Maratus speculifer, assembly GCA_964019185.1. Lineage (NCBI taxonomy): Eukaryota > Metazoa > Arthropoda > Arachnida > Araneae > Salticidae > Maratus > Maratus speculifer. The sequence continues at coordinate 77,847,483 of OZ025294.1, forward strand.
ATTTGAACGCGGTATTATGGCCTAAATATGCAAGTTTATCGAAAGGCAGCTGCACATTAAACACTTTCATTTCATTTTTGTGATTTTAAAAAAATATTTCCAAACATTGAAAACTCCTCCAAGCACATTTCATCCCTTATTTATCATATGTTTCATTGTAATTCAATAACAGTATCTTTCTAATTTAAATAAAAGCGACAGATCCAATGAATGAAAAGAAAAAGAAAGGGATATCATGCATCACGCATATGCGTCTTGATAATGAAATACTTTCTGACAGTTCCCGAATACTGTAACAAAACTTCACAGTATACTAATTAAAAAAAGAAATGTCTAAGCATAGCACTGTTAAACATCAATTTTTAATTATTAGTACCTGCAATCTATATTTTCTAATTTATTTCAGCAAAACTGTATAATTTCTCTAGATTTGTATACGGTGCAAATGATTTGATAGAACTAATTCAATTCAACTAATAAAAAGCAAAATATAATTTAAAATTGATTTTCAACATTAGACGTATATGGTAAGATGAATTGCTTTCTAGGGTACAGAATATGATTAACAAATTATTTTACGTACCACATACAGAGCTAAAATTTAACTTTAAAAAGAAATAAATAACACAATAAAAAGGGCACTTTTCACAATAACCATCTGTGTTCTATTTCTGCGCTTGGAAGACTGCATCTTTAACGGTGTCGACCAGAAGCCACAACGGATTAAAAAAAATCCATGAGATTACAGCGAATCTACTAGCAATGTATTATCTTAAGTCATATAAAATTTGAGATTTGAAAAACAGAGAAATGTTTGTACAAATTGCTAGTAGACTCTGTAAATTCATACCAATAGAAATAGTGTAAATTTATTTAATGTTAACAAAAAAAAAAAAAAAAAAAAAAAAAAAAATCAGTTTTTAAAAATTATTGACCATGATTAAAAATTAGAATTTATTTGATTAATTTGAATTTCTTTACATTTAATTTTTTCAAAATTTATTTCTAACCAGTCCGCGATTTGACGCAGAATCTTCTGAGTTTGAGACAACTACCTTATTGATTGTGCTATAGGTGCTGTAACAAATGTATGCAAAAACATTTCAGGTTTTATTTTCTTTTAAGTTGTGAAAGTAAAACCCTACAACAAAAGAATTCTGATCGATTTGATCTAATATTTTACCGATATGCTTCCAAAGCAATAGGAATTTTTTTTAGAAGTGGCTAAAAAAATTGCTTAGATTCAAACCGACAGAAGGCGCTGCATATGCAATAAAGCCAGTAGGTGAATTTGCGTACGATACATGCGCATTGGCGATAAGAATATGAAGTACATACACTGTAAAAAATCTGACTATTTTGCTGCATCGTCACTCCTCCACTTTTATAGAATATCATTCTTTTGGCCAATGAGAATGCTCCATGATAGCCTGAAGTAGTCGTTTTCTATAAAAGCGATTGAGTGACGATGCAGCAAAATAGTCATATTTTTTACAGTGTGAAGTAGTCGTTTTTTATAAAATATTGGAGTGACGATGCAGCAAAATAGTCATATTTTTTACAGTGTATGTTTCGTGTTCAATATTCTACACATATTCTCGCAATGACTGTGCCATTGACTTTAAAAAGGGTGGACCAGCACATTCAAAATCTTTTGCGCTAGTTGAGCAGTTCCATACACATGCTTTACTTCATTTTTTTTTTTTTTTTTCGTTCTGTTTCTACGAAGATTTTCGCAGCTCCTTTTCACAATTATTGACTTATGTATGTTTTTGATATGCGTAATGAAGTTTTCATTTTTTCACATTTCCACTCATTCTTTATCAGAATGCAGTAATTGGGAAAAGAGACTACACTGAAAAAATTAAGTACTCAAAAATGAGTAAATCGATGTACTCATTCCGAAATGAATATGTTTGGATAAAAAATGAACACATAGCTTTCTTAATTTTGAACCATCATATGTTATCAAATCCAAACATACGATAATTTTGTATCCTGTATAATAGCTTGTTTGATTCATGGAAGCGTTAAATATGCTTATTAATGTGAATATTAAGTTATGCACAGTATTTTAAAATAATTAAAAAGTGCTTGTAAATCATGCTCTATTCACAATAATGTTCGATTTGGGTATTTTGCTAATAATTTTGCTTCTTAAGAATCAATGAAACTTTAAATATAAATAGAAGTTTCATATACGTCCATTAAAAACATTTCAAAAATCTGCATTAAAATATTTAATTGCTATAAAGGACGTTAAATACTAATAAAAACAATAAAAGATCTTAATAATTTTTACATGTTTCGATTGAATTTACTCAACGTCCTTTATAGCAATTAAATATTTTAATGCAGAATTTTGAAATCAATGAAACGTTTATTTATAATTTGAACAAGAAATAAATGCCAGTATATTTTTACTTTTAATTTGTAAGTTTATGGGGCAGTTTATAACATTTTATATGTGATTACAACCACGGAATCAAAAATGAGTACATGTGTTTCTCAGTTTTGAGTACATTTGGATCGGAGCTATTTTGAGTATGTGAAGTACTTAAAATTGAGTACTTTGAACTCAATTTTGAGAACACATTTTTTTTCAGTGTACGAACATCTTCAGTAACAGAACGTAGTAAAAATATGGAGTAAAGCATTCGTATGTAACTGTAGAACTACCACAAGAGATTTTCAAAGTTTTGTCAACTCTTTTCAGAATCAACGGCACAGTCAAAGCTAGGATATCTGTAGAATAAAGAACACAAGATATGTGTGCTTCACGTTTTAATATTTTTAATGCGCGTGAGCAGTGTATAAGTCCATCTGCTTACTTCACTGCATATACAGTGCCATCTGTAGGTTTAATTTTAAGCGATTTTTTTCTTTACCGCGCCTTAAAAGTTTCCTTTAATGTGACAGCATATTTGTGAAAGGGTATAGCCAGGTTTCTTAGTAAAATATGCCCTTAAGTCAACTACATCATGTCCTACATGAATCGATATCCCTTAAAAAGAAATGTATTTTTTCCCACTTTCAAGCTTATATCTCAAGTCCATGTGTGGTTATGATCCTTAACAACTGTTTTGAAAAGGTCCCATTGCGCCAAAACTACTTGTCGGATTTCAACGAAACGAAAAGAGATATGTAATATTATTGTTCGAATACTGAAGTTTTTTTTCTGATTTTTTTCAACAATAGTACAAGTTCTATAATTTTTTTCTTCTTTTTAATTGAAACTTTTAATTAAAAATCAATTGGAATTTTTGAGTGACCACCTTAATTTTTTGCATGAAATAATATGAGATATGATGTATATTCACTATCAATTTCAACTTTCTACGTAGGGTGCATCATATTTAAAAAAGGCAAAAATCATATTCCAGCGAAGATGGGAGCGTGTCTTGGACGAATCTAACATATTAGTTCAAACGGTGGTTTAAAAAGAAGGCGTGAAATAACATTATAGGACAGAATTTTTCGGTAGACCTAATATGTGAGATTCGTGCGAGACACGGCCTCCGTTTCCTCTCGAATATGATTTTACCTCTCTTTAATAAGATGTACCCTTCGTAGAAAATTGAAATTGATAGTGAATATATATTATATCTCATAGTATTTCTTGCAAAAAAATTAAGGTGGTCACTCAAAAATTTCAATAGATTTTTAATTAAAATGTTCAATTAAAAAGAAGAAAAAACTTATAGAACTCGTACTATTGTTGAAAAAATTCTGAAAAAAATATCCAGTATTCTTAAAATAGCATTACACATCCCTTTTTTATTCCGTTGAAATACGACAAAAAGTTTCGGCCAATAGGCCCGTTTTCAAAACGGGTATTAAGGCTCATAACCCTATATGGACTTGAGATATAATCTTGGAAGTGAAGAGAAATACATTTCTTTTTAAGGGCTATCGATTTATGTAGGATTCGATGTGGTTGACTCAAGGGCATATTTTACTAAGAAACCCGGCTATACCCTTTCAGGTCATTTGGATCAGTGGTGCTTTTTAAAAGGGTTTTAAGTTTGCAATATTTTCGTAGAAAAATTTCTATGCGGTTATTTTAATATTTTTAGACATATATATATAATAAATCATTGGTCTACAAATATTAAAAAATGCCTACAAACTTTTTAAAATAAATATTGTGTTTTATTATATTTTCAGAAAACTAGTTTAACTAATAAATAAAATATTTATTGTATTATTTTTAATGGAAAAAATAAATGTTTTTTTTTTTTTTTTTTTTTTTTTTTTTTTTTTTTTTTACAACAAAAATGTTTTAAGATTTTTTTAACTTGTCACGCACCATTTAATTTCTAATACACTAATATTTACTTAAAAAGTCTTTTAGTAATAAATTAGAGACAAATAAACTTTTAAAATGTAATTTATGTTTACTTTCTTCTATCTTAACAAGAAAAAGTATTTTATTCATATAAATTTTTGATTTCCGGTTTTGGAAGGATTCACACATTTAACGGGTCGGAGATTCTAAAAAGCGTGCTTTTACAAAATTGATTGTCTGTGAACCCGTCCCTGTGTTGGTATGTGATATAAATTTTATAGGCGCTCTACCTTAAGAACTAATACACGGAATTTGATAAAAAAAAATATTCTGTAGTATCTGATATAAATTGATACTTATTAGTTTTTGGTGTAAATCGCTCAGTAAGTAGCACTGCTATTCTACATTTGTTACGATTCACTCTAAAACTCCATTTAGATAACTAGTATATAGATTTCCATCAAACTTCCGATTCGTTTAATCCTTGACATTTACATTAATCGCTTAACATGTGTAAATCGCTTAACAGGTGGCGTTGATAGACTATTTCTTCCGACTTATGCAATAGCTCTTTATTCAGAAATAATTCACAAATAGAACTTAAATAATATTATTGCTGTTTATGTTTTGGTATAAATCGCCCTCCAGTGGGCAGTTTTTTGTTGAATTTTCACGATATCCTCTACAGTCTTATTTAACGAACTTATGCAGGAAATTTCATGATTTTAGAAAACTCACGATGAGCATAGATTGTCATTTAATTTTGGCACTGAAGTAGAGAATTTTGAATTATAAAAATGCGTGAGATAGAAGAAAATTTCAGGATTTCCACATCCGACTAGTTTATTTCTTATTTAATACTAGCAGACTATGCCCACTACGCTGTTCTTATTTTTAAAAACGAACTTTGAATCAAACGAAATATAGCTGTTAATGTAACGCATTTTAACCCAATGTGGATTTCTACATGTAATGTATTTCTTGATTTCGGAAACCGATATAAATACAATTGCGTAATATATTTTCTAATATGTTGGGCGAAATTCGAGTTATAGGCAATAATCTTGCAGATTCGGCCGGCATAGTTGAGTTGTCAGAACTTAAGCAACTTCAGCCAAGTGATACCTGGTTCGATTTCTGACCAAGTATAGGGATTGCCACATTCCACTAGTTTAGGATTAACTTTTTACGTTTCAATTATTTACTCATTTTATTAATCATATCTTCGGAAGATTAATATAACTTTACAGCGCCTTTACAGTTTAAATTTACTTTTAATATTATCAAGCTTTATGCACATGTTGAAAAAATAATAGTAGCGAATTGATTATCTATAAAAATCCCCACTAATTTCCACAAAGAGGATTTTTTCCTTTATAATTCTAATAAATTCACATTCTAATAAAAACAACTTTTAAACCAACTTTTCTTATTAAATATTTCTAATAAAATTCTAAATGAATTAAAAAAAACAAAATTATAAATTACAGGTGATAACAAAATTAAAAATATCTTTAATAAAACGTATTTAAATACCCACAAAGAATTTGTATAAGCAAAGGTAAATTTCATTAAAATGATATTTGAAAATTCAATCGAATACATTAACCGAGAACAAACGTAAATTTACGGAGATTTCTCTATTTTTCAAGAAATATTTTATAGTGCATTATAAGGGGGGGGGGGGAACGGTAGAAAATTGAATCGCATTCATTATCTTGTATTAGGGATTTTAATTATTACATTTGCGAAACTTGAAAATTAAAAAACAAATAAAATCGGAGTCATAGTAGCAGTTGGATTAGTCTTTGTCCATCTTTGTGTAAATTTGCATCCTCTTTGTGTAACAGATTTTTCTAAGCTTCATTTAAATAAAAAAACAGGCACACAGTTTTTCTTATTAGTAAAGATTAATGTTGATATTAATTTGAAAATAAAATTTACAAATTTGAACCTTGATGCATGTTCTATCCACAGACTAATCATGCAAGTAGACTCCTAATTAGTTACCTTTTCTTGAAGACGGTATGTTGGCCTTCTGTCACGTGACGGAAAGCAGGTTTTGTGCGCTAAATCGGTTTTTCTCCAGCCAAAATCTTTTCGAAATCTCTTGCCACATTCCAGCTGAATTGCGAGAGTGAAATTGCCAATAAAGGGATCAATGCCAGATAACGACGCCCTTTTGGCACTGAGCTTGTTAAATTCAAAATCTGGCCGAAAGAACATTGAAATTCGGAGGCTACATATATGAGAAATTTGTGGCTCTATCGTTGGTGCAAGTCAATCATATAAGCGGTAACCCTCTGTGATGCAAGAATGCTATCTAAAGAGAAAATTAACCCTTTGGACTATCTCTCACTACTAGTGTTGCTATGTGTTCAGCATAAATTGGAGCTACAATGGTCTGGATATAAGTAATTTTCTTCATCTTATTTTCGGCAGAATTATTTGAGATTCAAGATGGGAAATAAATTGTAGTGGTGAATTAGTGGTGTCCAAAGAATTTGGTGTTCAGATTTACGTGGAATGCTTGGTAACACTTGTGAGTTAGCAAAGGCCAACTCTCCAGTGCAAATTGTTAAAAAATGTATCATAAATTTAAGAAGCTATTTAAAATTCGATATATACAAAGAACCAATCAACTGACCGATGACAAGCGACAATATTTTAAATTGGGACCAGAAATGACTTTAGAAAATAAACTAAGGATAAATATACTATTATTTTAACACAGTCAAACTGATCGGTAAATTTATTATACGAATTGAATATTTCCAACTGAGCGATAAATTGCTCAGGCCAGGAATCGAACCCAGATACTTGGCTTCCGAGGCCAATGCTTTACCTGTTAAGCTAACCGGGCGATAGTTGGAAATATTCAATTTGTAAAGATAAATAACCTCTTAAAAGTGTAGCCACTTTGAGGGTATTCCGTATTATCGTCAAATTTACTCTGTCTTTCTATGAATGTCGTTTAATTAATGAGTCATTGGAAGAAATATTCTAACTGTAATATAAAAACTAAGAAGATTTTATGAATAATAAGATTTTATTAAGAAAAAAGTATATTATAAAAAATATTTTATGAAAAAGGTGGTATTAAATGAATTTGGTAAATAACCCAAATTTCTTATGCAAAAAGAAGATATATATATAAAATAACTCCAATAAAATATTGTATTTTGGAATATAATCACAAAACTTTAGTAAATTTCATGGAATGCTTAGTATTACATTTTGCAGTACGTAGTTTTAAAACTCGAGTTTAACAAATCTCACTTTCTTCAATATTTCATATATATATATATTTTCTTTTTTATTCGATAAAACTACGATAGGACTTTTTTATATAAATAATTTAAGTACAGATTACTTTTAATTAAAAATGAACTGGTCTGTTTTAAAAAAAAGAGCATAAGGAGATTAATTTCAAATACTTTCTATTCTAAAACAAATAGTTGAAACAACTTTATAAATAAATTGAACATCAATTAAGTTTTTTTTGTGTCGAATATAAAATCCTATTCAAGTATATATTTATTAATGATAAATATCGTTGAAAATGCATAATGAATTAATATCCATTAAATGGGAATGCGTTCCATAATGTGTATAATTAAAAAAATCCAATATCAATTATCTCAAATTTTCATGCATGCTTTTAAGAAAAACATGTTACACTTAATAAAAAAAAGGCTATAAAATTAATTAAGAAATCAATAGATATTATGTATAAGGTAGTGTTTATATTTAAGAAATGTATTTATTTATTACCGTAAAGTGCCGAAAGTAAACCTCCACCTTAGCAGACAGTAAATTTTAATAATTTTAAAGGATTCTTATGATTGGAACTTTTATGAGATACATAGGTAAAATTAGGAAAGTAATTGGATATATTTGGAACTTGTAAATTTCCCAGATTTATAGAGCTTGCATAATATATCAGGGCTTATATTTGGAGGGAGTTTAATTTTGGTACTTTACGGTATATCTAAATGTGTAGTAAGCTTTAAAAATCGAAATATCAATGAAGATTTATTTATAAAATAGTTTAGAAAAACATTTATAAAAACGGAGGCTTTGTAGGGTTGGGTATAAATATATATACTAGAAAACTATAAAAGTTATGCAATAAAATTTGAAAGATATATCTAGCTTAAATAATATCATATATTGCTATTCTATTAAATGCAAACTAGTCGTGGATTATATAGTATTTATCTGATTAACCCATTAACAAACCGTGGTATATTTTTAGATCACTAGACTTAGTAGCAAGAAAGCATTTGTCACATCAGTAAATTTAAAGAAAAAAATATATATTCTCTGTCACCGGTCAAGAGTGCTTGATAAAAAAAAGTCCTTCCGGCAATGCCGGAAGGAAGAGGTAGCTTTCATATACTATATATTTATTTATTTATTTTAAAGTAAGTTACATTGTTCAAAAATACTAAGCTTAAATTAGTGGAAATAATTTATAAAATTAGTGATTTTATAAGATTGAATACTAGTTTTTGTCAAGATTGAATATTAATAGGAATTTTTAGAAATTAGTCATCTTTTATTCAACTTGGTTTTATTTTAAGCGATTTAGAGAGTCACCAAATTCCACGATATCATAAAGTGTATGCCATTTTAAAGCAACATTGTGGATCATTCTGATCAGACCGTTTCAAAATGTCAGCCATAAGAAAAATTCAAAGTGCTATAACTCAATCATTTTTTAAGATATAGACAAAATAAAAAGTGTTCTGGAATCGTTGTTTTAAGTTCTAACAGGTAAAAGAAACATATTTTTCAACTTTTAATTTTTTTGCATTTAATTTTAAATTTTAAATTTTTTTAAAAATTTAAAATGGCCACCATTTTGAAACAAAATGGTGTATGATGCTGGCCAACGAACTCGGTCGATACATTTGTATGTACTATGTACATACCAAGTTTCATTGAAATCGGTTCATAAATACGCGTGTTATCACGTGACAAAAATCAGATCGTTTCAAAATGTCAGCTATAAGAAAAATTCAAAGTGCTATAACTCAATCATTTTTTAAGATATAGACAAAATAAAAAGTGTTCTGGAATCGTTGTTTTAAGTTCTAACACGTAAAAGAAAAATATTTTCAACTTTTAATTTTTTTGCATTTAATTTTAAATTTAAAAATTTTTTTAAAATTTAAAATGGCCACAATTTTGAAACAAAATGGCGGATGATGCTGGCCAATGAACTCGGTCGAGAAATTTGTATGTACTATGTACATACCAAGTTTCATTGAAATCGGTTCATAAATACGTGTGTTATCACGTGACAAAAATCAGATCGTTTCAAAATGTCAGCCATAAGAAAAATTCAAAGTGCTATAACTCAATCATTTTTTAAGATATAGACAAAATAAAAAGTGTTCTGGAATCGTTGTTTTAAGTTCTAACACGTAAAAGAAAAATATTTTTCAACTTTTATTTTTTTGCATTTAATTTTAAATTTAAAATTTTTTTAAAAATTTAAAATGGCCACAATTTTGAAACAAAATGGCGGATGATGCTGGCCAATGAACTCGGTCGAGACATTTGTATGTACTATGCACATACGAAGTTTCATTGAAATCGGTTCATAAATACGTGTGTTATCACGTGACAAAAATCAGATCGTTTCAAAATGTCAGCCATAAGAAAAATTCAAAGTGCTATAACTCAATCATTTTTTAAGATATAGACAAAATAAAAAGTGTTCTGGAATCTTTGTTTTAAGTTCTAATACGTAAAAGAAAAATATTTTTCAACTTTTAATTTTTTTGCATTTAATTTTAAATTTTAAATTTTTAAAATAATTTAAAATGGCCGCCATTTTGAAACAAAATGGCGGATGATGCTGACCAACGAACTCGGTCGAGACATTTGTATGTACTATGTACATACCAAGTTTCATTCAAATCGGTTCATAAATACGCTAGTTATCGCATGACAAAAATCAGATATATATATATATATATATATATATGATTATATATATATATATATATATATATATATATATATATATATATATATATATATATCAACATTTGAACGGAGGGTGGTTTTGGGATCTGGGGGTCATATCGTTGAAAATATACCAAAATTTTCCCGAAGTGCTTTCCTCCGGACGGCTGCAATAGGTAGCTTTTTACTTTTTGTAATGAAAGCTACCTAAAAATCTAAAAAAGCTTCTTCGTTTTGAAGTGGTGGAAAATACAAAATTCAAATTTTAACCAAGAATTTGGACATCAGTGTTTTGATTCTAGATAAATTACTCTGTTTTTTAACAATTTGACGTTGTTTGCTTTTGTTTGGCTACTGGGTATTGCATTACACAAATATATACTTAAAAAATGTTATCTAGGTTTTAAAAGCGGACAAGAGAGAGTACGCTTCCGCTGTCATTTTGTATGTTCAAACCATCCGTATCTTTAACGGTTAATATCTCGCTTAATTTTCAACGATTTTTTTTCTCAAATCATTATTGACAATGCTTTTACAATACTGTTACATAGGTACTTCCAGCTCTTCTCAACACCTTTGGTGAATGCCCGAAAATAAAATTTGTGTTTAATGGGAAAATGCTCTTTTTTCAAAAAGTATGTAACCTAGGTTACTTGCTGCAGTTTTCCTGTAAGATTTAACCAGAACCTACTACCAGAACCTCCAGATACCTACTTTGCGGAAGAGGCTGAAAAAGTTAAATCGTCCACAAAACATCAGTGGACGGAGAATGAGGAGCTTGAATTGGTTCGGTTGGAGGTAGGGTAGATTAAAGACAAAGTTTGCTTTATTAATAAGGCATTGGTACCTATGGTGTCTAGAACTACTGAAGCCATTAAGGGCAAAAGGAAAGCTGCTAGTTATAGACAACTTGTGGCTAAGTTGTTGGAAGAGTCCACATCTGCCCAAAACACTGGTTCTTTGGAATCAGTTGAGAAAACTAGCCAAGACATGGGCCTTCGGGGTTTGGTTGAGGATGAGAGCCGAGTGGCAATTGACCGACAAACTACCCCGAAGTGCGCCGTTGAGGCTGACGTTTCTGTGAGTGATGATTCTGACAGGACCCTAATTTGGGGCACTGTCGAATACTATCTGGGTAAATTCGGATCTTTCATTACATCCTAGGCCTGCTGATCTTGAGATCAAGCTTTTAGATCAGGTCCTGTTGGTCAGTTCAACCGACCCAGAGCACGCTAAAGTGCTGTGCCATGAATATCTTGCCTGGGTGTTTGGCTTTGATATTGGAAATAGAGAATGTGTAAATAAGATCTTGAAGCCGGATCGGAAGCAGACTAATAATAAACCTAAAAGCAAACGTAAGATGAAGAGAGAGCGACATGCTCTTTTCCAGAAACGATACCGGAAGAATAGAGGAAGAGCTTTCCAGAAAATTTTTAATCCTGTCTCGAGTTCTGATGAACTCAGGCCTGAGTCTGTTTTCGATTTCTAGTCTCATTTCCTGACTCGAAGTTCCTTTAATTGTGGAAATCTTCCTCCTAACTACGTTATCACTGAGGAAAAGGCTAATTCCATCAGCCGTCTTAACGACTTTGTTTCCACTCTGGAAGTTAAAAATACCTTTTTGTCGGCCAGTACATCTCTTGGATTGGATGGTATATCCGTTAAGGATGTCAAGCGGAAAGTTCCTGTACGGGCTCTGGCCAAGTTATTTACCTTGTGGTCCAGGTTGTGCCGAGTTCCTCAGTACTTCTTGGACTCCAGGACTTCGTTTATTCCCAAAGTTGCCAATTCAAATTCACCTGCAGATCTTCGGCCGATTTCTGTTTCATCTGTTTTACTAAGGCATTTTCATAAAGTTTTGAATTCGAGGCTCACTATGAGTATTGCTCTCTCTTCCAACCAATTTGGGTTTCAGCCTATGGATGGAATAGCTAGAGCTGTTGAAAGTTTGGATACTGTTTATAAAAATTTTAAGTCAAAATTTAACTCTTTTTCAGCTGCCTTCATTGATATGTGAAGGCCTTTGATTCCATCGCCTTTGATGCAATTTATGCTGCTTTGAAATTGATTGGGATTCCCGATTCTTTTATTAAGTATATTAAATTTATTTATACTCATGCAAAGACTTATCTTCTTTTTGGTGGGCGTTTTTCCAAACCTGTTTATCCGAAGAGAGGGGTTTGTCAAGGGGACCCCCACTCTCCGACTCTATTTTTGGCAGTTTTGGACTTTGTTCTGAGGTCTCTGGATGAAAATCTCGGGACCTTTTTCACTGACAATTGTAGAATTCATTTTTTGGCCTATGCAGACGACATTATGCTCCTCGCGAGAGAAGCCGTCTGCCCTCAAAAACTTTTAGACCTCTTTGTTAAGGCCTTGAGCTCTACGGGTCTTGTGATTAATGTCGGCAAAAGTTTTTCTTTCTTTTGGCTTGCTAACAAGAAGAAGAGGAAAGTTGTCTTTGACGCTTCTTCTAGATTCTTTGTTTACAACCAGCCATTGAAAATCATGCCTTTCAATTCTTCCTTCCAATACCTTGGTGTTACTTATACACCAGATGTAAGAGTTTTTGGAAATGTTGATATTGCAAAAGATCTTTTTATTCTCAAAAAGTCCCCGACCAAACCTCAGCAGCGCATCTTCTTTCTCAGGGCCATGTTAATTCCTCGGTACATGCATTTGCTTGTGCTGGGGGAAGATACATTGTGGTTACCTGAGGAAGATTGATTTAAAGATTCGGCGCTTTGTTCGGGACGTGCTCCGCCTCCCTCATCCCCAACAGTGCAATGTATGCTAAGGTATGCGATGGCAGTTTGGGGTTGCCATGTCTGAGGTGGGTCGTCTCCATGCTTGCTTTCCATCGGCTGAGGTTTGGGAAGGATCGGCTTAAAAAACTTCTTCGTGGCCCTAACGGAGCTTTGCTTACTTCCAGAATTAGGATTGATGCGTATTTTAAGCGGGATCTGCATGAACGTTGTGATGGTCTCGGACTCGCACAGTCCGCTGGAGTCCCAATTGCTCATTCCTGGGTTGGCGACGGTACTTCTCTTATGAGCGGCTCGGAATACATATCGTCGATTAAGGTCCGATATAATTGTCTGTTCAGTCGCTCCCGTCGCACCATAGGAAGGGACATAATTCGTCATTGTTCCAGGGGCTGTGTGCAGCCCGAGACAATGAACCACATGCTGCAGATCTGTTACGCCACCCATGGGCTCCGCGTTAGGCGACACAATGATATTTGTTCTTACGTTAAGAGGTATTTAGAGCAAAAGGGATTTTCTGTCCACTCTGAGCCTCACTTTAGTTACAAAGATTCAATTTTAAAACCAGATATAGTGGCTTATTCTAACTCTAATGTTTTTATTATAGATATGCAGATCATCAACGACCAGTTCGATCTCGAGGTCGCCCATCGTAATAAAGTCGCTAAGTATGAGGTACTTTAACCACAATTGAAACCCCTCCGGCCTGGTGGAGCAATTTTCACCTCCTTGACTTTTAATTGGAGAGGCATTTTCTCAAAGGAAAGTCATCGCCTACTAACTGCCTGTCATTTGCTACGCCCATCTGACTTCCGTGTTTTGGCTGCCAGAGTAATGCGCTGGGGCTTTAGACTTTGGCGTGTACACCAGTTCATGATTTCCTGTATCGGAAAGAAGAATTGCCCAGCTATTCGTCGGGTGCCGTGATCCTCTTTGTTGAGGTGTTTGTTTTTTGTGGGCACGTCATTTACATACAAATGTAACCTTTTGTTAAATTTAATTGTTTCAATAAAAATTATTTTTAATCTTCTTACCGCCGCGAAGTAATATATCCTTCACTATGCTACACGTTTCACTGCAATGGAAGCATTATTAAAATTAATATCATTCTATAAATATAATGCAGTTTTAAAACATTTTGCTTCATTTATTATTCGGAAGGCTTATATTCCTATGGCTAATTAAATTTTTTATGTAATGTTAAAGAAGCATCTTTTTTTTTTCCTATTTTTAAAACATTACGGGAAAATCAACATTCTGATTTTCCCCTTTTGCTCAGTGTCAGGGGATTAAAATCTATTTCCTCTAATTTTTTCATAGTTTCAGTTTCTATAGATAAATAATTAAACAGAGGGAATACGTTTTTGCTCAAATTTTCAACGATATTTCTAAAAATAGACTACCTGAAATTAAAAGAAATGTGTTTTTCAGTTTAGCGTTACAAAAGCTTTAACACGATACCTCACACTACAGAGATAATTTTTTTTTTCAAGTAACTTAATTTGCACCGCTGCATTTTTACCTAAATATATTTTTGAATATTTAAAAATAAGTAAATATGTAGGTCAATAGGCTTTATTATTTCCCACAATTTGAATTTTCCACTTTCCATAGCTTACGAGTAAATTAGTTCAGACAGACAGACAGTCAGAAGATTGATCTTATAATGATTCCATTTTCATTTTTTAAGTATTTTACCCTAAAAATAATATATTTACCGTTTTTATTCATTTTTTACATACTATGCAATAGTCTTCTTGTTTCATGCTCTTGTTCCGATAAGCAAAAATTAGGGATTTACTTTTTATTTCAGTGACAACAAATCCGTTTGAATTATTGATTTACACATGAACTAACTGTAATAAATATTTTTTGCACCATTAACTAAATTTTAATAAGTAATTAATAAATATAATTTCCTTTCTTTATTAGCTAATCGTGACATTTAATTATATTAATAAACTTAATTACATTAGAAGCTATTGAGACTTTTGTTATTGTTTATATTTTTTCAACTTCTCTTTTATAAACTTTTAAAAATGTCTCTTGAGGTCATTTATCCTTAATAATTTTTCGCAAATTATTTCTTATTATTGCTTATAATAAATATTAATGTGTTACTTCACGATCTTTAATTAAAGCAACTTTTTGTATAAATATAATTATACGCATTACACGCAGACTCTATAAATGTAAACACTGTGTCATGAATTGAGAAATCAATTAACCCATTAATTATTTAACAAAAAATTCCTCAGTTCAGAGAGAAATAATACAAATGCCCACCAAAACCAGTTTAAAATTAACCACTTAAATGATCAATATTTTGGAAAAAACTTTAAAATAATGTTTATTTCAGATCTTTTACAGAATTTTTAATCTTTTTTCACTGGCTTTTCAAAACAGAATTTTTTGATTAATTGAAACAGAAAGAAGCTCGAATTAAATAATACAAAATTTTTAATAAAAACTTACTTGTGAGAATAATAAATCACGTTTATAAAATAAATGCCCATGTGTGGTAGGAAAAAAAAAACAGTATTGGAAAATTAGAAAAAAAAAAAAAACGTTGCCCGTATGACATGTGGGTAAATCAAGGAAACTGTTAATACAAAACATCTCCTTTGATGCATCAGTCAATATATAGATGCTTATGATAAGCACGAATTTATTTTAAAAGTCTAGAAGTAATTTTGACAATTATCGAAAAAATTAAATTAATTTAAAGGGTGTTCTTTATTGTCTCTTAAAGGAGACAGACGTCAGGACTGAGGAGGTTAGCTTCTACAGCATGAGTTATAAACATCCATAACGACATACTTTTACGTGATGAGAACAAAATTTGGAAATACACATTTTTTTTTCTACATTTCTACAAAATGTAAATAAGGGACTATTAACTTTTTTGTCATTTTGGACCCCCTCCTTCCTTCCAATATCATACTTTATCATCCATTGAATCCCCCACCCCCGGTAATGATATCGTTATCAATTTCTAATTATTTTTTATTTATTTCTTTTATTTGGAAGGATATATAAAAATATAAAATTGGTTACATTTATTTTTCGCGTACTTTATAGATTCAAATGAAGAGAAGTCAGTAAATATGATTTTGTAACACTTAAAAGAAATTGTTATTATTTAAATGTATTTTCTGATAGCTTTTTGTTACATAAATTCATTCAATAGTAATAATGTCTTGTTGTACATGCTCCGAACGAAAGAGGGGAGTGGGGAGATATAAATTCTTAACAAAAACGAGTGGGTTACTTTCTTTTTTATTTGATTTATTAGTAACGACAAGCTTGTTTTCAAATATACTTCCTATATAGTTTCTCGAACAATAATTGTATATGGATACACATATGAAGGAGAAAAGTAATGTCAAACATTGAGGTATTCTATATTTTAGAAATAAATATTTTTATATTAATTTAATTATTGGTTTAAAAACTTTGTATTTTCATAAAAACAGATAATCGACTAAGAAACGAAAACGTATTTTTTGGAACCACTACAAATAAAAAGAAAATTTTGGTTGGATTAAGAAAGCTATGGATATCAAAAAACAAATCTCCCCTCCCTCTTGCGATATCTTAACTATATCATGTGCCGGATCCCCCCCCCCCCCTAAAATGATAACGTTATATTTGCACAGCCCCTAAAGAACGAATTTCACTTTTTGTTCTTTACTTTTCTTTTTTTTGAAACAGATGGTGTGTTTCATATGTGCTCAGATTTTCAGAATTATTTTATTGTCTCCATTCTTTTCGAAAATTTTGAAACATATAAATCCGACGATACGATATATGAGATATACGACAATTTCCAGGAAAAATATTCGCGAAATATGGACATTCACTCTAATTTTTATTTTCAAAGATAAACAGTTATTATTATACTACAATAAAATTAATTTAAGATCAATATGTATTTATTTAATTATATAATGAATACAAGTTCATGAATTTCAACAAAAATATTTCAACACAACAGAAATTTTTTTTTTTACAATAAATATAAAGCACCAGTAACATTTCAGAACCGTGTTTTTACATACAACCATTTAAAAATATATCGCATGTGTGTGTTTTCTATGAAGATGTAAAATGCATATTTATGATACGTACTGTAACAAATCCATTTTTGATTTTTTCATTTCACGTATATAAAATAAAGAAAAACAAGGTTTTAAAGAAGAAGAGAGAATAAAGACTATTTTAAGAATAAATATAGAATATTTTTAATAATAAGAAACTTAACATAAAAAATCCAGTATTCATAACGTAAATGTTTATTTCTAACTAACAAAATAATATCAGATCTATTTCTTGTTAGAACAATACAATAAAATTAAAACTTACATCAAATATTTTACAAAACAATACATAATTATTTCTAAATTTAAAGTTTATAAAGCCACCAAATTAAGATAACTGTTTGTGGAAATCTGCTTATGAAATCTATAATCGCACCAATCAGTCCACAAAATTAAAACATTAATAAAGTATTATTTGATTAGTGAACAAGCCCTTCGAAATACAAAGATAACGTCTGGCAGTAAATTATCCAATCAACACACATTACGTGCTTCAGAGACTGAAATTCAGAATAAAACCTCATAAAGAAAGCTATTAACTAAATAGACAGTTATGGTTCTAAGGCGAAACTTAATGAGATTTTATCATCACTCAGATTAAGAGGAAAGTTAATTAACGAAAAAACAATTAATCACGCTTTTTTAAAAATGCAATTACGTCCAAATTTATAATCGATATCACTATAATTTTAACTGCTTATGCATTAACTAATCCATTCCACGTCGAATTTGCGATATTAAGACATTTTTGAGTGAAATTTATTCTGATATGAAAAAAAAAAATGTTTGAAAGAATAACATCATCTTTATTAATAATTAACAAGAGACAGTCCGAATTTCATGTAGAATCCTGTTTTTGTGAAATTAGGAATATATTTTTTATATATTTAAAAAGTTTTGTACAGTTTTGTGAATTTCAAATATTCAGAATCTTATTTGCAGATTTTATAAAATCTCAAAATTTGCCTAAAAGTTTTGTGAAACTTCAGAATTTAAGACAAAGAATTTTGTAAAGCGTTCTGTTTCAAGTTTAAGGTTTTTTTGAAGAATAATGCTTTGAGATGAAAATTTTTGTAAATGCTCCTGTTTTGAGAAGATAAATAATTTGAAGCTTTTTTTCAAGAAACCAGATTCTTTTCGAGCAGATCCCTGATTATAAAGTTTGCTTATCTAACTATTTAATCTGTTTCAGTTGTTATTGTTTAATTGTTTTAAAATGTTACAGTTTTCGGTTTATAATAACTGAAGGATGACTCAACATACTAAATACAAATTTTCAATCATGGCCTTGCATTTTATTAAAATTTCTGCTTTCATAACAAAACTGCATACATTAATTTTTGTTATGTTTAATGAAATATATTTTGTCATTTGTACTCTGCGAAATTGGATACAGTAGCAAGTATTTAGCCTTTGCAAATAATTAATTAAAATTAGAATTACTATCAATTTATTTTCGTTTTAAAAATATACACTGTTAAAAAAAGTTACATTTTAGGCAAAAACTGCTGGCAGCAATGTTGCTAGCACTTTTGCCGTAAAATTAGATGTAAATTGTTTTATTACATCTATATTTACTGCAATTTTTACGACAAAAACTGCTGTCAACATTTTCGTCAGCAATTTTTACATAAATTTAACAAATATTTTTTACAGTACATATGTACTTTACATTTTTTCTTTACTTTCGTATAAAAATCTTATTACACCTATATTGATTTTTAATATTTATTGCTGATATTGTTGCATTTTTACGTATTCTTCATTTATATACTTATAAACAAAATTTCTCGACGTTTCTTACGTTTTAGGTAAAACCTTAATATGAAAAAAAATTTAAAAATTTATTACTGTAGGGAAAGGGTGGAAGTAGTGCTTGTTAAAATTTATTGTTAAACCATCTATATTTAAATTTAATTATCTTTTCATGGTTTAAGCATTGTGAAATTACATAGAATATTCAGTATTTATAGCGCTTCTATGAGTTTCTACCTTTTAAAATCACTTTTTGGAAAGAAAACTTATTGAGGTAGCTGCTTCAAAAATCTGCAATAAAAATCAAGCCAAAATTTGACGGTTAGAATATAGTGGTTAACTTAATAAAAATCTACAGGAACGCAGACGAACCTGAGTATTTTGTGCAATCTGTAAAAGAAAAGAATGAAAAAAAAAGATCAACTTGGAGGTTCATTTTAACCCTTTGTGTACTGAGTACTTTTAAGTAGCATTCAAGAAAATTCGTTTAAAAATATTTATTATGAATATTAATAAAAGTTTATTTTCTGTTCCACGCAAAATACTTTGCGCTATGAAGTTTAGAGCAAAGTATTAAAAATGTAAAGGAACAGTTGAAGTTAAATATTTTCAAAAAATGAATTTTTTTTAAATCATTTACATTAGTACAGCTTTTACATTTAAAAAAAGTTATATGAAACATTTTCAACTACAAAAGATTTTTCATTTACAGAGAGGTTTATAATACATTTAAATATATTATATTAAAGAATTACAATATTTTCATAAGAGTATTTTTGGTTAATTAAAATGAATATATTTAACAAAAAATTTTTGTAAAATTTTTTAAATATTTTACAAAAAATACACACACACACACACACACATATATATATAGGGTGTCCCATAAGTAATGGGACAAACTTTAAGGGGAGGTAGGGCACATCATAACGATTCAGAATTACATAGGAACCCATGTTCCCAAACGTCATTTTAACCCTTTAAGAGTCAGTTTTATTTGTCGATTTTTCCACATATGTGGGCGTGGCTTTTGAATGTCGAATTTTCAACAAGTGTATTTTATATGCTAATAGTTAAACAAAAAGAATATAAAAAATGAAAATGCTGCTTCTACTCGACGTATTTAACACACCGATTGTATTAATATACAATTAAGTATAGAATTTTAAAATGTCGGAACATAGAAGATTTTAAAAATGTACAGTAGGCGGAGTTATCATAGGAAGGCGAGAATAAATACTTTAAGAAATAAGTATCCACACCGGAAATTGTATTCCAGAATTTGTAGGACAGGAAATTTATAATGCGTTTAATCTTTAGACTTTGCTTTTCTTTCCACAGTAGCCTTGCAGAAATTACGCTGATTGGAATTGTCACCACCCGCTGAAGAGTATGCAACGTTTCACCAATAATGAACTGGCGGATATGCACTTCATATATGGCTTGGCCGAGGGAAATGCAAGGGCTGCACAAAGATTATATTGCGAAAGGTTTCCACAGAGAGTTGCACCGGACCGCCGAATATTTGCTTATTTACATTACAATTTAAGTAATTATGGTTCACTTCGAGGTGATAGGAGTAATGTGGGACGGCCACGACTGTCTCGAACTCCAAGTATGGAACAAAATGTGTTGGATATCGTTGGTAGCAATCCAAGTACCAGCGTACGAAACATCGCTGCTGCCATACGAGGATCTCGAAGTACAGTTCATCGTGTTTTGCGACTTGAAGGATTACACCCGTACCATCTGCAAAGAGTACCATCATTGCTTCCTACAGATTATCCTGCACGTAAAAGTTTTGCAAGTTGGTATCTCGACCAATGTCGTCTAGATCCTCATTTCCCATCCAAAGTTTTATTTACGGATGAGGCATATTTCACTCGAGATGGTGTATTCAACCATCACAATACGCATTTATGGTCTGATGAGAATCCCCAAGGAATGAGACCACATGCTGCCCAACATCGTTTTTCAGTGAATGTTTGGGCTGGTATTGTTGGCGACTTCTTAGTTGGGCCTTATTTGTTGCCAGCGCCTCTGACATCTAGAGATTACCTTATTTTTTTGCAAGAGATGCTACCAAGGTTACTTGACCCAGTACCACGTGATATGTGGTTTCAACATGATGGGGCACCTCCGCATTATGGAAGATGTGTTCGTCAGCATTTGAATCAGGCGTTTGGTCATCGATGGATTGGGCGTGGTGGACCGGTTATCTGGCCACCACGCTCTCCTGATTTAAGCAGCATCGATTTCTTTCTGTGGGGTGCATTGAAAGGTGCTGTTTACGCAACACCGATTGATACAGACATGGATCTGGTTGCGAGAATCGCCTGCGCTGCTGCAGATATTAAAGAAAATCCAGGTGTGTTTGAGCGAGTCCGCCAGTCCATGGTCCGACGTTGTAACGCTTGCATCACTAGTAATGGTGGAAACTTTGAACACCTTTTATGACATTCTTACATGTCACTTACCAAAGTACGTATAATATTTATGACCAATAAATATTTGAGATGATCTCAGTCTTGTGTCTCTTTCTTTAAGTATTTTTGATTTATTTAAAACTCCGCCTATTATAAGTTGTTTCTACATTCTAATATTTTACATTTTCATGGTTATTATTCTTACTAATACAATCAGCGCTCTAAATATTCGAATAGATGCAGCGATATTATACTTCACAATTTTTTCGTCAAACTATTATCATAGAATATCTTTTTTAAATTTAACATACATAAACCACGCCCACATGTGTCAAAAAATAGCCAAACACAGTTAAATTTTACATGGTTAAAATGACGTTTGGGGACATAGGTTCCTATGTAATTCTGAATCGTTATGATGTGCCCTACCTCCCCTTAAAGTTTGTCCCAATGTTCTATTTATTTAATCTGTTTTAATGAAAAAACTTTTCTAAATTTTAGATTATTTGTATATTTCCAATGTACTAGGCTGAGCAGGAAGTTCTGGGAATTTGTGAAAGTTGCATTGTTATGACAAATTAACAACAAAAGCAGCAAGGGTTATTTTTCAACCTAGTAACCATCATAGTCTACGACATTCTGTAATCGTTCTAACAGATTTCGGATTTGCTGGAAGCTCCATGGCAGCTTCTTGGAATAATAATAATAATAAAAAAACTATTGACATGCTTTTTCTCCTTCATTAAAGGATTCAAATTAGTAGCCTTGTAAAAAATGTTGCATTAAACGAAAGAAGCCATAATCTGATAGAGCGATGACTGGATCAAAATTCCTGAACTGTTATAGATACTGATACTAATACTCCTATGTATGATACAAATTCTGCTAACAATTAGATTAAAAATTTCCCAGAACTTATTGTTCAACCTAATATCTTCAGAAATAACAAAATATAATTATAAAGTGAAGCAATTTATTGATAAATAATTCAGTAATTAAAGGAATAAAACAAAACGTCCAGATCAGAAGCTTCTTACTTGATGGGACCTTTGCTGGGCTCTTTAAATCGTTGCTCCATCGCTCACCAAATGAAAACTTACAGCCAGTGGCTTACACTGTAACAAAATTTCAAGAGGTTACTAAAAATTTCTTAGTAAATTTGTATTCCATAGAATTTTTTAGTAACCATTACAAACTTTTTTTGTGCAAGTGAAACAAGCACTTCTTTTGTAAATTGAACAAAAGAATTTTTTTGTGTAACTAACTTAAAAATTTTTAGTATGAGACACCAAGCGAATCTTAGTAATAGCTCCAAAATTATTTTTAATAACCAGTACGTGCGCCCGAAGTGTAGGAGCTTCGCTCGAGCTGCATCCCGACTTTTGAAGCCGAAGATTTTCGGCAAAACCACAATAGATGGCAGCACCAAACATTGCTACCTGCTTCGACAGGATTTTCATAATCCCTTTATTAACGAGTACTTATACTACATACATTCGGGGCGTATTTGGCGGTGGCCAGTTTCGAACCCGGGACCTTTTAGCCTGGAGTCCGTTACTATAACCACTATGCCATCAAGGCCACACCAGCTGAGTTTTACTAATAGCTATTAAAAATATAAAACTATTAACTCTATTCGTTGCTAACTTTTTTCTAGTAATTCTTACAGATTTTCTTGTAACCGACTAAGATTACTAAAATTTTTTTAGTAATTACAAGGATCACTAAAGTTTTTTTAGTAGATCGACCCTTTTTTTTACAGTGTACAGTTCCTGCATACAGAATCACTTGTCTCTTCGATTGGCCATAATTCTTCGTTCTTCAGGGCTACAAAACTTACACAAATTTTGCACATAAACTACTTTTGATGGACTTCTCTGAGATAAATCAGTCGTCTCCAGATGGAGAAATTTTTTTCTCATATCCCCGTTATATACTAAAGGATTGGCTGTATATATCTGGTTAGCATGAGATTCATTCATTCTCTAAAATTGAGAAATAATCTCTCAAAGTCAATACATTAGTTCATTTGTTTTGGCATAGAAACTTCTAGATGTCATATATATATATATATATATAGTAGGTTACCTCACAGGTTCATAAGAATAATTTAAAATATAGTTAAAAATATTTAATGTAAAGAGAACTGATTATAATTTTGAAAAGAATGCTTTTAAAAAGCATTAAAATGATACCCATATTCATGTATCAACTATAAAAATTGCACGATATATTAAAAAAAGAAATTAAAAACATAGATAATAGTTTAAACGAAAATTTTCAGAAATCAATTGACGAAATATATGATTGGTTTAAAATAAAATCTAAAGTAAACACAAAAAAATATTATGCTATGTTAAATATCTATGTTCTGCAAACTGTAAAAAACTATATAGCATGATGCAAGGCAAAAGTAGTACATTTATTGTAAAAATGCTTTACATTAAACATACACCTTTTTTTAGATTTACACTTTACTTAAAGCTTTAAAAAATTCTTTAATTTATACTTAGTTCTTTACAAATGTGCAGACTCGATGCTGTTTAAAAATAATTTAATCTAGAAAATAATATAAATTTTCTCTTCGTAAAAATATTTTATTGCGCATTAGGTTATCTTAAAGACATTAAACAGATGCATTAATTATTGTCGTTAATTTATTTCGTTTAATTCTTTAAAAAAATACACTAGGCTTTATTTATATCATGTGTGTAATAAATTAGATTATCTCGTTGTACTTAAATAAGGGTAGAAATAATAAAGTTCTTTTCGTAATTAATATCTAACGTGTTCGTTCATACAAATTAGTTTCTTAAACTAAATTTTTATAGAAATGTTGTAACGTGAATAATAGAAATATGCGAAAAGGGATTATTTATTGCAAAATCTTCGTCTCTGCATAAAATATTCTATCATTCGCATAATAGTTAGTTAACATATTTGTTGAACAAATTTGTCAGATTTTAATTTAAAATTTTGTGCATGAGGAATGCAAAATTTTAGCATAAACATTATATTACGTACATAAAGTTTTATTTAATTATTTATCATATATATGTAAATATTTATATCCCCCCCCTTTTTTATTGAGACACATATTATAATAAATTAAAATAACACAAACAATGTGCCAATATTTTATTTAAGAACAAAATAATTATAATTTTTCAGAAATAGTATGTTTCGTTTCATACATGAGTGACATTTATATTAAGGTAATATTATATTAACCCCTTATTTACAGACGGTACTTAAAAAGTACTATAAAAACTACTTATTATAAAATTCTTTTAATACGTCAATTAGTTGTAATGCTATTTAGAATGAGTTACAGACACATTTCTTCATTTTATTCCAAAAGCATTATTGGTTACACAAAGCGAAAATATTTTTTAAAAGATGATTTATTTTGCCTTTGTATCTTTCGAGCTTTCTTGGCGCTGAGGGAGGAGGATGGAAATTTTTCAATAATTATATTGTAAGAACATTATATTTGTACATTTTATATTTTTACAAAAAACAATTTAAAATAAAAGATTTGAGTGGAGTTATAAAAATTGCCCAAAATTCCTGTAAATTCGAATTTAATTAATCCTTCTAAATCCTTCAATCCTTCTAAAATCCTTCAAAAATGCATTAAATGCTTATTTAAATATTTTAATTTTGTTTAAACAATTTATGCAATGCTTTAGAGTGTAAAATTTCATGAATTCATAATGCGGTAGATAAAGGGTTAAATAAATAAAGTTTTAATTAACTATTTATTATGATACTTTTTTGACTGCACCGCTATTATTGATACTTTAAAATTACTGAAATGCATGTTATTGATCTTTTTTTAACAATGAATAAAAAATTTCTTTTTATACATGAGTGACACTTTTTTACTTTACATTAAATTAAGTAGATAAATTTTAATTAATTATTTATTACACTTTCTTTTTACAATTTTATCGATTGCTTTTATTCTAATAATACTTCAAGATTGCTGAAATAATAAGCCATTGATTGTTTATTTTAGCATTAATAAATCTAATGTTATTGACTCATTATATTTTTGAAGAGTATAAAAATTTGACTTCATGCATGACTGACAATTTTTCCATTACATTCTATTAAGTAAATAAATTTTGAATTAATTATTTATCTTACATTTTTACAATTTTTTTCGATTTCACCATTTCTAAAATTACTTTAAAATTGCTGAAATAATATGCCATTGATCGTTTATTTAATTATGTTTAAATATAATTTTATTGAACAAATAAAATTATATTTTTGAAGAAAATTTACTTTTATTTCGTGGATGAGTGACGCGTTTTAAAATAACTTTATATTAAATAGATAAATTTAATTTAATTACTTATTATATTTTCTTTATACTTTTTTTCCCTAAATATGTTTTATTTATGCATGACTACTACATTTTATTAGTTAGATAATTAATTTAATATTTATCATATTTTTATTTTTATTTTGCATTTTTGAGATTAATCAATTAAAAAGTGAAAACGGAACCATTATAAGATCCTCGCCGTGTCTGTTCTGTTATATATTAATTAATAATGTTCAAATATAGTAGTACTTGCCATATTGTGCATTCTGTATTGACACTAATCAATGCATAAATGGATACAGCCCCTCATCATTTTGCTTCATTTTGGGTGTACTATCTTTAAACATCTTAACTTAAGATAATAAACAGTACTCAGTAAATAATCGAGGTGGACGCATTTTACACCATGACTTTTTAAGAATATTTCAAATTCTTCAGATGTAAACTGTTTAGCATTATCTGATACCAAAGAAATAGGAAAACCGTATCGTGCAAAGAGAGAAGAAAGACAAATAATTGTATTTTCTGAAGTTGTACTAGGAACTATAAATACTTCTGGCCATTTACTATAAGCATCAACCACTAACAAAAGCATTTTACCGTTAACAGGACCAAAATAATCAATATGAATTCTCTGCCATGGAGCAGTAGGCCATTCCCAATGATGTGTATCAACTTTGGGAGGGTTATTTTTCAAATTTACACAAATAGAGCAATTTCTTGCAATATCTTCAATATCATGGTCTATTCCTGGCCACCATACAAAACTACGGGCTAAAGATTTCATTTTCACTATACCAAAATGACCAAAATGGAATTCCTTTAATATTTGTTGTCGATGAATTTCTGGGATAACTACCCTACAACCTTTTAAAATACAACCATGCTGAAGAGTAAATTCTTCTTGTTTTCCGCCAAAAAGTAAATTCTTAGGAATTTCTGAACCAGAAATGAGATGCTGAAAAATTTGTCGCAAAAGAGGATCGGTTTTTGTAGCTGAAGCAATAGATTTAGCATTTAAAGGTAAAACAGAAAGTTGATTTATTTGAATGATTTCAGATTCATCAAGTCCCTCATTTGAATTACATTCGTGGGGCAAATCTTCACTACGTAATGGAAGACGTTAGAGTGCATCGACATTACCGTGTTCAGAAGTTTTCTTATAACGAATGTCATACTGGAACGTTTGTAAATATATGGCATATCTTTGCATTCTAGCAGCTGATAAAACAGGAATACTTTTAGAAGGTGAAAAAATTGAAACTAGTGGTTTACTATCAGTAAACAAAGTGAATCTGTTACCGTACAAATATTGAAAAAAATTTCTTAACACCAAATATTATTGCTAATGCCTCCTTATCTACTTGACTATACCGTTTTTCGGCATTATTCAAGGTTCTGGATACAAATCCAATAGGCTTTTCAGTATTGTCTGGCATCACATGCGAAAGAACTGCAGAGATACCATATGGAGAAGCATCCGTAGCTAAGATTAAAGGTAATTTCGGATTGAAATGGGTAAGCACTCTGTCAGAAGTAATTTCTCTTTTTATTTTTTTAAACGCTTGATCACATTTGTAAGACCAGTTAAACTTCACATTCTTTTTAAGCAAATTATTCAAAGGATGTGCAATTGTCGATAAATTCGGTACAAATTTAGCATAGTAAGTTACAAGACCAAGAAATGCTTTTACCTGGGAAACATTTTCTGGCTTAGGGGCATTTACAATTGCTTCTATTTTATCTGGTGTTTTATGAATACCATGTTTATCCACTTTATACCCACAATAAGTAATTTCATCTGCCATGAAGAATGATTTTTCCTTATTTATCCGAATATTATAATTCCTCAACCTTTCTAATACTTGCTTTAACCTTTGCAAATGAATTTCGTCCATTTCCCCAGTTATTCCTATATCATCAATAAAAATTGTAATTCCCTCAATTCCACTTAAAATCTGCTCGATTTTTTTTTGCCATATAGCAGGAGAACTACTAAGACCCATTGGTAATTTAAGAAACTGAAATAATCCTTTAGGTGTATTAATGGTTAATAATTCCTGGGATTCCTCATCAACGGGCAATTGGAGGTATGCTTGATTCAAATCAATTTTTGTAAAATGAACACCACCACTTAAAGTAGCTAACATATCTTCTATTTTAGGCAAGGGATATTTTTCTACTTTCAGATATTTATTTAATGTGACTTTAAAGTCTCCGCATAAGCGTATTTTACCATTAGATTTTACCACTGGAACAATCGGGGTTGCCCACTTGCTATTTGTAACTGGTTTAATTATATCTGCTTCTTGTAATCTTTGTAATTCCTCATTGACTGCAGCACGTAGTGCATAAGTAACAGTCCTAGCTTTACAAAATATGGGTGTAGCATCCTTTTCAAGGTAAAGTTCTGCCTTTAACCCTTTAATTTCCCCTACTTTATCAGAAAACAAATCAGAAAAATCATTTAACAATTCTTGTAATTTATCAGAATAATTTACAGTCTCATTAACATAAACAGATCTTAAATTATGTGGAAAAATATCGAATGCAGAGGCCCAATCTCGGCCAAATAATAATGGAAAAGTATCTTCTTTTATCAAATATAATTTTAACTTTTCTGTTTTATTTTCATAAGTAACATTTACTTCAACATAACCCACAGGTTTAAAAATTTCACCAGTTGCAGTTTTTAACGGAACATCTGATGTTCTCATTTAAAGAATATGATGATAAAGTAGAAACATTTCATTGGGAATAACGGATTTTGAGTTTATTCTATGTATGATAATTTTCTGAATTTTCAAGCAATGTTTTTAGGATTATCATAAACGTTGCTCTATTTATTTAGCTAACACAATATGCAAATGAAATTTTGATGGCATTCACTCATGCGCAAAGAAAAATTATTTAGTAAACCTGCTCATTTTTCATACAATTATTATTTTTTTTTAATTCTAATTACAGAGTATTATGCATAACAATATTTATTATACGAATTGAATATTTTTCAACTGAGCGAAAAATTGCCCAGGCTGGGAATCGAACCCGGATACTTGGCTTACAAGGCCAATGCTTTACCTTTTAAGCTAACCGGGCGATAACCGGCTGGGATTTTTCGCTCAGATAACCTTATTGGCCATAACATCTGGTCTGCCATTTAGGCAGTTCGGCAGAATAAGCCGCAGGTAATGGAACTCCATAGAACGATGGATACGTAGATATACTGTTATTTTAACACAATCTAACTGATTGGTAAAGTTATTATACGAACTGAATATTTTCCAACTGAGCGAGAAATTACCCAGGCCGGGAATCGAACCCGGATACTTGGCTTACAAGGCCAATGCTTTACCTGCTAAGCTAATCGGGCGATAACCGGTTGGGATCCATCTATAAAGGATCCATCTATGGAGTTACATTACCTGCGGCTTATTCTGCCGAACTGTCTAAATGGCAGACCAGATGATATGGCCAATAAGGTTATCTGAGCGAAAAATCCCAGCCGGTTATCGCCCTGTTAGCTTAACAGGTAAAGCATTGGCCTTGTAAGCCAAGTATCCGGGTTCGATTCCCGGCCTGGGCAATTTTTCGCTCAGTTGGAAAATATTCAATTTGTATAATAACTTTACCAATCAGTTAGATTGCGTTAAACTAATAGAATATTTATCATATTTATAGAAAATTACATTATTTTATATTTAGAACTCTGCAAATTATAAGCAAAAAACTTGGAAATATGTGAGACTGATTTTATAAAAGCGTTAATTTCTCTACGAATATACATACTATCATCATGAAAACGAATACAGTTTATTGCTGTAATCCACTCAACCATAATTTACAGTTTGAACGCATTTGCTACATTGTTTTGACAGAGTCATCCAAAAGATATTAGCTCTTTTTCAATATTTTGACGGTTCCTTTAGGAGTTTCGGAGAAAAATATCATGGACATTTATGACCTGTACTATTATGTTTACACACTGAGAGTTTCACGATATGTCCTCATGTATTTTTTTAAATATCTAACAATATGTCTAAAATCACAAGTGGCCGATCACTTTATGCCATATAGTGCATCAAGAACTCTGCAAATTATACCCAAAAATATTGCTGGAATTTGGCACTGTTTTTATAAAAACCTCAATTTCTCTGTGAGTTTCTATTATCCTCATAAAGATGGATACATTTTATTACAATATTCTTTATAACCAAGTTCTATAGTATGAACGTTTTTCCTAAATCAAATTTTACGGATCAATGTAAAAGATATTCGTTCTTTTTCAATTTGTTACTGTACCCTACACTGTAAAAAAAAAATTCAAGAGGTTACTAAAAATTTCTTAGTAAATTTGTATTCCACAGAATTTTTTAGTAACTATTACAAACTTTTTTTTTGCAAGTGAAACAAGCATTTCTTTTGTAAACTGAACAAAAGAATTTTTTGTATAACTAACTTAAAAATTTTTAGTATGAGCCACAAAGCAAATTTTAGTAATAGCTCCAAAATTACTTTTAATAACCATTACGTGCAACCGAAGCGGAGGAGCTTCCTTCGAGCTGCATCCAAAATTCTGAAGCGGAAGATTTTCGGCAAAACCGCAACAGATGGCAGCACTAAACATTCCTTACTGCTCCGATCGGATTTTCTTAGTTCCTTTATTAACGAGACACTACAGACATTCGGGGTGCATTTGGCTGTGGCAAGTTTCGAACCCGGGACCTTTTAGCCTGAAGTCCGTTACTATAACCACTATGCTATCAGGGCCACACCAACTGAGTTTTAGTAAGAGCTATTAAAAATATAAAACTATTAACTCTATTCGTTGCTAACATTTTTCTAGTGATTTTTACAGATTTTCTAGTAACCGACTAAGATTACTAAAATTTTTTTAGTAATTACAAGAATCACTAAAGTTTTTTTAGTAGATCGACCTTTTTTTTTTACAGTGTATGAAGTTTTTGGAAAAAAAATCTTTGTACAAATACATGAACTGTACTATTTTGTTTGCACACCAGGCGTTGCATAATAATTCCTCATGTATTTTTTTAAATATTTAACAAAACACCTGAAATATCAAGTGACCGGTCATCATTGGCTATTTAGTGTAGTGAATACTAGTTCACAGTGTATCATTTTTGCAGTTTGCACCTTTTTTCTTTGTAATGGATAGTTTAATCTGCCTAAAAACATTCTTGAACATTTCTTATGCATTTTTGTATGCTTCAGACTTTTTCACACCGTAGTTTCGAATAATTTATATATATATATATATATACATTTGTATAGTCTATAAATTGGACAAGTGTGCCTCAGACGTGGATCACACTGGTCTACCCTCTGGTTCACAGTGATCCACTATTATATCTCATTCGAAATGCATTATAAAGCTGTATTTTAATAATTTAAATACTCTTCCCCTTTACCGCCAAAATAACATATCAATGCAAAATTTTCAAGAAAACTTATCAAACAAATCGTACACAAAACAAAGAGAAAAAATATCAAAAATATTATTATATTTTTTAAATAACAACAGATTAAAACCAGAACAATTGAAAATAGGATGAAGTTATTAAATAAAATAAAGTCATTGTCATGAAAATTGGAAAATAAAACCCCAAAATACTTATTAGCCTTAAATTTTCCTGAAATAATTTTAGATTTTGTGGTGATTTTAGGCCACTACGAACAACAGATTAGTAAACATAAAGTTTTAATTACAAATTTGTTTTATCTTACATCTTAATGATAAATGAAATTTTCAGAAATTGTTTTAGTCATTAACCGGATACAGTCAATAAAGGTCACAAATTAATCGGTTACAGTCAATAGGATACTTTTATTCTTTTAAAAGCAGTAAATACAAACCAAAATATTTTTTTTTACTATGATACATAGATATTTTCTTTGTTTACTATATTTTACAGTTAAATAATTACTTTAAAGCAATACATATATTTTTAGGGAATAAGCAATTATTAAATACCTTGAGAATTTTGCATTACAGTAACATAGTAGATTGTGGAACACTGCCTACCAATAGTTGGTAGTCCACTGCACCTCATGTGGGATTTCAATGCATTTTCATAAAATTATTATTTATAGCTTTCTTTTTAGTATATTAATTTTAATATTAAATAAAATCAAGCATCTTACCTTGAGGAAAAAACTGTTTATTATTCATTTATAACTTTTAATCGATAATAAAGAAAAGTACCACGATGAAAAATTTTACTTTTAGCAGCTCAAAAAATCCAGTCAGGATAAAATGAATTATTCCAAGCTAACGTGTGTTTTAAAGGCAATAAGGAATCAATTCAATGCTGTAATCAATTACTCTAGAAGAAAAGCTTTAAAAAAACTAAAATTAAACAAAATATAAGGGGCGATCCATTATGTAATTAAGTCTACTGTAGCTCACTCTCCCCTATACAGTAAATTCACTTTGCAATGATTCTCTGGATTGGTGGATTGCACTGATTAAATTTACTGAAAAGAAAAAATAGTTAAAGCGAATATTTTTATAACGAAATAGGATAGTAGGATTTTTTTTTAAAACAATCGAAGTAATATTTTTTAAACTGAAATTTCATTAAAGAGACATTCATTGTAATAAGATTGTACTGTATTTTAAATGATCAACCCTTCCTAACGTTTAAATTATACTTTTTTTTAAAAATGCCTCCACTTTAGCCGTGCTTGTATTAAACGAATTCGACTCCATTATAATTGATTATACTTATTATGCTATTAC
This sequence comes from Maratus speculifer, assembly GCA_964019185.1. Lineage (NCBI taxonomy): Eukaryota > Metazoa > Arthropoda > Arachnida > Araneae > Salticidae > Maratus > Maratus speculifer. The sequence continues at coordinate 77,879,892 of OZ025294.1, forward strand.
ATTTTATTTCTAGAAATATAAAAAAAAACTTTCATTCACTCTATTTTATTAATTTGATTTTCAATGAACATATGAAATATAATAAATATCAGATTCTTACTTTGAAACAAATCAAAACATTTGAAGCGTAGAAGATATGAATATGCAAACTTTATTTAGATTTCTCGTATCTTTAGAATAAGCTTTAAATATTCAATCCGTTTAGACGCGTTTTACGTTAAAAAAAAAAATATATATTAAGTTTTTTGAAAAAGTCAAAATATGAAAAGGGTTCTCAAACATAACGTTTAAAAAAGAAATATCATTTTCAGATTTTATGTGCTTATGAAAACATAATTGGAGATATAAATAAAAAAATATCTATTTTTGATTTAAACATAGGGGAAACATTTTCAAATTTCAAAAAATTAATAAAAGGTTTTTTTTTACTGCTAATAATTTTCCTAGAAGCAAAAGAAAACTATTTAAATGCGGCAATCCCAAAACTTTCTTCTGATTCTTACACGTTGATACTTTGTGAAAAATGCAGCATAGCATCACCACCCATTAAATGAATTACATCACAAACTAGACGTCTACAACTTATGACAACTTTTTACTGGATGATGAAAATTTTATGAAAATCCGTGCATTAGTTTCAGAGATAGAGTTACTGTGAAAATCTTCAAACAAATAAATTTATCAGTGCCACCTGTTGGAAGATGTACACAAGACACTTTATCAAGATCATTTTTATCAGGTTCTAACGTAATCTGAAGTTTGGTGAAAATCCATGCATTAATTCTTGAGATACAGGGATTGCGAAATCGTGGAAAATTCAGCATTGCAGCTCCACCTGTAGACCAATTTACACCAATCACGAAATAAAACTAATCAATATCAGGGAATAATGAAGTCTGAAGTAGGATGAAAGTTCTAGCATTAGTACTGGCGATACAGCTATTGCGATAATAATGAATAATGCAGCATATCAACACCACCTCTAGAGCGATATACACCAAAAAGGAATCAGTGACAAATTAATATCAAGAATGAATTTAATCTAAACTTTTATGAAAATCCATACAGTGGTGCTTGAGATAGAGCTATGGTTGAAATTCTGAATAATGCAGCCTGCAGCGCCAGCTTTTCAGCGATGTACACCAAAAACTAAACAACTCTAGTTCATATCACTATCTAACAAAATATAAAGTTTTGTGAAATTTCGTGTATTATTTCTTGAGATAGAAAGTGTTTGTCACTACATACAGACAGAATCATAGACTAACACATACACCGAGTCGCACAATGGCAGGGTGACAGGCACACTCACTCTTAAAACCCTCACATCGTCTTCAGGACTGTCTAAAATATATAAATCCATCGAGAACCGAAAGTCATAATTTTTTTCGACTATAAAACTTTCTGCATGTAAAGAGAGAGAAAAAAAAAGTAAAAAATATGACATCGTCAACAATTTCAAATTCTGTTTTTATGAGTTTGTACATTTCGAAAAAACTCAAGGGATTTGAACTGTCTGTTGCAACTGTGTGTGATACAATCATTGTGGTCACTATATCTCTCAAGCTAATGTATCGAATTTAATCAATCTGTTGATTGAGTTAGTTTTACAAAATTTTATGCTGATTACTTATAAGTGAACGAATAGCACTTACATTCAAAATATTACAAAAGTTCATTAAAAAGGATTTAAAAACCGCATGATATTTAATTATAAAATGTGGTACGATTAAAATCCGATTTCATTATTATTATTATTATTATTATTATTGTTATTATTATTATTATTATTATTATTATTATTATTATTATTATTATTATTATTATTATTACTATTATTATTATTTATTTTTGGAAATCTTCATAAAAAGTATGAAAAAAAATCTTTCTGCAGAGAATATAGAATATAGGTATGCGCATGCAATTCACATGCTCATTACCTATATTCATAAGAAATAAAAAATATTTTTGACGACAAAACATACGAATGCGACTTTTTAAAAAACAATTTAATAGTTAGGTATACAAACCATCTTACGTAAAATGGTCAATCAAATATCTTCAGTGTATTTATACAGTGTCTACTCTCAACAGTGGCCAATGGCTAATTCCTAAACCATTAGTCATAGGCATATAGTTCCAGTTTCAAAAATGCTTTAAATGAGGTAAAGAAATATTTTAAAATCGATTTGAATCAGTAAATACATTTCTTAAAAAAAAAACCACGATGTTTATTTTTTTTTAATGTCGCCCAGTCCTGTAAGTTATATTTCGTTGTCAGGGTTGTCAGTAAGTTTCTTGTCAGGGTAACGTTCCTGTTACCCTGACAAGTAAAAAATAATGCATTATTCTACTATTAAATTTCACCGAATAATTGTTGTTTAAAATTAGAGCATATTTTTTGCATCAAATTAAGGATTATTGAGAAATATAGTAGAAATATAATTATATCAGATATATTAAAGAAATGGTTGAGAATAAAATTAAAATTGTAATATAATTTCAAACCTTTAATCATTCTTACAAATAATGCAAAATATACTATTGGAATTAAACATTTACAGACAAGGAAAACAAATATAGATTTTTTGTTAAACAAAATGATGACAATTAAAAATCTCAATTCTTTACAAATTGCTGGCCACTATATCTCGCAAACCATCCATCGAATTTAATCAATAAGTCGATTGAGTTTGACCAGGTAGCGGCGGTTTCTTTAAATTTGAATACTTAAAAGAGGTAATGCTCATGGATTTTGAGAATTTTTTTCGTTTTCTTCATGTCTTTTATACGTTTAATAACTGTACGAAAGCATTAAAATGTGAATTTAAAAAATTTATAAAATACTGGTTTACAAATTTAAACATTTTTTGTATACTTTTAATGAAACACCTATTTTCTTATTATACCAACTAGTACCAAATGAAAGGCGATATTTTACAAATACATATCTCGTTACATTTTTTTTTACTTTCTTCTATACAGGTTGTTCACTCTCAACGGTATCCAATGGCTAATTCCTAAACCATTAATCATAAACATAAAGTTCCAGTTACAAAAAAAAAGTTTTAAATGAAGCAAAGAAAAAAATTACAAGTGATTTGGATCAACAAAAATTCATATTAAGGAATTATGAACTTAAAAAATTTTTTCAATTCCCTGGTCCTATAAGTTGAATTCATTAAAATTTTCTTGTTACATTCATAAGCATGACAAAAATGTCCCGTCATTCTACGATTAAAATTGACCGAATAATAGCTCTTTAAATTTGGAGCATAATATTTGTTGTAAATTAAGAATCCTTCACAAACTTAGTAGAAAAATTCTTTTTTCGGATATATATAAAATGATTAGGAATAGATATAATATTGAATATAAACTTAAAATTTTCTATCAATTTGACATATTAATGCAACATATAAAATTTGTAATAAACATATAAGATGAAAAAAAAAATAATGAAAATTATCACTTTAGATATATAACATGCTAGATACATAACATTTATTGAAAATTATAATTTTTAAGTTAAAAAAAAATAAAAAAATGAAATGAAATAATAATGATAATAATAACAAAAAAGTAAACAGTGAAAATTTGGTATAGCAGAAGGGAGCATAGCTGGGAGATGGAACAGATTGGGACAAAGACTCTATTCTAACAATGTCCATGGGGGAAATGGTCCTTCATGGATTCTTAAGAAATTATAAAAATGAATAATATGATAAAAATATTGCTGTTTTTTTTTTAACTATCACGCAATTGGTGAGAAAATATCTCTGGACACACATATATATATATATGTATATACATATATATATATATATATATATATATATATATATATATATATATATATATATATATATATATATATATGTGTGTGTATATATATATATGTATGTATATATATATATATATATACATACATATATATATACATATATATACATACATACATATATATATATATATTTCCATTTACATCTGGATTTTTTTTTTTTTTTTTAAACTGGGGTCTTCGTGAGTGAAGAACTGCGCAGGCATTTTTACAAAGACCTTAAAATTCTTGAAGACACTCAAACAGGTTTTTCGGGCAAAGTATTTTAGGGGACTATTGCTAATCTATTTAAAGATAAAAATATCAAGAAAATTAAAAGAAACAAGAGTGAAATCAATCATTTCTATTTTTTTCTTTTTGTATTCTATGTCATTATTCTTTTAAGTAATAGATATTTTTAAAATAGACGTGACAGATTTTTTACAGCAATTTTCCCGTACGCGGGACACATCTATGAAAAAATACCATTTCGGCGAAATTATGTAAATTGTATAAACCACTGATAATTAAAAGCCTGTTGGAATAAATTTTACAAGATTATGAGATGTGTATTCCTTGCGCCGCACATTGGGGCAAAATCCCAAAAAGCTGGCCAAAATGTGAACATGTTATTCAAATTGTACTAAAATTCGTATAGAGGTGTTTTTGAGGATGATAAGTAAAAATACAAAATTTTAAAAAAAATGTTGGATACAATATGGCGGAACAAAAATTAAAATGTCTCGAAAATTATTCATTTTGTATAAAATTTCGTAAACTTTTCAGGATGCTAATTAGGATTCAAAAGTTAAACTTTAAAAATAAATAAATAATTCAAACGACAAATTAAAAGTAAGAACAATTAGATTTAAATAATATTTAAAATTTCGAGGCTAAACTTAAAAAGGAATTTTGGAGGAACCAAGACATATTTAATCAAAACTAATTAATGGAAAGTAAAATATTAGACTGTTTAATTTTTATATTATTAAAATAAAAATGGAAATATATTCCAGAGATTCACCTTTAGAATCAACTGTAGTATAGTAAAAAGATTCTTCAGAGGTCAACGTGTCGAAATAGTTAGCAGAACTTGCTGGCGATGTTAGAAGATCCTGTGACTCTTAGGATCAATGATTTTAATTTGCTTTGCCATAATTTACCTAAACTGGAAATGGAAGAATCTGATGACATTAAAGGTGTAAAAGTATCTTTCTTTTTTTCGCACTACTGGGTATTTGTCATAAATCTTCTCGATGCCTTTTGATCAGTTTGTTGCATGATTCTTGAGTATCTTATGACATTTGACAAATAAGCAGTATTGAAAATAATGCTATTTCTCATTAATAAGTAGTTTGTGTTCTGAAGTAGGCATACAGAACCAGGGATGTAGTTCAAATCTACGAGCTGTTTGTAAAGAAAAATCTTCGAAATATATCAAATAAATGACATGGCTACAAGAAATTACTTATGACTTAGAATCGTTTAATAAAATCTTCGTATACACTTGTTATAGAAGCACAAATAGTTGCGTTTCAAAGAATGGTTGAATTGCATTGCCATCATTTGTGCTTCCAAATCTGGGATTTGGTTTCTCAACGAGAAGTCTTAATTGTATATGAAATATTTTTTGCATATTTTATTTTGCAATTTCAATGTTCTTCTTTTCATGCAGAGTACGAGTTTTCCATTTTTTCTATGCAGTTTCTCTGCCGTGTGGAAGCCCTCTCAAAACATCTTAGCATGTAACGTAGATATTCTGAATTCTAAATTATCTCTATCCAATTTAATTTAAAAATGTCATATCGGTAAGAAGCTATATTGATATTGTCTGACATAGGTAGCAAAGTTGAGTATTACACTAATTCATTGTTAACGACTATTTCTTCTGTATCAGTGATTGTATTAAAAGAAATAAATTAATTCTCCTCCAAAATGTTAAAATATGTGTAAATAAAATACTAATGTTTTATAAATAAATTCATTTATCACTAGATATTTCTACTGTGGTTAAAAGTATGTCATTTATAAAGAAAGAATTTTATTAAAAAGAATTATATGTTAATATAAGTAAAAAATAGGAAAGTAAAAACTATCTACACAATGATCAAGATAATAATGCATGTAAATAAACATGCACATGAACTAGACCTAAGTTTTTTTTATGTAAATGTGGTGATTTCATTTTAAGATTTTATCTAAAAAAGCAGCAGTAAAAATAATCTTTTTTTTATTTTATTTTTTTTTTTGTAAATATATCATGTATGTTTTGAGATTTTACCCTTGAGATATGTTACTCATTTGCTTTGATCAATATGCAGCTGTGCTTGACGTATTCCCTGAAAATCCAAAGCATAAATTAAGTGATGTTGCAGATGATGGTATATAATCATACAGAGTTTAAGAAAAGAAAAACTAAAGTGACATACAATCTCCTTTATTTAAAACTCCAAAGTTAAAATGATTAAAATGCGTGAGTGTTTAGCTGAAGATATATATTTTCTATTCAACTAATTATTATTATTATTATTATTATTATTATTATTATTATTATTATTATTATTATTATTAGTAGTAGTAGTAGTAGTAGTAGTAGTAGTAGTAGTAGTAGTAGTAGTACACTGAGAAAAAATATATACCCCCTTCACCTATAATGAATAGTTAGTTATCTTCTGAATTCCGAAACTAGAACTATATGAGCGTTCGACCGAGGTTTTTGGTATAACTCGGTATCGAAGTTGTTGAATACCAGTGTTAATCTGAATGAATCTCAACTGATTTACAGTTGAGAAACAGCTTTATTAACAAGTTAAATAATGATTAAGTACATTTAGTAACTTTTACTTACGTTTCGTTGAAGTGGCCCCAGTCTGGAAATGCAGACATTATGCTTTACTGAAATGAACTGGAAAAGGTTTTAAACCGATTCCCTTAAGACTTTTAAAGTAATAGGAAATGGACATCTTAACTAATTTTGTTGGTAAGTTTTGCCTTTGGATTCCAAACGGAGAATCATTCGGTTAATTAATTTAGGCATTAAGAAGGCTTGAAGTCTCCTTCCGCAGAAACTGAAAAGAAAATTTTAAAAAATGCCACAGATGACAGCCACTGTGAAGTTATCATTACGATTTTGAGGAAAATTAAAACTTTTTATGCAGCTTTTTATTCTTATGTCAGATTATTGATTTTTTTATTATTATTTACTTATTACTTTGATTTATTTAACTTAGGAAAATACTTTAATAATTGACAATTGAACATTTATCAGTTAACAAATTTAAATACAAATTCAAATGAATTTTCATTTAAAAACAGTATGCAGCAACCAAAGAGAAAAAGAGAAATCACTATTGATCAAATTAATAAGAAAAAATCCATTAAATAAATTTTCATTATATTCTGTCAGCCATTACATTTATTAAATATGCAATTTTTCTTAAAAAAGCTAATTAAAGCATCACCGCAAATTTTAATTTCCTTTTATAAAATATTTTATACTTTCATTAAGGTTTGATATCTATAAAATCGTTGAAATATTTTACGGCTCGATACTTCTTTTCTTAATAGAAGTTACTTTTGAGCGTAATATATTCTAATCGAAAATGTTTTATCTGGTAAAATTTTTCAAGTTACAGTGGAATAATTTATTAACATTATCCTCTTGATATCCGATGTATCCAATAGGAAGAACATTTTTTTCAATTACATGACTAATGTTTAAAAAAATGGTTTGAAAGCTTAAGTGAGCTTAAAAAAAGTAATTTTTTTTCAGGCTATGTGCTATATAAAAATAGCTTGCGGCAGAAATGCACGAAATTTACTAAACTGAAAAAGTAAGTAATTTTGTTATGCATTAAGATATCTGTTGCGTCCATTAGTGATAAAAAATAATTAAATATAGAAATATCTTTTATGCTTTTTGGTCTTTTTACAATACAAAAAAAAAAAAAAAAAAAAAAAAAAAAATTAATAAATAAAATTCTAATTGTCAAAAAATGTACTTTTTGAGTCCCCATGTATCATAAAATTTTAAGAACAAAATATAAATTTTTATTTTTTTCGCTTTTCAATCCTTCTTAGTTATCAGTTTGTTAATGTAAATTCATAATTAAAATTATATATATATGTGTGCGTGTGTGTGTTCAGAGAGAGAAATAAACCCTGGAGTCCAATGAGGTTAAAATTTCAAAAGGAAATGAAAGTAAAATTAAGTTTAACAGTTTTAATTAATTTTCTAAGTATTTTCAATCCATGCCGACATATTCTTTAAAATTAATCCTGCAAAATATGTTAGCGTTGTCATTTATCGTTTAGTCGATACCCAAAATGAGAGAATTGAATGATGCACTCACTTCTATGTCTTCAGCTGTAAATTATATTTATTTTCAAATGGTATATTAAATGAAATTCTCTAGCTAATGAATTTTTGACATTAAGAATTCATAAGAATTTAAACGTAAATTTGAACTCATGAGTATAAATTAGTTTACAAAATATTTTTAATGTTTGTAGATATATTCTTCGAAAACTATCCTACATTGTGCGCGTTTCAGTGTTATTTTTTAATAAGCCACATATGTAGAAAGACATAATAGAATACTAGGCTCATTTCTAAATCTTCAACCGGAAATTATATTTATTTTCAGTTCATATTTTAAATGAAATGCTCTAAGGAGAATTTCGTTATCTTTAATCATTTTAATTTTATTTTTTAATACAATAATGAAGGAAATCTTTGTTTAGTTATTTTATTCACTGGTGATTTACAGCTTCAGACATTTTTATTATTATATAAAAAATACATTATTTAACATAGGTTTTTTTATTTCTTACATATAAATATTAAGTACTCACTTGCAATTGCTCAAATAAATACATAAACTTCAAACTTTTGTATTAGTATTTATAAAAATACATTATTTAACATTTTTTTTCAATATTTATCTATAAATATTAAGTAATTACTTTCAATTGCACAAATAAATGCTTAAAACTTCTAATATAAACAGACGGTTCTTCATACAATATAAATCACGTTCTGTTACATTCTTTATGTTTCTTTATAAAAATTTTATAATCTAAAAGAAATAAAAAAAGCACATCCACAATTACTGATTTACTTCCCTGTTTTTATTTTTTTCTGTCACTGTAATATACAATAACGAAATCAAAATTAACTCCGAAGGGAGATAAGAAGTAAAGGGTATTTCTTTGTCATACATTCGAAAAATTAATGACGAGTTTACCAATTATGACACATTAAATAAAAGCTGCCATTAAGTAATATTAATGACTATTAATTTAAATTCAACGGCTTCTTTTAATTAACTGAATTTTAAAAAATCATATCTTAATATAAAATAATATCAGAATTCTACAAAGAAAAATTGGATTTTGTTTTGTCTCATTAATACGGGCTAAAAAAGGACAGCATATAACGTTCAAAATATAATTAGTATACTCTTCTATTTTCAGTTCCTTTCAATTTAAAACGTAAGCATTGCAGGACATCTTAAAAAAAATCCGTAACTCAATTATACTTTGTTTACTAACCAGTTTGTCATTTAAGTACTTATATAGAACATTCTTTAATGATTATTTCTTTCAATATTAAAGCAATATGTTTGAAAGATTTGTGAAATTTTTAAATATCAGTGCTTACATTAAAAATTTTCCACTGAATTTTCAAAAATTAACACTAGTTTGAAACAAGGAATTTTTATTTCTCAAAATCTATTACTATATTCAGCTTATTAGGCAATGCCATTAAGTAAAATCTGTTATGAAACGAGAGAAAATCCAATTTTCTTTGAAAAGAAAGATTAATAGCTTCCTAAGCATTAAATGAAGTGCTATTTGAAAATGTTGCATGGACGTGAAAATTTTACAAATTCCAATTTAAAAGTGTTAAAACTCTTCTATTAGTATCATGTTTGTAACAATTTGAAACTTTATTTGAGACGATTTTTAAGCATTCTAAATTGTAATTTAATTTCATTTTCTGTATTGCTTTTAAAAGTACTTAGAGTGTTTTATATATACATATATACATATATGTGTGTGTGTGTGTGTGTGTGTGTGTGTGTGTAGTAAAATAATATGAAAAAAGCCAGGTTATTCAATTACTTGAATGACTGAACATTGAAATAATATCACACGCAACTTTAATACAGCTTAATAAAGATAATTCTAGGTAGTATTTTCTTGAAATGCATTAAATATGACACTTCAAAGATACAATACATTTTCCTTAGAATAATACAATTAGTCTTAACCGTACCATTTGGTTTAACTTTTTTTAAATATCGATGCTTCATTCCAGATAAAAATTAATGGACTGCCTTTTTGTAATTTTCAAAATAAGCTCCTGCGCTCATGCTTGTCAATTTTCATAATGTATGCTTTCAAATCATGGATAGTAAAAAATGTACCCGAGAGTCAGTTTACTTGCTGATCACGCTCCTCTTAAGGAAAATAAATGATGTTTAAATTCAAATCACATATATATTTATATGTATATATATATAATCATTAATTCCATTACAATATGAACCATTTGAATTTAATAGAAAAAACATATTGAACGAGAGGAAAAAAATAATTAAATAAATAAATGAATACAAATGGAATTTATAGAACCAAAGCAGATTTATCAATCCCCAAATACTTTGGAACTACAAATGAAGTGTGTAGTTTCATCTTCGTATTAGCCATGAAAAAGCAAAATAATACGAATTTGGGGTTACCAACACACATAAAATCAAAATCAAAATCAAATGAAGAAATAACATTAAAAACCAGGCACAACAAAATTACTAAATTGGATAGAAAAATGAAAAGGGGTAAAAATAAAAATAACTATCGTACATATGAGAATAATAAATTAATAAATAAATTAAAAACAGAATAACGTGATAACAGAACAAATAAGAAAAATCATGCCTTAAGCATAGATTATGAAGCACTTTCCAACACTTGATGAAATCTTTAACAAAACTTCCTTAATTAGGGACATAAGGGTATATAGCCAAATATGTATTCCAATACTTTTGAATAGCTCTGTATTTAATCTGTCACTAGATAAACATATTAAAAAATGGGAAAATTTAGTTTAGCAAGAAAAAAGCTAAAATTTCTTTTGAGAAATTTTTACTAATAAATGGGATAGATACTTGAAAACTTTTGTTCAGTCCTGTAGTTTACCTTGTATCTATATTACACGTCAGTAAGAAGCTAAAATTCATTTTAAACTAAAATACTCTTAAAACAATAGAAATCACATTGTTATAAATTATCATTCATAGGTGTCCATGTTAACAATTCTTTGCGTGGCCCTGTATATCATTTTATCTACATTCTGCATACATTTCTTTGTAATTTGAATGCAGTTCAACGTAAAAATGTGTACGTTATTTAAGAACCAACTTTAAGTAATTTACGCTCATACTCAGTAACGTTGGCAAGCTCTTTTGGATAGCCCTATATATCAACTATAACATTTATACACACCCTTATAATTTTTAATGATTTAGAGAAACTTAAATGCGTATATCATTATTAAAATGTATTACATCCATCCATGAGCCATCATCGGAAAATTATACAGACCGTCGGAAGGAACATACTATTCGAAATCTTTTGTATGCCCCTGTAAATGCAATGTACTTCATATTATGCAAGACAATATCGTATAATTTGTACTAAGCCTCAGTGTCATATATCAATTTTGTTATACATAAAACAGTTTAATATATTTTTTAAATGTCGCTCAATATCCCCCCCCTTTACCATTATCCAATGGAATTCTTTTGTGTGGCCCTGTAAAGGATTAATAGCTATATTTTCACCGCATATTTTATAGAATGCATATTTTAGTGCACCTCTTAAATGCATGTCAATTTTAATATGTTTGACAGAGCTTAGCATCTTTAAAACGCATTTGAAACGATTTTTCCCTATAGGCCATGATGTAATGGAAAATGTTTGACTCTCCCTGTAAATAAACTCATCATGGTTGTAACCTCATTTTCAATAGGGTTCGTGCTAGGGTAAAGATTAATAATATACAAAAATTTCAGGGCAATCCGAGTATATTTACAGGTGTTAGAGCGCGGAAAGACGGACAGACGAATAGACTGACAGACGGACAGACAAATCGAATCCATAAGCACTTTTCAAACATTTGGAAAGTGTTACAAACGTTACAATTCATTTGAAACGATTTTTCTTAATAGGCCGTAATGTAATGGAAAACTTTTGACTGTCCCTGTAAATAAATTAATCATGGTAGAAACTTCATTTTCATTAGGGTTCGTGCTAGTGTAAACCTAAATAACCTACACAAATTTAATTTGAATCTGAATATATTTACGAGAGTTAGAGCGCAGCCAGACGGCCAGATAAACCGAATGCATAAGCAATTTTCAACTTTGTTGGAAAGTGCTAATAAATAAACCATTCACCATAGTTTACTCTATTAAGATTTAAAACAAAAACAATTAATTTGACTATGCTAAGCTAAACACAATACCTTAATTTAAGATGATATAATATTTAAAAATAGCTAATTAATATGTATACCCTATATAGTTAGATAGTGTTATAGGTTTCTCATTTATTAAAAGTTTAGAGCAATTTAATAATGTAAATTAATAAAATTATATTAATATAATTGATGTAACTATACAATTATCCTTTATAATTATACATTAGTGTTAATTAAATTTCCAATAGAATATGTTTTCCAATTTAACCTATGCATTTTCCACTCTCATTTATTAATACATTATTATCATACATTTATTAATGAACAATTGCGTATTATCCAGACAACACCGCCCTCCGCATTACTCTAACATCTACTCACACAGCCATCTTATTATATACATTTTTTTACATTTTTAAGTTTTATTAATATTTTTATGTTTTAATAATTCAATAATTATGTTTTAATTTTTGTACTTTTTTACGCAATGTTAATTATTTTGAGATCATGTAATAACTAATTGTATATTAAAGAATATATGAATGTTTTAGGAAAACCATTATTTATAGCACCGTAAACTAGCTTTTTAATATTTGCATTAATTAGATGAGAAGAACATAAACATTTTATTCTATATAAATGATTGAGGATTATAATACGATTTACAGAATTGTGAAGACAGCATTTAAAATTAGTAAATGTATTAACTTTAAAATTAAATTCATTCCGTTTATTATACATAACACTTATTAGTTTGCATTATTTTAATATAATTTTAAGATCTAAAAAGTTAATGGTATTATTAGAAAGCAGGATTTTTGTAATTTCCAGATTAGATGGATAATCTGCTGGGAATTGAGATATGCTGGTATTATCAATATCAATTAAAATTATATCATCACTATATCGATATAGGGCCATTCCATGAAAAAAGGTAAATTGATAGTCATTTTAAAAAGTTTGTGTAAATAAATATGTTTGGTATTTACTGAATGGCAACATGTCAAATTTTATGTTTTGAGTAAAAATTTAAAGTTTTTCTTTTGTGGATTGGCAACACAACAGTTTAAAGATGGCATGCATGTGCAAGCAAGTATGTTTAGTTTTATAATGGATTTTGAGTGAGTTTTTTAATAAAGAAAATCCAATGAAACTTTTGAAATCAACATTTTCGGTAAGTCTAATATTCAATCTTTTTATTTCACTAAACTTAAAAATCTAGGATAATTTCAAATAAATACTACAGCACATACAAAAAGCTTTGTTTCTGTGTCCCACACGTGACACAAAAGATGATATTTTTAAATTAGGAGAAAAAAGGAGCTCATTTATTTTGTTTAATTGGCATTTCTAAAGCAGTTTAGTGTAGTACACTTATCCTATGCTAGTTAAAAATTTGGGCTTAATTTTTATTTGGAGAAAAATATAAAAACAAAATTGTCCTGCACGTGACACCTTATGAGCAAGACGATTATTTTTGTTTTCTGAATGCTAAATAGAGATTTATTATAGCATAGGTTTAACAGTTTAATGATTATTTTGTCCTAAGAACATATTCTATGTAACTAAAATGAAATTAAGATTTTTTTTAACATTTTTTTTATGATAGTTCCATTTTTTTATGTGATGCTAATATTTTTTTCTATTTCTTTTATAAATTTATTTTAATAAAATTTGAACACTTTTATGGTTATTTTTATTATAAGAACATATTGTTTTCTAGTAAGAATTGATCTACTTAATTTATAGGGTTTTTTTCTATATAATGAGAAGAGTCATGTGTTTAAGAACTTGTTATTATTCTGCAGAAAATAAATAATAAAACTGCTTATTTATATTCTGTTTTTCTAAATTAAAATAGAATTAAAGTTCAATGTTTCTATGAAATTAATTAAATTTATACAAAAACATTTATAATTGATAAAGTTTGTTATTTATTACTAGAAATGGAAAGATCTAAGTCTACTAGTGCTAGAAGAATGAAAAAGATAAGGTAGAAAATGGTGCTATGAATCCTCCAGAAGCAATTTTATTAAACATCTCTTCAGAAACAGCAACTTCTTTTAAGATGGGTAAATGGGTATGGGTAGTTGTAAAATATGATGGCATTAATTATCCTGGTAAAATTATTACAAGCACCAATCATGATAGTATTGAAGTGTCTGTCATCATAAAATCATGTCTGTCATCATGGAAAACTTTTGAGTTTCTGTTTATACATTTACTTTATTTTATGTTTTAAAATGTCAATTTGAACATTTATTTTGTACAAAAAAAGTTAAATTGTATTGTAAATTGTATTGTAAAATGTATAATATGTATTCTCTTTTTTGGATTCCTTTATTTTCTGATTTTTGAAAAGGTTACTTGAATGATATTTGCAAATGTCCCACACGTGACAACCGTGTCCCGCACGTGACACTATACGTTATATTTTTTTTAGCAGTTTAAAAATTTATTTTTCAAAAAATGATGTTTATTTCATGAACATTAGACCTTTAGCTTCTAATATATATTTTTTCTTTTGAAATTGCAAAACTAGTAGAGCAGAAATGTTAGCTGGATCATAGAGCAAATTACAAGTGGTTGACTTCAGATGTCCTGCACGTGACGCATGCAAATAAATTAATAACTAAATCATAAAACCATTTAGGAAAAATCTGTCCCTGCCTGAGATATTGTTATACCAAATATGAGCTTACAAAAATGTGTTTATTCCTGTTTCTGAAGAATTTTAAGCCCTATAACACAATTTTGGTGGAGTTATGGTGTCTGATTGTCCCGCACGTGACAGTGGAATGGCCCTATAAATGTATTTTATTATTGAAATATTTACGTTCATAATGATATAAGTCTGATTATATACTATATGTACTACCACCTTGTAGTATATTAACATTTTGTGTATATATTATGTTATGTTGAATTATAAAATTATTATAGAAAATGAAATTTGTTAAAGTAAGAAAATAATCAGTATCAATGTTCGGTAATAGATCCAAATCATGTTAATATGTTTTAAAAAGGGCATTTATTATATAATGTAAATCTAATAAATCGACATTATTAAAAAGATCTTTGAAGTCATATGTAGTTATATTTTTTATATATTTAAGATTTTTCATAATATGGATCAGTTCATAACTATTCTTTATACAATGTGTATTATCAGTGGTGTTTGTTATTTTATGTATTTGATTAAGAATTATTTTTAATAGAAGTTTGTTAGCTGTATTATTATAAGTATTGTAACCAATTGTAACTCTTCTAAATTTAACAGTATTCTTATGAAATTTGGGTACAAGAACTAGATATGGGTATTTAAAGTTAGTAGAGTTAATGTCTAATAATTTATAAAAACCTTTAATTTTACGATTGTTTACAATTATGTTATCATTAGTTTTTTGGAATGGGTTATTAGAAGATATACTGGATTTAAGCAGTTGAAGATAATAGGTTCTACATATAATTGCATAATTATTTGGAGATTTGTCCACATAAGTGATTACAAAGTTTTGTTGCAATTTAGTGATTTGCTGGAAAAGATGCTTTGTATTTACATAATCCAGGTATGAAATATTATATTTTAAAGCCTTAGATAATTTATCAATAACTTAAATGTATTCAATAAGTTTGTTGTAATATATTGCAATTTTATAAATAAATATATCTATACCATAAGTAAATTGTTTTATAATAGAATTAAAGTTTAATTTTGATGGAATTCTATATTTAATACCATAACCCATTAATTGTTTCAGTGTAAAATCATCTACAATATTTAGATTTCTAGTGATAATATGTCCGTGATCATCATTAATGTATCTTTGTCGAGAGGGATCATTATAAATAGATATATTGGTGTGTTCATAATTATATAAGTACGTAGCACCTATAGTCGTCGCCTTATCCGTCCGTCTGTCCGCATATAACGGCGCGAAAACTAACAAAATTAAAAGCTTGAATTTTAATGTTCATAATCGTTGCAAAATTTTGTCGAATCATTTAAATTTCTTTAAGAATCAAGTGAAAACTTAAAAAGATATTAATAAAAATTTTGTTAATTCTATTAAATCCTGTTATATGTAAGTCATTCATTGCTATCCCATGACAGATAATGAATTTTGATTACCATAACGATTATGGTCTTTTTAAAATGGATTCATACTATTTCAATATGATTGAATTTAATACATAGAATCCAAATAAATTTTGCATTCATTAGGGTGCAACAGCTATTGCCTCTAGATCTGAGCATTAAAAAAATTGTTATAGTACAAACACACCTCATTTGCCATGTTTTACGTACAATTTCGGACTTTTTTTCTTTATTTTTGAAATTTATCTGAAGCATCTTGTTTGTTTAACAATTGTAATTTCGCTTTATCATTTCGTTTAATAAAACCACGGATTTTGTGAAAATCTCAGACATATCAAATTCATTTGCGTATAAGTTTGGTAACTTAACTGTTGCAAGAAGATCACATTACATGATAATGTTTTACATTAGTTATAGTCTTTCAATACAATGCAGAAAAAATAATTAAAAGTAATAACAAATACTTTTATTTATACACCAAGTATATTTTATTTATATACCAAGTCTAAATAAAACTTTTTCATTATGTTTAAAACGCATATTTTATCTGCTAATTCTGCGTAAAATTGTAGGGGGAAAAGACAACGTTTTGTATATTTTCTCTTATTCATTCTATAATCGCGCTTTCTATCCATTTTTTATATAATTTTTTTCTTGATGCGATTTGCAATTATAATGCAAAATGTTCATAAATTATTATCGGGGATTCCCTATCTCGTAAGTTTTCATCTAATAACAAAACAAAAAATGTTTACATATATTTATAAAAGGCGAGAAAAAAATTCTTATTTTTAATAAAACAAACAAATGCATGAAGCTGCAATTTAAAACATTAGTAATCTATTAATCGATATAAAAAAATACATAATACTCAAATTTTGCCAAATTTATCAAAATGTTATTAATTAACCATTAGAACAAATCTAAATAGATATTTTCATACATTCCAAGGAACTTTAATATTAATTATTATTTGATTAGTAACGATTTAAGTTGCAACTTAACGTATATGTATCTTTAAATGTTTTCTTAAAGGAAAAGAAATTTTTTTTTAATTTTATTTTACGAATATGTTGGTAACATTTTTCACCGCGTTCTTAAATCTAAAGTTTAAAAAAACCTCCTACAATAACATTATATGGAAACACTGTATACAGGGTGATTAAAAAAACGTGAACAAATTGATATGACAAACCAGGATTTCGACAAGGATAAAAAATCACATGGGAACATAGGGCCGCAAACCACTTAATGAGTCAGAAATACTGGGTGCTTCATCCTAACTCAATTTGGGTTAACGGAAATAAATTTCAGAAAACTGAAACATGTTATAATAAAACATTTAGCAGACATTCTCACCTTTGTTTTAAATGTGATAACACCAAACAAAAGTGGTAGAAGTTTGCATTATGCGTACCAGCAATTATGCACGTGGCACCACACATTTTGGGCTGTGATAATCAGTTAATACGCAATCATGGATTGCTTGAGCAATATGTTTTTCCAGCTCTTTTCGTAACGTTACCACATTTCACACAAAATAAGGTACACATCGTTGCATTTTCATTACAATATTTTATTTTTCTCGATATTATTACTTTTAAACCGGGTGTAATTTGAATGAAACAGCCTGTATTTGTGATTCAATAAGCAGCTTGCGACCCTATGTTCCTATGGGATTTTTTATCATTGTTGTATGCTTGATTTGTCATATCATTTTGTGCAAGTTTTATTCAATCAGCCTGTATAAGAAAATAAATATAAGGCAGTTTAATGCTTTCTTATCTTTATTGTATCTCCTGTAAGAATTATTATTTTTAATCCATTTCTTTTACTCTCTTATTAAACGATGCCTCATTTCTTTTCTTCATTTTTACTTTACTTATAAAGTTAAGCATATATTTTAGAAATAGTTTTACAGCTAATAAAAAATGAAACATCCCATAAGAAGAAATCACAAAAAGCATGTTAAAAATATCAATTTTCCGAGGATATATTTTTAAATTTATAAATTCATCAAACGCCCTCTGACTTAATAAAATGACGGAAGTTGTGTCTTAAATGAAATCATTGCATTTTGTAGACAAAATTTAATTAAATTCTAGTGTTTTAGTTTCGATTAATACCAAAAAACAAAGCATTAAATAAATGCACTGTAAAAAAAAATCTAAAAGGTTGCAAATAATTATCTGGGAAACTATGGCGCCTAGAGCTTTTTATGTAGCTGAAAATAAATGTTTAACAGATATAGGTTTGCATTGTAGAACAAAATATCTGTAAAATTGCTAAGAATCATTTATCAACTGAGATGCCTAAAAGTTTTTATGTAACTGAAAAAAATAAATAACTTTTAAGCCTTAACTGAATACATATGCCTGAGAAATCAAAATTGAATTAGATGTACTTTTTAAACATTACTAAAAAGGCGTAAACCCAACAGATTGAAAAAGTATCCAGGCCATGTTTCGAACCTTATCTTTAATGTATGTCCTCTATAAATTAATATTTTAAACTCATTTCTTTTATTTTCTTTTTAAACTATGCCTTATCTTTTTTCTTCATTTTAACTTTACTTATAAAATTAAGCATATAATTTAGAAATAGTTTTATAGCAAATGAAAAATGAAACATCTTATAAGAAGAATTCGCACAAAAAAATATGTTAAAAATATTAATTTCCCGAGGATATATTTTAAATTTATTAATTCATGAAACGCCCTCCGACTTAAGAAAATTGTTAATTGTTAATTATAATTGACGTAATTCATTGTAGTTTTCTTGGGCGTAAGCCATCGGTGAAAATTTATTATATATTTACTATCAATTCTAGATTAATTTGTTTTTTGGTTTACCGCAAGTTTGTGGTTCAAGAATTTGTGTTATCTGGTGTGTAGTTCTAGTCTGAGTGTGTAGTTATAGCAGGCTTAGACAGAAGAACGTTGGTGTGCTGAACCAAAGACCTAGGTCCGAACCCCGGAATCGATATTTTTTCACTATGTTGAGTTAACACCTTATAATTGCAAAGCGTGAGTAAAAATATGATGTGTGAATAAAAATTCGCCTTATAAAATTAAAATAATCACATAGTTATTCCAAGTTACCAATGAAATTATAGTAAGAATGTGACGTTAGAGATTTTTGAAGCGTTATACACCTAGTTTTGAAGCTACAAAACTTCAAATTAGGTAGCTTTATACATCTAGTTTTGAAGCTATTCTGTAGCTACAAAATTTACATTTATTTATTAACGGAATGCAACTAAAAGTTTAATAATAATATAAAAAAAATCAGTAGTTTTTACAAAAACTTATTTTGTAGATTAACATTTTTTTCAGTGCATGCATTTAAATTAAACTATGTTCTATTATCGAAGCGCATATTCCGTAGTTTTTGGTAACACGGATTTTACAACGAACGAATAGCTACTAGGAGGGCTGTTACATAATGAAAATCAAACGAAGGAAAAAAAAATTATATTCACACTTTACCCACATTTCTCTAGTTTTCAACATTGCCAAATTTAGCTAAATACTCATATATCTGAACTAGATTTTCAAGAACCTCTTCATAGAAATTTGCCACCTGCTGAGATAACCAATAGGGAGATCCCAAATCCTGCGAAAGCTGCACAGAGCGTTTCAAAGCAAAAGACGCAGCATACTGATAGACTGAATTTTCTTAGATCATGAGAAGGAAAGCCTCACACCGCATCACAGACCCGAAATTTTTGGGCGAAAAGATTTGGATACTCCCCTTAGCCATGACCTTGCACCAAGCGATTTCCTTTTCCAAAAACACCATATCGGCAGCAATCACTACAACAATGGCAAAGACGTGAAATCGACCGTGACCTGTTGGTTATCGGAGCAGGCGGCGAGTTTTTATGAAGAGGGTATTCAAAATCAAGTTATAAGGTATGATAAGTGATTAACAAACTTGGCAATATTTAAAAATAAAAAAATGTATGCAGAATCTGAAAATAAATTTGATTTGAAAAAATGATTTTCGTTTGTTTTTTATTTTAAACGGTCCTTACTTAAAAAACAACCCTCGCATCTCTGTATTCTATAAAAAATGAACTAATGCTGTCACCACCGCTGGCAACAATTTTTTTCTAACTTAGGGTAATTCTTCCTTAATAACAAGAAATCTACAGCACACACTAACATGAAAATTGGTATTACTATAAAGAAATGTTTGAGAAATACACTGATGCACCCAATTTTCAAATTCAAGAATTATTATAAGAGATATTTAATGTTAAGTTGTTCAAAATTGTTCCATTAAAAAGTTTTATAAGAGCAAAAACTATACACAAGAATCGATCATTTTACACAATAGAAGTTCTCAGTGTGCAGACATTTATAGTTTTAATTTGACTTATTTTATGAGTATTATTTTAATACTCATTATTTAATATTATATTAATTGTTATAATTTTTGTGATGAAATAATAATATTATTAAATTATATTACATGAATGATATTATTCACGTAAAATGAATTCTGTAAAATAAGTGAGACGCCATAAATGGAAAAAAATAATGCTGAAAAAAAAATATCCTTTTAAGCCATAAAAGTATCTTCATGTGACTATCATAAACAGAAAGAAAACTTTTAAATAATGAATAAATTCATTAATGTGCGTTAAAGGCAGTAAATAAAATTAATTACGTCATATTTAAAATGATTAAATTACATTGTAAAACAGCTTTAAAAAATGAGATGAGACATTTATTTCATATTTTGATATGATCATTTAAATTATTTTTGTGAATTTTTAGATGGCTCAAATAACATCTCATTTCAACAACAAAGGTATTTTCACGTGGATATTAAAAAGAGAAAGAAAAAAAAAAATAGTGAAAATTATATCAGATTTAAAATGGCTTGCTTACAAGTTTTCCTCATACCGCGACTCAAAAATACCAGGAGGCAACGGTTATGTAAATTTCACTGTTTAACTGATCTTGTTTAATCAAACATGTATATAATCAGTAGATATTTAACAGAAGCTGAATATATCTTAAAATTCCTCCAATCTAATTGGAGTCAATTGAAACCCGTTTACACGGAGATCTCCACTTAATTTATATGTAGGGGAAGATGGGGATACTTGAGCCACTTTTTAAATTTTAATTTTAAAAAAAATTATAATTTCGTAGAACAAAATAAAATATTAAAAATGAAAATTTTATAATTTTTCTTCAACTGAAAACCACTTTCAATTAATTTTGAACTATTTTTCTATGTCTAATTAATTTTTACTTTTTTTTTATCGTAGCTCAAGTATCCCCATGTAGGAGATACTTTATCCATGGTGGGGGGATACTTGAGCCAGTACATAAAAATACCTACAAAAGTAATTTTTTTCGCTTTATTTTTGCACAAATATTTTACAGAATGATAAATTATGATGCATAAAGTCCTTCAAAACCAATTGAGATTAGAATTCAGATGTTTCAGTTCTTTTGCAACATGTATGAAGAACAAATTCAGAATGGTTATAAAACCACACATCTTTATTCTTTTACCTACATGGTAACTCAGTAGTGCCGTCTGTTGGGGACAATAGAAGTCATTTCTTTGATTTAAAAAAAATGTTACAGTAACAGAGATTACAATTTCAATATAAAATATTAATCTTAATATATTATATTAAAAAATAAATATTTAATATGTTGGACCTAACTAATTAAAGTATTAGAGATTATTTTACATTTATCTAGACTGGCTATTTTGTTAGTCAAAATGAAAAATAAAATGGATATTTTCATTTAAAAAAAAATACATTTTTGAACATTTTTTTCTAAGTAATTATTTTTTTTAACCCGCGAGAACTCGCGCATGAGATTTTCTTTCACCATCGTACCCTTTTTAAGACTATTTTTAAGGCTATTTTTCATTTTAATAAAATTTCAAAATGTGATTTCGATTACTTTACCTCTTTTTTGAATAAAAGTACTAAGCCAAACAAAAAGTTTGATATTAGGTGACTGTAAAGTAAAAGAAAAGAATTGGGCACCGTGAGAGAAATTCTCATAGCGACTTCTCCCGGGTTAAGAAAGAAAAAATAAAATAAAAAATTATGCTCCCTCTAATCGAGACAAAAAAATCTATTAGTGAATATAAGGACGTAATTTTATTTTTTGTTTATTTTATCCATGTCTAATTTCCTAGTGGGGAGGGTTGAGCCATGGCTCAAGTATCCCCAATCACACTGGCTAAAGTAAACCCATTACCACTATTTTTTGTGTATCAGAGTTTTACTAAGTAAATCATGGAGCTATTTGAGCTATTTCAGATTCAAAATACAATTCAGATTATACTTATATAAATAGATAAACAGATAAACAGAAGATTATAGATAAACAGAATTTATGTATATTGTTGCAACTTTAAACGAAAATTTAATAACAAAAAAATAAAAAATCATGCACCTAAATATTTATTTTAGATAGGGAAAAACAACTATTAATCACCATATTTTCAAAATAGTACCAAGGTATGCGATTTCTTTTTTACATGTTCAGAACTATAAATATGTTACCATATTGCCAGTTTTAGAAAGAAAAATTAACCAGCTGCAAAAATAATAGGGGTGGCTCAAGTATCCCCTATGCTCAAGTATCCCCACCCTCCCCTATATATATATATATATATACGTATATATACATATATAGCTCAATGTTTCAGTCTTTTAAAAGCCGATAAAATTTGCGTGTTTCTACAGTTTGTGGTGTTCCGAAGAGGGTTGACGAGTATAGTTCATAGGGAGCAGAATCTCCTAGTATCTGAAAAAACAATATGTAGCTTTTCCAAAAATATAAAATAACCACTAAAGTTTAAGGGGTCAGGTATCCTTAATAAAATCTAAAAATTTATTTTTCAAAAAATACTTATGGAATATGATTCTTTAGAAACATTTAAAAAAAACTGCATACAAAAATTCGCGATGGAAGATATATTATTTCCAAAACACTTTGATCATTTCCTGTATGATCAATGGGCAATTTAATCTTTAAAGCCAATTTTCTAAAAACAGTGACTCATCATTGCTCGAACGATTTCAAAAAACGGTCGCTTTGAATTTCACAAAATTTTCACTGAATGTATTAGAAGCACAGAAATACAAAATTACCTATTATTATATTTTTCATGTTGGAAATTTAGGATTCACTACTATTTTTTTATTTAAAAAAATCTCGATATTTTTAATTTCTTTAAGTAATTTTTTTTTTGTCTGGATGAAAAATTTTAACTTCTTGATTGTAAGTTATTTTGATAACAGAATATATCTGCACTTATTAAAAAATATTGGTTTCTGTTAGCAATTCAAATGGGAAAAATTATGCGCGCAATGCATGCAAGAATAATAAGAATAAATCTTCCGAAAAAATGCACTATAAATTAAAAATAAATAAATAAAACTTTATGAATGTGTTTACTTTTTTAATAGCTTTAATTTGTAAACTAAACTTTTCTTAATATATGTTTTCAATTCTATAATTAAAAGTCAATTAGATACAGAGTGACTGCAATTTTACAGAGGTAATTTTTTCAACGTATTTTGTTAGTTCAAAGGATACCTGACCCATAATGGCTAAATTATCGGCCTATCAACGCTATTTTTATCAGTGTCATTGATCCACCAGTGACGAGAGGTTCTGTTTTCGAAACTGGGTAAAGGGAGGTTCTAGGTTCGAGCCCAATCACGCTCATCTTTCTAAATGATCGGAGTACGCTTTTTTAACCTTGTATTTCCTTGAGCAAATATAGTCCAGGCATTAAGTGCTCAAAATGGACAAATAAATGCAAGTTTTGGTGTAGTTTTGATTTTTGGTTCCATTTATGTTTTTTGGGTCGCTGAACACGAATCTGGCATTATCCAACAAAACTACTCCCCGAAAACACGCTTTTTTGGCAAAAAACTTGCAAAAAACGTGGCTGTTTTTCGTTTTTACTAAATAACTTCAAAATTATGCATTTTACATAAAAGTCATCAATACATAAATTAAAGAGCACAAAATTTCCTACGTTTTATGTTTTAAAAGTTTCTTTCTCTGATCAATGGTTTAGCCGCGAGAGAGCCGTAAAAATGTGTGTGAAAAGCAAAAAATTCTGAAAAACGTGAATTAAAGCACCGTACGTCGATGAAACATGAAAAACAACCATTTTACGCAAATTTTCCCCACTTAATAATACTAAATATATTACTATTGACTATATTTTATTAATCTGATGTTCATTGTTTCTTTCATAACTAATAAATAATTAAAAATAAGCATATCTGGAATGAAAATCTTCATTTGCTATTACAAAATAATAATAGTAATAATTTCTTAATTTGTCTTTTAAATAATGTAAATAAAATAACTAAAACAGGCTTTAACATATAAAAGCTGACACGGATTCTAGTTCTTAAAGTTCTCAAAGTTCAAAATGTGGGTGTGAAAAAAAAAAAAAAATCCAGAAAGTAGGAATTATGGCACTGTACATAGATTTAACATGAAAACTGACAATTTTTCGCAAAGATTGACTTTAAATTATTCTGAAGATATTTTGATCGACTATATTTTACAGTAAAGTTGCTAACAATAAAAACAACGACTCATTAAGAATTATTATTTAATTATAAATAATTATGTACATTAGTAAGTACATTTACTTAAAAAACAAAGTACTATTTCCGCTTTCTTTTATTTGAGGGTCCCTGCTTTTCACCGACATCTACAAAATAGAAAATAGACGAATGGAATTAGTGGGTGTTTTTTTAACTATGAATATTATAAATATTTTTTTTTAATAGTAAATATTTGATAGCTTGCGGCATGACTATTTCCCCTTCCATTGGGTCCTCTGATTCATTGTGGGGGCAATCCATTTCCAGATCGGCTTCAAAGTCTAGCCCATCCTCTTCGTCTTGACACACAACTGCGATGTTGTTGCAGTTTCCCGAAGCAAATCTGATATCTGATATCTTCGCAAATAATTTTTGCTGCTGCTTCAACCACTCGCAGCCTCTCATCTCGATCAGATTTACATGTTTACTGATACCATGCATTAGTCAATATCTTCCCTCCTATATTCTTGAAACACACAATGGACTTTTTTTCTGATTCTTTGTGATTAGTATTCGTCTCCATGTCTCTCAATGAGGTTAAACTTTACAGTTCTCATATCAGGCTGATAATTCCCTGTAGCCTGTTTCATTAGCACTTCCATGGAAAATTGACAATCGTCATCATAATTTTCAAGGTAATCGGTACTTAGTTCAAGGTACGTAGTTCGTAGTTCAAGGTACTTTGCATTGCTCTGTCGATTGCCTCGGCAAATGGACCACGTTTCTTCTGTTCTTGGATCTTCGGCCTCCCATAAATATATTTAAAACATTTGATGTGGTATTGAGCATCTGCTGCGATCAAATCATTCACTGGTTCGATGCGCTCAACTATAGCCTGCCCATAATCATCATTGCCAGCTCTTCCTGCTTTCAGAATTGTACTTTTGAATCCCATGTGTCGCACACTGTATACAGTATTGCGTTCACTTGGTGGATTTTTCGCTTGTATTGTAATGAACTCTTCCGAAATGTACAGTCCACATATAAAACAATTAGTTCGAAAATTAAACTGATGAGTTGATGATCTTAAAATTTGAGAAGTGCTAGCACTTTGTTCCTCAATCTTCTTCGCATAAGCAGTAATCATCCGTTCATTTACGTATGCTTTTCTACACTTAACATGCACATCTACTGAGGTTTTCCCCTTTAGGAAAACTGCCTTTCCATCCTTTCTTTCTGTACTTGCCTTGATTAAAACTGCAATACCTCGGCTAACTTTTACTGACTGCTCCTCTTCTAAAGGAGAGTCAAAAATAAAACACAGCGACATCGCGCAAAATCATTTTAGATGTTCACTATATTCACGAAGGCACAAACAGTGAATTACTAAATTATAAGTAAGCAGTTGCATATGGAAACTGAGAGGAATGTGTCCTCTTGATAAGCTAGTGATCTGTGCGACACATATTTCTAACAGAAGCGAGACTGGTGGGGAAGGGGGGGAGTATTCCACTGAACGTGAACATGGGATGCGGGGGTGGGCGCTTGACCAACATTATTTTACACTTGCATCCCTTCAATCAAGGGGGAAAGTGCAGATGGGATCATTTAAAGCCTGTTTTAGTTATTTTATTTACATTACTTAAAAGTCAAATTAAGAAATTATTACTATTATTATTTTATAATAGCAAATGAAGGTTTTGATCACAGATATGCTCATTTTTATTTATTTTTTAGTTATGAAAGAAACAATGAATATCATATAGTCAATAATAATATATTTAGTATTATCAAGTGGGGAAAGTTTGCGTAAAATGGTTATTTTTCATGTTTCATCGACGTACGGTGCTGTAATTCACATTTTTCAGAATTTTTTGCTTTTCACACCCATTTTTGCGGCTCTCTCACGGCTAAACCATTGATCAGAGAAAAATCTTTTAATACATAAAATGTAGGAAATTTTGTGCTCTTTAATCCTCCAAGCGTCTTACAAATGGGTAAAATTGTAATGTTGTTTTCTCATCATTTTGTTTTAAATGCAAATAAAATATGATTCTTTCAAAATTACATAAAAAATCTTATTTAGGAATATAAATGTGATTCTTCACAGTCTTAATCATTCTTCAATACTTTGAAAATTCATTAAATTTATAGAATTATAATATCTTAAACATTGCTTATTTTGCAGTGAAACCTGGAGCTTAGTGTACGGAATATTACGGGACAAACGCTTAGAGGGTTAATATATGTATTGATGACTTTTATGTAAAATGCATAATTTTGAAGTTATTTAGAAAAAACGAAAAAAAGCCATGTTTTTGCACGTTTTTTGCCAAAAAAAAACGTGTTTCCGGGGAGAAATTTTGTTGGATAATGCCAGATTCGTGTTCAGAGACCCATAAAGCATAAAAGGAACCAAAAATCAAAACTACATCAAAACTTGCATTTATTTTTTACCAAATGCCTGGATTAATACGTGTTAGGTTCTCTTAGAAAAACCCCCACGGAGGGTACCCTCACTTTAGGGCCTATATCGCCTCTGTGTCATTAAAAGTTTCAGGTTGTTTTAAGAAATGAGTGACAATTTTAAAAACAGTTACGAATAATAATTGAAAAATAAAATGCTTTTTAGAAATCCAAATTTTTGGAGCTATGGTTGTTTTTATTTTTTTAATTTGTTTTCTTCTTTTAAACTGAGGGAAGCACAAAAAGTATATAAAAGTTTTTATATTTACACTATATATTACGAGAAATATTAAATAGACATACTTTCCCTTCACACAAAGTTTTCGTATTTTATCTAGGAACGAACAGCAGGATAATAAATTTTTTAAATTAATATGAAGTTGTTTAATAGTTGAAATTAGATCAAACGGACAAACTTTGTTCTACATACAAAGTTTTAGACTTTAATGTGGGTGTTATAATTGTTTAAAATTATCATCTGGTTACTGAGTAGTAGGATAAAAATTAAATAAACATACTTTACCCTAAACTAAAAGTTTTCAGATTTCATCCAGGTGAGAACACTTACTGATTACTTTAGAGAGAGTTCTTACGTGAGAATTACTTTATGGTTAAAGTACATGGCACAAACTTTTTAATATATCATTAATTACTCAACTTAATTGATTAAAAGTGCTGTCTGAGCAGATATAATTATAATGTAAATAAAAAATATGTAGACAGGGAAATATCTTTTAGATTACGCTTGCAAACACAAAAGTAATGAAGCAAATACAAATATAGGAAATATAAAAGATTTGTTCCTGAAGGTTAGATTTATATGTGTTTAGATCTTCTCTCTCGCTCTCTCAATTTTATACTTTTATATCTGGAAACAGGTATTTTTCATTTTTACACATGTTACAATAAATAGTGCATCATGTATGAAATGTTTGTGAATGTAAAATACAAAATTTAATGAGTAAATACAAATACAACGTACTTAAAAACTATAAATTACATGCTGGAAATTCAACGAAATAAAAAACTTCAATACGACACCGTTAAATGGAGTTATAAAATATCTACTAAAATACTTTGGCTGAAAAAAAAATTAGCCTTATTTTAAATAATTTAACTTCAAAAACAATTATTATTTAAAACATATTTACCGCAATATTACCTTAATTTTAACTTTTCCCATAATTGAAAAGTGCATTTTCAATAATTTGTTTATATTTTATAAAATAGTTAAATAATCAATTTAAATAAGCGAACTAAACTAATCAATCAAGGCGTAAAAATTCTAATTGCTGACATTTCGAAATACAAAATCAGCAAAAATTACTTCATTAAGCAAATATATGTTATTGTATTTTAATTTTAAAATAATAATGCAAAAATGTCTCAAACTAAACATAGCAAGATTTTTACTACGCCAACTTTTCATTTATTCTCATCATAGATTTGATTCGTGTATACTCTGTTTTTTTAAAAAAAACGTAGATATAGATATAGATATATGCGACCCGTAAAAATTAAGCCATGGCGATGAAACGTCGTATATGAATAGTGATTGGTTAGATGAACTGGTGAATATAAAATTAAGAACAAAAACATTTTATTGATTATTAAGAGCAAAAATAATGCCAATTTCAGAAGGTTGTAAAGGCAAATTTTCCAGCTATAAAAGTTGATTATCCTCTCTGAGGCATCGAGTCAGTAAAATTATTTATGTCCGTCTGTGGTGAATTCTGATATAAGTAAAGAAACTGATAAATTAGTTCAGTGTAATCCGGTTTTTGTAGTTTTCCAATTTGTCACAAACATTCTCTATAGGAACAAGATCTAGGGACTTGACATGAATGGAAAAATATGATATCGTTGCAATCATTGTTTCGAGAGTCATGCAATATGTGGCTGAGTGTTATCCTCTCATGAAACGCACCCAGATGACTTTTAGCGTAGACTATACAACCGGCTGAAAAATGCGTCTACGTTTCTGCGAGCTATTATACTTTGCAGCACGAGTAAAATTGATCATCTACCCCACCAGATAATTCCTCTGATTTTCACTGCAAGTTCTACGCCAGTATGCTGTTTACTAACAGATGCAGGATTGAATCACTGACCTCTCTACTTGAACACACACACGGCTAGTCACCACAATTGAGAGAAAAGTGGTGTTCGTTGCAGAGTATTGCCACTCACCAATCAGATCTCACGAATCAGAATTTCACTATCAAATCTCACCAATCAGATACAACTGAACTTGCTCAATATTGACAACAGGTCTAGAAGACACTGCCAACGTTGAAAGGTTGCAGATACCTAAATGGTTCCCGAGAGCTGTTTCCAGAAACGACCTACCGTATACCGATGATATATCTTGATCTACTACATGGATATCAACTAGCAATTGGCCTGTGATATTTTGCATTGGTATAATTGTGATTGCTCCTCTGATTCCTTGATCCAACCTTATATTTCTGTCTTGGTGTCTTTATGAAACCGTTGCAGTAGCTGGTAGGGCATTCACTGAAGCAAACTCCGAGTAATTACAATATCGCTTCGAGCAAAGTGCTGGATCATAAAGTCTGTTGAACGAACCCTTTTTTATGCTTTTGGTTCAACCCTTTTCAAAATCGTGCCTCTGTTCGCAGAGTCGTCGAGTACATCTTAAAGGCATCATACTTTCAATTACAATGTATCGTCAATGTTAGTCTGATTCCGGAACAATGGTTCTGCATTGGTTTTAATTCCTCCAGAATTCGAGTACGAACTATTTCTAATGCTTCCGGCTGTGCAATTTAAAAGATTATTCCACAATCCACCATTTATCATCGATCCTGAAATCTGAATCATTTACAAACCTCATCAAACTAAAAGTTTACAGATTTAATCCAGGTGAGAACACTTTAAATTACTTTATTGTAAAGTACATGGCCACAAACTTTTTAATATATCATTAATTACACAGCTTAATTGTCTAAAAGTTATATGTGAGCAGATATAATTATTATGGAAATCAAAAATATGTAGACACGGAAATATCTTTTAGATTATGCGTGCAAACAGAAAAGTGATGAAACAAATACAAATATAGTAAATATAAAAGTTTTGTTCCTGAAGGTTAGATTTATATATGTTTAGATCTTCTCTCTCGCTCTCTCATTTTTATATCTTTATATCTAGAAACAGGTCTTTTCCATTTTTATACATCATGTTAGAATAAATAGCGCATCAGTACATATAAATTTATAGCTCTGGATTAATTACTTTTGTTTGTATTTATATATATTTTTAAAAAGTGTCTATTTCGCTATAGGTTATTAATAAATATTCCTAACAATAATTTGCAGCATGGAATTTACATGCACATACGTTTTCAACGTCCTAATCTGAGTACTTGCAGTAAAAAATATAAAGAATCCATTCGCCATTGACACATATTCGTAAACATATATATAAGCTTTATGAACAACTATTATCACTAACTTGTCAAACAGGATGACATTTTTTCCTCGATGGAGTATTTCGTTCGTTTCCGAGATCAAAGACCTTAACAGGTAAACGATTTCTTATAAAGTTGGCAATATAACGTCAATTGTGAACAAAATATGCATTTTGTACTATAACTAGTATTATAAATATTCTGATCTTGGTACAATAGTTGGTAAACTCTTATATAAAAATGCATGAAAGCAAAATTTGATACGATTATATATCTTAAATTCAGGGATAAGAAAATAATAGGACTCCATCGTAAATAGGACGTAATCAAAATGACATACTAAGAATCAATACCTGTCATGGGATAATATTAAATTAATGATAGGATTTAGTAGAATAAAGAAATGTTTTATTATTAACTTTTTAAGTTCTGATTGCATTTTCATAAAAATCTCCAACGATTATATAAACTAAATTTCATATCATTCGGTTGGGCAGATTTGTGCTTTTAATGCATATTTTAAGAAGACTTAAATACATTACGACGACTTAAATACAATATATTTAATCTTAAAAAAAGCAGTAATTTGAAATTTGAAAATAAAATCAATCAAGATATATACAATGTAGATAAAGCGATTATAATTTTCTCCCATTTCTTTATTTGTAGATGGGTCTTCAGCATCTAAATTATTTCCATTTATATGTTCTATTTAAAATTAAAAGTTATATTTATAAGTAAAAGTATTATTTATAAAAATAAGTAATTGTTATTTAAAAAAATATTTAAAGTGGTTGCAGTTATGTTAAGAAACATTCCATTCGCTCAAAAAAAAAAGAATTATTTTTGAATTGGCGTTATTTTCAAATATCTCGATCAAATTTTGATGTTTTTACGTGAATTTTTTTCAAAGGATAGCTGAGAACGATCTACAACCGGGAAAGTTTTTACTTTTTTCAATTTTCGTTATATCTTTTTTAACATTATGTGATAGTTTCAATTTCAGAAATAGCTTCAACTGGTTCCGAAAGTTAAACATTTTTTTTAATCCGAATGCAAAATCGAGAAAGTAAAAACTAGCTTGGTTATCGTCCTCATTTATCCTATGCAAAAAAAATAAAATAAAAGTAAAAATAAAAATAAAATAAAATAAAATAAAATAAAATCTTGTGAAAATATTAACATGTTAGCGAAATATTTGAAAATAACTCTTCCATAGACTCAACAATATGATCCGGGTCTTTTTGAGCGAGTCGAATGGCCTCTTAAAGCTTCATTGCGTCGATTATGACCTAACCCCTTCGCGACGGGAGCCTTTTACGAAATTTTTAATGTTTTGCCACCGGTTTTAGCAAACAGAAATTTGTTTCTTCTTGAATCGAGAAAATGCTCCGATTGAATAAGACAAATTTTACAATATAATTTTACTAGTGGCAATAAACAAGGATTCTTAAGCCTTTTTACGGCACGTATACGTGTCGCTTGTCCCCAAGGGGTTAAAGCTGAGAACAAAGGTTTAATTTTTTTTCCTTTATATACAATCGTAAAAAGGGTGCAAAAATTATAATGCACTTCTGAAAAAAAAAAGATCTCTCCAATAAGGAAAATTTAATATTTTTTTGCATATCGAAAATGGAGCATTTAAAAAATGATTTGTTATCTAAAAATGAAAAAAACGTAACTATGAGAAATTTAAGAAAAGAAAAAATGGCAATCTTTAAATTTATCCGTATTCTTTAAAATTATGATTTCTAAAATAAAAGATCAAATTTTAAACATCAAAAATTTAAATAAAATTACCTATAGCTAAAGATATTTATAACTTAAATTTGAATTTGATGTCCAATTTCTTCATTAAGTATTTCAATTTCTTATGTGAAACAAATCGCATAAAAGTTGTCAAAGATATAAGCCTCGCTAAGTTGAGAAAAGATTTTCAGATCTTCAAGCAGTAATACATTGTTAGGATGAGCGAAGCGAATCCTCTACTAGGCCACTCAAATTACATTTTTTCGGACACTATACAAAAAATCACTTCAGTATTTTGACTTGAAATTAAACACAAAAATAAATTATGATCTTTAAATTTGCACATTTTTTTTTTTTTTTTTTTTTTTTTTTTACAGAATAATCTTTAAAAAAAATTATTATTTTAATTAATTTGTTTTAAATGCTTTTCCATTACGGACGCATTTTTGGAAATAAAAAATGGAACATGTATATTTTTAGAAGAAATAAATCACGGAGTTTGGAATTATAGATAGAACCATGATTAATAAATAAATAAAATGTATTTTCTTTATTCCGACAAAATCATTTACGCTGATGGCATTTACGCATATTAAAAAAAAACTATTTTATGATATATATACACACATTTTTAAACTAATGTGGCAACAAAAGAATTGTAAACAAATAAAATTAATTCTTAAATTCGTTATATAAAGAGTTATTTGAATTTGAAGGTTGAAATTGAACTAAATGAAACATATATATTATTATTTTGGTACATATAGTAAGTATTACTTTTAAATAATTTGCCGTTTAAAAACAATTTATGGAATTTATTTTCTATTATAAAAACTTAACGTAAACGTACGTATAAAAACGTACATTTACTGGTTGAAAAGAACGCGAATATGACGTAGTTCTAAGGCAAGAGGTTAGATATCAGCATAAAAATGACGGCACAGATGTCATATACACACCACATTGGCGCGATTTTTTCCGACGCTAATTTGACAAAAACCTCGTTTTCGAATACCAGTTACCATATATATTTTTAAAAAGGGAAAAATAAAATTAAAAAAATTTAATTAATATCTATAGAACTATATCTATAGAAAACACTTTATATAATTTTAAAACAGAAAATAAAAGTAAATAAACAATTTATTAATAGATAAACAACATCCGGATTACCATGTCAAGCAAAATAACGACACTTTGTCTCAAGTTAAGTACCCTGACATTGGCATCAGAAAAAAAAATAGCGCCAATGTGGTGCATATATGACATCTGTGCTGAGAAGGCGACATGACGAATCTCTTCTGACAGAGAATGCACATGATCTGAAAAATGCTTTAAATTTCGAAGATGCACAAAAAAAAATTTTAATTATATTTTTGTAAAATTTGTCATCGTCGATGGTTTGGCATGCATATTCAATCTGACGGATCTCGTAAGACTTGTTGCCATAAATGTATAGTAAACAATGAACTAAACTTTTTTTCTGTAGCTAATTATATGGACCCTGGTCTACATCCCTAAATATTGAAGAGCTTAATTTTTGTTGAGGAGAAAAGTTCATCCAGTTATTGTTTACCGTATTAAACGTGGTCAGCTTGAATACAGTGGACAAATTATTAATTTTTATCAAGATAATATAGGATTTTGTACTTTATTACCTCTTTCTATAGATACAGAACATTTTTGGGTTATTTGTACTTTTATTAATGTTTTACTAATTTAATTGTTTTTTCGTTATTTAAAAATGCATCAATTTGTGCTAATAGTTCGGCGATTTAAATTATTGGCGAAATTGGTCGAAATGATAACCAAGTAGTACCCATTTTTGTTAGAAAACAAGATGAAAATGTAAAATATCTTTCAAAAAGAGCTTTTAGTTGAATTTTTTTTTTTTTAAAGAGTCAAATTTTGCTTTGAATATATATATATATATATTTATACTAGTATTATATCATAAATAAAAAAATCCAAGGAAATTCATATTGATATCGCCGAAATTATATTTTTAAAATTAAAATGCGCCAAAACATAAAATTGCATAAACATGCGTTTTTGCTTCATAAAGATGCAAAAATAATAGATACTACTTGGTTATCCTTTCAACCAATTTCGCCAAACTATACAAATTACCGAACTATTGGCCAAATTAAACAAATTGACATAATTTTTGATTTAAATAAAGAAAAAACAAATAAATTAATAAAACATTAAGAGACTATGTAAGTATGTCGTTATCATTTTAGGGGAGATGGGGGGAGGTTTCGCACATTTTCGTTAGATATCTCCAGGGGAAGAGGGGGGGCTGCCTTTTGATAGCGATATCATTTTTTATCGAACCAAAATTCTCTCTATTTTTTGTAACATCAAAATAGTATTTTTTAAACCTATTTTTACCTAATTATTATAAAATTATGAAATACCAAAATGTAGAATACCTCAGCATTTTGAAATTCTTATTGTTCTTCAATGTGCATGTATATATAATCTCTGTTCGTGAAACCATATGCCAAATATAGTTCAAAAGAAACTTATGTTTACAAATAAAGAGAAAGAATGTTGTCCATCTGTTTTGTTGATAAGAATTTCTATACCCCCCCTCTTCCTTTGAATAAGTATCTGTTTCTTTAAAGTGTGTTTTGATATAAAGCTATTTCTTATATAAGGAGATACTTTATTGGCGTCATTTCATTCGACTCAATAAAGTATGCGAAAAATAAGTCATAAGTGCATTTTTGTATATTAGTCAAAACAAAAGAAATAGATTCGAAAAATTAAAAAAAAAAAATAGACATTGATAACGATATCATAACGGGGGGGGGGGGGGGTAGAGGAATGATAACGTATGATATCGAAAGGGGGGGGGGAGGGTTCTAAAATTATCAAAAATTGATAACGTTATATATGCACAGACCCTAATAAGCATGCAAATAAAACTTCATACTTTAAAAATCACTTGATGGCGTAACAAACACGTGATACGAGTTTAATGTTACGAGCATGTGACATTTTTTACCATCATCATTGGCATTTAATCTTCTAGTTTAGCGGTATCTTTTTGGTCGACAGGAAAATCAAGAAGTACCAAATATTATTTTAAAAAATATTGTTACTTTCAAATGGTTATCTAATGAAATAATGCTTCTTGAGTCCAAACAAAACATTTGGCTTTTGCTAGTGCATGGAAAATTAAGTGGAATTATTTGTGTAAATATAATTAAAACTGCCAATTACACGAATATCAATTATATTAGTTATGAATTGTACAAATCTACTTATCCTCTAAATATCTAAACAATAACTAGAGAAAACAATAATGTTTCCTCATTGAAAGTAAAAATGAATTATTAAAAAGATTCGCGTGGTTTGGAGATTGCAATAAGCAAAGAAATTGTAATATTGATTAAAAACAATTTATTTTTTTATAGAAAATTTATTTGCATACGTATTAATAAATTGTATGGTAATTAATTATATTTCGATGTTTTAGATATATTAACCAGAATTTGATAAAAGAGAAATGTTTTCACTACGCTTCGTGATGCTTTATTAAAGTTTTAATTAAAAATACTACAAACAAATCTCATTAGTAAAGTTAGTTAGTTAAATATTCATTTTTTAAATACATATTTGCTCTTTTGTGATAGAAATAATGAAGTGAATTCAAAACATTGGATTTTAATCAGGAAAATATAAAATAATCGAATATTAAAAAGGCAATTTATAAGTTTTGTAATAAATTTAATTGGATTTGACATTTTGAGAAAAAGTTATGATTTTTTCCACCTATAACCCTATTTTTTTGTCCCTTGAGCAACTTTTTAATCCTCATAGTTAAGTGTTACCAAATGTTTTCCTTATAATTATAAAATTTGTCTTCTTATAGTACTGGTGTAAAGATTCATTTCTTCGTTCAAGTTTTAGTATTCCAATCAGTTGGCATAAACTAGGGTTTTTGCATAGCTGCCAACTTTTACGCATTTTTTCAAGCACTAAAATTGCATAGAAATTTTCCATTTGTTTAACCTTAAGATTTCAACGATTAATTAAGACAACGTTAAATATAAAATTTTTGTGGTACGAAAAATGCGTAAAAGTTGGCAGCTATGGTTTTTGTCAAAACAAAGTGTAACCTAATGGATTTCTGGAGTTTTTATTAGGGTTGCAGTTGTTTTTCTTATGAAGTGTTAGGATTTTTTCATAAATTTGGATAATATTTTGGAATTTTGGGAATGTTTTAGGTTTTTCTTGTTGTTATTTTCTAAGAGGATGTGTATAATTAATATGGCGGTTAAAACAATTAAATGCTATTCTTTTATTAAAATGATTTTTTGTATCAATTTTAAAATTTGTAATGTATTAAAAGACATTACATGACGCAATTTATAACAAGTATTCAAAAGTTTAAATGATTAATGATGTAAAATTACGTTGAAAAACATGAAAATTACGTATGAAATTGAAATATAACTCAATATGGTTTGAAATTCTTGCTAATTATCTTGCAGAAATTGTAAAAAATTCGACGCTTTTATTTATGGAATCTTAATCCAATATAGCGAGTTTTTATTGCAATTAAAATCAAAGAAAATTCCAGTTTTTCATTTGAATGGAATTCAACCGGTGTTTTTATTTAGATAACAAACATGTATTCTAAATTAAAACTTTTAACGGCTCTTTTCCAAACTATCTTCTAGATAATCGAATTTCACAAAGTTCTAAATTGTTTTGATAATTCGATTACATGTTGTTCATGAATTTTAAACTGAAAAGAAAGTGTTTAAGTGTCATTCTTAAATATTGTAGTTTTTGATAGGATTATAAATTACATAATAAAATTTTCAGTCCTGTTAAGGTTTTAACTAATATTTATAATATTATTTTAAGTGTTACTTTAAAATATGTCCCCTTTGAATTTGATTTTTTTTCTAATTCGTTATTTATACGTTAATATCGAATTTACACCCAAGGCAGTACCTTTTTCATATTGAATACTTATTCCACATTTTCCTCCTTTACATTTTACAATTAAAATATTTTGCAATTTTAGTCTCTTTAATAAACATATTTTATTTATACTTAATCTTTACAAAATTAAATATAAAATTTGCCATATAAAAATTTTAATGTCATTTAAGTTTTAAAAACTATATTTGCAATACTTAAACATAATACTTTAAGATTATTTTTAGTACATACATTTGGTTTTTTTATTTTTTATACTTCAGTGCAAATCCATTTAGATATACTAATTATGCACATACGTTTTTATATTAAGTTTTATAATCCTACAAATCTATTTCTAAATATATTTGTGAAAAAACTACAAAATTTCTTCACCGTTAATATAAGAAAAAACTTTTTAAGTTGTTATTTAATAATAAGTGCAATTACTGCAAATTATAATTTAATTTTTCAGGTCAGGTATTTTGTTTCCAAGGTAATAAAAACTATAGGACAATGAACGAATAGTCTCGAACACACACATCCTTTTCTAATATAGATATTATTCTTTTATGCAAATCAAATTAACAGTTGTAAATATCGATAGGTTCGCTAATATTGTTTCTTATATATCTACTATAACAATATTTAAAATATATATATTCAGTAAAATAATTTTGTCAACAATAACAAAGAGAAATTTCATTGTAGATCAATATATTTTTTTAAATAATTTGCACTTGGCTGTTTTCTTATATCAAATTATTAAGTAAAGAGTTCAGAATGAAGTAGAATAAATTTATTAAACATTATCTAGAAATATGTGGAGATAAAGTTAATAGGTTCTCAAATACTTTGATAAGATTAAAATTGGAAACTATGCGAATTCATAACATACATACATTATTCATAATATACGAATTCATTTCTTACAGCATCAAACAAATGAATCACTGCCTTTTAATCAAGAATTTATCTCGCAATTTTTGAAAGGAAATACATAATGTGCTTTATTAAGTTTGAAGTGGCTAAGATGCACATGTTTGCCACTTAAAATAATCAATTTTTACATTGTCAATGATTATTAGTTATATGACAGTTTTTATATAAGATTTAACTATTACTACATTTTACAAGCTCGAAGTCAAGGTTTGATTTGATTAGAAGATTGATTCATTTGAATTTGATTAGAAAAGTTCAAATTAAAATCATTAACACTTACTCGAACTTTATTCAGTTTGAATAATTCATTGACAGTCGTCTGAAAATTTAAATTCTGGAAACTGTTACTGGGAATTTTGTATTAAATTTATGATAATGCAATCAATTATTTGTCACATTGCCTCATAGGAAAATGACGTTGATGTTAATCTAATTATTATAATGAATATAGAGAATGCACATCATAAATTCTTTAAAAAATAGATGTTAGGAAGTAATTTATTGCGGGTAGAGATTCATTTTAAATAAGTTTAAGTGAATTGGCTTTCAGACAAAATATATTTATTCAAAAAATACTGATGAACTTGAATTGCAAATTAAATAATTCAAATTAAGATTTCAACATAGGAAAAAGGAGGGAAAAGGATAAACACTGTCTACTAACTTTGGAACAAATTATTTTAGAAGTAAGTTACTGGTATCAAAAGATCTGCAATAAAATCTAGTTTTAAATGGTGTATCGGGAACTGGGGTACATTGATACAGCTTTTTTCTAAAAAAAATTTTGTTGTCTAGAAAGCAGAAATTTCAAGTTATTTTTCGATGTGATGTCAGCAAAACCTGGGTAGTTTTCTATAAAAATGTTCAATCGTTGTTTTATATTTTATTTTTTCATGTGATTTAAAAAATATATATAAAAAAGTAATTTGTATCAATGTGCCCCATCCCCGGCGCAGATTGATACACTTTGATATGTCTCGGAAAAATGGAGACAAAATAACACCAATGCATATTTTTCATAGAAAAATAGTTAGCAAACCATTTTATATTATTTATATTTATTCAAATCACCCACACTTTATTTGTAAGCAATATTAAAGCAATCAAAATGAAATGTATAATGACCTGATGTTCTGGATGTTCCTTGTCTGATTGTTGGCTGTGGTAACTTTGTCATATCTGGTACTTCAACCCCAGCATTATCTTCTTTCTTAGGAAAGATGAAAAATTATAAAGTTTTCTGTTTATAAATCAGTTTATAAACAGAAAATAAAGGATAATTATATTAAAAATTCTGTTTTTAATATAATTATCCTGTGCTGTTTTCTGAAGCTTGTTTCTCTTACGCAACACTTTTCATGTAGAAAATACTTTTTTCTCTGGAGAATTAATATAAATTTGAGATTTTCCAGGCTGCCGTCTTTTTCTTTAATTAGTTCTACTAGCACTATACGTTGGGTAAGTTCGTACGTCTTCTCTTTGCAAAAATACTATAAAATGTTCTAATATAAAGAAATTAAAGCTATTTCACTGCAATAAAAACTAATATTAGAAATTTTTAGCGAAACATGGTTGGATTAAGGAGTACATTGTAGAAAAAATAAAAGGTAATGAAAAAATGAACTAGAAAAGGATTTAGGTTGTATCAATATGCCCCGTCAAAGACTGTATCAATGTGCCCCATAGAGCCATTTTGAATAAAATGAGTCTAAAATGCAATACTTCATAATTTATCTAACTAAAAAGAATGAGAAACTGTTAAAGAGTAGTTTTACTTGCCAGAGAGAGTATTCTTTTAGGTTGAAAATACTGGAACAGTTTTATAATACTATTTCAATTCTACAACTCAAATTTACTTTTGACCGACAAAAACTATTAATCACCCGTCCCATTTCAACAAACTACTAAATCATTTCAAAACTTTCTGTATATAGTTGAGTGCACTAGTATAACCTTTTGGAGCTGTTGTGAAACTTCCTGTAATGACCCTGTGTGCTGTACAGGGGGTGTATCAATGTGCATCATGTATCAATGTCCCCCAGTTCCCCCTATATAGATTTTGCTTAAGAGCATCATCCTTAAGTGTCATCATTTGACATCATAAATAATTTATGCACTTTTCAATCAGAAAAAACCCCAAATTTATATAAAATTCGTAAGATTAATTTTAGAGAAACTTGTTTTAGGGGCTGTATTCGAATTGAAATTCGGTACCCGACTGCTGAAATGCTACAAAATAACTATGACACTTGTACGACCATTTCAATAGCATACAATATTTCGAATATTGCCAGTACAAACATTTCAATAAAATGGCAAATCCATATATATATATATATATATATATATTTCGAATTACTG
Source organism: Maratus speculifer (assembly GCA_964019185.1). Taxonomy (NCBI): domain Eukaryota; kingdom Metazoa; phylum Arthropoda; class Arachnida; order Araneae; family Salticidae; genus Maratus; species Maratus speculifer. The sequence continues at coordinate 77,920,751 of OZ025294.1, forward strand.
CACATCATAGAAGGTCTCTTAAACCATCATTTTGACGTTTTTTAATCATTTTTTAAAAGCACTTGGAAGAAAAATGTTAAATTGGGATTTTTCAAAAAGCAGGAGATAATAAATATAAAGCTGAAAAAAATGTAGGTTATAATTCATATTTTTTCGAATGTTAATTTCATAATTCATTTTATATCATTTTTAAAACACCAAATTCAATGCATTTAAGTTTGGCGTTTTTAATAATATACTCACATAAACATGATCTATGTTATGAAATGAAAACTTCACTCCTTTGTAAGCATACGGATGTATAATCTTCGTATTTTAAATAAAATTCCTCAGTACTATATACACACACTCAAAGAAAAAGAAAAAAAATTACAAAATAAAATATTTTTTATTTTTGATAAATATATATGTTACAGGCCAAACCCGATTTTAGGCCAAACTAGATTGGCCTAGGCCAAACTAGTTTATCCTAACGCCCATCGGATAGACTAGTTTTTCCTAGGCCAAACCGGTCTATCCTAACGCCCATCGGATAAACTAGTTTTTCCTAGGCCAAACCGGTCTATCCTAACGCCCATCGGACAAACTAGTTTTTCCTAGGCCAAACTAGTTTGGCCTAACTCTTATAGGATAAACTAGTTTAATTAAATTTTTCAGGGAATCGGCTTATTAGAAAGAACCTATATACAAATGTGAAGCAAATCCGTAAATTCTGCGTCAAAAACCATTTATCTAAATTATGGAGGGGGGGGGGGGGTTAACCTACATTGTCCTTTTTTACACTTAAAAAATAAACATCCACAACTAATCATGGAGGCGCTTTGTCTGAATGATCCTATATCTAAAATTTTAAATGAAAACTGATAATTCTGCATCAAAAATCCATTTCTCTAAATTAACGGTGGGGGACTAGCCTCCCGTTCGCTCCCCTTTATTCTTATCCAATGAATTCCCAAAATTAATCAGAAAAGTACCTTATATCAATGAACGTGCATCCAAAATTTGAAGCAAATCGGATATTTCTATCACGAGTTATCGCGTTACGTACATACGCACGTACATACGTACGTACATTCGTACATACATACGTACTTTATGCATACAGAACTTGCGAGCCCATTATTTCTCAGGCTTTGACGCCTGTGAGCTAAAAACACGTAAAATTAAATTGGCCTAGGATAAACTAGATCAGCCTAGGACAAACTAGAATGTTGGCGCTGTGGCGGTCATTGAATTCAATAAAATCACGCCAAATGGAATTGGCCTAGGATGAACTAAATCGGCCTAGGAGAAACTAGTTCAGACCAATAAACAGCAGACTAAACTAGATTATCTTATAAGAGTTAGGCCAAACTAGTTTGGCCTAGGAAAAACTAGTTTGTCCGATGGGCGTTAGGATAGACCGGTTTGGCCTAGGACAAACTAGTTTATCCGATGGGCGTTAGGATAGACCGGTTTGGCCTAGGAAAAACTAGTCTATCCGATGGGCGTTAGGATAAACTAGTTTGGCCTAGGCCAATCTAGTTTGGCCTAAAATCGGGTTTGGCCTATAACATATATATGTATATATGTATTTAATTTAGTATAATATTTTTATAAAATATTTTCACATATTAACAAATTATGTGAAGGATTCTTTTTCTTGTGACTTGATTGAAACTTTTCTATATTTTAATTTTTGAATTTTGCATGTATTAAATTGCATGTACTTATTTTCAACACCATATACTATGAAATTATGTAATTATTGAGATATGTTTAGTACTTATTTAACGTTTTTAGTTTTCATTATCTCTTTGTCTTTCTTGAATTTCTAAGAATATTTCTTTCTAAGGAATCATGTATAGAAAATACGAAAAAGAACTTCGAAATTCTTTTTCTTCAGTCTATCGTTATGATAAATCTTGTATTGAAGAAAAATTTCATGTAACATAAAAAAAAAAATATTTCGTGATAAATTTTATTTTTTCAATTTTATTTTTTTTTTTTAATGCATAGTAGCATGAATAAATAGCTAAAAGATAAAAAATATCTCGAAAATATTACTTTTGAAATTTTAAGAAAGAAAGTCATTGAAGGGGAATAAATAGAACATGTATTATTTAAATTGTTAAAAAAAGCGAAAGAATGTTAATTAAATTTTCTCACTAAATATAATTTTTTTTGTTTTGTTTTGTTAGTTAAAGATTTTTTATGCCATTATATTAAAACAGGATTGATAAAAATATCTATATGTTCTTATGCTATAATTGCATTTAGGTAAAAATATACAGTGAATTAAGAAATGTTTAGATCACTAAAGAATTGGCACTCTTCTGTAGAAGAAAACCCAAAATACAAATTTTTAGAGTATGTATTTAAAATTGTTCACTGTAAAAAAAAAAGTTGCGTAGGTTCCATTTAGTTTCCAACTAGTTACTTTTTTTGAAACGAATAGATTCATTCTGAGAATGAAACTTTTTTCTTTAACGATGATAACAACTGAAAATGCGCTTAGTGGCCGAAAGATTTCCAATCCTTTTTGAGACGTTCCATATTCCAAACGAAATAAAAAAAAGCCTGATTTATTTTTCTCAAATTAAATTTTTAGCTTTAGATGTGAAACGTTCCCAATTTTCTCTACTGTGTTCGTAAAACTTTTTCTGTTATAATTTCTACATAAAATTTTTAGTTACATTTTACTAAAATCTTGTAATTTTTTTAAACCTAAATAATTTGACAGTTAAAAAATTATAAAACCACGAGAGGAAATTAGCATATTATACATCACATCATACATCATTATAAAACGTACGTGTTTGTATATCATAAAAGTATTCTCAAAGAACAAAGGTGCTGGTTTACATAGTGTTAATTACGATATATTATATTTCATCCTATTTTACTGGGGTTTTCTAATATTAATGTCTCGTAATCAAAATATCGATTTGCTATTTTAATATATAAAGTTTTATACAGAAAAATATCTTTGTTTAGATAAGCTCAAAAGGTATGATTTAAAATATATTTAACGAAATACCCAATTAATTCGTATGTTCAAGGATAAATGGGAGTAAAAAAAGATAATTATTTAAAAAATATTATTACTAAATTTGAAATATTTCATTATTAAATATACTATTATTAAAATTAGAAATTTAGATAAGTATCAATATAAATTCTGGTGCAGTATCAGACTTCATGGATTTTTGAACTAAATCTCATGTATACACATTTTCACATTTTGTCAATTAAACATAAAAGCATGATGGATTGAATGCACATTTAAAGTTATTTAATCTTATCAAAAATATTTCAACCCCGCTCGCTAGATGCATAGCCTGTTTCATGCGATAAATATCAAAAGCCGACAAATAATTTAATGTTTAGTTAGGATGAGCGAAGCGAATCCTCTACTAGGCCACTCAAATGACAGTTTGTCGTACACTTTACAAAAAAACTATACAGTATTTTCACTTGAAATTAAACACAAATATAAATTATGATCTGTAGATTTGCAGAATATTATTTTTTTTTACAGAAATACTTTTTAAAAAATTATTATTTTAATTAATTTATTTTACATGGTTTTCCCTTACGAACGCATTTTTTTAAATAAAAAGTGAAACAAGTACGTTTTTAGAAGAAAAATTTAAATCATGGGGTCAGTAATTACAGCTAGAATCATCATTAAATAAATAAATAAATATAATATATTTTCATTATTCTGATAAAATATCTCAAAAACTGCTTTCAGATTTTCAAACTATGCTCATTCCTTTAACTATGTATAGTTTCATGATTTCTTTTATAAAATGTATAAAATACTTTTTTTTTAGAAAAATTATAGCATAATTTTAATGAATTAAAATTTGTGAAAATTCTCTTATTAACATTCAATTATAAAAGTATTTTTCTGGTTAGGAATTCAAATACATAATTTATTCTTATTTTGTGAAATCATTTAAGCAGACGATATTTATGAATTTTAAAAGAATTTCATTATGTTTTTATGAAGTGGCAATAAAAGAATTGTAAACAAATAAAATTAATTAATATTTTGTATAATTCAACTTCGAAAATATTTTTATTTATACCAGTCTTATATCATAAATAAATAATCTGAGGAAATTCTTAGTTATTTGGTTGAAATACATTTTAAAATTAAAATGCGCCGAAACATAAAATTACATTTTTGCATATAATAAAGATGCAAAAATAATTTTAAAAATATATTATTACTTTCAAATATTTATCTTATAGCATAATACTTCGCGAATCCAAACAAAGCATGGCTTTTGCTAGTAATAGTAAATACAACTGAGTTTACAAATATATAGCAGATTTATCCTTCACTAAAAAGTCAAAAGTACCGTTTCGAGAGTATTTATGTTGTGTTCTTTCTTTATAAATAGATTATTACACCCTACACTGTTAAAATCTTTGCTCTAGTTTGAACCAAATTTTGGTGCTCAGTAGCTGCTACCATAAGATGGTGAAATCTCGTACCAACATTTAGAACTTTCTATTATTTTATTCCAACTATTGGAACTATGCTTGAACATGAGCTACAAATATTGGTTCAAGATTTCATCATTTTACAGTAGTAGCTATTGAGCAGCAAAATTTAGCTCAAACTAGTACAAAATTTTTAACATGGTAATGAAATAACTTTATGAAATGAATTAATGTAAGTATATCATTAAATGACTAATACAGTGTGACCATTGTCAACGGTGGTGAATGGCTAATTTATAAACCGTTTGTGATATACATATACTTCCAATTGCAAAAAATGCTTTAAAAAAGTAAAGAATTGTTTTTAAGCGATTTAGATTTTAAGAAAAATATTAAAAAATTACGAAAATTATATTTTCATACGGTACTCCAGTTCTATAAGTGATATTTAGTAAAAGTTTTCCATCACTCTAATGAGCAATACAAAAAGATCCCATTGATCTAACATTAAAATAGACAGAGTTATGAAACTTTAAATTTCATGACTTAAGCCATTTTTCTGTAACTGAAAACGAATGAGTTGGACTAAGCTTTAAGGGAACGTACACTAAGTGCTTAATGTATTATAAAGGGCGTCCATTTCCAACACTGTCCAATGACTAATTCCTAACCAATTGTTACAGACGTATAATTACAATTAAAAAATGTTTTAAATGAGGTAAAGAAATATTTTAAAGCGATTTAACTGAAAGTGCTGCCACCGTATAGGTTTTACTGTACTGTTAATTTTAATTTATTAACTTCTAGATTGGTTAAAATAATTGAAGACGTGAATTTCAAAATTCTCTTTTATATATATATATATATATATATATATATATATATATATGCAAAGTTTTGTGTACCTAGGACAGGAAATATCATCGGATAATAGTATCTTGAATGAAATCAATAGAAGAATAAGAAATGGGTGGAGTGCTTTCGGGAAGAACAGTATTATTCTGAAGAGTAATATGCCTCTTTGTTTGAAAAGAAAAGTTTTTAATCAATGTATTTTACCTGCATTAACCTACGGAGCAGAAACATGGACACTAACAAAACGGATGATACAAAGATTACAAACAACACAGAGAAGCATGGAAAGATGCATGCTAGGCATAACTAGAAGAGACAGAAAGAGGATAACCTGGATAAGAAACCAAACAAAAGTTTTTGACATCCTTGAAAGAATCAAGCAGCTAAAATGGAAATGGTCTGGGCACATTGCAAGAAGACAAGACAATAGATGGAACACAAATATACTACAGTGGTATCCCAGAGAAGTAAAACGACCAAGAAGACGACCTCAAGTAAGATGGAGTGACGAAATTAGAAAAGTGGCTGGTGTAAATTGGATGACGAAAGCACTAGACAGAAAACATTGGAAAAATCTGGGAGAGACCTACATCCAGCAGTGGATCGAAAACGGTTGATGATGATGATGATGATGATGATGATATATAAAAGGGAAATCGCGAAAAACTTTTAAATGCGTCCATTGTTTTTCATTATAAATTTGGAGATTGTAGTGTTTTATTAGTGCAGATTGGTATAGACTGATAGAGAAAACAAAAGCGATAATTCGAGTTTTGAAATTCATATTTTCAATTCTAATTTTACATATGTTTTATTTTGTAAGAAAATAAGCTGTTTCTTTTCTTGATAAGCTTTAATTTTAGTTTTAACTTTCTTATGTATGTTTTCCTAGTTTAAAAATTGTATTCAAATTTTAACTCACTTCTAAATATCCGATTGAGGTTCAATTCGCATTACTATTAGAATCCAATGACAATGTAATATTAATACGATTTTAGGTGCCTTATATTTATTTTGTAGGACTATATCAAATTCTTTTAGGTTAAAGCAATCTTATAGAAATTTAAATATGTACCATTTTGTAAAGGAATCGTGACTGTTGCTTTTCATAATTTAATTTAAAAAAATTTCTTTTTTTTGTACAAACTTTATATCTTTTGTACAAGTTGTATATTTTGCTTTAATATGTTAACATCAACATAAATTTAAAAATAATATTGTAAAATTTATTTTACTCTCAATGTTTAATGTTAAATTATATATTTAAACGTTTATTTTTACTTCTAGTAAATTTGTGACTGATTCCTATTTTTCAGCTAAAGAGATGCTTCAACTTTAAACATGTATTATCCGGTCAGTTTCAATTGCAGAGGAATGGGGCTTTTTTTGTCTTGTTAGAATAGTGAAAAATTTACTAAATATCACTTATAGTACCGGGAGACCGAATAAAAATTAAATTTTCGAAATATTTTAATAAAAAATATTTTTTGTCTGAATCTATTGTAAAATATTTTTTTTAATCTTTTTTCCAGCATTTTTGCAATTGGAACTATATGTGTATGATTAACAGTTTCAAAATTAGCCATTGGCCACCGTTGTGAGTAGACACTTTGTATAAGGATTATAATATATGAATTCGAATGGATTAAAAGTCTCTAAGAGATCTTACTATCATTAAAATGCCCGCTTTATTGTGGAATTTCTATAGATCAAGAGGCAGACATCTAGAGAAATATATATACAGGTAGAGAAACGTGTAAACAGTCAGACAGACAGTTTGAGGCAGAAAAACTATACGAATACCGACAAACAGGTAGAAAATCATAAAATGCGGTAAACGATATGATATCGTTTCAAAGTAGAAAATATAGGCTTGTAAGTAATATGTGTTTTTATTTAGATAATTTTAAAGGGTACTGCTAGGTTATCCCGTCGACCAAAAAATTATCACCAAACTATAAGATGAAATGTCAATAACGGGTCATTGAATGTCACATTCATTTCATTGAATGTCACATTCAATGAAATTAAATACGATTCACTTGTTTAAAATGTCATTTAGTGATTTTTATTTCGATTTTTTATTTGTATTTTTATTAATATTCCACTTATTATTTGTTTTTCGTTATTTAAAATAAAAGTTATGTCAGTTTGTATAATTTGGCGAAATTGGTTGTCGGGATAACAGAGTAATACCCTTTAAAGTTAGTTTTTTAAATTTTTCAACTATTATTTCTGGTTACAATATTATATCTGTCAAAACGTGTAAAGTAATCTAATATTCGTAATCTCTAAATATTTATAATGGTTTATTTTCACCAAATGAAAACACATGTTCAATTATGTATTTATTATTTGCATTCCAAGAAATTTTCAATTATTAACTGATTTTATACAAATTCTAAAACATAAAATACATTTCATTTCCTTGAAAAATAGAAAATTGCTAATGCAAGTGTTCTATTTCAAGTATAGTTTTTTTAATGGTTGAATTATTAAATAAACATATTATATTAGACTTATTAAGTATTGTACACTTTAAATAGAAGATTTTCACATTTGAGTATGTCACATAGTCAGACAGGCTCCTAATTAGAATTATTCAAACTCAAAACATGTACATATTTATTTTTAAAATCAGATCATACTCAAACATGAGCACATGACGCTTCATTCACGATCATTCATGATGCTTCTATTTATATATTTTTGATATCTGTCAGATTTTACCTGCGAAGTGTTTCCTTTATGAATGACTCCATTCTTTCATTTCAAAGTCTGAAAAATAAATTTATATATTACGATTACATTACGATGGATTTTAAGTGATCTTCCGCGGGCATGATAAAAATGTACTTCTCCACATTTCATATTATAATATATTAATAAAATAACCGTTTTGTATAAAATCATAACAAATGAAATAATTTGGAAAAAAAAACGCTTGTAATATGTACTGGGATTAACGATCGAAAACTAATTTTGTTTGAAACTGAGTATATTTGGTATTTCAAAATACAAAGCATTGATCGTCATATTTGAAATAAAAATTTTCATAACAAAATGAAAAAAATCGATTTATTTAGATTTTAAAGTACCATTTTCCTCAATTCATATGTTTTTAATAACTTTTAAAGAAGCACCGAATGGAGCCATAATAAAATAATAAACATAAATAATTAAAATTATAAACACAACACATATAAATAATAAATATAATTAAAATATAAAATTCTAATAATATATTTAAAATAATAAACTTTATAAAAATCATCATAAAATAAAAACAATTCATTGTTTCAATTTTAAGGTAATTTTTACAAAGTCTATTATTTTGATTTCACGTTAGTTTTGTGCATGATTATAACAGTTTTCTATACATCCATTATTCCAAATAAACAAAAAAGAAAAAAAGAGATATAAGATAAGTCGATAAAACTTTAGTTGTGTTTCGACGTAAAATATTCTGTGTCTTTGACATTTTGCGTTTTACATTAGTACCATGTCTTTTAATAGTAAGAAGTTTATTTTCTAACTTTTCTTTGCTTTTTTATGGTAGTTTAACTTCTTTATATTATCTTTCCTTAAAATTTAAAACTTTTTAAAAAAGGCCATTGAAAGACTATGCTGCCATTTTCATTGAAGATTTTGTTTCAGTGGAAATGGTTCTTTCTCTTTAAAAGCAAATCTTGCTAATGGAATCTAGCTAATGGTAAATTCTGGAATCAGCGTTATTGAAATAACGGCTATTATAAAAGCTGCATAAAGAGTATTTTGATTTGAAAAGTTTTTAGCTGTCGGAAAAATCTTCTGAACAATTTATTTTACGATGTCTGTAAACTAAAAAAGATATAAATGCATGGTGTCATGAAAATGTTATTATACAGTTTAATTATTAACATTAGACATATTTAGACATTTTAATTATAAAAGAATAAAATCAAAATAAAACTAGCCATTGCGGGCCAGCGTAATACATAGCAAAAATGGAAATGCATATTTTAAAATTTAAAAATAAATCATGTGTAAACTATTTATATAAAGTATTGCAATTCCAAAAGAAAATTTAAACATACATTTAAATATTTTTAATATGCAGTTATAGTTTATAACTGAATTTGTACTGATTGATTGTCCCGTCGACCAATTTCCTTAAATTATATAAATTGCCAAACTATTCGCATTATACAAAATGGCATCATACTTATTTTAAATAACAAAAGAATAAATAAATTAGTAAAAGAGTAATAAAAATACAAATAAAACGTCGAAATAAAAATCACTCGATGACATGACAAAGATGAATAAAGTTCCTAATATCAAGTAAATTGAACATTTATAATAAACCATTATTGGCATTTAATCTTATAGACTGGCGATAACTTTTTAGTCGACGGGTTTATGAATTCGTACTGAATTGCGTAAACGAAACATGCTTATAACTCCAAAAATGATAATCATAATAACAAACAGTTTACTGATTCGGATTATGGGGTCTCATCTGAACTAAAATGTATCTTTGAATTGAAATTTGAATTAAATACATAGTCATGAAAAATCGAAGAGTGTAAAAAATGTGAATACAAATACCTCGTCAACTAATTATCCGATTGGCTTCATCCTTTATGCAAAATTTCGGTTTTTATTGCCTTTCCTATTCAATTCTTAAAAGAAACAATTTCGAAAATTTTTATGTGCTTTTTATAAGAAGGAATATTTTGAGAAAATAATTATGGATAATTAAGGCTACTGATATTCAGTTGGCTTCATTCTATTCTGACATTCTAAAAACACACAAAATTTGACGGCAATTTCTTTTCTTAAAACTATATTTTTCGGAATTTCCAGTGTCTAAAACGTATAATCTGTCAGAAAAAAATCTTTCTTGATTTTTAACACGATTACCAAACTTGCGCTATACTACGTATCATGGGTAAAAAATAAAAAATAATATTATGTTTATAAAAAAGGCCTGCCTCAAATTTCCAAATGCTTACACTTTTTAATATTTATACGGTCACGAATATCAAAAAGTGCTCCTTCGGTAAGACAGTGAAGTCAGCTAGACGCAAGTTAAAAGTACTCTAATTCAGGGGCAAGTCCTACTTTCGTATTTCATGGAATAACCCTATTTGGGGTTTCATTTCTTACAAAAAATCACACTTCCCAAGTGATATTTAGGGGCATTACACCGGCATAAAACATTTTCAAAAAAGAGCATTGTAAAAGACCAATGACAATTCTAAAATGAGTTGAGCATATGCTCTTTGCATAATTCCTAGGAATAGATAGTACAAATACTAATCACAGAAGACATATACAATTTATTGCGTGCAGAAATTTTTTTATAAATAGTGTGGGAAGATTAGTTTGTTCAATCAGTTGTTCGTACGTGCCAACAAGATAACACTTACAATAAAACAGCGAGGTCAACTGATAAGGTCAGTTTATCTGAAGTCAGTAGCTGAAGGTCAGTGTAGCTGAGTCAGAAGCTAAATGATTTAGAGTTCCAATTAGTGCTGCAACAGCACTTTCATGATAGAATCATCTCTCCTAACTTTATAATTTTTGTGGCCACAACGATATCATGTCCTTACCCAAATGGATTTCTAGTCCTGGAGTTATCCGAATTAAAATGTGTACACATCAAATTAAAAAACAAATAAATAAAAGAAAATTAAATTTAAAATCTTAGAATTGAAAGATGCCATAATAATTTAATTTGTAGGATTCTTTCTACGATGTTACGTTCGGCTTTGTTGTCAACAGTTTTGCGCATTTAATGATTATTATCAGTGAAAGTGGGTATGTCGAAAACTGCTAATTCAAATAAAGGGTTTTTTTCTCTTAACCCATGTTTTATCATCCGTCTTTTACAATGTTTTATTTTTTGCTAGTGTTTCTTGCCGGAATTATCATTGTACCTGTATAATTCGAACGTTATTTGTGTTTTTTTCCTTGTGCTGATGAATTTATGTATGAAAAAAATGAGTGTTGCTATTTGAAAATTTCAAAATGTTTTCCCTGTAACCGTAATCAAGAGAGTCCTAATGTTTTAAATCATCACAGTTTTGAGCGCATACTTTCAAATAAGTATCTCTAAAATTTCTTTTCGATTGGTTCTCTAAAATTTTCTACATCAAAACAGTTTTTTTTTTTTTAATTACAGAATAAATTAGAGAATTTTTCATGAAACAAATGACTAAAACTTTTTTATGTTTTCAAATAGGACAACAGAATTTTCCAATGTTGTTCTGTAAAGCGTAGCAACATTTTAAATATCATACGTAACTATAAAAACGAATGCAAAATTCAAACATAAAATAATCAAATACATCATTGTTAATTAATGTTTAGAAAATTTTTACAGCTTTAGATTTAAATTTGAGTGGGAAAAATCTAAAAACTCACGAAATGTTTTAAGCTCTTTTTATTGAAAAGACATGTTTTGTTATTCAAATTTAATATTTTTAATTGTAATTATTTAAAATTTAATTATAAGGTAATCCTTTATAAATAATTTTATTTAAATATTACCTACAAATAATTAATGTTAAAAATAATGTATTTTCATTATATATCTCTAAGTCAAAATAAATATGTATAAATATTATTTTTCATTCTGTAAAATCTAATGAGTATGTAACTATTTTAATAAGTAAGAATGATTCAAGGATGGAAAAACTTGACATTTTAGAGTTGTAGATTAGTAAATTAAAAACTTAAACAAATAAGTTATGAAAAACGCAATTTTTAAGTAAATTGAACAGGAAAAATGCAATTACTTTGTTTAAGTTTTCTTAACGAAACATTTACATTTGTTTTCAATCATCAAACATAAAATACTCTTGTTAACAAGATTTCAGAACAAGTTTTTAGATATTGTGTACGTTTATGGGAATTCCTTTCATGGCATTTCACGACACAAATAATAGTTTTTGAATAAAAGTGAATTTAATTCTATTGCAAAAAGAAAGACATTTGAAAAATTCTGCTCTATAAACTGTCTTCGAATTTAAATAAAGAAGTACTTTTAGAAATACTTTTTATTATCTTTAGGAAATTCAATGCAATGAAAGAAAAGGACCTTCATTTCGTCATTTCAGAGAAATTTTTCTTTAAAAAGTTCTACTATAAAAATAAGATAAAAGAGAGAACAAAAAACTTTAAAAGAAAATAAAATATTTCACTTTTTTTGCACGTTAAAATAATGCATATACATTCAGTTTTCGTTGACGAACAAATTTTATTACGAGATGTAATTCAAATCTTGTTACATAAAAATGCTTCTCAACAATTCATTTCTTGTCAGAGAGGAAAATTTTAAATAAATAATTTTTTACTTTTCACCCTTTAAAAGTTTATATTAGAATGAGAAATGTAAAAAAATATGTAAATTTTTGAAAACTACACCAACACCAACAGATATCTTCAAATTTCGGTTTCTTATGCGAATTGTCGGTAAATCATCGGTTGTCATATAAAAAGATTAACGCGATATTGTCTGGACAATAACAGGCGATTCTTCTAGTTATAATCAAATGCAAATGTCAGCCGGATGTCAAATTGATCTATGAAATAGATTAATCGCCACATACTGCATTTATTTAGACGGCCGACACTTTTAGACGACTAAATTGAATCATTTTATTGGGAACGTATTCTTTTGCCTATCTGGTAACTCTACAACCTGCAATGAAATGTATAAAGTGACATAAACACTCCAATATCCTTCTACAGTTCTTTATCCATTATCACTCAAACTCCTATTTGAACGTTTCAGGGACAGACCAGTCGCAACTATTAAACGAACAAACAAAGTAACAACAAGTAAAAAACACATGCGGAAAATTGTTTCTTGATGAGAATAATTTTTGTTTTTGCACAAATCAATAAACCTTAATCTGTAAAAATCTTGCATAATCTCTACAATAATTTGATAATAGACCATAATGGAAATCTAACTATTAAAAAACATGCGTATTCTTTCTTTCTTCTGCTTCTTTTTAAGTAGATTTCGTAAGAAATATTACCTATTGCGGTGGCTACTATGGTACGACTTTTGAAAAATTTCTCCATAACTTCAGTTCAACCCCAGGAACTCAACACCATCCCAAACTAAAAATTTATATACGTACATATATATATATATATATATATATATATATATATATATATATATATATACAGGGTGAGTCATAATTATTGAAATGCTAAGCCCCTTAAATATTACCCCTAGACTCATACTTCTGTCTGCAAAATTTCATTAAATTAGTGCAAAATATGATGGAATAAGTTGTAACATCATTGGGAAGGGAGGTATATTTGAAAAAACGCGAAAATTAAATTTTCGTACATCCCTCGTTGGGTAAAAATCCCAATTAGGAAAACAATCCTTATTCATTCCTGAATTAAACATAAAAAAAAAATGCATTTTCATATCTGAAAAACTCTGAATTATGACCGTTTAAAAAATTTATAAGGGATAAGAAGTGAAGAAAGGAAGGATTTTAAGGGACAAGACACAAATATAAATACGCATGCCGTTCAAGGAAAATGTTACTTTAACATTTTTAAGAAACATTAAAAATATATATTTATTGAGATAGAATTTTAATTTTTTTTTCTTTTTTCTGTGATGATTAACCAAGTAATTTGCAAACAAAAGCCATAAAATTTCTATTAATTTTTTTTTTCATTAATGTTTTTTAAGTGCAGTAATTTAAAACCGTTATAACTCGAAACATTATCCATCGAATTTCAATTTTTTTTCATACAATTACTGAGGAAACATAATTTTACTTTTGTTTAAGTATTTTTCTAAATATTAATTATAAAAATATTAACAGTATTTATTTAATAAATACTGTTAATGTATCTAATTTTTTCAAAAATCATATGTTCTAAGCTATTTTTTTTCAAATTTGCCGAAACAAAATCAATGTAAAAAAAAAAGATAAATTCCAAGTTTGAACCTTATTTCTTTAACAGTTCTTGAATTTATTATTTAAATAATAATAATAATAACAATAATAATGATAATGATAAACATTATGCTGAAAAGCGCTTTTAAACTTTAAAAAAAAGATTGGCTTCTAATAAAATGTTTAAATGCTTTTTTAAAAAATTTCATGTAAAAAAATAATTTATTTCTTTAACTTATATTTCCGATTTCATTTCACTTTTGCTGTTTACACCTCCCTTCTGTGCTATTTAAATGCCTATCAGTTATTTAAAACAATGCTTTTCTAACATGCCAATGGAGTTTTTTCATAACTTTAGCCCTCACAACTTCCGGCCTTTTATTGTTCCAAAGAATCTGTAGAAAAAAAAAAAAAAAAGTCTGTATTTTGGGGCTGGGCCAGATATGGCCCAGGACCTTACTTTTTTCTGAAGATTCGGCGAGGTATAACATGTTTTTTCATTCCAAACTGGTATTGCATTTTCCTAGGTTTGAACAAGGCCTAAATTTTAAGTTCCAGTCTCTACACAACCCTTATTAAAATCAATGTCTCTGGCTGACCTAAACCATGCAAAAATAGATAAAACTTGCTCGATTTACCTATTTTTGCAAAACAAAAATTTTTACAAAAAATGCACATAGTTTTAAATCGACATTATTTCACAAAAAAACTTTGAAATTCATTTTTTTAAAAGTTATTGTAGATTTAAAGTAAAAAAACAAAATAAAGTAAAACCAGTGAAAACGATTTTGCCTGTGAAGCAATCCTGTCTTAAACGGAAAGAATCCATGCGAAGTGAATATAATAATACCTGAGAGAAAAAAAAAAAGATTACTTTTTTATTTCCTAAAAAAGGAACATGTATATAATGCTCTTTTTTCTTTCCCATGAGATTACATCTTAAAAGATTTTACTGTATAACAAATGATATTAAAGGAATAGTGAAACAGCTACATTTAAATAGAGATTCCTTAATAAAACAACTGTATCGTAGCTTTTTACGCTTCTTTAAAAGTAAAAATTATAAACATGAAATAAAAGCTATAATAAGTATTTTTATATACATTGTTATAATATATATAGTATTTTTGACCAGAACTCACCCATACGAAATAGTTTTTAACCATATCGGCATAAAAAACTAGGTTGAAGGGGCGTGACTATGATTTTGATTTTTTTAAAGTCAAGTGGAACAGTAATGTCTATGTCGCATTTTTTTCTTTATTTTGTGATTCCGTCTTAAAAGGTTTTTTCAAAAGTATTTTTTAAAGTCTTCAACACCTGTAATATGAATTAACGATATTGAAGTATAAGTGAAACATTTAGATATAAATACTAGTAATATAATCTAGTTTTAAGTATTTTCATATAGAAAAAATAAATAAATTTAAAACAATAAAAAAATTAAAAAGTTGTCCTTTATGTGAAGTTTATTTAATCTATCTTAATCTTTAGGATTATTTCATGCGAATTAAATCGTATAGAATATACACATCGTATTAAAATATATGCTGAAAAATGCTTTAATTTTAAACAAACATGTATTTCATTTTTCTTGAATAAGCGATAATCTTATATAAGATCTTGTAAAAAAAGATGAAGATTTATTAAAAACTTTAATAAAAAAATTCTAGAGAATATAAAGTTGGAGATATTATGACACCGGATCTTCAGAAACTAATGCAGTAAATGAAAATTTCGTACATATGAAAAATTCATACATTGTTTGGAATTTAAATTTATCCAAAAGATGAATGCAAATATAGGGATTTAGAAATAATAAAAGAAAAAAATATCCGATATTTTGATATGAAATACTTGCATACTCAAGAAAGTTAAAATATTAATTTACGCCTTTTATCGAAAACTAGCAGTAATCGCCTACTAAGCAGGTCGGTTTCTCTAAAAATATCTTGAAATAAACGAAATTCAACTAGTAAAGGTAGAAATAATAATAATAATAATATCTTATCAAATGTTCATAATAGTCTTATTCGTATTATCTTACGTTATCTTATTCAAAGTCGATGTTGACTTTGCCCAAAATATCTCTAAACTCAGTGAAATACCTACATTTAAGGATTTGTTTAATGGATTTGTTATCTTGAATTTCCCGATTCTACATAAAACTGATGCAGAAATATGGCGAAATGTCCTAAAAGTACGATTACTTCATTAAACTGTCCTTAAATAGGAACTTCTAAAATAGCTGCTTAAGTTTGTGTTAGCAGATTAGTTATTCTCATATTCATACCTTTGTTTAAAACTACTACTGAGATATGACGGAATGACATAAAAGATTCATAAGTCCCGTTAATCTTTTTGAAGGTTAAGGGAATTTATAAAATTGCTTAACTAAATGTTTAATATATTTTAATAAGATCGTTTTCTTGAATTTAGCTAAAACTGCTGCTCAAATATGGGTGGTGATGTGCGTTTATCGAAAATTTCTCAATTGTAAAAGAACATCATCGTAAAAAAATTCAATCGATGCTTCGATATCATCGATTACTTCCGAGTATCCACATTTGTGTCGTTTTGCAATTGATTATTAATTGTGAATTATATTGCAGTACATACGTGACAACAAAAACCAGAGGGAATTAAAAGAAGTTAGAAATTGCCCGTGAAGCGTAGCAAATGAGGTGCTTTCATACGATAACGAAGTTTTAAAAATATTCAGATCTCTCTGTTATAGTAGACAATACGTCGGATATAGTATAGTGGTCGAAATCTTGTTTGTGTTCTTAGAAATATACAGGAAGAAACTGTTAATACATCAGCAACATATATCTTATTCATAAAATGTGAAATAGTTTAATATAATTAACACACGCCCCAAACAATGTTTTCCCGTATAGCATTATGTAGTGGAATACTTTTGTGTGGCCCTGTAATATAATAATAAATATTCTTTACATCACAGATTGTACAGAATGTATATTTTAATATACGAGGGGTGATCAAAAAAAAAGTTTACAAGGCATAGGAAAAAATATTTCTTAACAATAGACACAAGATACAAGTGGCAATCAAGAGACACATCTGACCTTTACTTTTCCACATAGTCGCCAAACCTGTTTAGTTCCCATTTGTCAGAACGTTAGACCAACTTATTTATCCCGTCTTGGTAGTAATCAGGTCCCTGCTCATTGAGCCATTTCTCGGCAGCTGTTTTCACTGCATCGTTTGAAGTGAATCGTGTTCCAGATAAGTTTCGCTTCAACACCGGAAAAAGGAAATAGTCACTTGGAGCCAAACCGGGGCTGTATGGGGGGGATTCCAGACCTCCCACTTGAACTTTTGCAGCAATTCCTGAGTCTGGCGAGCTGTATGGGGCTTGGCATTGTCATGAAGAAGAATGACTGTGAATTTCGGATGCGGCCACATTCTTGGCCCATAAGAATCGAATTATGGCTCGCACCTCTATGCGAGACCACTTTTCTAGATGTCGTGTCATTACTGTCGCTCTTACGTGTCTGCGTACTGACGCTACTTACTCGCAGAAACGCTGTAGGACAACTAGAACTATCTGTCAACCACCCTGGGTGGAAATATTCGCTCCACAATAATTACGTTTCAAATGCTTCTGCTTGTAAACTTTTTTTTGGATCAACCTACGTAAATATACTATCATAGGTTCATGTATTCTATTATATTCGAATGAGTGTAACACCATTAAAATGCATTTGAAACATTTTCCCCCATTGATCATAATGCAACGGAATACTTTTGATTGTCCCTGTAACTGATCCATGCATTCGATTGTCATAAAATTTGAAATGACTCGACAAAATTATGAAATAGTTATATATTTTGAATTTCAAACGATTAAAATGTATTTGAAATGTATTGCATCACAAATATACCTAGGCAAAATTTATCTGCTTGACGTACCTCCTTATCTTTAATTTAAGCATTCTGATAAAATATTCAATACAAAAAAAAAAAAGAATGCAAATGAACATAGCGATTTTTAAATATTTAAAATAAGCTTTACAGCTAATCTTTTTATCTTTGGATATTTTTTAAACAGTTAATGTTATTTAGCTGAAATAAATTGCAACCAAGTGCCCCCCTCCTTCAAAAAAAAAAAAAAAAAAAAAAAAAAAAAAAACCTTTTTACCATTAGCATTTTTTCTAACAACAAAATTCTTCTTTTGGTTGCATTTTAAAGTTCAATCACCTCAAAAGATGAAAGATATACATCAGAAGTGCATTAGTAAAAAACAATCTAATGTTAGAAATTTTACTAATTCGAGATCAAAATGATCAAAATGTGCAACCGTAAGTAGTATCCGATCTTCTTGATATTTGGCATACATATATTTTACAACATTTAGACTCGGGATGTAATCAAAGTCATATGACAATCACCTTTTTGGAAAAATGAAACACCCTATTGTAGGTGTTAAAATTAATCAGGTCGAAAACAAACTGCGAGAATTAGAGGAGGGGAAGGACAAACCAATATGCATAAATAAAATGAAACTCCTAAATAGCCTTGACGCTAAGAGGAATTCAAGGTCAATAATCAACAGGATTTTAAACTTCGATATTTTACAAAAAAGACTAAGATGGTTTTAATAAAAATGTTTTTCGAATAGTATACGATCATTATAAGTTAAATTCATCAAAGTTTAAAACCTTCGATATTGAAAAAAGATTTATAATCTTTACATTAAATATATATATATATATTATTAATTGAGAGTTAGCTGTATTAGTATTGAATTGACATGTAAAACAACTGCCATTCAGGTGAGCCTTTTTTCTATAACTACAGAGCCGATTATAATTATTTTAAGATTTTTTTTTCTTGTGAAATCGCAAAATTATTTTTCCCTTTTCTTTTGAAAACAATTAGTTCATAATTTAATAACTATGAAGCCAAAAATCAGAAAAAAATATTTTTGTCATTGCGTTCTTTCAACTTATGGAGATTTTAATTCAGGATGTCTTATTCAATAATGTACAGGGTGAATCATAAATATCGAAACAATAAGCTATCTCCTTAAATATTACCGTTAGATACACACTTCCAACTGCAAAATTTCATAAAAAAATTTAAATTTTTAATAAGATAAATTGCGACTCCAAGGGGGCGGTCAAGTTGAAAAAAATACAAAAATTAAATTTTTATACGGTCCCCGTAGGATAAAAATTCCAATTAGAAAAACTTTCCTTATTCAGTCCTGAATAAGACACAAAAAGTTGCTTCTTCATATCTTCAAAACTCGCAAAGTTATAGCTGTTTTTTTAAAATTCATCAGATTTTAAGGGATTAGACACAAATTGAAATGTGCGCAATTCAAAAAACAATGTTACTTTAACAGTTCTAGGAAATGCGTAAAAAATCTATTTTTTTAGTTAGAATTTTGATTGTTTTTTTCTTTTTTGTGATGGTTAGCCTTATAATTTGCTAAGAAAATCACACCCTAAAATTTCTTATGCAATTTATAAAAGTTTCATGAGGTTAGTACTGGTTTAAATGGGATAATTAAAAATCTTAATAACTCGTAACATTATTTATCGGATTTCAATTTTTTTCCATTTAACTAAAGATGAAAATCTGATTTTAGTTTTGTTCTAGGGTTTTTGTTTTTTAATATTAATTTTAAAACTATCAAAAATATTTATTAAAAAATAATATAATAAAAAAAATCTTCTTTTCAAAAATAAATATATTTTTCAAATTTGCCGAAACAAAGCTAATGTAAAAAAAATGACGCGTTTTAAGTTCTTATTTTTCTTTAAAAATTCTTAACATTTAATACTTTAAAGACAAGGAAAAGTGGGGATAATATAGAGAAAAACGAAGTGTACTGTTTAAATGTCCGTCAGTTATTTAAAAAAAATGCTTTTTCTACGATGAAGATTAAGTCTTTTTTTATTATTATTATTTAGCTCCGAAAACTTCAGCTTTTTATCGTTCTGGAGAGGCTGTTAAAAAATCTGCATACTTTCCCATTCCGGGCCAAGACCGAGACATTACTTTTTTCTGAAGACTCGCCAGGCCGGACCTAACGTACTTTTTATAAAGGAGGGGACTGCTTCTATCTTCGTAGGTGTACACTGGACGAAAATTTTCAATCCCTGTCTCGACCAAACCCATTTAAAAATCACTGTCTCTGATTGAATTAATGCGTGCATAAAATAAATAAAATTCGGCTCAATCGAGATATTATCAAGATACTAAAAAGAGTGTGTTTTGTGAAAATAGATAATGTAAATATTTTCTAATATTCACCAACTATGAGGAAGGAAACAGAGTACGTTCATTTTAGGTCTAAATTGAATGGATTAAAACAATTCCCAGTTTTTCCTAATTAATTCGGAGTTTAACACCCTGACCACCGAGCAAAGACTTTGAAGTGGATATGCGAGCTTAATGTTCAACAAAAATATTAAGTGCAGGTAATCATTTATTTTACTCAGAATTTACTCGGAATTTTAAGCGCTCTACAACAGTTGTTTTAACAATGTTTTTGAAAGAGATAGTGGTTTTCAGACAGGGCAAGGGGATTTTAAAAAATGTGTTTTGTGACTATAAATCTATGCACATTTCCCAACGCTCACCGAGAACGGGGGGGATACATCATATTCATTTTAGACATAAACTAAAAGGATTAAAACAATTTCTAACTTTATTCTAATTAATTCTGAATTCAATCCCCTAGCCACTGGCCTACTAGTGGATTAAAACGACAATCTATGGGAATTGAGCAAAATACCGGAAATAGCGGCAGTTTGACGCCCCTTTTACTAAGTAATATTGGTCACCAATTTTTGCGATATATGCTGCTATATTGGCAACAAATTTGGCGAAAGAAGCCTCTTCTCTCCGATGATAACTTCTGCGGTATCGTGACATCTACGCATATTATCATTGGTCCACTTCTAAATGGTTACATTTTTTAAATATATATAAAGGATAGAGAAGATAAGATAATAAGTAAAATGCACGTATTATCCTGTTATACAGATTTAATTCACAAACCAGTATGATTGATACTGAGAAAATGCTTTTATTTTTACAATAAAACTGCTTTTATTATAAATAGTCCTGACCACGGTGTTAAATTGTGCTTTCTGTTGAATTTCATTACTTCCGAAAACTAACCATGTATATATTTTTTATTAATATCATATTATGTGATCATATCGGATAAAAAAAGTTATTCGGAGATAGTGATAGTGAAAGAAAAGCATTTCCACAAAACATTGTTTACTTAATAGGTATAACCAATGCTTTTATACATACTTTTCTTAGATATACATGAAGTTTTATATATAAAAAATATTTTCTGTGTAACACGAAAGTTTCTTTTAACATATTAAACATTTAAGAATGAATAAGATAAAAGATAAGTATCAATGAACAAAAAATTGCAGTTACATCTTATGTCAAAATATTCTCTGTCCTTGACATTTTGCGTTTCGTGATAATGCAGTTTTCTCTAATGGTTATAACATTTTTTCAGTAATGGTTCAACTTTTTTACCATCCCGATTCTTCGTTTCTTTATTTACTCTGTAGAATGAGTAAAGCACAATTAAGAAATTATATTTGCAGAAATCTCAGGTGATGGGAATTTCTTTTACAGTAAGTTTACCTAAAGAAAAATGATGGAATCGAATTCATCTTAATAAGGTTTTATAAAAATTATTTTTATAATAATTGAGTTTTAAAAAGTTTTTAGCATTATACAAATGTATTAAAATCTTATATTTACGAGGTTTTTTTGAGCAAAAATGTGTAATTTTGATGATTGTAATTTGAATCAAATTACTGCAAATGCAACAAATTTTCTTTTTGGGTATAACAAAATAGAAGATAGTAATAATTTTTAAACAGTGACTTGCGCCTGAGATATCTAAATTTAATTACATATTTTTTTATTCGTATAGCTAAAAAGGCGTAAGACTATCAGAATGATAAAGTTTCCAGGCCGGTTTTCGAACTGGAATCTTTGATTTAGTGCACGAATGTTCTACCAACTAAGCCACATGGAACGACACACATAACATGTCATCTAGCCTAACCAACATGTAGGAGTGAAAGGTGTAAGACTAGGTGTATCGTTCTAGGTAGCTTAATTTAAAGTTAAAAATAGTAAAAATTACTTTTATAAGCATCATGTTCAATGTCGCCCAGTGGCATAGTCGGTAGTGACATCTATTGCCATGGCATGAATTCGGCTTCGAATATATGTGTAAAGATGTATTTGTGAATGTTCTTTTTCCAATTATATATAAATATGTAACGTAATGGAAACAAGATATAGAAAGTTTTCTGGCTTGTTGTTGCTTCTGTGTGTATAGAATAATTTCAGACGACTGCCGTTTTAGCTATAGGCTCTAAAGCAATCTCTTCTTTGGTGGACTTCAAGATCATGTTCAATGTAAGCAATGATCATGCAAAGAAAGAAGTATGGTCATCACATACATTTGGGAACTACTATTTAAAAACTACTGATTTATTCTGTATACATTATTAAATAAAAACATCATTTGGGATTTAACATAATAAAAATAAAATAATCTTTAATATAAAATACTGTAGTTCTTTGTGAATGGTATTTTGACTATTGTATTTAAAAAAAAATCCCCTGATTTAGTGTATTCTCTTCATTTGTGCATAGCGGGTCAAAATTTTCATTATGCGGAAAACAATATTGAACCGCTTAAGGGCATATATCTAGTTAGCATTAAAAAATAATCAAACTCAGGAAGATACATACTGTTTTAGCCTAATCCTAATCTCTATAAGCCAGTCTGAGAACTCAAAATTTTAAAATACATACTTTATGAAAAATGTAAAGGAGCTTTCTTCTGTACCCTATCTCTCGCTATACAAAATATCACATGCATTAATAAGACAACAGAATTTGCAACAATTTCTCAACTAAATGATTAACCCAACTTGAAATTTAAAAATATTTCAGCTTTTAGCTTCTTCCTTTTAAAATCACAATGACAAATTTGACATTACACTTTTGTTCTTCCAGAAGTGAAAACAGTCATGAATTCAAGAGGTGGCCCGGGTTGTAGGATATTCCAAGCAACGACAACCCACCTCCCTTGAAAGACATGTGTTTTCAATTGAAAAAACTGCATTTTTCCTCTCAGGTCTTTATAATTTCCTTTACCCTCTCCGAACTGCAGATGTGCTTCCCGGTTACAGAGAAATTTTTTTTTTTAAATTTTCTAATGGCAACTCTCATTTTTTTCATGTGCAAGTTCATCGGCGTATCGAAAAAATAGCACTGGAACGATACACTTATGACTAAAATTGCCGGTATAATACTCAATCATAATTAGTGCCTATGTAACATAATATTCAGCGCTGTAACATCAAATGATTACATTTTTATTTTCACTATATGTGCGGCTCCAGAAAAACATTAAAAAACTGTTACAGCATTATTCAGTTCAAAAATGAAAAAAAAAATCTGCTGTTGAAAAACATGTCTTGTAGCCACTCCTTCGTTCATAACAATTTTTGCAAGTGATTTACGTCAGGAACTTTCATTGTACGTGTATCATTCGAATACCATTTATGATTTTTACTTACGATTCAGCGCTGAAACTTCAAATGATTACATTTTTATTTTCACTATATGTGCGGCCCCAGAAACACATTAAAATAAAAAAAATTACGTGTGGCGCTCGGGGACTGGCGCGGTAAAGCTATTGCATAGCATTTTTTATCAACTTATGCAGTTATAATTAATTATTTATTTTTTATTTATGCAGTTTTTTTATCTTTGATATTAATTCAACTTTTTTTCTTTTTCTTTCATATTAATTCCTCGAAATTTCTTGATTTGGTCGCCGCGCTCAAAGCTCGCGATAAAAGCTATGCAATAGCTTAAATGTGCCCCTCCCTGGGGGGTGACACACAAGACATGCAGACCTTTCAAATGATGTGTCATACGACTGGTGTTGTAAAGAAATTAAAATTGCCCCCCCTTGGGAGGCTGAGTGGGGGGACACACAAGACATTCATAATATGAATAAGCAGTTGCAGACCTTTCAAATGATGTGTCACACTACTGGTGTTGTAAAGAAATTAAAAATGTGCCCCCCCCTGGGGGGCAGAGGGGGGTGACACAGAAGACATGCATAATATGAATAAGCAGTTGCAGACTTCTCAATTGATGTGTCACACGAATGGTGTTGTAAAGAAATTAAAAATGTGCCCCCCTGGGGGGCAGAGGGGGGTGACACAGAAGACATGCATAATATGAATAAGCAGTTGCAGACTTCTCAATTGATGTGTCACACGAATGGTGTTGTAAAGAAATTAAAAATGTGCCCCCCTGGGGGACAGAGGGGAGGGGGACACACAAGACATGATTAATAGGAAAAGGCAGATTCAGACCTTTCTAAAGATATGCAACACGAGGGGTGTGCATAAAAATTTAAAAAAGTTCCCCTTTGGGGGGGCAAAGTGGGGTGCGGCGTTCCAAACATATATAATTGGAATCAGCAGTTACAGTTCTTTTAAACGATATGCCAAACGATGGGTGTATATACAAATTTAGAAAATGCACCCCTGGGGGGGGCAGAGAGGGGGGATGGTGCACCGGACGTGCAAAATAGGAATATGCAGTTTACGTCCTTTCCAAAGATATGTCACATGACGGGTGTTTACGAAATTTAGAAAAGTACCCCCCTGGAGGTAGGAAGGCGCATCAAATCGTAAAAAATTATAAATGGTCATTTTTTTCTAACAATATAGCACACGATGTGTGCCATCAACATTTAAAAAAATTCGCATCAGGCAAAATTTTGAAAGTTTTGCCGGTGGGGTGAGGTGGCGCATTCACATGAATAGTCACAGGACTTTAGAACGATGTATCACACAAGTTCTTCCCCTCCCCCGAAGGGGGTAAGGTGGTAACCTTCCTCAAAATATACACCGAACACGTTTCAAATTTTATAAATTGTATTTATCGAAGTTCCATCTAAAAAAAAAAAAATACCGCGTCAATGTCTGCCGAAGTGTACCGAAGGATACCGTGCCGAAGTCTGCCGAACTGAAACAGCGATAGCCGGAGTGTTAGGTTTTTTTCTCGTTACGGAATTTCTAGATTTGGTAGCCGCGCTCAAAGCCCAAGATAAAAGCTATGCAATAGCTTAAAACTGTTACAACATTATTCAGTTCAAAAATGAAAAAAAAAACCTGCTGTTGAAAAACATGCCTTGCAGCCACTCCTTCGTTCGTAACAATTTTTGCAAGTGATTTACGCCAGGAACTTTCATTGTACGTATATCATTCCAATGCCATGTATGATTTTTACATGCGCTAATGAATTTGCGATTGAGAAAAATTTGTGTTGCCATTCGAAAATTTCGATTCTTGTCCATTGTAATCGTAATCGTGAGAATTGTTTTGTTTTAAATCATTAAGACATCCAGTGAATAATTTCAAATAAGTATAACTAAATTTTCGTATAAATTGGTTGAGCGGTTAGGCCGGTAGAGGTTCAAACATTCGGGAAGTTTTTTATGACTACCCTGTAGTACCTACGTATATGAAGTGTATTTATAGATGATGCTTTAACTATGAATCGGTGTGCGTGTAATATGCATTTTATAATTCAGGATTTTTGCTTTTATTAATTTACTAGCTGCACCCGTCGAAACTCGACGGAAAAGAATATATATTAGGTATGATATACCAGGTGATCCAGAAGTTTCGGGAGTTTTGAAAAGTTAATAATTAGGAAACTATGTATAATACAAAGGTTCTGTTTTCAGATATATTCTCAGAAACATGTGGGATTTTTGTTTAGAATGAATTTTTTTTTAAATATATATAGTTACCATTTTTAGCAACAGGTGGCGCTGTTGTATAAGATTGATTGTACCTATACCATGCGTTATATAGACACATGAGTTCATTGCGAAACTTCTTTTCTATGATATTGATGAGATTTCGTTTTAAGGGTGGTTTATGTTCAAACATTTTTTGTAAGGTAAATGAAATTGCATTGTAAGGGAAAATTGATACAAAATTTCATGAGCAACTGCAGTGTTTAGACATTGTCTAGACTATGTTTAGACACATCTTTGCATGTCGCGTTGTTTTCATATCGTACAATACGTCAAGTTAAAACTGCAAAAGAATCGATGGCCATTGCAAATGTGAAATGCTATGGTAAGCAAGGTTTGAGAAAAAGGCTCATTGGAAGATCTTAATAGAAACAAGAGATCCCAAATGTCTGTTACAATCGTAAATTAGGTAGGATTCTATGCCAATACTCTGTAGAAATCCCCAGTTCATGGTGAGTGCAGTAAACTTGTGATATCACGATGAACTGAAATTTCTTCTGGAATTTCTTTCTGCTCTGAGGATACTGTGCACGCTGTTTTGCATCGGCTCACGGCGGTACTTATAAGCCATGAGCGTCATGATTAAACTTTGTAACCCTTGGACACTATTTCGTTCTTTTAAATGTGATGTATCATACTATAAAAACAATACTATAAATTTTAGCGCCACCTGCTGTCAAAAAGTGCAACTAACATAATATGTTTTTTTCATCGAAAAAACAAATCCCACAAGTTTCTCAGCATTTCTGTGAAAACCGCACACTTCTATTGTTTATGGTTTTCTAATTATTAGCATTTCAAAAGTCCCGGGACTTCTGGATCACCCGGTATATCAATCTTATATAGACAGTAAAATACTGAGCGAAATAATCAATTGCCATCTCTTAAAATAGGGATAACATAGCTTTTCATGATGAAGATACACAAACTTTAGAAAATAACAAAAAATAAGGAAGATAACTCATAAATTATTATGTTGTACCTAACTTCAGCTACAAATCTTTTTTTAATGCGGTTTCTAAACCTTAAATATTATTTAAATGCCAAATTATTTAGAAATTTAATATTATAGCCCGGAAGACGAATTCAAAAATATCTGCATAGTTTATTTTTTCTCCATTTAAATATTGCTTGATAACTGTACAATAATTATAATATCAATGAAACATTTTATAATAGAAACAGGGACTTACTAAACTGCCTAACCAACCCACTACATATTTACAGCACTTGCAATAAATTAATTTATTTATTGGTTTGTATCCTCCATGAACTTGTAAAAATTAATTTTATTGTTATGGCAACGAAAAAGAAAAGACGATACCTTTGTTATTAAAAAGAGTAAAATTGTTGTATTTGTTACTGAAATGCAGAATTTTTTTGTTTTATTTTAAGCAATAACTTAATACAATGAAATGGTTTTAATTATTTTTTGATATTATGTAAGATAGAAATATAATAATACCGGCATATCACAGATTTTAGTGTTTTTTTTTAATATGACATCATTTACACCTTCAGAAATACTCACCTTTTCTTAAATAAAAGCGTGATTTATGCAGTTATTTAAGAATTCTTTAGTTTCATAAAATATTCGTTATAATTAAATAGAAATGGCGCAGTTTACAGAAATATTTTCATGTGGGCTCACCACGGACCTTTAAATTAATAGAAGTTCACTTTATTTAGATGCAGGAATAAAAGTCAGTGAATGTGACATCATCACTGACACAGATTTAACAATGCATATTATATTCATGGAATAAATTTATCTGGTTTCTGTATGACGACATTTTTTCCATCGACAAAATTTCACTTTAGATATTTTATTAAAGTTTATCTTCTGTTATTTTACTTACATAATACTTAATAATATTACTCAGTAAATAATCTGTGTATTGCAGGGAATAATTATGTGCAATCATTTTATTCTGATTAAATTATACGAAAACCTTCTTTTTTGAAATGCGATTATACATTCGCCGATGAGATCAAGCTCCTGATTGGAGAAAAAAAGTAATGAAAGAAAATAAATTTTGAGAAAAGCTTAACCTGTTGCCACTGTTTTGAAGAAATGTCATGAAAAAGCTTTTAAAATTAAAAATAAAATATAAAAATTGAAATGAATTAAAAATTAGCCAGAATGGGCACATCTACACATAAACAGCTTTCATTTAAAAAAATAATTATCAAAATCGGGCCAGTAGAAAGCTCAGGGCTGATGACCAAAAAAACAGCCAGGTGTTTTAAATAGATAGATGATCTATCAACTGCATAAAATTTAACACAGTATTTTGAAAGTGATAGTAACATTCATGTTGGTTAGGGCTGGGTAAGTTTCTATAAATTAAACTGAAACTTATAAAATGACTGAGAAATCATTCTACTTTATTGAGCATTTTAAATTGTAAAATTATATTAATAATAGTAACACAGTTACGAGAAATTTTTTATTATTTTTTTTTTCAACGTAAAAAGTTTTTTTTTTTTTTTTTTTTCAATAAAAGTTTGTATTGAATGTTGTCATTCAAAAATACTACTTTTAGAGCATTTCTAAATTTCTTCTTAGGAGTCTCTTTAATAGCCGTTTAAATTCAAGAATTCTATTTGAAATTCAGTTAACTGTCCTCATATTTTTAGAAACTGATTCAAGTAAATATGGTAAATTTTTATCCTACCTATATTTTTATACTTATTATGAAAATGAATATACACAATTTCAGAAAAATTGTTAATATTTAAGCAATACAAGCAATAAAATCACATATTTTTCAAGAATATTATTCAGTAAATGCATATTTGTTTCAGCTCAAAAATGCAATTTTTACGCTAGAGGAAAATAATGTTCAGATAATAAAACTAAACAGCCAAAATTCGATTATCTGAAACATAGGAATGGATAATATCTCACTTTATTATGCGAAAAACAGCTTTTTGCATTCCTCCCAAACACAATTTTTTCTCTAATAGCTTCCACAAAGCTCTTTCTGCTGCATTTAAAACTCAGAAAATCTTTAAAACATTCTGAAAAAATGTTCATTTTTGCATCGCTGTCGATTATTTTAATATTTCAGGGAATAAAAACAATATTACTAAGAGCAGTTGAAAAAAAAGTAATAAAAGAAGTTTTAAATTAAATATTTATATAAAAAAGTAGCAATAAAGCTTTTAAAACTCTATCTTTAAGCTAATGTATATTTTAAAAATAATGCCTAATTTCGTGATTTTAGTCAACTTTGTTCGTAATAAGAATTTAAGTTACAATTGGTTAATTTAGCCTCGCCCTGATTTTGGAAACTTCTCAGCGTTTGATTTAAAATTTGCAGAAGGCGCGAATAAGTAAATTTATTAACAAAAGTAAAACGTTTGTTCTGATTCAAAGAAATGCACAGAAAAACTAGTCAGATGTGGCAATCCCATAACTTTTTCGATCTCATACGTATTAAAACTACCTTGAAAAATGCAGCATTGCAGCACCACCAGTCAAGTGATTTAAACCAAAATCTAGTCAGCAACAACTCACGTGAGCTTTGAGTTAAATCTGAAATCTGTTGAAAATCTATGCATTAGTTTCTGATTGGGGAATATCGCGGAAATCTTTTTAAAATCTACATAAAAGCGCCACCTGTTGTTTGATGCACACCAGACACTAATCAAGATCAATTTTTTTTTATCAAGAACTAACTGATTATAAAGATAATGGAAATACGTGCATTAGTTCTTGAGATACAACTACTGCAAAATCGTGCGAAAAATGCAGCACAAAGTGCCACTTGCAGAGCGGTTTACACCAAAACCTAAACAACATTAATCTACATCAGGAACTAACTGAATTTTAAATTTCTTGAAAATTTATGCATTTTTTTTTAGCTTGAGTTATCATGGAATTCATGAATAATGCAGCATAGAAGCGATATATACAAAAAACTAAACAGTTCTAATTTAAATCAAGGTCTAACTCAATGTTGTGAAATTACGAACATTAGTTTTGGATACGGAATGCTCACAAAATTTTTCTGTGATACTGACTCATATTTTCTAAAAATTATCAAATTATGTCCAGGATCTTCTAAAACATATAAATCTACTAAAAACCGGAAGTAGAAACTTTTCAGGAATCCAATACTTTCTTCTTGTAAATATAAAAAAAAATTAAAAAAAAAAGAAAAAAAAACTTTTTTTTCAGATTCATTTGTATAACGTCTTTCGAGTCTGATGTGGAATTTTATAGTACACGTCTTTTCATCGAGTATTTTATATAACAATTGCTTAGTTATTTTCTACGTATAAAAAAGGATAGTATATGGCTAAGTCTTTCTTATTATGATTTCCATTATGTTTTGATGTTTAGAAATAATAATAATAAAAGTTTACTTAATTTTGTTTGCACCGCTTGCAATTCGTTTATTTTATACGTATATTTCACTCTTAAAAATTTTAATTACAAGTTATTTTTCTGAACGAATTATGTGTGATAAAATACAAAACACATGAGAAAGTTGTAAAACGCTCTCCTATCTTTCTGTAATACGTCATTTTCTAACGTCTTCTAAAACTCTTCCTTTCCCTAGTATCATATAAAAACGAATTGAATAATACATAAAATAAGTACATTAGTAAGCTTTCAGTCAATGAAATAATCTTTAAAAACTTCAATGAGTCTATCTCGATAGCTACGATTAAAGTTATTAAAATAAAACTAAAATTCATCTCAAAATGAGACAAAAAATTCGGACTTGGCAGGGTTAAACTATCTTAAGTAAATAAACGAATGCTTGCAAAAAAATTAAGATGTTTAATTTATCACACTGTTAGAACATTTAACTGCTTACGTAACAATTTTATTAACCAAAAAACATATTCAATTACCTTGATGCTAAATATGTTTAAGATTTAGTTTAATACAAATGATGGTGGTCTCAACCCGATAACGATATCTTTAAACTAAATACTATGCTTAAAAACTATTTTTAAAATCAAAAATAGATAAACAGTAAATTTGAGATACAGTTTACAGACAAGAATGTTATTTTTCTCACTGAATGTTTAAAAAATATATATTGTTTAGAATGTAAAAAGTACCTGTGAAAGCAAAATTTCTCAGATGCCACGTCAATATGACGTCGGTGTTGCTCACGAGCATGCTTTTTCTTCATAAAACATGAGCATAGTTTTTTTCTTCTCATTTACATCAAACAACATAGTTTAAGCATTAAATTTTAGATAAATATTTGTTATATCATGGATCCCTCTAATCACCTAAAACTTGGAAGGACTGAAATATTTAATCAAACGCTAATAATGTTGCACTATTTGTTATAACTAATTAATTTTCTATTTGCAATTTCCAGAAGGGAATTGACATTTTTATTCCAAAATTAATTTCTGCTATTTGAAAACACCGAGCTAATTAAAAGTCATCGGAGGTTTTGTTTACTTAAACTTTTCATTTCGATTCTTTTGATGTTTAATAAATGTAGAAATTTTGAAAACTATAATTACCTTTAAAGTAAGAAAAGAGAAGCACAAAAAATGACTTTGGGAAAATGTTTACTATTATTAATTAAATTTAAATACAATGCACCTGTTAATTTTTAACAATATGCAAACATAACATGATTATGTTTTTTAAGATGTTTTAATAGATAACAGTAGTGCGAAGTGTGGGGTATACAAAGTTGAAGTTACACATTTGTTATTAAATCATGCCTTGTCCTTTTTTTTGTTTAAAAATAATGTTAAACTCTGTAAATAAAAGTAATATATTTTGACTTTCAAAACTTTGTTCTACCTAAATCAAAACAGCTGCAAAAGTAAATAAATAAATAAATATTATCTATTTGGTTCCTAAGGTATAGCTATCGTGAACGCCTTAAAAGACAAAGACAAATAGCGAAGTTTGTTGTGCGTTTTATACCAAAACTTAATCATCACCTATTTGTATTAATCTATAACAGAATGTGGAAGTTATTGAAATTTCGGACATCATTTTTTGAGATATATCTATTGTGATAATCGTAAAAAATGCAGCAAGGCAGTGACAGTTTCGTTGGAAACAGGAATCAAAAATCCTTTTAAAAATAGAAGAAAGTAAACAAAAAAAAAAAAAAAACTCATATGTATATTATATAAGTTTCAAAAAAGACCAAATCGCAACATCAAAGTATGATAACTTACGGAATATATAATATTGCAAAAATAAATTTCCAAAAGGAATTTATTTTTTTCTTGATATCTAAACCTTTTAAATATTTCTGTTTGAAATTTTGTTTTACACAGTGTCATTAGGTGCTTATGAATGATCCACGGATTTACATTTGCCTTGGAATACGTCATGTGAAGATTTCAGATTTACTCAGGGGTATTTCTCCTAAAAGTGGGTGTCTTGAATTGAATATATTATTAAATTCATTGTTACATCTACAAAAGATACTAATCTTATAAAATTAATTTTGTTAAATTTTTGTAACATACCGACATTGGTAAATAGTAAATATCATGAATGTAATGCAGACTTAATACACATAATTTATACCTACATTGTAATACATAAATTTTAAAATTTAAAACTACATTACATACTGTTGGATAGAATGGCCAAAATTCTTAACATGACACAAATTTATTTAAACAAACGAACATATTCATTTCGATGCTTTACCAAATTGTTTAGTGAACTGCAAAACCAATCTTTTACGAAAATATTTATCACTTATTTCGAAAAACATACCTATAAATGTGTAAAATTTATTAAATATGTATACACATACATATTATCTACGTTATGTACAACTATGTAAAATATATTCAGATACAAAGAGCGTTTCATATATTATTTAAAAAAAAAAGATTCAAAATGTAAATTAAGAAAATTGTGATAATAAACGCACCAAGAAACTGTCAAAAATAAATGTAACGTGATATATCATGAAATATTTACTTTTTGAATATTTACCATGCGAAATAAACATTTTGTCATACTAGACTATATATTTTTAAAACTTTTTTTGTTAGTCCCATAATGAGTAAGACATTTTGTCTTTCTTCAACTCATGAACGAAGGAGTTTCATCACATATTATGTGGGACAATACAAAGTCATCAAAGTCAATAATATAATCTTCGAGGTTTTGAAAAGTATTTTCTACAGCGTCTGCTCGAGTGACAGACGCTGTGAGTGACTTGAATATAGATTAAATTGTCTTCCAACTAGTCTAAATTAATCTTTTAAACTTCTGCATTTCCATAATTGTCTTACATTTGTTCACATGATGGCAACTTTTCCTTAATTGTTGCACAATAATGATTAGCCTACATGGACACAAAGATTCTACGCGACGTACTGAATTCTATTTTTAAATGCACAAAAGAAGCGAGCAAGTATTGTAAGTTGCATCTCTGTAATGGACACTCATTTACTTTAAGTTCTAGTTAAACACAGCCACTATGAAAAAAAAAAGGTACTTATTCTTAAGCCTACTCTTTTGCATTATGCTGTGCAAGGAACTTTAACAAGATTGTGTGTTTTCACATGCCCCGTATTGTATGTGTAAGACATACTTTTTGTCTTAAACAATTAAACAATTTAAAAGTTTTGATATGGCAATTATGTTATAATTATAATCGTAATTTTGACTGTTTTTCCCTGTTATTTTACAATAAGATTATTAGATATGCAAGTACTAATATTTACAGAGTTTTAAAAGTGTTAGACTTAATCTTTCACTTCATGATACATTTTTGGATAAGTCAGAAACATAATTTTATTCTCTACATATTACATTATCGAAACACACTATAGCCTTTTGGTCACACAATTTAAAAAAAAATCAATATTTTATGCGCATTTGTGCAAAGCATTTGAACTGAGATATGATTATAAGACATCAATCGTACAAAAATTGTTCAGTGATTTAAGATATACATATTCTTTAAATATATGTAAATATATGTTTAAATTATGTGTTTTTTTAAATATGCAGTCAGAAAGACATTAGAAAAAATTCTGCAGAAATCGAAAACGGATCAGTATATTTCAATTATTTTCTAAAGAACATTTATGAGATACTTGGAATATAAATTCTATTCGTTCTTTAAAAGTTTATTCAAACATCCACTGAATAAACGAATGATTAAAAGTAAAAAGTTCCAAATTAATTGTTCAACGTAGAGAATGAAAAATATAGCATGAAATATTTCATGAATAAATGACAAAAATTAAACATATTTTGTTTAGAATTAAAAATACTTCCCAAGTATCTTACGATTTTAAAAACGAAACATGCTTCTCTAAGTGTTGTTCTTAAGAATCTATTGATTTATTCTTCAAAAGCTAGTTTCTTACTTACTTTAATTTCTACAATTCAGAAATGTACGGAGATAAATATGAAACGTTAAAATAACGAATTTCGGAAATAAAAGTCTGTGTGTTAGTTAATTACATAAGGTAGCTATTGTGAAGAACAAATATAAAGCATTTAGCTACGGAAATGCATCAGAAGCATTCATTTTTCATTATTTATAACCTACTGTAAATTTTAAAAAATGTTATGCAAGTCGGGAACGTAGATATAAATCTTAAATACGCATTCACGTATATCGAATAAACAAATATTTCGTTCTTTACTTATTTACAATTGGAACTATGTTCATTTGCGAGACAGCATAGCACAAATTGTATTAGGTACTTACATTTCTGTGTGTTTTGAATTTTTTATTCTATGCGATACTGATTTTCGTACATATACAAAACAATATTATGACAAAATTTAGATGCGTTACATAAATGACCATTCTAAAACTAGTCATCTTATAATAATTACTCAATTACATTATTATTGCTTTACACGGCATAAAAAAGTCACAATATATCATACTAACTTGTAAAATTTGGGTTGTGTAAAGATTTTTAGATTTTGGTAATTTTGTCTTATATATTTTGTATCACTAATTTCGAAAATAGCCTTCATTTGTTTACCATCAAAGCAATTTACAGAAATCACAAATTTGAATGTTAAAAAGTAAAAAAAAATGCGTAAATTTAATGCAGTAAAATAGATGTTATTGCTGTTTTTTTAAATTTTTGATAATTGATTTTTATGGACTTTTTAGTGTTGAATCCGATAATGACCTTCATATTTAACTATCACGTCAGGATTGTTCTCAAATCGTAAATTTTAAAGCTAAAAAGTTAAAATATACTCCCCATCTCTTTTCTTTCATTGGATCTCTAAGCTATTTAGTTGTAAGAGTCCCTAGTATAAATGAAAAAATTAAATAAATTATTGAAAGAAATGAAATTTAATTGATTAAGAAACACTTTTAATTTATGCTGCAGCATCAGATTTTTGTTAACATTGTATCTTTGATATTTAATATTTGCGAAAAAAACGATACTTTAACCCCCAAATTGGCTCAACCGAGCTCAGCAATCTCATTGGCTAAAATTGGAGGAAGTGACGTAGATTCGAACCGGTGCTAAAAAAATTAAGAACAACATGTCCTGATGCAGGAATCTGTTTAATGAGGTTTATGCTATTCAAAGGTTTAACTATACTAGGTGGGCTCCGCCCCCCTGCTCGCTACGCTCGCTAACCCCCCGCGTAATCGCTTCGCGATTCCAAGTTGTAGGCTACCCCTGCTTGCTGCGCTCGCCAAATACCCCATGGAATCGCTACGCGATACCTTATTTTCCATACACTGTTAAAAATCTGCTGCATTTTGTTGCAACGCAATCCCCTGCTTGTATAGAAAACGGTTACTTGGCCGTGAAATGGAGCTTTCTCGTTGGTTGGAATAGAGATATTATGTACAAGCGGTGGAGTGCGTTGCAACAAAATGCAGCAGATTTTTAACAGTGTACACTCAGTTTTGAAATTCATCCCTCTCCTCATTGGTCGAAGCATAGACGGAGCCCTTTCCTGATTAGTCTATTCGACTCATGGAAGGTGTGGTCCACCCTGACGCGTTATTTCCGGAAACCTTACACATCAGCATCATTCCCGGAGTCATTCCTGGGGATTTGTTTAAGGCTAGTTTTTTTTACTATAGAAGGATTTGAATATTAAAAAACACAGATTTGTCCATTTTTCTGTACAGTACATAAAAGTTTGGACTGAGCCAATTTGGGAATTAACCGCTCGTGCGAAAAAGTCTGATATGACGGTTAAAATGAATGTCATTTTAAGATTCGGTACTTAATGGTGCATAAAAATCAATTATCAAAATTTTAAAACCATCTATCTGCTTCAGAGTACTAGATTTTCGAAAGTTTTTTACTTTTTAACATTCAAATTTACGATAAGATGATTTCAAGATGGTCTGAGAAGATGGTTAAAAGAGAAGGTTAAAAATACAGTCATAAAGAAATAAGAAAAACACAAGGCATCTTTTTTATTTTTAGTATCAGATTTTCATTAATATATTTTTTAATTTTTAACATTAAAATTTAGTATTTGCGAAATTTTTCTTTGGCTACCTTAATTTTGGCTAAAAATTAAGGTAACTTTTGAACTCAATGCTAAAATATACGAAAAAAAATATTAACTGTTAAAAAACATAAACATCGCAAGCATCTGTATTTATTTAATGTATCATTAAACGGGATTAAATCGAGATAAAATGTAAAATGTTTTAATATGGGGGATAATAATTTATCTCTAAGAAATGTATGCTTTAATAAATACACTTTTTATAGAGATATATTAAAAAAATCAAATGTATTGTAAACATTGTGTTACGACTTTTCCATAACCTTGGATGTCGCTCGTCTCCTTGGCGCATTCTACTGTACTTTAGGTTTGCCGTTTTGGCAACATTGGGATATTGTCTGTTATTTGTTTTGGTTTATCGGTGATCATAGCGGACCTGTCGTGTGTTCGTTGGATCCTTTTTCTTTAATTAAAATATAAATAATGTGTAATTAATTTGTATATAAAGAATTTTTAAGTAATATTAGTAGTAATAATTGTACCAGCGACCGAATGAGTATTTTAAATATACTCGCATCATTCGACAGTACGTTCCACATTATTTGAATAAAAAGTGTAGTTAAAAAGTGTAGTTGAATTAAAAATGTGTAAAACTCGTTTTATACAGTAAAACATTTGTAATGGATATTCTGGAAGAGCAGTAGTAAGGAAAGAAGAGTACGGGCTCAGCCGGCGGTGGTACTGTGGCACCGTGCCACCGCCTCACCCAGTGCCACCGCCACCGTCCCTGCTCCCACCGTCCCACCTGCGGTGTCGCCTGCTGACCCAGTGCGCTCCCCCTCCACGATCGCACCCTAGTGGAAAAAAGGAACATAAAAAGGGTTAATGTTCTACTATAACATGAGGGTGAATGACCTTCCCTATCCAAAAATATTATCAATCGCATCTCAACACGGAATCATACTATCAGATGAAGATTAAATTGATATTTGAATTATGAACAACCATAATTTTAATTATTATTAATTAAGCGAAACACTGGAAAATCTCAGTTGTGTCAATGTGTCAATCACTATGTGAATTTTACCACAATGCTTATCATCATAGAATGATTTGTGTTTCACACTTTTCTAAAAATTATCAGATATGTATTCCTCAGAGGAACTACTATCATATGAATAAAAGAAGAAAATTTAATTTATATTAAATATACACGAGATTGATTGCAATATACATGTATTTAATAAAAATAAATAAATAAGCGATTTAAATACATAAACCTTAATATATACATAAACCTTTAAATAATTAAATACATTAAACCTTTACTAATTATATATTTCTTTCATTACACACATGTTTCAACAAGATGAACCCAAACAGCAGCAAACTTCAGAGATTAATAATCTAAATGATTCATTCCTAGCACATGTAGCGTTAACGAATAATACATATGAGGACCCCAGAAGCCAAGGGGTACAAGTGACAAAATGTCGATTTGGGGTAAATTGAGTTTAAAGACAATTGATGTTAAATTGGAACATAATTGGAACAAAATAACAATTGACTAAATTGAAATAGGAAAGATCTGCTTGTTGCATTCTAATCTTTGAACTCGCATTTCAATAACTGTTAAAAAAATAGAGTACAATTTTCTTTAAATCAATATTGTTTGTTTTTCGAAAAAAGTGGTTTGCCTCTATAACTCAGCAAATAATAAGAAAATCACTTATATTTCTTTACCTGAAATGAAAAAAGCATATTTTTAGGTCGTCTGTGTATTTAGTTTATTTTTTTCAATTTTGTCACTTATGACCCTTGGCTTCTGGGGTCCTCATATGTGAGTACTTATATGAGAAATGCTAGAATTCGTAGGGGAAGATGGGGATACTTGAGCCATTTTTTGAATTTTAATTTTTTATATTTTTTTAGAATAAAATAAGGGGTTATGAATAAAATGAGGGTTTAATTCAATTTTTAACTGATCCTTCAATAAAAGACAAAATTATGTGAAAAAATCTCTAAATTTAATAAATGTGCCATTTTTTCCATGCAAAAGTGTTATATCGAAATGAAAACCAACTAATTAAATGAATAAAATTTTACGTTACATGTAACGACATATTGTTACATGTCGAGATTACATTTCTTTTAACTTGTTTTAAATGTTCACTTGCTGTTGAAACGGGGAGGGTGACAGAGCTGGTCAGAGTATCTTATAAAAATAAATATATATATTAGTTTATTATTTAAAAATGCTGTTACAGCAATGCAATGACATCATGTTGTTTATTGAATGGGATTAGTGAAATAAAAAGTGTAACTCTGAATAATATGTAAACCTCACATCCCTTTCGTAACGTCTACTTTAAAATTCAAACATTTATAATTTTTGTAACACACTAATTAGTGTAATTTCAGGTGTTATCTACTTTTACACATTTTTCTGAGTTTATGAACTGATAACAACTTACAAACATAATACCATAAACTAAACACACATTAAAATAGGCATTTTTGTAGGAAAAGTGTATTTTTTATGACAAGTGGGTGAATTTAGAAATTTACACACTTACCTATGTATATATCATTATGTATAAAATACAATAACATATCAATTTGTGTAAATTCAGTCATTTTTCACCATTTACACATTTATTTAGGATTTTCAAGTGATAACAAAATGCATACTTAGTTTTATAAGCTAAAATACACATAAAAACAGATAAAACTTTGCCAAAGTGGGTAATTTTCATGTCAGGTGTGTAATTTTAGGAATCTATCTACATATATATGTAAATTTGTCTAATTTACACATTTATTTTTTAGAGTGTGTAAACAGTGCGTTCTATTCCTTCGTGGGTCTTGATTAATAATACAAATAAATAAGGTAGTGTACCATTCTGTTCTATTTCCCATACATTGTTTTAGAATCAAGGTTATTAATCTGGTGTGAAAAATTATTGAGAATTGTATCTTTATATCGCCATTTGATGAAAATATCATCAAATGGCTATTTTTCATTTTATGAAATTGATATACATTGCTGAGATTTGTTGCAAGTTTATTCCTGTACAATGAAAATCCGACAGTATTTACAGGAACACACAAAAGATTTCGGATACTTTGCGGCATCTGATGCACTCTAAAAAATAAAAGTTTAAATTTACACAAAAAAATGTGTAAATCGATGATACAAAAACGATTTGTTTATATGTGTAAATTTGTGTGTAAATTGCGAAAATACACGCCTAATGTGTAAATTTCAAAATACACATTTCAGTGTGTAATAACTAATAACACTAAGTGTGACACTAAGTGTGACACTGATAACACTAAGTGTGTAAAAGTTACAATGATCACTCATGAAATACCCACATTAATGTGTAAATTGCGCAAGCATACACATATATCTGTGAAATATTCTTACTCATATATCTGTGTAATCTTCTGTGATTACATGTATAAATGTGTATTACGCAAAAAACACACATTATTGTGTTATTGTAATTTACACAGTTCTTTGCGTAATATGTAAAATACGCATATTCGAGGGAGGTTCAATAACTATTGTGTCTAGTGTATATAAAATATCTGTACTGCAATGGGTTAATGTATAATATTGAAGTGTAATGTCTTAGTTGATTTTATGCTTAGTTTCAGAACCGTAGCTGCAATATTCATATAGTTTTGTATGGAGGAGTAAAGTGGGGGAGGGGATGTAGTTGAAAGCTGATTTTTAGCTTATGGGGCTAGATTTGTGACAGTGGATGAGATAAAAGTACTTTTGTTTGGACTCGGCATCATAGTGATGTACCCACATCTCATCCACTATCACAAGTGTAGTCTCATAAGCTCCAAATCGGCCTATCACTCTCCCCCCTCTCCTCTTAAAAACTCCCTATAAACAGGTTTTTAGAACTTTACTCCTCCCTTTAAAACTATGTTACTATAGTAGCTAAGGATCTAAAATTCAGCATATAGCCATTTAAGACATTAGTTTTTGATATTCCTCATCAACCAACGTAGTATAAATATTACTTCTCTATTTATGGGGAAATATTGACACATTTTGAAATTTACAATTTCTTTAATTATAAAATTGATTCTTAAAATTATGTCTTTATATTGTTCAAGGACATTAGAAAGTGTTTCATTTTGTATTCTATAAATCAAACTTTTTGTATTTGTGTCAATTAAAGCTGATTTTATTATTTTTGTAAAAAGTGTCCCATTCCTCCCCACTCTCCTCTAAATATACACATAAAAACTGCTGTTTTATTTTCTATATTCTTCATTGCTTCTTAATTTTATATTTTCCCCCTCATTTAGATATTATTCAGTACATGCAATTAAAAATTAAGACAAAGAAAAAAAATAATTTATTAATGATAGATTTTAGACTAGTCAGATAGAATAATGATAGTTGATAAACTTGCAATCTCCACATTTTTTTTTTCAGAGTTCAAATTCAATTTTTCATTTTTTATTTTTCATACTCAAGATACAAAGTCAATTACACTCAAGGTAATGTGTTATATACATCTATAAAAGTAAAATTCAAAATATTATAAAAAATAGAAAAAGGTATGTAATCTTCATCTCACACACACATACACATAATTACCTGCAAAAATTTTAGCTGATTTGTTTATATATACATAAATCACCTATATTATATGTTGAATTGTTTTCTTTTTAAAAATATTCATCATTACAAAGAATTTGACTTAAAAAATTATCAAGATTATCAAAAAGGCTGTTGAATCATTAAAATAACATCTTTTGATTTAAGATTATATTTAAAAAATTCTGTCTTTTTTTTAAAAAAAATACTAATATATTTTAACATTAATGAAATGACTCGTGTTTTCATAAATTAAAATTTCAGATATTCTAAATAAAATTTTAGATATCAAACTAAGGAGTATTTTATTTATCAGCTATAGTAAGAAATAAAATAAGAAATACTGTGATTATATCCAAATATCAATTGACTCTTATAAATTTTCGAATATATGCTCGTAGAATTTTTTCGATAATTACATTTGTGTCTTAAGTGTATAAAACTCACCCGGTGGGGGATATTTATGTAGGGAGGGGGTGTAATAAGTTCGATTTTGAATACTCATTATGACACAATTGTTATATTTTTTTATTTACATACAATCATACGTTTTAAGTCATACAAATTCTGTAATAATAGGCAAAATTGCAATGGAAATATTGAATAAATATTTTATTTGAATAAAAAGCCATTACTTTAATATAAATTTTCTTCAGAATTTTTAGTCTAAGGTTATTTTTAAATCAACGTATTTGTGTCCTTTTGCAATTTACTTCTGTGTATTTTTATTTAATCTATAATTAACAAGCAAAAATTATGTGTTCTTTATTATGATTATTTTAGTGAAACATAGTTCTTCTGATGTAATATTTTCAAATTAAAACACAGATGAAAATTAAATGCAATTAGGATAAATAAATATGCCAAATTTCTCAAAATTGGAAAATGTAGCATAGAAACTAAAAACAACGCTGTAGTTTTAATCGATGATAAACTTAGTTAACATTATAAGTTTCATAATTAAAAAAAAACTTACAAAGAAATTTCAATAAATAAATATAACTCTGATGAACTGTTTAACTTATAAATCAGAATATATAATTTATAGATATGATATACATTTGTATAATAGTTTATAAATAAACTATAATATCTTTCACACAACCGACCCAAAATTTAATACCGCACCCCACCCCCCCAAAAAATGATGTTAACGTTTGTTTTGCTACTGTTAAAATACATTCAGAAATTCCTTTTAAGATGAAAATTTTTCAAGAAATAAATAACCTTACATGCAGCATTTGTTATCTTAATAGACATTTATAAGAAGCGAGGTACTGTTGACATTTTTTAAGGCAAGTAAATTATTCGTGTAAAAAATACTTATATGTAAAAAAACAATCCAACATATAGCATATACATTTATACATAAATATAAACAAATAAGATAAAAAGAATTAAAGGTAATACGATTAGATACCTTAAATTTTATAGGAGAATAACTTCTATATTTTTCTCAACGCGAGCGCTAGCATTCAGCTGGACCCACCATTAGTTTTCAATTTAAATCTGATAAAGCCAAGTCAACCGTGATTACGATTTTAGGTTTCGATGCTAGAATCGCGTCTAACTTGGGGTCCAAGTAATTCGTGAATAGGACCATAAATTGTACTGCGAACTAAAGTTAAACTAAAATGGGTAAAAGGTTATAAGCTATGAGACGGCTAAAATAATTTATTGTAAAATAAGGCATACTTATTTTAATATTTCGATGTGCAAAATCTAAAAATAACTCGGGATACGAATTTAGAATTATCTTAATTACATGAATTATATTTTATGTTACATATTAAATGAATTCGAAATAGTTTTTAGATTCTACTGATGGTTAAACTACTGTTCTTTAAATTAAGCGGAGGGGGAGGGCAGCAGAAAAATTAACATCAGTACAAAAAATATATTTTATATTTATGAATTAGTATAAAGTGGAATTATATCGCTATTATAAAGCCTTTTTATGAAGTCTTCCTAATTTCGCTTTAAGAATGATATCTAATTATCGATGCTAGATTCGCGTCTAACTTGGGGTCCAAGTAATTCGTGAATAGGACCATAAATTGTACTGCGAACTAAAGTTAAACTAAAATGGGTAAAAGGTTATAAGCTATGAGACGGCTAAAATAATTTATTGTAAAATAAGGCATACTTATTTTAATATTTCGATGTGCAAAATCTAAAAATAACTCGGGATACGAATTTAGAATTATCTTAATTACATGAATTATATTTTATGTTACATATTAAATGAATTCGAAATAGTTTTTAGATTCTACTGAAGGTTAAACTAATGTTCTTTAAATTAAGCGGAGGGGGAGGGCAGCAGAAAAATTAACATCAGTACAAAAAATATATTTTATATTTATGAATTAGTATAAAGTGGAATTATATCGCTATTATAAAGCCTTTTTATGAAGTCTTCCTAATTTCGCTTTAAGAATGATATCTAACACTATTACGGAAAATTACAAATAAAATTGTGAAAAAACAGTGGTCTGCGATACGGCTGAAAAAAATTACGATTTAATGAAAACTTAGAATTATAAAATCAAGCATTCTTGTATTTGATGTACAAATTTCAGATGGTAATTCTGAAAACGAAATTAAAATTAACTTTTTAAATGAATAAAATTTTACGTTACATGTAACGAAATATCGTTAAATGTTGTCGAGATTAAATTTTTTAAAACTTCTTTTAAATGTTCACGTTCTGCTGAAACAGGGCGAATGAGAGAGGTGGTCAGAGTATCCTATAAAAATAAATAAATATATTAGTTTATTATTTAAAAATGCTGTTACAGCAATGCAATGACATCATATTATTTATGGAATGGGATTACTAAACTAAAAAGTGTAGCTCTGAACAATATGTAAGCCTCTCATCCCTTTCGTAACGTCTATTTTATAATTCAAGCATTTATAATTTTTGTAACACACTAATTTGAGTAATTTCAGGTGTTATCTACATTTACACAGTTTTCTGAGTTTATGAACTGATAACAACTTTCAAACTTAATGCCATAAACTAAACACACATTAATGTAGGCATTTTTTGTAGGAAATGTCTATTTTTTATGACAAGTGAATGATTTTAGAAATTTACACACTTACCTATGTATATATCATTGTGTGTTAATTACAATAACGTAAAAATTTGTGTAAATTCAGTCATTTTTCACCATTTACACATTTATTTAGGATTTTCAAGTGATAACAAAATACATACTTAGTTTTATAAGCTAAAATACATATGAAAACAGGTAAAATTTTGCAAAAAGTGGGTAATTTACATGTCAGGTGTGTAGTTTTAGGAATTTACACACATATATATGTGAATTTGTCTAATTTACACTTTTATTTTTTAGAGTGTGTACTGTATACTATTGTACCAAAATCTGAATATTTTTTAAATATTGACACAGTAATAACGCAAATCATTTGCTACATTTTACGCGTAATTTCCGATTTGTTTTTTCTTATAAAGCTGTTGCATTTCAATGTTTTTTCCTTTCGTTTATACTGAGTTTATGACGCTAATCTGAAAGTAGACATAATAACATAAAAAATGGTTGCATTTTGCATTAGTAAATACGACATGCAGCGCCATTGTTATGTGGAAGTAAAACCAAAGAGTGTTAAAAAGAGACTGGAGAATTCCAATATTAATGTCATGCAAAAATAATTTCTATAACTACCACCATTTATATTTTTATTTTAAAGCATTTCACAA
Source organism: Maratus speculifer (assembly GCA_964019185.1). Taxonomy (NCBI): domain Eukaryota; kingdom Metazoa; phylum Arthropoda; class Arachnida; order Araneae; family Salticidae; genus Maratus; species Maratus speculifer. The sequence continues at coordinate 77,965,632 of OZ025294.1, forward strand.
AACTAATGCGCCCATTATTAGCAAGAATAAATCATAATTTATTTAGAACAGTTTTATCATGCTATGTCATGTTGGAAAAATAATTTTCTTGTATACGTATACGTGTGGTTTAAAATTTTTAAAAGCATTTAAATACATTTCACGATTTTCAAACTTTTGTGATTGTTAAATTTATTAACCCATTAACGCCCAGCGTCCTCTTTTGAGGACGGTTACAAAAACAGCAAGAAAGCGATTTTCCCACCAGTAAAGAGGAAGAAAAATATATGCCTTCTTTCACGAGACAGAATCCTCGATAAATTTAGATAAAAGTTAATTTGATTTTAAAAGTGGTGGGAAATACAAAATTTAAATTTTAGCGAAGAAAATAATTCGGACGTTAATGGGTTAAGTGAAGCTATTTAAATCAGTCTTGTAGAGTAAAAAAAGTTCTTAATTTATTCTCCAATGATAAATATATGCATATATCGCGTATGTCCATTATATCTAAATTAAAAAGTAATTTTCTTAATTTATTCTCAAATGATAAATACATACATATATCGCGTATGGCTAGCAGCAGAAAATTAGATAAATTATCCTTAAAAAAATAACAAATATAAAAGTAGGAACATCTTTTTTTTTCTCTTTGCTATCATACTAAGTTTAGACATAGATGATCTGTATTAATTTTTGTTGAACAAACAGTAGTATAGAATAAGCAAGATTACGAAGGAAAATCCAAATTTTAATTTTTTTTTAATTTTTAGGTGCATGTAACACAATAATATGTTTAAACTTTATGCAAGAATTATATATATATTATACTTCTCCATGTTGTGGTGTTTTTAATATAGTCTCCAATATGCGATCCTTACTTTTTGTGCTTGAATATTCAGAACAATTTTTGTATTTTACAAATTATATCTTAAAATTCTCAGTCCAGAAACAAACACTACGAAGCACCACAAACGCCAATTTAAATTTTAAAAACAACATAACCAAAAATATATCATTCTATATATCAATGCAAGCAGTTATTAAAAGGGTCTAGAACTAAATTTATCAATTCTAAAAACATTTAAATGAGTTTAAAGGGTATTATTATTTGTCTCCTCCAAACGACATTCGAACGGAGGAAGTTAAGAAGTATTAAGTATTTCAGTTGCAGAACACAATTTCACATAACAGTAATTTTGTCGAAAATAGAAATAATTAATAAATTCATTCGAAAGCATCAAATTCATAACAAAAATCAGTACCATGCACAATTTGAAATAACAGAGCATCCGATTAAAAAACGTATTTGCATTTTATTTTACACCTAGAGTAATAGTAATATTTTATTGCTCTCCTTTTCTGAGAGTTAATATTTCACAAGACTCTCTGTTCAATTTCATCTTATATCTCATTCAAAAGAAAAAAAAAATCACAGAAAGAGAAATGAGGGGTTGCCCCAGCAACCAATTGACAGATTTGGATAGTATCGTCTAGTAAACCATTCCTAACATATCTCACCTTTTTTAAACCAATTTCGATTTCACGGTATTTTTCTTTCGGTAACATTCTTCTTGCACTTTCAAAATTTTACTTTTTAAGAAACGAAAACACTCTTTTAAACTCCTTCTATGCTTACTTTGAAAATTAAATTTGATTTAATCACTACAACTCATGATTTTCCCAAATAATCTTTTAATAAAATAGAACAATGTGAATTGGGCACCAAATCTGGAAACTCAATGCTTTCTTATACGATTGATAGAAAGAGGAAGAATTTTGAATCCATTATGTGTAAGATATAGGTTCTATTTTTTTTAAAGATATGGCCAACATGAAAGAAAGGCGAACATTATTGAAACTATCATTTTATAATTTCAAAATTGAGTTTTCAATGTTATAGTCAGAATTAAATAAATGTGAACATGTTGTTTGGTAAAACTTATTTTTAAAATCATTTTTTTAAATTATGTTTCATTTTTTCTTTTTTCGCGTTTAAAATTGAATCTTTGTACTTTCACAGCCATTTAGCTTGTTTGCGCATCATTAAATTCATTGTACTTGTAACTTGTATTGAGCACTCAAGAATATGTAACAATTTATCACCTTTGGCAAGTAAATAGAAAGAAATCCTTAAAAATAACGTGATAACATATACTGAAGTTCTAAAAATGTTAAAATTTTGTATTCTGTTTGAAAACACACCTGTAAAAATGATTCTTTTAATTGCAACTCACGAGAAAGTGCATCAAGAATGTATTATAAAATTCCCTCATTAGACATAAAATCTAAATCTAGTTAAATGAATGAGAAAAATAAGAATCATAAAGATGTTACAATTGAAATAGATTTTCATATTATATTCCTTACCTTTCATATAAAAATGATATTATTTTCAAACTAATGATTTATTTTAATTTTTGCTGATAAGATTTGTCCAATAGAACTCCACTAATCCGCAAACCGATAATCAAAAATTCCGGTTAACTCGAACGGATTTTATTTTTATAAAAAGTACTGGAACAGTTAAACTTACAATATTTTCCGTATTACAGGATTCATTTAGGAAAAAACTTGTAGGTCCTATCTTGTGGGTATCCTATACTGATAGGATTTGTGCAAAAGAACCTCATTAATCAGAAAACCGATAATCCAAAATTCCGGTTAACTCGAACTGATTTTATTTTCAAAAAAAAAAAAAAAAAAAAAAATTCTGGAACAGTTTAACTTTTTTTTTTTTTTTTTTACTTTTTAAACAGCTTGGAAAGAATACAAAATATATTCATCCTAAAAATACAATTTATTTCCTCAAATATAAAATAAAAACGTGCACTTTAGGCCTACACGTGGAAGCTATCTTAAAGGAGCTCGAATAGTTTGTTTTCCAGTCATTATAAAATTATTTTCTAAAATGCCAAAATTATTTAAGTCAAATGATATTTTTTTCTTCTTTCAACAGTCTGATTTTTGCAAATTATCTACATAATTGTTTTTTTGCTCCCCATCACGTCGACGAGGTTACTGAACTATTTATCGATTCATTATTTTGAATAGTTTGTAATGGACTGTTACATAATTCTTCATTCTGAATTTCCATTGGATTATTATAATTATCGGGAATAATTGAACAAATAATGCTATTTTTATCCGAAAGTCGTGCCTTATTATTCATCATGCCAGAACTTTTTTTAGTGTTTTCCATAAAAGTTGAAAAGTACTTATGTATTCGGTTTGTCTGTTCATCTGTTCAGGCTCTAATTCCAGTAAATGTATTCGGATTTTCATGCAATAGATAAATCGTATTTAAGATCGCAAAAAAATGCTTGATATTGCATATGAAGTAAATAGGATTGATGGTTCATTTACAGGGACACTCAAAATAATTCTATTACATTATGGTATATGGGGAAAAATCCCTTGGAGAGTATTTTAATAACATTAAGCTATTTTAAATGTATCAAAACACATATAAATCACTGGATTTCACTACGAGCATGCTAAAACAGATCATTCATAGCATTTTTTATTTATTTACAGGGACACAAAAAATAAATTGGTTTTGCGTCATAATTGCTGGAGAGTACGCTTAAAATTTCAGTATTTAATTAGTTTTTTGCATATTATTCGTTATATATAAATTCTATACGTAATATACAGGGCTGCACAAAAGTATTCGTAACCATTCTCCTTATTAGATGTAATTGCAGAAAGGGAATTTTTAGCTTAAATATATGCATCTTTTAAATGAGATAAATTTTGGGATGCATGCCATTAATAGATACAAATCTCTATATCATAAACAGGGCTGATAAAAAACTCAGAAAATTTGCTAATTGTAGATGGGAATAGCTGAAATTCGGTTTATACACGTGTTATATATCTTCATATAGTGAAATGAAATGTAATTTTTAATTTTTTTTAAATAGTGCTGTTTTGTTACATTATTCTGAATGTGTTGGAAAATTGCTTCATAATCTATGCTTGACTCATGATTTTTTTTTCTTCTTGTTGAACATGCATCTTAATCTTTTCAATGAGCATCGGAATCTCGGGTAATGTTATGTTTTGTAATCCGAATAGGAACCAATCCCAATCAGTTTCCGGATTAGTGTGGTTCTACTGTACTTAATAAACTACAAAGCTTAGTTTTTAAAAGTGGTTAGATATTTATCATTTCATACTAAAATCGTATAAAAGGATTCTTCGTTTTTTTATGCCTTTCGGCCATAAATATATTTAATTTATCTGTCTGGTGAAAAAAGGCATTCTCGGGTCAGAAAATAATATCTTATCTTCATTGTTGTTAACAGAAAGAACATTTTTAAATCATTGATGTGAATAATACATTTTGAGGAAGAAGAAATCGAGTTCAATTTGCTTGAAAACTGAAAGAATAAAAAGTGAATACTGTTTTTCAATAAAATAGCTTTCTATATAGGCATCAGCTATAGAAAAAATAAAATAATAAATAAATCTATTTAATTTGGAAGAAGATAACTTTATTTGATTACGAAAGTAGTGAGAAAATAGCTTTATCATGATAAGTAGATTTACAAACTTAATTTTTTAATAAAACATTTTAATAAAAATTTTATTTTACTTAAGATAGGTGTTATAATAATTAAAAATAAATGACATTTACATGTTTCGGATCCGTCTAATAAGATCCATAATCATAATAAAAATGAAAATTAAATTTCAAAACATTTCATGGTCAATACAAATGATATGCGACAATAAGATATAAACAACAACAAAAAAAAAATAAATCACGCGCTCTATTGTAAAAAAATAAATTAAAATAGACCATGACCTAAAAGAAATTCCAACATGGTTCATCCCATTCAAGCTCTCACGGGGAATTTATTCATTAATTCTAACCATAACTTAAGAATAATAAAAGAAACGGTATCATTTCAAACAAAATTTTTACGCGCTAATTTTTTATTTTGTTTATGATTATGGATCTTATTAGATGGTTCCGAAACATGTCAATGTCATTTATATTTAATTATTATAACACCTATTTTAAGAAAAATAAAATTTTTATTAAAATGTTTATATAAAAGGTGAATCTTTTAAAATCTGGTGATTTAAAAAATCTATTGGATTTAATAAACTGTTTATCATAACTTAATTTTTGAAAAAAAAAACTAAATGCTTACACACTGAAACAGTTTAAAAGTTTTTCGTGACGGAGATGTCTTGAAATTAGAGAAATTTTTGTCCGCTTTTCTTGTTTTACAGAAATAAATTCAATTACAATTTTACATTCTTATTTAATTGTGGGCTATAATTTAAGTTTTAATTGTTAAATTTAAACAATTAGTTAAACAATTTAAAGTTAGTTAAACAATTTAAACTTTTAAAAAGTAAATACAATTTAACCACTTAATCGAAGCGCCCGAGACATTCATGGGCTGCAAGCTTCACGACTTTTATTCAGAATTTTTTTATTCCCACCAGTTTTATAAAATAGTGTAATTGGTTTTATCCTGATATCATGTTAATTGTCATTAAATAAGATGAATATATTTTTTTCAAAAACGTGGTGGCAATAATGAATGTGAATATTTAAACCGTAAGTTAATGCGACCATTAAGGGGTACATTTACCTCATTAATATGCAATTATTTAAAAATGAAACTTTTCATGTTTTTACTGTTGGGTGAAACAATGTCAATCTCAATGAATAATGACCATTTAAGGGGCAAGTAATTGTGTTTCTATAACGTTGAATTCACAAAGGAATTAAAAAAAATTAAAAATGAAAGGTAAAAATTTTGCTATGTTTTTGTCAGAATTATAAAACTGAACTTAATTAAACGTGTCTGTAGTAAAACTTGATTAAAAGTAGGTGGGTTATAACATATCCCAGACACCGTAGGAGTTTCAAATAGAGAACTTTAAATATTCTACAAATATCTAAATATTCCATTTTATTGAGCTTAAAATTAGTGAAATACTGTTATGACTGGACTTTTCTGCTCGTGGTTAAAGATATTCATTCTGTAACAATCTTATTAAAGAAAAAAGAAAGATTTTGTGCATAATTAACACATTTACAATGGTAATTGTATTAACTAACAGTTTACGGCGTTGGATTAAGCGCCTCATTTCCGATTAAAATATATCTTTGAATTGAAATTTGAATGAAATATAAAGTCATGAAAAATCAAAAAATTTGGAAAGAATGATAAAAAATATCTCGGCAACTAAATATTCTATCGACTTTGTTCTTTATGCAAAATGTATGTTTTTATTGTCTTTAACATCCATTCTTAAAAAAAAAAAGAAAAAAAATCGGAATTTTTTTATACTCTTTTCATGAGAACGAATACTTCAAGAATCCAAAATAATAATAATAATAATAATAATAATAATAATAATAATAATAATAATAATAATAATAATAATAATAATACGGATAATCGAAGTTCCTGATATTAAATAGGCTTCTTTCTACACTTACATACTAAGTACATAAAAAATTTCAAGTAGCTATCTCAGTTTTTTGGACGATAAAGCGTTTACAGACATACACACACAGACAGACCGACGGCATTCCCTCCCCCCTCTAAAAATATGATTATTGTAATCTCCGATGTCTGAAATGTGCAAATCTGTCATTTTGTTTTTGGATTTTCAAAACGGTTACAATATTTACAATATACTACGTATGATGGATAAGTAATAATCATAATCTTAAAAATATCATTTTATTAATTTACTTTATAATGTGAGTAAGAAGTCGATTTAATAAAAAGTGCTTTTATGTTTCAAAATGAAAAATATATACGTATATTATAATCATTCCTTTAAGACAAAAAAGTTTCCATACAAAATTGATTCACCAGATGTAACGCCTGTTTTGTGATTCTCTGTTTAACCAATCAGAATTTTTCAGACTTTCTAATATCTCTTATTGCTTCTTTTTTTCTATAAATGCATTTTTATCCTTTTTACTTACCCATCATGCGTAGTTTGGGTAAATCTTGCAATCGTTTTAAAAATCGATTTTTTTTAGATTATTTTACGGATTTACAAGTTTCAGATAGTAGAGATTCCGAAAAACATATTTTTAGGGAAAAAAAATTGCCGTCCGTCCGTCTGTGTGTCTGTAAACGCTTCTATCTCCCAAACAAATTGAGATAGATTTGCGATTGGTTCATCAGCAATTTATTAATAGAGCATTACTACGTACATTAACAATATTTAAATATTGTTTTGGAATTGCAATACACTGAATAAATAGTTTTCACATGTTTGATTTGCATATCTTATATTATGCACATCTATGATGGATTAGTATTACGGTGGCCCCCGACGATTAATTTTTCTTTATCCTATTTTAATTTAATTACAGCACAACTACTGTGTGTGGATAAACTTTGTTTTTCTGGCACCACTATGAAGTACTAAACAGAAATTCACCACAAGGAGTGGAGTAGCATTACGATTGTGCGTATCATCAAAGAAATCACTTCTTTATCTGTAATGTCAACTAGGACTTTTGATATTTTTTTAATGCTTAAGGTATGTGTTGATACTCAAATCGCTGTTTCTGCGAAAATTTTCAATTTTTTTTCAATTAAATGTCAAACATTTAGGATTTAAAAAATGCCTTCCTTTTGGTTAGTGATAATTAGAAGCAAAGTTATAGTTTAAAATATAAACCAGAAATGAACTGTCTGAAACCATAAGTGATTGTTTAAAGAGCCACAGGAAGATGAACATTTAATGCTGTAAAAAAATATATATCTGTTATCTTCAAATCAAGGTTTCTCATTCGAAAATCAAGGTCGAGTAAATCATATTTCGAATATGTAACCATAAATAATCTATTAAAACATTCTAAATTCAAAACGTCGTCTATAGAATAAATCCACAATGCATATCATAGGGGAAATCGAAACAAGTAAATTCTTCGCAGAACTTTTCTTTAACTAAAACGTTTAATAAGATAAAAAATAAGTATTTACAGTCCTAATTACATTATTTACAAAATTTAAATCATTGGAGACTTAATGCTCCACATTCATATCTGTTTTTGACTATAATAGTTGTATCTTATGTCACAACAAATTCGTTCTAATCAAAACCAAAAAAATCGGCTGCATTCTGTTTACAAAAATCAGAGTGTTCTAAAAGTTGAAGTCAAGAAAAATGTTGAAGAAGTTGTTGAAGAAGATGTTGAAGAAGTTGTTGAAGAAGAATTCAAGAAGTTGAAGTCAAGAAATTGCATAGCGCGTAGCGCCATGTAACTGCAATTTTTTTTCTTCACACTGCTCACCTGAACTCCTACAGAGTTTATCAATAAAATTCTATTATGAAAATAAATATTTTCATACCAGTGTTTTCAATAATCTAATACAATTTTCATATCAGTATCTAATACAATTTTCATATCAGTGGTTCAATAATCTAATACAATTTCAAAATTCAAACGCAAATATCAATTTCAAATACAAAATATTAATTAATTCTAAACAAAATAATCTAAAAAAAATTCTAACAAAATCAATTAATTATAAACAAAAAAGTTTAAAATTCAAATAATATGGTAAATAAAAAATATTACCTGCAATTAACACAATGAAAATGACAAATTTTTTCAAACAATTAATATACTTACTTATTCTAAGCTTCAAATAATACTGCATTTAAAGTAAACAGAATAATTAAAAAGAAAGAAAACTTTTAGAGTTCTAAAAGAGATAAAAAAGAAAGAAAGTCTATTAATGTTCATCAGTCCAAAATCTTTAAGGGATACAAATGCTGGACAGATCTTTTCAGCACTCCGCTGGCTGTTTTTATTTTATATGAGCGAATGTTGTTGTCTCCTATGGAATCACTCTCTGAATTCTGCCAAGTTTCCAGAGAAGTTTATTTTTTATATCGCCTTCGATTAAGACAACATCACCCACTTTCAGTAGTGTATGTGAATTGGGAATTTTCGATGAATGGAATGTTCTTAAATCTAGAAGATATTGTTTTTTCCACTTCGACCAAAGTTGTTTTAGTAGTAATGATTGATATCTTTTTCTTTTGGAAGTGCAGATCTTTTTGAACCATTTTCAATTGCATCGAAAAAGTTAATAGGAAGTGAAAGTTCTTTACCAAAATTCAAAAAATCCATTGGAGTGAGAGGATGAGGTTCATCATATTCGTTATACACATATGTCAAAGGACGCAAGTTGAGGATAGCTTCCACTTCAACCAGTAGTGTCGACATTTCTTCATAGCTCAATAGAGCTTTTCCAGTAATCTTTCGTAGACACTCCTTGACTGATTTCTTAAGTCTTTCATAGAAGCCTGCCCACCATGCAGCTTTCAATGATATTTTTCCAAACGATTCTTTCTCTTGCAAGAAATTTAAAAAAGAGATTGTTGGAAATAACGTCGTTTAAATTATCGACTTCTTGTTTAGCTTTTTTAAATGCCTTCGCGTTATCTGAATAAATGACTTTACAATTTCCTCTTCGAGCTAAGAATCGTCTAAAAGCAAGAAGGAAAGAATCTGTAGTCATGTCGGTAACAAGTTTTAGATGCAAATCTCTGGTAACTCCGCAGGTGAATAAAACAATGTAAGATTTTTTAATTTCACCGAAGTTTTTCACGTAAATAGGTCCCGCAAAATCTAAACCAAAAATTGAAAATGGGGGAAGCTTCAAAAACTCCTATCTTTAGGTAGAGGGGCTGTGATTTGGTGGGCAGGTTTACGAAGATATTTTTGACAAACGAGGCACTTTTTAATGAGTCTTTTCACTAAATGTCTTCCTTTCGGAATCCAATATTGAGATCTAATTTTTGTCAAAGTGTGGGCAATTCCTGCATGCATCATCTTTTCATGATCTTATCGTAGAATGAGCGTCGTTAACCAGGAATGTCTATATAAAATAATTGGATGTTTTTCTTCTGTTGGAAGATCACCAAATTCTAGTCTTCCTCCTAAACGTATGATTTCTGATTCATCTATAAATGGAACAAAGTTGAATAGGGGTGAATTCTTTTCTACTGAATTATTATTTCTAAGAGACTCAAATTCTTCTTTAAAAAATTGCTTCTGTTCACTTCGTATTAAGTATTTTACAGCTTCTAGTAATTCTTCAGTTGTTAATGGACCGCTAACTTCAGTAGATTTTTTCAGCTTTATTTCAAATCTTTTTACCCAAGCAGTTGTTCTTATTACTTTCTCCAAATTGCTAAAATTTTCTATAGAAATAGGATTTTTAATTTCTTCAGTTATACACTCGCACTGCAATATGTCATTGGGTTTTTTCCTGTATTCTAATTCATCTTCATCAATTATTCTTTTATCTTCAGATTTTGGCCAAAATTCAGGGGGTAAACTAAGCCATTTTGGCCCAAGTAACCAAGTAGGATTATTGATGAATTTGGAGACTTTTGCTCCTCTTGAGACAAGGTCTGTGGGATTAACTAACCCTGGGCAATGATGCCAATCAGAAGGGGATGTCAGCTTACGAATTTCTTCAACACGATTCCGAACAAAAGGTTTGAATTTTTCAGGTAATCGTTTAATCCAAAAGTATGCAATTTTTGAGTACGTCCAATAAATGCATGGAATTTTTAGATGTAGCGCCTTCAAAATGCTGCTGCTTAATTTAGCTGAACATAATGCAGCCATCAATTCCAGTCTTGGTAAAGTGAGAGTTTTTAAAGGAGCCACTATGTTTTTAGAAGCTACGAAAACTGTTCGAATGTCCTTTTCAGAGGTATATACAAGTAAATAGGCAATTGTGCCAAAGGCTATTGTACTTTCATCGGAAAATAAATGCAACTGCAAATTGGCAATTTTCTCGTTTGAAATTTTGAAAAAATAATGTCGTGGAATAGAAAATTCAGATATTTGAGGAATTTCACTACACCAGTCTTTCCAAAGAGAGATTAAATCTTTTGGGATGGCCTCATCCCAATCTATGCCTAATGACCTAATGTTTTGCAGTAAACATTTTATTCTTAATGTGAAGGGTCCTAAAAATCCAATAGGATCAAACACTCGACCAAAAACTTGTAAAATATACCTCTTTGTGTCAATTCTTTTAGAAGCAAACTCTGCTAATTCACGAGTGTTAAAATACAAAAAATCATTTAGACTGTTCCATGCTATTCCTAAAACATTGTAAGGAACATTTTCTGTTTCAGATGTTTCCAAATTATCACTAGAAATTACATCATTATTTTTCCATAATTCTTTTAAGGACTTTGAATTAGTATGCCACTTATGTAATGTCATTCTAGCTTCTTTAAAAATAGCTATAAACTCTAATGTAGTGGGAAAAGCTTGCTCGACAGAAGATTGACTTCCAATGACATAATTTACATAAACATTTTCATTTAAAAACTCGACAGTTTCTGGATATTTTTTGATATATTTCTTTAAGTGGTGTTTTATTGTGGCTGCTAACAAGAATGGACTACAATTTACCCCAAATAAAACTCACTCTAGTAAATCTATATATTTGAGGAAGATTAAATTCATCAGAAGGGTCTTCTGGAAACAAAAATCAAGATACGTCTGTGTCTTCTTCATCTACTAATATCTGCAAAAACGCTTGTTTTATATCGATTGTAAAGGCAACTGGATTTAATCGAAATCGTAACAAATTATCAAAATTTCTGGGTACAATTTAGAACCTGGGTGAAGACAGTTATTAAAAGATTGTGAATTTAACTCATGAGCAGATGCATCAAACACAATCCTTAATTTACTTGTTAGGCGGTCTCTTCTTATCACTTCTCTGTTAGGTAAATAAAATTCAACATGCCTCTTATCTTCTGAATTAGGATCTAATTCTACGATTCCCTGCTTTAAATAATCATTTAATACATCTTTATATTCAAAAAACAACTGGGGATTGCTAACAAATCTTCTGTTTAATTTAACTAATCGAGATTCTGCAATTTTTCTGTTATCATCCAGACGCCCTTTCTCCAGTTTCCACGGCAATTTTACTTTATATCTTTTGTTTTCATATTTAATATCGCGTTCAAAATTGTTCATTATTTCATTTTGAAAAGGGTCAGAATCTTGTTTAATATTAATAAGTCCTGAAATTTCAAGATCCCAAATTTTTTTTTATTTGAACAGAAATTAAATATTTTTCAATAATTACGTTTAAAATCAATGAAGATTGGTTTTCGCCTTTTCTACCTTGGAGGCACCAGCCAAAGATGGTTTCAACAGCAACAAGATTTTTGTTTAAATGCTTTATATTACCTGTTACTATATCATAGTAATAATCAACTCATATTAGAAGGGAATTGGGGTGAGTCAGCAAGGGTTAAATTCTGTAAAATACTCATCTCATCAAATTCATTTACTTCTGGGGGAGGGATATCAGATCCAGATATTTCGTCTGTTACCAATGCTTCTATTTCTAAATTAGACTTCGAAAAATGTTTATTTTCCAATTTAAGTTTAATAACATCATAATTTTTCTCAACTGGGATTTTACTTCCGAATGTGAATACCGATAATTTTTCCTTTCTCAATATTTTAAGTTGTAGTTTATCAGAAATTTCTCGAGTTAAAAAGGTTCGCATTGCAGCAGTATACGATATATATATATAATCGAACAGAAACTTCTTTATTTTAATTTTTTACTTTCGCACAGCAAGTTTGCAAGAAAATTCGATTTTTTCCAATACACGAAATACTGAAATAATTTCATTACTTATTTTTTTTAATTAAAAATTCCAATTATAGGCATTAGTTTTAGATCTTTTAAAAAAATCCGAAGATAATTTTATATATCATAAAATACATTGTCACTATCACAATAAAAGTGTAGTAAACAAAGAAGTTTCTATAATCCGAAAGTTAAAACTGATTTTCCACAATTTCCTGAAAATTTCATTACTTGTTTCATTTTGTGCATTCGCTGTTTCCAAATTTTTATCTGTACAACTTTTATTATTATTTGGTGAATTAGATTTTGATGATATTTGTTTACAAATAGATTTGTTATGTCTACCATGACATGTCGTACATCGTATCTTAGACAACAGTCTTTAATCCGGTGTTTTGACAAAAGGCAAATGTAACATCTACCTTGTGATTTCAAAATATTTTTATTTTTTTTTCAAGATCAAAAACATTGCATATTTCTGACAAATGATTACTCTTACAAAAGACGCAATTTTGTTTCTCTGTATTCTTTTTGTCTGAAACTGTAGTCATTAATTCATGCGTTGATGAAAAGTTTAATTCTCTTTTAGGAGATTTCGTAAATTTTTGTTTGCTTACTTCTAATCTATTTGATTTTGAAACTGAAAAAGCCAATTCGCGACTTTTAATTTCGGTTTGCAAGAAATTTAGTAATTTGTTTATATCAGGGTTGCATGAAGATTTAATGTTTTGCTTGTTAAATTCCAAATTTAAATCTGATGGTAGCAATTTCAAAACTACGGCTAAAAGCATAGAGCTGTAAGCCTGCGGTTCGAGTACCAATGTGGTCAACGATCTTACATTAATTTCAATATCATCATGAAGTTTCTGTAATTTTGAAGCATCACTAGATTTATAAACCGGAGAGAAATTTAACAATTTATTTAAATGATGATTGATTATCATCTCTTTATTCCCAAACCTACTTTCATGAATTTTAAGTGCTATATCATAATTTGATTCCGAAACTTCTAAGCCTTCTATGGCAGTTCAAAGCAGAGGAACCTAAGTAACTTCGCAAATAATTGTATTTTTCAATTTTTCTCAGTGAATTATTATTATTTATCGATACTTTAAAAGCATTTCAAAAGTTGATGAATTACGTGCAATCGCCATAAAATTTCTGTTTTTTCAGTTTCGGAAGTTTCACAAATTTATTTTCATTATTGGGTGTAGAATCATTAACCGAACTATTGTTCAAAGGAATAATATTTTTATTTTCTTTAAATTTCTTTTCGGTGCGAAAATTCGTTAAGGATATTATGTCTGCATAGTCATATACTGTATTCATTTCATTCTCATATCCGTCTAAATTCAAAAGTGGTTCTATTTTTTTATTTATTTCATCTAAATTACATGATTTAATCTTTAATTGGTTAACAGTTTCTTCAAGAGAATTAATATCAACGGTATCATTTTTTAATATAGTGACTATATATTTATCAATTTCGTGACAGAATTTCTTAAAATTGTTCTGTTTTTCTTTAGCTTTTCTAGATCAGCCATAATTAAAACATCAAAATAAAATTTTAAAACTCTTACCTTTAAAAATCTTCGCAAACGCTAAATCAATAATAATCTTCTGTATTTATCACATTCGAATTCCATTTTCGGCCGCTATATGCACCATTGTAAAAAATATATATATGTTATCTTCAAATCAAGGTTTCTCATTCGAAAATCAAGGTCGAGTAAATCATATTTTGAATATGTAATCATAAATAATCTATTAAAACATTCTAAATTCAAAACGTCGTCTATAGAATAAATCCACAATGCATATCATAAGGGAAATCGAAACAAGTAAATTCTTCGCAGAATTTTTCTTTAACTAAAACGTTTAATAAGATACAAAATAAGTATTTACAGTCCTAATTACATTATTTACGAAATTTAAATCATTGGGAGACTTAATGCTCCACATTCATATTTGTTTTTGACTATAATAGTCGCATCTTATATCATAACAAATTCGTTCTAATCAAAACCAAAAAATTGGCTGCATTCTGTTTACAAAAATCAGAGTGTTCTAAAAGTGGAAGTTGAAGTCAAGAAACTGCACAGCGCGTAGCGCCATCTAACTGCAATTCCTTTTCTTCAAATGCATCTAATGCATTTTAATGCATACATATATATTTTATAACATACGTTGAAATATATAACCACTTACAAACATCAGGGATTTTAAAGTTGTAAACTTTATATATAGTTTTTTGTATTATATCAATATCTTAATTTGCGTTTTTTGTAAAACTGCTTTTTCAATGCCTATGTTTACGAGAAACATCATTTTTAAAACGTTTTTGTGGTATTGAAATAAAATTTCGTTACCTGATTCTGCTCATCTATTGATATGTCATGAATCAAAATACAGTTTGTAAGATTGTACATTTTTATTTCAGAACTATATTTAATGAAAATTAAAAACTTAAAAAAAGTAATATTTTGTTTACAAAATTTAATATATGTTAGTAAATTTAATATATATTTGAAATATCTAGCTTCATAACACAGATAAGTGGTTTACTAATGTATATTTAAGAAAAAGTTAAATTTATTGAATAGATTTTGGTTACAAAAGATTTTCATAAACGGAAATCATTACAAAAAACTGTCTAAAGTTTGATTAAATTGGAAAAGTTAATTGAAATTCTATTAAGAAATTATATGAGCTTATAGTTTTATTCCTTGCTTTAACTAAAAACACATGTGTTTGATAAACATTTCATGTTTTTCCAAAAGAAAAGTGTTCTGAAGTTAGGCACATACGGCAAACTAGACGTAGAAAAATTAAAAATTATATCGCGAATTTTTTTTCAGAAACGAATCGTGACCAACCTGACAACATTTAAAAAAAAAAAAAAAAAAAAAAAAAGACGATGTTATGTTTTACCAGGATTTAAAAAAATTTCATTCCAGACATGCATACCCGCTACTTTTTCTCTATTTTAAGCACCTACTTCTGATTATAAATATCGGCTTTAATTAGTGACAGAA
Source organism: Maratus speculifer (assembly GCA_964019185.1). Taxonomy (NCBI): domain Eukaryota; kingdom Metazoa; phylum Arthropoda; class Arachnida; order Araneae; family Salticidae; genus Maratus; species Maratus speculifer. The sequence goes on from OZ025294.1 coordinate 77,981,296, forward strand.
ATGTAGATTTTCCAAATCAAGCTTTTTAATATAAAAATGCATTATTTATAGACGCGATTAATGAAATATTTACTTTGAGATCATTTTCATTCATAAAAAATTACCTAAAGAAATAGAACACCTACTTAAATTACTGCTATTATGTTGTTAGAAATTTGAGAAGCACGTAAACGAAATTGGTGTGTCCAATTTCACGCAGCCAGATTGAGATAAAAATATAAGTACCTCAGCGTTATTTTTTCATGTTTTTAAGCAAAAAAGTACATATTTATAACTATTGTATGATGTAAGAATTCGAATCAAGCAATATTTAGAAATCCTAAAGAAGCCATAAAAACGGAGGCGAAAATCCAGGTCATTGCCTTTATAACATTTCCAAAAATAATTTATGCAAATATTCTGTCGTTAATTAAAGCGAAAAAACACTAAAAATATATCTACTGCCACTTGATGAAATTGCAAAGCTGTTAAATTGCAAAGCTGTATAGCTGGAGATTTCCGATAAGAATTTAAATGCTACACAAATAAAGCACTTTAAACATGTTAAAAAAGTAAAGTGTGGTGTTTGATTATAAACATCAAAATGTTTTATTCAAAATATAAAATTTAAAATATGTTCTACCTATAATATTTCTTGCATCAACATGTCACTATTTTCACTACTGACTTATTTGTCGTTTCCATAAAAATCTTTCTTTTATGGGCTGCAAAATGCGGTTACTATATTTGGAAAGGTATGTGACAATGACCAGTGATTTATCACCTTCGCTTTTATGATTCGGACATGATTTCTTAACGTCGGGTCCATGTCATAAATATCCATGATACATAAATGAAATTTCACATCATCGAATATACATAAAAGTAAAAATGTCAAATAAAATTCTTTGAAAATTGTATGTCAATTTAGAGATTTTTTTGTGAATTTTTAAAAATACTTTTTAAACATACGTTTTTCAAGAGTGAACATTTGTAGTCACATTTCGCACAGATGCTGAATAGTAATTAAAAAGCAATAAAAAGCAAATTAATCATAATATTTAATTACAAATTAGGTACAATATTTTGACTATAAATTCAAATAAAAGAAAAGTATATATTTTCACTATCTAGAATTCTAGACAGAAATCGCATTATGTCAAATTTTTTTTGTGTCTCATACAATCAGATTTTAAAGGAAGTCACATGGGTAATAAAAGATTTTATCTAATTTGATAAGGCATGAATATCAACGTTTTTGTCTATTTTCGAAGAAAGACAGACTACTCAATGTACTAAGCATATTGCACTTAATAACGTTTGCTTCCTGCATTCTATGTTAGATGATCATTTATATTTGGTGAAATGCGGATACCGTCATTCATTATATTGATCTTTTCGCTTGTCTTCTTCCACTTTCTCTTTTATGCATCAAATACTATAACATATAAAAAAGAATTATTAATTCTTTGGAAACAGTTGCTGTCTTTGGTAGAGAACTGGGAAATCTGAAGTACTTTTTTATTTTGTTCGTTTTCTGATTGGTCGATGTTTAATGTCTAAAAAGGAATACTTCTGTTGCCACAATGACAAAAAAGTAATAAAAACTAAATAATAATAAAAATAATAATAATAATTTGAAAACAAATTATGGTAAAATTTTCAAACAAATTTCATTTAAAAGTGCATTTTTTTCTTTACGCATAGGTATAAAAATTATAATGTGTGATGTTTAGAAGTTTAAAAATTTTTAGTTCCGAAAATTATAATACTGAAATTTCACTTAAAATTTGTTTATCATAAGTCCAGGAACATTAATTTTTAATCCATATCCTACGTAATATGAAGCGTTCAGAAGTCAGTCTAATTAACTCCATGAAATAAAAATGTAAATTTTAAACATTTAAAGTTGTATACCTATAAACTATTGTTTTTTATCACTGGTCTAGGAATATTAATGTTTAAAGCATGGCTTACGTAATACATGACTTGTTATGATCATCATAAAAATTATATTCATTATTCTTATTCAGTCTTTGAAAATAAATTTTCCAAATAGTCGTTGTAATTTGTTAAATTACACTTTTTTTATTTTTCTTATTCATTTAATTCTGTTATGTTTTGAAAATTTTACCGAACTACGCTCGCCAAACGGCGTTCAGATACCATGGTCAAAAATTTATTTGTCCTATTTTAAGAAAAAAAACTAGTCGTTGGATGTCACTGTAATACTTAGCAATCATAGATATCCATATTATAAAACGTGAAAATGAAACATGTATAAAATATTTATAAAATGCAATGCAGTTAAAAAATAAAAATTAAGCATATTTTTTGTGAAATTCGTTATTTAAAAGAAATGATTCCGGTAATTTCTATATGCGTTTCATCAGAACGACTGCTTCGAAAATCCGAAAAAGCAATTCCGGATAACTAAGGTTAGGAAGATTAAATAGAATTTTTTGTGTTACATTCTAAGTAGATACCAAATTTGAAGTCTTCATTTTGATTTGTTCGGTTGGTACAGTGTTTCAAAATCTCTGCTTGGTGGCATAATAAACTCTAAATGCTCTGATACAGAATTGTGTAAAATAAGCACCCTTATTATTAAAAAAATGGTAATTATATCAACTAACAGTTTTATTTTGTCGAATTAAGCTTATCTTCCAACCTATATATATATATCTGAGTTGAAATTTGAATGAAATAAAGGGTCATGACAAATTGAAGAGTATGGAAAATATGATTACATATATATCGACTACTAACTATTTATTCCATAGATTTCATTCTTTATAAACAAAATTATGTATTTTTTATTGTTTTTTATACTCACTTCATCAAATAAACAATTTTGTATATTTTTATATATCTTTTATCACAACGACCATTTCGAGAGCCCGGAAAAATTAGTTCAAGATAATCGAGGTTATTGATATCTAAATGGCTTCTTTCGATTATTACATACTAAGTTCATATCAAATTTCAAATCTCTATATACAGACAGATGTATGGTATTTTTTTTTAAATATATTTTTCGCCATCTCGAGTGTCTTAAATCCGTTATTTCTTTTCGAATTTTAAAACTATTGCAAGTATGGCAAGTAACAATTGTAAGATTTTAAAACGATTGCAAGTTGGATGTATGATGGTAAGTAAGAAAGGATGACAATATAAAAAATCAGTAACCATTTGCAAATGCAAAAGCATTAAAAGCGCTGTTATTTTAATAAATATCACTGTCCCCTTTTTCACCTTCGTTCTCTCTGGATAGAAAACAAATAAGAAATATTATGCGTTAAGCATAGATTATAGAACACTTTCCAACGCTTTCTGAAATCTTTAACAAAACTTCTTTATTTAAGGAAATAATGTATTACTCACCGTAATCAAATATGTATTCCAGTACTTTTAAACAGCCCTGTATTTGAACTGTAGGTTGATATACCGGGTGATCCAGAAGTCCCGGGACTTTTGAAATGCTAATAATTAGAAAACCATAAACAATAGAAGTATGCGGTTTTCACAGAAATGCTGAGAAACTTGTGGGATTTGTTTTTTCGATGAAAAAAAATATTATGTTAGTTGCACTTTTTGATGGCAGGTGGCGCTAAAATTGATAGTATTGTTTTTATAGTATGATACAGCTCATTTAAAAGAAGGAATTAGTGTCCAAGGGTTACAAAGTTTAATCATGACGCTCATGGCTTATAAATACCGCCGTGGCTTATAAATACCGCCAAAACAGCGTGCACAGTATCCTCAGAGCAGAAAGAAATTGCAGAAGAAATTTCAGTTCATCGTGATATCACAAGTTTACTGCACTCACCATGAACTGGTGATTTCTACAGAGTATTGGCATAGAATCCTACCTAATTTACGATTGTAACAGACATTTGGGATCTCTTGTTTCTATTACGATCTTCCAATGAGCCTTTTTCTCAAACCTTGCTTACTATAGCATTTCACATTTGCAATGGCCATCGATTCTTTTGCAGTTTTAACTTGACGTATTGTACGATATGAAAACAACGCGACATGCAAAGATCTGCCTAAACATAGTCTATACAATGTCTAAACACTGCAGTTGCTCATGAAATTTTGTATCAAATTTCCCTTACAATGCAATTTCATTTACCTTACAAAAAATGTTTGAACATAAACCACCCTTAAAACGAAATCTCATCAATATCATAGAAAAGAAGTTTCGATATGAACTCATGTGTCTATATAACGCATGGTATAGGTGCGTTCAGTCTTATACAACAGCGCCACCTGTTGCTAAAAATGGTAACTATATATATTTAAAAAAATTCATTCTAAACAAAAATCCCACATGTTACTGAGCATATATCTGAAAACAGAACCTTTGTATTATACATAGTTTCCTAATTATTAACTTTTCAAAACTCCCGAAACTTCTGGATCACCCGGTATATACTATATAATGGGAAAATTTAGTTAAACAAAAAACACATAATATGTTGAAATTTCTCGTTCAGCAATTTATATCAACAATTTTAAACATACTTGAATACTTTAGTTCAGCACTGTAGTTTGACCAATACTGTTATTACGCGCCAGTATTTAACAAAAATTAAATTAAAATTAAAATACTCTTAAAATCACTGAAATGACATTCCCAGAGATTATCATCAGTATATGTCCACGTATACAATCCCCTTCGACGCCCTCTACATCATTTTATTTATATTTTACAAACATTTCTTTGTAACGCTCAATGCAGTTGAACAATTGTTATGCAGCCAGGTTCTTTGTAACCTGAATGCATAAATCATTTTAAAATACGTTTAAGTAATTTACGCGCATACTCAGTAATCTGTACGAACTCTTTAGTGTAGCCGTTTCTATCGACTGTAGCAATTATACACACCATATAATATGCATAAATATAGCGAAACTTACAAACGCATATCATTATTAAAGATGCAATTTCGTGCCATAATCGTTGACTAAAAATACAATACTATGAGTAAAATGTATTATTTGAAATCTTCTGTGTATCCATGTAAATATTATGTACTTCGTATTAAACATGAAATAACTGATGTTAAGCTTCAGTGATGCATAAAATTTTTATTTTATATTATCTAGTTTAATATAATTAAACTTAACCGCAAACAATTACCCTTTATACCATTATGTCATGAATTCTTTTGTGTGGTCCTGTAAATTAGTGATAAGTATTCTTTGCACCGAATATGCTACAGATTGCATATTTTAGTGCACTTGATAAATGCATATCAATTTTTTATGTTTACATGTGTGTAATATTTTAAATTTTCATTTAAAAAGATTTTTTATCATTAATGGTAGTGTAACGGAATAATTTTGACTGTTCCTGTAAATCAACTAATGATTCGAAAAAATTCATTTAAAACATGGTTCGTGCCAGTGTAATCATCAATAAAGTATAAAACATTTAAGGCTATCACAGTTTATTTACAAGAGTTACAGTGCGGATAGATGGTCAGACGGCCAAATAAACGGAAGTCATAAACACTTTTCACATTTCTTGGAAAGTGTTAAAAAGAAGGAAACAACGGAAAAAAGAACTATGAACAGACAAGGTTACGGAATTAATGACTTTTTATGTAATCGTAATAAAATACTTCGAAGTGTCATCTTCAAGAGTTTTTCTTCAATGGAAGTTTTAAAGTTCATTACTTATAAATACAAATGCATGTGATATGCCAAACACGGAGTGGCTTTCACATTTAAAAATCTTATAGTTCCTATACTGTCATTGGAAATATGACGTTATTTACACCATCAAATGATTGTGTGTACTCAATAATTTAAATAATTTAAACATTTCTTTATCAACAATCTCATATTGATGTAAATTTCGACACAAATTTTCTTACGCAGTATTATAATTAAGACTTTTTAAAACTTTACAACAAAGTTGAAAAGTTTTTATGACTTCAATTTGTCTGTTCGTCTGCCTTGTCTGGCCGCTCAATAATTCACGTAAATATAGTTGGAATGCCCTGAAATGTTTGGATGTTAAAAACGTTTACTCTAGTACGAATCCCGTTTCCAATCAATTTTGAAGCATGTTTAGTTTATCAACATGGACGGACAAAAGTTTTCCATTACATTATGGACAATTTCTTGTAAATGAATGTTAAAGATGTTATCGTCTTTGTAACATAAAAAAATATTGATATGCTTTTACGAAGTGCACTAAAATATGTATTCTATACAATATACTATCCAAAGAATAGTTACTATTAATTTACAGCGCTAGAAAAAAGAATTCCATTACATAATGGTATAGGGGAGAAAAGTTTGCGGCTAGTTTTAATTCTGTTAAACTGTTTTATGTATATATAGAAATATCTATTTGTTGGTGAGGCTTATTATAAGTTATTTCATGTACAATCCGAAATGCGTAGCATTAGCAGGGCCACGCAAAAGATTTCAGATGATATTTTATTTGAAGTACTGTATAATATTTCTGACTGCAGAGAATATATTTTTAATTATGATAAGTACTGTTAAGTTTCACTACATTTATGCAAACTATATGATGTGTGTATATCTGTAATTAATATATAGGGCTGCACATAAGAATTTGTGAAAGTTACTGAGTATGAGTGTAAATTGCTTAAAAGTAGTTTTTAAAGGTAGTTGTGTTACGCATTTTTACGCTGATCGGCATTTAGTTTACTAAGAAACGTTTATTAAATATAGATAAAAGGATATACAGGGCAATGCAAAATATTGGATATAAGGCTGTATATTTATGAGAATTTCTGAAATGTGATTTTACTAGTTTTAACAATATATATATAATATTTTAATTAGATTTTATATAAATAGTGACGTATAATAAAGGTAGTATGTATACTACGAGGCTGAACAAACGTATTTATGTAAGTTTCCATCTATTGGTATAGAATGCTGAAAGAGAAATTTCAATCTGTTACGCTTTTTTTTTTTTTTTTTTTTGCTATACTAAATGCTCCCTCTCAGTAGTAGAGATACATATCAAACTTCATAACAAATACAGGGCTGTTCAAAAGCTTTGGAATACATATCTGGCTATGAAAGGTAACTACTGAAATCAAATTTTTAAATGTTTAATCTGTTTTCTAAAATGTTTATTTAGTTATCTTATTTTACTTTTTTCTAAATAACGAATTTTGTTTCCAGGTTTCTAAATAACGAATTAAGTTTTCAGGAAAGTGTTGGAAAGTGTTTCATAATCTATGCTTAACCCGTGATTTTTCTCGTTTGATAATATCTGGCAAAAGTAGATTAAAAAGGCGTGTTTCAAAGTGTAAATTAAATATCTTTTAAAATAATGAAATTTTGAATAAAAAATACCCACTCTTTCCAAAAAATATTATAAAAATTGACTGCACACAGCCCTACAAAATATTTAAGTATATGCCTGCGAAAAAAGATTAAATTATTAAGCAGCATTTTTGAGCCTGTAAACTTATGCAAAACTTATGAAAATGATTAACTTAACGATTTCGACATTAAGTAGTATTTACACTAACCTTTCGAGTAAAAAACAGTTTGTTTTAGCTTGTTTACTGAATTTTTCATGATTGACATTGAAACTACATTTTTCACGATTTTATATGAAATAGTTTTTGTTCGATAAACCAAGAAAACCAAAAATAACACAACAGATTAAAACATGGCAGCAGCGTTATTAAAATTTTTTTTAGACTAATGCCTTAAGCCTGGAACTTTTTTGGTAGATATGAAAATTGTTAGTGGTTTTCCCTAATTAATATGTTTATATTTGATTTCTTTTTTTTTTACTTTCCTTTATCTTCAGAAGAAAAAAATATTGGATTCGTAAAAATTTTTATATTTTCGGTTTTCGACAGATTTACATGTTTTAGGGGTCAGATATACTAAAAGTTATATTTTTTTCAAAATGTCTCTCTCTGAGTTTGTGACTGTGTCTGTCTGTACGTATGAATGTAAGTGACATAGATTTTATGCGCACTCCATCTCAAAACTTAATAAGTGGAATTTATTAAAACCTTATATTCAGTTAGTCCCTGATATACATTGGAGTAAATTAGATTTTGGAATAAATCTCTCAACAGGTGACGCTGCTCTACAGATTTTTTCATGATTTCCGTAGTAGCTCTATCTGAAGTACTAATGCACGGATTTGTATCAAACTTCAGATTATGTTAGTTTTTGATATGATTTGATGATTTTTACCTTTCAATGGAAATCGATCAACAGATAGCACTGCTATACTACATTTTTTGCAATTTTCGCAATAATCTCTATCTTTAGCAAAAATGCACGGTTTATCAAAAAGCTTCTGATTTCGTTATTCTTTAATATGACTGTGTTTACATTTTAGTGTAAATCGCCCAACAGGTTGCACTGCTATGCTTAAATTTTTACGATTTCCGCTGTGGCCTTATTTCAAGAATTAATGCATAGATTTTCACCAAACGCCAGATTCAAATAGATATTGACATAAGTTGTTGCAGATAAGGCTTCTATGTAAATCAACCAAGCTGCCATGCTATGTTGCAGTTTGTATGATTTACGTGATTTTAACGATAGTCATATCTCAAGAACTAATGCACGGAATTTCATATCATTAATAGCTCTATGATGAACATAGATTGCCGTTTAATGTTGGCACTGTAATATCGATTATTAACACGTATGAGATAGAAGAAAGTTTTGCGATTGCTACACATGACTCGTTTATAGTATCCGATGTCTAGTCAATTTTTTAATAGCTGAATCGAGTTTAAATCATAAAAAAAGGAAAAGATATTTTTTTCTTTTTTTTTCTTTTTTTTCCTTTATGATATGACATACACAAATCTGTAGATCCGATCTTAAATGGATATAAAGATAATATAAACACGTTCATAAAAAATTACTTTCCCTAAATCGCATAAAATGTTAATTCTAATCCTATCAATGCCTTTTAAACTAAATAATGAAACTAATATGTTATTTATACTGTTATTTATACCTGCTTTTGGATAACTAGCATCGTAAACACTGATGATATTACACTTTTAGCTCCAATAGAAAGATTTTATTGTAATTCTCACACCAATATATCCTAAGAGAAATCCTGCTCTTATGATATATTTCTTTTTCAGAGTACATAATATGTATAAATATGCAGAGAATAAAAACATTTCTGGATTTATAGAAATAATGAAAGAAAATGGGATGTTATATTGCATTTCGTGAATGGATTAATGAAAACTAATTTCATTTATTCATTACAAAGATATATTTTTGGAAAGTAGAAAATTATGATGAAATACGCATATCTTTTTATCGAGACCACAGAGATTATATTCATTATAATAAGAGAATTATATAAATTTCGATCTAAGAATTTTTATTTTAAATATCATAAATCCTGAGTCATGTATATGTGTTGTTTAATTTCACTATGGGCCGAAACTCAATGTTATCTTCTTATACTTATACTATTATATTTGTGCCACCCATCCTAAAAGAGACAGACTGATTTTAAAATTCAATTGCGTACAAAGGATTACAACTCTTCACTTGAGAATAATAAGGTTCTATCTGTGTTTTTGAAAAAAATTATTTACCGATATAGAAAGCTTCTATTTGTATCTATGAAGGCACTTTTGCATCAAAATGATATTATATATACTTTCAATATGACATTACAATTATATTGTGACATTATTTTAATCCAGAAATGCTTTCATAGATATAAATACTGCATTTCTATATCGATAAGTCATTTTTTTTCAAAAACACAGATAGAACCTTATTATTATCAGGTGATGAACTGTTAAAGAAATTCTTCAAGGAGAGAAATGCAAGATTTTAGTGATTTCAATACTGTGATTCCTAGTTTTATTTCGTATTACCAGCAATAAATGGGGCTGAAAGAAGTGGATGCCCAATGGAGACAGAAGCATTACTTTCACAGCCATGGTGCTAGTGAAGTTTATCAAACGTATAGAGTGGGTTATAATCGACGATAAAACTTTGTTCTTAGGGTCCCGCTTCTAACTTAATCAGTATATGATTTCATATGATATTTTTTTTTCAATCTGAATAGGACACCAACGAAATCTACAGATACAGATTGAGATCAAAATGGGGCCATGAAAACAAGACTACATAGGGAAGTGAGACCCACTCAATACCTTCGACTTCCATTATTTCCACCATTGCTGTCTTCCTACTATTTCTGCTTCATTCAGCACCTATTGCGTGGATGCCATCTATGGTTCATATTTCAAACTAAAATTAAGATTCACAGTAAAAAAAAAAAAAAAAAAAAAAAAAAAAAAAAAAAAAAAAAAAAAACTCGTATCATTTTACTTTATTCTCCTGCAAATTATTGGTTTTTAAAACCAGTAAGTCAATTATAGGAAACCGGTACATTGATTTTATAAATTCTGTTTATATAAAATCTATCGATGAGTATTTTTCGGAAAAAATTCTTTCCATTTTTCAATTTAAAACCTGAAGTCAATATTTTATTCTGATCAAAAATTTTCTTCGTTATAGATAAAAAAATATAAAATTTGGAAACCAACACAAACTATGATGTTATAAGCAAAATTAATAAATAGCGTCGCACAGTATAAATTCATATAAAAAACATCAAATACTTGCTTTTAAGAGTAAAGCAAAACATCAAAAATAATAACGCTTCAACTTTAAAAAAATCCTATTTTTATTATTAGCTTATCAATTTCTGTCAGGAAAATGTCGATATGTATTCTGTGCATTTTTACATTTTTAAACCTATTTAACAGTTTTTCTTCTGCTCATGACATTTACGGGTAAATTATGCAAAAGAGAAATTTGAGAATAAGATTTTATTTCGGGATATTTTAGGAGGAAGAGGAAAGGGGAAACAAAAACATTTTAATTAAAAAACCCTTTCCTAATTCAATCCTATCACTTATTCTACAACTAAAAGTTAAAATTAGCATTGCACAAATGTTTTGTTTTTCATAACTTTACCGAAAACTGTAATCATATTACATTTTTATCGTTCATCTAATGTTTTTATTTTCGTTGTTTTTAGTAATTCAGTAACACATCCCAAAGGAAATCACGTTCTATTGGGGTAAATATTTTATTACAATTGATTTCAGGGAAAATAAAGAAATTTTCTGTTTATAGAGAAATGAGGAGAAAATGTTATAATATTTGGCTTTCTTTAGATGGCTTTACAAAAACTGATTTCTTATTATTTCTTCTTAATGTATACGGTTTTGTTGAGTGGGCTCGCCGGATAAATATGTAAACAGATTCATAGTCAAAAACAAAAATTCAATATCCGATTATTTTTTTAACCAAAAGAGAGGTAAATTTTAATAATTCTCCTTTTATAATGTTGATAATTGAGTTACCATTGCAAAAATTAAACTTTGATCGTACAAAGTGTACATATGTGAAAAAACATTTGACAAAAACTTCCAAAGTTAAAAATGTAGTTTACTTTAATAATTATTTGAAAAAATAAAAAAATTACATTTTACCAAAAAAAACTGTAAAACTTAATAAAATTTTCTAAATTTTATTTATATTAAAATTTAGAACTTATTACCACTAATCCGGATTTAACAAAGGCATAGTTAACTAAATCTATCAATCTTCTGCGTTTTTTTCTAAGGAAAAAATAAAAATAGATGCATCTTGAATGAGTAAACATATTTAGTGTGTCTTGTATCTCTTGTATCTTTGTAATTTCAAATGAAAAATGTAAGTATTTTGTCTGTTAATGACATTTTAAAATTACAGATTCCGAATTTGTCAATTTAAAATGAAAATTGAAATCAGTATTATTCGTATGTCTGTTATCTCTAATATCGCGGTTGGTGAAAGTTATTTTTCTGCAATGTCTATTTTCAGCATCCACATTCTAACAGTTAAAATAAACGCAAGTATAATGCCAAAGGTTTCTTTCCTTGCTTCAAATACGTTATTAACTGGTCATTTGTGGCCTGCGGTTAACCTCTTTGAATTTCCTGCTTTATACCAATAAAATCATTTCTTTAGACCACTTTTAATGGCCTGTCTCCATGAGACATTTGCATAGGAATATTACAGAGTCTCAAAGCCTAACGGCCTGCACCGAGAAAAAAAAATAAACCGCCTTCACCTAAAATGAACAGTTAGTCATTTTCTAAATACCTAAACTAGAAATATAGATATCTAAACTAAGCGTATAGGGTAAACAATTAAGCTGAATAGATGAAATGACCTAACATTACTAGTCTTTTGTTTTCTAGATGACGAAACGATATTAAAACATTTCAGTAGCGAGAAAATGTATCTGGATTTCGAGAATGGCTTCAGAAAGTAAAATTATAGTTACTAAAACTAGTCTCTTGTGTTCGCATCTATTTACAGAGACTTTAAAATAAGTTTGATAACGAGAACGCAGAAAAATACTCTCGAATTCTAGTAGTATACTCTAGAACTCGCTAGCAAATTGAACTAAAATTTATAAGGATGACATGGATCTACTTTTTCTAGAGCCATTACTTAGATTACATATGCCCGAACGATATTTTTTCTCAGTGTGGTATTAAAGTCCTTTCTGACATCAATTGCGGCGAACCCTATACAGCCGAACACTATTTTTATGAGTAGATTTGATTTAAGTTTAAAACTAAAAACAATATCGAAAAATAAATAACAAATGAGGATGGTAGTGGTGCGGGAAAAAAAGTAACTAATAATGAAAAATATAAATATAGGGCCAAGACATAAAATGCTGAGAAAGATCAGATTTAAACTTATGCATTTTCTAAATGCTAATACTAACTCCAGATAAAATGGCTGCACTTCTTGTTTTCTGATGCACATTATGAAAAAATTCATTAAACAGCCCTGAAAACACTATACACAAGATCAATAGAAAGTATTGAAATGTTACTGATGAAAGGGAACCTTTGGATTCCACTTGATTTTCTTTAAAGAAATTGACGCAACTTCTTGCAGAAATCAAACTTCTAATCATTTAAACGATACTCTTTAAAAAATGCCTATCAACCTGAAGCCACATAGAATTGGAGAAACCTGTTTATTAATATATTAAATTGGAATCGTTGAAAAAAATGTGCATAAATTTTTCTTAAAACGCCTTTTATTCCTTTATTTATTTATTTATTTATTTTAATGGATTTGGTTGAACTTTTTGAACAAATTTTGACATTCTACGATTTCAGCGGAAATATGTCATAAGAGAAATAAATAAATAACGTTGTATCGATTTTGAAGGCAAGAAGAACCAATATATTCGTCCACAAACAAAAGAAACAGATTGCTGAAATCGCTAAACAGATGGCTCTAGGTTTAGATAAATGTTTACTTCCTGCATTGTTTATTAGATCGTCTTTAGGTGACAAAAAAAAAAAAAAAAAAAAAAAAAAAAAAAAAAAAAAAAACACTGACACTTACCTTACTGCTCTCTTTGTGTATTCTTTATAATTTTTCAACAACGTTTACCTTTTATATGAATTTTTTTCTAACATCTAAGTAGGAAAATATTTTATTTATTTTTTTTTTTTTTGAGATTTTATTGGTAAAAAAAGTTTATTATATTTTTTCCTTTAATAATGACAATGATTTCTGAATAAATATAATGTAGAATTATCTATAGTAAATTTTAATAATGTGATATTTTAATTTGATGTTTTTTATTAAAGCGTTAAAGTTTAGTAATGTATCCAAAGAAAAATCTCGCACTTTGAAACAAATTTTTCGTCTGTGTTGTTAATAGAATTTAATAAATATTTCGTTTGAAACTAATCCGAAGAAAAATCCAGATGTTACACGCTATGGAGGGATCCACTGCATCTAACTCAATTATTTTCATGTCATCCTTGGTAAAAAGGAGAGTAATCATGTTTACTTATATGACGATATTCTTTAAATGAGAGTAAAATGTTTAGCTTAATATTTATGAAAGCCATCACAAAATTCCTACTTTTTATCGCAGAAACTGAATAATAATAAAGTTACTAACTAAGTTATTAGACGTATGTTGTAATAAAATACATTCTCAATTACAGTAAAATAATCATGAAAGAATTTAGCGCGTAATGTTAGTTTCAGACCATAAAAATAAACACAAATATATTACAAGTTTTTATATTTATTTTTTTCTACTTTAAAATTTTTTAGAAATAATATTTTAAATATTAAACGTACGTAAAATATCGATATCAATACATTATTGGAGAAGAATACATCTCGAAACATTGAATAGGCAGCCTAATATAAGCCAAAAAAAGTGGATTTTTTCTAAATCTTTTTTAGACTTCATTAAATTGGCTTTCTTCAGAAGCAGTAAAGGATTCACCAGTTACCAATTAATACCGGAAATTATGCTTATCGAAAACTAATCAGGGAAGAACTTTATCTTAATAAGCTTATATCAAAAATTTCAAGTAAATCGGATATTTTTATCGAGTGGTATCGCGTTACTCGCGTAGAATGGGCAGGCACATAAGCTCTCAGGCTTTGATAGTATGTAAGCTAAATATATTTATACTATTAATTAATTATTTCTATCGCTTCAGCAATTTCTGTGAAAAAATTCTCTTCAATATTAGCTGATATTCATGGAACATTACAAATGCTATTGTAAGCTTAAAACCAAAAGTTGCTGCCGTGAGATACAAACTCGCGTTACCTATTTTTTTTCTGTCACGGTAGATTGGGGGTAAATGGAACCCCTTTTTGGAATACTTTATTTTTAAAACTTTAAAAGAAAATTTCGAAACAGATTATTTTGAATTTATCAGCTTATATATTTCAAAATTATATAATTAAACAAAATTTATTCACAAATTTATAAAATAATGCTTTAAATATTTTTAAACTGCTTTTCTTTAAAAAAAAATTAGGCGGGTGTCCCGCTTACCCCCTAAAAAAAGATATTTGGGTACACCTCTCTTTATTTAAATTTTCAGCAAGCATAACTGAAGCAGATTTAGGCGATGTTATGTGATGAGATATCTATTCATATTAATATCAGTATGAAAGGTAATTACAAAATGAAAAATAAAAAAATAACATGAATGGTATTTTTTGAAAGCCTTTAGGTAAATATTTTACTTTAACGTATGTCTCAAATACAATCAGATTTATAAAGATTAACTTTGGCACATTAGTAAAATCTGTATGTTGAAAAAGAAATTCAAAACCGTAAATGGCTCAGTCTGTAAATAATTATAAAAAACGTATGACGGAACGCAATTTTCACCTTCTTTTAAACAAAAAATATATAAGTGAACTTTATAATGTTCAGGTTTACTTAAAAACCGATTTAATTAATCAAATAGAGATGCTAGTAATTAACTTTATTTAAAAAATCTTAGTACTCTCAAGCCTTAATCAGACTCTTCCCCAGAGAATATTTTTGTTTATTTATACAAATACAGTATTTCGTTTTTGAAAAAGATCGAGCCAATAATTATTACAGTTGAACGTCGAAATAGGTTTTTTTTTATTAAACTTAATGAGAGAAAATATGTATTACTGTTAATTATAGTCTGTTTACACTGAAAAAAAGCTGCAACAGAGAATCCAAACAATGTCCGTGAAAAGACGGACTTTATATCAACGCACTTTGCCATTACATTAACGGTTTTTGCCCATAAAACACAAAAAATTACGGAAGTTGATCGTTTATATGAAAAAAGTCACATATTCCGTAAATTTACTGGATAATTCACGGTAAAATACAGTAAATATACAATTCTTTTACAGCGTACTTTATTATTCCACTCAATGTTCATTCGCCACTTTTCATTTTTAATTGAGTTACTAATTATTACTTCATTATTATTATTTTTTTTACTGTTCTTCTAATTCAATCTTCAAGCTACACATTTAAAAATGAAAAGTGACGAATGAACACTAAGTGGAATAATAAAGTAAATGAACTGCAATTAATATATATATATATATATATATATATATATATATATATGTAATAAATTTAAAAAATTCGCTATTTTCCCGCTTTGAGTTCGTTCTAAAGTTTCATAAGAACATACTTTCATTCTCAGTTTTGCGTAATATATTAATATTTTTAACGGCTAAAGGTCCTTTTACTTTTTATTTTCTTTAATTTAGCATAATCTATTAATTATTTACCTAAAAAACTAGAATGTATTACTTAAATGTCAATATCTTATTGCAAAACCTTAAATTCATTCCACAAATCTATTTCCATTTTTAGAATAAAACATTTATCGAAACTTTAATTTTGTTTTATTTACTTAATAATCGTCTGCTCCGAATTTCATCCACATTTAGTGTGGCGTTTTACTGAGTACGTTGGTTATTAGAGTTCTTACGAATAGCTCCTCCCATAAACCAATGGAAGAGCGCGAGGTAAATTGCCTTTACATTATAAACAATCTTAGTGGATTTTTAATAGCCATACGTCAGAGAGGAGGGGCAAGGTTATCTGAGATATTTGAGATCGTCATTTGGGTTTTTCGGAGCGGGCAGAATCAACTAACCTAGCCACTGCTAAAATTCTCAAGCTGCTCTCCGATTATTTTCGAACATTTTTGCGGAGTTACAATGTTTTTCCAGAAACAAATTTGCACAGATCCCTTTTAATATTTTATTGTTTATTGTGATGTTGCCTCAGAAAGGATGTCTGGCCTGTTGCGGTGAATTTCTTTTCTTCTGATGTAAATGTTTAAATCAAGAACAATCATGTATTCATTATAGAGTTATGAAAATTGAGGGATGTGTGGAGTGACGGTGAAAGTGCACGGTAATAAAATATGATGTTCCTGGTCTAATATGTATTTTAATGAGTTGAAGAGACCACGGGACCACCAGCTTCATGTATCTATATTCTTCGGCCACAACTGAATGAGAAGTAACATTGTTGCAGATATGGTAAATAATGATATATCGATCGGCGACGCATCTTGTACCCTCTAAATGCTACATATATATATATATATATATATATATATATATATATATATATATCTTCTCTCATTAATTTTAATTAAAAAAATTAATAATTATTGGCACACAATATAATAATTTAACACTCGCACACATTTTCAAAAATGAAATCTTATATTTTTTTAAACTATCAAAAGCTGGTTTATAGCTTTGTCTGTATTCGCGAATCATTATTTTATGCGACAAAAAATTAAAATATAATATTTCGTTTTCTCGGTGTCTTTCATAATAGAACTATTGCATTCCAGAAATTGTTTTTAAACGGAAAACATATTAAAAATAATAATAATAGTAATTAGTTCTTCGTAGTAAACATGTTTCATTTCGCTAAATTTTCAATCGTCGAATTCGAATAACACTTTATATAACGAATTTAACAATTTTATTTGTTCACAGTTCTTTTGTTGCCCCTTTATAAAACAAAAATCATAATATAATTCTTTTAAAATGCGAATATTATTCTACTAAAAACTTCATTGAAGAATATTTTAAGTATTTAATTATTCATGACTCTATTATTTTTACTGACTCAATGATTTTTATTTACTGCAAGAAATACACAGGAATATTAATTAATTATCATAAATAAAAATGAATCCGTATAATGAAAAATACATTCAACAAAATAATAAAAAAAATTTCTTTTTCCTCCCTTTTATTATAATTCGATAAGTAAATATTGTCAAAATCTACAAACATATTTCATTTTCTATATTAATCCCAAAAATATTTCTTTCCTTAATTAAATTTAAAAAAAAACAATTTTTGAGAATTTTAGCGGAATAATGAAAATATATTTTATATATTTAATTAATCATGATTCCATCTATAATTACTAACTCTATGATTTATTGTTTCTTCTGACAATATACATGTTTATTTATTTAATTATTTTTGCAAAAAAACGTCCGTAATGAAAAAGCGTGTAAAATATATAAATTAAAATAATAACTTTTTTAAGATTACTCTGTGAAATAAATAATTTTGTTTAATGTTTAATTTCAAATCAACATACTGAATAGTTCTTTTAAAGTGTAGTATAAATTGTATTTTGTGTAGCCTATTGGAGGATTCGCTTCGCACATCCTAATAAACCAAAATATTCTCTGAGGAATAGCTTGATAAAGGCTTGACAGTACTAAGATGTTTTAAATAAAATTAACTATTAACATTTCTATTTGATTAATTTAATCACCTTGTAAGTAAGCCTGAAATTTTTAAAGATCATATTACATATTTTGGCTCTGTCTATTTAAATTTGGCTGAGAGAGAATCATTATGACTTCATCCTCAGTAATAATTCAAACATCATCTGCATCCGGCCAATAAAATGCCACTCTATGTTTTTTCTTTCTACCAAATTCAGCTGTTAATTTTTACATTTGTATCATCAAATTATAAAACGTGAGCTACACAGTACTGTGTGTTTCTTTTTGTAATGCAAATTTCACAAATACATATTGACCAGTTTTACGCTAAACTATTAATTCCTTCAAGGTCTGCCCAATTCTAGCAGTTGAGTATGACCTCTTTAAACCTTACTGGAGAAATTTATTTAAAATTTTAAGTAGGGCAAGGAGTGCGCCATATGCAAGGGGTCCAACGAGGAATAACATAATATTCATAACGAAGGATCCAACTTACCCCATTAGAAGGTGGATACATTTACCCCTAGTAGACAAAAATTTAAGTGTAAGTGGGATCCGCCCTTTTAAACACTTCTTAAAACTTTTTTTTATTATTATTCGAATTGCATTTTTTATTTTAGGTTAAACTTTGCACAAAAGATTTATAAACGTCTATTTAACGTTAGTTAAAAAATCTCAAAAATTAAATAGAAAAAAAGCTAAAATGTATGCTTTCGTAATATTACAACCCATCAGTGTGACAAAAAGTTGCATGATCAATGCCCAGCAAACACATACCTTTCGGCACTCGATCTGACCACAGCAGGCAGTGTCGGTTATGTGTCGGCATGTGCACAGTAGTTTCGGCGAAGTTTCGACAGCATGTCGACAACTGATACTTAAGAATCCGATTTTTCCGCTGCCGGTTATCGTAATCGTCCTTTTATGGTTATATATCGCAAACGGCCTGTAGTGGCACGTGATGCAGGACCGATATGTAATTTCTGATAGTGTTCCGATTAGATTTGCCAACATCGGTCCGAAGTCAAACTTTTTTTTTATTTTAACCGGCAATTTTTTTTCTAAATTTTATTTGAGTTTTGACAATAGAACTAATTTCCATGTATTTCATGTAAAATTCAGATAGTCATAAACAGAAAAATTGTCAAAAATTGGCAATATTTATTTATTTATTTATTTATTTTAATTCATAAAAAAAACTTATAGTTATTTGAATCAGCAAAAAACATTTATTTTTATCGCTTATTAAAAGTTTTATTCCTTTTAAACATTATCGTAAATAATAATAATAATAATAAAATTCTTCATAATTTTATTTAACTAATTTTCTAATTATATTAATGTTCAAAGTAATAGCTGTTTTTGTCTCTTTTCTTTAAAAAAACTTACTTAAAATTCTTTAAAACTATTTTACAAGCTCTAAAAATATAACAATTCTACCCAGCGTCTTGGCCTTAAAATTTAGACGAAAGACATAATAATAATAATAATAATAATAATAATAATAATAATAATAATAATAATAATAATAATAATAATAATAATAATAATAATCACTAAAAATATATTCTGCAATAAATCATTAAATGACTTACAATATTTTTTTAATTTTAATTAAAAGTGATTAATTATCAAGATATCTTCTAATTGAAATTTTTTTTTCTTTTATGTTACAAATATATATTTCTTAATCCAACACATTTAATTTCATTATAATTCCTAGAAAAAACTGCATGAACAGAAAATTTCTAAATTCAAAGATTTTTTTAAATACTAAAGTAATTTTAAATTTACAGAAAAATTGAGAAATATCCCCTATGTAAAATTTATCCACCGAAAGAAAAAAAAAATATAAAGATATAAATCAATACTTTTGTTTATTTTTAAATTTAAAAATATTGATAAATAACAAATGACATAAATGAATTCTTATTCTAACCAAAAATTATTAATTATTAATTCATTATTTGTTATAATTTTTCCATTTTAAAAATACACAATTTATAAATTAATGCAGTGCATGTAATTACATTATAAATTCTAATAGAATGATTTTATTAACAAATACAAAAACTCTAAAAATAATTCACTTTATTAAGTACATAATGATCCTAAATTTATAAGAGCAAACAATTTCGTTTGCTTTAACTAATTCGCTAAGATATTTATTTCATTCATTTAAATGTTAAATAAATTTTTAAATACATCAGCATAAGAGAATTACAAAAATATTAATAACTAATACACACTAATTAATAATACACAAATAAAAAATAAAATAAAAACACATCAAAGTTCCAAATTTTCCATAAATTAAATCCCATCAACGACAAACACTTCCCTTAACGAAATGCCTTCCACTTATTACCCCACAGAATCGTACCACAGAGAGGCCCATTGGTCAGGTGGTTATAGAACTCACCTTCTGTTGTTATGGTCCTCAGACCGACTCGCATATTTCAGATGTGTATATTGCTGGGACGATTACTGTTTCTAAACCAATAGGAGAGCGTCATTATCACGATCAAGTACACGCCCACACAGTTTGATTGACAGGAACTCGTGGACAATTGACGGTGCTAATTATAACGATAATCTGTTGCGGATGAAAGTACAGCACTAGTTTTTATTACACTAAAAGAGCAATCAATCAATGATTGTTTTCGAACTGAACAAGGGTGAAACCTCGTTAAATGGTTTTTGAGGGACTGACCCTACCAATTTGACAAAGGAAGGGGAACTTTTTTCTACTCCATCTTCGGTCGTAAACCTGTCAACTGATATTCCTCTCTTGAAGTTCAGATTCAGTGCACTAGAAGTGCAATTTATACATCAAAGCGCCGAAACGAAAGATCAAAGATAGCGCAAGAAGTTAGTGCGAAAAACTGTGTGTGTGCCCGCAGCCTAAGAGCGTCGAGCTTGAAACCGGAGGATATGGGTTCGAGTCCATCGAGGGCCGAGAGTCCGTCGGTGATTTTTTTTTTTTAATTATTGGAGGCTGTCTTTTATTAATAAATAAGACATTTAAAAAAAAATATTTCAAACCCTTTTAATATTCTAAATATCGTTACAAAATGATTTATATATATATTAAACAAATGGGAAAAACAGTATTCTGCGAAAATATCCGTATAAGCAAAATTCTTACTTTAATTTTTATTTATTTATTTATTTATTTATTTCAGGATCAGAGGAAGTATAATTTCTAATTGAAGTAAATAAAATTCAGTCATTTTGAAAAAAAAAATTCTTTCGTGCCTTTAATTTTTTATTACCGAGTACAAATTCAAACAATCCGAGTACAAATAAATAATAAACACACACGATCAATTGTCCACGAGTTCCTGTCAATCAAACTGTGTGGGCGTGTACTTGACCGTGATAATGACGGTCTCCTATTGGTTTAGAAACAGTAATAGTCCCAGCAATATACACATCTGAAATATGCGACCGACTCCAACGTCTACCTATGCTGACTATTTTTGGAATTTTAGCAAAGATAGTTCCAATATTAATCATAGATGGCGCCACTAAACGCTGTTTTTTTTTTCAATTTATGCTGGCGTCGGGTTACCGGACCGGCTGTTGGCCTACCTGTTGGGCGACACTCGCCCAGCGTTTCGAAGAAGGAATGAATCCGATACGGCGGACGGTATATTGCCGAAACCGTTGGTAATGGCAAAGCGGCTGTGGACCATTTGTTTACCGATAGCTTTGTGTTTGCTTGGTGTATATAAGTGTGAAACAAGCGGTACATATTTTAGTTTGAGGAGAGTGAACTACATATCCTAGTGGAACACTTACCTGAACCCACCCTACTTTAATAATGCCTTATTTATGTACTAACTGTTAAGAGGACTATGACAAAAATCATATGCTATTTATTTTTTCACTCAGAATATCTCATCATAAATCTAGTACGTATTTAGCTATCATTTTATCATTACTCTATAAGGATATCAGTAATTTACTGCAAACAGATTGTAATTTTATTGCCATAAATTTTTTGAATTACGTGCCCCCCCCCCCCCCCAAAAAAAAGAGAGAGAGAGAAAATTGTAATCTTGTAGGATCATTTTGTTCCTGTCAGTCAGTATCATTTTCTTTACGAAGGACAGAAGGTATCAAGTTAAACTTAATTTCAATAAGAAAATACAAAACATATTGTTTTTTTGTTTGTTTGTTTAAAAAAATTTTTGACATTCGCTTGATGAGCTTCTAATTCGATATGGTAAACAGTCATAGCCATAAAAGACTTTTTCTAATACAAACTCATTCTTAAATCCAATAGCGTACTACTCGTTGACATATAATATTGATTTTTGGCACAAAAGAAAGCCTTCTAGCGTTTAAAGTTATATTATCAAATTTTAAAGTCTCAGGATTCTTAAAACTGAAACAAAAAAGAAAATAAAAAACAAAAAGAATGCTTCAACATTTAATAACTTAAAATGTAATTATTTGAAGTATATTTTTATAAGAAAAATATATACAGGGTGCTAAACATCTTCACTGATATATGTTCCCCTAGAGACCTAACTACTCAACCAATCGAAAGGAAATTTCAGATTTAGATTTTGGAAAGCATGCACTTGAAATCTGATGCAATAACAGAGATTTCACAGATATGGTTATGGTGAAAAAATTTCGAAATTTTGGGATGGCATTAATAATTTTTTTTCATTTTAAAATTCATCAGATTTTTAAATAACCATAAATAGTGCTTAACAATAGACGTATGGCTAAAATTGTCGAGGCAATATCTTTTCACTCATTCCGAATTAGTTCCTAAGTAACGTAATATTAAACACTGTTAAAAAACTGATTACATTTTTATTTCCATTATGTGTGCAGAAACACAACTCCAAAAACACATTTTAAGACAAATTGTACAACATAACCCAGTTCTTAAGAGAAAAAGAAAAACCGGCTATTGAAAAACATGTCTTGTAGCCATTTCTTCATTCCTTGCAGTGGTATTTTTTGCAAGTGTTTGTGCCGGCAATTTTCATTGTACGCGTATAGTTTCAACACCATTTATGGTTTTTCATTGCACTGATGAATTTGAGCATGAAAAAAAAATGAATGTTGCCATTCGAAATTTTTGAAATTTCTTCACTGTAACCATAACCGTGAGAGTTCGATTGTGTTAAATCATCACGATCTCAAGGCATACTTTCAAATAAGTATATCTAAAATTTCTTATAAATTCGTTGAGCGGTTAGACCGCTATGGTTTCATGTATCGGAGAAGTTTTTTGTTTATGAAGTACGCTCTTTTCTTTTATGTATTCAAAAAATTTAAACATGCAGAATTCGTATTTACAACGGTCTTTAAACTGTCAGACATTTGTAGAGCAGAAAAGTTTTATAATTGACTACGAACAGGATTACACAATGAATTTTGCATTTGGAACAGCATTTTTTGTGCCTAATTATACATTAGATTGTAATAATTATCCTTAACTTTTGTAAGTGTCTACTTAATGCATTTTTATATTTTTAATACAAAGTTATATTTACCTAATGCAAAAGTTTCAAAATTTCAATAGTGTAATAGCTTCAATAGTGTTTTTTTTTGGACAATAAAAAGGAAATTTTAGACTTAGGTTCTACAGACTATCATAAAACGTATATTTTAAAAAAATTATTGAACATATTGGGAAGAGTTTGAGATATTCTGAATGTTATGCCCCATAACGTCGTTTTCAGAAATATGAATTCAAAATAACATCTAGAAAAGCGAAAATTTCAAAATTTTTAAAGATTTAAGAGACTTGAGACTTCTTAAACAGGTTGTGGGTTTTTGAGCCAGCAAGAGAGAAGCAAAACTAAATACAGTAAAACGGTTATCCGAAAAGCTTAAAATAAATGCATTTTCTGTTTTCCATGGAAATTTTTGGAAAAATAGGGTCCCATAGGAATTTTTGAATAACCGGAAGCTTTATGATCAATACTTCTTTGATGAAAAGCTGTGATCGTAATTTAGGACATCGTTATAATAAAAATGTTGTGGTACTGTATTCAAAGCGAACTGAATGACAAACCACAATTAAAAGTCACTCCAACAGCAAGATGATAACTTATTGGTTAAAATCGAAGGTCAGCACCGAGAGTGACATATTAGAAGTTCGCTTTTTAAATATGCAAAGAGAGAATTTTCAGCGCCGAGAAAAGGTATGCACGCGCAACACAGAGCCACGGAAAGCGAATACAAAGAGTAAATTTGATGATAAAATATGTGCCCCGGTAAGGAAAGCAAAGAACATTGCAAATTGTAATGAAATGTGTTTATCTATTTCAAGAAAAAACATTTTATATTTGATTAAACTATTTCTACTAGTACCCAATAACATCTTTCAAAGTTTTGTTTCTTACTTATTTTGCTTCAAAGTTTTCGAGTTAATAGGTATTAAAACAATTCTTCAATATATTACAGATGATTCGGGATTGTTTTGACCCGCAATTAACGAAGGTCAAAATACGTTGAAACGTGTCATTTGCCATCGGTGAAAATAATTTTGACAATAAAATGTTTTACATTTAAATAGTTCTTTCGATTAAGCCGATTTCCGAATAAGTAGGGTTCTACTGTATTGAAGAAATAGAAAATATCAGAACAAAAATGCATTTAAAACAATAAGAGAGTTGAAAATGAAAGCTTTTAAATCTAAGAATTAAGCGGCGTAAAGTATGCTCATTTTATCATTTTAATGTTATCGTGTGATTTATTTCAGTAGAAATTTAACATTATGAACTAACAATAATCAGACTGATAAAATATTCTACATACACACATTGACGTATAGTATTTTCATTCAATAATCTACAAACTCTAACGCACAAATCTATATAGAAACATGCAACCTGTTTTATTTTCTTTATCTCAGAAATTTTAAAATCATTACGAAATTTAGCATACTCTCACGTATTATCGGTGCAATGCAAAAATATCATAACACCACTAATAATCTAAAAAATCGATATATTCCTACCTTTCAAAAAATAAAACAGAGCTTTCAAAGAATCAAACAGTTGACTGTGAATGAATGTTTTTTTTTCTGTATTGTTTATTAGATCATCAGCTACATCTGACAGAAAGTCGATACCAACATTCTGTCACCATAGACAACTTTTTAGTGTTTCTGATTTAAAATATATCAAGCGAATCTTGTAATCGCGCCTTTTTTTCACAAATATATAATTTTTATATTATATATAGGATTCGTATATTTTATTTTTGTATTATATGTAAGATTCGTTATATTATATATAGGATTTTTTCGACTAGGAAGTTCTCCACAATCAGCATTTTTTATAGAAAATTACGGGTTGAATAAGGCGAAATTTTGCAAGTTTAATTTAGATTTATTTTTTTTATAAAACTAATACAAATTTTTCTCCTGGAAAATTACCTGGAGAATATTAACTCTGTATACATAGAACATTGAAAAAAAGGGTGTTTACTTCTATCTGTTCTGCATAAGAGAGAAACTCTACCTGGAGTTTCGAGACAAAGCCTCCCTTGCTTGTAGTAGCACACGTCTCAGCACTTGCCAACCAACCAACCAACCAATAATTCTCTAACTAGCAGAAAGTTTTTACGCATGTATAAAGTAATCACTTCCGATTTACCAACGATTTCAAAAAGTGTTAATTTGGCTTAAGAAATTAAAAAATAATAGAAGATTTTTAAAATTTGAAGAATTTTTCTTAATTAAATATTTTTTATTGCTTGAAGTCATCTTCCTTCACTTTCCCCAACTTGGTTTATTAGCGAGAAATTGCAGACTCAGGAATCGGCCAAGTAGCTCAGTGGTTAGAGCAACAGCCTGGAGTGCTGTACTCCCGTGTTCAATTCCACCCTCTGGCTATTTTTTCAATCCAGTTGGGTTTATTGTATTTATCATTTGTGTGTCTGTATATTATTTGTATGTACCTTTATGATTTTAATACAGGCGTTATTTGTGTGTTTAAATTCATATAAAATATTTAAAATGAAATTCTAGAACATTCTCCAACGTCTCTAAGCTTTATTAACCTTCCGTCGGGCGCGCCGTTGTAAAAAGTACAACATTCAATTCTTTTTTCTTTTAAACAAATTTCAAAAAGTTGTGGGTGTTAATAACCATTTGTATTCGTTTATTTCATCCCTTTACCTAGTTCCTGAA
The DNA here is from genome assembly GCA_964019185.1 of Maratus speculifer. NCBI lineage: Eukaryota > Metazoa > Arthropoda > Arachnida > Araneae > Salticidae > Maratus > Maratus speculifer. The sequence continues at coordinate 78,007,585 of OZ025294.1, forward strand.
CGTTATTTGTATTTCCGATTGCGCACTTAGCTGCAATTGTCCTTTTAATCTACTAACAGTGCATTAAATATGCAAGGTTCATCTGTAAACAGCTTTTAAAAAAGCAAATCTTATGCTTGACATTGTAAGCGACTAATATAGATGAATTAGAAGACTAATTCTGTAAATCCGAAATTACTTAATTAATGTTAATAATTCATTATTAAATTTTTATTCTGTGTAATTGTAATAGCAATTAGCCTTTTATGCATCTAAACTTCTGTTTTAATATGTTATAACAAAATAAGTGAATTGCGAAATACTTTCGTAAATTGTGATCAGAGATAACTTATATGATATTTGCAAGTTAAATTATTTGTCAAATTAAAATAACGGATCAATAACTGATTTTTTTGCACCTGTAGTACAATTTACAACGCGCGCTCGCTTATACGATGAAAATTTCCGAAAGGTTAATTTTATAATCGTCTATATGTTTTAAGAAAGAAAAAAAACTACTGAAGGGAAACTGATTTACACTCAATTTCATGAATATATAATCGATTTGTATTTATCCTTTGTAGAGAAGGTATCTTTCTTTCTAGAAGAAATAAGATTGTTGGATAAGCGATAGGTTTTGCTAAATAATTTATATTGCTTGAGAGAATTGTTGAAAAAAATTAAAAACAAATAACATTGACATATTTTGGTTCCAATCTGACAAGAACCATATGTATAATAAATCATTTTTAAATTTTGTAACAGGTCTCTCAAGGAAATATAAATTATTTAGTAAAATTTTTATATAAAAGTGAAAGTTCTTAAAATCTTAAGATATAAAAATCTAATATTTTTAATAATTTTTTTATCAAGCGATAGGTTTATTCTCCGCTAATTTCCTCCGGTAAAATTTTAATTTCTAAATCTATTAGTGCCTGAGATTTGTTATGAAAAGGAAACTTATTTCTTCATCGTCTGTAGCTTTGAGCAAGGTGTACAATATTTTTGTAAACCTTTATGAATAATTAAGGGATGTTTATCCTTTTTTAAAATGGTAATACAATAACAAATACATCATTAAAACCATAAACTCATAAATTACAAAAAGAAAAAATCCCCTATGTCTCTTAGCATCATTAAGCCGATTGACACATAAAAAAAAGAAAAAAAACTAGTCGTTGGGAGTTGTTTTTCTGTCATCTCAGTGTGCCTTATGCCTCCTGCATTCTAAAACTAGTCATTAGGACATGGGTATGCATAATATAATGTATGAAAATAAAACATGCGTAAACTATTCATAAAATACATTGCAATTCCAAAACAAAATTTAAACGTATATTTAAATATTTTTAATATATTAGTAATACTCTATTAATAAATTGCTGATGAACACATTTCTACAAATTATATGAAACGCCAAATTTCTCAAGCAGTACCGAACTGTGTAAAAGAAACATTCTTATAACTCCAAAATTTATTATATTAACTAACAGTTTATTCCCTCAAATTAAGCGTCTCATTTCCAATGAAATTATATCTTTGAATTGAAATTTGAATGAAATACAGGATCGTGAAAAACCGAAAAATGTGGAAAACAGGATTGTAGATAAGTCGGCAACTAATCGATCGATCGTTCTGAATGCAAAATTTGTGTAATTTTATTGCCTTTTATGTCCACTCCTTAAAATAAAAAAATCGAAAATCAGAACGAATTTTTCGACAGTCCGAAAAAATGAGTTCCGAATAATCGAGGTTACTGATAATAGTCTTCATCCCATTCTTACATACTAAGTACATAAAAATTTTCATGTCTATCTTAATTTGTTCGGGAGCTAGAAGCGTTTAAAACACACAGATGAACGGACGGCAATTTTTTTTTCTAAAAATATGTTTTTCTGAATCTCCAATATTTTAAACATGTAAATCCCTCAAAAAAAATTTTCGGTTTTCAAAACGATTGCAAGACTTACCATATACTACATATGTTGAGTAAGTAAAAAAAAAAAAACAAAAAAAAAAAAACAATAGAAGGCAAACAAATAACGGAATTTCACGAATATGTCATCGAATATTCGTACTGCTCTTTTTTGCTAAAAAAAGATATTTGTCTTTCTTTACTTGAAAAACATAAAATTGTTGAATAAGCAATATTTTTTTGTCTCCCAATTTCCGCTCGAAGACTACTTGTGGCTTTGGGAAAACAAAAAAATCACATTTCTTTTACATTGTTTTTAACATTGTAATCTTTACTGTTTTCTTTATTGTTTTATCTTTATTGTTTTTAACATTGTTTACTTTTTAACATTGTAATATAGTACATAAATTAATTATAATTTTGTATTTTATCAGAATTTAAAATAAAGTCTGAAATTGTAAGATTATTTCAGTTGCTTCATTTTAAAATCATAAAAAATAATCAAAAATAATGTATGAGATAAAGATTAAGATATAATTTCGAATATTAACAGGGGATTATTAAGAAATTTCATTTTATATACAGTAGAAAAATATTATTAAACAACTTAAATGATAAGAAAATTATAATGTAACAAATTTCCTTTATGTGTTCCTGTGAAATTAATATGAATGTTGCAAACTTAATATTCAAAAACGGACATTCAGTAGTGACACTCATTAACATATAACAGTTCAACTATGGGTACGGTAGACAGAAAGACAGAAAAACAAAACTCCTAAACCCTTTTCAACAATAAGGGGAAGTGTATAAAGCTGAGATATGATGTTTAATATAATTCATACTTACAATGCGTATTTCATATTTGAAAAGATTTAGATCCGACAAGTGGGGTGTATATTATATATTAAAAAAAAAGAAAAAAAAAAACATGAAACCTTTTATTTTTCTCTCAGTAACAGAAAACAGTAGGAAGGTATTCTGATATAAATCTACCTATGCAAAAATAGCATAACTTTCCAATGTCCGCTGAATTTTGCATTAAAAAATCACCTTGAATAAGAAAGTTTATTTAATTAAATATGTTTTACCTGCACGTGGTAGTCATTTAAAATATACTTAACTCCATCCATTAAATTATTGGTTCAGAAATTTGATTTTTTTCTATTTTTTTATTTAAAATATTTAGATGTTGTGGTGTGTAGTAGTAAATAAGTAACAAAATTGCCCATTTAAACTGATAGCATTGAGCTCACAGGTTATTCGCACTGATTGTATATTGCATCCATAATTTTTCAAAGAATAATATCCCTCCAAAAACAAATTCTGTTGGGCTTAGCTCCCCAATTTTCCTTTTATTCTTAATCATTGAACCCCCAAAACTAAACAGGGATATGCCTTATCATAATGACACTATATCCAAAATTTGAAGCAAGTCAGATAATTCTGCATAAACTTCGGTTTATTTAATTTAAGAAGGGGTTATCACCTGATTCCCACTTTATACTTAACAACTAAAACACTAAAACTATTCAAGGATTAGCCTTATCAGAAATAACCTATATCCGAATTTTAAAGCTAATTGGATAATTCTGCATAAAAACCAATTTATCTAATTTAAGGGGGGTAATCACTCGGTCTCCCTTTATACGCAACAAAAGAAGCCCAAATCTAATCAGTGAAGCGTCTTATCAGTATGAACCTACATCCAAAAATTGAAGCAAATAGGTTAATTTTTTATGGAAATTCCATTTACATAAAATAAGAAGAGTAGCTCCCATATCCTCCATTTATACTTAACCAATGAATTCACAATAAATCAGGAAAGCGCTTTATCAGAATGAAACGAAATCCAAATTTTAAAGCAATTCGGTAAATTCTACATAAAATAAATAAATAAATAAATAAATAAATAAGGGGGTTGTCCTCTATTCCCCTATTTATACTAAACCAATGAACACCCAAAATTAATCATAAAAAGGCTTCATCAGAATGATCCTATATCTAAAATTTGAATGAAATCTGATAATTTAGCATGAAAAACAAACTTATCTAAATTTAGAGGTTGGATTATCCCCCCCCCCCCCCCCTCATCCATCGCCAAGGAACTCCCAAAACTTATCAGGAAAGCGCATATCATAATAAAACTATATCCAAATTTGAAGCAAGTAGGATATTTATATCATATGTTATCGTATTGCATACATGCATATAGAAAGGCAGCCACATAAGCACTCAGACTTTGATAGCTTGTTAGCTAAAGAAACTAAAATGTGTTCGCTTATTTTGTTCCGTAATTTGTGTACTGTGAAAAAATACAGTTTCTGTTTTCGATAAATAAAAAAAGAACAAAATTTTAAAATTAAATGCTACATAATGTGAATTATTACTTGAAAGATGATAAAAAAAAAGTTAAATTAGATTAATTCCTTGCACATTCACCTACAAACTTAAGCATTCTCATGAACATTATACAAAATTACAGAACATGATTGTATGTCTGTACATTAGGAAAAAGTATCCTTGCACAATGCTGGCGTCTGTATGTCGATGGTAACTACAAACGATTAAATAAAATTTTAATAACTTTTATTTCAAAATTTTAAACTTTTAACTATCGTAATTTTTTTATTTTTACACCAATGAATAGAGAGAAAATGTCCTTTGAAATGCAACTTTTTGGAATTTATTTGAAAACTGCACATTCAAAGTAACTTATTCCACTTTCATTGTTTTTAAATTAAATTTTAAAAAGAAAATTAAAAATTAATTGGATAAATTTATTACAAGAAGAATATATTGGATTTATGAAAATTTTCGACTTTCGTTTTTCAGTGGATTTTTATGTTTTAGACAGTCTTGTGCACGAAAATGTCTGTCTATTACTCTATCAATCTGTGACTTTGTATGCAACAAAAATTTTATAGTTCAACTATAACCATTTATTAAACATTATCTCAAGGACTAATGTACGGAATTTCCCAAACTTTAGATTTAGTTAAGCCTTTATATATAACCTGCAATTGATTAGATTTTGGTGTATGTCGCTAAACAGATGGCGCTGTTATGCTGCATTATTCACAATTTCCACCATAGCTCTTTCTCAAGAAAATATACCCGGATTTTCCGTGATATAATTTGGTGCTGCATTTCTGTTCAAATAGCTTAAAATGTGGAGCTGCTATGCTGCATTATTCATGATTATTGCAATAGTTGTATCGCATTAACTAATGAGCAAATGTTCATCAAATTTCACATTCATTTACTCTCTAATATAAATAGTGTTGTTTAGTTTTTGGTATAAATCACCTTACAGGTGGCTCTGTTATGCTACAGCTTTTCAGCTTAGATGTGCATTAGTTGCATCTGAAGAACTAATGGATGTATTTTCATAAAATTTTAGATTCAATTAATGCCGGATAATAATTCGTACTATTGAATTTTTGGTGTTCCTCACCCAGGATTTGGCGCAGTTAGAGAAATTTTTTAAAGATTTTCGCAATTGTTCAATATCGGAAACTAATGCACAAATTTTCATTAAACTTCAGATTCTGTTAAAAGTTAACATAAGTTTATGTTGGCTCTATTTTTGTTTGACCTACCGGTGGCGTTGCTATACTCCAGTTTTTAGGAAATAATAACAAATATGAAATAAAAGAAAGTTTTGCGATTGCCACACCTGACTACATTTTAAATGTATATTTATCGGCTTCAGACGCTTACGAAATGTAAATTAACCTTCACTGAAATTAATACGAATAGATCATCATTTTATTCCATTACTAAATACAAAATTTTATCAGTCAATAAATAAAACGACAATTTAACCCATTCGGGTGTAATTATTAGTTGTACATGCCTCTTAAGTAAGTATTATGTTGTCTTAGCAATTGATCCTGTTACTATCGATATGTAGCAGAAGTAAATTTTGTTTATGCATTTCTTATTTTGACTGCATTTTTTCTTTGGCACTTAATAATAATCATAATAAAAGTTTGTTTAGATCGGTTTACACATTTCATGATTTATTTGTTTTAAACATATATCTCACTCTTAAAATTTAAAATATAGGTTATTTTCTAAGCATATTAAGAGTGATGAAAAAAAAATACATGTTTATAATACCTGTCAAATCCTGTTGTAAAAAGATATTTTTCAAAAAGGTTCGAAAACTCTTCCTTGGCCTTTTGTTTTATGAATATAAATTGCATAGTACCCAAACTAGCTTCATTCCTTATATTTCAGGCAATGAGAAAGAAAATTTGTTTTATGGGCACTATTATTAATATAAAAGTATTTCTTATTCTCAAAATTAAAAAAAAAAATGCCAGTATGTGTTAGAACATGCAATGGCATTTCGCCCCAAACCCACTAAAATCAAATGATTGCAAATAGCGATCTTTGGATATTTCTTCACCCATTAACTCATGACGTAACAATAACAATAACTACAAAAAAGTAGGAAATTGTATGTAAAACGTAACAAATGAGGTACGTCCGTACAATACGAAGTTTTAAAGGTATTCAGATCTTGACGTAATAGTGTGCAGCAACTTGGGTACCATATACTATCCGGTTTCTTTTTTGTGTCCCTGTAAATGCTATCTGATTTCTGCTATACAGGGCGTAACTTGTAGTAAACCTCAGCAACTTATATCAATTTCATAAAAAGTGAAAGAGCTTAATATAATTATAATGCGCCCGAAACAGTATTTCCTCCTATACCATTGTGGCATGGAATACATTTGTGTGACCTTGTAGGTTAATAAGAAATATTCTTCACACCACAGATTGAATAGAATGTATATTTTAATATGTACTTCACAGTATTGTTTAATTTTTATTATGTTCCGAAAGCTTAACGTAATTAAAATTCCCTTGAAATTATTTTTTCTCATTAGCCGAAATGTAACGGAATATTTTTTACTCTTTCTGTAATTGAACTATGCGTCTGATTTTCATAATATTTTGAAAAAAATCGACAAAATTATGCAGCAATTATGTATTTTAAATTTCAAACTATTCGATTGGGTGTTTTTTTTTTCGTTCTTATATGCGAACAAAAAAACAGAGGGCACACGGACGAACTGATTGAACAACGACTATAGGTGCTACGTATTTATATAATTATGAACCCAAAAAATGCAGTATATCCACGCAAGGTTTTCTAATCACAATATTCGAAATCCTTTGCTAATAAATATTCATTATTTTTTCAATAAATGCATTTTTGGATAGATTTCATATGAAATACAATCTATTACGGTCGCTCCAATGTTGAAATTTCTGAAACATTTTACAGATTTACATCGATCATAGGCCTAGAGAAAAAACTACCATTATTAGAAAACTTCATCTATCTATCTATCTATCTATCTATCACTATATATACACATTACTTTTTTACTTTTTTATGGATACGATAATTTCTATAATTCTGCTCAAAATTCTTTCAAATTGATACATAACATTATGGGGTTTTAAACTCGGTCAGGCTTCTTATCGGGCAAAATCGGACCAAGGGGGTGGAAATAGGGAGGATCTTGTGAAAATAAAAAAAAAACCCATAACGTCTTAGTTAAAATATATTTAGAATCAGTTTAAAGTTTATACTACATCTAAAAAAGGGGCCAAAATTTTATGCATGACAGATTATTCATAAAATTAAAAATAGGCTCAATGGGTAATATAAAATATGATTTGGGGGAGAAAAAAAAATTACAACTTCGGCAATTCTCAAGATATCAAATACAAATAACTTTATTATTGATTTTCTTAATATATCTAAAATTTTTGTATTGACAAGTTTTTGAGAGGAGCAACACTTATCGAAAAAAATAAAAACGAAAACAAAAAGGAGGCCTGGAAGTAGAAAAAAAATCCATAACGGCATCAAACCTTCACATATCGAATCAGATTAAAGTTTTTTCTTTCTTCTCAATAATATCTACAACTTTTATATCAACAAGTTTTTCATAGGACCCATACTTATAGCAAAAACAAATTAAACAAAAATAGGAGTGGAAGTAAAAATTGTATTAAGGGTGTGCTCCAATACAAACTGCTTATATTCTGACTCATTTTAAATTCATTTTGCTATCAAATACATCCAACTGGACGGATCTCTTTATGAACTATATAATTACACATATTGGTTGTCATTTGATAAAAGTAAAATATATTTTAAAAAGTGGGCATTTTGAACAAAATTTCCCGAAACGATCATGATTGAAAAATTGAGGAAGTATTCAAATATCTAATTGAATCTGACTAATTTTTAAATCCATTTTTGCTCTCAAACGCATTTGATAGGTTATCCTATTTAGGAACTATATAATGTACGCATTACATTTCAAAAAAAATTGTTAAAGTGAGTATTTTGAACAGAATTTCCCGAAGCGATCTTGATTGTAGAATTGAGGATGCATTCAAATTACAAATTGCTTATTTTTTGACAAATGGAATTAAAAATTCTTGTAAAGCTACTAAATAAAGCTGTTAAACTGGACTTATCAATAATCATATTTTAATTTTTGTTCTTGAAATGACCTCGAGATTTACCTGCCTCTGTAGGCTCACCTACTCTCTTAAAACGAAAGAGTGGATTTGGCTGCTCAAGAAAGAGTTCTAATTTATTGGATCGTGAATGAGTTGATTTTTAACCGATTCAGTCATCTTGGTTTGATTTTTTCTCTTTCTAATCCACTCATACAGCTTTAAAACTAAACAACTCAACTCAATAATGAAACAGCTCTTTTCCAGCGCTGATTTTCGCCGCTGACTCGTCACGTGACCTTGCAAGATAAGATGGAGACTTCTTCCGCCGTTCGCTAAACAATTTGCTGAAAATGGCTTTTTTACGAAGTAAGTAAGTTTTATATAAGTATTTTATTTTAATTATGCTTTCATTTAATAAATTTCCCTTCTCTTTTTAACAGACTAAAATTCATAACAGTATCATACCTTGAAATTAAAATGTCGTGTCACGCGGTAATATTGAGGATGTGTTTAATGCATTTCTATATTAATAATTGGTGTTACAGTGCTGCTACAAAACTTTCGTGCTTTAATAAAATAAATTAGTATATTTAATCAGAGTAAAAATTGTTAATGCAATGTAAATATCTCGTTATTTAATTGCCTTGTATTAAAGTTTTGTAATTATTATATCTTTATTCATAGAAATTTATCAAAACATTGTATTTATTTCTTGTTTGCAGTGTCTTAGTAAAAATGTGCTCCGGATTACATATATATTTATATAGAGAGGCTACATATATGGCATAATATGTAGTTTTTGAACACATTTCCAAGATTTTTTTTTTTTCATTCTTAATGTTGAACTTGTGTTACTGTTTTGTTTGGCAAAGTTTCATACTATTATTGGACAAAATTATTGCATGCATGGTCTGTATTATAATAATCTGCTTAATATTTATAAGTTGTTACATAATGCATGCAGAAATAATAGTTTTCTTGTGCCTGCTTCCCAGGTAGCTTTAAATCTAAATAAGAATTTTTAAATAAAACGAAAACAGTGGACAAAAGTTTGTCTTTCTATACTGGTAAATGCAAGTATTATTTCCTAAATATTATGCAACGATAACCAAAAAGCAAATCCTCTTTCTCTTTAGAAAATACCTTGTAATATCATTGCTTTCCCTTTCCCTTAACATTTTTTATGCATAGCCCAGTGGTAGAATTGATTTTAAAAAAAGTTACTGGTCCCAAAGACCAGTACGCATGAAAGTTTACTGGTCAGAAATAGTCATCAGTAGCCTGCTACATAAAATTCTATAAAATACTTTTAACCACCCCCCCCCCCCCTCTTCACACACACACTCTTACTAGAATGTGAAATAAACCAAACTTCCTTTGCAGTTATAGAAAATTTTTGGCATAATAAAATGGAAAATTACTATTTTATAAAAAAGTATGTAGTATGTAAACTAAAACTATAAAATTGCGTATTTTATTTCCGATAATTTATTTAACAGATAGTAAGGATTAATGCAATATTTTCTTATAATTATTTTTTCAAGTAATATTTTATGGTTTGTGTTTGGTACGGTTTTCTCAGGCAGGAAAATTTATTTACTTGTCAGAGATGAAGTGGGTGTGCAGTGGTGCAGCTAGGATGGGTGACATCCCGGGACAGATGTAAAAGGTGTCAAGCCCCCCCCCCCTCTTCCTCCTCCTTTCCAATCTGTCATATTTTTTCAATCTCAATTCTACATTCTTATAAAAAATAACCTTACCATTCCTTATTTACCTTTTGTCCTTCTGCATAAAAAAACCGCAGCAGTGAATCATCACTCGACCCATAGTCTGCATAAGTCAATGCCGTGTCTATACGTAGAAGAAAATTCTTTCTTTTAAAGTTTACTTTTGTTACCCACTCGTTGAATCGGTTGGTTTTTGTTCCCTGGTGCATATCTTATTTAGACACACCATTCTGTATAAAACTTCACTTTAGCAAAGAAAAAAAAATTAGCTGTATTGCATTGTGAGCTAAAAATCTCATTTTATTTCCTAATTAGACTCCAAAATCTTATAAAATTGTAGGGGGAACTGGGGTACATTGATACAGTTTTTTTCTAAGATTTTTTTTGGTGTGAAGAAAGTAGAAAATTCAAGTTTTTTTTCCATGAGGTGACAGCAAAACTTGTGTAGTATGTTATAAAAATGTACAATCATTGTTTTATATAGTGTTTTTGCATGTAATTTAAAAAAAAATCAAAAAAAGTCATTTGTATCAATGTGCCCCATCCCCGGGGCAGATTGATACGTTTGAGAAAAATGACGATAAAATAATACCAATGCATATTTTTCATAGAAAATGAGTTAGAAAATCATTTTATATTTATTTATCGAAATTTAAATCACCCACATTTTATTTTTAAGCAATATTAAAGCGATCAAAATTAAATATATTATAACCTGATGTTCTGGCTGTTTCTTGTCTGATTGTTGGCTGTGGTAACTTTGTCATATCTAGCACTTCAACCCCAGCATTATCTTCTTTCTTATGAAAGATGAAAAAATTACCAGTTTTTCTGTTTATAAATAGGTTTATAAACAGAAAATAAAGGATAATTATATTAAAAATTTTGTTTATAATATAATTATCATTTTCTGTTCTGCAGTTTGTTTCTCTTACTTAACATTTCTTATGTCAAAAATATTTTTTTTCTCTTGAGAATCGAAAGAAATTTGAGATTTTCCAAGCTGTTGTCCTTTTCTTTTGTTAGTTCTACTAGCACCAGATGCTGTGTAAGTTCCTATATGTTCTATTTTCAAAAATACTATAAAATGTTCTAATGTAAAGAAATTAGAGCTATTTCACTTCAATAAAAACTAATATTAGAAATTTTTTGCGAAAAAAAGTTGGATTAAGGAGTGTATGGTAAATAAAATAATAAAAGGTAATGAAAAAATGAACTATTAAAGGATTTAGGCTGTATCAATGTGCCCCGTCATAGACTGTATCAATGTGCCCCATACAGCCATTTTGAATAAAATGAGTCTCAAATCCAACACTTCACAATATATCTAACAATAAAGAATGAGGAACTGATAAAGAGTAGCTGTACTTGCCAGGGAGAGTATTCATTTTGATTGAAAATACTGGAACAGTTGTATAATAGCATTTCAATTGTACAACTCAAATTTACTTTTGAACAACAAAAACAATAAATCATCCGTCCCATTTCATCAAACTACTGAATCATTCCAAGATTTTCTGTATGTAGTTGAATACACTAGCATCACCTTTTGGAGCTGTTGTGAAACTTCCTGTAATGACCCTGTGAGCGGTAGAGGGGGTGTATCAATGTGCCCCATGTATCAATGTACCCCAGTTCCCCCTATTTTTTATTTGCAAATAAAGATTTGGTGTCACCCTTTAAAGGATGACACCCGGGCAGGGCAATCGCTAAGACTTTTAATTGGTGGGGGAGAAGACCTTAAATTGCCAAGTCAAATTTTCATATTTGCCAACTCGTTTTATAATTTTGCCAAGTTACCAAACTTAGAAAATGTAATACAATTCTTATTTTTAAAAAGTTTAATATTATTTCCAATTAGAGTTGTAACTTTTGCAAATTCTATTAAAAATAGAAAATGTACTACAATTTTTATTAAAATTTTAATTAAATTTGCCAAGTGTAACAGCATTTACGAATGTTTGGGGGGAGGCTCACCCCTGCCCCCCCCCCCCTTAGCGAGGCCCCTCCACCCGGGTAATTTTCTTAATCAAGAAGAATTTCTTTTACAGCTTGACTAAAATCTTAACGATCAATGAGTTATGTGTCTCTATATTCAAAATCACCATTACATATACATGCATATTTATTGATAAAAATAGACATTGGATTATAAACTGTAACTTCATTTTAAAATGATTTAAATTAAATATTTACAATAAATTTATGCAAAAAATAAAAGAAATTAAAATTTAATTTAAACAGTATTAGCAAACTGTCTTATGTTCTAAGAATAAAGTGCTGTATACAGTGAAGAATTGATACTCTGAAAATCTTTATAACTAATCTTTTAATTACAGATTACAATATGCTCTTTATGTATTTAATGTAAATTGAAAGTAGTCTGATAAATAAAATATTCTTCTCCATAGCTATCCAAATAATAAATTTCAAATACTTCTTGAGATTTTGTTTCTTGAATGACAATTTGAAGTCAAAATTTTTGGTCATAGATTTAGTAGATAACTAACAGGGGGGGGGGGATCACTGTTATTAAAATGCTATAAGTAGCATCCAATCTTTGAAAACTCTCTTATTCGACTTCATATTTTGATTTTAATGCTTAAGATAACCTCCCCAATTAAGATTGGGTATTTCCTTTACAGTTTGAAATCTTATGGATTGTGTTATGTTATCGCATTAAATAATCTGCAGTTTTCAAAAAATTAAGATTTTTCTATTAAGTATTGAATATTTTTAATTTATTTTATATTAGATCAACTCACATGTTCGAAGCTTTTTCTAAAGAGAAATAAATATATTCACCAATGCAGACTGATTTTAATCCTATACCCAAAAAATGATCTAAACCTGCTACATCCAATGCTTATTGCTGATATAAAGTGTTAAAAATAGAAGTCATTTATATTCAATAATCTAACATACATAAATTATTAAGAAAAAGAGAAAATGTCATTAGATTTCTTCTGAAAAAAAAACTTTTCTTTTTTTTTTTTAAGGAAAAAACCAGTTGGTTTAAACTAAACCGTTGTTTAAACCAAAAGGAGTAAACAGTTGTTTAAACCATAGTTAAAACCAATTGGTTTAAACCGTGCCAACCCTGGTCTAATTGTTGTAGGTTCTATCTTGTATTATATAAATATGCAAATATATAGAAAAACAACTAAAAATCCACAAAAACCTGTATTGGTTGGGTATTTGCCAGCGCTGATACATTTTGAAAGTAGCAACAAAGGTGAATTTTCAACAATATTTTATAATGTTGCTTTAAGAACTTTCATTTTAAATTTGTTTTTAAAATGGTGATTTTTTTAAGATTGTATCAGAAGTAACACCATGATTTAAACAAGCAGATAAGTGTAATCGCACAGGATTTATTTATTCAATTTCCATTTTATTCATGATTGGCTGAATTTTCAGTAGTGTAATATTTATAAAGCTAAAATTTTTAGTGTATGGTTCATTTTTTGTTTAGACTATGGATGGGAAATTTATAAAACATTTAATCTGAAAACTGCAAAATATTTTAATATGTTCATAATCATTCCTTAACATTATATTTATTGCTATTTAACTTAATTTCAATATTTTCTTTTAACACAGGAAGATGATTTCATGGAGCAGTAAAATTCTACTGTGAGTAGTCAAATTCAACAATCTTATTTAATCTCAAGGATCTTCAAGAAAGCGTCTATTTTGCCTAAGATTTTAAAAGTTGGACAAACCAGTGGACAGATTACAATATGCTCTTTATGTATTTAATGTTTAACGCAAATGGACTGTTATATTTATAAAGGTCCTGTTAAAGATATTATTGAAACTTGTTTATCTGATGTTGGAAAGAATTGTTATCAATTAATGTTAGGTATATTTTGTTCTTGCTAAATAAAATGTTTTTATTGTTAAATAAAATTAGTTTTTTTTTCTTTCTTGCAACATTCTAAATTGCACATTTGGCTCTAACTTTTGACATAAAATGCTGCAGTCTTATGCTTTTACATTTATTTAAAAGTTAGTTGATTTAAGAAACATTGAATAAAATAAAAAATTAAAAGATTAATTAAGAAGAAATAAGTTATTCTTGAATGTAAATTCAAGTTTTAACAAATGTTTTAAATGATATAAAGAACAATTGCAAATGGTCAATAAATCCATTTCTCAGTTATTTCTGCATTTAACTTTTGTACTACAATATTTAGTTGAAGGTTCTTCATACAATAAAATAATTGTCCATAATCCAAATTTTAGCTATACAAGTTTTTTAATGGCATTCCTCCCATTTCCCAATTGCAATGTGCTTAAATAAATGCTATGGGTAACAATTATTTTATCTAAGATTTCAAAGCCATTTCAGATTTCAAACTAAAGAATTAAAATATTTTTTTTAAATTTAGTCAGTTTAAGAAATATAAGATTTTGATTGAGATTTAAATCGAGGAATAATTACAGCAAGGTATCATGGATTGATGTTTATCCATTTAAAATATTTTCAATTTCATTTATTTAAACCCTGCACTGGCCATGTGTGTGTGTGGGGGGGGGAAATACTTTTTTAAATTTAGGTTTTATGTTTTTAAAACTTTCTTTTTCAAAACTGGTTCTGAAACTCGTATTAATATTTAAAAAAAAAACTAACCAAAATTGCAAAAGTAAAAACTAACCCACTTACAGATCATCCTCAAATATTCTATGCCCCCCCCCCCCAAAAAAAAAAGAAAAGGTAAAAATTTTAAAATCCAAACAAGATATTTGAAAATAACTTCTGCATAGGATTATCTAAACTCTTAAGGGGAACAATCAGCTTCTGATATTGTGGTGCTGAAGTTGAGTCGTTGGGCTGATATCAAGTTTATTTTTTTAGTAAGATGCCTAAGATTGGTTTATTTGATTGAAATCGTAAATTTTTAATAAAAAAAATAATTGTTATTTGCAATTAAATCAGAAGCTAATGAAAAAATTAAAATTGTATATAAGCATATCTGAAGCTATAAGTATCATTGGAAAATATGTAAACTTGAAATTGCCCAAGAAAATAAAGGAAAAATCCCATTAGCACCACAGCATCAGAAGCTGATATTCTGTTTAATGTTGTTCGGGTGATGTTGTACAGTTATGCAAATTTAGGCAGTTTGCATGAATAAGTGTTTTCAAATTTGCAATTTTGAGATCACCAGTATTTTCAATTTAACGAATATATGTACTTTTAAATTTAACAAAAGAAAATACTGATGTTAAAAATTTCTGATTTGACAGAAAAATAAAAAATTCATGTAAGCTCTATTTAATTTTGTATAACGATTCAATTGCTTTTTCCCCTAAATTGACATAGGAAACAGTTTCATTGAATTAGAAAGAAAAAAAAATGTTTTTATGATTCATTAGAGAACTTTCAGTCATATAAATTAGAATGTTTTAAGTCTTGTTAATTAAAGACTTGGAAGAAATATTGGAGAATCCATGTTACAGTTTTCCAATCTCTCTCTCTCTCTCTCTTTATATATATATATATATATATATATATGCCCTTGTAATGTCAATAAACAGAAATTTAAATCCGAAATGAGAATTTAATTGCAACACTTTAAAATGTGACAATAATTCCATGTTATATTGAATTTCATTGATAAAAATTAATCGAGGATTACTGAATTTAGTTTTAAATGATGTGATTTTATTTAGACGATTTAGAAATCGCTTGAAGATTTTTGTAATTTTAAGCAATTTTGCTTTTCTTAAGTGTGAATTTATTCAATTCTACAAATTCAAGGAGTTTTGATTTAACTCTTAAATGAGTTGATTTCATTCATGTATGAATTGGTTACAAATCGCCTAAGTGCTACTGGATTAAATCAAAAATGACAACATTTCACTCCAACTTGAATTGATAACAAATCGCTCAAGTGCTACTGGATTTGCCTTAAATTATTTCACTTCACTCAAATACGAGTTGGCTGCAGCTAACTCAAGTGCTACTCGATTTAATCCTAAAGACTTCATTTCACTCAAGTATGATTTGGTTACAAATCGCTCAAGTGCTACGAGATTCAGTCTTAAATGACTTCATTTCACTCAAGTATGACTTGATTACAAATCACTCAAGTACTACTGGATTTAACCTTTATTGATTTGATTTCACTCAAGTATGAGTAAAATAGAGATCACTCAATCATGAGTTGATTAAAAACAGCTCATTCACTTGAGTTGTTTCAGCTCTTCTTGAGAAGGTTCCTTTCAACATGGGAAAAGAGTGGATTCCAGCTCAACTTGAGTTAATTCAGCTTTTTCGTTTTAAGAGAGTACAGTGATTTTTTTTAATCAAATAGCATATTTGAAAGACATTCGACTATATTATATCAAAAGATATTTTCTGAAACATTGGAAAAATACGTCATTCATCATTGTTCGTTTAATATTTAAATTGATAAAAAGAGTTAGCGTTAGAAATAATATATATATATATATATTTAAAAGTGAAAAAATCACCGTACATAATAATCCACAAACTTATCCAATTAACATCTCAGCACAATGCTCACATTGTTACTACATTTCATATATATATATATATTGATGTTCCTGTATACTCTTTAACCCGGGAAACTTGGTTTTTTATCTTGCATATGAACATATAACAATTTCTGACATTATCAGTTTTATTCGAACACTGGACCTTCCTTTGTGAAAATGAAGTTCCTTCTGTAAAAGTAATGCTTGATTATATAACTGCAATATTTTTCACTTACGATCTGTCACATTTACTTTGCGATTTCTTACCGGACCGGTTTTACAATGGTTTGCGAATGTTTAGAATAGTGGGAAAATATAAAATAATTTTGGCTTTTGTGTTTGAAAATTTATATAGTTCTTGTAAAAGTGATACATTTTCTAAATAATCCTGACTAGGAAGTGCCGTTTGAGAGAAATTTTGTTCAAACACATACACAAGCTTTAAGAGTGAGTATAATGTTCCTCATACAGTGCATGTTCGTAAAGTAAGAAGAAAAAATGTGAAGGAAAAATAAAAGAAATAAGTCGGAAATTGCAGGTCAAACGTAGCAAATGAGATGCGTTCGTACTAATATGAAGCTTTTAAAATATTCAGATCTTGGTGTAATAGTACACAGTACTTCAGATGCATTATACTGTAAATACTATCTGCTTTCTATAATACAAGAAGTAACTTGTAGTAAACCTCTGTAACGTATAACAATTTCATAAAATGTGAAATTCTTTAATGTAATTGAAAGTTACCCCCAAAAAATATCCCCCCCCCTCTATACCATTATGTAATGGAATACTTTTTAGTATCCTATAAATAAATAACAAGTATTCTTTAAACCATTGATTGTACAGAATATATATTTTAGTATTTTCTTCATAGATTCATATCAATTCAATTATTTCCCAAACAGATCAAATGCTTTGATTGCCCTTGTTATTAAACTATACATCCGATTTTTATAAATTTTAAAATGACTTAACAGAATTATGCAATTATTATATACCGGGTGATCCAGAAGTTTCGGGAGTTTTGAAAAGTTAATAATTAGGAAACTATGTATAATACAAAGGTTCTGTTTTCAGATATATGCTCAGTAACATGTGGGATTTTTGTTTAGAATGAATTTTTTTAAATATATATAGTTACCATTTTTAGCAACAGGTGGCGCTGTTGTATAAGACTGAACGCACCTATACCATGCGTTATATAGACACATGAGTTCATATCGAAACTTCTTTTCTATGATATTGATGAGATTTCGTTTTAAGGGTGGTTTATGTTCAAACATTTTTTGTAAGGTAAATGAAATTGCATTGTAAGGGAAATTTGATACAAAATTTCATGAGCAACTGCAGTGTTTAGACATTGTATAGACTATGTTTAGGCAGATCTTTGCATGTCGCGTTGTTTTCATATCGTACAATACGTCAAGTTAAAACTGCAAAAGAATCGATGGCCATTGCAAATGTGAAATGCTATAGTAAGCAAGGTTTGAGAAAAAGGCTCATTGGAAGATCGTAATAGAAACAAGAGATCCCAAATGTCTGTTACAATCGTAAATTAGGTAGGATTCTATGCCAATACTCTGTAGAAATCACCAGTTCATGGTGAGTGCAGTAAACTTGTGATATCACGATGAACTGAAATTTCTTCTGCAATTTCTTTCTGCTCTGAGGATACTGTGCACGCTGTTTTGGCGGTATTTATAAGCCACGGCGGTATTTATAAGCCATGAGCGTCATGATTAAACTTTGTAACCCTTGGACACTAATTCCTTCTTTTAAATGAGCTGTATCATACTATAAAAACAATACTATCAATTTTAGCGCCACCTGCCATCAAAAAGTGCAACTAACATAATATTTTTTTTCATCGAAAAAACAAATCCCACAAGTTTCTCAGCATTTCTGTGAAAACCGCATACTTCTATTGTTTATGGTTTTCTAATTATTAGCATTTCAAAAGTCCCGGGACTTCTGGATCACCCGGTATTTTAAATTTCAAATGATTTGGTTTGGTAATTTTTGCTCTGATATTTCCGGACAGATGAACAGACAGACGGACGGACTGAAAGACGACTATAAGTGCTACGCATTTATATAATTACAAACGCGCATAAAAGGGAGGTGGCATTATCTTTATTTTCTTAGAAGCTACAAAATCATCGCATCATCAACAATGTTCTTTTACAAAATTTTCAATGTAAAATAAATTGTGCTTTTTAAGAGTGAAATATTAAAAGCCCGTATATGAATATCTGTCTAATAATATAAAGATATATTATTGGATTTGGGTTTTTAAATAAAATGAAGTATTGAAATAATAAATAAATAAAGGCAAAGAAAAAATTTACTGAAGATTGAAATTATATTTACGCAAATCATGTCTTCTGTACATAATGATTATAGGAATTTGACTATTAAAACACTAGTCGGATGTGCAAATCCCAAAACTTTTTTTCTCTACCATGTATGTTAATGCATTAAAATTCGCTATCACAGTCCCAAAACTAAATGACAATCTATGTACATCAACAGGATTCTACAGATATGAAATTCCATTCTTGATATATGACTGTCGCTAAAATCGCGTAAATCCTGCAAAATACAATATAGCAGCTGCATTTGTTGGGTAACTGAAACCAAAACTAAATCAGCAACAACTTATGTCAATATCTAACTTAGTCTGAAGTTTGATGAAAATCCGTTCATTAGTTTTTAAGATTGTAGGGATTGTGATAAATGCATCATAGCAGTGCCACCTGTTTGGATATATACACCAAAATCTAATCACCTACCGTTTATATTAATATGTAGCGGGACTTGGAAACAGACTTGGGAACAGACTTGGGAGCAGACTAAAAGAACAAAAAAAATCACATTTTAATATCGGAATTGTCACACACACAGAGAAATAAATAAATAAATAAATAAATACGTAATTTTTATTTTTGTATAAGCAGTAGAATTATCGCATAATCTACAATTTCTTTTTCCGTATTCTCAACAGAAAACTATCTTTTGTAATAGAGTAAAACATCTAAAGTTGTATAACTAAATAAATTTTGCTAATGAATTCAAAGCTGATAAGTTACGTCAAACTATTCATCAACTCTAGAGCTATAATTTATTTATTATCGATAGAAAATATGCTCATATATATAAACACAGTCCAGTCATATTAATGTGACTGCATTGCGGTTTTTGAAGTTCTGTTAAATATCTGGAAAAATACATGAGGAATGAAACTCGAGGTGTGTAAACAAAACAGGGCAGATCACATATTTCTACGAATATTTTTTTCCGAAATCCCACAGCGGACTGTCAACAAATTGAAAGAGAATGAATATCTTTCGAATAACCGTGTCAAAACTAATGTAGCAAAACTGTCAAACTGTAGATTATGATTAAATAGATATTCGTAATAAACTGTGTTCATTTTTATGATGACAGCATATAAGCACAAAGAGAAATTAAGGTTTTCATAAAAACAGTCCCTTTTCTCAAGTTTTTTGCTTGTAATTTGTAAAATTCTTAATGTATAAAAAAGTTCTTTTCAGAAAACACGATGAATAAAATTATACAAAATACCCACCAATCAGAATTAAAATGTAATAAAAATTGTACGAATAATGAGCAGGTTTTCTAAATAATGTTTCATTGCGCCTGTGTGAAAGCAATCAAAATATAACTTGCATAATCTGCTAGCTAAATCTATAGAGCTTGTGGAAGTCTCAAATCATAGCTTGAAAATCCTGGAAATTATCGCTGATAGAATAGGGTCAAAACCCGTTGATCGCAAAATGAAGCAAAATGATGAGAGGTTGTATCCAAATGCAATAATACAATATCATGTATGCTATATTGACATTAATCAATAGATATATGGATATAACAACTTATCTTTTTTGTTTCTTTTTGGGAACAACGGACTTTGAGCTTATTCTGTCGGCGATAATATTTAGAATTTTCAAGCTATGTTTTTGAGACTTTTACAAATATTTCTCTATACATTTGGCTAACACATTATGCAAATTATGTTTTTATTACTTTCACGCATGCGCAATGAAATACTATTTAGTAAACCTACTCATTATTCATACAGTTTTCATTATTTTTTAATTCTGATTGCAGGGCATTGTGTATTATAGTGTCCATCATGTTTTCTGCAAACAAACATTTTTTTTTTTATATTAGAAATTCTGCAAATTATGAGTAAAAAAATTGGCAAAATTTGTGACTGTTTTTATAAAAACCTTGATTTCTCTACGTGTATACATGCTATCTTCATACAACTGATCACAATATATTAAAAAATACCACTTGAGAAAAAATACCACAGTTTGAACACTTTTGACAAGGTTATTCAAAAGGTATTCGTTCTTTTTTAATTTGTTGACGGTTCTTTATGGGTTATCGTGGAAATCTTCGCGGGAATATATGATCCGCATTATTCTTTTTACATATTTGGAGTTTCAGGATCATTCCTCGTGAATTTGTCTCAAGATATTTAACAAAACGTCTAAAATCTCAAGGTGGTCACATTAATATGACTCTACTGTGGATATCATGTACTGTTGATATATACCGATTTACAATTAATGGTTACTTGTATATATACACACACACACATATATATATGTGTGTGTACATACATATATATTTCATATATTAATTAAAAGAAGACGAAAAGTTTGTCCTTATATATATCATAAATATGTGCATTTAAAAAAAAAAAACTAAATATGTCCGGGAAAATTAAAGGTTGTTAATTGCAGATATTAATGCAAAATACACTACTAATGGCATTAAATATAGAAAATATCTTTTTATCACCTTTATGTTCAAATATGTAAAATGCTATGCACAGTTTTATTTGTATGTATAAACTAACTTGTATAAAAATATAGGAATTTTAATAGATGCAAATGGAGAATTTCGAAAAAAATTCTTAAAATATTTAAGAAAATTCATCATTTTTTTATGTGTCATTTTATTATTATTATTATTATTATTATTATTATTATTATTATTTTTTTTTTTTTTTTTTTTTTTTTTTTTTTTTTTTTTTTTTTTTGCTATAAGCATATATTTTAATGCATATAGTGTAACTCTAAATATGATTTAAAAGGCAAAAAAAGTTTGAAGATTCCTTGTTCCACTAAACAACATTAAAAGAGATATATTCTTATACATAAATGCATATCTCATATCAGGTATACAAAAATACGCATGTTAGCTTTAATCAAAAGTATTCCTAAATAATATATTTCTGGAGGACTCAGGAATTGTAGTAAATTCTTACAAAACCACCATTGCGTTTAAAATTATAATTTATTATAATTTTATATATCAAATTATTATAAATAAATTAAATTTATATGATTAAATACTAATTATATGAAATTATTAAAATTAAAATTAATAATAATTTGCATTAAAAATAAAATAAATTGAATTAAATTTAAAAAAGTAATAATAAATGTCGAAGCTAAGCATAATTCTGTACAATGTTTGACATTTATATCGTCCCTGTTTGTTTCTAAGACATACCATTTAATTTTCTTGGCTGAAAGAACTTAATGCAGAATTAATATATTTTTTTCAAGTTGCATAAGAAAACTATTTGATGTTTTAAAGTGAATTTTTAGGAATCTGTTTAGGAAAATGGTATGGATAAATAAATTTTTTGAAGAATTAGATCTTTTATTTAGAAAAACTGAAATACTAACAAAATGCAGCAATACAATGAATTTATAAGAGAGAAAAGTAATATTCAATTAAATCTTTTTTAATACAAAAGTAGCAATATAGAACTTTAATATTAAACAATAATAAAAAATGTATTATCATATTAGTAAATATACACTCCATGTTACACATAAAAAATTAGCATGCAAGCTTTAACCCTTTCAGGTCTGGTATACTGTTAATAGTACATATCTTTTCATCGAGTATTATTTTATCTCAAAAATTATTTTTTTTTTACTTCTGTAAATAGAATTAATAGTATATGGCGATGCATTTTTTGCATTTTTTATTATGATTTCATTTATGTTTTAGCATTTAGTAATAACAACAATAATAAAAGTTTCCGTAATGCCCTTTGCACTGTTGGTGATTCCTTTATTATATATATATAAATATATATTTACATTTTTAATTTGTAATATAAGTTATTTTTCTGAATGAATGATGCGGGGAGATATGCAAAAAATATTAGAAAGTTGTTATATCTGTTAAAATATGCTGTAATACATTATTTTCCAAATGTTTCTAAAAACGTTTCCTTAATCTATTATCATATAAACAGGAATTGAATAGTACACAAAATAGTACATTCGATAGATTTCAGACAGTGACTTAATCTTTAAATTTCACTGTAATTGTGTTCTAAAAAAAGAAAAAATGAAATGATTAATTATAAACATTGCGAAATAAAATGCTTTTGGAAAAAATATATATTTGATTCAGTAAATTTTTCGAAATTTCAGTAAACACTTACAAAATCACCATTCTTCTTACATATGCAATTAGCACAATATTGTACAATTTTATTTAATAAATATTCACTTATTTATACCAATCCCTCCTTGTTTCTGAGAAATAACATTTATTTTTACTTTAGTGAAATTAAATCATTGGAAAATCGATATTTTTTTTTTCCAATTACAATAAAAAAAATTACTTGCTGAGATATCATAAGCCTACATATAAAAATGGCATCTCTAAATAAAGTTTTAAACATGGATTTTATTTTCTATATATATATAATTTTTTTGGTATATTAACAAAATGCTGAGCACCAATGAGTACATTAGACATGGAAAATGTTCTCAAGCTAATCTTTTATATTTTTTAGACAATGATTATAAAAATAAAAGTAAAAAACTTCAATATTCGATAATAGTAAAAGTATATTCTTATTCTTAATTATACATTGCATATTACACATTTAAAAAAATGGGCACGTAAACTGCAATCAAAAACAGCTCAAAAAATGTATATCATATATATATTTGGAAAAATATATTTTGGACACAACACCGCTTACATATATATTTTCTCAAAAAAAAGTTCAAGGTGAATTTTCAAGTTGTATTATTTCATAGAATACATTATCTATCATTTACATCTTTCCTGTCTCTTTCTGAAAAATACCAATATTTTTTCTTTGGAGACAACAATTTAAGGCATAATCGTCACATTTTTTCTTTTCCAATTTTTATCCAAAAATTGCGTGTGGTTTTCAAGAGCTCTTATTTTTTTTTTGCTCATTCATAATGGATAACTTGCCGCTCGCGTAAAGTTCATTGAGAGAAATTTCAAATCGCCCGTACTCTAGTACCACCTGGCGGCCAAACATAGTGTACTATGAGCGAGAAAGAGCGCTTTGTCAGATCAATGCGTTCCTTTCTTAAGATTGGTCGCTGAATTCAAAATCAGTAAGGGATAAAGTTTTGGTAGTTTAAAGTTCATCAAAGAGTTTATTATATTAAACAGCGTAAACAAAATTAATTTAAATATTAAAAAATATTTTATGTTGTTAATTTTTTAGCTTTACTGATTATTTTAAATCTTCAAGAAGAGAATGGAAATGTTTACGGTAATATTTTGATATGAAAACTAATTGATTAATTTAAGTTATAAGGTAAAATTTTAACATTATATATATATATATATACTTATAAACGAAAAAATACAATTTTATATAAAAAATTACCAAGTAAATTTGTCTAAGAATAATGCGAATGCTTTAATTTTATATACATTGGAATCCAATTGAAATTCAAATATTTTTTGACTATATAAAAAAAATTACTAAAGTATTTATTTTTTAATATTGCATTTCTAAACTGTTTTAGTAATATAACAAATATTTTATTTATCTAAATATATGAAGACAAAAATGTACAAAAATATGCTAAAAGAATTCTTAAAAAATTATGCACTGTACTTTAAGATATATTATGCTCATCTAATTACCAAATAAATTTTATCACTTTCATAGTCATTAATATATTTTTTTCACGAGTTCACTGTTTAATTTTATACGTACCAGATATTTTTTTGCTTATATGTTATTAAATAATAAATCGATTTATTTTAAGATGAGATGATTTATTAGGCATCGTTTAAATGATCTTATCCATTTGATTTTTTTCGTTTTAAATTTCATATAAATATGGTTTTTAACAGCAAGCAAAAGCACACAGATATTTCGGCGACATAATCAATAACACATTATCTCTAATAATATATTATCCTAGAACGTGCCTATATTTTTGTCTCTGGAGAAATGAATTTTGAATATATGACTGTTTCACGAGCAGGTTAGTGAAATATTACTTTTAGAAATGAATGGACTTTAAATGACTTCAAAAATATTTTCATGATAAATATGTACTGAATTATTGGTTACAGAAATGATTTATGAATAACTAGAGTAAATGTAATTATATTTTCATGAAATGTTGTCTATAGAAATTAATTATCAGTAAAGGAATTTAAAAGCGAAGAGAGAACTTAGCGATATTTTAATGAAACATGAACTGGAGAACTGTTTATAAACGCGAGATAAAATAAAACAGCTTTGTTATGCTACAGTGAAATGTAGTATTATTTTTCATAAGCCATGCAATGAAATATTTTCTGCAGAAATGAGTTATGAGCAAATGGATCTGATAGACTCATCATCCGATCTGGATGTAGAATCCATTTCTTTAAATGTCACCAATTCAACAGCCAATGCCTCATCGGGTTATCCAGAACTTCCTTACTATTTAACATTTAACGAAGATTCAATACGAGAAGTAGTATTGTACAGTTTGATGTTTACGTTAGGTGCTGGTGGTAACATTCCTGTCTTTGTTACTTTAATTCGAAACCGTCATAGAAAATCGAGAGTGAACTTAATGATCATGCATTTGGCCATTGCAGACCTCATAGTGACTTTTGTGATGATACCGTTAGAAATAGCTTGGCGAATAACTGTGGCTTGGATCGCTGGTAATACCGTCTGCAAAATAATGTTGTACATGCGAGCTTTTGGTCCTTATTTGTCTTCAACGGTTCTAGTGTGCATAAGCTTGGACAGATATTTTGCCATATTACATCCGTTGAAAGTTAACGACGCTCAAAGGAGGGGGAAGATAATGCTCGCTCTTGCCTGGCTCATAAGCATTCTATGCAGTATTCCGCAGGTAAGTTATTAAAATATATTTTTCTGTTACTATTATTTTGTTTTAATTATAAATAGTTGCTTTTACTGTTTTCTTGTAGCAAATTTGTATGTTTGGCATTTTTTTAAATTCTGAAATAAGTTGATTTAATGATAGAAAGTCTCTTATTAAATAAAGCAAATATAGCTATTTTAAATTTCTATTGTATATTTGGAATATCGAGATTGAAATGTCCGCTAAATTTCAAACAGTGAGGGTAGCATATATGCTACTATGGGCATTAAAGTGTTAAGCAAGTCGACTGATTTATGAATGAAATTACATGTTGTAATACTTAGCTTACATCTAATGGATATCAAACGGTTGCCGTAGACAGCTAGTTACACACAATTTCACCCCTCTAATAATATTAGTATAGAACGCTTTATTTTGTATAACGCTATTTATATATAAGTCTTTCTTCTGCGGAATATTGCTTTTTTAGAGTGCATATTAATTTAAATATTGTTTAACTTTTTGATCAGAATTGCAAATTCTTAAATAATTTCTACAAAATAATAATATTCATTTTAGCAATAAAAGACAATATTAAGTACTTATTAATATAGTAAAGCAAATAAATAGCTTTGGAATAACGTTATGAAGTATGTGAACTTAATGATCATGCGTTTGGCCATTGCAGACCTCATAGAGACTTTTGTTATGATACCGTTAGAGATTGCTTGGAGAAGAACCGTTACCAGGATTGCTGGTAATATCGTCAGCAAAATAATGTTGTACATGCGAGCTTTTGGTCCTTATTTATCTTTAACGGTTCTAGTATTCATAAGCTTGGACAGCTATTTTGCCATATTACATCCGTTGAAAACTAACAGCCTTTAAAGGAGGGGGAAGATAATGCTCGCAGTTGCTCATAAGCATTCTATGCAGTATTCTACAAGTAAGATAGTTAAATGTACGTTTCTGTTATTAATATTTTGCTTTAATTATAATTAGTTGCTTTTCTTTTTTCTTGTAACTAATTTTCAAGCTTTTTCTTTAAAAATAAATCCTGAAATCAATTATTGCAGTAATCATGTAACTCATATGTGCATCTAAAAAAAAACTATAAATGCAAATAATTAGAATACAAATAATTGCGAAAATATTGTAATCATTATTTTAAAGCAGTCTTTGCTTCTACTGATTAATTATTGTCCTTACATATGTTCTGAAAACATACCGAGTCAAAATTAATTTCAAGATTTTAATTTCTTACCTAAAAACAGTTTAAGTTTGTTTAACTAATTATTCATTTTTTAAAATAATTAATATCTTTCCGCATTAAACACCTAATCTCTAAGTATATACATGTTTAAAAAATTTTCAAAATCAAATTTAAATATTGCAACATTATTGCGTTTGCTTTAGGAATATTTTTAACTACTTCATATTTTTATTTATTTATTTATTTTTACAGACAAAGGTTTAAGATTTGACAATCCTGATCGAAAAGCGTATTTAAATTAGAATGTACAGTCGTGGAAAAAAAGTAAATACCCCCAAAAAAATCCTCAACAAGTTATCCTAGAGGACAATTACTGATACTGACCGATTGGAAACTTTTAAGTTATGTACTTTTAAATTATATATATGAAATTTGCTTTGGAAGCCATCTACATATATAAATAAACTGAAACATTTGAATGGAGAATTTTTTCAATTGAAATATCAAATTTTAATAAAATATTTCAAATCTTTGGTACAAATTATGCCCAGACATCATATTTCAAGTCATTTCAATGATAAGTTTTTTAATTTTAAACATTCAAAATTTAGTGTTTCTAACGTTAAATTATATTTCCGTATTTTTATTAATATCTCCTGAAATTATATTCCTAATGTGTAGTTCTTTAAGTCGAAATAATACTGAAATACTCAAACATAAATACGTTGAATTTGTAATTTTTATAATTTTGTGATATGAATTATGAATTATAAAATTAATATTTGAAAAAAAAAAAAAAAAAAAAAACTATGAATTGAACCTCCAATTTTTTTTACATTTAGACTTATTAAATTCTGCTTTGTGTAGATTAAAAATTTAAAAAAAGTTCTTAATTGTTTTCAAATTATATTTAAAATGTAAGAAAAATTATGCATTGAGCATAGATTTTGAAACACGTCCAACACTTCTTAAAATCTTAAAAGAAAACATCGTTATTTGCGCAAATAAGATATTTCTGCTTATGACAAAATATGTATTACAATACTTTTGAAAAATCTTGTATTTTATTTGTGTGTTGATATATACATATTATAGTCAGTAAATTTAGTTTAGCAATAAAATGCATAACAATTTGAAATTTCTCTTTTAGAAATTTACAGTAATATATCGAAACATGCTTGAATACTTTTGTTCAGCTCTGTAGTTTACCATGTAGCTTTCTTATACGCCAGTATTTAGTTAAAATTTAGTTCAAAATAAAACACTATTAAAACTACTTAAATCAAATTTCCACAAAATATCCATAGGCCACCATTTATCCATTTCTTTGCGTAACCCTGAACATGAATCATCCTATCTATATTCTACAAACATTTCTTCGGTAAGTGGATGTTGTTCCGCATAAAAATGCATAGCTTATTTTTAATTTTACCATTTCTTTTATGTAACCCTGTATATCAACTGTAGAATTTATACACACAGTACAATATGCATACATTTAGTGTAACTTAAAAATTCATATCATAATGAAACATTTATTTCTTCCATCCACCAGGCATAATTGATAATGTACAGTATTTCGAATAGTATATACTATTTGAAATCTTTTGTGTGTCAATGTAAATTTTATGCACTTCGTATTGCATGTGAAATTTCGGAAATTAAGAAACAGCTACGTATATTAATTTATTATATATAACATAGTTTAAAATAATTAAAATATGTCGCATATATCTCCCCCTTTACCATCAAGTAACTGAATTCTTTTGCGTGATCCTGTAAATGAATAATAACTATTCTCTACGCCAGATAGCCTACAGAGAGCGTATTTTAATGCACTTCGTAAATGCTTGTAAAGTTGGATATTAGTATTCAGACAGAGCTTGCGGCAATGCAATGGAATACAATACAAAACTAGCAACGTTAAAAAGCACCAAATATTGTATATAAACAGCAGACCGATTTCGGTAGCATTTAGCGTACCGTCGTCAGTGCTCCAACGTCGACGGTGCACTGACGACGGTACGCTAAATGCTACCGAAACCGGTCTGCTGTTTATATACAATATTTGGTGCTTTTTAACGTTGCTAGTTTTGTATTCCAAAGTTGGATATGTTACACCGGGTGAAACATCTTTAAAATTCATTTGAAACGATTTTTTCTCATAGGCAGCAATGTAACGAGAAATTTTTACTGTTCCTGTAAATAAGCTTATCTTGCTAGAAACTTCATTCGAAATAGGGTTCGTGCTTGGATGAACGTCAAAGACTTCCAAAAATTTCATGACAATCCAGTGTATTTACGAGAGTTACAGCCAGACGGCGAGACGGGCTGTGAGAAAGACAAACTGAAAGTATAAATTATCTTTAACTTTGTTGGAAACTGTTAAAAACGGCTAATTGATGGTTTAAGGTGCTTTCTACGATAGAAGTGACTAGATATGTTGAAACTTTTTGTTCCGTTATTAATAAAAACGAAGAACTTTTTCCGTTTTCATAATCCAACAGTCTTCAGAGACTGCTTCAGTGGCGTATAAGATACCTTTATCAACAAAAAGGCTCTCTCGGTTAACAATCGAGCACCGAACTTCAATTTGGACGCAATCCCTGAAATAAGTTAATTTCAAAATAATTAATTTCTAAAAAACGTATCACACAAATTACATGTAAATTATTTTTTACGCTGATTGAGGGGTGTAGAGTACATTTATGCTATCAGAATTGGATACGGCTATTAAAAAAGTCTTTTTAATATGCTGTTTATTCGTTTTACTTTTCTTTCCATGTCTGTACATCTAAAAAAAGCAATATTCTACAGAAAAAAAAGCGTTATATAAATAGCGTTATACATAATTAAGCGTTCTGGGCCATTATTGTTAGAGGTATCCTGTTATACACAATTAGCTGTCTATGACAACCGTTCGGTCTCTTTTTAGATGTAAGCTAAGCATTATAATATGTTATTTTTATCCATAAATCAACCGACTTTCCTAATCCTCTAATGGCCATGATAGCATATACACTCTTAAAACGAAAGAGATGAATTGGCTTCTCATGAAAGAGCTGTAATTTTTTCGATCATAAAAGAGTTGTTTTTTCAAACGATTAAATCTTCCTGATCTAAATTGGTTATTTAAATAGCTCAACTTCATTTAAATTGATTAAAACTCGAGTTATTTCAACTCTTTTTTTAGAAGCTGCCTTTCAACATTGAGATGAGTGGATTTCAGCTCAACTTGAGCTATTTTGTGGCTGACTTTTTAAGAGAGTATGTTTCTTCATTCTTTCAAATTTAGCGGATATTTTAATTCCGATATTCCAAACATGTACCAGAAAGTTAAAATAGCTATATTTGCTTTATTTCATAAGAGACTTTGTGTCATTAAATGAACTAAAATTTATTATTCCTTTTTTCTCTATCAATTAAAAATCTCCGGATTATGAGATTTTTGGAATGTTTCGTACAATGAAAATTGGGAGATTACGTGTTTCGCAAGATTCTGAAAGAGAAACGAGAACTTTTAGCGATCATGACAGCATTTTTTAAATATTATTACTGTAATGTGGTTAATATTTTTTGACAAAAAATGCTTAACTCATTAGTTTTTTTCTTTCTTTGATTATTGATTTCAATATGATCGCTACTACGGACAAGCTACCGTAATTATGTCCGCTGCCGTTAATACGATTTGGTGCGATGAAGTGTTTTTTGTGAAAAGCCTTTAAGACGCCACACTAGTGACTAAAAAAGACCGGAATGATAATATAAAGTCTTTGGGAGCTTTCTTTTCAAATATCTCGTTGAAATTTTAATATTTTGACGTCATTTGTTTGCATAGGATAGCTGAGGTCGACCCACAACCGGCCTACTTTTTACTTTTTCGATTTTGGTTTAAGATATTATTTTTAATATTTTAACTTTCAGAACCGGTTTGAACCGATTAAGAAACTGGAACAAGCCTAATATAAAATGAATATAACCAAAATCGATAAAGTAAAAATTAGCCCGGTTGTGGATCGTCCTCAGCTATTCTATGCAAAAAAATCATGTCAAAATAGTAAAACTTGAGCGAGATATTTGAAAATATCGCCCCCATAGACTTTACATAATCACCCGCGTCTTTTTCAGTCAGTAGTGTGAGCTCTTAATGAAAGACACATTTACTTTAGAAAATATTGTTTTTAATATGTTTTATGTTTCTAGATAATCTTGGCAGTCAACTAGATTTCGTAAGATTACAAAAATCATCATGAATCTCAAATTGTTTTGCTTAAGGTGAAATAATTGACATGTATACTATTTAATGTATTTTTGCAAGTATGGTTTAGAGAAACAAAAACTTTTGGAAGCCTCTTATGTTTGTCTGAACATTCCCTTAAAAAATAATTGCTGTTAATGTTGTCCATTTTCGCCACTTGGTGTAAAATCTTATTAGAATTTACCGACTTTACTTTAGCTAATGATATCTGTCCAGTTTTTCATTCCTTTAATCTATTTTTATGATACTGTGAGGACTTCTTGGTTATTTTATATTAGCCGGGCACTAGTGCTAAATCTGTGCAAAATATTATTAGAAAAACCTACTCATTGCATTTATCCCAATTAAAATATAAACATTTTACTCATATCATTTAAAAAACATACCTTCCACTCATTTAATTTAAAATAGTAATAATAATATATGTAAAAAAGGGAAAAAATAATATATTTTGATAAAAATATTCTATTTTGACATAAAAATGTGTTTCAATCAACACATGTAAAACATAAGAGTTTTTTTTAAGAAGAAAAAGTATTATCGAGATTTGCACTCAAATTAAACAATCAAGTTTTGATAATTGCGTACATCGCTGATATCGACATTTACGCTTCATTTTAAAGTAAAGAAAGATCTGTGTCAGATTAATAACACTCAATCAATGGCGTCTAAAATACTAATTATCGTAATGTTTTTTATATTTCTATATTGTAACTTTATAGTTAAGTAGTAGGTAACATAGGTATTGGTAGATATTTCATTTCATTCCAGTGAATAAAATATGCATTCAAAAGTGAAACCGGCATAATTAATTATTTAATATAAAGCTGTTAGTATGATAATATATGTTTAATAAACATGTATTAAATTAGTATTTTAAACTAATTCTCCATTATCAATAGTAAATATGATCGTTGATTAGCAGAATTATGAAAGAATTTTATTGGCTTTAGGCGCGACTTCTTTTTCGGAAGCACTTAAATATTTATAACTGAAGAGCTTGGTTTTCAAATAATTACTTCAATGGCAAAATAATTTATGGCTTACAATCAATGAATTTCTTATGTTTATTTACTTTAATGTGATGGGGTATTTGGTTTTTTCAAACTAATTTTAATTAATCTAAGAATATATAGGTATTTTAATGTGTCTCATCTCTGAAACATTATCATTATTATTTGAACGATCTTTCTAAAAATATTACTTTTCCTCTGTTTTATTTGAAAATGACTTCGTAAATTCTTTTTTAAATAAAAACGGATATTTGGCATAAGAAAATAAAAGCTGTCAGCCCAGAACTGTCGATGGCAGCCACATTACTTAGGCTTTTATTCTAGAGACTAGCCTTCTCCTTCGACCAGTTTGGTCTTTCTTAAATGCATATGAAGCATATTGTTTCTAATATGTTTTATGTTTCACAATAAATTTAGCAATATAAGCAATTACAGATCAGAAAATCTATAATTATTCTTATATATATCGCTTGGATGTTATATTCGCCCTGTGTATAATTTGAAACATTTTAGGGTGAACATAAAACTTCTGGAACCAAAATGTAATAAATAAATAAAATTAAATGTAACATACCAACTATACTCTGTTCTGTTTTCCATTTCTTTGCTTTTAATTCTTGATATAGTTAGAAATTATTTGGTACTTTTATATTTGCCAGATGTAGGTGATGAATCGCCAAATATTATTCCCATATGAAATTGATGTTGTATTTCTTTTATTTAGAACATAAAAAATGATTCATTTCATTTAAAATACATTTCTTTCACAAGTTGTTTTTTAATATTAGAAAGAAAAACAAAAAAATAGGAAAAAAATCCCATAAAAACACTTTATTTGAACATCACAAATTGTTTCAAATTTCAACACGCAAACTATAAAAGATGTCAATGTCGAAAACAGTATTGGGGAGATATGCGCTTGGTTAATATATATATATATATACATATATACTGAGCTTTGATAACTGCTTATATGATTGATCATGGCGTGCGTGATGTCCTATACTTGCTGTCCACTGATTTCTTAGATCCGTGCCAAGTTAATTACTCTTTACCAAGAATGGCGTCATCAATACTAATTATAGTAACTCTTTTTTTCTTTCTATTTTGTAATTCTAAAATTAATATTATGTAACAGAAATATTAAAGGTACATTTATATATAACTCTATAATGTAATTTGATATAGATATAAATGTATGTAGCATGTTATTAGGATATATGCCATATTCATCCTGCGGATATAATATACAACAAAAAGTGAAACCACTACATTGTTAAAAAATTGAAACTTTTGCGGCATCGTCACTCCACCGCTTTTATAGAATGTATCTTTTTTAACCAATGAGATCGCTCTATTATGCATTGAGGTAATCGTTTTCTATAAAAGCGGTGGTGTGACGATGCAGCAACAGTTTAAAATTTTTAAAAGTGTAACGTTAAATATCTCAGCTAAAAGACAGTTATAATTGTTTAATAAACGTACGAGTAGAAACCCGTCAAATTCCATTAATCTAAATGTTTAAGAAAGCCGATTGACTGCATTTATAAAATAATAAACAAATTGATTACAGTAATGAATCAATATTTAATAAGTACACTTCCAGACTTGATGCCAAGTTTACCAGTAACAATTTTGCATTTAAAAATTCACGCTCTTTCCTGAAGTTCTATTCTGAATGCTAACGAAATTTAGAAATTGAATTTTAGTTCACTCGCAGTAAAATATTTAGTTTTATCAAAGAAAATGCTCATTTTATTTTTACCCTGAAATCATTTTCACTCACTGAGGCTATCTGAGATGCCAGCCATAATCCAAATTTCATCAGAACGAAAAATATATAGAAATGTAAAAATGGAATATTTCATATAGTGGCGACATTTTCTGTTCAAAAGTTTTTAAAAAGGTATTTTTATTTGTCATACTAATCCGTAATAGCATGGTAATTTCCAGTGTTTTCTTTCTCTTTTTATCAATTAAACTAACCCAATTACCACAAATGGAAAGAAATTTCATAAAGGCTTAAAAAAAATACACATATTAAAATATGATTATTTTAAAAAATAGCGAATGCAGGTACATGTATAAATAATGTACTTCCTTCTTAAAAAATAACTATCGAAATCGGTTCAGTAGAAAACTGAAGCAAGATGACTAAAATACAGTCTTTTCTATTCTTGTTGACGCGTGTCCGAAGAACAAGAAGGGGTGCTGGAGCTTCCATTGAGTCTGCTTACAGAGGGTTGGAAATCAGACATTTGCAGAAGAAGGTATTCGGCAAACTGCCAATAGATAGGAGCTCCAAACAACGCCACCTCCTGAATTTTGATGTGTATCTGAAAGGGGGTTTCTCCTGACACCCATACCCATGGTAACTACTAGGACCGATCTCAGGACTTTCAGAACCACTGTATTAAACGAGCACGTACACTTCATACACTCAGTGCGTCTTTGATGATGTTGAACATAGAACCCTAGATCTTTCAGTCCGGAGTTTTGTGTTATGATCTAATACGGCCCATAGTCTTGCCTTTTACTTGCCATCACTGACACATTTATAAAAATATATATTACATTTATGGTGCAAAGTTATTTATTTTCCGAATCCCGTTGTTTTCCACATCACAAGCATTTTACTTTAGATATCATTATTTTATCATAGAACATTTTCTGTTATTTTATTTAAATAGATTTCTTGATGTATAATGCAATAAATAGATATTATTGTTTTATTTTTTAGTGTGTATTCATACAATAATTGAATATTGTTATTATTATTTATTATCTTGATACATTAATTTTATTGTTTAAAAACTGAGGTTGTTGAAATGGAAATTCTAGTGTAAGAATACCATTCTAGGTGGATATAATATTTCTGAATCGAAACTTGATATACAACAGTAGTCAACTACATTTATGCTCATAATTAATATTTTCTTAACTTTCTGTTTTTGTACTAATTCAAAGTGCTTATTCCTATATTAAAATACAGTTTTATTCACTGCAATATACACAGGTCTTTTCTATAAATATAGAGACATAACATTCAAAAGAATAAATACTAGACAGTTGGCTGATTAAAAGTCTTTATCGATTCTCTATTTTACTTCAAGATCATGTGGCATCTTCATCATCGCACTTCATAAATGCATGTGTCATATCGTTACATGGATTTGTTTTCGAAGTATGACTCTCAATGGCTTTTCGAATTAAAGCTTTATGCAGATCTTCATAGTATCCAGTTTTCTTTATTTTCAAAGTTTCTATATAGAGAAAGAGTGGGGAATTATAAGGTTATTTCCTGCCAGAGCTGTAGATTTCTTGTTAAACTTTAGGTCTCTAATATATTTTTCCTTTTTCCATCTATTCTCCTTTCGATCATTCCTATGTAATTTATACTTTTTTTTATCTATGCAACTGAGTTAATATATACCCGCAATATGAGTTTCTTCATATTTTTTTCTGGCTCATTTCTCTTTGTCTTACATAGGAATGGGTGGGGTGGTATTGGAGCATGTTTACTTAATTTCTTAAATTTTCTTTAAAAATTTTAATTCCATTCCATTTACATGTGGAATATAGAGATATATTTGACATTTTCTCGTGCTGTTGGATTCAATCTATTCTTTCCGTAGCCATTTGGATAATAGTTTTCTTGGGGTGTCCAGCATATAAACCTATGTTTTTAATTATTTTTATTTTTTCTTTTCAGGATTATGCTATTTAACAAATATATAAACCTCTATTGATATGTAAATTTAGGAATACCACTCTGTAAGGTAATGTAGTATTGCCTTTGTATGAAATTATATTTAGTATTTCCTGTTGGTTTTCGATATACAGTAGTGCTTATTTTATTCAACTTATGAGTTATTTTTATAATTAAATAGTCGATTGAATGATTTGCATCCTCTTCCATAATAAATTTGATGTTTTATCATGTAAGTTAAATTTGTTAAGAAAGTTTTCTATGTTAATGTGTAACCACTAAGCACATTTAGTCATTAATAATTTAGTCATTCTGGTTAAGGTATCTGGTTAAAGTCGTTTTTGATATTTCGTCTTCTTATCTATTTTTATAATGACATTTACATTAAAACTTTGATAAAAATATATAAATTTTAGCAATTGCTCAAAAGTAATTTTTAAAGCGAAAAATATTAAAAATTATGTCAAAAATGGACATTTTCGCAAAACGTGATAACTCAAAAGTAAAACATTTTACTGAAATTTTGTAAGTTGCATAATAAACAGAATATCTTTCTTTAACTAATTGAATATTTCCAACTGAGCGAAAAATTGCCCAGGCCGGGAATCGAACCCAAATACTTGGCTTACAAGGCCAATGCTTTACCTGTTAAGCTACCTGGGCGATAGCCGGTGGGATTTTTCGCTCAGATAACC
Organism: Maratus speculifer; assembly: GCA_964019185.1. Lineage (NCBI taxonomy): Eukaryota > Metazoa > Arthropoda > Arachnida > Araneae > Salticidae > Maratus > Maratus speculifer. Next base: position 78,044,269 of record OZ025294.1, read on the forward strand.
TTGTTGGTCATAACATCTGGTCTGTCATTTAAACAGCTCAACAGTATAGACCTCAGGTAAAGGAACTTTATATGATGATGGGTACATAGATATACTATTATTTTCAACACAATCTAACTGATTGGTAAAGTAATCATACGAATTGAATATTTCCAACTGAGCGAAAAATTGCCCAGGCCAGGAATCGAACCCAGATACTTGGCTTACAAGGTCAATGCTTTACCTGTTAAGCTACCTGGGATATGACCAACAAGGTTGTCTGAGCGAAAAATCCCAGCCGGCTATCGCCCAGGTAGCTTAACAGGTAAAGCATTGGCCTTGTAAGCCAAGTATCTGGGTTCGATTCCCGGCCTGGGCAATTTTTCGCTCAGTTGGAAATATTCAATTCGTATGATTACTTTACCAATAAGTTAGATTGTGTTGAAAATAATAGTATCTTTCTTTAAGTCTTAGACTACAAACATGATAATCATTTATCTATCTCAGTTAATATGTCAGTTAAAGTACTAGTATAATAGAAAATTTGTCATAGGTTTGTCATTTATACAAGTGTAAATATAAAGCTATTCAATATATTATCATGAATGTTGTCTATTTTCTCAAAAGTCATTTGTAAAAGAACTACAGAAAATTTCATGATATTTCATCCATAATTTTTTTTAAAGATCTTTTTTCGTACATTAAAAATCTAAGAAACTCCATTTTGAGAAAAAGCTAAAACTAAATTTTAAAAACAATTCAAAAGTTGAAATAACTGTGACTTTAAACAATTGCAATGTTGGTTATAATTAAAATAGAGACAAAATTTAAGCATAATTCGACAGATAAAAATGTCGATTTTTAGGTGCGTTCGTAATTATGTAAATACGTAGCACCTATTGTTGTCGCTCAGTCCGTCCGTCTGTCTGTCTGTCCGTCTGTCTGTCTGTCTGTCCGTCTGTCTGTCCGTCTGTCTGTCTGTCTGTCCGTCCGCATATAACAACGCAAAAACTACCCAACCGAATCGTTTGAAATTTAAAATACATAATTATTAGATAATTTTGTCGAGTCATTTCGAATTTTATGAAAATCGGATGGATAGATCAATTACAGGGGCAATCAAAAGGATTCCGTTACATTACGGTCAAAGGGAAAAAAAAGTTTCAAATGCATTTTAATCGTTCGAAATTTAAAACGTATATTTATTACATAATTTTGTCGAGTCATTTCAAATTTTATGAAAATCGTATGGATAGATCAATTACAGGGACAATCAAAAGGATTCCGTTACATTACGGTCAATAGGGAAAAAAGTTCCAAATGCATTTTAATCGTTTGAAATTTAAAACATATATTTATTACATAATTTTGTCGAGTCATTTCATATGTTATGAAAATCGGATGCATTGATCAATTACAGGGACAATCAAAAGTATTCCGTTACATTACGGTCAATGGGGGAAAAGTTTCAAATGCATTTTAATGGTGTTACACTCATTTGAATATAACAGAATTGACATGAATCTATGAAATATGTGCTAAAAAATACATTTTGTACAATCTGTGATGCAAAGAATATTTATTATTAAATTACAAGGCCACACAAATGTATTCCACTAAATAATGTTATACGGGGAAACATTGTTTGGGGGGTGTTTTAATTATTTAAACTACTTCACATTTTATGAATAAGGTATACGTTAATGAAGTATAATAAAAATTACTCCCTGCATATTTAGAGGAACACAAAGATTTCGAGCACTATACTGTATCCAAAGTACGCTCTACTATATCAGCAAGATCTCAATATTTTAAAACTTCGTTATCAACGAACGCACCTCATTTGCTACGCTTTACGTGCAATTTCCAACTTGTTAACTTTTAAAACAATTCAAAAATTGCAATAACTGTAACTTTAAACAGCTGTAACTTTAGTTATAATTAAAATACAGACACCATTTAAGCATAATTCGACAGGTAAAAAAGTCGATTTTTATATTATTGCATAAATGAAAAATCGACATTCAAATTACATTTGACAATACAAGTAATATTCCGCTGCAAATTCATCCATCGTACATGTAGTAAAAATTCGCATGTATTACAAATATTTACCATGTCTTAAAAATAGTACATTTTCAATAATCGTGCATGAACTTTTACATTGTGCTTCAAATATAGAAACTGGGATACTTTTACTGCATAAATTTGTTCATTGTCATTGTAAAAGATATTTTATTCATTCGAATGTTTTAGCAATATCGGATCTCCTTTATGGTGATTTGTAAATTTATTTCAAAACAATATGTTTTCACCATTGGATAAATATTTATTCACAATATTCAGTTAAGCTTAAAAATAAGAACATATATTAGAACCAAAAAATATTAAATTATTTCAAACCGATTTTTAAATACTTAAACAAAATTGTATTTTTATTTCTATTTCATTTAAAGTGAAAATAACTTTAAAAAGTCTACCATTTTTTTTTTAATAAACACTAAATGTTATCCAACTTCTATTAAAAAACGCAGTTATTTTTTTTTCATCAAAATTGACGATTAGCAGTTATATTGACAGTTTTCCATTTCAAAAGCTAAAATGCAATCTCTGATACAAATAAAAGACAATCTGTTGATAAAAAGCTCTACTTTCGAAAGTATTACCACAGACTCAGTGACTAACTTCGAAAGATTAAGGATTTTATCTTGGAAGTTATAAGATTCTCAATTCATCGAAGATTTTAAAGTGTATTGGAAACGTCGAAGAATTTTAAATGAACTAAGTTGTTTTGTGCATTACAAGTCACCTTAAAACTATCTTTACATTATATAAATTATTTCGCGGTTCTATACATTATAGAAAATAATTAAAACTAACTATTTAAAATTCTTTGTTTGAGATAATGTTTATTGCATCTGAATATTGCGATTATAAGATTAAAAGAAACTATAAATACTAATTTTAAACATCTAAATAACAATTTTTCAGGTTTGCCGAACAGCTCATTAAAATGCAGAGTTCATAATTTCCTTCAAAAACGAAACATATGAAGTTAAAAGAAGTTTCAAACAAATGTAATCTTAAATATATTTCACTATTGGATAATTATTTATTCAGAATATTCATTTAAGTTAAAAATATAATTTAATAGAGCCTAATAATGCTGAATAATTTCAAATTGTTTTTTAAAGACTAAAAGAAAATTGTATTTTTCTACGTGCTTCATTTTACGTGAAATAAATTAGAGAAAATCCGCCTACATTTTTTTTCTTTTTCTTATGTACATTAAAATTTTATCCAACTTCTATCGAAAACTGCGATTATGTTTTTCATTATAATAAACTATTAACAGTAATTTTTGACGGATTTAAACTTTAATAGTTAAAATACAGTCTCTGATATAAATCTTAAACAATCTGTTGATAAACAATTCTACATCCGAAATTACTACCACAAACTCAGTGACGTAACTTCGAAAGATTAGGGAACATATCTTGGAAGTTATAAGATTTACAATTGATCGATCATTTTAAAGTGCATTGGAAACGTCGAAGAATTTGAAATGAAGCAAGTTGTTTCGTGAATTACAAGTCACCTTAAAACTTTCTTTGTATTACACAAATTACTTTGGGTTGTTTATATTTATAGTGAATAATTTAAAATTCCGTGTTTTAGAGAACGTTTAATGCATTTTCAATGTAAAGGAATCCTTATTCATTCGTGTGTTTCAGGAATATTTGAATTTTATGTTGATTTGTAAATTTATTTCAAGACGATATGTTTTCACTATTGGATAAATATTTATTCAAAATATTCAGTTAAGCTTAAAAAAGAAGATATATAATAACCAATTAATACTCAATTTTTTCAAGCTGTTTTTTTAAATACTAAAACAAAATTGAATTTTCCATTCTGTTTTCTTTACCACTCAACCGGCGATAGGTATGGGGAAACGGTGCTTTTACCCCCGACTTATCTCGGGGCAGACGGTTAAGTGGTTAAAGGGAAAATATTTTGTAAAAAGTCTGCCTACTTATATAAATTGAATATTAAAATTTTATAAAGCTTCTATCAAAAAGTACAATTATTTTTTCATGAAAATAAACAATTAGCAGTTATCCCGACAGTTTTCAATTTCAAAACTTAAAATGCATTCTCTAATATAAATATAAGATAATCTGTTGATATGAGCTCTACTTTCGAAATCACTATCACAAACTCATTGCCGTAAGTTCGGAAGATTAAGGAATTTATTTTGTAAGTAGTAAGATTTACAATTGATCGATCATTTTAAAATGTATTGAAAACCTCAAAGAATTTGGAATGAAGCAAGTTCTTTTGTGATTTACAAGTCATCTTAAAACTTTCTTTGTAATACATAAATTATTTCGTGGTTGTTTGTATTATGGTGAATAATTTTAGTCTAACTATTTTAAATTCTTTGTTTTATTATATTTGAGTTTTGTGGTTATAAGAAAAAAAAAGAAAGTATAAATATTAACTTTATACATCTAAATGAGAATTTTTCAGACCTCAAATACAGAGCTGCACAAAACAATTCATTTTTCATTATCCTTATTACCGGAAATTGCTGAGGGGGATGTTCAACTAAAATATACATTTTTCTTAACCTCCTGACTACCGCGGCTGATTTTTTCACACACTAAGCTGCAGGTTTCACTGCAATATAAGCAATATTTAAATTACTATAATTCCACAAATAAAACCCAGTTCTGAAAAATTAAATTAGGATTGATGTAATCGAAGATTATACACCGATACTAATAACATATTTTGTATCAGGTTGTAAAAAAACATCTTTACTTTTTAATATTTTTAATAAATTACAGAGAAAACAACATTACAATAATACCCTTTGACGGGGCAGTCAGGGGGTTAACTAAACATTGTTTGCTGAACAGCTCATTAAAATGCAGAATTCACAATTTCCTTCAGAAACTAAGCATTTAAATTTAAAAGAATGTTTTAAACAATCATAAATAGATGTCATATTTATTTTTTATTTTTATAACGTTTACTGGATTTGATTTTTGTGATTATAACATAAGAAGAAATTATAAATAGTAACAATAACGTTCTAAATGACAATTTTTCTTATTTGTCAAACATCTAATTAATATGGACAATTTCTAATTTTTCTCACAAACTAAGCATATAAGGTTAAAAAGAAGTCTCAACAAATATAATCATGATTATGTGTATTTGTTTTGATTTTTGTTATTATAATGTAAAAGGAAAATTCAAAAACTTAGATCAAGTAGTAAATAGGAAATTTCAGATTCGCTAAAAGTTTTATGAAAATGAGTAGTTCGTAATTATCTTGAGAGATATGAAATTCAACAGTTAAAATTCAGAAATAAATGTCAACTTCAATTTCGAAAACTACAACCGGAAATTCGGTGACGTAATTTACAAAAGAATAAAGAAGCATATTTTGTTGTTATTTGAAGCATAAAAGGTCTAAGATTTACAATTGATCTTTGATTTGAAAAAGTGTTATTAAAGTCGAAAAGTTCAAATGAGATAAGTTGTTGTGGACAATGAAAGTCCGTTTAAATTTATTCAAGCGTTACATTAATTTTTATGAGATAGTTTTCTTCGATTAATTACCAAAGCAATAAAACTATCCATCCGAGAAAAAATACTAAAAAAATTAAAATAGTTGAATTAATATATATATATATATATATATATATATATAAAAAAATTTTAATTAATGATAATAATTTTTTAATATTTTCTTCAATTAAAAAACATCTCTGTGCAATACTAATTTCTTGTAAATAAAAAGATATATTTATGAACAAGGAAGAAAAAATTATGCGTCAAGCAGAGATTATGACACACTTCCAACACTTTTATAATAATGTAATAAAACTGCACCGTTTATTAAGTTAAAATATTACGTCTCATTCAACCATATGGAAACTCATTTGAAAACTTGATTTCAGCTCTTGCTATCTGCAATTTAAAAATTATCAGAATTCTTGCAGCAGCCCTATATGTGGTAAATAGATTTATATATTTTAACTAAATGCATATCAACATTCAGTTTAGTTAACAAAAATGTATATTTTAGTTGAACATCCTCGTCCAGCCATTTCCGCTAAGGATAGTAATAAATGAATTTTTTTGTGCAGCTCTGTATTTAAGTTTAAAATTTATATAGGATAAGTTAAATCGAAAATATTAGTTATATGTAAACCGCATACTGAATTTTAAAACTCTCTTTCTCAATTATTACTCAAAGACGAGTGTGAGCGAATTAGTGCTGTATTAGTACGGTTATGTACGATTAATTTGTACTGTAGGCGATTTTTGTTGTGTGTCCCTGTAAATGAAGGTCAAATGGTATGAATGCTTTATTATATTGTAATAATCTTGTAGTGAAATTAAGTGATTTATATCAAGTCCACTGCATTTGAAATAGCATAATACCATTAAAACACTTTATGATTAATCCTCCCCATCTCATATACCATAACGTAATGGCTTTATTTTGAGTGTCCCCATAATTTAAATATAAACCCACTTTCTTCATATGCAATACAAACATGCCTTCGTGACTCTAAATAACGTTTCTCAGAGTATATTTACGACAGGTAAAGCATTGACAGAAGAACAAAAGATCAGATTGACAGACAAACCGAATGCATAAATATTTTGCAACTTTATTAAAAAGTGTTAAAAATGTTTGACTATGAAAATTTTATTTTCTTGGTCTAGATCTTCTTTGAAAATTTTGTCGTAAAACTTTCGGATTTCAACTATGGCGATATATTTTCTTAAAAGAATGTGGAATTTTAATACTTTGTACTATTCTTGTATATTAATTTTTTGTATTAAAATTTTTAAATGATATTATTAGTCTTACTTAACCTTAGTCTTTTCGGACTCCCTAACATTTACCAGCAAATCTCCGTCTTTCTGTTTACGTTTTTTTTTTTCGTTTATCCTCTTTTTATAAATTAACCCTTCGTATCTTTCTATTTATTTTATTGTCTATCTATGTGAGTTAAAGAACTTCTACTGTAATACGTATATTGTGCTATCATTTTAAATATCTCTAAAATACTCATATACAGAGTCAAATTAGTCTTTCAACTGTGAAACTTATGAGCTTACTAGCTGTTACCCGTGACGTCGTTCACGTAGCATTAAAAAAAAAAAAAAAAGATAAACGCTTTTATTAAACAAAACGGTTCATTAACAATAATTTAAAATAGATATAACATTTATCTTATAGAAGGCTATGCAGTAGTTTTTTTATAGGGGACTTAAAGAACTCAGTCAAATAACAGGAAAATGTGTTAGATAATATGAACAATCGCGAAAATGAAATTGTAATTAATTATACTGTAGAACAACTGTAACGCACCCCAATTGTACAGAAAACATTTTATAGTGCATTTCAGAATTCCATATCAAAGAAAGAAAAATCATGTGTTAAACCTAGGTAATAAAAAAAATATCCAATATTTCCATAATGCATAACTTCACCGGGACATTCTCTTCTGCAGCTGTGTATATGATCTATGTGTTTGTAAATATTCTAAATACAATGTTAAAATTTTGCTTAGTGAGAAAAAGTATAACGAATATTAAAATTCACCTTTAGCAATTCCTAATTATAGACAGAAACTTACTTGAATTCTTTTTTACAGTCCTGTACATTACGTGCAAATATGTATACGATCGCATATTTAGCTTAAATTATTCAAGCAAAAAACCCGATTCAAATTATTGAATTCATATTTCCGGGAATCGCTATTGCACTGGTGACCAATCCAGTTTATTGTATAGTCCGATACATGATTTATTTAAATTCTACAAACATCTCTTATTATATCAAATGTAGCTGAACTTCAGGATGCATTAGTTTTCCAAATACATACGATAATTGAAAAAGCTCTTCAGTAATCTTTTCTAATAGACCATACTTTGGACACAATAACTGAGATCTGGACACAGATCAAAAATCTTTTATGCGTCTCTGTAAATGAACAACAAATGCGATGCAAATTATACTTAACTGCAAGCTTATTGTAGTAAATTTCAGTATTTATCATTGTATTGATTATCTCAGTATATTAATTTCATCATGTTTGAAATAGCGCAACGCAATTAAAATACGCTGGGAATATTTTTTTTTTCTCCGTAGACTATTATATTACCGAACATTTTTCTACAGTCTTGTAAGTGAATGTTAAATCTTTTCACCCCATTTTCTACAGAAATCCTATTTTAGTGCACTTCAGAACTTGATATCAAGTTCAATATTATTAATAACCTTAATAAAATAACATTATTAAAATACGTTGCAAATGGTTTTTCTTCACAGACCATAATATATTGAAATACTTTTGAGCTCCCTGTACGCACACTATAAGTACGACATTTAACATATTCGATAGTAACCATGTTTTTCTGAACCTTAAAAATGCATGTAAATTTCACTACATTTAAAATTATGTAACATTATCAAAATACACCACAAATGATTTTTTCGCCTTAGACCATAATGTAAAGTTTCCTTTTGAGTGCTCCTGTGATTCAGCTATAATTGCTACATGGTCCATTTTCAATGCCGCATATGCTATGGTAAATCTCAATAACGTATGTTATTTTCGTATGAATTCCACTATACTTACCCAAGTTGAAAAACGGACAGACAGACGGCAGAACCCAGGCACTCGGCATCCGGTATACAGACAGGTTGAAATCGTAAACACTTTTAGACCATGTTAGAAAGCGTCAAAAAGCGGGTAGTTTCCGTAAAACGAAAAAAAAAAAAAAACAGTGTTAGGAAAAATATACTACAAAACTGTGTTTTAGGTGGCATTTTTGTATAATTTGTACATATATGCTCTGCACACCATAAACATTTATAGAAATTTATTATAAAAAACATTCGTAAAAGTGACAACATATTTTTACTTTTTAAGAGCTAAAAAAAATGTGCAATTAATATCCATTTACAAACCTGTTTCCAGTACACTTTGCCAAATATTTGTACATTATGCCAAATTGAGATATTGACTGAGGGAATGTATTTTCTCACAATTACATTAAATCTTTAGATTTTAAGCCCGAAAATGCATTTTTAAAGTGATATTTATTTATATTTTCAGAATTGAACAATTTTCAGAATTAACACACAATTTTTTTTTTTTTTTTTTTTTTTTGATTAGTTGAGCTTTTCTTACTTTCTAAAATGATAAAAAGTTTTTTCATTGATCATTACGTCATTTACGATATGTATAAATTATTAATATTTTCTAGTCGTTTAATATTTAACCTTTAAAAAAACTTATTTCATTTTAAAATTAAATATTAACCACGCTCAGATGATAAACTTAATTTTCTTTAAATAATAACATTTGATATCATAATTCAATCTAATTTCATTGCAGTATCAGAGATATTTATTTTATTTTCAATATGTGACGTCACAGTAGTCTCTTGTTAGCACTTACTCAAAATTACATTGTGTTATTAAAAATGAAAACTTGAAAACTTATACTTTGTTTCATATATGACGTTACATTGATATTTTTAAAATTATTAATGGAAAGTATTCCTCTGACGTCACAATTGGTAAAAAATTGAATTTTATAGCCTCGAACCGAAAGAAAGAAAAAGGTTCATTTTGATTATGGATTAATATCTGTAAAAACTACTAAAATATTTACAATCTTGTAAAGTGTGAAGTTATATTCTTGTAAAGTCTTCTAAGTCTAAAAGAAATTTTATATAATCGTTTGCGTGATATAAGAAGGAAAACAGTATTCCTCTGACGTCACAATTGGCGAAATTGCGGTTTTTAATCTCGAACCGAAAAACAGTATAGGGTCCATTTATTTATTTCATTTTATTTTATCACGTGAAAATCTTTCAGTTGAAAATTAATTACAGAAGAAAAATAATTATTCCGGTTTTTTTATTTTTTGGCAACGAAAAAAGAAAGATAATTAAATATTATGGAAATTTTTTCAATTTATTCTGTATGAAAAATAGTGAAATATTGAATTATTAAGAAAAATATTTGAATAAAATAAATAAAAATTAGCCTATGTTCATTTCAGGCCAATTTTTTACCTATATACAAAAATTCAAAGACATTAATCTATCCGTTTTGAAGCCAAGTTCATTCCAATTTTCGGACACACTTTCACATTTATAATATACTAGCTGTTACCCGTGACGTCGTTCACGTAGCATTAATAAAAAAGAGATAAACGCTTTAATTAAACAAAACGGTTCATTAACAATAATTTAAAATATATATATTATTTATCTTATAGAAAGCTATGCAGTAGTTTTTTTATAGGGGACTTAAAGAACTCAGTCAAATAAAAGGAAAATGTGTGAGATAATATGAACAATCGCGAAAATGAAATTGTAACCACTTATACTGTAGAACAACTGTAATGCACCCCAATTATACAGAAATCATGTTGTACTGCATTTCAGAATTCCATAACAAAGAAAGAAAAATCATGTGTTAAACCTAGGTAATAAAAAAAATATCCAACATTTCCATAATGCATAACTTCACCGGGACATTCTTTTCTGCAGCTGTGTATATGATCTATGTGTTTGTAAATATTCTAAATACAATGTTAAAATTTTACTTAGTGAGAAAAAGTATAACGAATATTAAAATTCACCTTTAGCAATTTCTAATTATAGACAGAAACTTACTTGAATTCTTTTTTACAGTCCTGTATATTACGTGCAAATATGTATACGATCGCATATTTAGCTTAAATTATTCAAGCAAAAAACCCGATTCAAATTATTGAATTCATATTTCCGGGAATCGCTATTGCACTGATGACCAATCCAGTTTATTGTATAGTCCGATACATGATTTATTTAAATTCTACAAACATCTCTTATTATATCAAATGTAGCTGAACTTCAGGATGCATTAGTTTTCCAAATACATACGATAATTGAAAAAGCTCTTCAGCAATCTTTTCTAAGATACCATACTTTGGATACAATATCTGAGATCTGAACACAGGTCCAAAATCTTTTATGCGTCTCTGTAAAAGAACAAAAAATGTGATGCAAATGATACTTAACTGCAAACTTATTGTAGTAAATTTCAGTATTTATCATTGTATTGATTATCTCAGTATATTAATTTCATCATGTTTGAAATAGCGCAACGCAATTAAAATACGCTGGGAATATTTTTTTTTTCTCCGTAGACTATTATATTACCGAACATTTTTCTACAGTCTTGTAAGTGAATGTTAAATCTTTTCACCCCATTTTCTACAGAAATCCTATTTTAGTGCACTTCAGAACCTGATATCAATTTCAATATTATTAAAATAACCTTAATAAAACAACATTATTAAAATACGTTGCAAATGGTTTTTCTTCACAGACCATAATATATTTAAATACATTTGAGCTCCCTGTACGCACACTATAAGTACTACATTTAACATATTCTATAGTAACCATGTTTTTCTGAACCTTAAAAATGCATGTAAATTTCATTACATTTAAAATTATGTAACATTATCAAAATACAACACAAATGATTTTTTCGCCTTAGAGCATAATGTAAAAAGTTTCCTTTTGAGTGCTCCTGTGATTCAGCTATAATTGCTGCCTGGTCCATTTTCAATGCCGCATATGCTATGGTAAATCTCAATAACGTATGTTGTTTTCGTATGAATTCCACTATATTTACCCAAGTTGAAAAACGGAGAGACAGACGGCAGACCCCAAGCACTCGGCATCCAGTATACAGACAGGTTGAAGTCGTAAACACTTTTAGACCATATTAGAAAGTGTCAAAAAGCGGGTAGTTTCCGTAAAACGAAAAAAAAAAAAAAAAAAAAAACAGTGTTAGGAAAAATATACTACAAAACTATGTTTTAGGTGGCATTTTTGTATAATTTGTACATATATGGTTTGCATACCATAAAAATTTATTGAAATTTATTATAAAAAACATTATAAAAGTGACAACATATTTTTACTTTTTAAGAGCTAAAAAAAATGTGCAATTAATATCCATTTACAAACCTGTTTCCAGTACACTTTGAGCACATTATGTCAAATTGAGATATTGACTGAGGGAATGTATTTTCTCACAATTACATTAAATCTTTAGATTTTAAGCCCGAAAGTGCATTTTTAAAGTGATATTTATTTATATTTTCAGAATTGAACAATTTTCAGAATTAACACACAAAAGTATTTTTTTTTTTTTTTTTTGATTAGTTGAGCTTTTCTTACTTTCTAAAAATGATAAAAAGTTTTTTCATTGATCATTACGTCATTTACGATATGTATAAATTATTAATATTTTCTAGTCGTTTAATATTTAACCTTTAAAAAAACTTATTTCATTTTAAAATTAAATATTAACCACACTCAGACGATAAACTTAATTTTCTTTAAATAATAACTTTTGATATCATAATTCAATCTCATGTCATTGCAACATCAGAGATATTTATTTTATTTTCAATATGTGACGTTACAGTCGTCTCTTTTTAGCACTTACTCAAAATTACATTGTGTTATTAAAAATGAAAACTTGAAAACTTATACTTTGTTTCATATATAACGTTACATTGATATTTTTAAAATTCTTAATGGAAAATATTCCTCTGACGTCACAATTGGTAAAAAGTTGAATTTTATAGCCTCGAACCGAAAGAAAGAAAAAGGTTTATTTTGATTATGGATTAATATCTGGAAAAACTACTAAAATATTTATATTCTTGTAAAGTGTGAAGTTCTATTCTTGTAAAGTCTTCTAAGTGTAAAAGAAATTTTATATAATCGTTTGCGTGATATAAGAAGAAAAACAGTATTCCTCTGACGTCACAATTGGTGAAATTGCGGTTTTTAATCTTGAACCGAAAAGCAGAATAGGGTCCATTTATTTATTTCATTTTATTTTGTCACGTGAAAATCTTTCAGCTGAAAATTAATTACAGAAGAGAAATAATTATTCCGGTTTTTTTATATTTTGGCAACGAAAAAAGAAAGATAATTAAATATTACGGAAAATTTTTCAATTTATTCTGTATGAAAAATAGTAAAATATTGAATTATTAAGAAAAATATTTGAATAAAATAAATAAAAATTAGCCTATGTTCATTTCAGGCTAATAATTTACCTATATACAAAAATTCAAAGACATTAATACATCCGTTTTGAAGCCAAGTTCATTCCAATTTTCGGACACACTTTCACATTTATAATATATACTAGCAAAAGCCATGCTTTGTTTGGATTCGCGACGCATTATTTTATAAAACAGATATTTGAAAGTAACAATATTTTTATTATTATTATTATTTTTGCATCTTTATTAAACAAAAACGTTATTTTATGTTTTGGCGCATTTTAATTTTTTACTTATGATGTAAAACTGGCATAAGATATTTTCGAAGCAAACTTTTACAATTTTTTTTTTAATTTTCAACTAAAAGCTCTTTTAAAGATGTTTTTACAATTTCAAGTCGCCACTGGTGTTTTTTAATTGTTTGAAATATGCATGTTTCCAATCTTTGTAATCAACATCCGATAATCTTTGATAGCTATTTTAGAATAATATATTTGAAGAAAGCTTGAAGAAAGTTACTTCTTCAAAATCCTATTTTCTGGAAAAAACATATGAAATCTGCTTTCGTTGATACTATGAATTTTCAACTGTAAAACATTTTATTTTAATTTCTTCATTTTTATACATGTTAGCGTATGAGAAATGCTGTAATTCTCTCCGCGTGGGAGAACTGTTTACTTTCTGCGAATAGCAACTCAATTAATGGAATTACCTTTTAACGAAGCGCCCTCTCATTCTCGCAGTGACGTTTTCACGAATAATTATTGTTGTGTTTGCGAACTTATTAAAGTCTTATTTTTCTATAAAATCCTTCTGATTAATGAGTCGATATTATTTAGCCACAATACGACCTTCGCAAAAATATTTATAAAGAGCTTGAACCAACAACTTCACGTAGATCTTTTAATTTTTCATTTATATAACAAATTTAAGAATTAATTTTATTTGTTTACAATTATTTTGTTGCCAGTTTACAAAAAAAAAAAAAAAAAAAAAAAAAAATCCATAATACAATTCTTTTAAAATGTTTAAGTGCCATCTGTGCAAACGATTTTGCGGGATAATGAAAACATGTTTTATTTAATAAATTAATCATGATTCTATCTATAATTATTTACTCCATGATTTAAACTTTTTTTTCTGAAAATATACGCGTTTCTTTTTTATTTATTTGCTAAAATGCTTCCGTATTGGAAATGCATGTAAAATAAATTAATTAAAATAATAATTTTTTTAACGTTTTACTGTGAAAAAATTATATTCTGCAAATCTACAGATCATAATTTATTTTTGTGTTTAATTTGAAGTTAAAATATTGAATAGTTTTTTTGTAAAACGTACGACAAATTGTAATTTGAGTGGACTAGTAGAGGATTCGCTTCGCTCATCCTAATAAGGATATAAGGATAAACTGTTCAGTAGTGAAGTTACATTTTCGTCTAATCCCACTCTCCTAAGTAGCTCAGTACATTTTTTTCTCGTTAGTAATGCATTTAAAATTATCTCGCAGAAACGTCTAAATGCCTCCCACAACTTCAACTTAATTTTTTCATGACATTATTAAAAATCTTAACTTTCTGCAAAGCTCCTGGGCATTAAATGTTTGATAAATTGTTTCTTATGCATTCACCTTTAACACTAGTTTCGCTAAATTGACTAATTATATGTTAAAATTTTGGTACCTTCTGAAACCGTGGAAAATATTTTCATCTCCCCTATTCTCAAGCCTTCTTCTGAAAATCGGTACCTCTTCTAACTTTCGACTCATAGTCCTTTTGTGTAATTATGTAAAAAAGCTGAAAGTGTCATTCAGTCGCAACTTCCTGACTTCCTTCTCAGTAAAAAATATTTCAACTGTTTAATTACATAAGAGCGAAAGAATCTGCTAACTTCTGTTTTGTTTATATGCTACAGAAAACAAAAAATTCAATCAATGCAAAAAAAAAAAAAAAATAAAAATAAAAATAAAAAAATAAATAAATAAATAAATAAATAAATAAATAAATAAAATAAAATAAAATAAATAAATAAATAAATAAAAGAACAGTTTTGGCTTTTTTTTCGAAATAGCCAAGGTTTTTGTCAAACTCTATCACAAAAGCTTTATGTATAAATAAATACGAATAATTTATTTGTCTTATTTAAAATTTTATGTACTTTCATCTCAGCAAGTTTAAAATTTTACGTACTTATTATTAATTACTCATATTCACTTAAATTATCATTTGAGACAGCCTTCATTGTTTGAACCGAGAATATTTAATTTTTTTTTCAGGGATGTATCGAATATAGTGTTAATTTACATTGCGGCGTATGTATACAATATAACTATTTAACGCCACAGTACAGAGCTCCTATTTTCTATGCATATCAGAAGATTCTTACCTCTACGAGCTAATCCTCGTCCAGACTAATAAATTCAGTTAAAATACGTTGTTTTTATCTGCCATAATCAGATTACGGTAGATATAATAATAATATAAAAACAGTGGCGATGTATTCTACCTGTGTTAACATTCTTTTCTCCTTTACTGAGAGGTTTTAATCTCAGATAAGCTATTGTTCTTAGGTGTTTTCATATTTAATTTAGTAATAAACAACACGTATAAAAATCCCCTAATATAAAATGAACTACATCAACAAAGTCTTTGACTCCCACTATTTTTAACAACGCTATAAGAAAATCCAAATAAGGCATTTTAAATGTATCGCTATAACATAAGAAATCATTTTAAACAAATTGAAGAACGTTATGCATGATAGGAACTATAATTTAAAGAGTTTCCAAAGAACTTGGTTTCTAGTTCGATCTCACTTCTTTTATTAGTAAATCCGTTAGGGAACTTAGCATACTTAATATTAAAATAATTAAAATTAGAACTTAGCTTCTTTCACATTCATGTTTTGATTTGATATATGGTACATTGGGAATCATGTGGGTGTATGTTGAAGATTTAGTTACATTAAAAAAGTAAAGTAAACTACATGCAATAAACGCTGAGAAATTGATTTACAACTTTCTAAATATCTCCGTATTTATATCTTCATTTCAGATTCATAATAATGACATTGATAACTAACTTACAAAACAGATAATATTTCATTTCGTAAAATAATTCAAATTCCTGAAAATGTATCTTTTTCTAAACAGGTATACATTGAATATGACACGTTAATGAATAGAAGTAGAAGAACCTCATCTTAAGAGATTATAAAAATTATTAATAAAAACTTTACATTTTAATTCACATTACTACGTCTTTTAAAATTTATGAATAGACAATTCGTTAAAGTAGAAACAACTATTGCTAAGTAATAGTTAGGCCAATTTTGTAGAACTAATCTGCCTTAACTATGGCTTAACTAAATTCTTTAAATCTTTATTTAATCCTTTAAAATGTGGTAAGTAGGCACGATTACTTAAAATATTTTGTTTTAACCTATATTTCTTTATATGTTAAGATTATCTTTCAGTGATTTATCGAATAAAATAGAATAGAACTGCATAATAAGCCTACTACACACTAATGAGCTGCTTGGTATTTGGGTGAATAGTAAACGAAATATTTAAGATGATTTAAATGAAAATAATTGCAATATATAAAATACTGGTAAATTACGCATAACGCAGTAGGGCATTATCCCAAAACTAATCTATATGAGTGACAGAGACATTTTTATTTTGATATGAATATTTTTTAATGAATTTATGATTACTGTTTAACGTGAAAAAAAAAAAAAAAAAAAAAAAAAAAAAAAAAAAAAAAAAAAAAACGAAATATGTTGTGTGCATATAGTCTTAATAGTTAATTTATATTTTTTATTTCTTACTACACAGTGTATGGAATTTCATTTCCATGTCATATCACACATTCATTCTTACTATGTGATACATTTGATTACTCATTTAATTGAGAAACAAATAGTAAAATGATTATTATTCTACATATTGCTGTCACAAAAGCATAGCAACTTAATTTGATTTCTGGGTACGGAAAGGAGTGTCACACTAAATTTTCACTTCAAAGTTGCATTTGGATGCTAAAAATGGCAAAATAATCACTCTATTTTGTTTCCCATTGATTCTAAAGTATACAGTATGTTTGCTGTTGTTAAATTATATGTCCGAAATTTGTTTTCCAACTCATATGTTAAATATTGTTATAAAAAAAGCAAGCATGGTAAACTCACATTCATGAACATTCATTCGAAGTGACTAAATCAGCACTACGATATATGCTTACACATTTTTATGTAATTATAGTAACAGATGTTGATTTCAGAAACAAAAACATTTTCTCCAAAATAAAATTAACTAAATAAAAATAAATAAATAAATAAATAAATAAATAAAAATAAAAATAAATAAATAAATAAAAATAAATAAATAAATAAATAAATAAATACGTAGGTTAATATTTAGTGCCTGTTTCTCACCTCTGTAATATTCATCATCGAAAATGTAAACTTAACCCTTTAAGCGCCCTGGAAATTTTTGCATGCAAGTTTATCGATTCATAAAATAAAAGCTATGGAATATATTGATACGGGGATTTGTATTTTATAACCTTAGATATTTATTTATCTTATGCAATTCAAAAAATTAACATTAGTATCAATTTTGAGTTAAATAAGCCTTTGAATCCAAAAACTATGTGACGGAAAAACCCGGTTAAGTCGCTTAAAGGGTAATAAAAAAATAAGAAATTACAGTGATTGAAAATGAGAAGCGATAGTTTAAAAAAAATTGAAAGAGATGAATAGAATAACATTTAAAAGATGGGTGATAATAAGCAGCTGAAGATTGCATATGTATATTTTATTAAAGTTTATTTTATAATTTTCATATAATTTTGTTGTGCATTCTTATATAGAACTAGAAGATAGCCCGTCAAAATGACGTGTTTGCATTTTTAAAGGATCATAAAAAATTACAACAACTGTGGTCAATCATAGCCACTTTAGGCTGAAACAATTTTGATAAATACAGCGATTAAACTTGGAGAGGAAAAAAAACTAACAAAAAAAAAAAAAAAAAAAAAAAAAAAGAAAGAAAGAAAGAAAATTTCAAAAGAAATCTGCATTTGAAACTATAGCAAAACTATCTGGCATGTGGGGGTGGGGATTATAATGAAATTTAAAACGCACCCGCGGTTTGCTTAAATAAAAAGTTTTAATTAAATAGTGTTTTTGAAATCGTGAAAAGATTTCAAAGCGAAGTAAAATGTAGTGACTTCATTTACAGCCTCCACTATAAAAATGACCATTGAGAACGTTCCATTACGACTATGGAACGGTTTCATTGGTCAGAAAATAGATTGCCTTTAAACTCGGAGGTAACTTTTCACAATGTTTTTTATAGATTTGAAATTCTCAAGAGTCATTCACGGCTGTAAAGAAAAAAAAATTAAAGCAACCCGAATGTAAAAATTTTAACAATATTGCATTTAAAACGCACCTTCGCTTTCCTTTAATAAAAAGTTTTAATTAAAAATACACTGTAAAAAATTTGACTCATTTGCTACAGCGTCACTCCACCGCTTTTATAGAAAACGGTTACTTTACTGTGTTATGGAGCATTCTCATTGGTCTTAAAAGAGATATTCTATAACAGCTGTGGAGTGCCGCTGCAGCAAATGGGTCAAATTTTTAACAGTGTACTTTTTGAAATCGTGGAAAGATTCCAAAGCGAAGTAAAATGTAGTGACGTCATTTACAGCTCTCACTGTAAATCTGACCAAAGAGAACGCTCCATTACGAATATGAAACGTTTTCATTGGTGAATGAGTTTCTTTTTCTCGTGGATAGGTTGATCCCGGAATTGTTATACACGGAGGGGTTTTATATATATAATTTCTGTTTAGTTAAGAATAAACAAACTTTATGCTTTGTCTTCCTAAGCAAATATAAGTGTGTCATAAATTTTCCCTTCCGTAAATGATCTTAATAAAAAACTGCGTTTCTAATATATATATATATATATATATATATATATATAATGCAGCTGAACCTGTGTTGATTTTTACTTGAAATAATTGATAAGTTTCTAAAACATTGCACATAATATTAAGAATATTTCTTAAAATTTAATTGAATTTGATACCTTGAGAATTGAGAAATTTATGATTTCTTTTCTTCTACCATACTTTTTCCCCTTTAAGCCCATTTTTAATTTTACCAAAAGTCTCTCATACATAGTTTTTTTTTACCTTTTTTCTAGAAGTAATAATGAATAAAAACTAATTTGATGAATATTATAAATTAGAAGTTATAGGGATTTTTCGATTTTCACAAATGCCCTAGGGAAAGGGATGAAAAAAAAAGGTCAAAGATCCATACATTTTTTTATAGAATCTTTCTTTTATATAATTTAAAGAAGTCAAATATGAATTAAATAAACAAGTTAAAATAACTTAGAAAAAGTAAATAGATCATTAATAAACATAAATAAATGTAAAAAAGGAAGTTGGAAAATGTAGAAATGATTGAAAAAACGAAAGATTTTTGCAGAAATTCAACGAATAACGTTGCCAAATGCATAGGCACGAACGATTTCGAGATAATTTTTTCAAAAATAAGAGAAAAGTGCTTAAAATGGAGGAAAAATACACAAAATCAGAATATCAAAAACCGCAATGATGTGCTTATAATATTTCATGCCTTCTTTTAGAAGGTGGGGCAAAACCATCATCAAAGTAAAGAGTTGGAAGTGGTCTTCTTTTACAAACAGAATTGTTAATACTAAGTTGTCTTATCAAATGTGAATTCGGTATAAGAATACGATCTCCACGGAAATTTTCTGAGAGATTTTTAATAGCTTGAGAGATTGACCGAATTTTGAGATCTTTATAATTAAAATTCTTCCTGATTAACGTAGTTGCGTTGACAAAAACTGCCTTTAATAGATAACTAGCGAGCTACGCCCGCTAGCTGGGCCACTTTTTCCAAACGAACCTCGATATTAAACAGTATATAATAATCAAAAAATTCGTTTAATAAGCAAGTCTTGGTGTTCGAATCCTCAAGCACAAAAAAAGTAAATTAAAGAGCTATGGTTGTTATGCACCCATTATCCCGTTAAAAATATGTGATTTCGCACAGTGGGCGCTACGCTCCGTGGTCGCCATCGTCCCGTTAAAAACATTTGGTTTTGCACGGTTGGTGCTGCTCGCCCATAAGACATTTTCTCGTATTTTTTGGTTCATCAGAAGCAGACTTTTACGCAGATTCTGAATATGTAATCAGTTTTTTCTACTTTAAAAACTGTCTGCATGATGGTTTAAGAAAAAACGCACAAAAAAATATAATTTCATCAATATCACAAACAACATAACTAACAAATAATTTTTGCAGCTCGTTTTCCGTTTGTACTAACAGAAATTAGTATTAATCGCGTAAATCTTAGGTTACACAATATTCGTGTATGCTACCAAAAAGAAAAAGTATGAAAATGAGCTACAACGATTAATACTCATATACAGAATAAATATATGAATAGCCAGTTACATCTGAGATTCTCAAAATATTAATTAGCAGCACTATTACCTCTTAGTGAACATATCTTGCTGTGCTTAAATAGTCGTACTTATTATATTAATTAAACCGTGTTTAACATTTTTTACCAATCAGTTATTTTTCTCTTATACATTCTTTGACAAAATGACGGGAGAAAAAGGGGTTTTCGGCTGGTTTTTCTTTTAGCCAAAGGGGAAAAGTTGTAGTCGATCACCGCAAGGTGGCGCAGTGTTCTGCCTCAGAGCTCCGTTTGGGAAATATGACGTTTTCCGTTCCGATTCCTGACCGGTTTTTAATTCATAACTTTTTTAATTTTGGTCCCACGGTCTCGAAAAGGCCCGAAATGATTTTCCAGGAATTTTTCGAATCGAAAGACACCTCTCGCGACTTCCAACTCGCCCGCGTTAGGAACTGTAATCGGCTTCAAGCAGACAGACAGACAGACAGAGGCGCACGGAATTTATTATTATACTAGCGAGCTACGCCCGCTATCTGGGCCACTTTTTCCAAACGAACCTCGATATTAAGCAGTATATAATAAGCAAAAAAATTCATTTAATAAGCAAGTCTTGGAATTCGAACCCTCAAGCACAAAAAAAGTAAATTAAAGAGCTATGGTTGTTATGCGCCCATTATCCCGTTAAAAATATGTGATTTCGCACAGTGGGCGCTACGCGCCCACCGTGCAAAGGCCTACCACCCACCGGCGCTACGCGCCATGGTCGCCATCGTCCCATTAAAAATATTTGGTTTTGCACGGTTGGCGCTGCGCGCCCATAAGACATTTTCTCGTATTTTTTGGTTCATCAGAAGCAGACTTTTACGCAGATTCTGAATATGTAATCAGTTTTATCTACTTTAAAAACTGTCTGTATGATGGTTTAAGAAAAAACGCGCAAAAAAAGTTTCGCTATTAAAAACTGCAAAAGACTGCTATTAAAAAACAAGTAAGAAAAATCATGCGTTAAGCATAGATTATGAAGCACTTTCCAACACTTAATGAAATCTTTAACAAAACTTTGTTATTTAGAGAAATAATAGTGTATAGCCAAATATACCCAAATATGTATTCCAGTACATTAGAACAGCCCTGTATTTCATATGTCAGTTCATATAATGTGAAAATTTAGCTTAGCAAGAAAATACCCAATAGCTTGAAATTTCTTTTTCAGCAATTCATACTATTAGATGGAAACATACTTGAATACTTTTGTTCAGCCCTGTAGTTTACATTGTACCTTTATTACAAGTCAGCATTAGGCTAAAATTTATTGTAAACTAAAACACTTTTAAAACAACGGAAATCACGTTCTCATAAATCATCATTCGTAGGCATCCGTGTACCGAATTCTTTGTTGGCCCTGTATATCCCTTTATCTATATTCTGCAAACCTTTTTCAGTAAACTGAATGCAGCTCAGCGTAAAAATGCATAACTTATTTAAGAACCACGTTTAAATAATTTACGCTCATGTTCAGTAACGTTGGTTAGCTCTTTTGGGTAGCCCTGTATATCAACTATAACATTTATACACACCATATAATGTGCATATATTTAAAGAAATATAAACGCGAATATAATAATTAAAATGCATTTCATCCCTCCATCTGCCATCATCAGACACATATACGGTACTTCGGAAAGAATATACTATTTGAAATCTTTTGTATGGCCCTGTAAATGCTATGTACTTCATATTATGCAAGGCAGTAGCGTATAATTTATATTAAGCTTCAGTGACATATATCAATTTTATTATACATGAAAAAGCTTAAAATCTTTAAAATATGTCACACAATTACCCCTTTTACCATTAACTAATGGAATTTTTTTGTGTGGCCCTGTAAATGAATAATAGCTACATTTTCACCTTATATTTTTTAGAATGCATATTTTAATATGTTTGACAGGGTATAACATCTTTAAAATTCCTTTGAAACGATTTTTTTCCATAGGCTATAATGTAACAGGAAACTTTTGATTCGCCCTGTAGATAAACTAATCATGGTAGAAACTTCATTTTCGATAGGACTTGTGCTAGGGTAAACGTTAATAACGTCCTAAAATTTCATGACAATCCGAGTATATTAACGATTTTTCCTCATAGGCCGTAATGCAATGGAAAACTTTTGATTCGCCCTGTAGACAAACTAATCATGGTAGAAACTTCATTTTCAGTAGGGTTCGTGCTAGGGTAAACCTCAATAACGTCCTAAACTTTCATGGCAATCCGCGTATATTAACGATTTTTCCCCATAGGCCGTAATGTAATGGGAAACTTTTGATTCGCCCTGTAGACAAACTAATCATGGTAGGAACTTCATTTTCAATAGGACTTGTGCTAGGGTAAACGTCAAAAACGTCCTAAAATTTCATGGCAATTTGAGTATATTAACGATTTTTCCCCATAGGCCGTAATGTAATGGGAAACTTTTGATTCTCTCTGTAGATAAACTAATCATGGTAGATACTTCATTTTCAATAGGGTTCGTGCTAGGGTAAACCTCAATAACGTATAACAATTTCATAGCAATCCGAGTATATTTACGGGAGTTAGAGCGCGGAAAGACGGACAGACGGCCAGACAAACCGAATGCATAAGCACTTTTCAACTTTGTTGGAAAGTGCTAAAAAATAAGTAATTTCATTAATATCACAAACAACATAACTAAAAAATAATTTTGGCAGCTCGTTTTCCGTTTGTACTAACAAAAATTAGTATTAATCGCGTAAATCTTAGGTTACACAATATTCGTGTATGCTACCAAAAAGAAAAAGTATGAAAATAAACCGTGTTTAACATTTTTTACCAATTAGTTATTTTTCAAAGAACCGAAACGAAAGAAAATGTCGTTTTCCTGGGAGAAAAAAGAGGTTTTCGGCTGCTTCTGCTTTTAACCAAAGAGGAAAAGTTCAGGTTCTTCACCGCAAGGTGCGCAGTGTTCTGCCTCAGAGAACCGTTTGAGCTCCGTTTCGGAAATTAGACGTTTCCGTTCTGATTCCCGACCGGTTTTTAATTCATAACTTTTTTAATTTTGGTCCCACGGTCTCGAAAATGCCCGAAATGACTTTCCCGGAATTTTTTGAATCGAAAGACACCTCTCGCGACTTCCAACTTGCCCGCGTTGCGAACTGTAATCGGCTTCAAGCAGACAGACAGAGTCGCACGGATTTTATTAGTATAGAAGATAGATTTGTGCGATTTGATGATTTTTCAATTCAGTATCATAAAGAAATTATGAGATAACTGATTCATAAGTTTTGGTAAATCTGATAAATATTCAAATACCAGTATCTTGTTAGGAATTGATTAACATCTATGCCTAAGTAAAAATAAATTAATAAATAAATAAAATTTCCGGGAAGTTTTACACGGTGTAGTTTTGGAGAGTGCCAATTCTGTCTTGTACAGTTTAATTCGGAATCTTAGTAAATTCACAGATACTATTAATCGTTGACTCAGGATATTCCTTTTTTGGTAAGACTATGGTTAATGCAGGGGGTAAAAAAAAAATATTTGGAAAAAAATCATGACTGCATTTTTTGAAACATTAACTTTGATACGCCATTTTCTGAGCCAGAAAGAAAGAGTTTGAAGATAGAGTTGGAGTTGCTGAATCCAATCAATTTGTGAGATGTTTCTGAAGAATATAACCGTGTCATTGGCAATAATGCTAAGAGGATGCGAGGAATCTCGGGTATGTCATTGATATAAATGCTGAAAAGCCAGACACTTAACCCTTTTAGTGCCAAGGCGCACTGTCGCGCTCTTCTCAAAAATTCCAAGGAGCTGCTCTGTCGTCGTGCTGTATCTGAAAATTCACTTGAGTCCAACATTTTCAAATGAGTTCAGCAACCCGCCAAAGCTAGTATTATGTATAGAATTTGGGTTGCTAACCGAACTTTTCAGGTTTAATTATTGAATTCGTCGTTATGAACTCTTTCAGAAAGTTTGGTAGTATGTATTCCATAGGCTTCGAAAATACAGTAAAGTAAAGGGAAAGGCCGAAAGTTGGAAAGAATATGACTCCGCTGTCCTAATTTTAAGGATTGTTACGACCAGTGGCTTCTTCCAACTTTTCGAGCAATATACAAAGGTTAAGAAGTGTACTAATTAAAAAGGTTAGGGAAAATATAAAGTTTATAGGAAAATATATTAGCATATTAGTAAAGATGCAATCGAGGCTGGATGGTTTATTCTTTTTAAGAATTCTGATATAAGCAAAACACTCAGATGGCGAAGCAGGAGTGACAGTGCTAATGTGTGTAATGTTTAGAAATTAACAATGCCGGTCCTTTTAGGATTGAAGATACCTCAGTTAAGAATAAACTATTTATAAGAATATTAGTAATGAGCTCAGTTTCTTCTATGCCTATTTTCATAGGCCATTCCATATGGGCCGTTAAAGGCCAGAATGAATAACAATGTTTTACGTATACGGGTTGTAGTCGACCAAAATATATTGTTCGAAGTCTATTAAAATTTACATCGGTGTTCCAACGTGGAATATTAAGCTAACTCATTGCAATACTAATCTGATGGTTAAAGCGATTATGTTAGGTTTTTAGTTTCTCTGAATATCTGCCAATCAATGCCCAGAGCAATGAACTGCTTTCTGCTTTGGATTGGAGACATCCTTAAACGCATTGCGCATTGTTTTTCCAGATGTATGAATTGGAGTAGTTACGTCAGCGTCAGTATAAATGTCAGTAGGAGGCAAGATCGGATGTGGCAATCCCAAAACGTTCTTCCATCTCGTACATGTTAATACTTCAAACATCGATGTCAGAATGTCAAAGTTAATGCTATCTATCATGCTCATGAGGGAAATGCTAAAGTTATAAAATTTCATTCATTAGTTCTTGAGATAGTACTGTCTCTAAACTCATGTAAATTCTGAAAAATGTAGCAGCTTCGCCAACTATTGAGAAAGTAACTCCAAAATCTAATCACAATAAACTTGTGTCATAATCTGACTGAATCCTGAGTTAGATAAAAACTCGTGCATGACTTCCTGGGATATTATTGCGGATTTTGTGCAAAATTCAGCATATTAATGCTAAATGTTGGGACATTTATATCAAGGACTAATTAAATCTGATTTGAAGTTTGATAGAAATCCGTGCATCATTTCTTGAGATAGAGGTATTCGGAATTCGCACAAAATGCAATATAGCAACGCCACTTGGATAGCGATTTGATCAAAAATATGAAAAAGTCAATTCATGTCAAGAGTATCTTAATCTGAAATATGATGAAAAGCTACTCATTAGTTCTGGAGATTGCATAATTGCTGAAATCGGCTGAAATCGTGAAAAATTCTACATGGCGGCGCCAGATGCTGAGTGATTTACATCGAAAAGTAATTAGCGTCAGTTTATATCAGGAAATAAATGACTGTAAATTCCGTGCATTGATTCTTGAGGTAGAGCGACAATTTGTGTGACAGTGAGACATACAGACTCTCATACAGAAATTTTGTAAAAACATGTTTTGGGGATTTTCAAACACCTAAAACATGTAAATCCGTCAAAAACTGAAATTTGAAATTTTTTCCGAAGCCAATATTTTTTTCTTGCAAAGATAGAAAAAAGTAAAAATCTATAGATAACATATCTGCATAACACGTAAGCGTGAAAATTATATAAGTACAAATATTTTGTATGTGTTCCGGTATTAATTTAATTTATAAAATGTAACTACTTCTCGTGGGTGGTATTACACAAATCAAAAAACCACAAATTCGCGTCAGCCGTCTTCAATGTATTAAAAACAATTATATTTTACCTTTTTTTCTTCAAGAATATAATATTTATATTAACTTTATGTATTATCGTCATGAACGTATTGATAAGTTAATTTTTATCGTAGAATGTACGAATGAACTAGTAACTTTAATTTATATCTAATTTTATCTTACCTTCTTTTAGAAAAACGATAAAGATGCATTCCATCTTTCTTCACTACCCTTTACTTTTGTCTAATTAAAAAATGTAAGATTTCATTTCAAAATATATTCAATATAATAAATAATGTCATAGCAAAACAGCAATGCTCCCATTGAACTTACGTTTAAAAAAAAAGAACGATAATTCTTATGTATGATTATGTCAGATGTAAATGCGCTAGGCATTAAAATTCTTTTTCTCGATTTATTCATAAAATACTTATTTACGATAAAGCCTTATTATTCTGAAATATTTGATAAATAAATTGTATATTAGACTCAAATTTACTTAAAATGAATAATTGAAAAAAAAATACATAAAGTATGGCAAATTAATAGATACTATCAAATAAAAACTTATATAATACATTCCTGGCTATTAAAATTGCAGCCCCATGAAGGAATGAAAATACAAAAAAGATATTTATTGTACTTAAACTGTATGATATCAATACAAAATGATTAATTTTATAATCAATTCGGAGGTTTATAGAAATGGGAAGTTAATAGAAACAGCTGTCAAATTTACCCCCTGGCAGTTAAAACCGCATTCACATGTTTAGGCATGGATTAGGACAGGGATTGGATGACAGAAACGGGCTCACATTCTATACTGATTCATGCCTATACCGCGCATCAATTGTAATAGCTAGAGAAAGGTAGAGGGCCAATCTCTCAGCAATCCATTACCAGATGTTTTCAGTACGTGACAGATCTGGATACCGTGCAGTCCAGGGCAGCAGTCGAATACAATGTATGTCGAGGAAGGTCAGAACGCGACGTATAACTCGTGGTCTTGCGTTATCTTGTTGAAAGATAGCATTTGCAAGGCCTCGAAGACAGCTTAAAACCACTGTACTTAAAATGTCGAAAATGAATTTATCTACGTTCAAATTATCGTTGATCTGAAATGGAGATGTGCGTGTCATGTACCCAACGAACGGCTACCGTAACCATTATACTAGTTTCAAGGTTCCTATGCCGAATTAGATGCAAGCATATGACGAGGGTTTTCCTCGGAGCGTACACTGTAAAACATTTGTGCAACATTACTCCATAAAATTGGAGGCAGCCGAGTTTCCACCAAGTTTATGGTGGAAAAACGATAAACCAAGATATCCAGTGCAACATCATACTAATATGTAATGTTACACCAGTGACATATTTTTAAATTACACCATTATATAAGTAAAAAAAATCACACCATAACACTGGTGACAGCAAAGCTGCCACCAGTTTTATAGAGTAATCTTACTCAAATGTTTTACAGTGTACTGAAATGTTTATGGCCACCAGAATATCGACCCGGCAAACGAGACTTACATTAAAAAACAACATTGTGCCGATTATGGATACAGTTTTATCGTTCGACGCATTTTAGTTGCCGTCTCTCTCTGTTTTGGATTGTCAAGAAAAACCGCAGTAATGGTCGCCGCACTGACAGTTCACTCTGCTGCACAGATCGTCGCACCGTATGTTCAGATACTGGATAAACTTCAAACATGACGATTTCCTGAATAATGGTCCAACATGTGATTGTACAAAATATAGGGACCGACCTCACAATACACCTGTCTTCTCGGTCGTTTGTCATGGAACGGTATTGAGATCCTGCATGTCATGTAGT
Organism: Maratus speculifer; assembly: GCA_964019185.1. Classification (NCBI taxonomy): domain Eukaryota; kingdom Metazoa; phylum Arthropoda; class Arachnida; order Araneae; family Salticidae; genus Maratus; species Maratus speculifer. The sequence goes on from OZ025294.1 coordinate 78,072,468, forward strand.
ATGACCCTAAGCAATCAATTAATTTTATATTTGCAAGACAAAGGTTGAATTTCGACCAGTGAAATGAGCGATATCACGGCATGATAACCCACGATCTTCATAGACACCCAGCCTCTATCGAATTCCAACAAATGTTGGTAAGCATATCTTATTATTATTATTCGAGGCATAATACGATAGTTTCAGAAACAACGACCTGAGCGAGAAATTTACTGAGTAACTTATGATTTGTGTAGTGTTTAAGATATTGTTTCTCCCGCCTTAGTCGCCTAAATCCGATGAAAGACTAATAATTTGCTTATTCATATCTCTTATTTCTTTCATGTGAGTTTGATGTTCGTCAGATTATATTTTCCTTTATGTTGCAATTTTGATAGCCGAATTCTGTTTCATATAAGATTTCTTTCAACTCAGTTTCGTGAAAATTAAAAATGGATCATCCATATAAATGTAATTTCGCTTTTAGATGATAGACAATTTAAATCCATCTGTGTGTGTGTTTTATATAAAAAATCTACGAACATTTTAGAAAAAAATTGAATGCAGAGCGCGCTGCATAAAAATGCTGCATGAGAAGTTATCTAAAAGAAAACAATAGAATTTATCACAAAGCATATCCTGTAAAGAATCGTTGCCATGGTTGCAAAATTTCAAATTATTAAACATTATTATCATTTATTATTCAGAGACAATTTTGTGTTCAATTTTTCACGTCTTTTTTTATGCATTATACTATACATTTATCTACATGTCGTTAAGGTATATTTCAGTATACTTACTAAGCAAATTTGATTTAAGTGTAGACAATAAATTATTTATTTTTAATAAGTGTCATTCCTGATACATAAAAATTAGACTAATCTGTTAAAGAATTCATTGAATTTCTATGAAAATTTAGAACTCTAACAACAATAACGTAATAAAATAAAATGTTTATTGAATGAAATTTTAATGATATTCGGTGCGAGCAAATTGGTGCGTATGCTCTTTTTTGTAAACAAAAAATAAAAAAATGTATTACAAAATATTTATATTTAATGAACAGAATATTAAAATTAATTTGGTTATTTAATGGTTCACGAGTTGGGGGGGGGGGTCAATTAGATCTTTAATATGGAAAATAGATATGTAATATATTAGAATAAAATGTGTAAGGTTATTTTTTTTTTGTAATTTGCATTTTGTTAGTATTATTCATGAAAGTTCTAGTGAGTAGCTAATCCCAAATAGATTTAGTTTCGTCATTTTTAACCGGTTGAAAACACCTTTTTATGATTCTGCTAAACATTTATCTAGCAATTTCAACTCAGTTAATTGAAACAGCCACTCTGCCTTTAGGTACATTCGTAATTATGTAAATGCTTACCACCTATAGCCGTCGTTCAGTCCGTCCGTCTGTCTGTTTGTAAATCTGTGTGTTCGTCAACATATAACACAGCAAAAATTACCGAACCGGTATCCTTCAAAATTTAGAATATATAAATGATGAATAATTTTGTCGAGTTATTTCAAGTTTTATGAAAATCGGATGTATAGTTAAATTTAGGTCAATAAAAGGTATTCCACTACATTGCAATCATTTGGAAAAAATAGATTCAAGTGCATTTGAATGATGTTACATTCTTTCTAAGAAAATATTTCATATTATTTTAACATAATATTTCATATCATTAATTCATATGCATCTATTATGTATGTTCTAGAATATATAATCGGTACAATCTATGATGCAAACTCGATTTCTGCTGATTTCTTAAGATCAGTTTTATGTTCATAATTAAATCAATAGTATATTTATTTATAGTTCTGATGCTATTCTAACTTTACATATTCAAAAATTATTGCCTGTATATAGAAACATTTAGACATATTCTCGAATTTCATATAGTTTTCTTTAGACTATAATGTAATGGACATTATAATATGTGTTTGCGTGCTTTTATATGTTCGCCGGTACTAATATGGTCATCATGGACTTTCGCTTTCAAATATAGCTTTCAAACCATTAAAATTCAATGTCATTCCTTCTGTGAAAAATTCTCTTAAGTACTCTTTTAATTAATTTAATTTTTACTTCCTTTAATAGCAGTTTATAACCTCTGCAGATTTAATACCATTTTAAATGGTCTGCAGCCTCTTACTTTTGTTGTATTGTAGTTTATTTGCTCCCAGTATGTAAAATCAAGATAAAGTTAACAAAAAAATTAGTGAATATGACACTATCTGGTATAAGTTTTAGTTATAGTTAAGTTCTGCTGATTAGGATAATTGCTCTTTCGTTATAATTCTTAGTGCTGATTCTGCGTAGAGTTTTTGTTCTTATCACACATTTGTGAGGTTATGATATTTGTATATAAGTCTTTGTTTAAATAAATGCCCATTGTCCTGGCTTTCTAAGAAGTGGAAGAAAATTTTCACCGGAGCTATAAAATCATGCCGTTTAGCTGTTTCGCCGGCAGCATGTTAATTGCTTTCTTACACTGAAAAACTGAAGTATTCAAAAACGAGTAAATCGATGTACACATATTGAACTGAGTATGTTAGGATCAAACATGAGCATACTTTATTCTCAATTTTGAAGAATCATATGTTATTAAATTCAAGCAAACGATAATTTTGTACCCTGTAATAGTTTATTTCAATCATGGCGGCATAAAAATGCTTATTAATGTAAATATTAAATTATGCACAATATTTTAAAATAATTTAAAGTACTTGCAAGTAACGGCTTTTGTCATAAAAATATTTGATTAGGGTATTTCGCAATAATTTTGCTACTTTTCGTAGTAAATAATCAATTAACAGTTTATGGTTATTAATTTTAAGCAAGGAATAAATGCCTGTATATATTTACATTAATTTTTATGTTTTATTTATATTTGAAGACAACCATGGAATCCAAAATGAGTTCATATTTTTCTCCGTTTGCAGTACATTTGAATCTGAGTTATTTTCAGAATGTGAAGCATTTAAAATTGAGTACATTTTACTCAGTTTTGAGAACACTTTTTTTTAGTGTAAACATTATTTTTATCTTAAAAAACGAGAAATTAAGTTACAATAAACTGCATGTGTTGGAAAGTCTTTCATAATTTATCTTGGATTCATTATTATCCAATCTTGTTAAATTTAGCATATACATCAAAATATATTATTGCAACAGTTTTCTTTCCTAGAAAAGAGATATTTAAAGTGCTTTAATTTAACTTGAAATTTAAGTATTTTTTACTAAATGTCTTGCATGTAGGTTATCCCATGCTTTAATTGACGCAGTTTCAAAATGACTTTTATTCAGTAGAAATAAAATAACTGGTAAAAATTATCTGCTCGGGATAAAAACACAATAATTGCTCCTAGACAGAAAACAATGTAAATTAGCAAAGTACATCAACCATTTGCAAAATATTTCTTAAAGACTAAAATTTGTGACTAAGAAATAAAATCTACATTTAAAAAATGGTCCTTTCCAATAAATTAGTTTAACATCCCATTGTTCCCATTTTCATGATCGTCGCTCATTTCGTAATCGTTGGGATCGATAATCAAACTTCTTTTTTTTTTGCTTTAAAAGACAAGTTTTCACACGAAGTATATCTTTAGTTTTATTTTTTCTATATCTTTAATTTACTTTTACTCATTGTGTAACTTTTTTACTTTCTTGTCTAATAACAAGGACATTTTTCCCTTTTCAAATAAAAAACTCTTCTTTATTTAAAGATTTTCATAAATAATAATAACAATAATAATTATAATAAAAATAATATCTATTCAAAACGTGGGTTATATAGTAACAGAGACATATTTTACGCACACCATGGATAAAAAATTAATATTCCTTTATCAATCATAAACAAATTTTTAATGAAATTTCAGTGTTACAATTTTCGGTACTGCAAATTTTTAAACTTATAAACATCGCAAATTATTACTTTTTACATAATCATATAGGGGAAAAAATGTACTTTTAAATGCCATTTGTTTGAAAGCAGTATCACAAATTCTTTTTAAGCTATTAATTTTTTTTTGTAGTTTTTTATACTCTTTTGTCATCATGGCAGCAAAGTTATTGCATTTTAAGGACATTAAAAATGAACCAATCTGAAATTATATAAAATTCGAACATCACAAAGTCACATATATGTTTCACATATATCTATTCTCGAGCAACAGAAACAACCATTTTCAAAATAAAACAAAAAAAGAAAAAAATTCAAAGTTTGAAATTTTGTTTTGTTGAAAAATAATAGTAATTTTTAAATTTTTGGCCAATTAAAATAAATGTATGTTATTTTCTTGCATTTATATAGTCTTATCTTAAAATTTCACGAATGTTGATTATTGAAAATAAAATAGCCCCTTTATTCTATAAAAAAGAGTTAAAAATTTTTGGACTTAAATTCCCTACAAAAGTCATTTATTGTATATATATATTCTTTTAAAATTAATTGTAATGCTCTTAAAGAAATAAACCGCCAGTTTTTGCACTTAAAAATATACCTGCCTATTTAATAAAGCTTTTTTTTTAGTCACAAAAGTCACTTAAGTTTGTTAACAATTATTAAAACGTCGCTCTGACATGAATTCAAAAAAAAAAAAAAAAAAAAAAAAAAAAAAAAAAAAAAAAAATCATTGAAAAATACAAATATCCAATTACATTTACTTCATGATTTTTTTAATATAATATTTTCTGCATATTTTAAATATCTTAAGCAATATTTTCTGAATGTTTAATACCTTTTAAACATTGTTCGCATACATGAATTTAGAAATTTTTTTATTATCAATTTAATAAACTTATTCAAGGATAAAGCCTTTATTTATTATATGACACTGTTTTATCTGGCATATCTTTTTTTATAAACATTGCTTGATCATCTAAAAATAAATCCATCTGTCTTATAGCCAAAAGCACTATCGTATTGTTTATGGAAATCTGTACTGCATTTGCAATGCCAAAAACTAAAAGCTTGTGGATTCCCCAGTGGTTAAACTTACGCAATCCCAGAAATCTACACCTAAAGGGAAAAGATGAATAATGAATAAAAAATGAGAGTGACAGTCATAAAGTGCTTTCTATAGGAAATTGTTAGAAAAGAAAAATCTATCTGCAGAATTGGAAGAATGAATTTCTTAAAAGAGAAAATGTAAGCTTCAGTAATATGATTGACATTCTGTTCAGGGATTAAACTAAACTTTTTATTCTACATTTATTCGATAAAAAAATACTATGAAGAAAACAATTATTTCATGAGCCATTTTAAAGATCTTTATATGATTTTATTCTTACATTTATTATCAGGATTTGCACTGGTATTTTTAAAAATCATTATTTATACTATTTAACAATGGAATTTTCAAAACAATAAATTGATTTAAAAGGGGGAAAAGATGCTAATATCGTAGAATGTTGTGAAATCTAAATTTACATCCATATGAGATACATAGGATGTAAATGCACCAAAGAAAGCAGTTTTACCAGTTAGTAATAATTCACTATAATATATCATTTTAATTTTTTTTCGCCAAAATTCTAGTTATTAGAATAAGTGAAGCGAATCTTCTACTAGGGTACTCAATTGCATTTTTTCGTACGCTTTAGAAAAACTATTCAATATTTTGACTTGAAATTAATCATAAAAAGAAATTTTGATGTGTGGATTTGCACAACATTATTTATTTTACAAAATAATCTTAAAAAATTAATTTAATTAATTTATTTTACATGTTTTCCCTTATGAGCGCATTTTTGCAAATTAAAAATTAAACACGCATACTTTTACCAGAAAAATAAATCATGGTGTTAGTATTTATAGATAGAATCATGATTAATTAAATAAATAAAATATATTTTCATTATTCCGTCAAAATATCTCACAAAGTGATTTTTAAATTTAAATAAGGAAAAAAATGGACTTGATACAAATTAATTATGATCTGTAGATTTTTACAATATTATTGTCTTATGGAATGATTGAAAAAAAAATACTCTGTTGAATATAATTTTCCGTTATACGAATTCATATCCGTAAACGATAGTTAAACCTGCATATTTCTAGCAGTAAATAAAGATCATTGAGTCAGTAAAAGTGAATACAATCACGAATGATTATGTATGTTAAATATTATAGTCGCATCAAAATTTCTAATTGTTAAAAAATTACTTAAATATGGAAAGGAAACTATATATCTACTTTTGCGAAGATAAAATATTTTAAATATTAAAAACAGCTGCAGAATTTATACTTCAAACCGTAAAAGGACATTACATTTACTTATATTGAAAATGCATCTTATTTGAGAGGAAAAAAATACATTTTAGTAGTAAAAATATATGTAAAAATTGGTTGGAAATGGCGTATATTTTGTTGCTCATTACTTTTAATCATATAATAGTTTCAGAATTTTTTTATGAATTTTTTAAAATAACTTTTTTATGAAAATGATAGCATATTTTTAATAAACTAAAATTTGTGAAAATCCAATTTTTCACATTCAAATAACATAAATATTTTTCACTGTAGAGAACTCAGTACACAATTTACACTGGTTTCCAAAAATTAAGGAAAAATCACAAAAATAGCGATAACTCGTTCAAAAAGAAAGCAATCCGTATGAAATTTGTATATATTGTTAAATAAAAGATGCTGAATAAAAATACCAAATGCAAATTAGTGGCGCTGCAATTGCATTGTGTCATCCGTGAGGCACATAAAAATGCACGTTAAAGAGTAAGGCTGCAGTTGTCGCTGTGATAGTGATATTAGAAATCTAGGATAGCCAATTCATTACAATGACCTCGAGGCATCATTTGCCCGCAGAACTGTGATTTAGAGCCATTGGGAGATTGGAAGCAGGACAAAGTCAGACAGAGGTGGCTAGATGGCTAAATGTGAGTCCTTCGGTGGTTCATAGGCTTTGGCAACAATTTCAAACCACTGGTTCGGGTTCAAGAAGGTTCAGCCAAGGACGGCAGAGGGTTTCGACAAGCGCCGATGACCGATATTTGTGGTTATGTGTATGAAGGAATAGAACCGCACTCCCATCTCACCTTAGATCCTGCCTTGCTGCAGCCACTGGAAGGTTGGTGTCAATGTCTACTGTGCGTAGAAGGCTTTACGAAGGTGGACTTTATACGAGGCGACCAGCAATTTGTGTGCCACTGACCTCACGTCACCGGAGGGAGCGTTTGATGTGGGCACGTCAACATGTCCACGGGACGGTTGATCAATGGAGGCTTGTTCTCTTCACGGATGAGTCCCGGTTTAGTCTCCAAAGCGATAATAGGCGTTGTTTGATTTGTAGAGAATAGGGAACACGCTATCATCCATCAAACATTCGTGAAAGAGATTCATACGGAGGAGGCAGTGTCTGCGTTTGGGATGGTATCTCTTTGTGTGGACGCACAGACCTCTAAGTCTTTCCACATGGAACCGCGAATGCTCACGTCTATAGAGATGACATTCGTGATGCTTATGTGCGACCTTATACCGGTGCATTAGGTAATGATTTCTTGTTACAGGACGACAACGTTAGACCGCACAGGGCTCGCATCGTGGAAGATTATCTTCAGCACCAGACAATTCAGCGCATGGAATGGCCAGCTCGATCACCGGACTTGAATCCCATTGAGCATGTTCGGGATGCTTAAGGGAGACGTGTCGCTGCTCTCAACCTCCCTTCTCTGACCCTTGCCACGCTTACAACTGCTTTGGAAGAGCAATGGCTCTTACTTCCTAGCGAACTCATCGACCGCATAATTGACAGTATGACACATCGCTGTATGTACTGTATTGCTACTAGGGATGATCATATGGCATATTAAAGGTACTTTTCCTATACTAAACTGGCAAACTGATTTTGTTAATTTTATAATTATGCTATTTTTTGAAACACCATAATTGTCCGGTAATTTCTTTTAATGTTATTTTATACCTTACTATGCGTTGTATATTGTGGCTGAGTTTCAGAAAAATCTACATGTAATATTTTGAATTATCGCTATTTTTGTGATTTTTCCTTAATTTTTGGAAACCAGTGTATATCTATTACGTGTATCATTTACGCAAACGATAATTATCCAATTTAAAAGAGTAATGCTATGAAATATTTTCAAGTGGCAACAAAATAATTGTAAATAAGTAATATTATTTATTAATTTCGTTATATAAAGTGTTATTCGAATTCGAAGTGTTATTCTATTTAAGAACATCATTAAAAGAGCTTTTAGTTGAAAATTTATGCTTCAAAAGTATTTTTATTTATACCAGTCTTATGTCATCACTAAAAATTTCCGAGGAAATTCTTAGTTATTTGACTGAATTTACATTTCTAAAATTAAAATGCTTCAAAACATAAAATAAAGTTTTGGTTAATAAGGATGCAAAAACAGTACATTATGTTACAACAACCAGTAACTCAGCAATAATATACAGACATGTTTTAAGATTAATGATAACCGACAAACGAAAGAGTTATAGAATTAATAGGCACATATTTTTTAAACAAATGAATTGAAGGAAAATAAATCATGTTTGAGTAGACATTTAGCATATTTTTTAACTAAGATTGTTATTATGACGTGGAAATATTTTTAATTTAAACCTAGACACATTTTGTGACAGCAGAAAATATTTAAGTAATTTTATCCGCATGACAGACTAAGTTCGGATTTAGTCTCCTCCGCTCTATCCACTTTTATTGAAACCTTCTCGATCACCGACTATCAAAGAAACATTTCTAAATTGTATCAACTAATAAAAATACTGTATTTTACTTTAAAATTAAAATATATATATATGTAAGAAGATATTTATAAGTATTTGAACTTTTTTAAACAAAATCGAATAAGTTTTAAATGTCAAAGGCCCAAAGTTATTACTCGTTAATCATTAAATTTCCCTTTAAGTTAACATTACAAGTAAAACAAGTAAAAATACATAGATTAGTTACTTACTAAACTGACACAAGATATATAACACAAACTGAAATGAAATAGAAAGAAAATAGAGATTCAGCTGCTCCGTCTTCTGTGATATTTACGGAGATCATTGAGGCTATTTGCTTCAGTACTTTTTGAAATAATTGCACCTACATTGGTCAGACAGGTTATTTTTATTTTATCGACTCTTGCAAATGAAGGGGGGTATAGCTGAACAAATACTTATTAAATTATTGAATAAATTATTTGTTGAAAACAAAATGTGTAATTTTAACAGTAATTTAACATACGATACAATAAAATTCCAAACAGACTAAAATCTTTGTGGTTATTATTACAATCTTTGTAGTTATTTTTCGCAATCTTTGGAAGACGTTCGCGTGTTTTTCGTAATTTTCTGACAATACTTGACCGTTTTTACTATCTTTTAATGAAATCTACTGTTTCTGCGATTTTTTGAAGATTTTGTTTTTAAAAAACTAGCATTTTTTTGACAAAATTCATATTTTTTTCGCAATCTTTCGACAGAACTTGCTTGTTGTTTTCACCATCTTTTGATAAAATTTGTAGTTATTTCGAAAACTTTTGAAAAAATTTGCGTTGTTTTACGCATTTGCCTACGTTTTGTTTGTATTTGACTATATTCGTATTGTTTTTACATAACATTCAGATTTCTTTTCGCGATCCTTTGCTGATCATGTCGTGTTTTTCGCGATCTTATGATAAAATCACCGCTTTTTTCGCGATATTTTGATAAATTCGCTTATTTTCTGCGATCTTTTGACAAAATTTGTTCTTCACGATCATTTGAGCGCGGTCTTTTATTTTTTGACAAAATTAGCCGTCTGAAAATGTTAAAAATTTAAATTTTCTTTGTTTCTTTGTCCTAAATTTCAAAAATACTAATTAGGTTTTGACGCAGATTTGGCAGAAATTTAAGAAAAATGCTATTTTGGCACAGAAATGTACGGCAATTATATTTCTTTTCAAATATGCAATACAATTTAAACCCTGTAGATTAGCAACAATATTTTGGTTTACGTAAGTGTGGTTATCATTAAACGCTTTTTACAGAAAAAGTCACCGACAAAATCATATTAGCTTAGACGCACTATTTGGCGGTAGATCCAATTACGGAAAATGACTTGACACATTCTGTAATGAACATGTTGCAACTGATAAGCAAACGGACAGGGTCAATCCATTTCAAGTGGTCCAGCACTGGTCGTTCGACCAATTTTTAAAAATTTGAAATTTTTGGTACAGCAACCCAAAAATGATGAAAGTTCAAAATGACCGTTATTTTAATTTTACTATTTTTTGTTTGTGCATGGCGGCCATCTTTGTTTCATCATGTGCAGCGATTTTCTCAGATACTACGATATACAAAATTGCAAATATCTCGTCTTTTATTTTCGCAAGTGAAATGAAATTTGCAGCATTTTATTCAGAATAAAATAGGCTAAATGTATGGTGGTAGAATAAATTTGGAAAATAAAATTTTACAGGTGTTATTTTAGCACAAAATTTAAGATTTTTTCCAAAATCTATCCGTTTGCAAGAAAAAATTTTCATGCAAGGAAAATTGTCAATCTTACACAATTTTTTCTACAAATAGATCAAAAGTGCGTGTACTCATAAACCAAGTCCCAGATATGGGAGTTGATTTTTATTTGCGAAAAAAATTCCGAAATTCCTCAAAAATTTCAAAAATCGCACTTTTTAGGCTTTGATTTCTCTGGTGGGGCACGAGATAAAAATCTGAAATTCTGGGCTTTGATAGTATTGTGTAGTAATGTTATGTGCAAAAAATCTCAAGGAGGGGATTTTACTACAAGCGAAGATATGATATGGACAACATGTGAAAACAATACTGCCAAACTATTGTAACCTACTATGTAATTGTTCAACAAGACTGTCTACCTTACACAATTTTTTCTACAAATAGGTCAAAAGTGCGTGTACTCATACACCAAGTCCCAGATCTGGGAGTTGATTTTTCTTTGCGAAAAAAATTCCGAAGTTCCTCAAAAATTTCAAAAATCGCACTTTTTAGGCTTTGATATCTCTGGTGGAGTGCGAGATAAAAATCTGAAATTCTGACTTTTGATAGTATTTTGTAGTAGTATTATGTACAAAAAATTTCAAGAAGGAGATTTGACTATAAGCTGAGATACGGTGATTAAAAAATGTTAAGAAATGCTATTATGAGTACATTAGGAGAAATGCAGAGCTGCCAACTTCTACGCCTTTTTAAATGAAATAAACGTGTTTCTAACCAGAAAAATTATTAAATAACATATGTCTTGAATTTATTTTATGATTTGTAGTACTGCATACTGTTGTAACTTGTTAAATGCCATTTCTGGTTCGAATGGGTTTGTTTGGCTGTAAAAAGGCGTAGAAGTTGGCAGCCATGGAAATGAGATTAGTCTCATTTATTACAATATTTACCCAGAAAATATCGTTTGTTGAAAACAGTTTAATAATAAATGTTTAATTTACAAAGATACTATATATGCTCAACAAAGAGCATAACACTATTTATGAGAGATGTTATGAGTTCGACCAGTTACTGTTGTCAGTCCATCAGGCTGTTTTTTCTCAAAATTTTATTTGGAGCCACCCAAGTCTTGTCCTCCCTTTTTATCTTGAATGAAATTCTCTAGGTTTAATAATTGAAACCATGTCAACTCGATCAGGTGCAACCCATTGTCTGAAATTTACTTTTCCTGAAATGTGTTCAGAGTAAAATTGTTGCAATAGCATTTCTAGTAGGTTTGTTCCTTTGGACAAATAGTGTATTGGCTTAGCGTACATTCTGAATTGTTTAAATCACACAGACGCATTTGAAGAAGATATTTGTAATTAGCATTTAACTTTGTACCATAAATAATTAATTTAAAATTTTGAAGGTATGAACATTTACATAGTAGGTTACAATACTTTGGCAGTATTGTTTTCACATATTGTCCATGTCATATCTCAGCTTGTAGTCAAACTCCTTCTTGAAATTTTTTGTACATAACACTATTACACAATACTGTCAAAGGCTAGAATTTCAGATTTTTATCTCGTGCTCCACCAGAGATATCAAAGCCTAAAAAGTGCGATTTTTGAAATTTTTGACGAACTTCGGAATTTTTTTCGCCATGAGAAATCAACTCCCAGATCTGGGACTTGGTGTATGAGTACAGACATTTTTGACCTACTTGTAGAAAAAATTGTATAAGGTTGACAGTCTTGTGAAACAATTATATAGTAGGTTACAATAGTTTGACAATATTGTTTTCACTTATTGTCCATGTCATACCGCAGCTTGTAATCAAATCTCCTTCTTGAAATTTTTTGTACATAACACTACTACATAATTCTATCAAAGGCCAGAATTTCAGATTTTTATCTCGTGCTACAGCAGAGATATCAAAGCCTGAAAAATGCGATTTTTAAAATTTTTGAAGAATTTCGGATTTTTTTTTTTTTTTGCAAAGAGAAATTAATTCCCAGGTCTGGGACTTGGTGTGTGAGTACAAGTTCTTTTGACCTATTTGTAGAAAAATTGTGTAAGATTGACAGTTTTCCTTGCATAAAAAATTTCCTCTTGCAAATGGATAAATTTTGGAAAAAACCTTAAATTTTGTGCTAAAATTTCACATGTAAAAAAATATTTTTTAAAAATTATTCTACCACTGCACATTTAGCCTATTGTATTCTGAACAAAATGCTGCAAACCCCATTTAGATTGGGAAAATCAAAGACGAGATATTTACAATTTTGTGTATCCTGGTATCTGAGAATATCACTGAGCACGATGAAACAAAGATGGCCGCCATGCACAAACAAAAAATAGTAAAATTAAAATAACGGTCATTTTGAATTTCCATCATGTTAGGGTTGTTGTACAAAAAATTTCAGATTTTTTAAAAATGGTCGAGCGACCAAAAGAATATTTTCTGGACCACTTGCAATGGATTGACCCGACAGTAAGAACAGATGCTTAATAGAAATAAGTGTTTTTTTTTTGAAGAAAAACGGAATGCATACCAAATATATGAATATATACAAATATATAGATATTCGGAATGCTGCTTTACACATATATTTACATTTTATCACATGTATACACTTTATTCAATATGTTTGTCGATTTCTCTATGAAAATCTTCAGATTTAGTGAAGATATGCAAGTAAATAAAATTATGAATAAAAGTAACATTTTGCAATATTTAGCATTCATTTCAGGGAGATTAAACTGGTCGTCAGAGATGGCTAATTATAGATATTTACTATTATAGAAGATGAGAATTTTCACTTGATATCAAGCATAAATATGAGCATATAGAAAAAATACTGTGAAAAGATAAATTCATAAAGTGGATAGATAACCTATTATAAACTTTTTACTGCATACGCTCTATTTTTATTAAATATAAAAATGAACAAAAGAGAAATTTCTACTATTATTGTTCTGTCAGAATATTGAAATTGTATTACATTTATAACGTTAAAAAGAGAACAAATGTAATTAATTCTAAAAAATAATAATGTTATGGAGATAATTTCACATTATTCTATTTTCTAATTATTAAATTTAGTGTTTGTAAATTCAATGAATTTGTTTCTTACTTTTCATTTTTAAAAATTCGTAAAAGAAAATTTACAAAATTCCTAACAATTTACAATATATATCGTTTAAAAAATTAACTAAAATATTCTTATGCAAACTAAAATAACGAAAACACTTCCTCCGGAATACTTTGTAAACTTCAAGAGAGAAAATATAATTATACATATTAATATAATATACAGAAAAAAAATATAATGGTAAACAATGAAAATCATGCTTTCATACTTAAGCTCATTAAAGAAATACAATGTAGCGATTTTTATGAATCATCGATTTTTAAATGTTTAAATTGCGATTTAACAAGTTTTATGGTATTTGTAAGCTGTATACTAAAAAAGAACTTTAATTACGCAAAAGCAACAACAAACTGCAAATAGCAGAAGAAAAATTTACATCGCAAATGGAGTTTTTTTCGTGTATCTCAAAAGAATGTTTGCCACACCTAATTTTATATAATTTTATATTTTTACACTTCCGGAATCATGTGATTTAGAATTAAAAATTCGACATAACATTTTTATTAATTTTTTAGTAAACATTTAGAAGAAAAAAATATTCGGCCTTTATAAAATTAAAATGCACTCGGTACAGTCATTCTATTCATTGCATAACCTAATAATTTTAAAAAAAGTGTTTAAATTCCTGTTATATTTCGATATTATATTACTTTCGTGAAATGAATTTGAATGCAGAAAGTATGATATAACTCAATGAATTCAGATTAGAATTCAAAGAAATATTCCCGTGAAAAAAAGCCATCCATTATGCATAATTTACATTCAAAATATGTCCGGATTCTTTTTTATTTCAAATAATAAGATTTTTAAATAACTTATTTAATTATTTTTTATACATAAATATGCATATAAACACAGGAAAATAAAATCTTCTACATTTAATTGCATTAAAATGTATCCTCGAAATTTATTTTTATTTTTTTATTTAATAAGATATATAAAACGCATATGTTTACAGGCATATCAGTATACATAAATTTACATGCGTATATCAGAATTTGAAATTATTTTGTTTTGTATAAATTTTAGTCAATCGAATAATACTTATTTGCTTGTCATCGACATACATCCTGTCTCATATTTTCGTCTAATTCTTCCTTATTATATGGTATTACTTTTTCATAGCCCATGTGTGATGTTTGATTCATTTTTTAGTTTCATATATCGTGCATGAATACATATTAATATACAATGTAAAAATTTGGGCATGACAATCAATATTCATTTAAGGGTAGCATCATAATACAGCTTAATTTGTTCTAAATAATATAACAATCAAATATTTATTTATATTATCAAGCTTCTGGTTAACAGAAAAAATTATAATGGTTTCATTCAGTCGACGCTGTTAAATCTGCCGATGTATAATTCCCGAATCTCTGTAATCAACAATCCATTTTGAAATGTAAACAATGAAAATCATGCTTTCATACTTAAGCTCATTAAAGAAATACAATGTAGCGATTTTTATGAATCATCAATTTTTAAATGTTTAAATTGGAATTTAACAAGTTTTGTGGTATTTGTAATCTGTATACTAAAAAAGAACTTTAATTACGCAAAAGCAACAACAAACTGCAAATAGCAGAAGAAAAATTTGCATTTTTAACTACACATACGCAACTTACTAAATAATTTTTTTAAGTCTATAATTGATTGATATTATTTTAAAAGCTCTTAAGCTAAATAATCCTTTAAACAACGGAAATATAAGTATGTATACTTTTCTACTAGAAAAATTTTCATTGTACAAGATATAATGACTACTCAAACAGAAAAAAATATGTATACACAGATTTAAGCCAAAAAGTAAATTTCTATTCAGTAAATGCACAAAAAATTAATTAATAGCAGTTGAAATTTTAGTTTTATAATATTTGGAACATATTTAGAATTATTAAATTACTTTTCAGTTGTATTGCATATTTTTATATTGTTATTTTTGTGCAAATATAATAAATATATAGTTCAGTAAATCTATAATAATAAAGAGAGTAGGATGTTTGTCTGTGAGCGCTGTTCTGAACAGACTGCTGCACGTGGAGTTACACATATTTGGAGGGAAAGTACTTTTTTACATGTAGTTTTGCACCTCGAAGCCCGATTTTCGATTTTTTGTTTAGATTTTGTTAATAATTTTTAGGCGATTTTTAGCGTTATTTTTGCGGTTTAAACCCATTAGTGAAAGGAATACGGTTTCATTCTTTTAACCCAAAATAGCAATTTTTTTTCTCTTTTCATCAAAGTTTATTCGGAATTTCTACAGCGATTTTTTAATTTTTAACGAATTTTTAATGCGATTTTTAGTGTTTTTTCTCATTTTGCGGCTATTTTTTGAGATTGATAAAAAAAAATCGTTTTAAACTTTTAGCCTAATGCCTTAAATTTTGTGTTTGTTACGAAGTTTAGATTTTAACGATTTTTAATGCGATTTTCAATGTGATTTTTAACGCTTTTTCAAGATTTTTTGCGTTTAGCATCTATTTTTTTCATAGTTGTTCTATCAAAATCTTGATCTGTTGAGAACGCAATAAGTAGTATTTTTTTGCGAAATTTACCTAAAATGTCAAAAATTTAGTTACCACTATTTTCGAATAGCAATTTCATTAAATATCTTAAATTCTTGCTTAAGACCGCTACCCTCTCGAGTAATATATCACCTGATAGGTTGTTTAACAGAGTATCGTTTTGATAAAGTTTTTTAAGAATAGAGTGCGCTAACTGGTGGTGAAAAATGGAATTAACAGAACGCGTTTTTGTTAAAATTTGGAAATATAACAATGTGATTTATTTTAAATTTTAAAATGGTTTATAATACATGATAAAAAATGTAAACAAAGAATGGTGTGACACATTTCAGGGTGCGTGAAAGGAGAGACCGCTGCACAAAGTAATGTATGAAATTTTACACCTTGAAAGCCAAATTTCAGTTTTCTTAATTTAATTCATATGCGAATTTTATTGGGTTTCGAGGCGATTTTTCCACATTAGCGAAAAGGAAAGCGGTTTAATTCTTTCAACCTAAATCCGTGAATTTTGTTCTCTTTTCAATATAATTTATTTGGATTTCTTGCAACCATGTTTAGATTTTTAGTGAATTATTTAATCTAAATTTTGCCGCTATTATTCGACACTAGTAAAAGGAATTTTGCTTAAAACTTTCAGGCTGATGTATTACATTTTAGCTGTTAAGATTTATGAATTTCAGGTAATTCTAATAAGATTTTTCGAGATTTTTTGCATTTGATGTCGGATTTTTGTCATTCATGAGATATTTCCAATTACAACGTTTTACCCTATTAGACTAAATTTTGAATCTGTGATTTTTTAATATTAGCGATTTTTAATGCACTTTTCAATGTAATTTTATGGTGATTTTTTGATATTCGGAAATAAAAATTGATTTCAAACTTGTAATCTAATATAATTTTAGAGATTGTTAACGCTATTTTTCAAGAATTGTTGTGTTCCGTGTCAATTTTTTATTATCTATAAAGGATTTCCTTTTACTACGTGATTATCCTGTCGACCAATTTCGCCAAATTATATGAATCGTGAAACATGCCAAATTATGCAAAGATATGTAATTCTCATGTTAAATAATGAAAGAAGAGATAATTTAGAAAAACATTCATATAAATACATATAAAAATAAGAAGTAAAAACCACTTGATGACCTAACAAACTTATGTAACATGTTTAATGACAAGTGAATATGGAATTTACGATCCGCCATTATTGTAGTTAATCTTATGGTTTGACCCAGATAGTTTCTTGGTCAACCGGATAATCAAATAGTTCAGATTTCCGATTAGAAAGTTTTATCTGTTTGATGAAATTCTGATTACTGCGATTTAAAAAATAACTAACGATATTTAGTGCATTTTGGAATGCGATTTAGTACTATTTTTTTCAATCCCCACCACAGTGGTGTTTTAACAATTAAAAAATTATTTTGGTTTCAAACTTTTAGCCTAATATAGTAAATTTCACCATGTAGGTTTTTTTTAATTTTGTCGATTTTCAGTGTGATTTTTGATTTTTTTGTGTTCTGCGTCGATTTTTTTGTAATTCATGTAAAAAAGAATGGTTGCTACGTTTTACACGACAAGAATATTTTTTTATTCACGTTATGTATTTACATTTAGCGATTTTTAATGAATTACTCAATGGTTTTGTATTGGTTTTTTGAATCTCACGGCTATTTTTTGAAATTTCGAAAAGGAAATTAATTTCAAACATTTACCCTTCATTTACGAATTTTGAAATATAGTGATTTTTTAATGCAATTTTTAGCATTTTTTTCATTATTTCTCACGCTTTGCGCCGATTTTTTCATTCGTATTTAAGAAATACTTCAGATTATACTATTTTACTCTATTAATGTAAATGTTGTCCCCGCTATTTTTAAATTTGAAAGATTTGTAATGAATTTTTGAATACAATTTTTAGACATTTTCGAGTCCACGGCGTTTTTTTCACAATTTGAAAGAAATTTTAAAATAATTTGTAGCTTGATGTAATAAATTTTGACATCAATGGTTCAGTGTTTTTAGATATTTTCATAAAATGTTTAGCAAGTTTTGTGTCAATATTTTTTAACTAGTGAAAGAGTTCAGATTTCAATGTTTTGTCCCATTATGGTAAATTATGTCCGCAGGAATTTAATATAAATGTTTATCTTACTATGGCAAATTTTATCCAGATTTTTTAATTTTACTGATTTTTAATCTGTTTTATAGTGATTTTTCAAATTATGTGACGATTGTTGACATCGGCAAAAGAATTTCGGTTTCTAACTTTTAGCATAAATAGTACAATTTGTTCTCCATGCTTTTATGAATTTTACCAATTTCTAATGCGATATTCAATGTAATTTTTAGTTAATTTGGAGGATTTTAGGTGTTCCGTGTTGACTTTCCCTTATTCATGAACGATTTCCGATTACAATATTTTTGACTGAATATTAAATTTTTACAGCCATGATTTTTTAATATTCAGCGATTTTTAATATGGTTTTCGATACGATTTTTAGCCATTTTTTTAAGTTCCTTGGCGGCTTTCTGCCATTCAGAAACGAATTTTGATATGAACCATTTTGTATAATGTAGTTATGTTTCGAATGCAATGTTTTATCTCTTAATATGATTTTGGTGTTCCATGCCTACATTTTGTAATTTATGAATGATTTCGATCATAAGCCCCCATCCCCTCCCCCGCCCTGCCTTAATATTATTTTTTAAGCAATCACTTCCAAATATTTAGCTATTTTTAATGCAATTTTCAATGTAATTTTTAGCCATTCTTCAAGTTCCGTGGGGATTTTTTTACATCCGGAAATCGACTTCGATTTCAAATTTTATTGTTAATATGGTTAATTTCTTGATTACAATATTTTATATTATAACAGTGAATTTTTACCCTAGGGATTTTTTAATGTTTTGCGACTTTCATTACAATTTTCAATGCAATTTTTGGGCTTTCTCAGTCTTTTAACATTTTTCAAAGGAATTCGATTTTAAATTTCTAGACTAATAAGAGTTTGGTTTCAAACTTTTATCCTTTACGGTAATTGTTTTGCTCTCTTATTTTGATCTACAGCAATTTTTAAGGCAGTATGCTTTTTTTTGAGTTCACGGCGATTTTTTTCAGATACAGAAAAGGAATTCGGTTTTTAATTTCTTCGCTAATATGATAAATTTTCTCCTGTGCGATTAAAGATTTTTATTGCGATTTTTTAGCAGTTTTTTTCGTATTTCAATGTTTTTTACATTATCAAATTAATTAGATTCAAAACATATATCCAAGTAGAGTAAATTTTGAGTTCCGTGATTTTTGAAATTTTTGCCATTTTTAAAGCGATGTTTACGTTTTCTCGCGACCCGCTTCGATTTTTTAGAGGTTCAATTTTGGGCCGAATTTATTAAATTCGGATCTTATTTCTTCAAAGTTTATTCGAATTTTGAAACACAATTTTTGAATTTTGTTTTAAATTTTAATGAGATTTTTAATGTTTATTTCGATTTGTAAGATTTTTCCACATTATTAAAAATAATCCAACTTCAATTTTCTAGCCCATCTCTTTTCATCGAAGTTTAGACGAAATTCGTGCAGCATTTTTAAAATTTTTCGAGGTTTTTATTATGATCTTTAAAGTTTTTTCGCAATTCTTGCTATTTTTTGATGAACCCGGGCAACGGCCGGGCAGAAAAGCTAGTAAATAAATAAATAAGTGAACAAAGTAATGATCTGTAATCCGCAAATCTCTTCATCTCCTCTCAAACTGTGCGGATTTCATAGTGTCGACTATATATATAAATATTTACAAAAGTTCGATGACATTTCACCACTAGGATTAACAAAAGCTCTTGGATTAAAAAAAAAGTCTCTCTAAAGGTCAGTTGTTAAGATGAGTGTCCGATCGCTTTCTCAACTAATATATAGTAATAAATAAGCAATGCTTTTAATAGAAGAATAGTGTCACAAAAACGATTTTATTTTATCCTTCTTATAGAGACCATTCAGTATAGAACAGCATTTTATACTTCAAATAATTGCTTGTTGTATTTTTTAAACTCGTAATTAGCGTCTCAATTTTTATTGCACAGAAATCACCGCTTTTCATACAAGAGGGATGCTCTTATCCCCATCCATCGCCTATCCAGACCATGGAAATGTCACCTTCACAAGGGGCATTTAGACTGTACTTTTTAGATTCTCTTTGTTCCAACACCACATAGAAAATTCATGTCACTTGTAATCCGACTCATTATTAGATCTCAACAGGGGAAACTTGGAATTGAACCACACGTTTCCCCTTGGTGATATTCTGATCGCAGCGTCCATCAGTAACCGAAGCACTTTTATTTCGCAAGATGCAATATCGGAACTTTCACATTTTATAGCAACATATGAGTAATTTTGCACTAAATCAAACATTTTTTTTATTTTGATTAAGAAATCTCGTAAGATAACATGCATTTATATAATCAAAGAGATATGTTTTAGTCCCTCTGTTTGAAATTATCGCATAAAATGTAAAAATCACTAAAATGAACAGAGGAAATTACAAGTTAACAATTTCAGAAAACATATTTTTTTACAGAAATATTTTACAGAAGTAATAATTAAATGTATCACAATTAAACGGCAATTAAATATTTCTAATACTATTTTTACAGCTGTCAAATAACACCTTTTAAAAGATGTTGATTTATGGTTATTTTATTAGGAATTTACAGATTAAAACATTCACATATAACGCGTGAAACTATTCCATTGCTTATATTATTTTATTTGATAAATTTAAAAGAATACTCTGAATAAATGTTATAATTTTTTTCAGAGTGTTATTTTCCACGTGGAGAGCCATCCAGATTATCCCCAGTTTCTCCAATGTGTGAGCTTCAACTTCTTTCCGACGCCGTACCACAAAATGGCCTACAATATATTTTGTCTCCTGGCACTTTACGGTGTTCCTTTGCTCATCATCATTGTATGCTATAGTAGGATATTGTGGGAAATATCTAGAAGATCACGGGATTCTGATGGTAAGAAACATTTTTTTAAATCCTTTTTGCATAAAATTACTTTTTTACATACATTATGAAAAAAAAAAGTCCGGGATATCTAGTATTGTGAAATACATTTGTATGGATCAAATTTAAACTGAAGAAAATTCACTAAATGAAATGCTATTGTTTAAACATAAGTTATAAAGATAAATCATCAATTATATAATTATTTCACAAAGTGATGTGTACTTTGCTCATAGATATATTTTGGTGAAAATAAGTAAAAATATGGAATATTGTTCATAATTTTCACTGTCCGTGTAAAAAGACCGACTCTCCAATGCTTTTTTTAGCCAATTACACATCGGTAAGTCAAAATGGAGAATGATCTGGGATATACGGTGGAAATTAGTGTCTAGAGTCAACGACAATGCATATTCTGCATACGCTTTTGTCCATTCGCGTATGGACTTAGCGAAATCAAAATACTCCTGCTACTAAATAACGAATAACTCTCACTACGGTGCTGTTTTTCTTTGAAAGCATTTTACAGAAGCAGATAAAATAACTGATTGCTTATCAAGTATACATTATTGGCTGACAGCCAGTGCATATCATGTACTTCTGATAGACTGTCTTCGGTAAGTCCATTTTAACTTAGAAATTGATTTTTTTTCCATTTGACTAAATTTATAGATTATTCTGCAGCATACAGGTAATTTGAAATAAAGTCATATGAAAAAGATGAACATTAATAACACTATAGCACTATGTAAAATAAATATCTTATATTTATTAGAAAAAAATAGCTAGGGTTGAAATATTTGAAAATTACTTCAAATATACAATAAGACTTAAACAGTACTTGCTAATAAATTACCTTTTACATAATGATAGCTTTTTAAAGTCTCGGCAAAGAAATAAGCAAACTTCACTAAAATACGCTACTTTTTTTAATATATAAGATGCCAGTTAACCTCTAGAATAATCTTAAGATTTTTGTTTGTTTTTACAAGAAATAAATGTAACTCAGAAAAATTTGTGAAAAAAAAAATAAATAAAAGCAACAATGAACTCATTCACGAGGAATAATGAATTCTTAAATTCCAATGCTGTCTTTTGTACTAATTATAGTTTCCTATTTTTACCTGAAATAACTGCAGTATAGGATATTGCAATGTTAATTGAATGAGAAAAAATATACTGAACGAAGGCAAAGAAGAGCCAGATTTGACGTACTTATGTATATTAAAAATAGCATCGAATTCTGTTTATTAGCAAATATAATACGAATTTAATACGGGCAGTTTTTAAATGATTTCTTCTCTTTATATAAGTGCATTATTAAAGAAAATTACTTACATTTTAAAGAAAATGTAATAAAAATCAAAATAATTATATAAACAATGTTCAATAAAATTAGCATTCAAAATCTTTATAATAAATTTAATTACATTAAATGCCTTCTCCGGAACTGCCACGCTGCTTTAAGCTGAATAATAATCGCAGAGAAAAATGTCCAAATATCGGCTACCATTTTAAATTTCAATCTGAGTCCTACAATTTTCAAAATCAGTTAAAATAAAACTGACAGTAGGATAACTTGACACATTTTATACTTGCCTAGAGATTTAAAAAATCAGTAAAAAAGGCATTTTCTGTTTATAAAATGCAAAATTCAGAAAGTCTGAAAATTTTGAGTTTTGTAAATGGGGTCTAAGTACCGGCTACCTGAGTTTTTTCAAAAAGAATCCTACAAATACATAATCCTGCAAAGCTTTAATGTTTATATTTCGTCGTTTGGATACTTTTTCTTTTACAATTTGAAAATGAAACATTTTTCGGAGACGTATTTATCAAAACTTTCTTATCTCAATTAAAGATATAAACTCTATCTATCGCCGGTAGGCTGCGCTGCGCTCAGTTCTGAGAACACATAGTTACCGATATTCCGACCGTAGCCGGTATTTTTGTATTTTCCTCTATCTAAAGTTTTTATGGATTATTCAGATTTGATTGTATTTTTATATAAATATTTTACATAGTTTCGTGCAAAAAACTTATCTATAATCATTGTTTTGTGAGATATATTCCAATCGTTATACATAAAGCAATATTTTATATTTCTGACAAATAACAGAATCATACTAAATGTCAAGTAAATGTTGAATTTGAATTTTTCCAGATAATATACTACTTTACACAGAAACTAATTTATAAAAAAATCTTAAAATATCTAGCAATAACAAAAAATTTCAACATTTAAAACTTTATGAAATATTCTCGTTTTTTATTAAAATTTTTCTTCAGATAAAATCTTTACACTGATTTTTTTTTCACATAAAATTATTGATTTTTTCTATGTGCACTTTGATTTTTTTTTTTTTTTTTGAACAATAGAGCATTCCAATAATTTCCTAGTGCAGTTCCTATACATTACAAATATTTTCATTGATGATCTACATTTTAAATATTCATTCTGTTTCTAAAAATGCTGACGTTTGCTAGTCGATATTTATTTGGGAGAATACTGAATCGATATAGGTACAATTCGTATGGAATTTGACATGGATATTTAGTATGTACTTTTCTTTTAATCTTTTTTCTTAGCCAGGTAGAGCATTCCTTTTAAAACACGTTTTAAAATAAGTTCGAAAAATGTTCTTTTTTTAACTCTAGGGATATATTTTTCCAATACGTCAATGTTAAGAAGTCTCTATGAATTAGAATGTCATTTTTATAGTTTATAAAAGTCTTAAAATAGATTTTCTACATACAAGACGAACATAAGAAGATTTTATAGTGATAAGCAGATCGCATTTATTTAAATATTTTTCTTTTGAAAGGACTGTAAATTTAGGCATTTTTAAGTACCATGAAGTGGCATTACAACAATTACGTCTTACTTAATGCAGAATAGCTTGCTCTTTTACGCGCATTTGTAAGTATTAAAATCTGGACATTATGATCAGACATAAAACTCTACAATCATTTTATTCCTAGATTGCTTTCAAATCAGATTAGCTAGATATTAGTCTCCAGATTAAGATTAATTACCTAAATTAAATTAAAAGTAAATGTTGTAAGATAAAAATTTAATAACTATTATATAAATCTATTTAGGATGTTTGGTGCATAACATTTTAAAAGTAAAAATATCACAAGTGCTCCAGTTCTGCTGGGGCAGCCTGTACAATAATTTGTTACTCCTGTAGCGAATCTATTGTAAAGTTTTCATTTGGCATTTTTCAAAGTGTGCCACACCCTGTCTTATTTATATGAGAAAAAGCACCCTGAACCTTTTACAAATATCTTCTTTGCACTTTTATTTATTTATTTTGGAAAAAAACATTCGGATTTTGTTATATAATCATCATATGAATATTAATGCTATTTCTTTCTTTCTTTATCTTATTTGTAGTTTTTTTTCCTTTAGATAAATAATGTTGATAGCGTTTAAAGATTATATTTTCCATTTTTTCGAACTTTCTTTGTGAGGAATACTAAATTATTATAGTATTTCATGGAATACCGACTATGAAAATGTTTTTGTTCGTGGTTTGAAATAAATTAGAGGAACATGCTGTCAGAATGCTTCTAAATTTGACAGTATTTAACACCCTCACAATGTGTGCTAAATGCACTTCTTTTATGCTTATCAGAAACATTTTCATAATTTTTTCCGTTATTTATTTATTTCAATGTGATTAAATAGTGATTAAATAACTTTCTGTACTAAAAGCCTGGTTTTGCAATTCAAGGATTTCGTACATTTTTAGCGTCCTTTTTTAGCCTCGAAAACAAGCTTTTGAAATTCGATACCAGTCACTTATCGTCTTCTCACCTAAAATAAATGAAAATGGAAATTACACTCAAAGAAAGCCCTTTTTGTTCATACGAGTAAAGTTATTACAGAAAAATACATTATGTAATAAAAAACTTAAACTTTTTACATAGCACTTCTGACTATTATCCAGATGATCTTTTTTGGCTTCAGTTTTTAAAAATCTAAATGTAATCCAGACCCAAACCATTTTGCTAGCTATTATACAGGATATATCACGAAGGGGATACGTTAGCTTATAAGTGCTAAATACGCTGTAATTTTTAGCATTGTCTAATGAATATGTGTAGAAACAACTTTTGTAACTGTAGGCAAATCTGTATCGAAATAATTGCTGTGCAAATTGTATGCTATCAAATCTGCGTAAAAACCGCTACTGAGGCTTTGGAAGAAATTGCAGTATAATATGTAGAAAATGTATCACAATGATTTGGAATAATATCTTTATAGTTTCTTTTCTTTTAGCTGATCTCACCCAGGAGCCTAGATATCGACGTCGACTCTGTCTAAGACGTTCCGACATAGCTCACATTGAGAGAGCCAGAGCCAGAACTCTTAGGATGACCATCATCATCGTTTTAGCATTTTTCTGGTGCTGGACACCGTATGTTGTCATCGTGCTATGGTACCTCTTTGATCCAGTATCTGCTGACCAGGTGGACTCTAGGATACAGTCTTCACTTTTTATGTTTGCTGTTTCGAACTCTTGTGTTAATCCTTTAGTGTATGGCAGCTACGTTCTAAATTTCAAAGATATGTTTCGAAGGTGCTTTTGTAGACGCAGCTGTTCTAGCAGTGAATCAATTGCAAATACGCAAATCACAACGGCCGTGAGACGAGCTCCAGCCAGTGAACCTGTTCAAAGAGCTATATCTGTTCACCTAAATCTCAATAGCGTGGGTACCTATACAGCAATATGCAAAAAGGACGATGGCTTATTTCCTTCGGATCTTGAAAAATGTAAATTTAGTCGCAGTTGTGGTCGGCTAACATCAAAAGACAGATGTGATAGAGACTGTAAAACAGAAGCTGTTATTCACAGCTTAGATAGATGAAACGTGAGAAAAAAATACATGAAATAACTACTTTTAAATTCCTGGCAAATACTTGTATTTTTATGTAAGGAATGTAATTATTTCGAATTTCAAATTGTTTATTTTTCCTTACATTAACTGATATTCCATTAATTTATCCTGCATTCAAAATTGTCACAGATGACTATTTTTACTTATTATTTGAATAGTTTTGTAAAAAATATGTACTTAATGAATAATTTCTCTATCAAAAGTTTTGAAAACGCGAGTCAAACTTTTTTCATTCTCAAACTGTTTTAAGAAAGAAATAATAAATAGTCGTCTGTTGCATACTCATCTACGTATCGTCAATTAATTGATATTTTAATTACTGTTGCTATTAATGTAATAAAACTATTTTATTCTCGTTACGCACAATACGAGATAAGAGGAATAATTATAATCGCGTTAATATTAGTAACACGTTACATTATTAGTTTTACCGGTTTGGATGTAGCTCTCTAAATTTAGTTCAACAAGGTAACTGTAATCAAAACAAGAACTCTTATTGAATTGATATAAAACTGCAATATAACATACGCATTGCTGTAATGTTGTAATATTTTGTTTATATTAATATTGTGATATATGGCCAAAGGTGGCCGGTCACTTACGATTAGACGTTTTGTTATTAATCTAGAAAAATACATGAGGAATTTTCCTGAAACTCCGGAAATAAATGTAAATGTATGTGTAAAAAAAATTGATACAGGTCATATATATTTCCGGGAAGTTTTTTTTCGCTAAACCGATAACGGACCGTCAATTAATGCACTTTACCCATATGACGTCAGAGTAAGTATATAATAGGAAAACTCCAATAAGCGTGCAGAATACTTTAACGCTGCCTCCTCTTCGTCCAATAAACAGTCTATTTCGAAGGATACGTACCTACAGAGGTGTTTTTGCAGTACATGGCTAAAGACTACAAAACAAAGAACGCATAGCTTTTGGATAACCCCGTCAATACTAATGAAGGAAAACATTTCAAACTGTAGATTATAATTAAGTAGTTTATTGTAATAAATTTTATTTTTCAAGAATATAGCATTTAAAATCGTTGAAATATTGAGATTTTCATAAAAACACTCACAAAATACTCCTAGATTTTTTCCTTATAATTTGAGAGATCCTAATGTAAAAAAATATTTTTAAAAATGTTTCAAACAATATTGTACACAATGGCCTGTGATGAGAATTCAAAAATTATAAAAAATGAATGAAACATGAGCAGATTTTCTGAACAATGTTTTACCGCACATGCGCGAAGGCAATCAAAATATAATAGGGATAATGTTTTAACTAAATGTATAGAGCAACTTTTGTGAAATTTTTAAAAACATAAAACATAGCTTCAAAATTCTGCAAATTTTTGTCAATAGAATAAGCTTAATATCCGACATACATAAAATGAAGTAAATATATAAGGCGCTGTATCTATGTATCTGTTACAGGCCAAACCCGATTTTAGGCCAAGCTAGATTGGCCTAGGCCGAACTAGTTTATCCTAAAGCCCATCGGATAGACTAGTTTTTCCTAGGCCAAACCGGTCTGTCCTAACGCCCATCGGATAAACTAGTTTTTACTAGGCCAAACCGGTCTATCCTAACGCCCATCGGATAAACTAGTTTTTCCTAGGCCAAACTAGTCTATCCTAAGGCCTATACGACAATCTAGTTTTTCCTAGGCTAAACTAGTATGGCCTAACTCTTATAGGATAAACTAGTTTAACCTGCTGTTTATTGGTCTGAACTAGTTTCGCCTAGACCGATCTAGTATAACCTAGGCCAATTCAATTTGGAGTGATTTTATTGAATTCAATGACCGCCACAGCGCCAACATTCTAGTTTGTCCTAGGGTGATCTAGTTTATCCTAGGCCAATTTAATTTTACGTGTTTTTAGCTCACAGGCGTCAAAGCCTGAGAAATAATGGGCTCGTAGGTTCTGCATGTATAAATGTACGTATGTATGTACGAATGTACGTATGTATGTACGAATGTACGTATGTAAGTACGTACGTACATACGTAACGCGATAACTCGTGATAGAAATATCCGATTTGCTTCAAAGTTTGGGTGTAGGTTTATTGTGATAAGGTACTCTTCTGATTAGATTTGGGAATTCATTTGATAAGAATAAAGGGGGGCAAACGGGAGGCTAATCTCCCACCGTTACTTTAGCGAAATGGATTTTCCATGCAGAATTATCAGTTTTCATTTAAAATTTCAGATGTAGGAACATTCTGAAGAGGCGCCTCCGTGATTAGTTGTGGATATTTATTAATTAAGTGTAAAGAATAGAGCAATGTAGATAATCCCCACCCCATAAATTAGATAAATGGTTTTTGACGCAGAATTTACGGATTTGCTTCAAATTTTGGATTTAGGTTCTTTCTGATAAGGGGATTTCTTGAATAGTTTTAGGGGTTTAATGGTTAAGTATGAAGGGAAAAATGAACGATTACCCTCTTACCTAGAAAAAACTACTTTATCCTATGGACATTTAGGTAAACAAGTTTGGTGTAGAAAAAACTAGCTTATCCAATTGGCATTAGGATAAAATAGTTTGGCCGAGGCTAATCTAATTTAGCTCGAAAAAGGGTTTGGCCGGTAAAAAAATATCTTTCACATAAATAAGTATAAAAGTGTGTCAAGAGTCATTTCTTATAACATCAATGCAGAAATTTAACAAGTTCACCTTAGAGGCATGATGCATTGGCCATGGTGTTTGCTACATTCAAGCAAATTACTATTATTGTTTAATGTTATTTACTTTTGCACAGGCAGAGCTCTGTCTGTACAAAAATCAATGAAAAAAGACTCAATCCGGCTCGATCTGGCCCTACTCAATTTTTGAAAAAAAATCAGGTTTTACTTCACATACAATTAAGATTCCTTCAAAAAATATTGCTTATATACTTATTGGATAAATTTACAATGTATCTTATACTATAATGCGAGCAAAAATTGTGTGTGTGTGTGTGGGGGGGGGGGGGTAAATTTTATCTCGAAAACGGCTCTAACGATTTTCGCAAAAATTTGGATTTTACCATTTTCGGGCACGAGAAGACTATTGGGCTAGGTCCCATGTTCGGGAAAATTCGATTACTGGGTCATTTTGGGTCATAATGGGTCAGGATAAAGCTATTTATATCTACAGAACGGCTGGATCGATTTTAAGGAAATTTTGTACCCAACCGTTTTTTGGTACGAGAAAACTATTGAGCTGGGTCACATGTTCGAAAAATTTCGATTAGTGGGTCATTTTGGGGTCATTGTGGGTCAAGCCATTTTTATCTAAAAAACGGCTCTAACGATTTTGACCAAATTTTATATTGTATCGTTTTGGATTACAAGAAGACCATTGGGTTAGGTAACATGTTCGAGAAAATTCGGTAAGTGGGTCATTCTTGGGGTCATTGTGGGTCATGCTATTTTTATCTAGCGATTTTCTCACGCAATTTTGACTAAAAATTGCATTCTATGGTTTTCGGGCACGAGAAAAACATTGGGCTAGGTTACATGTTCGAGAAAAAATTTCAGTGGGTCATATTGGGTCATTAAGAGTCTGGGTCAAGCTATTTATATTTAAAGAACGGTGTGATGGATTATAACGAAATTTTGTATGTAACAGTTTTTTTACATGAGAAAACTAATGGGTTAAATCACATGTTTGAGAGATTTCGACTATGAGGGTCATTTGTGGGTCATAATGGGTCATGGTCAACCTATATCTAAAGAACAGGTGGATCGATTTTAACGAAATTTTGTATACAAAATTTTTTTGGCACGATAAAATCATTGGACTAGGTTACATGTTCGAAAAATTTTGATTAATGGGTCATTTTGGGTCATTAAGAGTCTGGGTCAAGCTATTTATATTTAAAGAACGGCGTGATGGATTATAACGAAATTTTGTATGTGACAGTTTTTTGACATGAGAAAACTAATGGGCTAAATCACATGTTTGAGAGATTTCGACTATGAGGGTCATTTGTGGGTCATGATGGGTCATAGTCAAACTATATCTAAAGAACAGGTGGATCAATTTTAATGAAATTTTGTATGCAACATTTTTTTGGCACGATGAAATCATTGGACTAGGTTACATGTTCGAAAAATTTCGATTAATGGGTCATTTTGGATCATAAAGGGTCTGGGTCAAGCTATGTATAATTAAAGAACGGCAGGATCAATTTTAACGAAATTCTGTATGTAACAATTTTTAGAAACGAGAAAGCTAATGGACTATGTCACATATTCGAGAGCTTTCGATTATAAGGGTCATTTGTGGGTCTTAATGGGTCAAGGTCAAGCTATATCTAAAGAATGGGTGGGTCGATTTTAACGAAATTTTGTATACAACATATTTTTGGCATGAGAAAATCATTGGGGTAGGTCACATGTTCGAGAAATTTCGATTGGTGGGCCACTTTTGGGTCATTCTAATTTTATCTTGACAACGTTTCGCGGAATTTTGATTAAATTTTGTATTTTATCGTTTTCGGTCACAAGAAAATCATTGGGTTAGGACAGATTTTTGTGAAAATTCGATCAATGGGTCATTTTGGATTATAAGGGGTCAAGGTCAAACCAACTATATCTAAAAAACGGCTCAATCGATTTTATCTAAATTTTGTATCTAATGTTTTTCGGCATGCTAAAACTAAAGAGCTAGGCCACACGTTCGAGAGATTTCGATTATAAGGGTCATTTGTTGGTCATAATGGGTCATGCTAATTTTATATAGAAAATGGTACTCACCATTTTGACTATGCTTTGTATTATATCGTTTTTGAGCAAGCGAAAACCATTTGGCTTGGACACATGCTCGCGAAAATTCTATTAGTGGGTCATTTTGGGTCTTAATGAGCTAGGGTCATTCTAATTATATATAACAACGACTCAATCAATTTTACCCTAAATTTTTAAACAAAACGTTTTTTGTCACGAGAAGACTATTGGGCTGAGTCGCATGTTAAACAAATTTATATTAGTGGGTCATTTCGCTTCATTTCTGAATGCTGCCAAGCTAATTTTACCTAAAAAATGGCTTAAACGATTTTGATTCAATTTTATATTCTACTGTTTTTGATTACCTGAAGACGATTGAGCTATGTCACATGCTTGATCAAATTTGATTAGTGGCTCATTTCGGGTAATACGGGTCAGGGTCACGAGAATATGGCAAAAGCCAATAACTTGGTGATATTTGACAAAATATTGGCGACATATGGCTAAAAAATCGACTATAAAAATTACGAAAACCAAAACACGTATTTGGAGCCAAATGAAAAGAATGCCTCCAAATTTGGCTATATCTAGCAAAAAATATTGTCTTTCAGAATGTAAAGAATTTTTTTATACATTCTTAAGAGGATTCGAGATCCATGGTTAAACCAATCAGAGTCGAGCTAAAAAAGTGATTTAGATCGATGTCCTTTCGTAGTAAAATTTAAAATAAAATAAAATTTATAAATATGCGCATAAAAACATAGTTTTCTTATTGATTGTTTTTCTAAATAATACTATTATAAACATGTTTTACAGTAATAATACAGAGTTAATGATACAGTGAAAATACTATATCGAGTTGAACACAAAGTTAATTTTGACCGAGCTAAGCTCGGTCTCCCATGCTAGTTTTTAAATTATGGTGTGTTCGCAGAATGGAAAATACACAATGTATTAATGATTATCTACATTCTTAGACGTTTCAATATTCAAATAGGGATTCATTAAATAATCAGTGTAGTTTAGAACAAAAGAAAAAAATTAGAATTATAAATAGCATAACTTTTGAATCCGTTCAGTAAAAAATAGATTTGTGAATATATTTCTCTGTCATTCCTTAAGGCTTTTCTCAAATCGTGAAGAGCTACATCCTAACACATTTATGAACTACTTCCTTTTCGAAAATGCATAAGGTGAACAGATTCAGGTAATATGTAATCTAATGACGTAAACCATTTTTTCATAAAAGCGATGTACCTTTGAGAAAATATTAAAGATACGTTTTGAATCGAATTTCCGGTTATGAATTCACAAAAAAAAAAGATGCCGTGACAAAAATAGCTTATATGTCGACAGGTAACTAATTTCTCAAAAATGGAAAACGCTGTTCGATTCCAAATTATGTTCAGCTCTAATCTGGTTCGAATATGCAATAATAATAACAATAATAAATGTAAGTCTGATCCCTGTTGGCACGAGTCTGCAGAAAAAAAAGCAAACACCATGCCCAATGCATCATGTCTCTAAGGTGGCCATGTTAAATTTCTGCATTGATGTTATAAGCAATGACTCTTAACACACATTTATACTTACTCTAGTGATAAATATGTTTTTTACCGGCCAAGCCCGATTTCAAGCCAAATTAGATTAGCCTATGCCAAACTATTTTATCTTAACGCCAATTGGATAACCTAGTTTTTCCTATGCTAAACTAGTTTATCTAAATGCCCATAGGATAAACTAGTTTTTTCTAGGAAAGAGGGTAATCCTTCCTTTTTCCTCTCATACTTAACCATTAAACCCCCAAAACTATTTAGGGAATCACCTTATCAGAAAGAACATATATGCAAATTTGAAGCAAATCCGTAAATTCTGCGTCAAAAATCATTTATCTAAATTATGGGGGTAACCTACATCGCCCTTTTTTACACTTAAAAATAAACATCCACAACTAATTATGGAGGCGCCCTGTCAGAATTATCCTATATCTAAAATCTTAAATGAAAACTGTTAATTCTGCATGAAAAATCCATTTCTCTAAATTAACGGTGGGGATTAGCCTCCCGTTTGCTCCCCTTTATTCTTATCCAATGAATTTCCAAAATTAGTCAGAAAAGTACCTTATATCAATGAACGTACATACAAAATTTGAAGCAAATCGGATATTTCTATCACGAGTTATCGCGTTGCGTACATACGTACGTAAATACGTACATACATGCGTACATACATACATACAGAATTTGCGAGTTCCATTATTTCTCAGGCTTTGACTCCTGTGAGCTAAAAACACGTAAAATTACATTGGCCTAGGATAAACTAGATCAGCCTAGGACAAACTAGAATATTGGCGCTGTGGCGGTCATTGAATTCAATAAAATCACGCCAAATTGAATTGGCCTAGGATGAACTAGATCGGCCTAGGAGAAACTAGTTCAGACCAATAAACAGAAGGCTAAACTAGTTTATCCTATAAGAGTTAGGCCAAACTAGTTTGACCTAGGAAAAACTAGATTGTCCTATGGGCCTTAGGATAGACTAGTTTGGCCTAGGAAAAACTAGTTTATCCGATGGGCGATAGGATAGACCGGTTTCGCGTAGGGAAAACTAGTCTATCCGATGGGTGATAGGATAAACTAGTTTGGCCAAGGTCAATCTAGTTTGGCCTAAAATCGGGTTTGGCCTGTAACATATCCATTGATTAGTGTCAATATAGTACACAAAATGTAGCACGTACTATTCTGTTTACCTGTAGTACGTATTCTGGATACATCTCCTCATGTTTTTGCTTCCTTTATAGAACGACGGATTTTAAGCTTATTCTATCAGCGATATTTTTCGGAATTTTCAAACTATATTTTTTAGTTTTTTTCAGTGGCTCTATATATTTAGCTAACATATTATACACAAAACATTATGACTGCATTCACTCATGCGCAGTAAAACATTATTTAATAAACTGCTCATATTTCACATAATTTTTATTGTTAGTTTATCCTGATTACAGGATATTGTATATAATTTTGTTTATCATAATTCTGAAAGGAATTTTTCTTATACTAAGAACTCTACAAAATATAAGCAAAAAATTTGGAGCTGTATTTATGAGATCCTTAATACTGCAGCATGTTTTCATGCTATCCTTCTAAAGACGAACACACTGTTGTAGAAAAAAGCCACTTAATCATAACCTACAGTTTGAACTAATTGATACATTATTTTTGAAAGAGTTATTCGATATATATTCGTTTTTTTCAATATATTGACGGTCCCCTATGAATTTTCGGGAAAAAATATTCGTGGAAATATATGCCCTGCACTTTTCTTTTTTTGGCTCATCTGGAGTTGCAGGATAATTTCTCATATATTTTTCTAGATATTTAATAAAGCGTCTAAAACTTGCAAGTGAATGGTCACCTTTGGTCATTTAATGCATTAAGACTATGTTTTATGCTATAAATATAATGCACAAGTTTCATAAAATGTTAATGTTTTCAATAAAATGAAATTTTTATGTTTTCAATATCATAAAAAACATATGAAACAAAAATTAACACGGGGGAACGTACACCACTTTTTAATGATCGGAGATACAGGTCATGAATTTACGGCCTGAGATGAATTTTATTCACAAAATTCTCAGGCACTTAATTGTGCATTTTTATCAAACTCACATTAAATATGGATTTATTTATGCTCAATTATTTAACTCCATCTCTCAGAAATTAAAAACGAAATTCACAAATGTCGACTTCATTACTTGGATCTAACTTTCTTCGAGAATTATTCATCAATTGCTTCTTTATCTTTTATATTAAGGGAGGCCCGAACTCCATTTTCGTCCAAAAATCATCAACAGTTCAAGAATTTTTTTATCTCAGAAAATCATAAAATACATATTTGCAAATATCCATGCAAAATTTCAGAACTCGGGGACACTTGGAACAGATAGCAAATGAGCTTTATTAATTGTAGTCACTAGAGTTTAAAGAACTGTCGGCCATTTTAAAATGTGTTTTCCTGAAAAAGACTTTTTTCATATTTGCCTAAGTTCAAAATACTAAGGCTCAGTGGTAAAATGATTTAGAAACAAAGTGTTTATATTTCTAGAATCTTTAAAAAATTTGCATCAAAAGTAAGGAGAGATATTTTTTTAACAATTTCTGAAAATTTTATATAAATTGGTAAACATGAAAATTATAACGAATTTAAGGAAATTTACCATGTGTAATTTCTTTCTTTTTTTTTTAGCTGATTAAAATAGACAATTAAAAATATCTCTCCCTAGGTCTTTTCCATGTACTATAACACTATTTAAAATATTTTAATAATACGAAAATATTGAAAATTGAATGAGGAGTAGTAATTTTAAAAAGTGTATTTTTCGAAAAAAAATCATAAAAACCCCCATAAAAATATACTTTTCAATAAAAAGTGAATTTTTTGCTAATTATTCCTTACAAAAAGATTCTTAAATAGTACAACAAAATTCATTACTTTAAAATCAATAATAAAAATTTTGGGTTTTTTCTTACGGGTCTCCCTTAAGTGACTCTTAATCTGTTCAGGCGTCAGTGTATACTATCTATAAACATTTTATTTCATTTTTTACAATATAAAAAACGGCTTATTTTCAATTTATATATCTTATTTTATGTAAAAAATGTTACGCAGCATCTGGTGTAACAGATTCTAAGAGTTTAATAATTTATTTTTGATTTAAAATGCAAACAAACAAAGCAGATAGAAATCATCCTGTGATTCTAGAAAATATACATTAATTTATTTATCGAAAAGCTGAATTTAATAATCCTAGGCATTCCTAAGTACAGAAATAAACTTACAAAGACAGGACAAACGTAGAAAATGATTGAAGTTTGAAATTGACCAGTTTTAACTCAAATAAAATCCTCCTATAATACACACGCAGTAGAAATATTACCTATTGTAAAGCTGTGTTTTGATATGAATTAAAGGCAATTATTATATTTGTTATTTGAAATATTATTAACCCTACACACAATAAGTTTACCAATTCGAATTTTTTATGATGGTACATCCTTCGAATGAAAATTTGCCTTTTCCATAGGATAAAATAACGAATAATTTTTAGAGATCATACAAAATTTCCATACTGTTTTTAGATCCTGAGCTGCCAGGCTGACCTCTACC
The DNA here is from genome assembly GCA_964019185.1 of Maratus speculifer. Taxonomy (NCBI): domain Eukaryota; kingdom Metazoa; phylum Arthropoda; class Arachnida; order Araneae; family Salticidae; genus Maratus; species Maratus speculifer. The sequence goes on from OZ025294.1 coordinate 78,108,387, forward strand.
TTCAGATTAAAAGATCCGAATTCACATCAGAAATTTTGAAAGAAGAATAGTTACCTTAGGTTATCTCGAGACGTCTGTCATTAAATAAAGAAAACAATATCATTTACTGGTGTGAACAGTATTGTTTTCAAGAATTTCTGGTGTGATCGTAAAATTTTAGCATTAAAGCTCAGACATTAACCTTCAGAATAGAAGCTAAATTTGACACACCCTCTTATTAGGTCGGTCAACATTTTTTTCCCCTTAAAAGTTGGGAATCGGCCATTTTGAACATAATGTCAAGTTTGTTATCCCACGAGAAAAGGTAACACCACGGTATTAATGATTGTCACTTTTTCACCATTCTACATTTATTTTTTATTGAACTAAGAAACAAATATGCAATTTCCTTAAAATTTAATATTTTACATGAATTATACTGTAATTATTAGAAAAAGTTCTTGTGTGATTTTCTATGTGATCACAATCTTGTGGCTAAAACTGTCTCTCATTTCAATTTAATTTTAGTATTATTGTTAAATATCATGTTTTGAAATTTAGGGACATAAGACACTTCAAAGTAAGTTGTTTTTAGGAAATTTAATAAATTTAAAGCCGAATATTTTCAGAAATTCTGTATGGTAACGGACTTGACAATTTGCCTTACAAGCCAACTTTAATTAGCATTTGCATATTATATTATAAGGCAATGTGCTCTACTATATTTTTTCTTTATCCTTAAACATTTACTTTAACACTTGTCTCCATTTTTAAAAGAAATTATTAAGTTTGAAAAATAAAATTAAAATTCTGAAATGTAAGCGAATGATGAAAATGGCCCTAACAATACTATTAAAGATTGGGAACAACTGATTTATGCTAATCATTCATGACTTTCTAGAATAATGTACTTTTAAGAATATTTTAATGATAAAAACAATATATATGCATGGGTGTAATGCTATTCTATAACATCACACTATGTTCTTCATGTAAATGTAAAAATGGATTCATTTTGGGCACTTGCTGTGCTACATTTGTACTATGTATATTAGGGTGGAGCGAAAAAAAAATTTTTTTTTGAAAATCAAAAGAGGTAGGTGCCAAAAGTTGCCTTTATACTAGTACATCAACTGCGTGAAATTTTACCGCTGAAAAAAAAATGGCTTGAGTCTGCGCTTTTGCTCCAAAAATCGAAATTTTGGGTAAAATTTGTCATTTTTTGACATTTTTCAAAAAAAATTAAAAAGTTCCTACAGAGCTGGTTAGTATTTAAAAGTGTTGCTTAGACCTTTATATTTATATGCTTAACATATTTAAACTATAAAACAATATCTGTAGTCTGTATAATTGGAGCAAATCTGACAACGTTTTGTGAAAAATCAGCATTAACCTCTCTATTAGAGCATACAACGAAATGTTGTTTTGAATGCATTTCTTACCTAGCTGCTTTAAAAAATACTGTGTATATAACTCATAGAGGTGGTTGCATTATCCCACCCGTCTCAACCACCCAATCATCTAGGCCCAGTGCTTTATTTATGTATTGAATTGTTATTTTTTTCCCGAAGACGAGTATAAGTTTTCTATATATCAAAGTAATTTATCTCTTCTTTGTATTCACTGACTTTGGATGATTTGGATTGCTGGTGTGACCTGCTGCACGTATATTTTTATACCATGTATAAAGAAGAGAAGCTGAGTAATGTATTGGGTATGTTCTTAATTGAACCTATTCAGCAGTCTATTATCTTCGTTAAATTTTCATACGATTAATACATTATGATTGGAAATTCTGTTACCACAGCATTTTTTCAATCAATTGCATTTTATATATAATGATTTTCCAAAAAATTTATTGTATGAATTCAATTTCTAGTATGTCATCATTTACTGTACTTATTACATTGCATATATTTTGAGAAGCTGGCTGCTTAATATTATGACGATCGTCACAGAGGATTACAAACAAAATTTGCGTGTAAAACAACAATATTTCTAAAGAGGTTTTAGTATGCTTTATGTCGTTTCCTGTGTTGTTCCGTAGTCTAGTAATTTCTAATAAGATTTTAGATCTATTATTCAGATGTGTTGTACATTTGGTATAAAACATCCCGCGGTATAAACTTGAATTATACATTTTGGGAGTGAACATATAGACGCTGATTGCCAATCTGTGCTTATATAAAGCGGAAAATTTTATTAACTTTATGAACTGTCTTTTGTGTGAGATGTTTTCTAAATTCCTATTCCCCATTCTTTCTGAGAAATAGCTTTGCAATCTCCGACAGAAATTTCTAGTCTGTTCCAAGTATCTTTTTCTCAATTTGAGAAAATATTTTTCAAAAATATTCTCTATTTTATAAAAAATAAAAAATAAACAAAATTGCAATAGGAAGTGAGTAGTACGTAGAAAAAGATTTTCCTTATTGATCCAGTGAATCCATGTAGCTTAGAACGTTTTATATCGACTTCTCTAATAATTGACGCAGAGGAAATTCACTGAAATTGAAGTAGCGAATGATTCAATATTATACACAATTCTAAGCTTACCCCATGCAAAATGGTTCACAGTGACAAATAAAATTCTCCTAATTTTAAATGAACACTTATAGTCGATTAGAATACGTACATTCCCTCATAAAGTACTATGCATTATAAGTTTATGCCCAGGACATTTCACCATCAAATGCTGTCCATTCACAAAAAGGGGATCTAAAAGTTAATAGGAAATTATATGCATACGAAAACACTTAGAAAACGGCATAAAACTAATGCAAAAAAAAGGTTATTTACAACAGCGGTTGCTTTACACATGGAGAACAAATTGTCATTGCAATTCTCTCTGAAGATCACCATCACATTAAACAGCTCGCTTCTCAACATATAAAAAATGCAAAAGTAGAATAAATGATGGCATACGTATAGTTGAAATATCTGACATCATCTTTGAAGCAAATCATTACGTAAAAAAAATACAATTGACTGAAAAAATGTTGTGGCAACAGAACTTCCAATCACTATTCATCAACTGAATGTAAGTTTGATAAATATAATAGATGGCCGAATAGATTCCTTTAATAATATTCCCGTACATTACTCTGCTTGTCATTTATTTTGTATAAACTGCAAAAATATACATGAAGATATTTACAGCAGCATGTGGATGCAAAAAACAGATGAACAAGGTGGAAGCATCGAAAACATGCCAAATTTTTATAAAGAAAATCACAAATCAATGTATAAATAAAACACTGTACACTGTAGATGATCGAATAGTTGGGCCGGGTGGTATAGGAAATATAGCCACCTCCAAGACGCATGTCCAAGGTAGTTTTGAAAACAAGAGCTGTATTAAAAACAACAATTCGTTGTATGACCCAATAGCGTGGTAATACAGTTTTCTTACTAAAAGTTGTCTGTTTTGCTCCAGCTATATGGAATAAACATATTGTTTTATAGTTTAAATATGTTAAGCAGATAAATATAAAGGTCTAAGCAATACTTTTAAATATTAACCAGCTATATAGGATTTTTTCAATTTTTTTGGAAAAATGACAAAAATTGACAAATTTTACCCAAAATTTCGATTTTTGGAGCAAAAGCGCAGACTCAAGCCATTTTTTTTCAGCGGTAAAATTTCACGCAGTTGATGTAGTAGTATAAAGGCAACTTTTGGCACCTACCCGTTTTTGGTTTTCAAAAAAAAATTTTTTTTTCGCTCCACCCTAATGTATATATCAGTTAAAATGTTTGTTTTTTTAATAAAATTGTATTTATGTGTTTATGGTACTTAATTAATCTCATCACACAAACACAAATTATATCTTAAAATGCAAGCGATTAAAAAAATACGATCACTTGGCATACTACTTTTTCATAGTGCAAATAAGCGCTTACGTTTGAAGTTAGTTTTGCATTTATTTTAAGAAAAGGAAAGATCGCACACTGATGAAACAAAATTATAAGATAAATTAAGTAGTTTAGTCCTATTTATAAATATAATATCGCAGAGAATAACATCATTTTAAAAAGTAAGCTTATTCTGATATCCCACTATGATTGTTTCATTTGAAATCCAAAATAAAATAGAAGACAATTATAAACTGTTTATACAGTCAAAGGGTGTATATATATATATATATATATATATATATATATATATATATATATATATATATATATATATATATATATATATATATATATATATATAACTTGTAATACAGTAACCTTAGAGTAAAATTGTACAGTCGTAAAAAAAGTAAACACCCCCTATTTAATTTCTCAACAAATTATTTTATAAGAAGGTTTCCGGTACCAAAAGATTGGAAATTAAGTCTACTTTTAAATGATATGTATATAGAATGTGCTTAAGGGGAAATCTACATATTAAAAAAACCCAAACTTTATTTTTGTCTTCAATGGCAATACCCCATTTTAACAAGGTATTTCAAATTTTCGATTCAAACTGTACTAAAACACCAAATTTCAAGTCATTTGAATGATAGGATTTTGAATTATGAAGATTCAAAATTTAGTGATTTTAATGTTAATTTACATTTTTATATTTTTATTAATGTTTACTAAAATTATAATCCTAATGTACTAAAAATTTTTGCGAATTACGAATTATGAAATTAATATTCGAAAAAATTATGAGTTGCAACCTATAAATTTTATGATGGATTTAGATATATTATGTCTACTTTATAGATTACAAAATTTCAAATTTTTCTTCCAAGTAGTTTTTAAATTATACTTAATAAGAAGTAAAATGATAGTTTAAGAGATCTACGATAGAAGTGACTAGATATTGTTACTTCTGTAATTGATAAACACAAAATTAGAGTAATTTTAATATGTCTACGAAAACTAAGCAGATTTTACATAGATCATTTAAAAGTTTACTTTATTTTCAGTCATTTAGCATCTGTAACTTTTTTCTACGTTGCTTATTTAACGAGTTATTAGGGGGTGTTTACTTTTTTTCCACGACAGTACATGTACATTGCACTCTAGTAAAATATTTTGTTAGATTAAAAGAGATATGAAAAATAAAATTCATGGTACAAACATTATAAAGCATTTAAACAATTTCAGAATGAATAAAATTCTACATATATATAACATTTATAAACTTATACAAAAGTTTATCTACAAAAATGAATACTATATGAGCCACAAATGAGATCTTTTCAAACTAAAATTAAAATTTATCTTTCACGAAAACAAAAATTAAAACTTCAATTCAAGCATCAGCAATTTTAATGCAGCAATTTTACCATCCATTCAAGCGAAATAAGGTAACAAAGATTCAGTGAACATGAACAAATAAAAATATTTGTGGAAACAAAGGCGGTTCTTCAGGACCAAATAACATATGCAGTTTCATTCCTGCAAAAGCCGTTTAAAGTTAAATAATATAAAATTTGATCTCATGTACAAAATAATTCCAGTAAAAAGAAGTGAAGTAAAAAATAATAAATTTATATATGTATACATATATATAGAGAATAACTCAAAGTACGAATACACAGATATAATGGTTAAATCGTTAAAGATGGGTTGTTTCAGCACCCTTACTACCGAAATGTGAGCATTATTCACGCTATTACATTATATAACCTTGAGTGATAGGGAAAGAAAACCATTTAAAAATGTTTAGAGCTTTCTCCATTTAGACAAAAAAGTTATTCATTGCATATAAAAATATTTTTATTGTTATTTTATTATTTAATATACATTACCTGATATTCAATAAATGACATAAATTGGTCACTAATCATTTCAAAATTGTAGCATTAAAATTTATATACCAATTTTGTATTAACACATTTAAAGGGATGATAAAAGAAGCGTAGCACATAGTCATTTTAATAAAGAAACTTTATGACACAAAATGCGTCCTGATCTTTACCAACATAATTTCAGTGCATTGTGAATTTGTGTTGAACTCTGTTTAGAAGATATCAACTCAATAACATACGTAAGAAAACACTTTATCCTAAAAATGATGGAAAACCTTCTAGGCTTAATGATAGTTATAAACATATAAAAAGTTCTTAAACACAACATAAAAAATACTTGAATTCTCTAGGCTTTCGATAAAACTTTTTTTGTCAGGCACAAAGAAGACGTTCATCTACTATGAAATCAACAGCCCGACTGAAATGAAATGAAGGGAGAAGGAACAAGCTCAATGAACAGCAGGTAAGCAGAAGACAACAGCCAATCAAGGTAGAGTATAATCAAAACAAATACCGATTTCTTTGAAATTTGGTTACCGGTTTATTCTGATATTACGCTTTCCTGATAAGATTTTAAAGTTGATTGGTTAGGTATATAGGGGGAAGTATGGCAGCCAACCCACATTATCGTTTTTCTCAAGTGTCATTCTTCTTCTTTTTTCTTTAAAATAAAGCTTTAATATGCAATTTGTATCAATAGATCGTGAGCTCAATGCCATCAATTTAACTGGGCAATATATATATATATATATATATATATTTAAATATCAACTGAGTACTTATGGAAATTAGAAATAAGTGGGTAAGAGTGATGGAAGATCGAACACAGGGTTTCACTTAATAATCCTTACAATATATATATATATATATATATATATATATATACATCCTTATATATATTATAAATGTGAAAGTGTGTCCGAAAATTGGAATGAACTTGGCTTCAACACGGATGGATTAATGTCTTTGAATTTTTGTATATAGATAGATTATTGGTCTGAAATGAACATGGGCTAATTTTTATTTATTTTATTCAAATATTTTTCTTAATAATTCAACATTTCACTATTTTTCATACAGAATAAATTGAAAAATTTTCCATAATATTTAATCATCTTTCTTTTTTCGTTGCCAAAAAAAAAAAGAAAAAAAAACCTGAATAATTATTTCTCTTCTGTAATTAATTTTCAACTGAAAGATTTTCACGTGATAAAAGAAAATGAAATAAATAAATGGACCCTATTCTGTTTTTCGGTTCGAGGTTAAAAACCGCGATTTTACCAATTGTGACGTCAGAGGAATACTGTTTTTCTTCTTATAACACGCAGACGATTATATAAAATTTCTTTTACACTTAGAAGACTTCACAAGAATATAACTTCACACTTTACAAGAATATGAATATTTTAGTAGTTTTTCCAGATATTAATCCGTAATAAAAATGAACCTTTTTCTTTCTTCCGGTTCGAGGCTATAAAATTCAACTTTTTACCAATTGTGACGTCACAGGAATACTTTCTATTAAGAATTTTAAAAATATAGATGTAACGTCATATCTGAAACAAAGTATAAGTTTTTAAATTTTCAAAAATTCTGTTTTTTTTTTTTTTTTTTTTTTTTTTTTTATCGTTTTACGGAAACTACTCCCCTTTTTGACACTTTCTAACATGGTCTAAAAGTGTTTACGACTTCAACCTGTCTGTATACCGGATGCCGAGTGCCTGCGGTCTGCCGTCTGTTTGTCCGTGTTTCAACTTGAGTAAATATAGTGGGATTCATACGAAAATAACATAACGTTATTGAGATTTGCTATAGCATGTGCGGCATTGAAAACGAACCAGGTAGCAAGGTAGCAATTATAGCTGAATCACAGGAGCACTCAAAAGAAGACTTTACATTATGATATACGGCGAAAAAATCATTTGTGGTGTATTTTGATAATGTTACATAATTTTAAATGTAATGAAATTTATATGCATTTTTAAGGTTCACAAGAACATGGTTACTATCGAATATGTTAAGTATAGTACTTATAGTGTGCGTACAGGGAGCTCAAAAGTATTTCAATATATCATACTCTGTGAAGAAAAACCATTTGCAGCATATTTTAATAATGCTGTTTTGTTAAGGTTATTTTAATAATATTGAAATTGATATCAGTTTCTGAAGTGCACTAAAACAGGATTTCTGTAGAAAATTGGGTGAAAAGGTTTAACATTCTTTTACAAGATAACAGAAAAATGTTCGGTAATAGAATAGTCTACGGGGAAAAAATATTTTCAGCGTATTTTCATTGCGTTGCACTATTTCAAACATGAAGAAATTAATATACTGAGATAATCAATACAATGATAAATACTGAAATTTACTAATATGCTTGCAGTAAAGTATGATTTGCATCATATTTGTTGTTCATTTACAGAGACGCTTAAAGATTTTGGACCTGTGTCCAGATCTCAGATATTGTATCCAAAGTATGGTCTATTAGAAAAGATTGCCGAAGAGCTTTTTCAATTATAGTATGTATTTTAAGGAAAACTAATGCATCCTGAAGTTCAGCAACATTTGGTATAATAAGAGATGTTTGTAGAATTTAAATAAATCGTGTATCGGACTATACAATAAACTGGATATATGTGGTCACCTGTGCAATAGCGAGTCCCGGAAATATGAATTCAATAATTTGAATCGGGTTTTTTGCTTGAATAATTTAAGCTAAATATACGGTCGTGCAATTATTTGCACGTAATATACAGGACTGTACAAAAGAATTCAAGTGCCTTTCTGTCTATTATTAGAAATTGCTAAAGGTGAATTTTAATCTTCGTTATACTTTTTCTGACTAAGCAAAATTTTAACATTGTATTTAGAATATTTACAAGCACATAGATCACATACACAGATGCAGCAAAGAATGGGCCGGCGAAGTTATGTATTATGGAAATGTTGGATATTTTTTTTATTACCTAGGTTTAATACATGATTTTTCTTTCTTTGATATGGAATTCTGAAATGCACTGCAACATGATTTCTGTACCATTGGGGTGCGTTACAGGTGTTCTACAGTATAAATGGTTGCAATTTCATTTTCGCGATTGTTAATATTATCTAACACATTTTCCATTTTTTTGACTAAGTTCTTTAAGTCCCCTAAAAAAAAAAAAAAAAAAAAAAAAAAAAAAAAAAAAAAAAAAAAAACTACTGCATAGCCTGGTATAAGATATGTGTTATATATTTTTTAAATTATTGTTAATGAAACGTTTTGTTTAATTAAAGTGTTTATCTTTTTTTTATGCTACGTGAACGACGTCACGGGTAACAGCTAGTATATGTATATATATGTATATATTAACAGTTTTCATTCCAGGCATATTTTGATTCCAAAAAATCCAAGTCTAATTTCTCATTATTAAATGCTTAATTTATTTGTTTAAGATCATTGACAGCAGCACCATAAAATTAATTTAAAAATTATTGCAATCAGGTAATTTTTTCGATCTAATTAAAAATATTTAAGCACTGCTTTTGAAAAAAATTGTAACAACGTATGCGTGTATTTCTGAAAAGAATATTTAATTAATTGATTTAATTGCTGCTTTAAAAACACCTTAAAATGAAAAAAAAAAACGATTTTTTTTTTAAATTGAATTCATCAAACAAGGAAATCTAATTTGTTTAATGTTTCACGAAAAAAAAAAAATTCGAATTTATACGAAAATTTATAAAATATTTTACAGCTTTTGATACTGAAATGCCCCCTCCCTCCATTAAAAAAAGGTAGGGGGAACTGGGGTACATTGATACAGTTTTTTTCAAAGATTTTTTTCGGTGTCAAGAAAGGAGAAAATTCAAGTTTTTTTTCCATGAGGGGACAGCAAAACTTGTGTAGTATGTTATAAAAATGTACAATCATTGTTTTATATAGTATTTTTGCATGTAATTTAAAAAAAATCAAAAAAAGTCATTTGTATCAATGTGCCCCATCCCCGGGGCAGATTGATACGTTTAAGAAAAATGACGACAAAATAATACCAATGCATATTTTTCATAAAAAATGAGTTAGAAAACCATTTTATATTTATTTATAAAAATTCAAATCACCCACAATTTATTTTTAAGCAATATTAAAGCAATCAAAATTAAATATATTATGACCTGATGTTCTGGCTGTTTCTTGTCTGATTGTTGGCTGTGGTAACTTTGTCATATTCAACCCCAGCATTATCTTCTTTCTTATGAAAGATGAAAAAATTACCAGTTTTTCTGTTTATAAATAGGTTCATAAACAGAAAATAAAGGATAATTATATTAAAAATTCTGTTTATAATATAAGTATCATTTTCTGTTCTGCAGTTTGTTTCTCTTACTTAACATTTCTCATGTCGAAAATACTTTTTTCTCTGGAGAATCGATATAAATTCGAGATTTGCCAGAATGCCGTCCTTTTCTTTTATTAGTTCTACTAGCACTAGATGCTGGGTAAGTTCCTACGTCTTCTGTTTTCAGAAATACTATAAAATGTTCTAATATAAAGAAATTAGAGCTATTTCACTTCAATAAAAACTAATATTAGAAATTTTTCGTGAAAAAAAGGTTGGATTAAGGAGTGTATGGTAAAAAAAAATAATAAAAGATAATGAAAATAGGAACTATTAAAGGATTTAGGCTGTATCAATGTGCCCCGTCATAAACTGTATCAATGTGCCCCATACAGCGATTTTGAATAAAATGAGTCTCAAATCCAACACTTCACAATATATCTAACAATAAATAATGAGGAACTGATAAAGAGTAGCTGTACTTAACAGGGAGAGTATTCATTTTGGTTGAAAATACTGGAACAGTTGTATAATAGCTTTTCAATTGTACAACTCAAATTTACTTTTGAACAACAAAAACAATAAATCACCCGTCCCATTTCATCAAACTGCTGAATCATTCCAAGATTTTCTGTATGTAGTTGAATACACTAGCATCACCTTTTGGAGCTGTTGTGAAACTTCCTGTAATGACCCTGTGAGCGGTAGAGGGGGTGTATCAATGTGCCCCATGTATCAATGTACCCCAGTTCCCCCTATGTTTAAATAAATAAAGTAAGAAAATTTATTCATTTGAAAAAGTAAAAATAATAATGAAATTTTAATCTGACAAATTACAACGATTATTTGGAAAAAACATACTTTCAAAGACAAAAATTTTAGACTTATAAAAAAATTCTTTATTTAAAAGAATGGAAATGGATAAGAATGGAATCTGATAAAACTTGGAATATATATAATAAAAATTCCAAGTTTTATCAGAAATTATTCATCTATATTTTACCAAAATAAAATGCATTTTAACTACATTTTTTTCGTTGTTATGTTGAAATTGCAATAAAAAAGGTATGATCAAAAACGTGACTTACGTATTAACAGGTTATAGATGACGTGTCAAAAAGTCAATCTGACTAACTAAATTTTTCTTTTTTAGAATTGCACATTATTAATTAAATATGATCTACTTCATCATTAAATAAAAAAAATCAAGCAAATCAAAAAATACAACTATTTCATTTTGTCTGATTTTCAAATTAATGGCTCTTAATACGCCTAAAGGATTATTTTAGTTACTTGAATTTCCAGTGGTTTTTAGTATTTCTCTTGCTATATTTCAAAGGAAAAGCGATCTAATTTTAAGTAGAATTGAAGGAGTTAAAATTTTCAAAAATGATACTGGAGTAACTGGAGAAGCAGATTAATTTACAAAGATTAAAGCAAGTATGAGAAAGATTAAGGAAATATAATATTAGGGTAAATAAAGAAAAAACATTCTTTAGGGCAGATGAAATTACTTATTGTAGTTATAAAGTGGATAAACAGAGTATTCATAAAACAATAGCTTTAAGCATTCATAGGGTATTCATAAATTAAAGCAATTATAAATGCCCCTGGATTAGTAAATGTATCCCAGATTAAAGCTTTTCTAGGTCTCGTTACTTATTATGATAAAATTCCGCTAAATTATGTAAAATTTTACATCCTTTAAATAATTTACTTAAGAAGAATGTGAAGTTTAATTGCACTTACAAGTGTGAAGATGCATTTAAAAGTATAATAAAAGAAATTACTTCTGACAAAGTTTTTGCTCACTTTAATCCTAAATTAGTTTTAATCTTAGCTACTATTAATTCGACTTATGGTATGTCTGCAGTTCTTTTGCATGTGATGCCAGATAACCTTAAAAAGCCTATTGGACTTGTTGCAAGAACTTTGACTAATGCGAAAAAACTGTGTAGTCAAGTGGATAAAGAGGCGATAGCTATTCTGTTTGGGGTGAAGAATTTCTTTCAGTATTTGTAGAGTAACA